>BSBK01001847.1:1630000-2992500 GCA_027943335.1 Chamaecyparis obtusa | reverse complement strand
CCTTAGGGTAAAAAACCACTTTGAATCTAAACCTTTATTAGCCTCTTGGGAAAAAATTTTAGAGCTACAACTTTGGGAAGCACCAACACCCTATTTTAGAAACACCGATTTCAAGGAACACCGATCCCTTACACCTGAAGCACCAACTTGAAGAATACAAGAAGAACCAACTTCCAAATTGAATAAATGAGATACAAAATCAGATGATCAACTATGTTTCAATATAAATCATAAATCATTGATATCAACTTCTTGTTGAAAACATACTGCAAGATATATTTCTCTTCTTCTCTCTTACCGATTGTTTTACATCAATAAATTTCACCAAAGATTACAAGCCTTCTTACAATGAATATATCAGATTATAAAAAGTATAATCAAACTTAAAACAACATATTTGAATGCAAGAACATGACTTGAGTTAATTTATTTCAAACTATCAACTTTCTTGAAATTATAAACCCTTGTTTCTCTTCAAAACATCAAGTACCCAAATATGTTTTCTTTTTCCATCAAAAGATATGATCAAATACTGATGTGAATGACTCAAAAATCAATATATATCCCTTCTTCTATCTTTGATAAACTTATACAATGAAAATCAATTCACAAATGACAAAATAGAAACATAAAGCATTTACCCTCTTCTTTGTTATTTAAAATATGCCTGCAAGTTGTTTGGTCTACCAAAAATTCCACACAAATCCTACAAATTTTGTCCAAAACCCTATACTATATTTTAGAGGAATGTATCCCCTTCTTATAAACCAAAAAATTTGACATTTTTGAGGCAGTTACATAACCCAAACTTCAATTAGACCAAAACTACTCAAAACTGCTAAAACTGTCATGAATTTTTGTAACTGCTTTTGATAAATAGACTTTTTGTCTTTACATATAAGTGATATACAAAAACTAACATCAACCCATTTTAGATAATTAATTTCCCATTCTAGAAAGGTATTATGGTTTGGGTATATCAGATAACTAATCCTATCAACTTTCACATAGACCAAAACTATTTTTTTATAACCGTTTTCTTAATCAATATGAACATTAAGTGTTAATTGTAGAACACTTAAGTGTATGTCTTGAATATGTTTTCAAAAATATTGAAGGACATTAAGTAAGATAATTTCATGATTTTAACCATACCATATGCCCATTATAATTGCATGGATGTATTATTGACATCAATGACAACATTCAAAGACCAAATACCAAAGGTTCAACACTTCCACCCATCATGAATGGGAAGCCTTCTCCCTAACTTTGTATCTCTATATAATGCTTCATCATCTACCTCCATTATGGATCTGTTCACACCTAGATGTCACCTCTGGTGTAATATGCACCTAAACAAATAGACCAACAATTGACCCATCTAAGTTATCTTGATACTATGATAAAACCCATGCTAGGTTTCCAAATGCTCACCTAGAGGTTATTGTATTCCCAAATCAAGAGAATAAAATGAACTTAAAATAGGGAAATACCTAAAATAGAGTGTCATGAGTTCCTTGTCCATTAATAATACCTGAATCTTTGAAGAGCAACTGATGTCATTTATGAGCGGGAGAATGCTATCCATTTGGAGGTGGCATAGGCCCTTTATTCGCTTCCATCAGTTGAAGAACATGAGATCAAGATGAGGGAGGAAGTCATGGATTTGGGGCTCCCTTATAACTAGAATTTCCTTCACCACTTTATCCACCCGGGTAATGACATCTTCTCCTAGGCAACCACTGAAACACGTGCAAAGTAGGATGCTAAAAATGGAGCGATGCATACCAAAGACCAATTGAACATTTAGCTTACCACTTCCTAGCGTAGGGTATGCCAAAAGGGACTAGCAACACAATTTTTTCTTTTCTTGTCCCATCATTACCTTGCAATTATTTCCTTTAATGAAAAGCTTCTTCCTCTTCCCTACATCTATTTGGCACCTATTTCATCACAAACCCTACCATGATGAAAACATTACAATTTGGAAATATGAAATGAAAAAAATAGGGTTGTGGAATCTATGCTCATCAATATTTAAAACCTTTTCAATTATTCTACTCCTCTATTAACCTCATCTTTCCTGCATTGATTGAGAGTTTACATATGTAATACAAATGTAATCAATAACCCTTCATAGTAACCTTTAAATTCATTAGAGAAAAGAACAAAAAGATGAAAAATTACAAAGGAGGAGACAATTTGACACAAATATTAACGTTGGCATTGTTAAAATAATGGTGATTAATTGTCTATCCATCTATAGCACTGAAGAGTAGCTTGGGGGTGTTCGATGGATGATTAGAAAATAAAGTTCCCTATTCAATGACAAATTAAAAAATTTATTCAATAGGGCATCATGATCCCTATATAGTCATTTCCTCATACAACAGCTTTGGCCTTATTATGACGATGAGAGTTTTCTAACCCATTTACAAGGTGAAGATAGATCTGAATTGCTCCCTAAAGAAACCAAAACAAATAACATAATAAATTATCTGTTACAAGCTAGGGTTGTTGCACCAAAATATCGACCTGTTAATGCCCGATACAACCACTAGACTTATATAAGATACAAGAGGCAGTTAAGCCATGTCACAAACCCCATGAGGGATGCTGGTCCATTGCCAACAATCCCCCTCCCAACATCACTCATCGTGGCCTGCATGGATTCGAACCTATGACCAAGTTCTGATACCAATTGTTAGGATTAGGTAATACTAACATGGGGGGTGAATTAGTATTACAACACTTTAAATTAAACTTCAACCAATTGTAAATAAACCATAATAATGTTGAAATGAAAAGAACATAAATGCACAACACATAACTCGTAACACCATGATTTGTTTTCAAGGAAACCCTGGCCAAGGGAAAACCCTGGTAGGGATGGCACCCACAAATATGCACTAAAATATAGTATCCCTATTAGGAGATCTAGCCCCGTTAGGAGCTGATTATTACATAGTATATTTCCTTGTTAAAGGAATACAAAACCCTGTTAGGGGTAGACAATAACTATGTAAAAGGTGGTGAGCTTACAACTCTGACAATCAGAATACTATCAACAAGTGTTCTTCAAAAGTGAACAATACAAGCATTTTTTATGCTTAGATATTTCCAATTATAGCTCTGTCAAATACTGATCTCGCATCTTCTCTTTGCTCTCAAATTCACATCCATCATATCAGCATCACAATCACACTTATCACTTCCACAAAACACTCTATACTTATACTACTTCTATCATTCAGTCAGCTCTCAAAATACATTACAAAACATAATAATTACTTATGCAAATGATAAACATAGAGTCAGAGATCTTATATTGCCAAAGTGTCAACAATATACAACATTCATCTGACTTAGCATGTTACCATACCAACTAGCCTTTCCTCAATCATCACAAATGTTCATATGCCATGTTTCACTAATTCTCTATCTTCGCATACTTTCATATCATTGTATCTTCCTGATCTCTTCACCAAAACATGTGCAACTTTAACTAAAGGTCTTACATATCCCAAAATGTCTTCTACTAGCTTCACAAGCCATAATACATCATATGTTATCTTCGCTGACCAAAACTGTAACACTGTATACTGTTATCCTGATTCTGTACTTAGTCATTTTCATGACTGATTCTCCAATACCAAAAATCTCTGCATACGATCATTCTAGCATAAGTGTTTCCATAAATGACAACCCTTAAGTGATTCCTAGTGCTCCCAAACATCACTTGCCAACAATCTATCCCTTTGGAATTGATGGCAACACTTAGTGAAAAATGATGAAGTGTCAAAGCACTAACTTCCTTCTACTTCTCTATATACATATTCTCCTATTTTCTTTTCTTTTCTTTTCTCTTTTTTTTTTATTTACATTTTTTTTTTCTTCTCACTTTTCCTCTTCTCTTCCTCTTCTCATTTTTCTCTTCTCTATCTCTCCCTTTGACATCAATGGTAAAGGTACTTGCAAAATTTCAAAATTTTAAGCATATAAGAATTCAATGCTTACTCACCAATCTCAAAATATCTTGGAAGGAGTCTTCCAAGGTCTTTACTTCATCTTCCCATGACTTAATAAGAAGTTCACTAACATGGATCAGTCCATTGAGTGCATAGGATGCAGTCTCTAATGCCTTTAGCTCAGTGGGTAAGGAACTTGTCATTGAGCCTTCTATTTTCTCCATCTCAGTAAGATGAGCTTCAAGAATTGATAGCTTAGGAGTGATTAGACTCTTCAGTAAACCAAATCTTTCCATTACTCTCCCTTTCTCTACATTCAAAGAACTAATCTTATCCAATATATTGGATGCTTGCTTATCTATCTCCAATACAGTTTGTGAAGAGGTTTCACAACTGTCCATTATTTTGTTTAAGGTATCCCTATCCTTGGCTATGATATCTTCTATATTCCTAACATGTCTGATAGGATTTATGCAATAGCTGTATACCTTTCTTCCTCTTGCCACATAGCTTTTGGCCTTGCTTGTAGTTGTTTTCAAAATGCCCAAGTCCCATGAGATGGACTGACAAACTTCCTTCAACTTCTTTTCTAGGAAACTCTTTTCTACCTTATCGTATGTGGTCTTCAGTAGTGACTCAAAGTGATTGTCAAATTTGTCTAATGCCATGCCTAGGTTCTCTGCATCATCCTTTCCTTGAAAAAAAATAGGTGTAGGGAGTATTTTATTTACTATCTCCACTGCCCTAGAAATCACCTTTACCCTTTTATCTCCTTTTTGTTCAAACCTTTCTTTTGCCTTAGAAAAAGCCATGAAGGATAACCTCATGAGTTCATCCTCATCCATGCTTTCTACATCTATGCTCACTAGTTTGGCCATACTTGCCAACAATAGAGTAGAGGAGGTGTCTGGTTCTTGTTTATGTTGAACTCTTACCTCTACTTTTTATGTTCTTGTTTCTTCTACCTACCTTACTTCTTGTTGTATCTCCTTCTCCTATACCTTCTCTTCCTATTTTTCCTCTGTATGCTCTTCCTCTATCTGTCCTTCTTCAACTATCATCGCATTGTCTAAGTTTTCATGAAATGGGTCATTCACATCAAGTGAGGTGTCAAGGTTCATAGGCACACTAGAGACAAAGAAGTTTGGTTGCATGTCAGCTTCGCTTGCTTTCCCACACACTTCAACTATCTTAGAACTTTCTCCTATTCCCAAAGGTGCAGGCTTGACAACTTTGGGAGGTGAAGTCTTCACAAGCATGTCACTCATAAGAATTTGATCTAGTACCTTTTGAGTGTCCTCTATGACTTCATCATATTTTGTTTCCATAATCTTCACTAGTCTGACCTTTGTCCTCAACAAAGGTTTTAATTCTTTTATGATTCTCTCCCTTTCTTGTATTGAGACAATAGGTGACATTTCTTCAATAGCCTTGTTTCTTATATTCTCATCCTCAGATTGTGCTAACTATTTTTTAATCTCCAAGTTGCTATACAATTCCTTGGGGATACTTCCTTCTATCTCTAACAAGTTCTTCTTGAAAACTAACAAATGATCAATTATAGTGTCCTCAATTATTGCTTGATTTTTAGGGTCATACCTTTCATAGTATCTATTTATAGTCTTCAGATTCCCATCTCTTATTACTCTCTTTTGTAACATTTGAATGTCTAGCTTCCACATATCTTGTGGTCTCTTCTGAACTTCTTTTTCTTCTTCCTTCTTAATCAATTTTTCCTCTTTCTTCTTTATTTCCACTTCTACCTCTTGTTTCTTAGAGATTATTAGCTTGCTAGACCTTATATATCTCCTAGGTATAATTTATTATGCAGTCTTATCATGTGTAGATGATAAATCAATAATATCAAGAGTAGGACTTACTGTCTTTTCAGCTTCAGAAGGGGAAGGTGCATCAATTTCCATGTTGGAAGTTGCTTCTGTCATCTTTTTCCTTAAGTTCTTCAGCTATTCCCCAGTGATTCCTACCTTCACAATGATATCCTCAACTATTTTATCAATCTTTCTCTTCCTTGTCCCTTTGTCTTGTTCTTATATAACATTTTTAGACTTTTCCCAATATGTTCTCCATATTTCTTCAGAAGTGTCTATTTATGCTACTAATACATGCTCAACTTGCATAGTTAGAACCTTAGAAATGACCTCATACCCCATAGAGTAGCACCATTTCTTCCTAGGCTCAACTGCCTCAAAGAACACACAATCAGTTTCAACCATGAAACAGATAGCATCCTTATATTTCTCAACTATATCTTCAGGTATCCTATATCTTTCCTTCATCTACCTTGAAGGATTTTGGTCATAGAAAATAGTTCTCCATCTACCCAATTCTTTTCCTATCTTCGCTAGCTCTAAGAAATTTGAATTCTAGTAGGTACATAATCCTTCCCAGCTAGGGTTGTTGTTGCACCAAAATATCAACCTGTTAATGCCCGATACAACCACTAGACTTATAGAAGACACATGAGGCATTTACACCATGTTGCGAACCCCACGAGGGATGTTGGTCCACTACCAACAATCCCCCTCCCAGCATCACTCATCGTGGCTTGCATGGATTAGACCCTATGACCAAGCTCTGATACCACTTGTTAGAAGCTAGGGTTGTCGTTGCACCAAAAGATCAACCTGTTAATGCCTGATACAACCACTAGAATTATAGAAGACACAGGAGGTAGTTAAGCCATGTCACAAACCCTATGAGGGATGCTGGCCCACTGCCAACATTATCCACTTAGTATTTCATGATTTTTCTATTTTTTCATGCTTAGACAAAGGTACGTATGCTACTATCTAATAGTGAATTGGAAGCATTAATGAATGTGTAACCATTAAGTCACTCGATTCTTGTAACCATTAATGAATGTGTAGGGAGCTATAACAATTTTTTCAATTAAATCATATTTAAGAACTGTCAAATCAAATATAGATCTATTGTCATAAGTAGACTTAGCATGCAAACTACTTCTGAAGAACCCACCATATCTTTAACAACTAGCTTGTGTGCCTTACAAAGTGCATAAGGTCTTATAAGTTGTTTTCACTTCATGAACATTATTAAAAAGTCTTTTATTCATTCATTCATTTCAAGTTACCCTTTGTAACATGTCCCTCTTACGATGGCTCAAACTTGTCTTGTTTGCCAGGGTGGAATGAATAATGGGTAGATGTTCCTCAATAGACTCAAGAAACTTAATGATAATATCTAAGCCACTTTGAACTCCATGAGGACATCTAACAGTTCCAGAAGGCCCTCTCCAATGGCATGGCAGTGGTGGTGTCAAAAGAGCCCATCATCAGGAACACGTCTTTTACAATGTAATCATGTGCTAGGTAGAGACACTAAGAATACAAATATCAAAGAAGACTATAATCTGAGAGACACCCCTTGGAGAAAGGAAATGCCAAAAAACTCAAATTCACCCATTATAAGGCCTCTTTCACAAATGACACCTTCATTTTGGTGAAACTTGATAATACATGCTCTATCTAATGCCTCATTTTTAAAAACCCGATTAATGGAGTATCCTTTGGGAGTAGGTGAGTATACAATAAATTATTTTCAGCTTCTTCCCTCTTCCGATTGCATTCATATCCTTTGGAATTTTTAACCTTCTTTGATTAATCCTCAGGCATTCTTTGTTTTTTATTAAGGTAAAAGTAGGTTTTACATGGACCCGGAACCAGTTATAATAAAGCAAAAAGATAAAGCGTTAAACTTCACAAAATGAAACACCTACTAGAAAATATAAGAAGGAACAAACAACAACATAGTTTAGGCATTCTTTGTTGAGTAGATGCAAAGACTTTCAATAAAAAAGTATCATATGATAATTGCAGAAGAGCAATTAACAAAGACATTTTTCAAGGCTTGCATTGTCCTGTCAAGAAGACCTCCCTTGGATTCTTGATAAATATATTTTAAACTAAATTCTTTAGTTGACATCTGTTGTTCGAGAAGACATGCTGTAAAGACTAAAATTCTGACACAAAAAGCCACATCAGTAAAAATTGCAATATAAGGGAGTCATTCAACAAGTCAATGGTTGAATGCATCAGTTAAGAAGATACCAATAAGTTCCCTACATTATAGGAATAATAGAAATACAATTACAACCATAATTGTCGAAATGATAAAGCATACCTTTGTCCAAAGACAAGTGAAAAGTCAACCATATGACGAGTGTCCTAAAGAAATCACAATAAGAGATGTCAAATCAAATACAAGAAAGAACAAACTATCATGTCAGATAATGACTTAAGAGATTTTTGACTAACTATCGAATCTCATCATTAAAAGATGAATATTAGATCAAATATGTATTTCCAGTTCAATGACAAAAGTAAACAACAAAATTACCAAATACCACCATGTCGAATACAAGAAACGTATAACACGGTAAAGGAAAGTCCTTCCTGAAAAATACTTCAGAAATCTATTCACAAAATACAGCTAGGGCAAGAATATTGTGGGAGTGCATTTCCACCCTACCACAAAGCATTAATGCTTCCCCGAAATCCTTCCTGACATGAAGGATACCCAACCTAGCTAGAAGTAATCTAACAAAGTAAAACTAAGGAGTAATGGAATATGTGCTACTTGATACATCCACATTCAATTTCCAAAATAACATGTCATAGACTTCCAAACACATACCTTGTAAATCTGCTTCGATTTCATTCATATAAAAAATATTGTGCAAATATTCTCATTTAATGCATAGTACATCATGTTTCATGGGTGAATTCAACTTACATATAGGAACATGATAAAATCCTTCTCTTAACTATATAAAAAAAATGTGTCAACCTTATAATTTCTACCAATATATCTTTTAGTTCAAATGATAAATATAACTTGAATTCTTCAATGTACACGGATAAAACCCAATAATACACATAACAAATTCATTTCATAATAAAACATAAACTATAACAAATAAACAATCATCATTCACTTGTCAAAAATCTTTAATCAAACTTTTTCCTCGTTCAATAAGGTACACACTTGGGTGATTAAGATAATTTCATTGTATCAAACAACCATTTAATTTCCACATGATGAAACAAAACATACATACAACTAAGCTTTTGAACTCCCCTCCAATACATCAAAAAGAATAGGAAAATAAGTGACCAAAATCAAAGTTTAGTGTTCCATGTCTACATCCCTATAGGAAGAGAAGAATCATCTAAAATATAGTCAAGCAACAATAACCATTGGGATTGCCATTCTAAGAAAACAACTAATTGGGAATATAGCGGAATGAGAGACTAGAATCACAAAAACACTAAACAATCTCTACCAATTTGATGTTTAAAAACTGAGTAGACTCTTTTTGTTTTTTTTATTAGGCCTCTAACATAATCTTCCAACTGAATGATATGTGAATGTATACATAAGTACAATATCAAGCCATCGGCAAAAAAAAATAATAAAGTAACCATTCAATGTAAAATATTTAAGAAAAAGAACTTGATCATGCACTACTAGCATCACTTATATTGCAAAGAAAATAATAACATAAATGCTCCACTCATGGACTTTATTTCCCAGAAGATGAAAAGTAAACAATAGGTTTCTACACTTAATCCGAAAAACATCTAGAAGTTGGGCTCATCGTAATCATAAGATAAAAATCACTATAATGAATGCTTACTAGATTTAGAGTGTCTTGTAGTTTATCCTCTACTATTGAATCCCCTTCCTAGACTAAACAACATAAACATCCTTACTTATGAAGGAGACTTAAAGTATAACGGTTGTCTTTCTTATTGTCAAAGATAAATCATAGTTCAAACACTATAGTTTCCATCTTGAGTGATTATATTAATAAGTAAAGTTTTGCATTCTCTTAATACTTTGTTGGTCTATGCAATTGATACATTTATAATTTCAATTTTACTATATATATTCTTATTGAATATTTTCCTACTAGATATCGACTCTAGGAACTTAAGTTTGCTGGTTCCAAGCTCAAAATATTTAACAAAAATACATAAAGAGTGCACGACATGCTTCTCCAAAGGTAGAATTTTAAGAAATAAAAATCAAACACAATTGCAATGTGCTACTCCACTATTTAGGAAGCCACTCAAAACATACCAAGGAGAAAATATATTTCATACATTCAATATATATATACTATCCCTCCATCAGTTACTATTTTAATAGAAGACAACACTAAGTCAATATCAAATGCTGAGATCTACAATGTTCTAGGGAAATCAAATAAAAATCCACTCACGCATAGTTTGAAACCATATTCTTACTCAAATATTCAATACAATACTATTTTATATCTCATCTATATAGAAATTTAAAATCCTAGATCCGGTAGGTGGAGAGGAAAATAGCCTAGAATCTACGTTGAATACTCTATTCTATTTCATTTGGTAGGACAACCATATTTGACTATCTCAAAATAAACTATGATTCAAATATAAGTTACTAGAAGTGGGTCATCCAGATCCTAGAATTCTTAGTTTTCTATGGTGTGTTCTCCAGGCAATATGAAACCATTTTCAATACAAAATTTCACAAGAAAATTAACAGAGGCATTTAAAATTATCACTGTGCATCTATATAAATTATTTCAAAGCAATCACAGTTCAAAAAAAATATTTTCTACTCAAAACAAAAATAATAACAGGGAACCTGATTTGTTTTTGTGGAGAGTATCCCCTAGAGATGCTTTTCTACTTCTTTTATTTCCTTCCCTCCTTGCAAATTGACTTCCCTTTTTCACAGCGTGTCCCCTTCCTCCAGTGTGTGCTTCCTCTAATTTTCTTCTCCATTTACTACTCTTCTTTGTGTTCCTTAATCTAATCCTCTCTGCAATTTTTGCTTGCTCTGTTGCATTATCTACCCTTCTCTGTTGCATTTTCTACTTCCTCCTACATTTTTCTCTACTCTCCCCTTCTATTTTGCATGACACTTTTCTCCTCTTTTCACTGATCCCCTCCTCCTTACCTTGTTTCGCTGATACATACCCAACACTCCCCCCTTTTTCTTGGTGTCCATGATATCTCATTTCTGTCGTAAACCAATTCTCCTCTAATTTTCCTTCACCGACTCTCCTTCTATTTCTCTCCATTCTTCTTAATTCCCCTCCAATCACGCCATTTAATCCCTCAAATGCGTGAGCAAGGAGGAGTTATCTACTTTTCTCACATGGCGTAAATTAGGGAAAGAGTGGAAAATTATTTTTGTTTATTGGAAAAATGGGCTGTGACATCCTTCCCCCCTTAATAAGTGCATCTTCCTCGCTGATTTGATCAAAATTTACAATCGTAATCAAAGAAAAACAAGATATTCATATATGTATTATGAATAAGATAACTTATATCATTCAAATGTTCAAGATAATTCATGTACCCACATTTAGATTCTATCCTAAAATCAACAAGATTATAGATAACTTAGTTAGCATCTTCGTACAATAAAATAATCTCTTTTATATTTTACAATTTACAAGAAACACACTCACTCAAGATTTTCAAAGTAGAGATTGTTTAGTTTTTCCTCTAACTTGTTCATTTTTGTAAACATTTTAAAATAATAATAATTATTATTTTCATATGCATCAAATTAACTTTCTCAAGACAATGTAATCCCACATATTCATCAAATTAATTTTTATTTTTTTTCAAAGACATTGAAAATACACGTTGAAAGAAAGCACAAGATAAGGTAAGCATGTACAAGCATCAAGTAATCATATGACAGAAAAATTATAAGTGGGTGTGTGAATTCCATTACCACCATATAGTTTTACAAGGTTAGAGTTATCTCTCTCCAACAATATTCCCCCTCTAATATAATGTGTCATTCCATCTGTGCATACACAGGAACAACATCAAAGCATCAGTTCATATCGATATCATAATCAAAATTGAAAATCTAACATTCTCATAACTCAATGCTTTCAGAAATAACTTACATGATACTCTTAAGTAGCAGCAAAGTACCCACATTCATGTGCTTACTATACCTTATCGTGGTATCACAATAAATTGAGCACATTTTTGGTTGCCTTAGATCCACGTTATTGGCATACTCATATTTATATACTCAATACTTTTAGCCCAATCATAATGTCAATACTTTAGAAAATAAAATTTTTAATATTCTATATTCAAGAGAAAAGTCATTTGAAGATTGCAAAATTTCAACTAAAATATTCTTTAAATCACAAATTGATCACAAGTACAAGTAAATCATTCATATGTACCATCTAATATGTGATACCCACTAAATGAGAAAGTCATCTATTCATTTCACAAATCACCTGAAAAGGTTAGTGGATCCATTTTCCAGTTATGTGTTCTAGGCCCTCATGCCCATCTCATCACAATAATATTTTTGTAAAAATAGATTTTAACTCATTTCATCAAATTATTTATATTTCACCTCTAAAACCATATAAGTCCTACAATTATTACATCTTAATATGAATAAGCATTCACATTTTTATCAATATAATGCTAGTGTGCTTCATCTAAGCATAATCATCCTAATAAATCATGATAATTCATCACCATATAAAATCAACACATCAATGTATATTACACATATATAACCATGCATCTAAAAACATAATGATAAAGATCGATCCTGAAATAAGATACTTAAGTTAAATCAGACATATTTCCTTCTATAAGTCCTTGTCTCCTATGCCATTGGACAGTCAGTCATCCATCTGCAAATCTTGAGATGGGAGTGTGGCTTGGACACTTGTCCATTCTATCTACAAAGCTTTACACTTCATTGGGATTCTACCTACTCGTAGAATGCCCACCCTTGCAATGCCCAACAAATAAAAGACAGGGGGTATTTGGTGCAGCCATGAAACTTTCTCTTGTTCATGAATGTGGTAGGGAGATGGAATATGGGCAACATATTTTCAAAAACATATGCGTACAAGCTTTCGCCAAAGCATCTTTTAATCACCAGGAATAAAAACTAGTAGGTAGAGAAACATCCCTTTCTACCCTTCCTTGTTTACTTCTTTTGCATTAGCACCCTCACCAGAAGGTAAGCTTTCCAATACACATACATAGTACAAAAATAATACAAACACAAGTATAGCATTTATTTCTTTCCATTTATTATTGTGTTAACAAAAGCATAAAAGTGAAACAACAAATCAACTAGTCTTATGAATTATGCCTTTCATCATGAGAAATCATGTAATACATCATAAGTAGTCATGTAAGAATAAAGTGTTAACCATTTTGTCAAACACCAATAGTGATTCATAACCAATAATTCTATTCCTTTTCCATAAAAATATGGTGACCTACTTGTCGACCATCAAATGCATCAACTAGTACGTCTATTTCCATCACCTCATAATAATTTCATGCAAGGTTTCAAATATAATCACCCGTGTACTAGTAATATCATATTAATGTCAAAAAGATATGTTTTCTGTGGATTCCATCATTTCTTGAGTATCCATGCAATGCTCCTCATAGCATCCAAATTCACATCAAATTATATCAATCATAATTAATTATTTCATAAAATGCATTTCTCATATACACAACCCTTTGCATGTTGATTCAGTTTGATCATTTCATAATAGTTGAAACATATTTCAAGTAACATATGAATGAAAGATTAGGAATGGTATATTCTTTGCAATCTACTCCCTTTCACAATCTATCAATGTTATATACTGAACATGACATATGACATTACTTCACATCACAGGACTAGCAACATAAAACACATATTCTAGCCACCATAAGATCATAAGAAATCACAATATTTCAAATTTCAAATTTCAATTAAAATCCTCAACGGTCATAAAAAAAATCAAAGAAGTAAGTGTGACCAGAATCTCAGTTGATTTGAAAAACTCAAAATTGGTGGCTAGCTAGTCACAAGAGAACATAAAATTTCAAGCTAATCCTTCACCACTTCCAAAGTTCAGCAAAGTTCAAAATAAAACATAAATTGAAACCAAATCACATTTACAGAGTGACTAACACTAGCCACAAGGAGGGAGTAGAAGCTACACATCACCTTGCATCCAAGTTATGCTAAGGAACATGACCATACTTCTAGAACATAAATCTCAAAGTTTACATCATCATGCAATAACACATTCAATTACCTTAAACAACATTGCTCTATCCACAAAATCTAACCCACATGAATTGTTAATTCTCTCTTTCCTTTTTGAAATCTCATGCCATGTAAGGTAAGACATAAATATATTTTCACAAATTTTCTAAGAATTTCTATTTCATATAAAACATGTTGAATTCTTCTTCACAAGAATTTCATAAGGTTCTAGTATTAAAATCCTTTCATAACACTTGCAAATATATATTACAATAATACATGTTTCTATCATTTATCACAAGACAAGTCCTAAATTATGTCAAGCTCTCACACCTGTATTAAATAACCATCATTATTTAACTACACAATATCTCATAGAATTTATCTTCTTTCTTTTCTATGCTAATGTAGAGAAATACACATTAAAATTTTAAGTGTATCCCACACACAATGTACCTCATATTACTTTTTTACATATTCTAACATTTTATAATATGAACAAAAAGAAATCACACCACTCAAAGTTAGACAGTTGTCAAGCTCACATAACTATTTCAAACTTTCTTAGTTTCAAGAACAACCAAGGTCATTCAAAAAAAATTACGCACATAAGAAGTAGTGTCCTTCAAGTGTCTATTTCCCACTTTTATATCTCAAAAAAAAGGAACATCCTATCCTTTTCTATCAAGATTTGTTGTAACTAGAAGACAATCTAGTCAATCCAATGAACCGTAGTTCCATTCATAGACCAAGCATTAATCGACTCACAATTTTTGTGACTAAGGGTTGCAACTAAGCATAGTGAACTCAAGGCCCTACTATGGAACCTAGAGCTCTGATACCATATGTAAAGACTAAAATTCTGACACAAAAAGCCACATCAGTAAAACCCGCAATACAAGGGAATCAGTCAACAAGTCAATGGTCGAATACATGAGTCAATAATACCAATTAGTTCCCTACATTATAGGAATAATAGAAATACAATTACGACCATAACTATTGAAATGATAAAGCATGCCTTTGTCCAAAGACAAGTGAAAAGTTGACCATATGTCGAGTTTCCTAAAGAAATCACAATAAGAGGTGTCAAATAAAATACAACCAAGAACAAACTATCATGTCAGGATAACGACTCAAGAGATTTTTGACCAACTATTGAATCTCATCATTAAAAGATGAAGATTAGATCAAATATGTATTTCCATTTCAATGACAAAAGTAAAAAACAAAATTATCAAATACCACCAAGCATATAGCATGGTAAAGGAAATTCCTTCTTGAAAAATTCTTTAGAAATTTGTTCACAAAAGTCAACTAGGGTGACAATGTTGTGGGAGTGCGTTTCCACCCTACCACGAAGAATTAATGCTTCCTCAGAATCCTTCCTGACATGAAGGATACCCAACCCAGCTAGAAGTAATCTAACAAAGTAAAACTAAGGAGTAATGGAATATGTTCTACTTGATACATCCACATTCAATTTCCAAAATAACATGTCATAGACTTCCAAAAGCATACCTTGTAAATCTGCTTTGATTTCATTCATATGAAAAAATAATGTGCAAATATTCTCATTTAATTCATAGCATATCATGTTTCATGAGTGAATTCAACTTACATTTAGGAACATGACAAAATCCTTCTCTTAACTATATAAAAAAAATGGCAAGCTTATAATTTTTGCTAATATATCTTTTAGTTAAAATGATTAATATAACTTGAATTCTTCAAAGTACACGGATAAAACCCAAGAATACACATAACAAATTTATTTCATAATAAAACATAAACTATAACAAATAAACAATCATCATTCACTTGCCAAAAATCTTTAATCAAACTTTTTCCTCTTTCAGTAAGGTAGACACTCGGATGATTAAGGGAATTTCATCGTATCAAACAACCATTTAATTTCCACATAATGAAATAAAACATACATACAACTAAACTTTTGAACTCCCCTCTAATGCATCAAAAAGCACAGGAAAATAAGTGACCAAAATCAAAGTTTAGTGTTCCATGTCTACGACCCTATAGGAAGAGAAGAATCATCTAAAATATAGTCAAGCAACAATAACCATTGGGATTTCCATTCTGAGAAAACAACTAATTGAGAATATAGCGGGATGAGAGACTAGAATCACAAAAATGCTAAACAATCTCTACCAATTTGATGTTTAAAAACTGAGTAGACTCTTTTCTTTTTTTTTATTAGGCCTCTAACATAGTCTTCCAACTAAATGATATGTGAATGTATACGTTAGTACAACATTGAGCCATCGGTAAAATAAAATAATAAAGTAATCATTCAATGTACAATATTTAAGAAAAGGAATTTGATCATGCACTACTAGCATCACTTATATTGCAAAGAAAATAATAACATAAATGCTCCACTCATGGACTTTATATCCTAGAAGATGAAAAGTAAACAACAGGTTTCTACACTTAATCCAAAAAACATCTAGAAGTTGGGCTCATTGTAATCATAAGATACAAATAACTATAATGAATGCTTACTAGATTTAGTGTCTTGTAGTTTATCCTCTACTATTGAATCCCCTTCCTAGGCTAAACAACATAAATGTCCTTACTTGTCAGGAGACTTAAAGTATAACGATTGGCTTTCTTACTGTCGAAGATAAATCACAGTTCAAAGACTACAGTTTCCATCTTGAGTGATTATATTAATAAGTAAAGTTTCTCATTCTCTTAATACTTCGCTGGTCTATGCAATTGATAAATTTATAATTTCAATTTTAGTATATATATTCTTCTTGAATATTTCCCTACTATATATCGGTTCCAGGAACATAATTTTGCTAGTTCCAAGCTCAAAATATTTAACAGAAATACATAAAGAGCACAAGGCATGCTTCTCCGAAGGTATAATTTTAAGAAATAAAAATCAAACACAATTGAAATATGCTATTGCACTATTTAGGAAGCCACTCAAAACATACCAAGGAGAAAAGATATTTCATACATTCAACATATATATATATATATATATATATATATATATATATATATATATATATATATATATATATATATATATATATATATATATATATATATATATATATATATATATATATATATATATATATATATATATATATATATATATATATATATATATATATATATATATATATATATATATATATATATATATATATATATATATATATATATATATATATATGAGAGAGAGAGAGAGAGAGAGGGGGGGGGGCACCTCTACCTTCAAATTTTATATCATTTAAATCATGTCGAGAAATGTCTATGTATTAAGTCATTTTAAAAGTATGGCACTATGTCACTAAATGGTTCACTTATTAAGTTGCATTCAAATGTATTCGAAAATGCATTATATGACATACAGGTCAAATAGAATATGAATGGTTTGTAATCATCATGAATTGTCTTTAAATAGATAGCATAATGTAATCGCAAAGGGGAGTCAACGGAGAGGTTACGACATATATTGTAGAAGATTGGAAAGAATTGGGGTCTCTGGCCTTCAGCTAGAGAGCCATGAATGTTTTTTTTTCCTTGATTATGAATTAAATGTATTTTAATTAAGTTTTATGTGTTTCCTATTTTCATCTTTTGATCTCTGTTATAAAGAACATAATAGTGGGATGTGTCAATTTTTTTTAATGACAGTCCACACACACACACACACACATGTATACTATTCCTCCATCAATTACTATTTTAATAGAAGAAAACACTAAGTCAATATCAAATACTAAGATCTACAATGTTCCATGGCAATCAAATAAAAATCCACTCACACACAATTTGAAAACATATTCATATTCAAAGATTCAATACGATACTATTTTATATCTCATCTATATAGAAATCTAAAATCCTAGATCTAGTAGGTTGAGAGGAAAATAGCCCAGAAACTACGCTGAATAATCTATTCTATTTCATTTGGTAGGACAACCATATTTGACTATCTCAAAATAAACTATGATTAAAATACAAGTTGCTAGAAGTGGGTTATCCAGATCCTAGAATTCTTAGTTTTCTATGGTGTGTTCTCCAGGCAATATGAAACCATTTTCAATATAGAATTTCACAAGAAAATTAACAAAGGCATTTAAAATTATCATTGTGCATCTATATAAATTATTTCAAAGAAATCACAGTTCAAAAAAAGATTTTCTACTCAAAACGAAAATAATAACAAGGAGCTTGATTTGTTTTTGTGGAGAGTATCCCCTAGAGATGCTTTTCTACTTCTTTTATTTCCTTCCCTCCTTGCAAACTGACTTCCCTTTTTCATAAGGTGTGCTTCTTCTAATTTTCTTCTCCATTTCCTACTCTTCTCTGCGTTCCTTAATCTAATCCTCTTTGCGGTTTTTTCTTTCTCTGTTGCATTATCTACCCTTCTCTGTTGCATTATCTACTTCCTCCTTCTATGTTTTTCTCTACTCTCCCCTTCTATTTTGCATGAGACTTTTCTCCTCTTTTCACCAATCCCCTCCTCCTTACCTTGTTTTGCTGTTCCATACCCATCACTCCCCCCCTTTTCTTAGTGTCCATATCCCCTTTCTTTCGTAAACCAATTCTCCTCTAACTGTCCTTCACTAACTCTACTTCTATTTCTCTGCGATCTTCTTAACTTCCCTCCGATCTCGCCATTTAATCCGCTCAACTGCGTGAGCAAGGAGGAGTTATCTACTTTTCTCATATGGCATAAATTAGGGAAAGAGTGGCAATTTATTTTTGTTTATTGGAAAAATAGGTTGTGACACATGTCATCTTTGTTTCAAACTAGGATCCCATGACATATCTCATCTTTATTCTCTTTTCTGTGGAATATCAGCAAAAGCTTCACACCCAAAAACTCATAGATGAAAAGCTAAGGTTTTAGGAATTAAATTTAACATCTAAAAAAGAGACTATTTCATATAATTTCAGTTCTTCAACTTTAATGGTTCTGACATTAGTACTGTAAAGATATGGCATATACAATCCAGTTCCCCTTTGATCATAACTTTAGTTCCATTTTGTAGCAAATTATATCAGTAAGCAATCCTTGAAATTTGGAAGTTTCTACTTGCTAATGAGTCATAAACCAATTAAATATGAGGAGTAATGTTGGGTCTATTAAATAGATGAGTGATGCACAGGTTATGAAAAATGGTTATTTTTATCAATCCCTAATATTTTCATTTGCCTAATTCTAATAAATCCGTCCAATAAAAAATATTAAAGTTCTAAAGTTTAGAACTATTTTATTTTAAAAATATATTTACAAGCATTAATTTCCTTTTTCTTATTGGTTACTTCCAATTTAGTTGAGGGTTTTATTATTTTTTCAACTCAAAAAATAACAAAAATTAAAACAATTGGATAAGCACATTTTTCCTCCACTCCTCTGGAAGCTTATCATGGTTTTTCTGTAAACTCCGTCATCAGCTCCATAAACAGAGTGACAAAACACAAGAGGTCCTTCTTCAAATCTAGCATTCTTTATCAAATTAACCTGCAACACCCCCAAATTAGGGTTTTAAGAAATTTACAAAGGTATAAAATTAAATTCTTTGAAATTTTCATGGGGTTTTGCACTATAGGCAATCTTTGAACTCCCTGAGGATGCACTCGCTTGCGTGCACAGAATTGGCATCACCGGGAAATAGGGGAGCCGAATCATTGAACGAAATGCAAAGCCCTGTCTCTACGATTTTTGACCCCTTGTGGCTCTCACCGTAGAAGACATCAATGAGAAATCATGAAGGTTTTGAGGGTTTGAGTTTGAAGTGGTACTTGTTGATGTGTCTGATTTCCTCGATCTGTTGTATGGCCCATCTAAAGAAATGCACCACCACTTCTTTAGAGGCATTTTCAACAAAATTGAAGAAGTTACCATTTTGGAGCAGAATTGTTGCAGTAAGCTTCAATTGCAAGTGTTGCTTGAGCTTCATGTTTACCAAATCAAGCATCTCCAAGGCTGGGGTTTCGATCCCTCTACTGAACTTTCTAGCATTCCTCTTTTGCTTGATTTCACTTGAACCTAACAATTAGAAATATTAATGGGTTAATGAGCCATGAGACCTACAAATTATTGCTTAATTAATTTTTTTCCCTAAATTATAAAGGAAAAGTGTTTTCTCTTTTGCTATTGTTCTTGATAAATAGTGATTATTTGTTCTATTTTACAGTCAATCAGATTTGTGGGTTTTCTTATAGCCAATTCTAGTTGTTGACAATTAGAATTTAACTTTGTAATATTAGCTCTAATTTTTTGAACTCTTCAAAATTTATGAATCTTTTAAATACAAACATATAAATTGTTTGAATGTTTGATGCAACCAAATATATCAAATTTAACAGGAAAAAAAATGGTGGACAAGAAAATTTACAACAATAGCTAGGATCTATGATCAACACTATTTAATATACTGATGCTAAAAAATTAGTATAACTAGCACTTGCACCTTTAAGGGGTGCAAGGGTTACGCCGATAGTAAAATATATATCAAATAATCAATATTCTGGTACATAATTTATGAATATCTATCCTTCTCTACCTCTATTTCCCTTTGATCTACACTATCCTAGACCTGCATATGTATATGTGTTTGCATCTTTATTCCTATTTAACATGATTAGATCCATTGAATAGTTCACTATACCCTAGTATTCTATAGGGCCCTACAAAGTAAGTTTAATTATCACTTGTAAAAAATAAAACATAGGAAGACAATTCAGATGTTGTAAATATTAACATAAAATAATTATCTGTAAAAATACTACCACAAATATAAGTATGTTGATTAATTTTTCTTTTGACTTACAAATTTAACCATGTGAATCCTTATATTACATGTTACTAAATTGATTATACATCTTTGGCAAGCTGTGAGGAGAATGTAATTAGATGTCTACTACATAGACAATGATTTTAATTGACACACTGGTTTTTGAGTTCTACCATGTTTGTCATGTCCCCTTTTCAAAACAGTTAAAATTAATAATTTTTGCTGAGGCTGGCGAGTCAAAGTGAAGTTTCAGGAAAAGGGGCTAGTGTTTGGAAACCAATGGATTAATAAATGTTAAATATTATTAAAATATGTCTTATTCACCCCTCTTGGTCATGAGTTAGGGTTATTCCCTCTTTTAAAGGGGTTTGGAGGCATTTCGGGCTCATTCTATAACTTGATTTTTGCTCATTGCTTTGTTGTTCTTCAGAGGCTACCAAACCTGTGGAGAAGGAGACCCAAAGATGGGAGTTTGCAGGTTTCCAGGAAGGCTAAGGATGGGAGTTTGAGGCCATTCCATGTGCAAGCTCATGCAGAGTTTTCCCTTGTGCTGAACAGTGCAGATTTGTGAGTTTTTGGAAAGGGGACATTTCAGTGGTATCAAAGCTATGATCTTGCCAGCCTGAGGGTTTGTAGCAGTTTGCATGCAACTGAGTGAAAGAGAAAAGAGATATTTGCAGTGAGAAAAGAATAAATAAATTTTGATCAAACCTCTAGTTGGAAATAAAAGTACAAAATCCAAGGAAGAAACAAGAATGGATGACCTAGATGAGATGGAAAAAAAATTCTTCCAGGACATCCAGAATACTCAAAAGTAAATAGTGGATAGTTTGGTAGAAACTAGAGAGGCTTTGCGGTTATTGACAGAAAAAATCCAAGGAGTTGTATCTACTAATGAGAGAGGGAGAACTTTAGAGGAGCCAAGAAATTTGAAACCCATACCCTCTAAATCAACAAAAACTATTTTCTTACCTGTAGATGAGCCACTGGTACCAAATCCATCCCTTAATCCTATGGAAGAGTTTACAGGTAACTTGATTGCATTAAGGGCTACTTACAATGGCTTAGATGATGACTTTTGCAGTTCGGTGCCTTTCAAAGAATATGTGGATATGATGAACACTTTGATGCCCAAGAAAGAGTATAGGAGGGAGTGGGACATAAGTGGAAGAGAACTCAAAAATAAAATAAGCAAGTTTATAGCACCTACTTTTGATGGAACAAACAAAATTTCTACTAGAGCATGGCTACAAAAATTAGAGACCTTGTTCACACTTAATCCCATGAAGGAGAATGATGTTGTTCAATTCGCAAGTCTACACTTGGAAGATGCAGCCTATGATTGGTGGTATCATGGAATGACTACTCAAGGTCATGATTAGGTAACTACATTTGATGATTTTAGTCAAAGAGTGATAGATATCTGATCTCAAGGATGATGAAGAGTATTTTAAAGAATTGTCAAAGTTGAGACAAACCAAATCAGTTAATGAGTATGTAGAAGAATTTCAAAAAGTGGTTGTTATGGTACCTGATATGAGTGAAAAGAGGATTATCTATCTTTTTCTTGATGGTTTGGAAGATTCTGTTAAGGGCTTGGTTAAGGCTTTCTCACCCTCAACCTTACAAGAAGCTATCAAAAGAAGTTTGCAGCTTGAAACTTGTGTGCCTATGAAATTAGTCACTAATCAAAATCCCCAAATCTTTGGCAACATAAGGGAAATTTTTAGAAAAAGACTTTTCCAGCACCACCACCAAAGAATGTGCCAAATACAACAAAAAAGAAGGTAGATGAAGGGACTAGGAGTGAACTACGAAGGAAAAATATTTGTTTCAGTTGTAGAGAGCCATGGGTTCTAGGACACAGATGTATGGGGAAAGGTCAAGTGCACTATATTGAGGTTTCTTCAGAATTTGATTTAGATGAGCATGAGGAATTTCATGATACTAAGGAGGAGGAAGAAGAAGAGAAAGAAAAAGAAATCAACAAGGGTGGCACTTTGGCAGCATTATTAGGAGTCCCAAGATACCATCCCTTTTGAATTTGAGGGGTCCTAGTAGGGTAAAGGTTGACAGTTCTTCTTGATAGTGGGGAAACTCATAACTTTATTGATGAGGGATTTGTCATGAAAAGAGGGCTTAAAGAAGAAGATTTTGAGGGATTCAATGTTACTGTAGCTGATAGATTCACTATGCCTTGCTCACGAGTGGTGAAACAACTCAGGATGACTTTAGGAGATTATGAGCTATGTGATGACTTCTATGTTGTTGGCATTAGGGAAACAGATCTTGTATTGGGTGTTCAATGGTTGCACTCTATTGGAGGCTATTACATGAACCATCAAACTATGGAGTTCAAATTTCACTCCAATGGGAAAGAAGTCTTATTGAGAGGCTTATCGAATGGAGCACCTAGGGCAGTCACTACAAAGAGGATGGAGAGGTCTTTTTGAAGAGGACAAGTAGCATTGGTAGAAGGAGTCATAATCCACCCAACAAGCTCTTCAAAGAATCAAGGTAATTTCCATTTTGAAATTCAGAATATCCTTGATAAGCATAGTATAGTTTTCAATGATTTGCCTCTAGGATTACTACCAGATAGAGGTTTTGAGCATGTTATAGAGTTAGAACAGGGTGCCAAACTAGTTATAACCACTCCATATCACCATCCAAGAGGTTACAAGGAAGAAATAGAAAACACTATTAAGGAACTCTTGGACATGGGATTCATAAGGCCTAGCTCTAGTCCATTTGCATCATCTGTGGCACTTGTCAAGAAAAAGGATGGTACAATGAGAATGTGTATAGACTACATGGCTATGAACAAGAAGACCATCAAAAATAGGTATCACATACCATGCATAGATGAACTCATTCATGATTTACATGGTGTTGTATACTTCTCAAAAATTGACTTAAGATCAGGTTACCATCAAATCCACATGAGGAGGGAAGATGTGGAAAAGAATAATTTTAGATGTCACTATGGGAACTTTGAATTTCTTGTTATGCCATTTAGCCTCACTAATGCACCGGAAACATTCCAATCTTGTATGAATAAGGTATTCAACAAGCATCTTTGAAAATTTGTTTTGGTGTTCTTTGATGATATCTTGATTTACAATAAAACATGGAAAGAACATCTAGAGCACATAGACATTGTTTTGGGAATCTTGGAGCAGAAATCCTTCTATGCTAAGTTATCTAAATGTGAGTTTGGTTTGATTGAGATCCTATATTTGGGACATATTATAAATTCTAGAGGGGTACAAGTTGATCAACAAAAAATTTAGGCAATTTTGGATTGGCCTCCACCTACTAATCTTACACAGTTGAGGGCTTTCTTTGGGTTGTGTAGCTACTATAAGAGGTTTGTCAAGGGATTTTCTTAGCTTTCTACCCCCTTGACTGATTTGACAAAGAAAGGAGCCTTTATTTGGATAGAAGAGGCATGAAAAACATTTGATAAGCTTAAGGAGGTACTGAGTTCATGCCCTGTGCTTGCAATTCTAGATTTCTCTTTACCTTTTGTTGTTGAATGTGATGCTTCTGGAGAAGGTATAGGGGCTGTCCTAACTCAAAGGGGACATCCAATAGCATTTGAGAGAAGAAAATTAAATCAATCAGAGAGAGGTTATTCCATCTATGATAAGGAAATGTTGGCAATCATGCATGCACTTTATAAATTTAGACAATATTTGGTATGTGGAAGATTCATTGTAAAGACAGACCATAATAGCCTTAAGTTCTTCTTGAACCAAAGGGATTTGAATGATCATAAAAAACAAAAAGGGTAAGCAAATTGCAAGCTTATAATTTTGATATTGAATATGTGAAAGGAAAGAATAATGTGGTTGCTGATGCTCTCTCAAGGAAGCCCACCTTGTGTTCCTTAACATCTATATCTGTTGATTGGAAAGTCTCCATAATTTTAGAATATGCTAAAGATTCCTTTGCAACCAAGATTTTGGATAAGTTAGCGGATGATAACAGGTACAAGGTTGTCGATGAGCTGATTTATTACAATAACAAGATGTTCTTAGTGCCATGATCAAAGACTAAGGAAAGGATATTGAGGGCTTTTCATGATGCACCTTTGGCTGGTCATCAAGGATACTTTAAGACATATAGGCAACTTCAAGAGTAGTTTGCATGGAAGGGTATGAAGGAGGATGTCCTTAAAAACATTAAGGAATGCATGGTATGCCAACAAAATAAGAGTGAGCAAATTTTTCCTGCAGGGTTGTTGCAGCCACTTCCTATTCCTAAACAAAAATGGTAAAGTATTTCCATGGACTTCATCACTAGGTTGCCCAAGGTTCAAGGTAAGGATTGTATATATGTGGTGGTAGATAGACTAACTAAGTATGCATATTTCTTTCCCATCGCATCTGATTTCAAGGCATCACAAGTGGCAGAATTGTTCTTCAAGGAAATTTTTAGGTTACATGGCTTGCCTAGAAACATTGTCAGTGATCGAGACATTAGATTCCTTAGATCTTTTTGGAAGGAGCTCTTTCATTTGGCAGGAACTAAAGTCACTCCCAGTACTAGCTATCACCCTCAAACAGATGGACAAATAGAGATAGTTAATAAATGGATAGAGGAATATTTGAGGAACTATGTTTCAAATCAACAACATGCTTGGGTGAAATGGTTGCACCTAGGGGAGTATTGTTACAATACATCTCATCACATGTCTATTGGTACACCTCCTTTTCATGCTCTCTATGGTTATGATTCCCTTTCCTTTTTTATCTAGCACCTTCAGATAGCAGAGTACTTGCAACAATTTATTTCATTAAGCAAAGCCAAGACATATTAAGGTCCCTCAAGGATAATCTACAACATGCACAAAACCAATAGAAGTTGTACGCTGATAGGAAAAGGATTGAAAGATCTTTTGAGGTGGGAGACTTGGTATTTGTTAGGTTGTAGCCATATAAGCAAAGTACCTTGAAGAGGAGTGGGGCAAAGAAGCTCAAGCCAAGGTTTTATGGGCCTTATAAGATCATCAGGAAGATAGGAGAGGTAGCTTATGAATTGGAGCTCCCACCAAACAAAAAAATACATAATGTTTTCCATGTCTCTTTCCTAAAGAAGGTTTTAGGCCAAAAAACCATAGTATCTACAGAAATACCACCTCTTGATGATGAAGGGAAATTAGTCTTAATACCAGAAGAGGTTTTGGATACAAGAGAAAAAAATATTGAGAAATAGGAGCATCATAGAGTATTTGGTCAAATGGAAAGGATTACCATTGGAGGATGCAACTTGGGAAGGAACACATATTATTGTGCATCCAAACCTTCATTTCTTGAGGACAAGCAATATTTGGGAGGGAGGACTTGTCATGTCCCCTTTTCAAAACAATTAAAATTAATAATTTTTGCTAAGGCTAGAGGGTCAAAAAGTGAAGTTTCAGGAAAAGGGGCTAATATTTGGAAACTAATGGATTAATAAATGTTAAATATTATTAAAATATGTCTTATTCACCCCTCTTGGTTGTGAGTTAGGGTTATGCCCTCTTTTAAAGGGGTTTGGAGGCATTTTGGGCTCATTCTAGAACTTGATTTTTGCTCATTGCTTTGTTGTTCTTCAGAGGTTGCCAAACCTATGGAGAAGGAGACCCAAAGATGAGAGTTTGCAGGTTTCCAGGAAGGCTAAGGATAGGAGTTTGAGGCCATTCCATGTGCAAGCTCATGTGGAGTTTTCCCTTGTGCTGAACAGTGCAGATTTGTGAGTTTTCAAAAGGGGACATTTCAGTGTTCACATGCATGCTTGGTTAGATTGGGGCATTGTCACATGAATTACCCTTGTGAAAAAAAATTACCATACACCAATCCTATCAAATGACGCTATAGTTCATCAATTTGCCTGTAAATTATGGAAAATAATGTCCTATTTTTTAAATCTCTATATTACACATTACTTCTCCTCAACAGTTCTACTCTTTGTTTCTTTTTCTCATCAAATATTAATGTATAATACAATTATCAATCATCCATTTGGCACTCCACTCCTCCTGAGCTATTCTACACTATGTTTCTCTTCAATTATTCTACACTATATATATTTTTTCTTAGCTATTCTACACCACATTTTTTCCTTGGATATTCTAAACAAAATTTCTCTTAAGCTATACTAACCAACAATTCTCCCTAGCATTCTATACAACACTTCTCCTAAGCTCTTCTACACCGTCAAATCTCCTCAAATATAATCCTACCTTATTAATAATCTTTAGTTTGGAAGTATTAAGATGAACTATATGGTCATGTATGTCCCGTGTGCTTGGCCCCATGCTGAATATTGCCATTAATCCCTTATTCCTAGCAAAAGTTAAAAACCATTGTCTAGAATACCTAAGCTACATTAAATATGGTGTTTCCCACTTACCCAACAAATTATTATTCTCTCGCACACAAATTCACACATGCAAAATAATGACATTTTGTTTGTAAAACTATGGTAACTTAAATTATGTTATAAACTAATCCTAAAGTATAATTTATCTCAATTTTTGGGCATCTATGCTTTCAACTTTTAAGATGAAATAAATCACGCCATTGAAAAAGAGAACTCACACACTCTCCATGTCCCTGCATTTATATCTTTCTCACTCACACACATAGAAACTCCTCCATTCTTCCTCCATATCTGCATATCTTTTTATTTTTCCCCATCTCTCCCTCTCAATTTCCATGTCTCTTTATCTTTATCTCTCCCTCTACAATTTGTAAGAATCCATGAAAAAACCCTTGGCATGAAAAATAATGAAGGAGAACAAATTTGTCATTTTATTTTGTCTGGTTTATAAAAGTAAATATTTATTTCAAATTAAATTTATATTCATTATAATAAAAACCTACTCAATATTAATGTATAGTCTAATTAATTCTAGAAAGAAGAACATGATTCTTACAATCTCATATTTATTCCTATTATTCTCTAACTATTCAAGACTCGTAAGTCACTCTATTCTTCCCTCTTTTTACTATAAAAATTGATATCCATATAAATTTACACTAAAAGATGTGATTACCTCTTTTTTCACTTTCAATTTAGTATCCTCATTTATTGTACATGATTTTGACTAATTTTAACCTCAAGAGCACTAATTGTTAAAAAACTATACCTTATATTTGGGTAGAACCCTATTGTACACTTTTCTTTACTCATTTCCAACCTTTTATATCTTATGCACTAAAACACAATGTTCATGTGTCCTTCAAATAAAAATAGAGCTTCCATGTCTTGTGCACATAGAATTATTTTTAAATTTAAATACTTAACTTTTGACACCTTAAATCTCTTCCAATAAAAGAATTTGTTCTTTCATATAGAAGGAAGTGAATTAAAAAGGATCACATGAATGTTAAGAGAGAGTCTGCACATGAACATCTAAAAAACCTACACCAAAAGTCTAAATTTGCATCAAGAATATTGGATTCAATATTTTGCCCATTCGAAAGAACAATTTCTCTTTCCATTTTAGGTCTCAGTCCATTTCAATTTTCCAGAGAATTTGGAGTGTGGCGAAAATCTTCAATATGCTAAAGTATTCTGAATTAAAAACATATTTAGCTTGATAGAAACAAACTAATTTCAAGTTTTCTCAAGTGACACAGTAATATTGTAAATAAATAATAGATCTTAATCAAATGAAAGAAGAAAACAACCCAAAAATATTATAGGCCCTACCCAATAGTTAATCCCATATGCATGCCAAGAACTAAAAATAAATTTTTAAGGAGGTGACAGATAAAGTACCAGTCAAAGTATCATTAAAAATATCATAATCCGAAGTTGTATTTGACCAAGAAAATCCCACTCTAACTGGACTATCTACATAGAGCATGTTTGCCTCTGCCATAAACAATTTTGACATATGATGAGGAGCACATGATTTGAGTGATTAAGCATATACACATGCATTTTGACAATCTCTACCTGTATTCCAAGAATAATTATTTTGTTTCAAATTTTTGTCATTGAATTTGAAAGGACCATTCTATTCAAACGCTCCTAATCCATTCCATGAGCATCTAGTCCCTATCATGATTGATCAAATTTCAATTTAATTAGATTATAAAAAATAAGTATTATGTAAGATATTTTTTTCATTTTTTTAGAGATTGATAGAATATCTTCAGACTTTTATAATTCTTAGATGTCTGGATTTTTCTTTACATATAATACTTTTTAACACGGGCACAAAATTTTGGGGATGCATCCGTGTGTATCATAGGTCTAAAATGAAAGGAAAAACATTATGGAAAAATTTAACTCATTGTTTCATCCTGTAGAAGACCTAGAAATTACATCATGGTAATCCCACCAGAAAAACCAATCCCAATTCTTATTATCAGAGTTACTATCAAAAGTAAACAATCATAGTCAAAAGAAAATGCAAGTTGGACAACAATATACTAAGCTTTCAAAACATTTTAGGCTGCAGCCTTTGCTTGCATGCATAGTGCTTGGGTTCAATGTATTGTTTTGTTTAAGGGTCATTTGAGTTTCATTGATCACAATTCAAAATTTCCAAAAAGGGACATAATACAACCCAGGGGCTAAAAATTCATAAAACATCTTAAAAAGTCCAAAACAATAATAGCCTAACTACACCCAAGGGCTAAAACTTCAAAAAACACATGATACTTTTTAGTGATAAATTCTACTTTTTTTAGTAAGGGACATCTATTCATAATCATTTTGTTTTAATACCAAATGATGCATTTAAGGATAAGACTAATGAAAGTTGTATTATCCCATTTTCCCTTGTCTAATAAATGTTGATTGCTTGCTACATGTAAAACTATTTTCTGAATTTAGGGAAATCTTTCCTAGATCATATATCTTTCTAAAAGTGCCTCTTCATCATTGCCTTGTTAATCTAAACTGTCCATACTTTATTACACATTCATATTTAAAACAACATAATAGTTATTTTTCTTAATCTGGACTTTTGCTGTCAAATAATATCAACATAACAATTATGCATTAAATGCTAAAGCCATGTCTGATATTAAACAAAAGGCTTCTATAGTGATTTACAAAGTTTGATGTTGAGCTGAGAGTACCTAACCAAGGCAATATAAGCTTATGAGTATTTTTAATGTGACTATTTTTAATGCAAGCACATGAGTATTTTTGATGCAAGACCATTAATACATAATCAAATCAACAAAACTATCAATATTCAGTATAATTTTAAAATAATGTAAATAATTAAAAAGAAGAAACCAACCTTGCGAGCAGCTTCAAATCGGGAAAATCAAGAAGCCTGCCATCAATTAATAGAAAATCTTTATTTTATCGTTGATACCATCCTTCTCCTCCTCTCCCATTTCATGGATGACCAATTCTATGCATAATTTTAAAACAAAACTTTTAATATTGAGTATAATTTTAAAACGATGTAAATAGATTAAAAAAAAAAAACCAACTTTGGGAGGAGCTCCGAAAATTAAAATCAATAAGCTCTGAGTTCTAAAATCAACAAGCTTGCCACCAATTCAAAAAACTCTTCAATTTATTTCGGATAACTCAATTTATTTTGCACAAGGAATATCATGTAGGCAATGAGGAAAAAAATACAACCATGACTACCATAGCATAGAGAATCATAACCAATCTCCCCATAGTTGCAGATACAGTTCTTTTCAATATTAAATTTCTGAATTAATTAGAAGCTAGATTATCCATCCAATAGTAAAAATCATATAGTCAAAAGGCTAATACAACTTCATCATTAAATTTTAGATGAATTCAATTGCAAGTTTGTTTGAGACAATTTCTCAAACAGTGAAGATGTCTGATCATTTTTTCCATATTTTGAATACATGTCTACCAAAGCACTTGTAACTACAAAATCCCTCTTCCATTATCTTTTGATGGATGTTCATAACTTTCTACAAAGCTTCCATTTTGACACAGACGGGAAGGATTATGTGGAATTTGGTTTAATTTGGCTTTAAACCTGCCAATTGCATTTCCTTGAAAGTTTCTAAAGTATTCTCAAAAATCCATTTTTCGCTACAATCATTGCATTTCCTTGAAAGTTTCTAAAGCATTGTCAAAAATCCATTTTTCGCTACAATCATTGCAGTCCACAAGACCAAATTTCCTTAGGTATTTTGTTAAATTATTGGCATGCCTTTGTATGCTTCCACATTTTGCATACTTTCTATAAGGGCATTTGCAACTACAACATCTAACAAAAAAACTGCTTTCCTTTATGCTTTGTCAGATGCCTCCATCCTGTTCTGAAGCTCCCATTTTCGCACACATTGGATGTATGCTAGAAAATATTGTGAAATTTTACTCTAAAAATATGGTTACTCGCGGTCATGGCACCTCCTTCATTCAAAACTCTTTCCTCCTCTGCAATTTGTTCACCACTTCACAGCGGTAAAGTCTTGAACGTCAATAACCTTTGTGATTGTGTTTGTTTTTCTTTACTGGAGGTGGTCTTAGTCTGAAAAGGCTTGTTCGACCGCTTTTAGTGATAGTAAATTGAAGCAGACTACAGTACAAACCTCAATGGACCTTCAAACACAGTAATGTGGCAATCAGGAAGAGTTAGGGAACTAGATAGCGATAGTTGTGGATCGAATCCCAATCCACTCAAAAAACCCTCCAAATCTGATGTGATCTCCTCGTTCCCTTAGTCACATAATTTTCCAATGGTTTTGCATATAATCTGATTTCACTTATCTATATGTATGTCTCTCGAATAACAGTAGGAAAATGGAGGAACAGGCAATTAGTGAGCGTGAGCAAAACCGGCACGAAACATTTGGCAGATGTATGATTTTTTAATTTGCAGAAAAAATTACATTACTATAGAACACATTGCATACACGTGTCAGTGAAAATATTTGATGAATGGAATGCGTCATCCATACACTTTTTTCACTCATGCAGCAAAGAATTCTCCAACGAAGTTTACAGATGCCATCATACCTAATTTTTTTCTGACAAAAACCTTCGGCAAATATTCCCGAGACTGCCTTCCTATTTTGCAGTGTAAGACTGCCGGGAAGTCTTAAAAAATTGATGGGCATCTCCTTGAGAAAAAGCCTATTGGCTTAATAATAATCACTACAGACCGATAGCTAAATAATATCTTGCTAGATAGAAATGAATACGAAAACAAGATGAGCTTTAAAAGAAAATACATTTTTTTCTATCAGAATGCTGATATAATATTCACTGGCATTGAAATAGGAAAACATCTGGTTTAACAAGATTGCAACAAATACACTGATACTTTGAAAGACTCTGACTGTAATTAAAATTAAAAAAAAAAAGAAAATAAGTTGCTTACATCTTCTACATTAGGCATGTTATACCTGTTGGTCTTTGTTTTTGTCCTTAATGCAAAGGACTGTTGTGCTTTCATTACTGACTACCATCACATGATTGTGAATGACTTACCATGGTTAGTTATCATAACTTTCATTGACTTCGGGTTATTGCCACTTGGTTTCTTTTGCTCCACGTGTTTCTCTCTTATGGTGGATTTGGAATGATTATGTTTTTTGATTCATTTGTAAAAGTCATTTGCTCTCGAATGGTATTCATGATTCAGTTGATTTATATCAAACCCTAATGAAGGGAGCTACCATGGATAGCATTCTGGTTTGCTTTGCAGCACTGTTCTTGACTTTGAAGTTCTGGGTTTTTAATATGTTTCTTATTTTCATACAAGGATCAGGTTGATATCATTTTTTCATGATATATGTGCATCATTTTCGAAGGTATTTGTGCTGAACAATTACAGAAGGTTTTATTAATGTGATTCTTATTTTATTCTAAACCAATGGCTAATACATGGTTTTTTTAATGTGTTATGAGTTCTTCTTGAGATTGGTCTCTACTGGTTTTGCCTGGGTACCAGTTTGTTGTGATTCTTAGCCAAGAGGTATGTATCCATTAGCTTTTTTAGTTGGTCTTCTCTGGAAAAAATATCTATTCACTGCTAGAGGTATGAGCATTTTGGGTTTGCCAGGAATACTCAACATATTATGGTATTTGATTTTCATTGAGGAAACTATTTTCGATTTCTACAATGTTTGAGAAGATCATTATTGTTGTACAAGATCTTACTCTGGTATTCTTTCCATTGCTTCATTCAAAAGTTGAAGGAAATATATTATCTTCATCTCTACAGTTTTTGGAAATATATTTGCTTAGAAAGTGGGTTTCTTTGGTTGGTGATCTGACGGTTACATAACAATTCAGTTTTTTAAAACTGTCATTTTTTGTGTGTAAACTGTTTGGAGAAGAAAAATTTATTCTTCCAAACGATTTTATGAAGGACATGTCTAACATATTTATAAAAAATCAATTCCTATTAACTGATGCTATAAAATAGTTTCATCGTTGGCTGTAACTGTTCTTAAGCATTCATCTTGAAATATGTGTTGGAGGTTTTTCTATAAAGGAGAGAAAAAATGATTGTATCAGTGTGAAAAAAAAGTGAAAAGAGGATTCATCCTGATTTGAAAAAACATTGAAAGAACTATCTTAAAATTTATACATATAAGGTGTATGCTTGTGAAGAACATACAGTTATATGTATAAATTGTATTGACTAAAATACATTTTGAAGAAAGAAGTGAAAGGGTTGTAGCCTAGGAAGGCAGTTGTAGCTGCTATTGTATGAAGAGGGTTATTGCTCAATAAAAGTATAGGTTCAATAGGAGTGGTTTTTCTCCCTGTGAAAAAATTGTAAGGTTTTGAGGGTTTCCCACTCGACAAAAATCTTATCTTGTTTTGTGAGTGATTACTTTACATGTTGTTTATTTTCTACAGCTTATGAATTTGTCATTTAAAGAAGTTTTAAGTTAGAACTTGAAGTAATCTTGTTAAATTTATTATGTTCTGATTCACCCCCCCCCTGCTCAGAACTATCACCACTTCCAACAAGTGGTATCAGAGCGAGGGTCCCTTAATAGGTCTATCTATAGGGATTATCTAGGGGTAGTTGGAAAATGGCACAAGCTAAGGGAGCTTCTCTTAGCAGAGCTCCATTGTTTGATGGTAGTGATTATGTTTTTTGGAGAGTAAGAATGGAAGCTTTCATTAATTCTTTAATTAGATATTAATATGTGGGAAGTAGTTGGAAAAAAGTATATTGTTCCTAATGTTGTACCTACAGATTCTGATGAAAAAACCAAATATGAACTTGACAAAAGAGCAAAATTTTCTATTCTTTGTGGTCTTACTAAAGATGTGTTTGTTAAAGTTATGTACTGTAAATCTGCAAATGACATCTGGGATAAGTTAGAAACTATTTATCAAGGTGATGAGAAAGTAAAGGAATCAAAATTGATAACATTAAAAACTCAGTTTGATAATTTGAAGATGAATGAGGATGAAAGTATAGCTTCTTACTTTTTACGTATTGATGAAGTAGTAAATGCTAGAAAAGGTTTAGGAGAGACTGTTGAAGAACATGATATCATTTCAAAGGTAGTTAGAACTGTTCTACCTAAATTTGAAACTAAGATCTCTACCTTAGAAGAAAAGAAATTTTTTTCTAAAATGACCTTACATCAGTTGCAAGGAACTTTGACTGCATATGAAATGAGAATCAGCAATCAAGCTGCTTCTACATCAAAAGAAACAACCTTTAAGGCTAAGAAACTAGATGAAAGTGATACAGATTTAACAAGTGCCCTAGAAGCATTGTTAGTCAGGAAAATGAGAAAGAAATATCAAGGAAAACCTAAGTGTTTTAGTTGTGGTCAAATAGGACACTTTGCTGCAAAATGTCCTTATGCTGATCAAGATGACAATAATGAGAAAACTAAAAAATTTTCAAGAAGGAAACCTTGGAATCAGAATCAGAGGTTCAAGAACTTAAAAAATAAGAGTCTTTTGTCAAAAGAGGACTCTAGTGAAGAATCAAATGATTTTGAAGAAGAAGGAGAAGTATGTTTCATGGCTGAAATTATCAATGTTCCTAATTTAAAAACTAGAAAATTAGAATCTTCATCTGATTCAGATGAAGCTATTGATCTTGAAAAAGAACTTCTTTGTTCTTTGCAAGAACTGAAGAAGCAAAAGAAATTGATATTAGATTTTGAAAGAGAGAATAGCAGAGTGAAAAGTGATTTAGAAACAACAAATCAGCTTATTGAAAATAAAAAACAATCTCTTGTTGAAAAGGACAAGAAACTTGTTTTGTTACAAAATCAGATTGAACAAGCTAAATTAAATGTTAAAGGAAAAACTTTAAATCAAAGTTTGAGTTATTTCAAAGGTTATTGTTTCAACTATTTTTGGTCATAAAGCATTCAACTGTAAGATGAACAAACAAAAGTATGGCTTCAAGAAACTAATCAAATGTTTCAAATGTTTTTATTATGGACACTTTGCTAATCAGTGTAAGCTTCATTTAAAGTCTAAACAAGTATGGAAACCCATTGAAAAGTCCTTGATTATTGAAACAACTTTGTTTGCCCATAAACCTGCTACTTGGGTTTTGGATAGCGGTTGTTCTCATCATATGATTGGCTACAAAATCAAGTTTAAAATTTTAGAAGATTTTGATGGAGGATTTGTTCAGTTTGGAGATAACTCAGGTGCTTATATCACTAGTCATGGTTCAATAGTTCTTAATACAGATACACCCATTCATGATGTTTATTATGTAGAAGGATTAAAACACAATCTTCTAAGTGTTAGTCAGATTTGTGACAGTGGCTATTCAATTTCTTTTAATGCTAAAGGATGTACTATCAAAAGTAAGAACAAAGTTGTTGCTAGTGGATTAAGAACAGGAGGAAATCTATATAACCTAATTGATTCTACTGTTAAGGAATCTTCAGTGATTAATACCTATCTTGTAAGTCAAGTAGAAGAAAACTGGTTATGGCAGAAGAGATTGGGTCACTTAAACTTTGACAATCTTGCTAGGATCAGCAAGAACAAAAAGGTTAGAGGCCTACCCCTAATTAGCAAACCAGCTAAAGTTTGTGAAGAATGTGTCAAAGGTAAACAAACTAGACAATCTTTTAAAACCAAAGAGTACTTATCTAATAGACCTTTAGAATTTGTTCATACTGATCTTTGTGGTCCAACTAAAACTCCATCCTTAAATGGTGAAAGATATTTCATGCTATTTGTAGATGATTATTCAAGGATGGTCTAGGTAACTTTCTTGAAACATAAATCTGAAGCTTTTGCACGTTTCAAAATATTCAGGAAAATGGTTGAAAGAGAAACTAATCTAAAGTTGAAGTGTTTACGATCTGATAGAGGTGGAGAATTCACCTCTCAAGAATTCATAGAGTATTGTGAAAAACATGGTATTAAGAGGCAGTTTTCAACTACTCGAACACCATAGCAAAATGGCGTTGTAGAAATGAAAAACAAGATAGTTAAGGAAATGGCTAGAACTATGTTGAATGAAGCAAAATTACCTAATAAATTATGGAAAGAAGTTGTTCATACAGCTGTATATATTCTTAACAAGGCTCAAATTAGAGTAAGAACAACATATACTCCTTATGAACTTTGGCATGGGAAAACTGCTAATGTTAAGAATTTTAAAATTTTTGGTTGTAAGTGTTTTATTAAAAAGGACAATGATTTGTTAGACAATTTTAATTCCAGATCTGATGAAGGTATTTTTCTGGGATATTCTACACAAAGTAAAGCTTTCAAATGTTATAATACAAGGTTGAATAAAGTCATTGAAGCAATTAATGTGATTTTTGATGAAAGCTCTTTATTACACAATAACAATGAAAGTTGTGTAGAAAAAGAGTCTTTGCAAAGAAGAGCACATGTGTCTTGTGAACATCATAAGACTGATATTGATAATCAAGAACTTTCTGATCATACTGATCAAGAACATTGTTCAAATTCTCAAGAATAAAAAATTCCTTTAAAGACTCCTTCTAGAATCATAGCAAAAAGACATCCTGAATCTCAAGTCATTGGAGCTGTAGAGGGAGGAATTCTAACTAGAAGAAAAGATAAACTTGATGAACATGCTCATATTGCAGAACTTTTTTGTCTGCTATCAAACTTTGAACCAAAAACTATGACTGAAGCCTTGATAGAACCTTGTTGGATGAATGCTATGAAAGATGAAATAAATTAGATTGAGAAAAATCAGACATGGGAACTTGTACCTAGACCCAATAACAAGAATGTTATAGGTGGGAAATGGATTTTTAGAAATAAACTAAATGAAGATGGCAAAGTAGTAAGGAATAAAGCTAGATTTGTGTGTAAAGGTTATGCTCAACAGGAAGGTATTGACTTTGGTGAGACTTTTGCACTAGTTGCAAGGTTAGAATCCATTAGAATCTTTCTTGCATATGCTAGTTACAAAAAATTCACTGTTTATCAAATGGATGTTAAAACTACTTTTTTAAATGGTTATCTTGATGAAGAAGTCTATATGGAACAGCCAGAAGGGTTTGAGTCATTTGATAAACCTGATTATGTATATCGTCTTAAAAAGGCATTATATGGGCTAAAACAAGCTCCTCGAGCTTGGTATTCCAGACTAGATAAGCATCTTACAACAAATGGTTTTACACATGGAAGTGCAGACAACACTTTATATATTAAAAATGTTAATGGAGATATCTTAGCTGTGGAAGTCTATGTAGATGATATTATTTTTGGGTCAACTAATGATGCATTGTCAAAGCATTTTTCTGATATCATGGAATCTAAATTTGAAATGTCTCTTTTGGATGAACTGACATTCTTTCTTGGTCTTCAAGTGACACAACTTGAGCATGGTTTATTCTTGTCACAATCAAAATATGCCAAAGAAATGTTAAAGAAATTTAATATGACCGATTGTAGACCTGTCAGCATGCCTATGGAAACATGGTGCAAACTTGTTAAAGATGATGATTCACCTTCAGTGGATCAAACTTATTACAGATCTATGATTGGTAATCTATTATATCTTACAACATCTAGAACAGATCTGATGCAAGCTGTTTGTCTGGTGTCCCATTTTCAATCTTCTCCCAAACAATCTCATCTTAATGATGTTACTCGGATTTTTAAGTACATTCAAGGTACTCTTGATTTTGGTTTATGGTATCCACATACTAATGATTTCACTTTGGATGGATATACTAATTCAGATTGGAGTGAATCGAATGACAAAAAGAGCACTACTGGTGTTGCATTTTTCTTAGGTAATCATTTGGTTGCTTGGCATAGTAAGAAACAGGACTGTCACTTTATCTACTTGTGAGTCTGAGTACGTTGCTACTACAACTTATTGTACTTAGTTAATTTGGATGATATATTAGTTATTTGATCTTGGTATTCAGGTTCCTAAACCTATTTCTATCATGTGTGATAATATGAGTGCTATTCAGTTAAGTAAAAATTCCGTTATGCACTCACGCACCAAACATGTGGCCATCAAACTTCATTTTTTGCGTGATCATGTTCTTGCAAATGAGTTCAAGTTGATTTATGTTCCTACTCAGGCACAAGTGGCAGATATTTTTACTAAAGCTCTTCCCCGGGCTTCTTTTGAACAACTCCACACTCAATTGGGTGTTGTTTCTCTTTCTTTGTTGCACTAAGTTTTTCCCTTGTGGGGGAGTCTGTGAGAGGTGATTGCTTCCTCTTCACAGTCATTTTTGGTCTTTGTTAGCAGTGTTTTATTTGCCCTTGATGAAAATTGGGGGAGAACATGTGTATTTTATGTTCTTTTGCCAGGATATTTTGACAGTGACAGTTCCACCAGTATATTATGATGACAGATATTGATCTTGGCTACTATGATCTTGACTACTATGATCTTTTTCTCTTTGCTATTTATGAAAGTGGTGATATATGGTTCTTTTTAGTTCTTTCTAGGAACTCATGATGACAGTTCTTCCAGGCATTCAAGATATTTTCATTCTTGATGTTCTTTGCTAGTTTTATCATGCCTTATATTGAAGTTTGTCACAACACAGGTGATTTTGCATCAAGGCAAAATGGGGGAGTTTGTTGGTCTTTGTTTTTGTCCTTAATGCAAAGGACTGTTGTGCATTCATTATTGAATACCATCACGTGATTTTGAATGACTTACTGTGGTTAGTTATCATAACTTTCATTGACTTCGGGTTATTGCCACTTGGTTTCTTTTGCTCCACGTGTTTCTCTCTTATGGTGGATTTGGAATGATTATGTTTTTTGATTCATTTGTAAAAGTCATTTGTTCTTGAACGGTATTCATGATTCAGTTGATTTTTATCAAACCCTAATGAAGGGCACCGCCATGGATAGCATTTTGGTTTCCTTTGCAGCACTGTTCTTGACTTTGAAGTTCTGGGTTTTTAGTATGTTTCTTATTTTCTTACAAGGATCAGGTTGATATCATTTTTTCATGATATCTATGCATCATTGTTGAAGGTATTTGTGTTGAATGATTACAAAAGGTTTTATTAATGTGATTCTTATTTTGTTCTGAACCAATGGCTAATACACAATTTTTTTAATGTATTATGAGTTCTTCTTGAGATTGGTCTCTGCTCGTTTTGCCTGGGTACCAGTTTGTTGTGATTCTCAGCCAAGAGGTATGCATCCATTGGCTTCTTCAGCTGGTCTTCTTTGGCAAAAATATCTATTCGCTGCTACAGGTATGAGCATTTTGGGTTTTCCAAGAATACTCAGCATATTATGGTATTTGATTTTCATTGAGGAAATAGTTTTCGATTTCTACAATGTTTGAGAAGATCATTATTGCTATACAAGATCTTACTCTGGTATTCTTTCCATTGATTCATTCGAAAGTTGAAGGAAATATATTATCTTCATCTCTGCAGTTTTTGGAAATATATTTGCTTAGAAAGTGAGTTTCTTTGGTTGGTGATTTGACGGTTACATAACGATTCAATTTTTTTAAAACTGTCATTTTTCATGTGTAAACAGTTTGGAGAAGAAAAATTTATTCTTCCAAATGAGTTTATGAAGGACATGTCTAAAATATTTATAAAAAATCAGTTCCTATTAACTGACACTGTAAAACAATTTCATTGTTGGCTATAACTATTCTTAAGCATTCATCTTGAAATATGTGTTGGAGGTTTTTCTATAAAGGAGAGAAAAAATGATTGTATCAGTGTGAAAAAAAAAAGTGAAAAGAGGATTCATCCTGATTTGAAAAATTTTGAAAAAACATTGAAAGAACTATCTTAAAATTTATACATATAAGGTGTATGCTTGTAAAGAACATACAGTTATATGTATAAATTGTATTGACTGAAATACATTTTCAAGAAAGAAGTGAAAGGGCTGTAGCCCAGGAAGGTAGTTGTAGCTACTATTGTATGAAGAGGGTTATTGCTCAATAAAAGTACAGGTTCAATAGGAGTGGTTTTTCTTCCTGTGACAAAACCGTAAATTTTTTAGGGTTTCCCACTCGGCAAAAATCTTGTATTGTTTTTTGAGTGATTACTTTCCATGTTGTTTATTTTCTATAGCTTATGAATATGTCATTTAAAGAAGTTTGAAGTTAAAACTTGAAGTAATCTTGTTAAATTTATTCTGTTCTGATTCACCCGCTCTCAGAACTGTCACCACTTCCAACAATACCATGCTTCTATTTCTTCCCTCCAACTCAACTCATCACATCTGATTTATTTTACATTCATGTGCGGTTATAGAAATTGTATTTGGTTTACATAATCATTTTGATAGCTCTGTACAAACTTTTATTGGCTAACATGTCTTCTTAAAATATTACTATTTGGTTTACATAATTATTTTCATAGCTCTGCACAAACTTTTATTGGCTAACATGTCTTCTCAAAATATTACTATTGTCTGAGGAATTTGAATATGTACCCACAACTTAATATCATCACGTTGTCATTAAAGCAACAGGATTGTATTTGAATGGACTATTTTTTAACTATTCAGTAGATATTGCATAGGCTCGTGAGTTTGCAAATGAACTTCGTGCTAGTACCAAAGCATCAAGAAGTTCTACAGTGTGGTTGGAAGTGTCTTCTGGTTCCGGTTCACGAACCAATTCAGACACTTGTACTATTTCAAAAGCATATGGAAGAATGCTCACTATTTTTTTTCCTCGACTTGTAGATGACATGTTTTGCATCATTCATGTTCTTTGAAGTTCTCCCTCTTTCTCCCCCCCGGGGTCCCTTCTAGTGCTGGCATCCAAGGATCAAATTATGATGAAAATGATGATGATTTAATTCTAGATGGTACATTTATCATACTGAACACAATGGCAAATACAGAAGCCATATTGATTTTAACTGTGTTATTGGTTCTAATAAAAAATGAAAGAGCGTATTTTTATTTTGAGGGAAATCATTTCAATCATGGTGTATTTGACCTTGTGTTTTTGGTTTTAAAGTGTCCCTTATAGAGGGATCTATCCATTATGGTTTTATTCTTTCTTTCGACATAACTCATGTGGCCTAGAACATTCAATGTATGGCCCTTCATATTACATATGAGGCAATGCTCAGGAGCTATATATAGTCCAATGAAACCTATGAATGGACCTCCAAGGCCAATGTAATAGATGGGTGCATCAATCTGTACAAAGTTAGAATTTATAACTTGGTTAATTAGTTATTAATTAAAAAAATATATAAATTTCTTTGGTCGTTTATTAATGAATCTAATTGCTGAATATATGGTTTCTGGCAAAATTTAAACTGGCTCCTGTATCTAAGAATGCAATAATTTTTTAAAATTTCTCTATTCTTCTTATAGCAACCTTTATTGGAATGTACACAATGGACTTGACTTGCAATATTCTGTTGATCTGATACTGCTCTGTTTTTGTTGCAAGCAGAGTATTTGAATTAGCCCTGACTGGTTGTGCTAGTTGTTACCTTTTTAACATATGGTATTAATGCTTTAGGATCTTTGCACTTTCAAATCTAGTAATTACTAGTTTATTCCATTTTGTATTTGATTAGTCAGTATCCGATGTATCTATGAAACTTTGGCCCACCATTGTTTTTTTTGTTTCCTCTATTTTTTGGCCTTCTGAAAACATAATTTCTTTGCCTTTATTGAAACAACAATTTGCATCTGATTCTGAATGATTTTCACGTTCTTCTTGTGAAGAAATTATTGAATTCCTTTTTAAAACCTCCTTGGGGATTGCATTATTTTATTGGTAGGCTTGCAAGCTAATTCTTGTTACTCTTTGATTCATTTTTAGGAGCCTGGTTTTAGCTTCGTGAAAGTATTCAGCAAACTCAGTTAATCCATCTGAATGCAAGGGTTCTGCAGACATTATTTCTTTCTTTACAACCACATGCCTCTTTACAACCACATGCCTTAAAAGCTTCTGCGGTTGTATGTTAGAAATAGAATTATGGTCTCTTCACATTAAAATGGTGATTTTACACTAAGAATCGATAGGGTGTATGTTCATGGATATATTTACAATGAGTTGAAATCTTACCAACGTAAAATATTGTTACTTATTAGAAACTACTATGACAACAATATTAGAAGCAAAAATTTTTTCAAATTCTTCATACTCCAAAACAATTGATACCATAAATTCTATATGTTGTTCTGTTCCTCATTCAAATCTTTCAAGTTTCTATGTCTGTTATTTTCTTGTGTGTCTAATGCATCAGCAATGTCAGTTCTTTTCTTTGTTTGACTGACCATTGCTTGTGTATGAATCGTTGTATTTTTTTGTCATTTCTAAATGCCTAATTGCTTTAACCCACTTAAACAAAAAATAATTAATGAAATAATGCTTAGGCCTTCTGTTAATACAATATTGTTTATGCACTCTATATTTGTCATGCTTGCACTCAACTAAGATTTTGAAGGCAATAATCACCTTATTGATTTTGTACTTATGACATAGATAAAGTACATTTTGCATTTATAACTCCTGATTATACTGTATAAATGAAGCTTTTCCTTGTCCTCTACAGCGTGATTGATGCCACTCATTTTTGTTTTAAAAATGAACTGTTGATATATGGAAACAGAAAGTTAGGGGAACGACACTGATCAAATATTGGAAATTGAATTATTTGTAGTTCTCAATATATACTGTAAATAAAAAAATAAATTTGCAGCTGCTTCATCTACTTTCTAGCCCTCACACAAGGCAAGGACTCCAACTCAACCAGAGCTCTTGTTTTTATGATGTTTCTTTTTATTTTATAAAGATTGCAATCAATTTCAGAGTAGCTTTCGTATAGATCAAGTGTATTAGAAATTTAATGTCTCCAAAAATTTTACACATATTTTTCATTATCTCCAAATTTGTAATTTATTTATTTTCTCAATACATACTTGTTCCCCTTTATGTATGGCTATGAAAACTTTGATTCTTAAGAATAGATATCTCTTTATGTAATTTATAATTTCCATTCTAATGTTTCATTTGTAATCTCTGCATACTCTGTTCCGTCTATAGATGCATACTCTGTTCCTATTGGGCATAGTTCAAACTTCAAACCACTAAACTCTGATCCTTTCCACCAATGATTTCCCTAGGAAATTGGTGAACACAAAACAAGGCTTCCATTATAGTCCTCCACATTCCACACAGCTCTCAAATGAGACTAGAAGGACACAAAGGGTTCACTGGACCAATCAATTTCAATAGAAACTCCTTGTATTACCCACTAGTATGCATTATACACGATCAGAAACATTCTCATCGGCTTCCCTTTCAAATATGTCATTCCTCCTCCTCCATGGTTACAAAACACTTTGAATGACACTCCATCTACCACTACCATGAGTCGAAAGATTCAAATCATACTTGGTCACATTGTCTCATAGGATGAGACAAACAAATAAGGTGAGCCAAAGGATTTATGTGATCTAAGATGGGTTCCAGATGTTTGTGTAAATTTTGAAGTTGATAGTGTGGTGGAACCATAAATAAAATTGATGCTTCTAATTTCCTTCACCTCGAGAGTAGATGCTGGTGTGCAAGATGTATGGCTGCCCTGAAGTGTTTCCCAGGAGTTCTATATCTAGAACTAGTTGAATTATGAATATTTTATATTCATTATTATAATAAGTTTGTATCCTATATATAACCCCATAAATGAGGAGTAAGTGTTGCCTGTATGTGAAATTGTGAATTGCTTTAGATGTGGTAGAGAAAATCATTAATGACATAATGCTTCGTTCATTCACATCTTTAAGATGGTTATATAGGTGTAGCTGGATTTGGAGGAGCGAGACTTGAAAATCTTCACATTTTAAGCCCTTGTTGAGTAGAGAGGGCCAAAGTTCACATCCATGATCTCATGTGTTTATCATCTGCTTAGTTGAAGGGGATGTTGGCTATACAGTGTTGGCAGGTATGACAGGGGCATGCGTCCAGCCATTTCTAATTTCGTGGCTGAATAGTCGGTGCCGGACTTAAACAGCTTAGTGGGCTCGTCCTTTCACCAACGCTCGTTTTGTTCAACCAGCCATCGCCATTATCATTCAAATTCAAACTGTATTCCCGCGTAGGTCGATGCCCGTGCGTTTTTCATCACATAAAACACTAATATGTAGCGTATTTTAATCAGAATTCAAAGAGAAAGGAGTGTTGCAGGAGCAGATGCAGATATAGAGCTTCATAGTTCGAAGAAGATGGCGTGCTGAGCAGTGACAATTACAAACCCGTGTCTGTTAACATTACAGAAATTGATCTCTGCAGCGCGGCAACTTCGAGCTATGTGTAGGGGCGCAAAAGTGAAATTTAAAATTTAAAATTTACCGCATCCACCAGACATTCCCTTAAACACACTGTACTCATGCAACCCTGTCCCGAACAATTTAGCAACTCCACATTTTCCGCATTCAAATTCACTCGATTCTTTTAACCATTGATTAATGTGTGGGGAGTGATAACAATTTAAAAAAAATTAAATCATCTTTAAGAACTGCAGGATCAAATATAGATCCATTGTCATAAACAGACTTAGCACGTAAACTGCTTCTGAAGAACCCACTTTATCAACTGGAACAACTAAAGCAACACATCTTGCGGGCCTTTCAAAGTGCATAAGGTCTTGATATCCTATTCTAGTGTGTGCTACTTAAGGATCTCATAGGCTGTTTTGGCATCAGGAACGTTATTCATTTATTCATTTCAAGTTACTTTTTGTAACATCATTCCTCTTTGGTGGCTCGGGCTTTTCTTCTCCGCCAGGGTGGAATGAATATGAGATCCACTAGTGACCTCAACAAAAAAACTCATAGAGATGAGCATAACTGATAATAGGCTCAAGCAACTTAATGACAATTTCTAAGCCACTTAACGACAATATCGGAAGGATATCTAATAGTTCCAGAAGGCCCTCCTCACTAGCATGGCAGTGGTGGTGTCAAAAGAGCCCATCATCAAGAACACGTCTTTTTTAATCCAGAATTTCAAATGATGTTGATTAAATCATATTTTTCTCTTTTCTATGTCTTGACTTTCATTTTGAAATTATATATAGTATGTTAGTCCATAAGGACCATTAATTAATCTAATCATTATTCTTTACTATTTTTAATTAGAAATGCTTTATTCTCTATCAATGCTTTATAATCAGATTAAGCTTTAAGATTGATGTATTAGTTGAGGTTATTATAATAATAAATTTATTTATAAATATTTAATAAATAAAATACAATTAATCTTTAAGATTGGTGTATAGTTGAAGTTACTATAATAATAATTTTTTTTATAAATATAATAAGTAAAATAAAAAGAAACACTAATTATATCATTTTTTGAACAAGAATCTTAAAGATATATTAGTTAATTAGAGAGAGATACATTATCAAATTTTGGTGATAGTATAAGGACTTGAATTTTACATATTCTCCTAGTTTTAGGAAGACTAAGTCTACATATAATTGCTTATTGACTAAATCTCTTATATGATTAGTAATAAGTTATAACTCTATTTTCCTAGATTATTTGTATAATATTTATAAGTAGTAAATCTTTTAAATTTTTAGTAATTAAGCAAAGAGACTTTCTACACTAGAAGCTTAAATTTAGGAAAATTTGTTATTCATATTTCACTTGAGATAGATTTATAGGATAATCAAATCTAAGTAAGTGACCTCAACAGAAATACATATATGCATAGAGAACACACAACATACAAAGTTAGACTACGCTATGTAGCTCTCCTTTATCCTGCTCAAAGTTTTTAATTTGAGTTTTCCTATTGATTTGGCCTTGCATAGCTAGGGTTTTTGAGGAGGGCCTAATCCTCCTTGATCTCGATCCCTTACTTTCTATGTAGGAACCTATTTGTCCATGCTTTGCATTTGTCCTTGGTTTATAGGATATGGGGTCAATTGTGTCTTCCCCCTAGTCATATTTGATTTTCACTCTTGTAGGGGAGATTAATAAGACTCAGAACAATGATACCATTGCTCAAAATTTTGCTTCTAACTTTGCAAAGAGTGAAATTGTTTCTTTGCATAATGGCGCTTCTCAGGAGGAGGTACCAAATCTTTCGACCTCCCATGATGGAACCCCTAATGCTAGTTTGGAGAACCATAGTATGAAGGCTAAGAATGGTTCTTGGAAGAATGTCAAGTAATAGGCCATCCTACTAATGTTTTGGAGTTTATCTCCCCTTAGGTTTTGTAGGTAGAGGATAGCCTAGAAATCAACTTACCAGATGTAGTTATGGATAAGATTTTTTTCTTCTTTTAGTTATCTTTATTTGGGATGTTCCTTTCCTTTAGGCCAACCATTAATATGGTTCATACCTGGGTGAATGCACGGTAGAAGGTTAATCAGGGTGTTAACATTTTGCCTATACTTGGTGGACTATTCCTATTCAAGTTCACTATTGAAGAAGACTTCATTTTTTTCATCTTCAACACCTAGACTTATGGTAAACACTTCTTGGCACTATCTAAATGAAAACTTGGTTTTGACCCTAATGTGGACCTCAATCATTTGGCTCTAGTTTGGGTTTGTTTGTCAGGTCTCCATTGGAGTTCTAGGATGAGCATATTTTCAGATGGATTGGAAATTCATTTTTTCACTATGTCTCTGCAGACACTATTACTCTTACCAATCCAAGTTAGTATATGCATGATTCTGTGTCAATGCGGTTGTTCACCAGTCTCTACCTAATTTTATTTCCTTTAAATCCAAGTGGGGAAAGTGGACTCAAGATATTGTATGTGAGAATGCTTCTCTATATTGTCATCATTGTGCGAAGCATGGACATGTAATTTATGATTATAAGGCCCCTCCTCCTAAGAAACCAAAGAAAAAGGAGAAAATTTCATCTCAGAACAAGGACCAAGAGAATAGTTAGTTATTGGAGAAGGCCTCCTCATTGAGAAAGGAGCACCTTGTTGGTTTTGATAAGAATAATGACTTGGGACATGAGGAGTATCCATTCTTGGATGGAATCTTTAACCTTATGAAGACCCATGACTCTAAATTTGAAAAGACTACTTAGGTGACATAGGAAAGGTAAGGAGAATCCAATTAAGGATAGTCCAAACAAGCAGCCAAACACCACAATGCGGAATTACACAACAAGACAGTGTTTTCAACTAAATTTTCATTAACATGCTCGGCTGTAAGGCCTTCTAGGTTATGGCCAAATACAATCAAAAGTATTTCTGCAATCTCTCAGCTAGTCCAGCTCTGAAACAAATCGGCAACTGATGGAAACACTAAGGCAGATCTGAACTTGAGTTTGCAAGCTTCCAAGAAATCTCCTTGTCTCCAAGCATGCAAACCACTAGCTCTGCTATTACAAACTATTAGATAACAATTTGGTCTTCAAGATCTCATAGGATCCAGATCTAATCACTGACTTCCTGACTTTCACTACCCCTAAACAACTACCTAAGCACTCCTTAAATACTAATCTTCAGCCACAAGTCAGTTGGAAGAGACAATTAACTCCTAAGCCAAGTCGGCTCCTATTACAAATAAATATTAAATGCAACAACAATCGGCTCAAAAATAACCTTACAAACACTTAATTCTCCATGTCAGCCTCTAGATCTACATAGGAGAATACAACAAAAGCTACCAACAATAAATGCACCAAGTCGGCCAACCAAATCTCCAAGAACTACAGTCAATAAACTAGAACTACCGAGCGCTAGAGAAACAACCGAGCACTAGTGAACAACTGACCATGCCAAACATCACCGAGAAAGCATGTCGACCAAGAACCATAGGCATCACCAAGTACAAGTTCCACCTAGCACAAGAGGTTTCATCGAGTTCCTTCAATGACTGAGCTTCCTTCAATAACTGAGACAATCGGTTAAAGCTGCAACCGAGTAACACAAAACCAAAACAACACACCACCATGAAGATTCACCGAGTACCCTAGAATTCCCCTGCATCATTAGGAAAATTCATTAACCCACCATAACACCCCCCTAGAGGATGGGTAAATCCCCCAAGATAAATATTGCACTATCCCAAGGATAGAATCTTGGTCATACCCCTAAAATTGACAATGGGATTATTTCTACACCCCATCTAGGTAGGAAGCTTGAAGATGGTAAGAAATTTTTTTTTATTCCACCTAGCATGTCACTATCTAAACAACCTCCTATCTAGGCAAGATTCAAGATTGGGGGAATTCTATCCCTACCACTCCGACTAAGTTCCTTCAATTTTCCCCTACTTTTTCAAAGAACTCTTTTGTTGATGACCTTGTTGTGAAAGTCACAAAAAATATTATCCGCTCTTCACATTATAAATCTTCTCCCGTTTCTCCTAGTGATGTTGACAAGGAGGAGTGGAAAGTTCCAAACAAGAAGAATAGAGGAGGAAATAAGGCCAATGTGGGGACTGACATCGAACTTGGTAGCTCCCTTTAGAAAGGGTTATTAGACATAAAGATATGTCCAAAGAGATTTCCAATGGTAGGAAATTGACTCTAGATGTACCTCAGCATATTAAAAAATGAAGTTCCTTTTATGGAAATTGAGGGGCTTGAACAACCCCCAAAATTAGTACACTTTAAAATAGTATATCCTTGATATCAAGGTGGATGTGTTACTTATTAAGGAGGTTAAAATGAATTTTCAAAACTTTTCTACTTTAGTGGATATATTATGGTTAGGAGTGTCCTTCTACTACATTGAAGTTGATGGTGCTTCTAGATGTGTTTATATGCTATGGAATCTGAGTAAATTACATGGGAAGGCCTTTTATTTTTCTCACAACTTCCTTGTTTTTTCATTTCATATGGGCATTGTATCCTTGTATGTTTTTAAGGTATATGCCCCTAAAACTAGAGTGGGAAGAGTTCAAGTTTGGAGGAAATATCCTCATTTATTTTTAATAATGAAGATCCTTTTTATATGGTGAAACATGATTTTAATTCCCCTTTATACCCCTTTGAGAAAATGGGAGGTCTTCTAGACTATAGTGATAGTATGGGTGGTTTATGATATTTTATTTGCAAAAATGATATGGTTGAAATTGACCTCCAAGGAAATCCTTTCACCTGGTCCAATAATAGGAAAGGTCAACACTTGATACAAGTTAGACTTGATAGGTTTCTTGTGTCACTGAAATGGGATCTTGGTTGTAATACCTCTCTATCTACCCTCCCAAGAAAAGTCTCAGACCACTCTCACATCCTTCTAAATTCGATGACTAAATATTTTTCTCACCCACTCCCATTCTATTATGAGATAATAAGTATCTCTCACCCAAAATTCAAAGATTGTATTTCTAACTGGTGGAACACTGCATTTCTAGGAACGCCCATGTTCAAGATTTCCCAAAACTTGGAGATTATTAGAAGGGAAGTCAGAGAGTGGAGTAAGTTCTCTTTTAGAGATATTTTCAAGTAGAAAAAAGAAATTGGGGCTAAGCTTGAACTCCTCCAATAGGTTATTGCAACAAGAAACTTTTCACCCTCAATTCATGATGAAGAAGAATCTTGGAGGAAGAAATGGAAAGAAAACCTTTCTAATGAGGAAATCTACTAGAAGCAACATTTCAGAGTTCAGTGGCTAAAGGAAAGTGATAGAAATATGAATTTTTTTTAAAAGTCCTCTTATAGACACAAGAAAAAGAATATTATCAAATATTTGATAGATGATAACAATGAGGAAGTTCATGATGCTAATAAAATTGGAGAAGTGGCATCTCGCCTTTTTAACCATTTCTATACTACGAAAAATAGGAATATTTCTAACACTATCTAGGATAACCTCCTTCATCACCTTCCCAAGTTTATTCAGGATGTTGATAATGCATTGTTGTGAGCTCTAGTTTCAAAGGAGGAAATCAAGCATGTTGAGTTTTCTATGGGAGCTTATAAGGCACTTGAGCCTGATGGATTACCTCCAGCATTTTACCAGGTTTTGTGGGATATAGTCAAATATGATGTTGCTAAAGTTTCTAGAGAATTCTTGAGGTCTAGGAGGCTTCTTAAGAAACTTAATAATGCATACATTATCCTGGTCCCTAAATGATGAGATCCTAAATCCTTGTCAGGCTACATGCCTATCAATCTTTGCAACATCATCTTCAATTTTTTTTCTAAAGTGTTGGTCAATAGGGTGAAACCCCTCGATAAATTAATAAGTCCATGTTAGAAAGGAATTGTGCTAGGGAGATAAACCTTGGATGTTATCATTACTACTCATGAGATTATCCATTCCATGGACAAGAGAAAACACCCAAGTATGGATTTAAACTGAATATCTCCAAGGCATATGATAAAGTTAGATGGGAATTTCTATATACTAGCCTTATAAATATTGGGTTTGATCAGAGATCTGTTAGAATTATCAAAGAAGTTATTGAGAAAATTCACTTTTCAGTTCTTGTGAATGGAACTCCCCAGGGATTTTGCAAGGCTTGGAAGGGATTGAGATAAGGAGACCCCTCTCACCCTACCTCTTTATAATGGCTGCAGAGGTTCTCAGTAGAAATTTCCTTCACCTTGTTCAAAATGGTAAAATTCAAGGTATCAAGGTGGCTTCCTACCTTCCCCTTGAAGTTATTCATCAATTTGTGGATGACACTTTCCTTTTTGGTTCATCCTCGATTATCAAGGCTAGGGAGTGGAAGAGCCTACTCAAGGATTATGCTCATGTGTTGGGGTATAATGTTCAAGATTTGCTAGCAAGCTAGTGTTGAATGTATGTTTGTCATTGATGAAAACATATGGTAAGCAGTGTGTGGTGTAGTTATATGTAGAGAGCATTGAACATATGTTGTATGGATATGTTATCAGCATGATATCATAAACACAAAGGATGATTCTGAGTGCAAACAGTTGTGCAGTTGTTTGTAATAGCAGTGTTCCTAATAGTGTTGCAAGCTGAGTTTTATATGTAATTCACAGTATGGTTACTATGGAGCCTTGCATGTTTACCTTTGTGTTGTAGACATATTAATGGAGCTATGTTCATAAGCGCATAGTTAGTTGTGTAGTTGAAGTTGAGTTATGATGTTTTGCTAGTTAAAGTTTTAGGGGAATAATTATTGAGAGTCGACAGTATTTTTATTTTTTTTGTAGTTGCACCTATCATTATGATATGCCTATTTGGTTATGAGCTAAGGTTGTTTGGTTAAGAGCGCATAACATATTTCAGCTTGAGAATAAAGTTTCAGTTAATTTGGTGGAGCTGACAGTGTGAAGCGACGCGTCTACTCATTTTGGATTGTGTGGTCCTATTTATGTTGCATGCTTAGTATAGCCATTGGAGTTGTTGTTGGAGAGTTGTATTATTTCACTAATATGATTTCAATAAGGTTCAAATAGATTGACTTGATTTTATCTTTTGGAGAAGACCACTTATAGATGATCAATTGTGGTTGTTGATTGTGATTTATGGAAGTAGTGTAAGAAGGTGTGAAATTATTGAGCCAGTAAAGCCATATAAATCATCAGTTGAAGATCTTTGTGAAGAAGAAGAGAGTGTATTCTATTCATTGGAATTGATCAAGACAGCAGGTCTAATTTACAATTCACTAAGATCTAGATATAGTGTGTATCTATTGTACAGAAGGTTGCAACCTTCACCATTTGAGCAGTGTTCTCCCGGATAGTGTGTCCTCACCTTTAACAGGGTTATTTATTTAAGACTCCTAACAGGGTCTAACCTTTGACCAGGTCATTGTAATTCATGCATTGTAAAGATCAACTTCTAACATGGTTGTAAGATCTTCTAACAAGGATCATTATACTTTAGTGCAGTTTATAGTGGGTGCTAATTCCCACCATGGTTTTTACCTATTTTGGGTTTCCTCGTAACCAAAATTCTGGTGTTGTGTTAAGTGTTATCTTGTTGTGGTTATGCTCAATGTTCTTATGTACTAATTTGGATAAAGAATTGAATCTTGTAGATAATTGATTCACCCCCCATCTCAGTTATCTCTTGGGACTATTCCTAACAATTGGTATCAGAGCCAAGTGCCTCAGAGAGAAATTTTAATAGCTTGAGGTTGATCAGATGGCATTCTTTAGAAAAGAAAGTCCTAAGTTTGATGGAGAGAATTATATAGACTAGAAGAGAAAGATGATAACACATTTGCAGTGCATTGGTTTTGAGATTTTTGAAGTAGCTACTCAAGATGTTCAGGTTCCCTCTCTAAAATATCTTGCCAAAGAAGATGCAACTATTAAACAAAAAGAAATGTTCACTCAAAATGCAATTGCCAAAGAACCCCTTATCAGTTCCTTATCTGACAGTGACTTTTCAGAGATCAAGAAAGTAGATAAAGCCTACAGAATATGGAATTATCTAGAAGACATGTTTGAAGGAGATATCCAAGCCAAGAATGTGCACAGGAATACATAGAAGAAAAAATATAATACTTTGGAGATGCTACCTGAAGAGAACGTGATAGCCTATAATCAAAGAATTAATGAAGCAGTTGCAGGAATCAGAAACAATGGTGGAGAGATCTCGGAAGAAGACATAATGGACAAACTAATGACTACTTCGATAGCAGAATATGAGAGCAAGATAAACATCCTAGATGAGACTATGCATTTTTCACAAAACTTCAAGAGAGAGACCTTAATTAGCAAGATTTCGGCATTTGAGATATCAAGATTGAAGATAGATCCTAAAAGTGAAACAACATTCAAAGCCTTAGTCCATGGTAAGAAATATTTGAACACCTTTGGTAATTTTGATGATGAAGATGATGATAAAGAACTAGAAGAATTCATTTCTATGGTTGCTAAGAAAGAAAGAAAAGGAAAAGGAAAATATGATGGTCATTTACCATTTAAATGCTTTTTATGTAACAAGATTGGTCATTTTTCATTCAAGTGTCCTACAAGAGTCAAGAAGTAAAAAACTAATTATAATCCCAAGTATACAAAAGAATGTTACTATGCTGAAGATGGAGTGTCATATGAAGATTCAACAGAAGATGAAATTAGATTTATTGCAATTGAAGCTATGGAGAAAATGTTTGATGACATGGATATTGAAGATGAAAAGAAAGCGTAAGAGCTAGCATCAATTTCACAAGAAGACATCGGAACATACTGGATCATTGACAGTGGATGTTCACATCACATGATAGGAGAAAAAGACATATTTGTACATCTGGATAAGTACAAAGGTGATAAGGTTAGATTTGGAGACAACACTCCTAAACCTATCATAGGCAAAGGAGCTATCACTTTGGATTGAAAGAACAACACTGATGATGTTCTATATGTTGATGGTTTGAAGCATAACTTACCGAGTGTTGGATAGTTACTTGATAAAGGATATCAGTTGGAATTCAAAAATAACAAGTTCATCATTAATAACAAAGAAGGAGTAATTATTGCATCTGGTTCAAAAACAAAGGGTAATGTTTTTCAGCTTAATTCAGAAGCAAGTTATTTTGTTGCAAAAGTAGATGACAGTTGGTTATGGCACAAAAGACTATGTCACATCAATTTTGACAATATAGTAAAGATAAGAAATGTAAAGGAAGTAAGAGACCTCCCTAGTATTGCAAGACTAGTTGATACTATGTGCAGGGAATGTGTGATGGGAAAGCATGTAAAGAACTCATTTAGAAGCAAGAAGAATTCAGCAGAGAACAAATTGGATCTAGTGCATACAGACCTAGGTGGACCTACTCAAACAAGATCATATTATGGTGAAAGGTACTTTATTTTTTTTGTTGATGATTATTCTAGAATGATGTGGGTTGTGTTCTTAAGAGATAAATCTGAAGCATTTGAGAAGTTCAAAATATTCAAAGCTAAAGTTGAAAATGAGTTTGGATTAAAGATAAAATGTCTAAGATTAGATAGAGGAGGAGAATTCAGTCCTAATAAATTTTATGATTGCAAAGAACATGGGATAAAGAGATAGCTAAGGGCACCTAGAACCCCTCAGCAGAATGGAATTGCAGAAAGAAGAAATAGGATCATACTTGACATGGCGTGCACTATCATGATTGAAGGAAAAGTTGCACACACCTATTGGAGAGAAGTAGTCAATACTGCAATATATACTATCAATAGAATTCAATTAAGTCCAAGCACATACAAAACACCTTATGAGCTATGGTTTGGGAATATACCTATAGTAAAATACTTCATAATCTTTGGATGCAAGTGTTACATCAAGAGAGATGATGGTGTTGGTAAGTTTGACGCAAGAAGCGATGAAGGTATTTTTCTTGGTTACTCTACTAAAAGAAAAACTTATAGATGTTTTAATTTGAGATTGAAGAAGATCATTGAAAGTGCACATGTAAAGATTGATGAAAATTTTATGATTCAAGAGAGATTCTATGGTTATGCACCTATGATCGAAGAAGAACCTAGACCTATTAGTAGGGAAGAAAATGTTGAAGAAATGTTTGACAACATTGATGTATTAATCAATGAACTTGAAATAAGTGAAGAAGAATCACAAAAGACATATGAGAGAGTCACACTTAATGTTCCAAAACTCACATATAGATACCATTCAAAAGAAGATATCATTGGAGATCATAACAAAAAAGTCATGACAAGATCAAAAGCAAAAAGTTCAACAGTTGATGAAGAGGTATGTTTACTTTCACAAATTGAAACCTTAAGTGTTGAAGATGCATGTAATGATTTAGATTGGAATGAAGCAATGAAAGAAGAGTTAGATCATATAGTTAAGAATGATACATGGGAATTGGTCCCTAGGTCTAGTGACAAAAAAGTGATTGGAACCAAGTGGATATTCAAAAACAAGATGAATGAAGGTGGTACAGTAGTAAGAAATAAAGAAATACTAGTACGTAAAGGATATATGCAAAGAGAAGGAATTGATTACTCTGATACATTTTCCCTTGTAAGAAAACTAGAAGCTATAAAGTTATTTCTAGCCTATCTAACATTCAAAGACTTTAAAGTATATCAAATGGATGTCAAGTTAGCATTCCTAAATGGAGAATTGAAGGAAGAAGTCTACATAGAGAAGCATGAAGGATTCTATTTATTAGACAAACCTAACATGGTTTGCAGACTAAAGAAAGCCCTCTATGGACTAAAGCACACCCCTAGAGCATGGTATGAAAGACTGGATGGTTACTTGACAAAGATTGGATTCAAGAAAGGAGCAGCAGATTGTAACTTATTCATAACAGAGACACTTAAAGGATTATTACTAGTTGCTATATTTGTTGATGACATTATTTTTGGTGGTAATGACAAGATCAGTGCATATTTTTCTAAAGAGATGCAGAGAGAGTTTTAAATGAGCATGATTGGACCTATCAAGTACTTTTTGGGATTGAATGTGAAGCAGATTGACAAAGGTATATTCATTAATCAATCTAAGTATGTGAAAGAGATATTGAAAAAATTCAAGATGGATGATTGCAAGCCAGTAGGCACTCCTATGATAACAGGAAGCAAGATTTCAAAAGATGATGATTCTATAGTAGTTGACAAGACTCTATATAAGTCTATGATTGGTAAACTCATATAGCTTACTCAATCTAGACCAGATATTTCTAATGCATTTGGTATTGTTGGAATATTTGCAGCTGAACCTAAACAAAGTCATCTTATGGCAGTAAAGAGGATATTCAGATATTTGAAAAGAACTATAGACTATGGTTTATGGTATCCTAACTTGGAAAATGTAGAACGTCATGTGTATACAGATGCAGATTGGGCAGGTTGCATTGATGACAGAAAGAGCACCTTAGAAGGAGTAGTATTTCTTGGAGATAGACTAGTTACTTGGACAAGAAAGAAGCAAAATTGTATTTCTCAGTCAACAACAAAAATAGAGTATGTAGCATCAGCATTAAATTGTTCTACAATTGTTTGGATCAAGTAGATGATAAAAGATTTTGGAATTTGGATTGATTATCCTATTGTTATCCATTGTGACAACACTAGCACTATCAATATGTCAAAGAACCCTGTGATGCATGCAAAGAAAAAACACATGAGATAAAATATCACTTTCTAAGAGAGAAAGTTGCAGAGAAAGAAGTAAAGTTGGATTATGTGAATACTAAAGAATAATTAGCAGACATATTCACTAAGCCATTTTTGAAGGATACATTTGAGTATCTCAGGGATAATTTGGGATTAATTCCCTTCCCTGGATCTGATTAGAGTTTGAAGAAGTGCATCAATCCTCAGTGACCGATGAATGATGAACTAGTCTACTTCAGGAGCAGTACATGTGCTTATTTGTTTGTTTCACCCTTTGCCATTGATGTCAAAGGGGGAGTATATAGTCATGAAAAATAATATAGTTGATCTATTCTAAAAAGGAGTATGAAGTAAGGGGAAGTATATAGTAAGAAGATGTAGCAGTAGATATTCAGAGCATTCAACAGTAGATGGAGAATTAATTTTTGGGGGAGTATGTTGTTGAGGAAATAGAGAATGTTATGAGGAAATGGAGAATTTTATTATATTTTTGGATTGATGGCATTTTTCATTTCATATGTTTCCATCAATGCCAAAGGGGGAGATTGTTGGAGATTTTCCAGCAAGCCAGTGTTGATTGTATGTTTGTCATTGATGACAAGATGTGGTAAGCAACATGCGATGTAGTTATATGCAGAGAGAATTGAACATATGTTGTATGGATATGTTATTAGCATGATATCATAAACGCAAAGGATGATTCTAAGTGTAGACAGTTGTACAATTGTTTGTAACAGCAGTGTTCTTGACAGTGTTGCAAGTTGAGTTTTATATGTAATTCATAGTATGGTTACTATAGAGACTTGAACATTTACCTTTGTGTTGTAGACATATTAATGGAGCTATGTTGAAGTGAAGAGTTAGTTGTGCAGTTGAAGTTGAGTTATGATGTTTTTCCAGTTACAATTTCAGGAGATTAATTGTTGAGAGCCGACAATATTTTTATTGTTTCTATAGTTACACCTATCACTATGATATGCGTGTTTAGTTTTGTTGGCTCTTGATTCAAAAAGATTTTAACAACCTTGGAAATGTAGAGATGCACCTATGGGTTAGCTTAGTTCCCACAATTAGTACATTCATACAAGAATAAGGACCAATGAACAAAGCACAAAGGATTTCTACACTTTGAACCCTATAGAATTCAAGTGGGTGTACCTAGGATTAGGATGACTTAATTTTCCCTTTTTTCATCAATCCTCACAAAGAAGATATGTGCCCATAATACTTCTTATTATCTATGACATAAAGGGATTGGGTGTGAAGCTAAACACACTACCAAGTTACTCACAAACAAAGTAGGGGATTTAGCTATTAAGTTCACAACTATTGTCTTAAAGATTTGGAATTTGATTTCATTTAGGTTTTTGGGTGGAATGGATCTCTTAAAAATACCCCAAATCTATCATAGACCAGTGCCTTATCCGATGGGCAATAGAGTCAAATAAACATTGCAACAAAGAGCTATGAAACAAGATGATGTAGTCAAGGATGGTGGATCCAATAAAGGATAGTCCAAACCTTGCAGCCAATAGAATTACATAGTGGAATACTCAACACAACATGTAACACAACAATTGTTTCAAGTAATTTTTCATTAACATGCCTGGCTGTAAGGCCTTCTAGGTTAGGGCCAATTACAAATAGAAATAATTTTGCAAGATCCACAAATAGATCGAATACAATCTTAGCTAGTTCAGCTCTAAAGACAATAAGAAGTTGATGGAAACTCTAAGGTAGATCTAAAATTAAGCTCGTAAGCCTCTGATAAATCTCCTTGTCTCCAAGTGTGCAAACCACTAGCTCTGCTAGATACAAAAATTAGATAACAATCTGATCTGCAAGATCTTTTCCACAACTTTGCCAACTTCATCTTTCAGAACCTTAGATCTGATTCACTAAGTCTTCCAAGTCATGAACCTCTATCTCCCCATGATCCTCTTGATCTCTCTCTCCGATCCCCCCTAAACATCTACCCAAGCATCTTACAAATACTAGTCATCAGCCACAAGTCAGCTGGATGAAACCATTAACTCCCCCAAAAAATAATTAAACGTCATACAAGTTGGCTTACAAATGTATACAAACATTTAATTTAGCATGTCAACCTATAAAAATAGCTATTAACAATAAATACACCAAGTTGGCTCAACAAATCACACAAAACTTCAGTCGGTAAGCTAGAACTACCGAGCAACAGTGAATTAACCGAGCACGCCAGGCATCACCGAGCACCAGTGTCAACTGAGCACCACAGGCATGACCAGGTAACACCTTCACTGAGTGCCAGAGACTGATGAGTCAAGTTTATGGGATGTTTTTTTTATGATTTTCTAAGTTCAGACTTAAATATCTTATGGTTTTTCATAAACATTATACAGTCTTTTATGTTTCTAAGCTTTAGCCATATGTATATTTGATACTTTTGAAACTTAAGGACAAGACTGAATATATATATAGATTAATGAATGTTATGATAAAATCTAGTATTTTTCTTCTCTAGCTTTAATGGGTAGACCTCCTACAGCCGTGTGACAAGGCTACGTTAAAATAGGAAAATTTATTATAATCTTTGTCTTGGATTCATGTTGTGGATTCTGTTATGTTAACCTTTTGCAGGAGAAGAATAAGTCAGCAAGGAGTGTGGACTCAAGGATGAGTGGGTCTTTTAAGGTGGATAACTATTTCAGAGTTCATCATAGCTCCACTCCATCCATAACTTTGCGGTTGCTGATTCAGTCCAAGTCAATCTAGTTGCCAAGCGTTCCTATAATCTTGAAGCACTAAATATGGCTTATCTTCTTGCATAAATGATGATGTCATTCCTATAACTGAAGTTGTTATGCTATGTAATAAAGGACCTATTTTTTAGGAGTTCTATTTTTCTTAGTTGCATTTAAATAAGCTGGAACTTATGATTCAGGCTAGTTAGATGTTTTGAGGAATTCATACTGTAATCCAGCAATAGAGTAAAATACTATGATATCCTATATTGTATCTATGTTTTGTTGAATGAATATATGATAGTTCTTCATTTCAATCTCTAAGTTATAATTCATTCATACTTCTATGGGGGCCCACATGGGAGGTGAATTCCATGTTCATGCTTAAGTAGGATTCAGTTAAGTTTCTTTGAAGTTGTTTAGTACTGTTGCTCCTCCAGCCATTGGTAGCAGAACCATTGACTATTTCCTGCAACATAGGTTTACTTCTGAAGCATTATCTATTTACTGTTAAGTTTTTCCTTCAAAGATGAGAGTTAATCTGTAGTTTCAATTTCTAGTATAAATCTCTTGTAGCAATAGCTTTTACTTTAGTAGTGATGACTATTGAGAAGAACTAAAGCATAAAATTTGCAACCATCATCTCAAGTTCACGTTCCCAGATTGATACATTTAATGAAGTCTAGCATGATGTTCTAAGTAGATACATGATGATTTTCAACAATGAATCACTTTTAAAGGATGTCCAATCCTTGAGTTACTAGGATATTATTCTAACCAGTCATTTTTGGCACCATTGCCGAGGATGGTGTCAATTTAGTTTGACCCAGAAGTCATTAAGTTAGTCTTCATTCTGCATAATTTTTCATGCATAGATGTAGGGATCATCTTTGGTGATTCCTACCTAACCTTAATCAGGGAGAACTATTTTAGGTTTTCGATCCAACGTTTAAGGAACCCCAATTAGAAAACCCACAAGAAGAAGCACTATTTGAGAACGTGTTTGTTGATGCTTATGATCACTTGCCTTCACCGCCATCATTTGAAGAGTCTTACCACTTAAATTCCCTCTTTGCTTGCCTAGAATATCTAGATAACGTAATGGCTCATCCTACTTTCCCTTTTCCTATTCCTACTCAGCAAGGTAACCAAAATCTGAAGAACATTCCTGCAGTCGCACTTCCTAACTTCTATGGACTCATCATAGAGGATCCAAAGACTTTCCTCTTTGAATGTCATGTCCTCTACAGAAGCTATGACTACACCACTGATGACCATAAGCTCAAATTATTCCCTTCCACTTTGAAAGAGGTTGCTCTACGGTGGTTTATGAGTTTGGGTGCTGATGCTGTAGCAGATTGGAATTCAATGTGCACCATGTTTCTTGAGAAGTATACAGATTATTGCAGAGGAGGAGACTTAAAGGGAGATGACATATTTAAAATGTCATAGAAGGAAGATGAAACGTTGGAAGACTATGTCTCTAGGTTTATGTTCAACCTGCAGCATAACACACAACAAGAGCTGAATGAAGAATCTCAAAAGTATTTGTTTTTGAGAGGTGTGAATGATGGGAGCATAGAGGCCCTTGACCTTATGGCAAGGGGAAACATTACTCAGAAGACATGGGATGACATAAAGAGCATATGTCTGAACTATTCTAGAGCTACTGTTAAGAAAGGAAGAGGCTTGAGAGCCTTGCCTCACAAGTCCAACAGTGTAGGGGTGTCCAAAATGGAGCTATCCAATCTATTGTCAAATTTCAAGCAAGACATCATTAATGATGTCACCACTCATCTGGACACAATGCAGGCAAGCAGAAAGAAAGATGAAGCTGATGCAATGTTACCAGAGTATTGTCCACATTGTAGGGAGAAGAAAAAGAATTGTTAGTGTAAGCCTATTGCAAGCTTGGAGTCCCAACCAATGCCTACCGAGTTCAAAGCCATTGATGAGAATGGAGAGGTGCTATACGTTGCCAAGCGAAGGCCATGGGCTTAGAGACCAGGTATTCCCTAAGATCCTCTTCAAAATTTTAATAATAATAATGCATGGAAAAATCAACAACATAGTGGATTTAGTGGGTATAGTAGTTGGCAACAGCCTCAGCAAGGCTGGCAGTAGCATCAACCTAGTTGGCAGCAACCTCAGCAAGGTTGGCAACAACCTTAGCAAGGATGGCAGTAGCATCAGCCAGGATGGCAGCAATCTCAACAGGGTTGGTCACAACCCCAAAAACCCTAGCAACAACCCCAACAGGGGTGGCAACAACCACATAATTGGATGAACCAATCAAACCAACAAGTTTTGATGACACCACCTTAGTAGTAGGATTTGATGCCTCCTCCTGCAGCCAATACTACTTCCCCTAAATAGACTCAATTGCCTACTCAACCTACTCCTAATCCCAACAATGCTAAACCAACAACGCATCAGCAGAGCTATGCAATTTCCCTGAATAATATCCATTTAAGATCTGGCACAACTCTTCCTCCTCCACAGTAGCCTATCATTACCAAAGTTGAGGATGCCTCAGTAGAACCAACTGAGGTACTAGTCCAACCTACTGCTCTTGCTACTCCTGCAGCACAAGAACCCCCATTTCCCCATAGGTTGGAGGAACAAGTTAAGCCAATGGAAAATCAAGCAGTGTTGGATTTTCTTGCCCAACTAAAGAAAATGATAGTAAAGATTCCCCTGTTAGATGCTATAAAAGAAGTACCTACATATACTAAAGTCATCAAGGAAGCTTGTATCAAGTAGTCTGGGAGAAAGAAAAAGGATCCTAAAACCATTCATGTCCTAGGCCAATTATTTGATCTAATGTTGACAGTTCCCAAGTATTCTGATCCTGGTAGCCCTGTGGTTCCAGTCACTATTCAAGGAATGCAAGTCCAAAACACTCTAGTTGACTTAGGTGCATCCATAAATGTCATGACCAAGGAAGTAATGTCTCAGTTGCATATCATCGGTCTTAGGGAAACCCCAACCATCCTTCATCTTGCTGATAGTTCCACCATTACACCTGATGGGATGGTAGAGGATGTAATAGTCACCTTTAATTCTTGGGAATATCTGATTGACTTTGTTGTCCTTTCTCCAAAGGCTAACATGGGAGGATATCCAATAATTCTAGGCAAGCCTTGGCTGGCTACTGTAGATGCCTATATAGCTTGTTGGTTAGGAAAAATGACTATATGCAATGGATTCAACACTAAAAATATGACTCTATATTCCCCAGCTCAACCTCTGTTGCAAGATGACCAGATAATCTAGCCAGATTTGGATGATACTGAACTTGAGCTCAATTCCATTTGTCAGTTAATGACGATATCTAGAGAACCTTTTGTAGCTTCTAGGGAAGAAGATGAAATCATTTCCTCCATTATTCTGAATGAGTATGGAGTGCAATCCCAACTGTGTTCCCAAGAGGACTGTGTTCTTGACACTTTGTTACCACCTATTGATGCTCTGTAGTATTCAGAAACTTCCAAATTTCTTCATACATTACTACCTCATGAAACGAAGTCTTCCCCAATTGCTCAATTGTCCATGGTAGAAAAGGTCACTAAGCTAGAGGTCAGCTCAAGAAGGGAGTTAAATGTAAACAATGCTTTGACTCCCTCTCAGCAGACAGATGTCCTGCAGCTTCTAAAAGAACATCAATCAGCCTTTGCTTGGGATTATACCGACATGAAAGGTTTAGTCCCTAAGCTCTACACTCACAAAATTTATATCAACCCTACATTTAGACCTGTTCGCTAACCTCAACAAAGGGTTAACCCAGCTCTAAGGGATATTGTAAAGAATGAGCTGCAGAAGTTGTTAAATGCTGGCTTCATCTATCCCATTTCTGATAGTCAGTAGGTCTCCCCTCTTGTTATAGTGCCTAAAAAAGGAGGGAAGTGGAGAGTTTGTGTCAACTATAGAGAGCTTAACACATCCACTAAGGATCACTTTCTGTTACCATTCATAGATCAAGTCCTTGATAACCTAGCTGGAAAGAAATACTTCTCTTTTCTAGATGGATTCAGTAGTTATAATCAGATACAAATAGCCCCTGAAGACCAAGAGAAGACAAAATCCACTTTCCCATGGGGCACATTTGCCTATTCAGTGCTGCCTTTTGGGTTGTGTAATGCCCCTGCTACCTTCCAGTGAGCTGTGATTAGTATATTCTCAGATATCTTTGCTAATTGCATGGAGATTTACATGGATGACTTTACCACCTACAGGCATACTTTTGATGAGGCCAAGACAAATTTGGAGAAAGTTCTTCAAAGATGTCATGATTATAACCTCTCTCTCAATAGTGAAAAGTGCTTCATGATGATGGAAGAAGGGGTTGTCTTAGGACATTTCATATCTTCAAAAGGTATTCAAGTGGACCCTGCCAAGATTGAGGTGATTAGCACATTACCTACTCTAGTAAAACAAAAAGATGTGCGAAGTTTTCTTGGGCATGTCGGGTATTATAGAAGGTTTATAAAGGATTTTAGTTAGCTTGCAGCACCACTATATAACTTTCTCAAGAAGGATACGGAATTTGTTTGGGACTCTGAGTGTGCAAAGTCTTTCCTATAGCTTAAAGAAGTTCTCACTACACCACCGGTTTTGAGAGGACCTAATTGGGGCTTGCCTTTTCACATCCATACTGATGCCTTAGACTATGCTATTAGAGCTATGCTTGGCTAGAAGGTGGACTTAGTTGAGCATGCAATTTACTTTATCAGTAAAAATTTGTAAGGCACCAAGTTTAATTACACTGTCACTAAAAAAGAACTTCTTGTAGTCATTTATGCCCTGAATAAATTCAGACACTACATTACTAGATATGAGATCTATGTGCATACTGACCATTCTGCTATTAAGTATTTCATGAACAAGCTTGCAATCTCTGGAAGATTGGCTCGCTGGTTATTTCTTATGCAGGAGTTTGACATTACCATAATAGATAAACTTGGTAAAACCAATGTGGTAGTTGATTTTCTTTCTAGGTTGCATGTACCTAATGATCCTATAGCCATCGATGATAGTTTTCCTGACAAACATCTTTTCTTGCTGACTGCACACAATCCTTGGTATGCCGATATTGCCAAAAAAAGAAGGTTGTTAACTGAAAAGAGCTTTAATTATTCATGGATTTCTAGATTCATGTTTTATACTGGTCTTGACCAAGTAACTAGAACATGCATTAGAGAGGATGAAACCTATGATATCCTCAAGGCAAGTCATGATGAACCTTGCAGTGGACATTTTGCTGCTGAAAGAACAGCATTGAAAATTTTGACTACAGGTTACTATTGGCCCAGTCTACAGAAAGATGCTACTCAGTATACCAAAAAGTATGACAAATGACAACACATGGGATGACCTACAAATATAGATGAAATGCCCCTACAACCACAAGTAGTTGTCGCACCCTTTGACAAATGGGGGATTAATTTTGTTGGTCCTATTGAGCCCTCTTCCCAAGGTAAATCCTATATCCTTGTTTGCATTGACTATGTTAAAAAATGGGCTAAGGCTAAACCTATGAAGCACCCTCGGGATAATAATGTTGCAAAGTTCCTTTATGAATTCATGTTCACCAGATTTGGAGTACCAAGGGAGATTCAATCTGATCAAGGTCCTCAGTTTACTTCCAATTTGATTGCTACTCTGATGGAGGAATATAACATCAGGCATGGTAAATATTCACCCTATCACCCCCAGGCTAATGGGCAAGTGGAAGTTACCGATCGGGAGTTGGAATCTATTCTCACTAAAATAGTAGCCATCCATAAGAAAGATTGGGCTATCCAACTTCTTGAAGAACTTTGGGCATACCGAACTACATGGAAGTCTACAACTGGTTTCACACCATTTGAGCTTGTCTATGGTCTCTCTATAGTCATGCCTATTGAATTTGAACATAAGACCCTTAGGATAGCTCTTGATCTTGGGATGGATCTCACTACAACATAGAAAGACAGGATTATGAGTTTGAATGGCCTTGATGAATGGAGAAAATCTGCCCTGCATAACACTGAATTGATCCAACATCAGTGCAAGCAATGGCATGACAAGTTTGTCAAGGACAAAGTGTTTTTAGTTGGAGACTGGGCACTCCTATTTGACTCTCGGTACCAGCATAACCCAGGGAAATTCCAAACTAGATGGCTTGGACCATATAAGATAATTGTAGTCTTTCCAAATGGCATGGTTCAACTCTCCACAGTTGATCCAGTACGTTTCAAACTATTGGTCAATGGTCACATATTGAAGTTGTATCACAAACCCCAGAGCAAGGATGAGTTCCTACAATAATTCTCTTCTGTTGTTGGTGACACACTTCCTACAACCACTTGTAATGAGCTTTTTGCTCATTTTCCTTCCTCACTCTAAAAAGATCTTTTCACTTTCATAATAAATACTTTCTTAACGAAAATCACTTCTCCAAAATAAATTTCTGCTTCATTTCTAGTCTATCATCCATCCACCTCATATTTTCTTTCATTCATGGCTCGTAACAATTGCCACCTCACCAACACTTCAGGTTAGTACACATTTCAAGGTATGCAACTTTAATTTGTTTTCCTCTTATTTTTATCATATGCCTTGTCATTACTTCAAGTGAGGGCCCACTTGCAACATTTTTGTTGGGGGGGGGAAGTTATATTAGTTTTTTTTGTCATTATGTTTATGCAATATTTATATTTATTCCTTTCTCCTATCGTACTTGTATTTTTTGCCATGATTAGACAAATTTGAAAATCATTATGCTGCATGTTATTTTTCACACATATAAAACTAAGGTGGCAAGTTATGTTGAGTACGAGTTCTGCGGAGAGTACTTGTGAGTAATTATGAAATGATAATATAGTGATTTTCATTTATGTTACTCATGAGCTAATTTCTCGAGATTCATTGGTAGAAATTTCCAAATTTGAACTCATCCTGCTACCTGCCTTTTCAAGCTTTCTTGTTCAAAATCTTGGTTGTCTGTTATTATCTCCTGTAACTCTATTTTGGGTATCCTAGAAACTAGACGATGGGAGGAGGCCTCATTTGAAGAGAGCCTACTGTGCATAATGTGTTGTTAGAAGACCAAAATTGTAGGCCATATTTTTAGGCAAGGGGGTGGATGGATTATGTCCAGAAGCTAACTAGCTGGGATGATGAGGTTGCACTTCAGTTTCTTAACTCCCTAAAAGATGGAGTGGTTATAGCTAAAGGATGTAAGGTGCCATTTTCTCAATCAGTTTTGGTAGAGGTCATGGGATTACCATTGGAGGGTGAGGAATTTGCAGAGAATCTTGACCCAACTACTGCTAGAGCTCAGTTCACTCTACATGTAGACTCGTTGCTTGAAGTTGATAGGAAAAAAGGTACATTTAGACTATCTCTTCCTGAGTCATTTAAAAAATGTGTGGTTTATATCATTAGGTATTTCACCTGTGAAGGGTGGCACTCATTCTTGCATGTTGTTCAATTTAAATTCTTGAGCTATTTAAGACATGATAATAGGCCTATCAATGTCCCTCCCTAGTTTTGTGTTTGGCATCTTGTCAAAACAGTCCATTCTAGTTCAAGAGGGTAAATGAAATTTTGCCTGTCACCACTGTTTAATCAAGTTGATAGTGGAAAAAGCCTTAAGGGAGTAGTTAGATATTTCTTGGGAGGAATTTTTGCTGCAGGGGTTTAAGGAGCCTACCCTAGAACCAATTGGGCATAGAGTGGGATAGAGGGTTAAAATTGCTAAAGGGGTTAGGAAATTTTTTATTGAAATTGGACAATGTTCTTCATCCAAAAAGAAATCTAGGGTTAGGACCCCTAATTCCCCTAATTCCACTAATTCCTCTACTTCAAGATCAACTCATGAAGAGAAATCAGAGATTCCTACAGAAAAGGCTCAAGTTGCTCCTATAGTAGAAACGGTTTCCCCAAAGGATAAGAAAAAGAAAATTAACCCTAGTACTAGTTGGCAGGCTAAGGCATATCCTACAACCACGAGCACTTCCAGAAAAAGGAAAGCTCTAGAAAAGGAGGAAACTCCATTAAGGAGAAGTGCTAGGAGAAGGTCAAAAACAAATGAAGAGATTCTAGTTAATGAGCCAAATGTAACACAAGATTCTGGGTAGAGGAAAGAAGAGGATGAAAAAATTCAACAAGAGGCTGAATTATAGCCTAAAAATTCTCAGCAGGAAGAATAATGGACTGATATTATGGAATAGGAAACATTTGAGGAATTTCCTAATGTTAAAATAGAGCATGTTATTGATAAGCCAGTAAATACAGAAGTCATTATAATCGGAGATGAATCCAGCTCAGAAGAGCAACTTATGTGTTTTGAAGGAGAGGATCAACCTCTGGGAATCTTTAGGAAAATGATTCAGAAAGTGATGACTCTAATAGTTACATTAGGGAAGTAGATGACACAATGTTCTCTCCTATAGTAGACTCTCTTGTAGTAGAAAGGGATCCCTATGAAGAAAATCCAAATATTGATATAGACCTTGTCAATAAGGTAGTAGAGTAAATTTTGAATGAAAGGTTAGATACATTATCTTTAGTGGCTCAACAATGCTCTAACACCAAGAGGGCTATGGTCATCTAGACAGATCCTTTGAAGATGACAAGTGCTAACAATAGTAAGTCACCTGTCCCTCAAGTAGCAGACAATTCTTGCCTTAGTTCAAAAATAGATCAATCTAGTTCAACAAATTTGTTATCTATTATCTTCCAATTGTCTAAGAAATTAAATTCTGAAAAAGAGCAGTGGAAATAGCAATAGAAAGAACTAAATAGGGTAGTAGACCATCATTATTAGGAAACACTTGTTCAGGAGGAAAAGATAGAACAATTAAGTGTGAAAATTGACAAAATTACATCTTTAATTCCTGACCTGATGGGTTGTAGATCCCCCTCACCTGTTTATGCCTTGTTTCTTAAAGAATCACTGTTAAACTATCAAATGACCTATATTATGCAGGACGGGTCTTCCTCATTACAAGAGCCTGCCCAGTTTTCTCAAGCCTTCCATAACTCTCCTATAGCCATCCAAAATCTATTATGTGAATTTTATCTCCACAACCTAGCAGTCCCTAATGACTGAGTTTGGAATCCCTTGCTTTATGTTGGGGATATTCAAGTCAAAGCCCTCATGTCCTGGGTATAGAATGAAATTAGTTGGGACACTCAAGCTAAAGTGTATAGAGATTTAGAGTCAGAAATTACCTTGTTTCTAAGGCCTGAAGCCAAAGATCCTCAAACTTACTGCTATAATTGGTTAAGGATAGCCGCCTTTGACTCAGGTAGCAAGATCATCTATCCAATGAGAAATGAAGCATTTAATGCATATGAATAGATGATAGATTCTAAACTGCCAGAGGCTAGAAATGTCATTCAGTGGCACTAGAATAGTTTATCTAGGGAGATGAGAAACAGAGAACCACATTCACCTCTCAATTTTGCTATGGAAACCCAATGCGCCCCTTGGTACATTTCTTTGAGAAGAGAGAGAGAAAGTTTCTAGATTCCACTAACCTTTCAGCCTCCATTACTGATGTCTCCTTTACTTGCAAACTCAAAAAATTTGGACAGTTTTGATATGCAGAGGGAAAAGGACAAATGGAAGAAACACAGGGAAACAAAGGGATTCTATTGGAGTCTTGCTGAAAAAGGTATTGGATAGAGAATAGCTGCTAACTATAGATTGACAACCAGGTTGAAGAATTTATTTGCTACGGGACCAGCAAATAACTAAGCTAGGGGGAATGATGAGTCAAGTTTATGGGATGTTTTGTTTATGATTTTCTAAGTTCAGACTTAAATATCTTATGGTTTTTCATAAACATTATATAGTCTTTTATGTTTCTAAGCTTTAGCCATATGTATATTTGATACTTTTGAAACTTAAGGACAAGACTGAATATATATATAGATTAATGAATGTTATGATAAAATCTAGTATTTTTCTTCTCTAGCTTTAATGGGTAGACCTCCTTTAGCTGTGTGACAAGGCTACGTTAAAATAGGAAAACTTATTATAATCTCTGTCTTGGATTCGTGTTATGGATTCTGTTATGTTAACCTTTTGCAAGAGAAGAATAAGTCAGCAAGGAGTGTAGACTCAAGGATGAGTGGGTCTTTTAAGGTGGATAACTATTTCAGAGTTCATCATAGCTCCACTCCTTCCATAACTTTGCGGTTGCTGATTCAGTCCAAGTCAATCTAGTTGTCAAGTGTTCCTACATTCTCGAAGCACTAAATATGGTTTATCTTCTTGCATAAATGATGCTGTCATTCTAGTAACTGAAGTTGTTATGCTATGTAATGAAGGACCTAGTTTGTAGGAGTTCTATTTTTCTTAGTTTCTTTTAAATAAGCTGGAACTTATGATTCCAGGCTAGCTAGACATTTTGAGGAATTCATACCATAATCCAGCAATAGAGTAAAATACTTTGATATCCTAAATTGTATCTATGTTTTGTTGAATGAATATATGATAGTTCTTCATTTCAATCTCTGAGTTATAATTCATTCATACTTCTATGGGGGCCCACACAGGAGGTGAATTCTCTATTCATGCTTAAGTAGGATTCAATTAAGTTTCTTTGAAGTTGTTTAGTATTGTTGCTCCTACAACCACTGGTAGCAGAACCATTGACTGTATCCTGCAGCATAGGTTTACTTCTAAAGTATTATCTATTTACTGTTAAGTTTTTCCTTCAAAGATGAGAGTTAATCTATAGTTTTAGTTTCTAGTATAAATCTCCTGTAGCAATAGCTTTTACTTTAGTAGTGATGACTATTGAGAAGAACTAAAGCATAAACTTTGGAGCCATCATCTCAAGTTCATTTTCCCGGATTGATACATTTAATGAAGTCTAGCATGATGTTCTAAGTAGATACATGATGATTTTCAACAATGAATCCCTTTTAAGGATGTCCAATCCTTGAGTTACTAGGATATTATTCTAACCAGTCAAAGACTACTGAGTTTCTTCAGTGACCGAGCTTCCTTCAATGACCAACATCATCGGTCAAGGCTGTGACTGAGTAACACCGGCCAAAATACAAACACGCTATGCAGTTTCACCAAGGACAAAGAATGCCCCTACCTTAACCTTGGATGCCCCTGAATCAGACACCCTAGGTTCCAAAATATGTTCATATGTGAGAAGAACATCTTCTGGGATTCAACACATAAACCCCGAACTGGTTCTTCACATAGAAGTCCTCCATCTTTTCTGCTTGCAAATTCTTCCACTTCAGTTTCCTCTGTCTCTTCGAGTCTTTTCTTGACAACATATAGGTCAGTTCTCCAAACTAATCAGTCATTTTCTCTCGATCCATAATCTCAACTCAGCTACCAATACTTAGGCTTCTCCTACTGAGCATTGTATCCATCAAAGGCATTAGTGAAAACTTCATGTCATCCTTCTCAACAGTAAACAAATTTCTGACACAGTCATACATAGCTTTGCAATCATATTGCCAAGGCCTACTGAGTAATATATCACAACTATTCATCTTCATAATGTCACATAACACAAGATCCTTGTACTAGCCAATCTGAACATCAATGAAGCATTGTTCTCTTACTTCCAAAGCATGAACATCTTGTAACCAGCCAATCCTATAAGGACAAGGATGTTTCATTATATTCAAACCAAGTTTATGATCTAGGTCCTCAACAACAAGGTTATCAGTACTACCACTGTGAACAATAACATCATAGAGTTTACCTTCAGACTTGCATCAGGTTCTAAACAAGTTACTCCTCTGACAAGATTCCTCCTTTGTACCGAGCAATGTTCGTCGAAGTAGCAAGTTCTCTAATTTAGGTTCATTCTGAATGTTCTCATTCATCACAATAGTTCATTGGTCAACCTTCTTCTATGTACACTCAAAAGAATGGTGTCCTTCCTCTCCACAGTTATAGAAAGTACCCTTAAAGATAACTCTACTTGTCTTCTTCTTTGGTTCCACAGGTTTCTATTCATCTTCTACATCAATCGGCTTATCCTTCACTGAGTGATCAATCTTTTCCTTCCCTCAGGAGTTACTAGGTTGTTTCCTCTTCAACTTATCTTCTTCCTTTAGAGCATATTGAGAAGCATCTTCAACATAATCAATCTTTAGCATACCAAGCTCATCTTGAATATTGAATCTCAGACCATTCACATACCGAGCTACCTTTTCCTTACCAAGCTCTCGATGTCCAGACTGAATAGTAAGTTTGTAGAACTCCTCGGTATAATCTTCAATAGACAAATCCTTATGTTTTAGATTCTACAACTTCTTAAACAAGTCAAGCTCATAGTCAAAAGGTATGAACTTAGCTTTCAACTTAGTCACCATCAACCTCCACCGATTGATCTTTGTTTCACCTTCATCTTCTCTATCTCTTTGTAGTTCCTTCCACCAAAGAGAAGCATGCCCTTTCAACTTTGTTTGTGCTAATCTCACTCGAAGAGGATCTTCAATTTCTTCTAGCTCAAAGAAATCTTCAAGTTCACCAATCCAATCAATCAGATTGTTAGGCTTCAAAGTACCAGAAAAAATAGGAACTTCCATTCGGTAACTATTGCCAGACTGAGCTCCAGATCTATGCAACTAAGTAGTTCTATCTTCACTAGATCTATTCCTCTAGTCATCACCACTAGATCTAGCAGTTTCAAATTTTTTAGCAGCTTCTTCATAGCCATCTTCAGTACCAAAATTATGAGGTACACCAATAATAGCTCTCATGATCTCATTGACCATGTCATTCTTCATCAATTCTATCTCAGATCTGACATCTGATCTGAATTTATTAGAAATATTTGATTCTACAACATCACAAAGATCTGCAATAGCTCTAGGGTCCAATCTTCTTGGAGGCATCCTTAAAGATATACAAAAATAACCCTCTGCAACAAACCCTCACCAACCACCTTGTGGCAATATTCAAGTTGTGTACAAGTCAGATCTCAACCTGCCACCTTGAAAAAAAAACTAGGGAAAGATCCACAAGTTTAGTTCTCTAGATCTGCAATCCAGATTGCACACAATCTCTGGTCCAATAGGATCAACTTCACAAGATCAGCCTTGCTAGGTTAACCTTCACTTCACAAGATCAACTATCAGCTCCCATAGGAACAAACTTCAGCTTTGATACCACCTGATGCAGTCAAGGATGGTGGATCCAATGAAGGATAGTCCAAACCTTGTAGCCAATAGAATTACATAGTGGAATACTAAACACAACAAGTAACACAATAATTATTTCAAGTAATTTTTCATTAACATGCTCGACTATAAGGCCTTCTAGGTTAGGGCCAATTACAAATAGAAACAATTCTGCAAGATCCACAAATAGATCCAATACAATCTCAGCTAGTTCAGCTCTGAAGACAATCAAAAGTTGATGGAAACTCTAAGAAAAATCTAAACTTGAGTTCACAAGCCTCTAAGCAATCTCCTTGTCTCCAAGTGTGCAAACCACTAGCTCTGCTACAAATAATTATCAAATAACAATCTAATTTGCACGATCATGCAAGATATTTTCCACAACTTCGCCAACTTCAACTTTTAGAACCTCAGATCTGATTCACTAAGTTTTCCAAGTCATGAACCTCTATCTCCCAATGATCCTCCTAATCTCTCTCTCTCTGATCCCCCCTAAACATCTACCCAAGCATCCTATAAATACTAGTCATCAGCCACAAGTCGGTTGGATGAAACCATTAACTCCCTAAACAAATAATTAAATGTCATACAAGTCGGCTTAAAAATGTATACAAACATTTAATTCAGCATGTTGGCCTATAACAATATCTAAAAATAATAAATGCACCAAGTCGGCTCAACAAATCACACAGAACTCCAGTTGGTAAGCCAGAACTATCAAGCAATAGTGAATTAACCGAGCACACCAGGCATTACTGAGCACCAGTGTCAACCGAGCACTGTAGGAATGACTAAGTAAAACCTTCACTGAGTGCTAGAGACTACTGAGTTCCTTCAGTGACTTAGCTTCCTTCAATGACCAAGACCATCGGTCAAGGCTACAACTGAGTAACATTGGCCAAAATACAAACACCCTATGTAGTTTCACTGAGGACAAAGAATGCCCCTGCCTTAACCTTGGATGCCCTTGCATCACAAGAGGACAACCAATTTTAATATGTTGATTCCTTACACCAATCATACACCATTGATTAGATTCTACTTAGCAACCCACCCATGTGCTCAGATATGCAATCACCTATTCAAAGGACTTTAACCCTCCCCTTAGAAGAGACATAGAAACAAGCAATACATTAATCAACATCCACTGAAAGAAAATATTGAGATACCCTTGATATCCCAACTCATACACATCTGAAAAGTAGTCCTAAAATTAGTTATTTCTACAAAAACAACTCTATTCACTACTACATTTGACCTCATTTTTCTACCAAAATTTTTGACCATTAATTAAAAAGGTTTAGGTTGGTCAGATTATAGAGGGAAAACTTCCTTTTTTTTTAATCCATGCCCATGTTGGTCAAAATTTTGACCAATACCATGTAGGTCAAAATTTTGACCAACATGGGCATAACTTTAAAAAGAAAAAAGATTTTGTATCTAATTTCATTATTTGGTTTTAACTTGGAGTGCATGAAGGAGCTAGAGCCTGCGATTGTTTGAATTGTTTTTTGGTGAGAGTTTTAGGAGGACCTCTTGCCTACGAGGGTTGCCACTATGATTTGGTGTAAAAGGAGGACTTCCTGTAAGGATTTCCTTACTCTGCATTTGTGTGGCATTATTTTATGCATCTATGCTATTGGTACTTGTTGGTTACCTACTTAGGGCCCATGAGCAATGTGCCAGGGCATCATGTATTGGGTATTTGCTGGCACAATTTTTATCACTATTTATATACATTTGATTCAGAGATGAACTTGCAAAACCCTAAATTTTTGAATCACCACATCATGTTACACTGTAAATGTACTAGTGTTAGGTTTATGATTGCTACAGATCCTTCAATATTGATCACGTTCTTTGTATTCGTGTTGTCACAATGAACAAGTATGCAATACAGTGAACACGTAGTGTTTGTTCATTACTTTCAACACTCCTAGTGCTGATTACCAGTTAGCCTGTGAGTTTTCCATGACGTCTATGCTATGTTTATTGCTATACTTGTGCCTTGTTAATATCATTGTGGTATCTTTCTTATTGTCCCTTTCTCTGCTCATAAATAGCCAAGGAGCTAGACTCCTGGCATCATGGACCCTCTGTCTATTCACTGGTCTTACTCACCCAAAGCCCATGAATTTTCCATTATTCTTATTTGTTGTTTACCACATGGCACCGTGTGATGGTTTTATGCATTAAACCCGATGTTGACATATGTGGCATTGTAGAGATCCTTCTTTACATATGTGCTTCCTGACTTAATTAAATTTGTGTGATATGAGTATGTCTCATGACTTAAAATAATTCATACTTTATGTGCTACATATATTCAGGTATGCTCCATGTCTTGGGTGAATTCATGTGTATTCATGGATATACTTCACATCTTCAGAGAATTTATATGTTGCTCCATTTTTGAGTTGTGTTAGCATGATTAATTCATAGATGTGCATGCCTTATGTTTGAAGTGTTTTCACAAGTATTCTTAGTATGAAATATTTATAATTGCTTTAGAAGATGACTGAAACTTGTCTTATCCTTCACCAAGTCTTTAATATTGGATCATAATAAGGGAAAAAACATATATGGTAATATCAAGCAATGGGAAAAGTACTGTAAATAGGTCTAGATATGATCATTTAATAGTTGCTTGAGAACAAGAAAATTTGGGAGGGGTGGAGTGTCATAAGCCATAATCAAGATAACATTAGGATGGATTATAATCACTTTACTCATTGATTCATGGATAACATATCACTATTTTTTACCATTGAGTGTCCTTTATATAGAATATGTGGTCTCTAAGGCACCATTTGTATTTAATTTATATGTTCTAAGGAGAATAGAAATGAAGATAAGATCCAAGATCATGCAAAAAAAATAACTAAAATGAACCTTATGATAATCAAGATTGATATACATGAGAGTGTGCTTCAAGCTCCAGTTCCTTTCCACATCAATTTTTGGCTTGTTTGAGAAACCATACAACATAGGACCACCATGTTGCTCATCAGTTGTTACCTAAAAATGGGTAAGTTTAATTACTATTTTAAGCCTACCATCTCCTAACTAAAAAATGACAAGTTTTTATTACCATGCTTTCAAGCTTAACTTTTTCCAAACACCAAAAATTTCAGAAAAACATCAAGAAACTCGAGATATGAAAACATGTCTAAATTCATTAAAAAATTTCATATTACATCTCATTAAACAATGTTGAAGTCAGATTAGGCAATAAAAGTGAAAATATAAATTTTTAATTGCAATCATCCTTATGGGGATTTCAATTTCAAGTTTAGGATTGAATGGGCTTTTGTATGGTGGGACTTGGTACATTAAATGTGAAAATAATTGGAAGTGAAATTACCTAAATCTCCTTAACAAAAATGGGGCTAGCTTCTATTAGATGGGAATAGTTTGGTAGAAGCACCAACTGAGATGTACCATAAACTCCCAAGCTCAATGTTAGTGATGTTGCAAATCCAATAAAATGCACTTTGTTAGTACCTAAAAGATCACATGGATCAATAATTGCAAAGTCTCTACATGTGCATGTATAGTATGTACACATTGCATATAATCCAATGGGAAGGAGAAGAACATGAGAGTTAAATGACTAAGATATACAGTTAGCCATAACAAGAAATGGGAACTATTAAAACAATGGATAGATAAACACAGTCAACAATTGAAGACAGATTTAAGAAAGGGGAGTAACATCAAATATTATGATCCAATGACCTTATTAGAGGAACGTCCATACTGTCACAAAAATATTAGCTAGTAACTGGTAACTCTCGATAAGTAGGAAGAATCATTGCATTGGAATCTTAATTCATCTTAGCCATATTAGGATCAGACTGAGATGAAAGTGTTGTAATAATCCAATATATAGTGAGGGATATATATATATATAGATATATATATAGATATATATATATATATATATATATATATATATATATATATATATATATATGTATATATATATATATATATATATACATATATATATATATATACACACACACATATATATATATATATATAGATATATAGATATATATATATATATATATATATACACATATATATATATATATAGATACATATATATATATATACATATATATATATATATATATACATATATATATATATAGATGTATATAGATATATATGTATATATATATATGTATATATATATATATGTATATATATATATATATGTATATATATGTATATATATATATATATTGAATACGGATAGTCCTCTTGGACATTTCTTTATATAACATAATCTGACCAATATTAAGTTTGAGATTCTAGATGGATATAATCCATAATTACTGAATTGGTATCTTGTCACATACAAATCAGATTATAGCTTATTCCTTTGTCCTATTTCAGTCCTGCTCTCCTTGAACACTTACCTTACTGACACAAGGCATAAGAAAATAATCATAATAAAGGACTATAAGAGAATATTACCGTGCACACTGATAATATAATATAACAAACTAAACCTTTCTTTTTTCATCTCAAAAGTTGGAGGATGAGACTAAAAGTAATTTACCTTACCATTGATATTTCTATTTATATAGCTAAATTATAACATGAATTAAATCGGAATGCCTTCCATTGATCAAAACAAAGTGCAATGGATTCACACAACAGTAATGAATGTAAACTATTTTCAAGTAATGAAAATGTAAATTCATTGGTAATTTGTCAGTCACTACCTGTGAGGGTACAGTCTAATTATTCTATTGAAAAACATTTATTTTTATGGTTGATATGGATCCAAATGATTTATAGGGTATGGTTTTGCATTTCATTAGAGTTATGAATAGTTTTGTGCAGGTTTGAAAGCATTTTTGGGTCCTCTACACATGACTGTCCATGTACAGTTAGGGTATACACCAGTTAGATTAGATAGATGCAAAGATTGGATTTAAGATTGTTTCCTTTTCATGCATAATGAGTATGTTAGAATGGTTGTTTTTTATCAAGTTGAATCCATTCATGAGTATCTAAGGGTGTAGAGGAAGTTGGTGTGTTGAAACACAACCAACAGTGACTGTTCCTGCATAGTGCACCAATGAAATACCATGAGGACATGGTAATGAGATAGTACTTAATGTTTTCCATGAATGGAAGGGAGTTGTGAAGGATGGATTGTCATTATGTTATGTGTTTCAAATGTTCTTGAATGCAGGGTAGACAATAAAGTGGAAGAACATTCTTAGATTGCTTGGATAGCCCAGTTTAAGGGTCACTGGAATATGTCATCAATGATGATAGCATTCATTATAGTTGCAGGAACTCTTGTAATTTCCCAAATGCTATTTCATACTTCTCTTATATAATACTATATACCACTGTATGCACCCTAAAATGGTTGCCTAGACTTTGGGCCCCCATTCATCAATTTATCAATTTCCTGAATCAATGCTTTGCAATATTTTTAATTTAAATCAATTTCCTTGATCAAATCATAATTAATTCAATTATTTTAATATTTCCTAAGGTTTGATCAATTTACCCTAACTTTTATTTAATTAAGAGATCATGCTCCCTTTTAATTAAATAAAAAAATCTTTTAATTAAGTAATAAAATCACTTTATCCTAAGCCACATTTAATTAAAAGAACAAATCTCTTTTAAATAAATAAAAAATCTTTTAATTAAATAATGGAAACCACTTTGATAAAAATAATAAATAAATAATAAAATAAAAAGAAAAAGACTTTTTGTCTACACATTGAATACACACTTTCCAAGATGAGTGGGATCTCCTTTTGCCTCTTAATCTCTTCCACACATCTTTTTGCCTCTTAACCATGTCTATTGATTTTGCCTCTTGAGAATCTTGAGCACATGGATCAACCAAGATTTAATCTCCACCATTGCTCATTTCTTTTTGCCTCATAATCTTGACTGTCCAAAATCCTTTATAAGGAGTCCTCTCCTTCTCATTTAGATGATAGAAGAATTTTTTATTGTTATGCTACAGGTTTGGAGAGCAATTTTGGAGAAGATTCTTGAGCACTTGAGCTTGGACATTGCAACTTCTCTTTTCTTGTCTTCTTGTCTGATGCCTCCATGGCAATCCATTTAGATTAATCTTGCACTTGCATATTAGATTAGATTCATATTTTCTTTCATAGAATAATCTTGCATAAGCATTTCCTTTCATAGATTAGTTTTCTTTCATGCATTGTTATCATATAGAATAACTTCCATTTTCATTTGCATGCATATTTGATGATCATGGAGACTAGCATTCTTTCTTTTCCTCTTTCAATCTCTCATTTTATGGTGTACTTGCATGAGCACAAACTAGGTCTAATCTGAGGGCCTTCATCACAAACCCTTGCACTCCATGAATAGAGAGCTATGAGTCGCCATTTGAGACCTCATTCTTGAGAAACCTTAGATTTAATGACTCATAGAAGTGTGTCAACATTTTTGGCACCCACCGTGGGGCAGAAAATTGCATTTCTTGCCTCATATTATTTTATTTTATTTTTCTGATGATTTTTGTGTGTTGTCCGTACTTCCATGTGTCTCTGTTACAGATCCTTGCATGAGGTTTTCTCGCTATATCACGTGAAGATTTATTGGTATCAGTGATTCCTCGTGTGACAAAGGCATTTTATCATGCGGCTTTGTGTGCTTTCTCACACAGAACAGGGTTCTGGCTCATGCAAACTTTTGACAGTAGAGACCTAAAATTTGTAGATTTACTTTCTGATTGTTGTTTTTTGACATTTAATTGTTGCCATGATTTATTGGTTTGATTCTGATTGCTGAGGTAGCATAGCACTGGATTGTAGAGCTTTGGACGTAAGGTGAGTTGCTACAATCTCTATAACATTTGGATTTTGGGAATAAAATGAATCTCTCATGTGTATGGCTTGAGTGCTTATTGCTTTCATAGATCACACTTCAATTTTGGGCTCTAAAAAGAACATAGACTTACTTTCTTGCATACATGTTTCACATAGTAATTAGGCCCTATGAACACTATTTGTGGCATTCTTGAGAGAGTGGGCTTCTTACGAAGCTCTTCTTGATGATTGAACCCCTTGTAGGTAGGGAGGATATTGTTACTATCTCATGGTCTTACTTGGTTTAGTCTTCAACATTGATCGGTAGATTCTCTCTTGGTCCCACTTAGGGAGCTCGATAGACATTGTTGTTGATGTTATGAACCTTGGTGAGGTGGTTTCAATCTTAGCGAGTCAATGAATTTTCTTGCTATGTTTGGGTGAAGTGAAGAGGCTAGAGGATTATGCTCTACCCCCTTTTTGGGTAGTACCAGAAACTCAGATCCTTGAATCTAAACCAAGTCCCCATGTGGTCCTTTTTGTGAGTCACCTTTTTAGAGAGGGTTAACCGTAGTGGACATTCCCTTTATTTAGTCAACCACGTGGACAGAACCCATGGTAGCAACAACTGCTATATAAATGTCCTTGTGGAAGAAATCTCCATGGGTGTGGTTTCTTGTTGGGATGTCAGATCTCCTCAGCATATTCAACTGATTAAATTCTCAGAATGTGTCAAAACCCTGGTGTGCCTGGATTGGAGTTCGCCCTCTTGAGATTGCAAAAGTTGCAGAGTTAAACCATTACTAAGAACCATAGTGCAACTAAATTTTTATTTGCTAAGACTATGTGTGTGAATGGAAAAACATTTTGAGAACATACACAAGTAGAATCTTTAAGGAATAGCATACTAAGTCACTATTCTTGTTCATGTGCAAGGTTGCTTTGCCCCTTGCTCATTGTTTGAAGACATTTATTTTCTTGAACTCCTCGATTGTTGTCTTGCATGCTTGATTGATGGTAAAAATTTGTTGATGCATATACTTGGTTAATTAAAAAAAACAAAAACTAAGTTCCTAAGTTTACAACTTGATGTTAGGCAGCCTGATCCTATTTCCTCACCTAGTTCCCTGCATTCTCTTGTGTGAGCTTTCATTTTCTCACACAGTTCATGCATTTTCTCATGCAGGATTTCATTTCCTCGTGCGCAGTTTCAGTATAGTCTTGTCAGAAGTCTCTATTTTTGCTTTACCAGTCTGATCCAACATTTTCTTGCACGAGCCTGGCATATTTTCATGTGATCTTTGGCATTTATTCATGCAGAACTTCATTTTCTCACGTGGACCTGTCCTGTAGTTTGTCAAACAATGAGCTGATTCCTGTCATGTCTAGTTTTCCTTGGACGATCTGGATTATAGTAGGTCACTTACCTCACTGTTGGAAGCCTATTTGCACCTTGGGTTCCTATGTCTTGACTTCTTGGATTAGTGTTCTTTGATTTCACAAGTGACCTTGCTGGGAATTGGTTAGTTATAAATCATCCTTGTTGAGAAAGTAAACCTTTAGATTCTTTGATAACTCGCTTGGAGAGTTTTAGTAATCTCTTGTCCATTCACTTCCATCCAAATTCAAAATCAATCAATATAATTTGGGTAAATCATCCTCATAATCCATATGTGTTAGGGTACTCACCCATTTATTGGGCACCTCTATGGTAGTGTTGGTTTATGCCTCTTGCAAAATTTCTATCTTATCACCTCTCTTTTGGACAAGTGAGTGCTTTTACTATCCTAGTTTGGTACCAACATTTCTTAGGGTCATCTTATCACCTAGGATAGTTTCTTTCATGTCAGTTACAACAAGATATCAAGTAAATCAAGGAAAACAAGCTCAAGTAGTCTTTGACCAATTACCCTTAGTTCAAACTCGCTAAAAATGTAAGGGAAAAGAGCCTATCTTTGATCAATCCCCTAGGAACAACTCAGAAGTTTGTTTTGATCCCAAGAGTAATCTTAGTGAGTTGAGTACACCCTTAGCACCTTCTCATTCAGATATGGATATGAGTTACACAATGACTCGATGAGAGAGGGAAGGAATGGATAAAAATATTGACAACATATTTGAAAGGCATAGGATACCATTTTGTTTGGCAGTTCCTCTAATGAAAATCGACTAGTTTCACCACTTATCTCAACTAGGTATTTGGATGCACACCAAAGGGCTGAAAGAGAAATAAAGAATTTCTATCAAGAAGATAAATCACAACATGATAGTCAAGACGATGAACCTTATGATACTCATGTGAATGTAGCATATACCAATGACTTATTTAAACATTCAAGACCAAGTTCACCGCTCCAAACAACTTCAAGATACACAAGTGAAAGACTTAAGAGGATTGAGAATGAAAAGAAGGCCTTCCTAGATGAACAGGCTACAAAGGAAGAGAAGTTTAGACTCCTAGAGTCGGAAAGACAAGCCTTATTGGAAATAGAAAGGAGAGCCGCACAAGAAGAGAAAGATAGACTCTTGGCTCAACAACGTAATGATCAATACAACATGTGTGTTAGTGGTGGAAACAACTCTCCCCCACCCACTCCTCCTAAGACTCCACGAAGTGGAAGATATTCAAGAACACCTTCACGATCTCCTAGCCCTAGAGGAAGAAGGGCTTCACAAAAAGATCATTATAGGAGACAAACACCTCCTAGGAACTCAAGACAACCTTCTCAACATGCTCACCATGGTTCACAATATGGGGGAATTAGCTCAAGTTTTGACCTCAACTCCCAATATTTCATGAAGATACAACAAGAACCACTCTTCCAATAGTATGTGGAAAGATACTTGGAGCAAAACAAAGGTAAGTTCCTTGAGAGTTTGATCAACAAGGGTGCTAGAGTCCCCTATAATTTTGATATGGACAAGAAGATTAAGAAATAAGGTCCATCCCAGGAAGAAGAGATCAAACAACTTAAGTGTATGATGGAAAAGGTGTTGACACCCAAGAGTGCATTCTCGCTTGATTCAATTTGTCCTAATCCTTTTGACAAGAGTGTGAGCATGAAAGACTTTCCTAGAAAGGTTGAGATCCCTCCATATGACAAGTATGATGGTAATGGAGATCCACATGATCATGTGTGTCAATTTTATATTATGAGTTTTGAGTTCCATCAAGATGACTTGTACCTCATGAGATTGTTCCCAAGGAGTCTTAAGGGTCAAGCGATGGAATGGTTCACCAACATAACTCCCCCCATCAAGACCTTCAAAGAGCTAGTCCATAGATTTGTCCAACACTTTTCTTACAACCTTTCAAGATCTATCACCATGTTAGACTTATGTAACTTAAAGCAACATCAAGGGGAATCCTTTGTCACTTTCTTGCAAAGGTGGAGAATAATGCTCTCGCTACTCTAGGACCATTCTTGAAGATAAGAAGATTAACATCCTTATTAGCAACTTGGTTCCTGAGATGTGGTATGAAGTTAGGAAAATGATCTTTGATTCCTTTGACACCATGGTTGAAACCACATGTAGGATTGAGCATGTTTTGAAAGAACAAGGAATTTTGGCCAACAACAAAAACAACAAAAATGGTCAAAATAACCACTCTAATAAGGATAAAAGAAAGAACTCACATTGGACTAGGAACAAACAAGTGGTCAATGATGAAGTTGTGGACTCTTCTAAACCCAAAGATCAAGTCGTTCTTCACTTGTCTAGTGTTGTTCAAGCTATGAAGCTCAAGTCATCTAACCAACAATAGTACAAGCTAAGATATCAAGATAAGCCCAAGAAAGAGAGGAGATAGTTTTCAAAGCTTGGTGATTCATATGAGGATGTCTTGAAAACACTCATCACCAACAACCTTGTGCATCCTCAAGATCCCACAAAACATTATATACCTGGTGTTAAGCCACACTGGTGGGATGAGAAAGACTTCTACAAGTTTCATAATGGTGTTGGACATGATATTGAAAACTATTGGAAACTTTAGCATATCATCCAAGATCTCATTGAGAATGGAAAACTTAAGATAGATGGATCCAAGATCTCATTGAGAATGGAAAACTTAAGATAGATGGATTGAACACCAACACTAATCATAAGGTATTCAAAGAGCCTTCGCCCAAGTATGAGAAGGGGGAAACCTCTAACCCTAAAAATGGCAAGGCTGAGATCAATTACACTTACACAGCTGCGGAGAATGTTGTCAACATGCTTGAAGTTGTAGAGGAAAATGTCAACATGATGAGAAATAAAGATCCCTATGGTTATGATCTAGACATGGACTCTCCTCCTATCTTTGATGAAGAACCTATCATGGTGCTCAGGGGTCCTAACTCTAGAATGTCATCCCAAACTCTCAATGCTGTCACATGAAGTCAAGGTCTTGTTGTCATTAGAGGACCCAGTTCAAGTCAACCCAGTAAGCCAAAGAAAGTGGCATCCAAGAATGTCACCACAAAACCAGCTATGAATCCTAAGTTGAGCTATAATCTCATTGATCAGTTGCAGAGAATCCCAGCTCAAATTTTGATATTTGAGCTCTTAGAATTGTCCCTAAGACACAAGAAAGTCCTTAAGGATGCTTTGTGTGTAGTGAATGTTCCTAACAATTTAGACGTTGACCAATTCTAGAACATGGTTAACCATATTGCCATCCCTCATTACCTTACTTTCTTAGAGGATGATGATAAAGCTTTGAGCCACCCAGATAATCTCACCCTTCATATTGAAGTCATGATCCACAAGACCCGTGTTAGGTGCGTGTTGATAGATGCGGTTGTTGGGATTAATATTTGTTCCTTGAGTCTTTTGAAGACATTGGGTTATTCTGAAGAAGTCATAGATACTAGAAAGAAGATCACTATCAAACCCTATGATGAGGCGGAAAGAAGTTCCAAAGGGTTGGCCGTCCTTCCTATTAGGATTGGCCCTGTTGAGAAGGATATTTTGTTTCAAATTGTTGATGTTGGTCCCCTTGCGTACAATATCTTACTTGGTAGACCATGGATTCATGATATGCAAGTAGTACCATCTACCTATCATCAGTGTGTTAAGTTCCCCTACAATGGAGTAGAGATTTTCATACCTGGGGATAACACTTTATCTGTCAACTCAATTTCAACAAGTACTCATGTTCCCCTCAATAGAGAACTAGAATATTTCAATGCAATCTTAACAAAATGCAAAGACAAGTTCAAGTCAGTAGACCTTGGTGTAGGGGGGTATCAACTTAACTCTTTTAAAAAGCTTCCAGTTTCACCTAGGTCTTATGGAAAGCCTTCACAGGAAATGAGACCTTCCTCTTCAACTATGACTTTATTTGGCACATTTGTAGAGTCCTTAGTGCCTATTCAAGATGAGAAAGAAGAAGTGGTTGTTAAAGACTAGATTTATAGAGAAGAGAAATACATGCACAATGAGAACTTCTCTCCCTCTCCTAAGGCTCATAGAAGAGGGTATACTTTTGTCAAAAATATGGGCTATCCTAGACATGGCCCTCTTAGTCACAGATTGGATGCTAGAGTTGAACCTCTTGATCATGCTCTTTTTGGACGCAAGTCTAAGAAGATGGTTGGCCTAGGATTTGTGAATTATAAAAAAAGCACTGCTCCTATCCTTGATGAGTCAGATAGTGAAGATGAACCAGAATAAATACCTAATTTGACAAATCAAAAATATATGTGTGAAGATTGGGTCCCTTCCACCAATCTCCTTTAGGGAGATTCAGATAATCCAGTTGCTCATGTGATAGTTGTGACCTTAGAATAAGAAGAATCAAATGTAGAAGATCCCATCAGAGAATGTCAACGTAAGAATATTATTCATTTGATGGAGAGAGGTGTTACCCTCAATGACATTAGAGCTTCCACATCAGGATGTCCCAAACCTTCATGGTGTAAACATCATAGTCAGGATTCATAAATAGATTCACACGAGTATGAATGGGACTCTCTCTTTGATTCTTCCATAGTTGACATGGATGTTGATGTCATCCACACTTATAGTTCTCAACCTAAGGTAATTGACGAGTCATGTGTATGATTAGAGGATTTGAACCCACATGTTGCCTTAGTGGACAATTATTCACTTGTTAGGATGAATCCTAATTTGGGTAGCTTAGAAGGATACTCAATGGATTCTAACTCTTCGATCACCAAAGATGATATCATTCATATTCACAACCTTGAACTAGTTATTGGCTTACCTCTTTCTCATCCTAACCTCATTGATTGGTCCCAACGCTATCAACAACCTAAGCTCTTAACATTCCAAAATGACTATGAGATAACTTGTTACTTGAATGCCATTGAACCCATAGTCTCTTCCACCAGTGAACTGACTACTAGCATGACAGAGCTAGACATCAAGTACCTTAGTCACAAAAAAAAAAGAAAAAAAAAGAATAAGAGTTCTGATGGCGAAAACCATTGTGTGGAGGTGTCAGAACCAAAAAAAGTAAAAATAAATGATGTATCCAAAGGTGAAAACCTCTCTGAGGCACCTAAAGATGAGGTAATTGATCGTCTCCCTACCTATTTTTAAGATAGATCTTTAGTGCTTATTGAGCCAACACAAGCAGTCAATTTGGGTATAGATGAGGCTCCACAGATAGTACATTTGGCTCAGTTCTTGTTACCATAAGAAAAAGAAGCTTACACTAAGTTCCTACAAAAAAGGAAGATCAATTTTGCATGGACTTATTTAGATATGCCAGGTTTGGACACTAATCTTATCATGCATCACTTGTCCATAGCTTCGGGTGTAAAACTAGTCAAACAAAAATTGAGAAAGATGCATCCTCACATAGCTCTTCTAGTCAAAGAAGAATTAGAGAAACTCCTTTGTGCATGGTTCATAAGAGCTATTGACTATGCTAAATGGATATCAAATATTGTACAAGTTTCCAAACATGACAAATCAATTTGAATTTGCATAGATTTTAGAGATGTCAATAGAGCATGCCGAAAGGATGATTTTCCACTCCCTAATATAGACATGATAGTGGACATGGCTACGGGTTATGAGGTTTATTCTTTGATGGATGGTTTTTTTGGATACAATCAGATTAAGATAGCTCCTAAAGATCAAGAAAAGACTGCATTCACTTGTGCATGGGGTACCTATTGTTGGAACGTTACCTTTTGGATTAAAAAATGCATGAGCCACCTATCAATGAGCTATGAAAACCATTTTTCATGACATGATGCATAAAAACATGGAAGATTATGTGGATGACACTTTGGCCAAATCTAAGAAAAGGGACACACACCTAGATGATTTAGAAGTCATTCTAGATCGCATGGAACAATTTCAATTAAGGTTAAATCCTAAGAAGTATGCATTTGGTGTCACCTCTGGAAAACTTCTAGGATTCATCATTTCAACAAAAGGAATAGAGGTGGACCCTGAAAAAGTCTAAGCAATCATGGATATGCCACCTCCTAAAAATATTAGTCAAATGAGGAGTCTTTAGGGATGTCTTCAATCCATAAGGAGGTTCATTTCATAGTTGGAAGATAGAGCTCAACCTTTCAACAAGAACTTACACAAGGGAGTCAAATGTGTTTGGAATGAGGATTGTCAAAAGAGCATAGATCAAATCAAGAAATACTTGGCAAATCCTCCCATTTTAATGCCTCCTATCCCAAGGAAACCACTTATTCTATACATTTCAATGACAAAATCTTCCTTGGGGGCATTACTAGCTCAACTTGATGAACATGGGAAATAAAGAGAAATATACTACATTAGTCGTACTCTTGTGTCATATGAGGTTAACTACACCAGCATTGAGAAAGCTTGCCTTGCAGTTGTGTTTGCTTCCCAGAAGTTGTGACATTACATGCTTGTGCACATAATACACCTCATAGAAAAAATAGATCCACTCAAGTATTTACTCGGTAAGGCTACCCTCATAGGTAGACTTGCTAAATGGATGATGATCCTTTCAGATTTTGACATAGAGTACATTGAGCATAAAGCAATAAAAGGATAAGCTATAGCAGATCAATTGGCTGATTTCCCAATTCAAGATAGTGCACCTATTCAAGTTGACTTCCTAGATGAGCATCTCATGTATATGATTGAAAGAACATGGAAGATTTTTTTTGATGGATCTTTTATGCAAAATGGTTTAGGAGCTGGTGTGTTGTTTGTTTCTCCTCATGGGTACACGATTCCTAAGTCTTACAAGTTATTGTTTCCATGTACAAACAATATTGCTGAGTATGAAGCTTTAACAAATGGACTCAAGATGGCCATAGAATGGAGAATCATAGAGTTACGCATCTATGGGGATTCACAACTGATAGTCAACCAAGTTAATGAAGAATATCAAACAAAAGATGAGAAACTGGTACCTTATAAGAAAATGGTTGATTCCTTGAAATGATACTTCACATTTGTCACATTTTAGCAAATCCCTAGAGAAGAAAACAAAGTAGCTGATGCTATGGCTACACTTGCTTCACTCCTTCAGTTAGAGAAACATGAATCTAGATTTCAATTCCTGGTGGAAGAGCTACATCACCCTATCTATGACTCCCAAGAAAGCCATGTCATTTGTACCCTTGTTGGTCGTGAGTCATCCTGTTATGGTGCCATTTACTCATACCTTCGTGATGACATTATTCCTAAAACCTTTAACCAATCTGAGTGCAAAAACCTTATTTGAAATGCCTCTCATCATACCGTTATCTTTGGTGATTTGTATAGGAGGGGTCTAGATGGAACACTTCTTAGATGCTTAGAAAAGGAAGAATCTGATCAAGCGTTAGTTGACATTCACAAGGGCATCTATGGGGGACATTCCAATGGTCTTTCCATGGCCTGAAGGTTGCTTAGGGTGGGATAATATTGGCCTGTGATGCAGATTGATGTAGTAGCTTTTGCAAAGTCATGTGAAAAGTTTCAAAAACATGGTAACCTGATACATGCTCTAGGCATGGAGCTCATTCCTTCTATATCTCATTGGCCATTTTAGCACTGGGCCTTTGATCTTGTTGGGAAGATTCATCCCAACTCATCAAGTGGACACAAGTTTATCATCACTGCTACTGATTACTTCACTTAATGGGTAGAAGTTGTCCCACTTTCTATTGCCTTGGGCAAGACAGTCTCTCTATTCATTCTAAACCATATCATCTATCGATATGGAGTGCCCTTCTGAGATTATCACTAACAATGGAGGTTAGTTCAAAAATAAGGACCTTAAAAAACTCTGCAGGAAATTCAAGATTAAACAAAATTGGTCCTCCATTTACTTCCCGCAAGGAAATGGTCAAGTAGAGGCATCAAACAAAACCATTCTTAAAATCCTACACAAAACAATTTGTAAGAATGGTAGAGATTGGCATTTACAAATAAATCTGGCTTTATGGGCTTATAGAATGAGTATTCATACTCCTACTGGGGCTACTCCTTTTTCCCTTACATATGATGTTGAAGCAGTGTTACCTTTAGAGGTTGAGATTCCTTCACTTAGAGTTTCCCTCAAAGGTCTAGTTATAGATGAAGACTACTGTGCCATGAGACTTCAAGAGTTAGAACTTCTAGATGAGAAACATCAAGCATCATTTGACCATATGAGGGTTTATCAAAAGCACATGTCCAAAACCTTCAACAAAAAGGTTCACCCTAGAGAATTCCAAGTGGGAGATCTTGTCCTACATGAAAATCCTAAGAATCAACAGCATAGAGATCAAAAGGGAAAATTTGAACCTAATTGGTTTGGACCTTACATCATTACAACAGCTTTTGGGACAGGTGCTTATTTATTATCTACTACAAAGGGAGAGCAGCTCCCTGATACTATCAATGTCTTGCACCTAAAGAAGTTCTATCCATGATGCCCATTCTGTCTGGGGGCATCCTTTGTACATACTTATTGATCCTTAAAAAATCCTAAAAAATGATATATTGTCAAAAATTCTAAAAATCAGAAGATGTCCTAAAAAAATGATCATCTTAGTGAAAACTTAGCAATACGCGCTTTGATGTATCTCAAAAAAAATTATATATTCCAAAAATACCAAAAAAATTTAAAAATTTTTTAAAAAGAAGAAAAAGTGCCTTGGTGAAAACATGGAAATAGGCACCTTGGTAGCAAAAATACAAAAAGAATATATATATAAAAGTTCCTGAAAAAAAAAAAAATTGCAATAAAATCCAAGTGGTGAAAACCTGGAAACGGGAGCTACTTGAGGCCTTTTGCACCCCTGTTTCTTAGCACATGTCCTCGACACTTAGCCTTTCTCCATCACGCCTTGTCCTTGTTGCCTTGGTTTAGAATTGGTCATTGTCTTTGTCTAGGGGGGATAACTATGCTAGCTTTGGTCTCTTGGATGCATTAGTCTTTAGGACACCTCACAAATAGTGTTTTTCAACATCACCCCAACTGTGTTTTTCAACACAACCCCTGACGTTGAGTGTTTTTCAACACTTATATGGCAAGCATTCGATCCTTATCCTCGAAACTCAGTATCAGTGAACACCCTTAAATTTTTAAACACAACACTTAATACTTGAGCTATGTCATGGTCTTTTCTTTGTGTGCTGACTGTTATTGATTTTCGTTGAGCGTCCTTGTCTAATAAGTCTCTCTGAGATGCATAGCTAGAGGACTTGGGGCATGGGGCATTTTTTTATTTTCTTTCTTCTTGTGGGTGTGGTTTTGAAACTCTTGAGTGTCTCTTATTGTTCCCTTGAAACACTTAGGAGATTTGAGACACCATCCTTGACTATTTTTGCACAATCGTTCTTATAGTCATCTTGGCATCTATCCCTTGATGCGAGTGTGGTTTTGCTACATTAAATTAGATAAGCTAACATTGAAGTCATCTTGACCTTTATGTCTTTGATGCTTATGTTAGAATCTTTCCACATTCCAATATGATATAAATCACATTCATATCTTCATAGTTGCGCTTATGACTAGTGACAATTGTGTGATTTTTCGATGTCCGTTAATAATGGTCCAATGATGAAAATAAGTTCCTTTACATTCTCTAATGAATGATGAACACAAAATCCTATGTTATAGTTGCTCTATTGCAAGTACACCTTTGCATTTTCATGTAGCTTGCATTATTAGACTTCATGTTAATTTGCATTTTTAGGCTGCATTATGAGTTTGAGAGGGTTTTCCTTCATCTTTCTTTTGGACTTTTAATCAACTGTGATCACATTTTGATCTTCATTTTCTTATCTCCTTTCATGATCTCAATCAAAATTTCCTATCTTCAACAGTTGATTGATTTTGAGGCATTCTCTTTCTTGAGGCAAAATCTCTTTCTACTCTCCATTTCTTTCCACCTCTTCCAAACTTCAATCTTCCATTCACTTTCACCCCACTTCTTTTATTCTAATTCAACCTTGGGGCATAATCTTTCATGCTTGATGATCTACCTTGGTTCTGCAATCCTTATATCGTTCATCTTACATCAAGAACCTTATCTTTAGTTTGATTTGATCAAATTTATCAATTTACTGTTTCTCCTCTATCTCATTTCAATTTCGATCACGAGGGGGTAGTACCTATCAAACTTCAATCCTTGATTCAACTTTATCAATCCTATCAATTTCTTCACTTGGGGCAACCTTTATTGAGACTTGACAATTACCTATTTACAGGGGTGTTGGCCTTGTCTTTTTCAATCAGCTTATCTTTGTCCTGATGTGTTCCCGTCCGTCGATCACACGTCTAGGTTGTTTTGTGATCCCAAATCAATCTCACACATCAACTTCATTCTTTGAATACATGTGTTCCCATGAAGATCATGCATTATTCAAAGAGGGGAAAATGTATGCACCCTAAAATGGTCACCTAGACTTTGGGCCCCCATTCATCAATTTATCAATTTCTTGAATCAATGCTTTGCAATATTTTTAATTTAAATCAATTTCTTTGATCAAATCATAATTAATTCAATTATTTTAATATTTCCTATGGTTTGATCATTTTATCCTAAGTTTTATTTAATTAAGAGAACATGCTCTCTTTTAATTAAATAAAAATATTTTTTAATTAAATAATAAATCACTTTATCCTAAGCCACATTTAATTAAAAGAACAAATCTCTTTTAAATAAATAAAAAATATTTTAATTAAATAATGGAAACCACTTTGCTAAAAATAATAAAATAAAAAGAAAAAGATTTTTTGTCTACACATTGAATACACACTTTCCAAGATGAGTGGGATCTCCTTTTTCCCCTTAATCTCTTCCACACATCTTTTTGTGTCTTAACCATGTCTATTGATTTTGCCTCTTGAGAATCTTGAGCACATGGATCAACCAAGATTTAATCTCCACCATTGCTCATTTCTTTTTGCCTCTTAATCTTGACCGTCCAAAATCCTTTATAAGGAGTCCTCTCCTTCTCATTTAGATGATAGAAGAAATTTGTATTGTTATGCTGCAAGTTTGGAGAGCAATTTTGGAGAAGATTCTTGAGCACTTGAGCTTAGACATTGCAACTTCTCTTTTCTTGTCTTCTTCTCTCATGCCTCCATGGAAATCCATTTAGATTAATATTGCACTTGCATATTAGATTATATTCATATTTTCTTTCATAGAATAATCTTGCATAAGCATTTCCTTTCATAGATTAGTTAGCTTTCATGCATTATTATCATATAGAATAGCTTCCATTTTCATTTGCATGCATATTTGATGATCATGGAGACTAGCGTTCTTGCTTTTCCTCTTTTAATCTCTCATTTTATGGTGTACTTGCATGGGTACAAACTAGGTCTAATCTGAGGGCCCTCATCACAAACCCTTTCACTCTATGAATAGAGAGCTATGAGTCATCATTTGAGACCTCATTTTTGAGAAATCTTAGATTTAATGACTCATAGAAGTGTGTCAACATTTTAGCACACAACCACTACCATTATGTCATTCTTTTAAATGAGAAGTAAGGAATGGAAAAATCAAGGATTAAACTATCTTAGTAGAAAATATGGCGATAGCTTAGGCATTCAATACATGTCACCTTTGAAATTATGTACAGTGATTCTACATAATAAAACTTTATATGGTGAAGGATTTTGGTTTTGTGGTCAGCATCTAGGGTACAATAATTTGGGTTTTCTTCTTTATTAAACATCTAGGGTATAGTCAGTTTAATAGTAGTTTGACATAAAATATATGAAGGCTACTTAGTTTATCTTAGTGATAGAGATAATTTAATTTTAACTTTGGTTGTGTTAAGAGAACTATGTTGACTTTATTTTGTAGTTGTTTAACATGAGAGTTTGTAGATTAATAGGAGTTCACAGATACTAGTGTGCCATAGTTGCCCATCTATAACTAGTGAGATGCACATAACTCATGTACCTCATGCTAGTGTGCTTGGATACCTTGTATACACTATTTTTATTAGACTAGACATTATCCAAATAGTGAGTATTTATATAAAGTTCTATAACACACAAGAGGTCCTCCTTTTACACCAATTAATAACAGTGACAACCCTCACAGGTGGTTGGATAATGTCTAGTCTAATCCAAGCACACTAGCATGAGGTACATGAGTTATGTTCATCTCACTAGATATATATGGGCATTAATGCTCAATTGAATGATACATTCCCATAAAAATGTGAACTCCTATTAATCTACAAACTCTCATGTTAAACAACTACAAAATAAAGTCAACATAATTCCTTTAACAAAACCAAAGTTAAAATTAAATTATTCGAAAAAGGGTTTGTGTTTTGAGTTAATTGGTTTATGTAAATCTATTTCAGCAATCGTTATCTTGATAAACTCTCTATTTGGTTTCAGCACCCATGTTAGTTTTGAAGTAAACAATGTTATAATATCATTCAGGTTTTCTAAATTGTGGTAAAGTTTTGTGTTATACCCATATCGATCAATGGCAAGGTTTTAGTCTCTATAACTTATGTGGATAGTTCTTGTTTATATCCCTAATTCATATTCAGTTTTGAAAGTATTGAAGTTGACTAATTCTAGCTCAGGTATAGTTAAACTATCCTTACTGCCCTAGAATGACATCTTTGTTCAAACCTTTGATTGCAAACATTTTTTAAGTACTTGAATCTACAATAGAACAATAGTGGTGAATGTATGATTATTATAATCATATGATTATATGTTATAATATTTATGTAATAAATATAGTAACGATGGTGCGGTGCATTATTGATATAGGCTCAATGGCTCTTGTCAATTTGCAAAACTGTCAATGTGGTGGTGGGCAGTGTGTGTTGAAGACTTCATGGACACAGAGCAACCCTGGATGACAATTTTGGTGCTGCCCAAATAGAAAAAAGGTTGCTAATGTGTATATATTTAATGTTTCTAATGTAAATACTATTTATTATATTATAATAACTAATGTAGATTGGGCATCATAGGGAAATAATGGCTACGGATACTTTATTTGGGTCGATGATAACTCATCTGCATCTATCTTCGCATCTCCACTTATCCGCGATGAAGGATTTGAGTGCAAAACATGTCAGGCTAGGGCAAATTCTGAAATTATATTTTTACAACACCTTCTCTATATTGTAATTGCATATCTCTATTGCGATCATATGCAGAGATGAGCTCAGGAATTAGTCGGTTTAGTATTTTCATATTGTAACTAATATTTTAATATGGATATGACGTAACTTCTCTTTGCCTCAAGTGCAGATATATATGGTTTACATCTTGTTTTAGAATAATTCTTCATGTTTATGGCTTAGGTGAGCCCCAATATGCTATCAATCACATGATTTAATGTATAGTGTTGTCTTGGTTATTCCATTTGTTCCTTGACCTTTGAAGGCCATTTCGTAATTTCAACTACACCTAAGGATCCATCAATGACCTTGGTGCTCTTCATGACTCCTGCCTTTGACCTTGGTGCTCCTGCACCAACTGCTAGCATGAAGGAAGATTTGACATAACATATATGAAGGCTACTTAGTTTATCTTAGGGATAGAGATAATTTAATTTTAATTTAATTAGACTAGACATTATCCAAATAGTGAGTATTTATATAAAGTTCTCAAAGATCAAAAGCCCAAGTCCAGAATTGCCAAATTATCCAAAACTAGACATTATCCAAATAGTGAGTATTTATTTATATAAACTAGACATTATCTAGATATCTTGCAGAGGCTTGAAGAACTGGAGAGGGAAGAAGGGCTTTGGATGGCAGCTAAGGGTGATGAGGATGATGAGATGGGGGAAGATGAGATGAGCTTGCCAACATCTATTGAATACAAGGTCCTTGAGAGATCAATCAATCAAGATGAGTGGACGAGGATGATGAGATGGGGGAAGTGGAGTTGAATCTTGATGAAAAGGAAGCTTTGGCTGCAATTAGGAAGAAGAAGAAGATGCTTATCGTCGAACATAGATTGAAGAAGAGTACTGCAGAGAGCAAGCCTACCATACTAAGGAAGTTTGACAAGAGTGTCTCACTTGGGTTATAATGCAAAAAATTGATCCATATAAAGTGTCTTTACTAAAATTTTAATCTAGTGCAATGAATTTTGTTTCATTTTTAATAGATGATATATGTAGTCATGAGATTTCAGATATGTGATTATTTCTTGTTCTTATTTTTAGAAAAATGAGTTTGTCTATTAGCATATCAAATTTGCTATTTTGGTTGTAATTTTTTGTTTTAAGCTCCTAATGTTTATGACAATTCACTTTGGTCTAAAAGATTCAACTTTTAAGCAGATGATTCAGATATTGTTCACTTTATGCTTTTGACTAAAATCACAAAACATGGAATTACACTAATCAAGGAGAAGATTTAAATGCCTATCTGTTTAGGTCTTTGCAAATGATGACTTGATGCAGTTAAGTATCAAGCACCTAGTGAAGGATGGCTAATCCAAGAAGCTATGCATGCACAATGATGATCTCTTAAAAGCAAAATTACAACTCTGAATAACAACATTCCATTTCTTCATTGGTCAAATCTATTGCAATCTTTTTAATGATAGTTCTCTTTATGATGTTTGTAATTTTTTGGATTTTCATTTGACCATCCTTTGTGGTTATTGATTGACTTATCTTGTGCACACTGTTGCTCATCCAATGCCCTGGTGTGCCAAATGTTTAGTTGGATTCCACAAACATTATATAAAAATTTTCTGTCATTGTTTCTCTAGTAAATCTATTTGTGTCCATTGAGTCCTAATATATTCTTGAAGGTTTTATTGGGTAATATAAGTTGTGGAACTTTGTTGGTTGACTTTGTTTTTGAAATGGTGTGGGAACTATTTGAAACATGGGCATTGCTCTTGGAAGGGTTTAAATTTCTTATAAGTTTTTTTGTAACTTTTAAGCTCTATGATAATGCTTGTCATCCTTATATGGCAGGAAAATGAATCCAAGAAGGAAGCTTTCAAGAAATATTTGGAGTCAAGCAATGTGCTTGATACCCTCACAAAAGGTCTCCATGATTTCTATTTTTGTACTTGTATTGAACAATGAATGCAAGGATAACATTTTTCTTAGGCTTGTTATAGAATTCATTAGTTTCTTACGATAAAAATCATTTAAATCATAAAGAAGCTCAACCTTATGTTTTATTTGAGAAGATCCAGATGGCTATCTTTTTGGGCTAAATCAAATCTAATTTTTTTTGTTGCAGTTCTCGTTGCTTTGTATGAGGAGAATCAAAAACCCTTGGTAGTAATTGATTAAACTTTTTAATCAGATATTTTCTTTCATTATAACAAATTGTGTGTTTATCAACATAGATGAAATTGTGGCAGCACATAATTTATTATAAGAATGCATGGATAGCACATAGTTGTGAAAATTCATAAAAAAAAGTGTGACTAATTGGCATTTAGCCTGGACACCAATTTGTTCATTTAAAATATTGTGATTTTTTAGTTTAATTGGTTAACCCAACTATTGATCCCCCTTTTAGTGATTTCATTAGAAAAATCCATTTTTTAAGATCAAAACATGATTTTTTGGGAAATTTTTTAATGGTTTATGGGCTTTTTTTTCTCGTTTGTGGCATTCTTTTTGTTCTATGTTTTCCTAATCCTTACCCAATTTTTTCCTAATTAATTGAAAAAAATACACCAATCTCACTTTATTTCAAAGATTACACAATCCACATTTCTGCCAAGAGATGTGAACCCTCCTTTGCTCCATGAAGGGACATAAAATGAAACTAGTGCTTCTTATGCAAAGTATTGTCTCTGAGAAAGAAGCTAGCTTAAGTTGACTAAAATACCTCATGCCTCTGATGCCTCCAACCTCCAATATTAACCTATCATACTTTATTAATTTGATGTTGCATTAGACTCTTTGAGAGCAAACATCCAAAATATCTATTAGGTATAACATGGATAGCTTCACAAACACAAATGTTATGTGAAGCAACCATATGTAAAGGTGAAATTTTGAGTATCAATACCCTCAAAATAAAACATCTCTGCTTTTATGAACTTTGAATTTGCAAAATAAATTCTCCTTGAGATATACTTCTCTAACTTATTACATCTAATTTAGAACAAGTACCCTAAAAAAGTTCATAGGCCCATACAAGACACCGACCAAAATATAGACCATCAATTTATAGAACCCTTGCAAGATATCCCAAGGAATGACAGGTAGTGAAAACCAGATAGATAGAAAAAAGAACATAACCATATGTTGCCTCACCTATTTGAGGTAAGACAAACTCGGTCCAATTCTCTTAACAATGGTACATATCCATCCAAGTGCAGCAACCTTCAAAGATTTGTAGCGGTAAAAAGAATCCCCATATTTTATCAGCCTAACATAGTCTTTGGCCACTTTGGCAATGAGATTGTGCACAATATTGATCTCGCCAAGGGCCAACTGTTAGAAATAGGGAATACTGAGAGGGGGGTGAATCAATATTCTGCAAACTTTTTCTTTCGCCCAATTATAGATATAATAGATTATCTTATTACATGTATAACATAGTAAACTAAATAACATGCATAGCAATAAAGCAAATGAACTCATAACACATTATTTATTCTTGAGGAAACCTTGGCCAAGGAAAAACCCAGGTGGAGATGGTATCCACAAAGATCCACTAATAAAAAGTATCCTATTAAGGATGTTGACCTTGTTAGGAGCCTATTACAAGCATATAGTGTCTCAGTCCTGATTAAGGGACTATAGGCCTTGTTAGAAGCCTCAACCCTACTAAGAGTTGGTAGTACTGATTACAAATGATTACAAGATGATCCCACTACCCAAACAAGTAATGTACAATGATTATTGATTACAAAATAGAGTAAGGTACATAACCTTATACTGCTTTCTTATCTTTCACAACTTTACATCAATATCTTTCACTATATCATCTATTTCATTACAATTACTTCTCTTTTTCATATTTCATATGCCTTACATTTATACAAGTTATTAGGAATAATAACTTTTATAGTTGGCTTTACATAACATAAAGCTTTACACAAAATAGATATTTACCCAAGGGTTAACATCTAGGATGTCATCCATTTATATTATTAAGACATTATTTTAATAAACAAAATAATCCCTTAACTCTTTACCAATTCTGTCTTCATATTCTGTCATGTCGGCTTAACACTATCTTTGGTAAAACTGCCATAACTTTTTTCGTACATGCCGTACAGACTTGCACTCTCAGGTGAGTCTTCAATAGTCATCATAGTATCTATGTTCAAGTGAGCAAGCACTAAACTTACTCCAATCAGCATCACCAATCAAAACTGTCTCCTGGGTACACTTGGAAAATACTGCACCTACTTAGACAATTTTCCTTTGCACTCTGTCATACTTGCTCTCTGTCATATGTGGTCTTCATGTAGATTATATGTTTCCATAATGAAAACATCTAGATATATAACTCAGCCAAATTTCCAACAATCTCCCCCTTTGTCATTGGTGGCAACATATGAGAAAATTGGCTGAGTCTCAAAACTTCAAAAACTCAAAATTGTGGCCATAACAAAAAAAAAATATCTATTGTCCTTATAACTCCATAAATATTATCTATATTCTATACTCCCCCTAAGAATATACTTCCTTATCATACATAAATCAATTTTCTTCTATATATCTCTCCCCCTTTGACAAAAATGACAAAAAAAAGGTTGCCAAAAACTGTGCTCAAAAAGTCATATGCCTTGATTCAATATTGTAGAGCCGGTAGGCTTGCAACACAATATGAAAAATTCACTTTGATGCTCTGTATCTCCTTCTCCCATGCCTTCTTAATGGAATCTGCAACACTGAGTAGTGCACATAATCCATACGATGTGATCTCACATGCTTGAAGGTTTGCAAAACTAAACTTCTCAAAAGATGTCTTCGATGCAAGACATTCTTCCAACTATCCTTTAACAATGCTTATCTTTATTGAAATGTGCTCTCTTAGAAGAGAGAATCAATTTCCTATCCTTTTCATCATTTAGAATCCTTATTTCATCATTTACTTTGTTGATTCTTTTCTCAATATCCAATATCTTTACATTAGGGCTTACTAAAAGATTTGTCTTTGACTGAATTTCTGCTTCTTTAGCCTTAATCTTCTCATCTTCTTCAGATACATGGTTTTCAGATTTTGTACACTAAATATACAAAGTTTTACCTTTGTTCAGATTTCTTCTCAAGTCTTTTATACAAACATCTAGATTTTTAATAGCATTTCTGATATTCTGACTTATATCATGAAACATTTTGGCCTCATAGGCTGTCTGAACCTTTACTTTAGCCATTTCTGATAAGTTAGTGAATTCATTATCAAATGCATTCATAACTTTCTTAGCTCTTTCTAGTGGGTATGCTTCTACCATCTAGTTAGTCACAATACTTTGTAACTTCTCTATTATTTCCAGCAAAGATCCTTCAAGGCTCTTCACCTTCTTGTTCTTTCCAATAATTTTGTTCAAGGATGTGATCAATTCCACTTGATCATCATCATCTACCTCTTTCCCAAAACTTTCAAATATAGATCCAATCTGTGATTTCTTTGTAATCTTAGGTGTAAGACTGATTTCTTCTTTGTTAGGGACCTCTTTCTATCCTTGAATTTATGTGTTTTCTTGATTCTCTATTTTCTTTTCTTCCTCTTTCCTTGATTCTTTCTCTCCTTCTACAATAGATCTGTCTTGTTCTTCTAAGGCCAAATTGTTAACAATGTTTTCAAGGTTTTGAAAAGGATTATCATCACTATCCAATATGATCTTAGTTCCTTCTACATGCATTGACTCATCTTCAATGTTGATTGATGGTGGAGAGGGACTCTTCTGATGCTCAGTTTCCTTTGCTTGTTCTGTTAACTCTACTACACTAGAGTGTTTTTCAACACTAGATGCCATTACCTTCACTATTGCTTGCTCTATTTCCTTGTTTATCGCTTCATAGTTTCCTCCCATTATCTAAATGGTTCATTTCTTTGTTCTCAAATGGGTTCCAAGTTCTTTCATTATTTCCTTAAAGTGATCTTCATCTCTGATTTCACATAGTTTTCTTACAAGATTTTCTCTAATTTTATTATCTTCTTCAGTTGCTGTCTTTTTCCTGTTAACTAGCTTCTCAAATAAATCATCGGGTATCTTACCTTGAATTGTGTCAAACTTCTTATTTACTAGGATCATGTGTCTCACAACTACATTTTCCAAATTCAATATTTTTTAATAGTTATAAAGATCATAGTGCTTGTTCATCTTAGAAAAATCTCCATCATGAATAATCTGATCATTTACCTTCTCAATCTTTGGTTTCCATGTCTTCTTTTTCACTTGAATATCTTCATCATCTTTTATCTCTTCTATTTTCCTTTTTACTGGTGGCACTATTGTCTTCTATCTCTTACCTGGTCTAGTAGCTATTTCTTTCACTCTTTTCCCTGGTGGAGTTGATCTTGTAGATTTCCTAACTTCTTGTTCTTCTTACTCTACTTTCACTTTGTGCTTCACATTTCCAGTTTCAACTATTGATAGGGGTGGAACAGACAAACTTCCTTTTGTCCAATGTCTCTAAGTGTTGCTGTTGTATTCTCAAAAACTCCTGTTCTATCAATCCAGTGTCCTTTAGAATTTTCTTAATTGTACTTTCTACTCTTTTCTTAGACTATTTCTCTTCCTAAATAGACTTTGCGGAATTGAAGTTCTCCTTAAAAGTACCAAACTTGTTGTTGTGAATATCCAATTTTCTCTTAAGCAATTTCTTCACATATTCTTCTTCTTCAATTTCAGAAATTTCATAGACAAGAGGGTCTATGAACTCCACTCTAGGTTCAACTACTTCAATAAATGTAAAGTCAGTGTCAACCATAAAACATATATCATTCTTATACTTTTCAACAATTGACTGAGGGATTCTTGATCTATTTTTCATCAAATTCTGAAATGTTATAGTTACTAAAACTACACTCTCATTGACCTTGTCAATAAGATGTCTCCTGAATACTGTGTTTATCCTTTCCATTGTGGTCTTTCCATCATTCCATTCATCACCAATTGTAAATGGAAATATTCTTAACAAATGAAAACACATATAAGTGATCAATGATGAGAATCTAAACTGGGAGTTCTTAGTCTTCTTTATCTTCTCCAAGTTCTCAAATAACTAAATTCTCAAGATTTCACATATGTCTACTTGAACTTTATCAACACGCATCAAATAGGCTACATGAATCATTCCAGCTACCATGTCATCTTCTTGAATTAGCACAAAATTTAACTGTAAGGATATTGCACAAATACCTAACATCATCCTATTGTATCTTGCTAATCACTATACCTCTACCATTGTAAGATGATTTAGTGTTGTCTAATATACTTTTCTTCACATTCTTTTCATTAAACGGTATGACTCCAGATTTAGACAAACCAGTTACTTCATGAATTAGGTTTGATGTGATGTCTATCACTCTGTCATCTAACCAAAACTTTCCATTATGTATTTTGCTCAGAATTATCTTAGTGCATTCTTCATCATCAAATTCATACTATAAAGAGTACTTTATGATTTCATTATCCTTCAAATGTTCAAACCCTACTCTCAATGACATATCCTGATGGTAAAAATTTTCATATTCCTTAGTAAAATCACTATCACTAAGGGTTTCAAGCTCACATCCCAAATAGATTCTAACATTCTCTAAATGCAGAACTCTGTCTAGTACAGATGATAAAGCTAAATTAGGGTCTTCTTCTAAGGGTTCTATAGGTTCCCTTTTAGCCTTAGGTCTGATCTTATCTCTCACATTGTGAATCAATGAAACGTCCATATCTTCTACAAATTCTCTAACTGACAGATAGATTTGCTTAGTAAAATACCTCAATTCTATGATTTAGGGTTTGCATAGATCTGACATGAAATTCCTTCACCAAATCCTTGCAAACTACTTCCAATCACTGCTCCTTTGATCTCCTTAACACTTGTATTCACTTTAATGATCAACTAATACTAATCATAACCTTTTAATCTATCAATCTCATTAGATTCTGACATCGCATTCAATTCTTTTGCCACTTTCCAAAAAGTTGTTCCGGCTTACCTGCAAAACTTAAAACTTCTTGCGATCTTGCATAACATCATATTAACTCATGCACTCTTAACCATAGTATCACTACATCATATACTATCTTGCATTAAATGTGCAAGACTCAATTCATCCTATACTAACTTCTACACTATCCTAAGCTCCTATTCTATTGTATTTTATTAATGAATTAAGTACTTTGAGATGGGTTACGTAGAGATTCACTCTTACCATTAGATGCTTCACCTTTCTGATTACCTTCAGTGCTTAATGTATCTCCTTAATCTATGGATTTAATAAACTTCACTTCTTCTGAATTACTACAGCAACCTCCATGACTGTTGCTTGCATTTTTATTTCTCCTTGCATGACTTCTAGGGTTAGGGTTCCTCATGTTATTCATCTAGCAAAACTTTGGTGTATGACCAAATTTGTTGCATATTTGACAAACTACTCTATTGTTTCCATATCTCAGTCCAATCTGATTGATTTGTGATCTGCAATTCCTGGCAATGTGTCCAACCTTGTTGCATCTATAACATACTATTTCATTTCTTCTATTTATATATTCAGTAGGTTTCTTATCTGCATGGTTAGTATCTCTAAACATTCTACTACCATTATTATTCTCATTAAATTTAGGCTTCCTACATTCAATAGCTATATGTCCAAAACCATGACAATTATAACAATAACCATTAAGAGGTTTAAATTGCTTACCTGTACAATCTTTCTTCATATGATCAACAGTATTACATGAAAAAAATCTACCTTTAAATTCTCTTTGCATACCTTTAGGTGATTCTTCTTGTTTAGGTGGTTCTTCTTGTTTAGGTGTATCTTTAGATTTGTCAACTTTATCAGATTTCTTTTCTTCTATATTTTCAAAAAAATTTAGATCTGGTTCCTTGCTCTCTTTACTCACTTTAGATGAGTTAAATCCAAGACCAGTTTTATCATAGAATGGCTTTTGATAAGAAATTTCTTCATCAATCTTCTCACTAGTAGAATATAGCTTCAAAAGTTGTTGCTTAGACTGAGTCAATTCACCTTTCACAATAGTATTGTACTTTTCAAGTTCGGCATACTGCAATTTGGTTTTCTCAAGTTCAGATGTCACTTTACAAAGTTTAGATTTCAGATCTTCTTTCTCATATTTCATATTTGCTTCGTTCTTGCTATTTCCATATTTCAAACTCAACTTCAGATTTACTATCTTCAGTTCATGTTTAAGGATCTCATTTTCTTTTTCCAGATTATCATCACAATCTTCAACTTGAATTGTAGATTCTTTTTCTAATTTTAGTTCCTCCAGCTTATTCTTCATCTTTTCAATGAGGTTCTTTGCATCATCATATTTTCCTTTCAGAGCATCTCTTCTTCAGTAAGTAAATCAATCTGTTCAAGAGCTTCGTCAAGATTCTTTTGTAGCTGATCCATATCCATAGAGATCTTACTCAAGCTGCTAGGCTTTCTCTGAATAATTATTTTTCGAGTAACTAGGCTCTAATACCAATTGTTAGAAATAGGGAATACTAAGAGTGAGTGGGGGGCGGGGGTGTGAATCAGTATTCTACAAACTTTTGCTTTCACCCAATTAGGGATATAACAGATTATCTTATTACATGCATAACATAGTAAACTAAATAACATGTATAGCAATAAAGAAAATGAACTCATAACACATTATTTGTTCTCGAGGAAACCTTGGCCAAGGGAAAACCCCGGTGGGTATGGTACCCACAAAGATCCACTAATCAAAAGCATCATGTTAAGGATGTTGACCCTGTTAAGAGCCTATTACAAGCATATAGTGTCTCAGTCTTGATTAAGGGACTATAGGCCTTGTTAGAAGCCTCAACCCTGCTAAGAGTTGGTAGTACTGATTACAAATGATTACAAGATGAGCCCACTACCCAAACAAGTAATGTACAATGATTACTGATTACAAAATAGAGTAAGGTACATAACCTTATACTGCTTTCTTGTCTTTCACAACTTTGCATCGATATCTTTCACTATATCATCTATCTCATTCCAATTACTTCTCTTTTTCGCATTTCATATGCCTTACATTTATACAAGTTATTAGGAATAATAAATTTTACAGTCGGCTTTACATAACATAAAGATTTACACAAAATACATATTTACCCAAGGGTTTACATCTAGGATGTATGTCATCCCTTTATATTATTAAGACATTATTTTGATAAACAAAATAATCCCTTAACTCTTTACCAATTTTGTCTTCATATTCTATCATGTCGGCTTAACACTTTCTTTGGTAAAATTGCCATAACTTCTTCTGTACATGTCATACAGACTTGCACTCTTAGGTGAGTCTTCAATAGTCATCATAGTGTCTATGTTCAAGTGCGCAAGCACTGAACTTACTCCAGTCGACATCACCAATAAAAAATGTCTCTTGGGTACACTGGGAAAATATTGCACCTACTTAGACAATTTTGCTTTGTGCTCTGTCATACTTTCTCTCTATCATATGCGGTCTTCATGTAGATTATATGTCTCCATAATGACAATATCTAGATATCTAACTCAGCCAAATTGCCAACACCAACTTGTAGTGATCTTTATCATATAAAACATTTAGCAGATCTCCATAAAATGGATGCACATCATCTTGGTAGGGGAAATCGTCTTGGCAGATCTCCATAAAATGGATGCACACCATACCTATTAGTTGAACTAGAATTTCTTAGTTGTATAATTGATTTAGTATAGAATATTTTCCAACTAGATTTTTTTTTAAAAAGAAAGGTTTTCCTAGCATTATCTACCACTTGAGAAAAAGTTTCCATAGCCTGAGCCAAATTGAATAGCATTGGCTATTTGTCAGCAGAACATCCTTGCTAGAATAGACACATTTGTCACTTCATTAAGATGACAATTATGTACTAAGTTTCCTAACTGTATAAGTCATCATCATCTTTATTATCTACTATAGCAAATACATCTGAAGCAGCAACAGGTCTATCTGGAAATTGAAATTCAGAACCAAAGCCTCTAGATTGTTGTAGTGTTTGTGCAAAGGCTTGATACTTTTGAATATCAGCATCACTGACACTTTTCAGGCATATTTCATTGACTCCTCAAAATGAGCAACCTTTATTTCAACTACCTCATCACTATCATCCTCATCCATTGTCTCGGGGTTCTCACTTCTTTTTTGTAGCTATCAGTTGAACTAGACTTTCTTTGTTGTAGAATTAATTTAGTATAGAATATTTTCCAACAGGATTTTTTTTTTAAAAAGCAAGGTTTTCATAGCATTATCTACCACTTGAGAAAAAGTTTCCATAGCTAAGTTTCCATATCCAGAGCCAAATTGAATAGCATTGGCTATTTGTTAGCGGAAGGTCCTTGCTAGAATAGACACATTTGTCACTTCATTAAGATGACAATTGTGTACTAAGTTTCCTAACTATATAAGTCATCATCATCTTTATTATCTGTTGTAGAAAATACATCTAAAGCAACAATAGGTCTATCTAGAAATTGAAATTCAGAACCAAAGCCTCGAGATTGTTGTAGTTTTTGTGCAAAGGCTTGATACTTCTAAATATCAACATCACTGACACTTTTCGAGCATATTTCATTGACTCCTCAAAATGAGCAACCTTTATTTCAGCTACCTCATCACTATCATCCTTATCCATTGCCTCAAGGTTCTCACTTCTTTTTCTTTCACGTTCAATATCCTATAAAAGTGAAGAGGAAAGATAACATGACAAATTGAAATAATAAGATACAAGTTGAGGAAAATTGAATTAAAAAATGTAAAATTCTAACAAACCAGTTCAAAAAAAACCATTAAGAAATTCATAACCAAATCTAGTTTGCAAAAGCCACCGTAATTCAAACTCACCTTCTCAATATTTTCTCTAATAGCATACTTGCAAGCCCGCTGATAAATCTCTATAATATCAGCTCCATTGAATCCTTGGGTATAACAGGCCAATGCCATTAGGTATAATGAAAACTATTTTCTTGGTTTTCATACCATCCATCTTCACCAACAACTGGTTAAAGAACTATGTATGCAGCACCACCAGCATCCCCAACACTACTTCCATGCTGCAAACCAATTATGCATCACCAGTCAGAGCCTATCTCTCAAATAGTTCAAACAAAATGAAAAAACCCACAGTTTCATGCAAAGCAGAGTAGATGGATTGCTAGAGCCCATTGACAAATATTTGTAATATCTCATCAATAAATATAATGGACGGGGCATTCTTCTCAACCTCCTCAAAAGCCTTTCAGAGATTGATTTCACTTTCTGCAGCCAAATTTGACATGATCTCAAGTCCATTGATACAGAAAAAGAAGGCACCGGTTTCATTTGCCACTGCCCTAGCAATTAAGGTTTTCCTAGAACCAGGAGGCCCATAGAGTAGAATACCCTTTGGGGGCTTCACACCAATAGATTTGAAGAGTTGTGGGTGTCTAAGAGGAAGCTCTACCAATTCACAAGTCACCCATCAGAGCCTATCTCTCAAATAGTTCAAACAAAATGAAAAAACCCACAGTTTCATGCAAATTAGAGCAGATGGATTGCTAGAGCCCAAAGTAGTCTGGAAAATAGAACGAGCAGGGACCCGCTGGAAACAAGTAGTAGAATGAGTGTGGACACCTGAAGATAAATATCTAGACTAATCATCAATCAAGATGTTGTTGGTGATTAGTCTGGTTATTTATCTTTAATTTTTTTTTAAACACTCTGTGTTTCGTCAAAATTTTGACCCATCTTCATTGAAAGTCTGGCCTAGTTTGGTCTAAAAATTGACCATGTTGTGTCTAAATGTGGCATTATGGGTTTGGCATCCTGGTTAGAGCCACTAAATATTTTGACCAATATTGGTCGAAATATGACCGCAGTGAGTTTGGCATCCTAGTCGGAGCAACCAAGTATTTTGACCAATATTAATCTATATTGGTCGAATGATCAACCAATATACCAACACTTGCTAATGTTATTTTCAACCAAGATTTCCCTCATTTTTTACCAATATTGGCATCCATCATTCTACGGTTGCAGCAATGGGTCGATATTTTGACGTTGATAATAGTGACAAACCAATTGGTCGACTATTCGACCGAGTTGGGTAGAAACTTCAACCAATCATCCGTCGAAAAATGGTGCAAAATGTACTAGTGATTGCAGACATTTACAAACATACAATAGAAAGACTAGAGCACCCTTGATGCTCAAATCAATAAGATCAAGAACCAAATGGAGACAATCTAATAGTAGTATGAATATGCTAAAATATTATACATAAGACATACTTGTTACAATTTACATTCTTATCTGAAAACCAGAAAGGATACATGAAACACCCTATATGAAGAGAATAGGGAAATATTTATAGAAGGAACCACTCATGGAACTATCTCTGAGAAAATTATAGAGAATCTAGAACCCGTTCTAAATGATCTTGGAAATCCTTATAAAGGATTGCAACAAGCTTGGGATCATTTAGGTCCAAATTAGGTCTACAATCACCACAACAACCGAGCTCAACAAGAAATGAAAGCAAAACAAGAAAGCCTAGAAACCTGGGAAGATCAAATCAAATCTGAGGTACAATTATTTGGGTTTCACATTAACAGGCTAATTGCAATTATAATTTACCAATTTCTTGTTGCAGACAAAACAACTTTAATGCCAGGAATATTCAACTGTGACTTGTGTGTACAGGACTTGCGTGTACAGGGCATGGAGACAATTGACATCCATCAAACCCTAGCTGCCCTATACTTTCCATCAGTCCTTTACATTAAAATCATCATGGCTCTGTAGGAAAAAAGATCAGATCAAGATGGCTACCTACATCTTTTGCTCATCAATTTGCACCTATAACCATCCTTCAAACAAACAAATCTGCTCTGGCTTTGTCATATCTAGTTCACTATATTAAACCCTGCAAAAACCCTCAATCAGTTTAAAAATATGGCTTTAACAGTTAACTAATCAAATTTAAAATGTGATCATTGATCGTATCCTTTCCTGGTACATCAAGTGGCTCTCATTAATTGGCAACAGTCACTTAAACCTTTAAAATTATCTGACCATATCATCATTTCCCTCGATAACCAATCAGGAGTGAACACCTCAGCACTCCTGGTAACTGGACCCACTTTGACCTTGGCAACCTTCCCTTGACTCTAAGTCATTCAGAGATCACGTGACTGAAGGCCTTCTCCAGTCACTGAAAGTTTATCTTAACTATGGTCTAGTCTAGAGATCTAGTGAATGAAGCATTCTTGTGAACTTTGAATCAATACATTGACCCAAGTTAAATCATGAGCCTCAGCGAACACCCTTATCTCTGAATCACTAGATAGAATCCTTAACCTCGGTTTAATCATGAGATTAAATGCCATTCATTGATCTTCATCAATATCCATGGCCCTCGCTGAATTGCCTGATGTTTCATGACTTGACTGTTTCTTTTAGCAACTTGGAGATAACCACATCCCTGGATCATTGAATGTTTAGCACTTAACTACTAGGATCAAGAGAACACACAAACATTTAGTCTCATAATCACTAAATCTTTGACTTAACCATCACACCTAGACTTGATGCTAACCCTTGACTTAACCCAGGCCATCTGGAGATCATGCGAGAAAATAAATCGCTAAGTCACGTAATCTTTTCTTTAACTGCGGTTTGATTCTGTGAACTAGCGCACACTATTAGATCTTATATGCATCCACGGTCCATACTAAATCTCCTAGTCTTTACCTTAACTCAACTTTGGCTTGGAGAACATGTGACTGAAGCCATCTCTAATTCCCTAAATATTTGACTTACCTAGGGTTTGGTTCAGAGATCATGTGAACAAAGGCATTTGCTAAGTTGCCAAATATTTTCTTAACCTTGGGTTATATTAAGAGAACAAGCACCAACCATTGATCCTTGCAATCATCCACGATCCTCTCTTGATCACTGAATATTTTTAGACTTGACTGTTCATTAAGAGATTCAGCTATAGAAGGAAAACTTAACTATTCGCTAGATCGCATGATGTTAGGAGCGTAACTGCCAAGATCAGGAGAATACGCGACCACTCATTCACCAAGTCGCTAGATGAAATGACTAACTACCTAAGAACTTGGAGATTAAGATAATGCCTTAGTTACTGGATCACTGAACAAAAACCACTAACTTCCAGAGATTAAGAGATCAAAAAAAAAAGGGAAAACAAAAGGCACGCGTAGAAAAAGAAGTTAAGTGGCCCAAAAAAGGTAATGAAGAAATAGATTTGGCTAGGGTTTTGGACTTAGACAATTTTTATGAAACCCTTGGACATGGATAAACCCTATTTCTCAGACCTTCAAACTACAATATCTCTCTAGTTTTTGCATCAAAACACTTGTGATCTTGACTAGAGCTTGCACACACCATAAACTATCCCTGGCTAAGTTTGCATGCCACAAAACAACATAAATGTTCTTCACTAATCAAAACAAGTTTGCAGCAGGACGTGGCAACTTTCCTAGGATTTTGCAAGGATGAAGACCATTTTCTTAGGATTTTGGCAATGATAGGAAAATGGGCTAATAGTGGCTTTGTATGGGGATGATGGGTAACTTGTTCCCATGCAAGAACTTAGAATTTATGGAAGAAGCAAACCAGCTACTGGACAAAAAACTGACAGGGAACCTTCTCAAAAAAGTCAAACGAACTAGGAAAATAGAAAGGCAAACACACAACAAAAAGGGAAACAATTGTACATGCACAAATATTTACAAACAACCTCAAGTTCTGATAATGAGAATCAACACTTACCTCTATCAAAAATATAATTCTCATCACCAAGTATCATAAGTAAATTGGAGTCATTATTTTTGCCAACATGACCAAACATGCTACCATGAATCTTTAGCACATCATATGGAAAATAACCAGCACCCTCTCTATCAAAAGGCATTTTGAAATTGCTAAAACATTGAAGGTATTGATCATTGTGTGACATAAAACTATCACACTCTTTAAAGAATCTATCCAACTAAGGAGAAAAACATTTTGACTCCACATCATAGCTGGAAATATGTTGGCCTCTTTCCAAACATTCTTGAATATCAAAAAAGAAATTTTGAAATTCAAGCCTTTGTTCATCACACAAGTGCTCAAGAAGATTGATTTGAACTACAACTTGTGGCTTTTGATTCATCTTATCCTAGAAAACATCATCATGTTGGACTGGAAATGTAAAAGACTCAAGTTCCACCTGATAACTTGTATATCCTAGTTGATTCATTTCAAAACCTTTTGAAAATAAGGCATCAACACTCTTCATATCCCACTCATGGAGAAATGAACATACCTCTGGCTGAAGTAAATAATCTGATGTAGAACTTGAAACCTCTCTCATCTCTTCATAAAATGTTTCAAATTATGGCATGGACAAATCAATAAGTAGTCTATTACACATGCCATCATTTTGGCATATGTTTCCTTGACATGAATCACTGTTGCAAGGCACACCATTAGCACTATCAACTTCCCCTTGATTGGACATTGATATCACATGATTAACAATATTAAAATCACCAATTTCTAGATCAAACAAGCTGACCTCCATTTCTGGTTCAAGATAAAAATGAGCCACCATGGTTTCATATTTAGGCTCATATGAACTTTCATCTATCCTAGGATCAACAAATTCATATGATGAATCAAAGGATGAGAGCATACAAATTGAAAAATCAACTTTGTCCTCATTGTTAGCTGAAACATAAGAACTTGAATCAGATTCCTCACAAAGCTACCTATAAACCATTTCCTTATCTTCAAGAAGATTAGGGTCATTCTGGCTCCAAGAAGCCTCTTTCTCACTATCAGCACTACTGAAGTCTAATAGAATATCATCATTTGGGGCTTTATCATCATCTGATGAAAGATCTACCCCCTCTTCATTTTCAATACTTGACTGCAAACAATTTGTTTCTACAGCCTCATGACTAGAAAGACTAGTTACACAATTACTTGGTGTGTAACCCCTGTATGTATCTATCTTTGTATCAAGGACACACTGTAATTCTTTACTAACCATGGGAACTCCTATACAAGGGGCAACCATTTCTTGCTAAAAACAATCTTCATTTACATTTTTTTTAGAAACACAATATGAAATATGGTTAGTAAGACCGGCAGGGATATAAACATTTTGACACTGACTCTCACTTCTTGATACACACCTGTCTATTTTATCTGATGCACTATAACAACAAACTCCAATAGACAAAAACCCTTTGGTAATCCCATATTTTAGGTTATTTTCAATATCCATCACTGTAGTAAAATCTTGATGTAAATTATGTGGCTCTTTATCTCTCAACAAGAAGCTCATCTTTCTACCAAAAGCACCCAAATAGATTACCAAACAAATATGATCATCGGGCCTATAGCCTTTTGGAATATCATGCAATGCTTTTTCAAATCTGATGTTGAATGATGGGACTAACTCATCTTCTTTAATTTCAATGTCCATCAATTTGTTCAACACACTGCTTACATTCATCCTTTCAACAAACTACTCCATGAAAACTAAACTCAATTCTTCCCATGAAGAAATAGAATTTGTTGGTAAAGAATAAAACCAAACTCTGGCATCATCTTTCAAAGTCTGGACCAGCAACTTCATGAAGATATCTTCATGACAAATATCAAAGTCTCCCATTAGATCAACAGAATCTTGCAAATGCTTATATGCTGAATCTGATTATTTCCCTTTAAACTCTTGTAAATGCTTCCTAACTTCGCTAAGAATCTCAATTGGGAAACCATGAATACCATCAAAACAAAATGGCTCATACCTTTGTACATAAATTTTTTTGCATGAATCCATTATGGACTACACCTTTACTTAATGAAATTCTTAGGTTTTATCATGAATAACTTATGCAGCCATACAGATACCTAAGTCACACATATGTCTCCAAAGAAAGAAATCTAGATTTTTTAACAAATTTGGAGAGATATGTAGACCCACAATCCAAAAGTCCCTCCTATGGTGACTTCTTCACCCAATAAGGACCATGCAAATACAAAACATTAAATGGAAAATACATGGTAGTACTCTAGTTGAAACTTAACTTGTTGACTGGGAAGCAAAGCAGATCTAGAGCCTTCTTTGTAGCTCCCTCGGGTTCTTTGCTTGTAGAGTTTCCACCTCCTTGAAGAGGGAAATGCTTTACTTATTTTTGTATTTCTTTCCAGCCAACCAAAAATTCACCAGGATCTTAAAAACTATTTATTAGGACTACAAATACATCTTTCATACACTGATCAAACAGAGAACTCAAAGTCGCCACTCACAACTTGGTGAGATGATATAATTTTTTTGAATTTGACTCTATACTTTCAATGGTAACTAATGAATGTGATAAAAAAGAAGGCTAGGAGTCTATCTCTACTCGTACCTACATTATTTATGAAAATTTTATAACACCAGAGATATCAAACTAGATTTAGCATGACTATTGCATCTCTATTCCCCAATAGAGTCACCATTTTGTTGGCTCTTGATTTAACAAGATTTTAACAACCTTGAAAATGCAGAGATGCACCTATGGGTTAGCTTACTTCCCACAATCAGTACATTCATACAAGAACAAGGACTAATGAACAATGCACAAAGGCTTTCTACACTTTGAACTCTGTAGAATTTAGTGGGTGTACCTAGGATTAGGATCACTTAATTTTCCCTTTTTCATCAATCCTCACAAAGAAGATATGTGCCCTTAATACTTCTTATTATTTGTGACATAAAGGGAGAGGGTGTGAAGCTAAACACACTACCAAGTTACTCACAAACAAAGCAGGGGCTTTAGCTATTAAGTCCACAACTATTGTCTTAAAGATTTGGAATTTAATTTCATTTAGCTTTTTGGGTGGAATTGATCTCTGAAAATACCCCAAATTTGTCATAGACCGGTGCCTTATCCAATTGGCAATAGAGTCAAATAAACATTGCAACAAAGAGCTATGAAACAAGAAGACAATAGACTTTAATATGTTGATGCCTTACACCAATCATACACCATTAATCAGATTCTACTTAGCAATCCACCTGTGTACTTAGATATGCAATCACCTATTCAAAGGACTTTAACCCTCCCCTTAGAAGAGACCTATAAACAAGCAATACATTAATTAGCATCCACTGAAAGACAAGATTGAGATACCCTTGATATCCCAACTCATACACATCTAAAAACCAGTCCTAAACTCAATTATTTCTATAAAAACAACTCTATTACAAACATTTCCAGATATACAATAGAAAGACTAGAGCACCCTTGATGCTCAAATCAATAAGATCAAGAACCAAATGGAGACGATTTGATAATAGTATGAATATGCTAAAATCTTATACATAAGACAGCCTTGTTATAATTTACATTCTTATCTAAAAACCAAAAAGGATACAAGAAACACCCTATATGAAGAGAAGAGGGCAATATATATAGAAGGAACCACTCATGGAACCAGCTCTGCAAAAATTACAGAGAATCTAGAACCCCTTCTAAATGATCTTGGAAATCCTTATAATGGATTGCAACAAGCTTGGGATTATTTAGGTCAAAATTAGGTCTACAACCACCACAACAACTGGTCTCAATAAGAAATGAAAGAAAAACAAGAAATCCTAGAAACCCGAGAAGATCAAATCAAATTTGAGGTACAATTATTTGGGTTTCACATTAACAAGCTAACTACAATTATAATTCACCGATTTCTTGTTGCAGACAAAACAACTTTAATGCCAGGACTATTTAACTAAAATTTGCATGTATAGGGCATGGAGACAATTGGAATCCATCAAACCCTAGCCACCCTATACTTTCCATTAGTCCTTTGCATTAAACTCGACATCGCTCTATAGGAAAACAAATCAGATCAAGATGGCTACCTGCATCTTCTGCTCATCAATTTGCACCTATAACCGTCCTTGGAACAAAAAAATCTGATTTGACTTTGTTGTATCTAGTTCACTATATTAAACCCTACAGAAACCCTCAATCAGTTTAAAAATCTAGCTTCAACGGTTAACTGATCAAATTTAAAACATGATTGTTGATCATATCCTTTCCTAACACATCAGGTGGCTCTCATTACTTGGCAATAGTCACTTAAACCTTTAAAATTATCTAGCCACATCATCATTTCCCTCTGTGACCAATCAAGAGTGAACACCTCAGCACACCTGGAAACTGGACCCAGTTTCATCTTGGCAAGCTTCCCTTAACTCTAAGTCATTCAGAGATCACACGACTGAAGGCCTTCTCCCAGTCGCTGAAAGTTTATCTTAACTATGGTCTGGTCTGGAGATCCAATGAATGAAGCATTCTCATTATCGCTAAATCAATGCATTGACCCTGGTTAAATCATGAGACTCATTGAACACCCTTATCTCTGAATCACTAGATAGAATCCTTGACCTTGGTTTAATCATGAGATTAAACACCATCCATTGATCTTCATCAATATCAATGACCCTCGCTGAATTTCTCGATGTTTCATGACTTGACTGTTTCTTTCAGTGACTTGGAGATAACTGCATCGCTGGATCACTAAATGTTTATCACTTAACTGCCAAGATCAAGAAAACACATGAACACTCAGTCATGTAATCGCTGAATCTTTGACTTAACCGCTATGCCAAGACTTGATGCTTACCCTTGACTTAACCCAGGCCATCTAGAGATCATGTGAACAAAGTAATCGCTAAGTCACACAATCTTTTCTTTAACTATGGTTTGATTCTGTGAATTGGTGCTCACTGTTAGATCTTATCTGCATCCACGATCCATACTGAATCTCCTAGTCTTTACCTTAACTCAACTTTGACTTGGCAAACACGCAACTGAAACCATCTCTAATTCGCTGAATATTTGACTTAACTAGGGTTTGGTTCAGAGATCACATGAACAAAGGCATTCGCTAAGTCACCAAATATTTTCTTAACCCTAGGTTATATTAAGAAGACAAGCACCAGTCATTGATCCTTGCAATCATCCACAGTCCTCACTTGATTGCTAAATTTTTTTAAACTTGACTGCTTCATTAAGAGATTCAATGACAAAAGGAAAACTTAATTTTTCACTACATCGCATGATGTTAGGAGCATAACCACCAAGATCAGGAGAATCTACGACCACTCATTTGCCAAGTTGCTAGACGAAATGACTAACCGCCCAAGAACTTGGAGATTAAGAGAATGCCTTAGTTTCCATATCGCTGAACAAAAACCACTAACTGCCAAAGATTAAGAGATCAAGTGAACAAGGGAAAATAAAAGGCATGCGTAGAAAAAGAAGTTAAGTGGCCCGAAAAAGGGAATGAAGAAATAGATCTGGCTAGGGTTTCAAACTTAGATAATTTTTTTGAAACCCTTGGACATGGATAAACCCTATTTCTCATACCTTCAAACTGTAATATCTCTCTAGTTTTTGCATCAAAACACTTGCGATCTTGACTAGAGCTTGCATACACCATAAACTATCCCTGGCTAAGTTTGCATGCCACAAAACAACATGAATCTTCTTCGCTGATCAAAACAAGTTTGTAATAGGACATGGCAACTTTCCTAGGGTTTTGCAAGGATGAAGACCATTTTCTTAGGATTTTGGCAATGACAGGAAAATGGGCTAACAGGTTTCATATTTGGTTATGAGCTAAGGTTATTTGGTTAAGAGCGCATAACGTATTTCACCTTGAGAATAAAGTTTTAGTTAATTTGGTGGAGTCGATAGTGTGAAGTGATGGGTCTACTCATATTGGGTTGCGCAGTCCTATTCATGTTTCTTTCTTAGTATAGTCGATGGAGTTGTTGTTGGAGATTTTTTTTTTTTTATAATATAATTTCAAGAAGGTTCTAATAGGCCGACTTGATTTTATCTTTTGGAGAAGGCTACTTATAGCCGGTTAGTTGTGGTTGTTGATTGTGAATTATGGAAGTAGTGTAAGAAGGTGCGAAAGTATTGAGCTAGTAAAGCCATATCAATCATCAGTTGAAGATCTATATGAAGAAACAAAGAGTGTATGCTATTCATTGGAACTAATCAAGACAGTAGGTCTAACTCATAGTTCACCAAGATCCAGATATAGTGTGTATCTATTGTGCATAAGGTTTCAACCTTCACCATTTGAGCAGTGTACTCCTAGACAGTGTGTCCTCACCTTTAACATGTTTATTTATTCAAGACTCCTAACAGGGTCTAACCTTTGACTAGGTCATTGTACTTCATGCATTATAAAGATCAACTCCTAACAAGGTTGTAAGATATTCTAACAAGGATCATTATACTCTAGTGTAGTTTATAGTGGGTGCTAATTCCCATTGGGGTTTTTGCCTATTTTGGGTTTCTCCATAACCAAAATTATGGTGTTGTGCTAAGTGTTATCTTGTTGTGGTTTTTCTCAATATTCTTATGTACTAATTTGGATAAAGAATTGAATCTTTTAGAACTGATTCACCCCGCCCCCGTCTTAGTTATCTCTTGGGACTATTCCTAACATATAAAATTAGTTATAAAAAGAGTAAAATTTATTTTTTTAATAATAAGATGGACCTGCAAGTTAAAATTATCGATACCCTTGATTTCGAATCTATTGACTTACCTAGCACCTATTTGGGACTACCTATTACTATCAAGGATGTTTCCTCCAATATTTTGAACTCTATTCTATAAATAATACAAATGAAGTTGGTAGGATGGAAAGGCAAGATGCTCAGTAGTGCAAGTAAACTTCAACTCCTTTCGACCTCACTTGAAGGTATTTCAGTGTACTTCTTATTTCTTTTCAAAATTTCTAGGGGAATGACTAAGAAACTTGAGAAAATCAATTGAACCTTCCTATGAGCTAGAATGGAGAAAAATAAGTGGATGAGCCTAGTTAATTGGGACTTTTTTGTAGCCCAAAGCACTCAAAGGTTTGGGGATAAGGATGCCAATAGACCTGAAAAAAGATTTACTAGAAAAAATTGGATGGAAGTTGGTTATAGACACTGTTGAATGGTGAAAAACCATGAAAGAGAAATACTTAAATAATTCCTATTTCCATAGATATCTGATGTTCCATGAACTCCCTTGGGGCTCTAAGATTTGGACTAACATTTTAAGGAGACGCAATATTATTAAGGAAGGCCTGAAATGAAAAATTGGGAACGGGGCCGCAACATTAGATTTTGGTAGGATCTCTTGATGGGTGATAATCCACTTGCTAGAAGTCCTTACTATCACATTATGAGACATTTAAAATATCATTTTGGGACCCTTTTTTCTAATTATATTTCCCCCAATGGTAGATGGTGTGTGTGTGTGTGTGTTGATATTGTATGTGTAAGTTGCAATACAAAACTTCAATAGAACATTAATTTGTTAGTCTATTAGCAATCAATTATCAAATTCAACAGAAAAATGAACTACAAGAGCATCCTATTGTATAGTTTCAAAATAGATGAAGATAATCATGTCATTGTCTCTCCTTCAAAGATGATATATATATTCTAAGGATTACCTAGTCCATCATGAAATACACTTGAATTGTCAACCTAGGGACGTAGGACTTGAAATGGGTCAGCACAGTTTGTACACTAAGTTCCTCTAAAAGTCATAACACCTATGCTGCAGGAAAGTAAAATGCATTGGAAGAATCTATACTGCTGCTACAAAATAGTAAACACACCTTGACTTAACAACAGATAATTGCAGGAAGCTTAAAAATGAACCTAAACTAATTAACAACTCAGAATATCCACTATGATCATTTTCTACAAGTGCTGCAAGAACTTTCACAGTAATAATGTTGTAGGACTAATACAGTAAATCTATCTAAAAATAGGAAACTATAGGAAATGAATCTATTCTACCTAAATCTATTCCACCCCCCAAGTGGGCCCCCTTGGTTGGCTTCAATTAACTATAAACACAACAAGTGCTTCAAAATCTTTCTTCCATTAAAATCCTTCTTTGATTACATAGAAACTGAATAATTCATGAAGAACAGAAAGAGTAACTTCTGAATCTAAATTAGCATTATCTATTTTCTCATTAGCTTCCTAAGATGATCCAAATCCATTATATATAGTGATGCGGGAGCATCCTGGGTGTAAGAGCAATCTTGCATCACCCAAAAATATTTTTTTTTTTGTATTCAATAAGGGCTATCTTGTGCAGAGCCGCCATTTATAGAAACTTGCTATTTTTAGTAAGTTGGTCTTACGATCTTGGAATGTTCTAATTTTACATGTGGAGGTTCATCTCAGTCATATCAGCCTGCCAACAAAGTTTCATGGCTAGATCAGGTCTAGTTTTGAAGATATTGAAGATTTTTGGTATTGGCAGCAGGGTACAAAAACTTTGAACTTAGTTTTGAAGGCTTTAGAGGCCCTGGATGAGGTTGAAAATTTGGGTTACAAGTGCTTTTAACTATTCAAGCTTGTAGAGCGCTTCGTGGCATTTCCAGAATGGGGTTATAATAGCCAGTCGAGTCAACGGGTGATGACTTATGGTCTTCGGAAGTTGGGTCACCTGAAATGGCAGAAAATAATTTTTCTTCAAAATTTTTGTTTGGGTTTCAAAACTCATTTTGAGCCGACTTTGATGTAATAAATTGTAAAATAAAATAATTCTAAGTTTGGTCAGCCCTAAGGGCTAAATTTCTAGAACCTTCTCGGGTGGTGGAAATTGCCTATATAAAGAAGGCTTGTAGTATTGTCTAGGGCAGTTCTTGGGTAGTAGATCTGGGTATTGATTCGAGGCTTTGTCCTACAGAATATTGTAAGGGAATGCCCATGTGGCTTTGGATATTGTAATTCTAAAAATTTGTAATTCCACATTTGTGGAGATAATAAGAAGCCAATTTTCTATTCTTGCATATTATTGTTGTTGTTTCTCTATTTATGTTATGTGTTTGTAGTATTAAGGGGAGCACCCTTCATCAAGTGGTATCAAAGCAGGAGTTCTTGAGTGTGTAAACAGATCACCGACTGTGAGGTAGTTTGCACCAAGACCGTGGTTAGGGTTTCAGGGCGCATCGTGAAAATGCCTCCATGAAGAGAACGTGGCGGAAGAGCTGGTGCTGTGACACCTGAGGTTAGAGAGCTGCAGAGACAAGTGCGAGCATTACAAGAAGAGATTCACAGAGGAATGAATCTTAATGTCAGAGATGAAAGTGAGGATGAAGCCGAAGAAGAATATCAAGAAGGAGAAGCTGAAATTGTGAACCAGGAGGAAGAAAAACTTTTTCGGGTTCCAAGATTGGGAAAAGACCTAAGATTGAAGTTCCTACATTTTCTGGAAATCTTAAACCAGAAGAATTGATCGACTGGATCAATGAATGTGAGGAATATTTTGAGTATGAAGATGTTGAGGATCCTGATAGGGTCAAATTTGCGAAGCCCAAACTAAAAGGTCATGCGAAGATCTGGTGGCAAGAAATTCAATTGGAGCGAAATAGAAGAGGGAAAGATAAAATCACAAGATGGGATCGGATGGTGGATAAATTGAAGCGACAGTTCATTCTTGTTGATTATGAGCTTGACCTACTAAAGAAAATGCAAAGTTTGAAGCAAGAAGGAAGATCTGTTCAGGAGTATACAGAGGAGTTCTACTGACTTCTTATTAGAACAGGCCATGCAGAAGCTGATAAGGAGAAAGTTGCCCGATACCTTAATGGGTTAAGGCCAAGCATTCAGGAGGAGTTGAATCTGGTTCGAATGAACAGTATTGAGGAGGCATACCAGTTTTCCCTAAAAGTAGAGGAAAAGTTGAACAAGAAGTTTGAGAGCAGACAAAATGGAAGAGGTCATGGCCGAAATGAAGATCCGAAAAAGAAGGATGAGGCCAGTAGCAGCCAGAATTAGAGAGGAAATAATTTCAATCGTTTCCAAGATCAAAATAATAGAGTTTAGAGAGGAAGAGGAAGAGGACAAGGATCTGGAAGAGGAGGCTTCCGTGGAACATGTTTTCACTCTGGAGAAGAAGGTCATAGGGCATTTGAATGTCCTCAGCACCAAGGCAGAACAGATAGGAGAAATGAAGGCCAGGCCAGAGTTGCACATGTAGATGAAGATGCCAGATCATCAAATTCTGAAGATGCTGAAAGAGGAGAAACGCTAATCAATAGAAGAGTCCTGCTGAGTGGTGAGAATGAACCTGAACAAAGGAGGAGCCTATTTCGCACTAGATGCAAGTGTGAGGGTAAATGCTGTGATGTGATTATCGATAGTGGAAGTACTGACAATTTGGTGTCAGAAGAGATGGTGACAAAGTTGAAGCTCAAGAGACAGCAACACCCACATCCTTATCAGATTGACTGGGTCCAGGATGACCACAAGGTCATGGTCAATGAACAGTGCCTAGTAAAGTTCAAGATCGGCGGGTACCAAGATGAAGTACTATGTGATATCATCTCTATAGATGCATGTCATATGTTGTTGGGTAGACCGTGGCAGTTTGACAAATGTGATGTACATGATGGTCATGCGAATACCTATTCCTTGACAAAGGATGGAGTGCGACATAAGCTAAAGTCATTGAAGGAGACTGAAGAAAAGGTATGTGGTAATGCAAGAATAACATTTGTTGATGGAAGAAAACTCCTAGATGGTATGAGGCATGAGCATGTGTGTTTTGTTTTAATTCCAAAAGCTAGTAAAGAAGAAGTAGAGGATGTACCTGTAGAGGTTGCAGATTTGTTGAATGAGTTTCAAGATATTGTATCTGATAATGTACCTGATGGATTACCACCAGTAAGGAAGATCAGTCATCAGATGGATTTGATTCCAAGAGCTAGTTTGCCAAACAAAGCAGCACACAGAATGACACTAGCAGAAAGTGAAGAGTTGAACAGACAAGTACATGAGTTGTTGTAGAAAGGATTGATTCCTGAGAGTCTGAGTCCCTGTGCTGTACCAGCGGTATTAGCACCAAAGAAGAATGGAGAGTAAAGGATGTGTACAGATTCCAAAGCAATAAACAAGATCATAATCAAGTACAAGTTTCCATTGCCACGAATGGATGATATTATAGATTGTTTGAGTGGAGCTGTGTATTTCTCAAAGATAGATCTGAAGAGTGGATATCACCAGATTCGGATCAGAGAAGGAGATGAATGGAAGACTACCTTCAAGACAAAGGAAGGACTATATGAGTGGTTAGTCATGCCTTTTGGGCTAACCAATGCACTGGACACTTTTATGCGGCTCATGAACGAGGTTCTGAAATTTTTTTTGGGTAAGTTTGTCATTGTTTACCTAGATGATATTTTGATCTTTAGAAAGATATTGGAGGAACATATGATGCATATTCGTATGGTGTTTGAGAAGCTAAGAGATGAGAAATTGTTGATTAATTTGAAGAAGTGCAATTTTGTGAAGAAAGAGTTAGTGTATTTAGGATTTGTAGTTTCAACAGAAGGTCTAAAAATGGATCCAGAGAAGGTACAGGCTATCCTTGAATGGCCTACTCCAAAGAGTGCTACTGAGGTAAGATCTTTTCATGGTTTGGCTAGCTTTTATAGATAGTTTATAAAAAATTTTAGCAATATTTGTGAACCCGTGACTGAAACAATGAGAGGGGATAGAAAAGAGTTTAAGTGGACTAATGGAGCAGAAAAGAGTTTTCAATTGTTGAAACAAAAAGTTACAAAACAACCTGTTATAGCACTTCCAGATTTTAATAAGGTGTTTCAAGTAGATTGTGACGCTAGTGGTACTGCAATAGGAGCTGTTATGAGCCAAGAAGGTAAACCTGTTGCTTATTTCAATGAAAAGTTAAATGATGCCAAGAGGAAGTATTCTATTTATGATCAGGAATTTTATGCTATAGTTCAGGCATTAAAGAAGTAGAGACATTATCTGTTTCCTAAAGAGTTTGTCTTGTATACTGATAATCAAGCTTTGCAATATTTGAATAGTCAAGGAAAGTTGAATCAGAGGCATTTGAAATGGGTTGAGTTTTTGCAGAGTTATACATTTGTTTTGAAACACAGGAGTGGAAAGTCTAATAGGGTTGCGGATGCTCTTAGCAGAAGGCAACTATTGTTGACAGAAATGCAAATTCAAGTGGTTGGGTTCAAGGAACTCAAAAATTTGTATCCAGAGGATCCTAATTTTGGAGAAGCTTGGAAAGCTTGTATAGAACCTGTTACTCTAGACAGGATGAAATGACTGGATTTCATCATCCAAGATGATATGCTATTTAGAGGGAGTCAGTTGTGCATTCCAAGAAGTTCTATGAGGGAGAATCTCATCAAAAAGAAGCATAGTGGAGGATTGGCTGGACATTTTGGTTGTGATAAAACCCTTGCTTTGGTTGGTGAGAATTATTATTAGCCACAATTGTAGCAAGATGTGAAGAAGTTTGTATAGAGTTGCAGAGTATGTCAGATGCCGAAAGGAGTGAAATAGAATACAGGGTTGTATCAGCCATTACCTGTACCAGAGAAGCCTTGGGAGGATATCAGTATGGACTTTATTCTTGGTTTACCAAGGACACAGCGGGGACATGATTCAATTTTTGTAGTAGTTGACAGATTTTCAAAGATGACAAATTTCATTCCCTGCAAGAAGACTAATGATGTTGTTCATGTAGCAGAATTGTTTTTTAGAGAAGTGGTGAGACTACATGGTTTGCTAAGGACCATAACTTCAGATCGAGATACTAAGTTTGTTGAATATTTCTAGTGGACATTGTGGAAGAAGTTGAAGATAGATTTGAAGTTCAGATCATCACATCATCCACAGACTGATGGATAGACAAAGGTGGTGAATAGAAGTTTAAGAAATTTGCTGAGATGTTTGGTTGGAGATAAGCCAACAGGATGGGATCTGATTTTACCACAAGCAAAATTTGCATACAATAATTCTGTCAACAGGAGCACTGGTAAATCACCATTCCAGATTGTATATGGAAGTAGTCCAAGAAATACATCTGAATTGAGAAAGATAGATAAAGGAGAAATAAGTAGTGCTAAAGCTGAGGATTTTGCAGAACACTTGAAGAACATCCATGAGGAGGTGAGGAAGCACATTACCAAGATGAATGCACAGTATAAGGCCAAGGCAGATGAGAAAAGGAGGCATAAGGAATTTTAGGTTGGAGATGAAGCTATGGTTCATTTGTAGAAGGAGCGATTTCTGGTTGGTACATATAACAAGTTGAAAATGAAGAAGTTTGGGCCATGTAAGATACTGAAGAAGCATGATTCAGGAAATGCATATGAGGTAGAATTGCCTACTGAGCTAAATATTTCACCAGTGTTTAACATTTCAAATTTGACAGAGTATCATGAAGGAGGTGTTGAAGATGAGGTTGCAGCAGCACAGTAGAGTATTTCAGCAACCAGTTCAGATATCAAGGAGATTGAAGACATACTGGATAGTCATGTTAGCAGAAGCACAAGGAACAGGACATATGAAGAGTATTTGGTCAAATGGAAAGGACAACCTGTTGAAGATTCATCATGGCTAACAAAGGAGAAGGTTAACCGTCTTGGTTTTCCTCTGCACACCTAAGTCGTGACAGGATCACTTCTCAAATTACTCTGGGTGTCTGATGCAGGAGCATCCTGGGTGTAACAGCAATCTTGCATCACCCAAAAATATTTCTATTTTTGTATTCAATAAGGGCTATCTTGTGCAGAGCCGCCATTTATGGAAACTGGCTATTTTTAGTAAGTTGTTCTTACGATCTCGGAATGTTCTAATTTTACATGTGGAGGTTCATCTCAGTCATATCAGCTTGTGAGCAAAGTTTCATGGCTAGATCAGGTCTAGTTTTGAAGATATTGAAGATTTTTGGTATTGGCAGCAGGGTACAGAAACTTTGAACTCAGTTTTGAAGGCTTTAGAGGCTTCGGATGAGGTTGAAAATTTGGGTGACGGGCGCTTTGCGCCAGTCAAGCCTATAGAGCTCTTCATGGCATTTTCAGACTGGGGTTATAATAGCCAATCAGGTCAATGGGTGATGACTTATGGTCTTCGAAAGTTGGGTCACTTGAAATGGCGGAAAATAATTTTTCTTCAAAATTTCTGTTTGGGTTTCAAAACTCATTTTGAGCCGACTTTGATGTAATAAATTATAAAATAAAATAATTCTAAGTTAGGTCGGCCTTAAGGGCTAAATTTCTAGAACCTTCTCGGGTGGTGGAAATTGCCTATATAAAGAAAGCCCGTAGTGTTGTCTAGGGCAGTTCTGGGGTAGTAGATCTGGGTATTGATTCGAGGCTTTGTCCTACAGAATATTGTAAGGGAATGCCCATGTGGCTTTGCATATTGTAATTCTGAAAGTTTGTAATTCCACATTTGTGGAGATAATAAGAAGCCAATTTTTTGTTCTTGCATATTATTGTTGTTTCTCTATTTCTGTTATATGTTTGTGGTATTAAAAGGAGCACCCTTCATCAAGTGGTATCAGAGCCAAGTTTTCTCTGATCGCCGATCTATTTACACACTCAAGAATTCCTCTTCCAGATCCTTGTCCTCTTCCTCTTCTTCTCTGATCTCTATTATTATTGTTGTTGTTTCTCTATTTTTGTTTCAACAATTGAAAACTTTGTTCTGCTTCATTAGCCCACTTAAACTCTTTTCTATCCTCTCTCATTGTTTCAATCAAGGGTCTACAAATACTGCTAAAATTTTTGATAAACTATCTGTAAAAGCTAGCCAAACCATGAAAAGATCTTACCTTAGTAGCACTCCTTGGAGTAGGCCATTCAAGGATAGCCTGTACCTTCACTAGATCCATTTTTAGACCTTCTACTGAAACTACAAATCCCAAATACACTAACTCTTTCTTCACAAAATTTCACTTCTTCAAATTAATCAACAATTTCTCATCTCTTAGCTTCTCAAACACCATACGAATATGCATCATATGTTCCTCTAATGTCTTGCTAAAGATCAAAATATCATCTAGGTACACAATGACAAACTTACCCAGAAATTCTTTCAGAACCTCGTTCATGAGCCGCATAAAAGTGTTCGGTGCATTGGTTAGCCCAAAAGGCATGACTAACCACTCATATAGTCCTTCCTTTGTCTTGAAGGCAATCTTCCATTCATCTCCTTCTTTGATCCGAATCTAGTGATATCCACTCTTCAGATTTATTTTTTAGAAATACACAGCTCCACTCAAACAATCCATAATATCATCCATTCGTGGCAATGGAAACCTGTACTTGATTGTGATCTTTTTTATTGCTCTAGAATCTGTACACATCCTCCACTCTCCATTCTTCTTTGGTGCTAATACTGCTAGTACAGCAGAAGGACTCAGACTCTCATGAATCAATCCTTTCTACAACTCATGTACTTGTCTATTCAACTCTTCACTTTCTGCTGGTGTCATTCTGTGTGCTGCCTTGTTTGGAAAACTGGCTCCTAGAATCAAATCCATCTAATGACTGATCTTCCTTACCGATGGTAATCCATCAGGTACATTATCAGATACAATATCTTGAAACTCATTCAACAAATCTACAACCTCTACAAGTACATCCTCTACTTCTTCTTTACTAGCTTTTGGAATTAAAGCAAAAAATACATGCTCATGCCTTATACCATCTAGGAATTTTTTTTCATCAACAAATGTTATTCTTGCATTACCACATACATTTTTTTCAGTCTCCTTCAATGGCTTTAGCTTATGTCGCACTCCATCCTTTGTCAGGGAATAGGTATTCGCACGACCATCATGTACAACACATCTGTCAAACTACCATGGTCTACCTGACAACATATGACATGCATCCATAGGGATGATATCACATAGTACCTCATCTTGGTACCTGCCGATCTTGAACTTTATGAGGCACTGTTCACTGACCATGACCTTGTGGTCATCCTGCACCCAGGCAATCTGATATGGATGTGGGTGTTTCTATCTCTTGAGCTTCAACTTTGTCACCATCTCTTCTGACACTAAATTTTCAGTGCTTCCACTATCGATAATCACATCACAGCATTTACCCTCACACTTGCATCTAGTGCGAAACAGGCTCCTCCTTTGTTCAGGTTCATTCTCACCACTCAGCAGGACTCTTCTGTTAATTAGCATTTCTCCTCTTTCAGCATCTTCAAAATTTGATGATCTGACATCTTCATCTACATGTGCAACGAGTGGTATCAGAGCAGGAGTTGACTTGACCTATGACCTTCTTCTCCACAGTGAAAACATGTTCCACGGAAGCCTCCTCTTCCAGATCCTTGTCCTCTTCCTCTTCCTCTCTGATCTCTATTATTCTGATCTTGGAAATGATTGGAATTATTTTCTCTCTAATTCTGGCTACTACTGGCCTCGTCCTTCTTTTTCGGATCTTCATTTCGGCCACCATATGACCGTCCACTAGATCTTCCACCATGACCTCTTCCATTTTGTCTGCTCTCAAACTTCTTGTTCAGCTTTTCCTCTACTTTTAGGGAAAACTGGTATGCCTCCTCAATACTGTTCATTCGAACCAGATTCAACTCCTCCTGAATGCTTGGCCTTAACCCATTACCGTATTGGGCAACTTTCTCCTTATTAGCTTCTGCATGGCCTGTTCTAATGAGAAGTTGATAGAACTCCTCTGTATACTCCTGAACAGATCTTCCTGCTTGCTTCAAACTTTGCATTTTCTTTAGTAGGTCAAGCTCATAATCAACAGGAATGAACTGTCGCTTCAATTTATCCACCATCTGATCCCATTTTGTGATTTTATCTTTCCCTCTTCTATTTCGCTCCAATTGAATTTCTTGCCACCAGATCTTCGCATGACCTTTTAGTCTGGCCTTCACAAATTTGAACCTATCAGGATCCTCAACATCTTCATACTCAAAATATTCCTCACATTCATTGATCCAGTCGATCAATTCCTCTGGGTTAATATTTTTAGAAAATGTAGGAACTTCAATCTTAGGTCTTTTCTCAATCTTGGAAATCGCCCGAAAAAGTCTTTCTTCCTCCTGGTTCACAATTTCAGCTTCTCCTTCTTGATATTCTTCTTCGGCTTCATCCTCACTTTCATCTCTGACATTAAGATTCATTCCTCTGTGAATCTCTTCTTGTAATGCTCGCACTTGTCTCTGCAGCTCTCTAACCTCAGGTGTCACAGCACCAGCTCTTCCGCCACGTTCTCTTCGTGGAGGTATTTTCACGATGCGCCCTGAAACCCTAACCACGGTCCTAGTGCAAACTACCTCACAGTCGGTGATCTATTTATAGAGTCAAGACTCCTGCTCTGATACCACTTGATGAAGGGTGCTCCCCTTAATACCACAAACACATAATAGAAATAGAGAAACAACAACAATAATATGCAAGAATAGAAAATTGGCTTCTTATTATCTCCACAAATGTGGAATTACAAATTTTTAGAATTATAATATGCAAAGCCACATGGGCATTCCCGAAGAGATTGGTTCAGATTAACTTATTAGGCATATGTTTGAAGGCATATGTCAGTTGGTTCCACCTGTTCCTAATCCCTGAAAAAGTTGTTTATTGTGTAAAGTTTGGGAGTGTCTGGTAATCTCTATAAACCTTTTCTCTTTCTGCAAACACTTTAGCCCTAACCTTTGGTTTTGGTTTCCTATAAGTTAATCTGAACCAATCTCTTCGGAGATCATTAGGCATTTAACTTAGCATTAAAGCCCAGATTAACTTAGATTGGTTCAGATTAACAAAGGTTCTGTACCCTGCTGCCAATACTAAAAATCTTCAATATCTTCAAAACTAGACCTGATCTAGCCATGAAACTTTGCTGGTAGGCTGATATGACTGAGATGAACCTCCACATGTAAAATTAGAACATTTCGAGATCGTAAGACCAACTTACTATAAATAGCAAGTTTCCATAAATGGCGGCTCTGCACAAGATAGCCCTTATTGAATACAAAAATAGAAATATTTTTGGGTGATGCAAGATTTCTCTTACACCCAAGATGCTCCTGCATCATATAGGATTGGATGTTTATTAAAAACATACATAAAAAGTCTTGAACAAACATCGCCAAAAAAGAAGGCGGAAAATTAACCATGACATAGTACATTTATTGCCAGGCAACAGAATAACAGCTTGGAAGAAATATAGCAAGTTATATCCCCTATATTCTTGGAACAACTCCTTTACAGGCGCGACTTATCCAATGGAACTGAACTATACTTTCTTTGCCATGATTGGTCTCCATCATCTTCTTCCTTAAATGCAATAATCACCACTCTTTGCATCACTCCTCATTTTCCTGAAAACATAACAACATCTAGAACACATATGCAAGATAACATTCCTACTTTTACTCAAATATTAGAACATAGCTTAAAATATTTATATGAAATACTTCATTCTATGTATAATATTAAGCAAAATATGTCATACACACTACCCATAGGTTTAGTAGGTTCTAGCTATCTTTGGCATAAGTTCACAAGATATTTACAACAAGTGTTTAGAAAATGTTTTGTCAAAGCACAAAGAGTGTGTCCAAACTACAAAAACTTATATCAAAATTAAGACATTAATATGCCTCATCATCTGCCCCCCACTATTCAAATGCTTGTCCTCAAGCATTATACTTCTTTTCCATAGCGCTGAAGTCGCTGACTGTGGTTCTCCCTTTCTTCCCACTTCTGAAGGTGTATTAGAATCCTCTGGTGTGCTCCTAGTGATCACCTCTATGTTCCTCAACCAACAGGTCTAGTTTAGTAGCTTTATTATCATAAAGAGGCCAAAGAAACATAGGAGGCTGAAAGGATAAGGGCATCCATAGTTCCTTTCTGATCTATCATCCCATTTGTATGTATTTGGTCACCCTATGAACAGCTGCCTCATAATTGATAGGGCTATGTGGTTCTACTTGTTTGAAGGCATATGTCAGTTGGTTCCACCTGTTCCTAATCCCTGAAAAAGTTGTTTATTGTGTAAAGTTTGGGAGTGTCTGGTAATCTCTATAAACCTTTTCTCTTTCTGCAAACACTTTAGCCCTAACCTTTGGTTTTGGTTTCCTATAAGTTAATCTGAACCAATCTCTTCGGAGATCATTAGGCATTTAACTTAGCATTAAAGCCCAGATTAACTTAGATTGGTTCAGATTAACAAAGGTTCAGATTTTTTAAGATCTTTGTAGGCATTTAACTGCTTGTCATAGTTTGTCTCATTATGCATCCAAGACATTAAAGCCATAAGGTGAACATCTCCTATGTAAAGCAAAGGATTCCACTCTGTTTCATGTGGAATTATGAAATTATGCAGATATAGTTCACACAACAAATTCTTCTGCCATGTGGGCAAAGTCTAATACACATTGTAAAAGTCTTGAGCAGTTCTAAATTCACAATCAATATCCCTTATTGTCATCATTAGTTGAAATAACAGAAACTGTTCCTTCAGACAAATGGAATACACCCTTAGTGGTGGTCTACAGGCCATAACTTGGCCAGCTAACTTTAAAGCCTTATTCATCTGTTATTTTTGTTTCTCAAGCTGTTCCTTAAGGGATTCAATTTCCTCATCTTTATCAAATATTATTTTTTGCATTTGGTCTCTTTCTTGTTTCCACAAGGTCTTTTGACTAGGCCCTTCAATTTCTTCCTCATTCCCTAAATTTTGCTGAACAGGGTTGGCTTGAGGCTGCAAGGTTTTAAATTCAACAAATTCTACCCATGATACAAGGGAGGAATCCCTAATAGACTTTCAACTAAAAGTTTAACTAGGGCATGATGAGAAATAGAATTTTCATTTCCTTTTTGAGTCTTTTTGGAACTAATACGCAACATATTATAAAGGAAATTGGGGACATTAACTTGAATGTTATGCCTTACAAAACTGAGCAGCTTAAAATGATGAGTGTGTAGGTTGAAAAATCTGCCTTCGTGAGTCAAATACCTAATGATATGGTTCACCAATTCTAGATATGGCATTGGAAGAGAGAGTCTCTTACACCCTTTCTTTGAGATTTTCAATGGAGGGTCACCCGGCTGAGAAAACTATGCCCTCGACGACCTAGTGTCATGTTCATTTGGGTAATGCTCTCCATTCACTGGTAGTCTTATGACTTCTACTATCCACTCCTCAATAGAAACCACTTTTAATCCCCATACTGTGGCTTCTCCTTCATTAAATATCCTCATAAACTACATAGCTACTTCTTCATTGAACTCTATTAACTGCAGGATGTAGCCAAGCCATCCACAAGCGTTAAAGCTATGGACTGCTTCCACATCCGCTAGTAGAATACCATGGACAACTGGCTCATGTCTCTGCAATTGACCTCCCATCTTCAAAATGCCTAGTTTTAAATTTCTCTTTGCTCACCACCCTGATAATTTTTTCCCCCTTAACTCTCTGCAAATACCTTCTTCTCAGAATTCAAATTGATCTTTCTGAGAAATGCCAATACCACATTCTCTTAACACAACTCCATTATGTTTGGCATGTAAAATAATGATGTTATTAATTATGAAGGACATCAAGGTTTTAATTGGAAGTGTTCTTTTATAAATGATAGTCCTTTTTCAGTCATGTCAAACTCAGGAAATCTTTCCCAAAATCAGAATGAAAAGGTACGGTAGATACAATAAAGATTTTTAAATTAAAAATAGACCACAGCCAAAGTACAACATATAACATGGACATGACTAGGGTGACGTGGAGATGACACTTGGAAATAAATAAACTTTCCCTACCCCCATGAAATTTTGACAAGTGTCCACACTTAAAAATTTTCGCACAGGAATGGAAAACTAGCTTTAGGCTTATACGATACATTTAATGTAGTATTATATATAATTATTGAAACCTATGTGCTGAAAATGAGGAGAAAGTAGAAATGTGGTACTTGAAAATTTTAGTTCGTACATCTGCATGCAAGTTGATGAGTTGGCAAAATCAAGTGATTGCAGAAAAGGTGTTGACAGCATGTTTTATTGAAAGCAGTAAAAATAGAATTTGTGGGTGACATGGAGGGTGAGTGGATGGTAGACAAAGAAATGAGATGAGTTGATAAGAAGAACATGAAAAGTGAATGAAAGAATGGACCTCATATGGAATGAGGTTTTATTATGTGCTTCTCATTGAAGGCTTGTTATGGTACGGCTACAAGAAGAAGGCTGGCACCCTCCGCTGCAAGAACTGTGTCCGTAAAAGCTAGTAAATTGCTTGGTTAGAACTACTGCAAGAACTCATCCTTAGTCTGTGGTTTATGATAGAGGTTCAATCGGTGGCCATTTACAAGCAATTTGAACTAGACTGGACCAATAGTTGTCAGTTGGACAGCTCCATTGTCGAATACATACTAAATTTCGTAAGGCCCTAGCCACCGAGTCTATAATTTTCCTGGTATCTCCTTGAATCGAGAATCATATAAAAGAGCCCAATCTCCCACTTGGAAGTGTTTATTCCTAATGTGTGCATCATGCCACTTCTTCCATTATTTCTAAATGATCTCTGTTCTTTCCAAAACTGTCTTTCTCATTTCATCCAGTAAGTTCCAGTGGAGAAGTCTCTCTTCTTGTGCTGTAGGAAGACTGATGTTCAATTCCAGAGCAGTGCGTAATGTTTTATGTTTAAATTCAATGGGCAACATTGTTGCTTTTCCATACACAAGTTCAAATGGGGTGAATCCATTTGTCATCTTCCATGTGGTTCTGTAAGCCCAAACGGCTTCAATTAATCTGCTGCTCCAATCCCTCTTATGTATTTGCACTGTCTTAGTCAGAATGGCCTCAATTTCTCTATTTGTAACCTCTGCTTGCCCATTTTCCTGAGGGTGATAAGGGCTGTATTTTTGGTGCCTTATGCGGTATTCTTTCATAATTTTAGTGATCAAATTTGATGTGAACTGGGCTCCTTGATCGGTTAGAAGTTCTCTGGGAACTCCGTAGTGTGTGAATATTTCTTCATATAAGAATTTAGCTTCTTTCTCATCTCTTACATTTTTCATCGCCCTGACTTCCACCCATTTTGTTAAATAATCTATACATACTAAGATGTAGGATTTACCATTTGATGGTGGGTCAATTGGCCCTGTGAAGTCCATACCCCACTTATCAAAGGGTGTTACAACAACCTGTGGATTGAGTGGCATCTCATCTGATCTTGTTGGCCGGCCCATTCTCTGGCATTTGTCACACTTGGTGGTATAAGTTGCTACATCCTTATGTAATGTTGGCCAGTAATATCTAGTTGTAAGTATCTTTAATGTTGTTCATTTTCCTGCAAAATGGCCTCCACATGGTTCATCATGGCAAGCATGTAGTATGTCATATATTTCATCTTCCCTAACACATCTCCTCATGATTTGATCTGGTCCAGTATAGAAGAGATTGTTATCCATCCATGAATAATGAAAACTTTTCTCTGCAAGCTTCTTCCTGTCTTTTTGGGAGAAGTGTGGTGGCATTTTATTTGCAGCAAGATAGTTTGCTATATCTACATACCATGGTGTATGGGTTTCTATGTGGAACAAATGCTCATCTGGAAATATATCTTCAATTGGAGTTGGATCCTCATCAGCAAGTTGAAGTCTAGACAAATAGTCAGCAACTACATTGGCCTTTCCTGGCTTATCAACAATGGTAATATCAAACTCCTGCAATAATAAGAGCCATCTTGCCAATCTGCCAGTTACAGCTAGTTTGTTCATCAAGTACTTTATGGCTGAGTGGTCAGTATGAACAAAAATAGGATAGCCAGTTACATAGTGTCTAAATTTGTTCAATGCATAAACTACAGCTAAAAGTTCCTTCTCAATTACTGTGTAGTTTAGTTCAGGGCCATGGAGACTCTTACTAATATAATAGATTGCATTTTCAAGGTTAGTAGGCTTTTGTCCTAATACAGCACCTACAACATAGTCTGATGCATCAGTATGGATATGAAATGGAATAGACCAATCTAGTCCCTTAAGAACTGAGGCTGTGGTGAGGAGTTTCTTAAGCTTTAGGAAAGATTCATTACATGCTGGTGTCCAAATGAATTCAGCTTCTTTAGTCAGCAGTGCATATAAAGGACTTGCTATTTGACTAAAATTTTGAATGAAACGCCTATAATAGCCAACATGACCTAAAAAAGATGTTACATTCTTTAGTTTAGTAGGTGTGGGCAATGTTAGGATTACCTCTATCTTGGCTCAGTCCACTTGTATCGCTGCGACTGATATAAAATGACCACGCACTACCCCTTCCTGCATAAGCATGAAATATTTCTCACTATTAAGTGATAGATTATGTTCTTTGCATCGGACAAGAACCTTTTCAAGATTCATCAAAGCCTCCTCAAAGGTCACTCCAAATGCTATAAAATCATCCATATATATTTCCATACAGTCATGTGATATGTCAGCAAAAATACTAATTACAGCTCTTTGAAATGTTGTTGGAGCATTACACAGGCCAAATGGTAACACAAAGTATGCAAAAGTACCCCATGGTCATGTAAATGTAGTCTTATCCTGATCCTCTGGAGCTATACTTATCTGATTATAACCGTTGTATCCATTAAGAAAAGAAAAATGTTTCTTACCAGCCAAAGTGTCCAGAACTTGATCTATAAATGGTAAAGGAAAATGATCCTTCTTTGTTGCCTTATTCAATTCTCTGTAATCTACACAAATCCTCCATTTCCCTCCCTTTTTAGGTATTATAACCAGAGGTGAGACCCATCGACTATTAGATATAGGGTATATGAAACTAGCATCAAGCAATTTTTGTAGTTCAGTTTTAACTATTTCCCTAAGTGTTGGATTAATCCGCCTTTGGGGTTGACGGAGTGGCAAGCACCCTTCATTGATATATATTCTATGAGTGCATAATGTGGGGCTTAACCCTTTCATATCTCCATAGTTCCATGCAAAATCCTTTTCATATTTTTGAAGAAGCTTTGTTAAATGTTTCAGCTGTTTGGGAGGTAGTTTGTTATTGACATGGAGATAATGACCTTTTGACAACTCAATAGTAGTTGTGAGATTAACCATAGCAGCTTTAGAGGTGGGACTTGTATCTAGTTCACATGGTAAAAGCTGATGGATAATGTCTGGCTCCTTAGGCAGAAAACAATTCTCAGTATATTCCTCATATGTAGTTAGTTCCAACACAGAGCTGTCAAATACATCCTTTTCTATCACACAAGTATTATTAAGAATACTCTGAATTACTAAATCTTCCTCCTGCAGCTTTAGAAAAGACTATCTATGTAACATCATAAGCTATACTATAGAGTTTAACTCTTCCTCTCCATCCCCTAAATCTGGCCATACAGGTGTGCTTAAATCTGGTTGGGGTTGTGCTGGAGGATACAGGACAAATTTCTTTATTGCCTACCTATCTAATATGGTCATATTTCCTGACCTACAACTTATATTTGCATCAACTGTAGCTAACCATGGTCATCCTAAAATGACAGGGTAACCAGCTAAGTTGACTTTTGGGCATAGAATCATAAAATCTGTAGGGTACTCTAGATAATCTAGGGCTACTACTATGTCCTCTATCATCCCATCAGGAGTGATAGTAGAGCTATCAGCGAATTGCAGAATTGTTGGGGTAGCCCATAATCCTTCTATGTTCAGCTTTTTCATAGTATCCTTGGTCATTACATTTATAGCAACACCAAGATCAATCAAGGTATTTTTGACTGACTGACCATTTATAATCACATTCACAACTGGACTTCTTGGATCAGAATATTTAGGAATAACCAATTTTCCTAACATGATGTTAGCCAATTATCCTATAACATGGACTGTGGTTGGGTCCTTTTTCTTCCTCCTGAACTTTTTAAGACAAGCTTCTCTGATCGCTTTGCCATAAACAGGAACATCTTTAATAGCTTGGAACAAAGGAATCTGGACATGCATGTTCTTCAGTTGGTCAATGATATCAAAGGATTGTTCCTTTGTTTGTGCAGTTTTACTTTGTATAAGCTTTTGTGGAAAAGGAAGTTCAACTACAGTTTGAGTTTGAACTGAATTAGTTACATTGTCTGGGTCAACCTCTTGTGGTAGAGAATTTTCTAGTGCTAATGCTGCAAGAGGATCTGGTATTTTAGTTATAAGAGGTGGTTCAGGTGTTGGTAAGGTTGTACCAGATCTCAAATGTATATCTACAACATTTAGAGCATAAGCAGGATACTGTTGAGCATCAGCAACATACATTGGTTGGTGTGGTTGCTGGTTATTTGGATTTGGTTGAGGTTGTGCAGGCAACTGAGTCTATTTTTGAGGTCTAGAAATTGCAGGTGGTGGCATTAGTGCAGGTGTATTTGCTAGAGGTGGCAAAGGTGGGTATCCGATATTGTTAGACCATTGCTGAGGTCCTGACAATTGGTTTGTAGACTACCAATTCCCTTGGGGTGGTTGCCATTGGTTTGGGAATTGTGGCCAGTGGAGCTATTGTGGAGGATACCATTGACTTTGTGGATTATTTTTCCAAGCATTGTTCCAATTAGGTTGATTATATTGTGGAGGACCTTGGACACTACGGTTTTGCCATTGATTATTATATGGATTTGAATTTTGTAAAGGGTCTTGAGGCATACCTTGACATGGGGCCCATGGCCGACGTTGAGCAACAAAAAATACTTTCTCATCTTCTCCTTCTATCTTTAGGTACTCAGTTGGAAGATGTTGGTTTTCCACATTAGCGACCAATTTGCAATGACAATCTTTCTTCTATTTTTGGCAGTGTGGACAGTACTCAGCTAACTGCTCCTCAGCTTCTGCATATTTCTTCTTAGCAGCCATTGTATCCAAATGTGTGGCAACATCATTGATGATGTCTTCCTTGAAATCAAACAACAAATTTGAAATTTCCATCTTTGAAATACCAGAGCCACTTCCCTTGGCTATTGCTGAGTGAAATCCCCTTCCTTTCTTTACTGTTGACCTAGAGTAGTTCTAGCAAATCTTTTGAAGGTCATCCCATGAAGATTGGGATATATCTCCTCCTACCATCAAATCCAATGCTTCAAGACAGTTCTCATTTACCCCTCTGAGAAAAATTAGCTTCTAGGACTCCTCCTGCAGGGTGTGTTGTGGGTTCTTTTATAAGTTGAACAGGAAGCGAGATATATAATCTTCTAATGTTTCATCTTCCCATTGTGACATTCTAAAAATGTCATCACCTTTTGAATCATTTCCCCTGCAATATTCCTTATACTTGTTAAGAAACATGCATCTCATATCATCCCAATTTGCTACAGCATTTTCCCCCAAGCCCATAAACCATTTTAAAGCTGACTCTTTTAGTATGGCTGGGAATAATTTTAGCTTGTGACTGTCATTATTATAGTCAAAGCTCCAGCACAGGATATCAAATTTGAATAGAATAGTATCATGATCCTCTGTGACGAGACCATAAAACTTTGGTAATGTTGATGTAGGTATATTTTTGAGATTGGGATTATTGATGAGACTTGGTATTGGAAATGGAAATGTGGGAGCTGCCATAGCTGGAAGTATAGGATATTGAAACTGTGGCTGGAAATTGGTAATTGTTGGGGGATTCTGAATAGCAGGCAGTCCTAAAGTGGAGTTAGTATGGAAGCTCGCCAATATTTCCTCAAATGGATGGAGGTCAAATGCTTTCTAGATGTCTTCTTCTACTGAAGATGATGATGCAGTAAACTCTAGGCTTGTGTCTAGAAATGGCAGTTCAGGTTCTTCGAATTCTCCTTTTGGTTTCATAGGCTCCTTAGGAAGGAATCTACCATGGACATCTCTTCTTATTTGATGCATGCAAGAAATTAGTGACTTGTTAATCAAGCTCACAACTTTGCAGTTCCTAGCTAACAAACTAATCTGAAAATAAATGACACATGAAGGTTCCTAGCTTGACACCATCCCCGGTAGCGGTGCCAAAAATGTACAGTTTCACAATAGATGAAGATAATCATGCCATTGTCTCTCCTTCAAAGATGATATATCTATTCTAAGGATTACCTATTCCATCATGAAATACACTTGAATTGTCAACCCAGGGACGTAGGACTTGAAATGGGTCAGCACAGTTTGTGCACTAAGTTCCTTTAGAAGTCATAACACCTATGCTGCAAGAAAGTAAAATGCATTGGAAGAATCTATACTGCTACTACAAAATAGTAAACACACCTTGGCTTAACAACAGATAATTGCAGGAAGCTTAAAAATGAACCTAAACTAATTAACAACTTAGAACATCCACTATGATCATTTTCTGCAAGTGTTGCAAGAACTTTCATAGTAATAATGTTGCAGGACTAATACAGTAAATCTATCTAAAAACAAGAAACTGTAGGAAATGAATCTATTCTACCTAAATCTATTCCACCCCCCAAGTGGGCCCCCTTGGTTGGCTTCAATTAACTATAAACACAACAAGTGCTTCAAAATCTTTCTTCCATTAAAATCCTTCTTTGATTACATAGAAACTAAATAATTCATGAAGAACAGAAAGAGTAACTTCTGAATCTAAATCAGCATTATCTATTTTCTCATTAGCTTCCTAAGATGATCCAAATCCATTATATATAGGATTGGATGCTTATTAAGAACATACATAAAAAGTCTTGAACAAACATTGCCAAAAAAGATGGCGGAAGATCAACCATGACATAGTACATTTACTGCTAGGCAACAGAATAACAGCTTGCAAGAAATATAGCAAGTTATATCTCCTATATTCTTGGAACAACAACTCCTTTGCAGGCATGGCTTATCCAACGGAACTAAATTGCACTTTCTTTGCCATGACCGGTCTCCATCATCTTCCTCCTTAAATGCAGTAATCACCACTCTTTGCATCGCTCCTCATTTTCCTAAAAAGTTAACAACATCCAGAACACATATGCAAGATATCATTCCTACTTTTACTCAGATATTAGAACATAGCTTAAAATATTTATATGAAATACTGCATTCTATGTATAATATTAAGCAAAATATGTCATACACACTACCCATAGGTTTAGTAGGTTCTAGCTGTCTTTGGCATAAGTTCACAAGATATTTACAACAAGTGTTTAGAAAATGTTTTGTCAAAGCACAAAGAGTGTGTCCAAACTATAAAAACTTATATCAAAATTAAGACATTAATATGCCTCATCACCTATTTCTCTCTAACTAGAAAGAGTCTAATTAATACCAAGATGGCTCTCAGTATTAGATCCTAATTAATGACATTAAAATTCAAGAATGAGAGATTTTAATGTATGTAATTAACTAAACATGAGAATTGAATTAAAATCTATTGAATTTCATTATCAAATTGAAAGTGAGTGTAAGCTATGAATGAAGGTGCACAATTAAAATCTACGGAATGTAAGTATGAATGCAATTAATCTAGGTCAAGAGAGCTTTAAAAATTTCTCTTTTATAGAAAGTGTGATGAATTCAATGGTTGAGATTGACTTGAGATGGAGGGCTTCCCTTCACTCTCACTTGATCCATGTGAGTGATCTATGTGACTAACTCTGGATTGGTTGCATGTGTCCTTGTTGTCCCTTGAGAGGTGACAAGTAATTTGGAGTTATTTATTAATTGATTTTATTTAATTTCCTTAGCCATGCATTTAATGAATTGGATTTAATTAATTCATGCCAAGGATAATTAATAGGATTTTTTATCAATTAATAAGATTTGTGATTTTGATTAATTATACCAATTATTGGTAATCATAGTGGCATTATTAAGGACTTGGCCCTGAGTTAGGATAAATATGGCATTTGGTTCTATTAGCCCATTTTAGGGTGATTACATTTACCCCTTTTTTAATCCATGTGTGAACAACGCATTGATTCAAAGAATAGATGGTGTTGATTTAGAGAACAGTTTGATATGAAGCGATGGAACTATTCTTGATTTGAGGATTGATAATTTTGAACTTGATTGAATGAAATTCAATTTGATTGAAGATGTGTAGCTAAATCATGAACTTGATTGAACAAGAACCAACCATATCAACTCTGATCTTCATTAAATGAAGATCGATGAGAGATAACTATAATTTATTCATTTTGATTTGAAGAGATGACACTAAACATTTGAAAGATCATGATGGTGAAAAATAATCAATTTGATTTGAAGTGATGAAATTGATCAATGTAAAAAAATTTAGAAGAAATGATGCTTGATATAACAGAATAATCATCTTGATTTGATGCGATGAAAAAGACTAATGTTTGTAAGATGCTTTGATAAACACAAATAATCAACTAGTTATGAATTCCAATGAAGTCAACTATCCCATAGTTTCAACTTGATGGACTAAAACTAAGATGTTATGATTAAGAATATCGAGCAATTTAATTTGAAAGCCTCAACTTGATATGGTCCCTAATGAATTTGATGCCCCTGGCATTGAAATTGATTGATTTGAATCCTTGAATGGAGTTTGATAGGAGTTTGATTAACTTATAGGGATGATCATGCCCCCTTGGGAAAAAAAATTGAAATGAAATTCAATGCAATTGAACTTTTGAGTTGTTTTATTGATCGTGAAATTGATTTGGATCATTGAGAAACCCTCGTATCTTGATTGGAATTCATTTTGAGATGATTCTATGTTGATTTGAGCATATTGTTGACCTAGTTTGACCACTTTGCAATTATTATTTGACCAAGTTTAACTGATGTTGACCAATATTTTGATGTCTTGACTTGATGTGTAAGATTGAAAATAACTTTGTGTAGCTTCTAGTATTTTTTAATCAATTTTGTGTAGCGTTGACCACTGTTTGACTGTAGGTTTCCTTGATTTAACAAGGATTCTGCTTTGTTTGACTCTTGTTGAATTTCTATTTTTAGTAATAAACATATGTGAAGTCACCCCCTAGCTTTTACATCACCATTACATGCAACATGAACATGTAGTGCTAATGATCATGTGACATCTCAAATATTTTTCTACAAGTCACGCCACACTAACCTCTCCAAGCTTTAGAGCACACAATGTACATAATTTACAATTTTGTACAAAATGTTATCCAACATCTTAGAGCACATCATGTCAATGCATACACCATATAGAATCATTTCATGAGATACCACAAGTATTGTTGTAATGTGAAACTAAAATTCTAACCAACAAAAGATGCAACGTAACACACACAAAACTAGCAAGGTCAACTTCCATAGTGATCAAGTTATCTTCATGATCATGTGAATTATAAATATATGGTAGCAATAGATAAAAGAAAAATATAATTGATAAGAGTAAATGCATAGCTATACTTTTTCACTATAGAATATGACAATGCTCATATTATTAATAAAATAGTCTATTATAACATCATATTCTTCTCTTTCTAATATAGTGTATCCAATATTACTTCTACATGCTTAGAATAAATTCAAATCCTCATTTAGAATGTTTTACCCTAAACTATTTGACATATAGATCTAGACACACCCACTTATATGACAAAAATTTAGAGATAATGGTATCAAATGAAATAATGAGGACACATCAAAATCTATTTACATACTAAAGATAATAGACCATGTTGATCTATTATAAAAATGTATTGAGAAGGTAAAATGAATTATATAAATTAAGCATTACATTTAAAACATTCTATAATAGACACAAAAATAAATGAGGAATAGCATGAGCATTCAGATTTCACCATGACAAGTATTCAACCAATTACTTAATACATTTAAGAATGAGAACATATTTATTTGAGGCATTTTGTCAAATAATTCAGGCGTCTTATCTATGCTTCCACATTTAGGATATGCACAATCTGGCATTCTGTCAAACAATTCTCTTCTTGGAGGCATTTTGTCAATTAATTCATGCCCCTTGTCTATGCTTCCACATTTCACATATATCTCTACCAGGGTAGTGTTGGGATGTGAAGTCTAATGATCATATGACCATTTTTTTTCCCCCATCTATTCATATTCGAAGAGCTTCTATAAATGACTATGTGGAGTCATGCATTATATCATATTGTGGATTGGATTAAGATAATAATTCCCTATTTGAGAGTGGATATAGAAAATTGCTGAACCACTATAAATATTATATTTATTGTGTTTTATCTTCTTTGTTTATGTTTTATTTCATTTCTCTACTCGTTAGTAGCTAAAATATCTGACAAAATTCCTCTTTCCTTTACTTTGTGATAAATGTCTAAACCCCTGTTCCAAAGCCCATTTTGGCATGACCAAGGAGGATGCTGGCAAAGGTTGTTGAATCTGGATTTACACTAGACAATGACATACAATTGAGATTTTCTAAATCCTTTTCAATAAATATATTTTGTGTATATCCTACAATCACAGTATTCCTTGAGACCGTGTTCCATTAAGGCATTCAGTTAAACAATTGATGTGCCTTGTCTATGCTTGTGACGGAAGTTTGAGGGTAGTGTCAAAAAAAGTGTGGGTTGATCCCTGATGCTCAAGACCATGATAGAATATGTCAGAGCATGAAACATCTATTGTCTCATTTTCTCTTTTGATGTCATCTGAGTTTGGGTTTTACTGTGTTTTGTCAGTGAAGGGATGGGTGTGGAAGCCTGTCACCAGTTTGTAATTCTTAATATCTCGCTTCTCAGCATGCCATCTTCTTCCAACTATCTTTCAAGCCAAGTTGATTTGAATAAATCAATTTTATTCTAAATCATTGCATGGATATGAAAATAAAAATAGGGTATATGCACAGAGATGGGGGACCAAAAACATGCCACTTTCCTTTTTGGCCCCCAAACGGCCATAGCGCATACGCATTAAAGCGTGTGCACCCTATAGGGCGTACATGCTATGAAAAAAGATAATATGTGTGCACCCTATGCAAAAACTAGAAAAGCGTAACATGCATAGTCTTGCATAGTGCTAGCGCACTATAACACGTGCACCCTTTGCAAGAAACAAAAAAGTGGTTCCAAAAAAGTGTAACATGCATAGTCTTGCATAGTGCTAGCATACTATAGCATGTGCACCCTTTGTAAGAAACAAAAAAGTGGTGCCAAAAAAGCATAACATGCATTGTCTTGCATAGTGCTAGCACGCTATAGCATGTGCACCCTTTGCAAGAAACCAAAAAGTGGTGAGAGAGAGAGAGAGGGGGGCTAGGAAGGTGTGAGAGAGCATATGTGTGTGTGTGAGATAGAGAGAGAGGTGGTGAAAGATGGTAATAAGGGAAAATATAGAGGGTAGGAAGGTGGAGAGAGAGAGAGAGAGAGAGAGAGAGAGAGGGGATATAGAGGGTAGGAAGGTGGGAGAGAGCATATGTGTGTGTGAGAGAGAGAGAGAGGGGGTGAAAGAGGTTAATAAGGGAAAATATAGAGGGTAGGAAGGTGGAGAGAGAGAGAGAGACGGAGAGAGAGAGAGGAGGAATATAGAGGGTAGGAAGGTGAGAGAGAGCATATGTATGTGAGAAAGAGAGAGAGAGAGAGGGTGAAAGAGGGTAAGAAGGGAAAATATAGAGGATAGGAAGGTGGAGAGAGAGAGAGAGAGTCTCTCTCTCTCTCTCTGACTATTTATCATCACTATTTAAATCTATGACTTAAATAAGGCGCGCACCCTATGGAAGTCATAGATTTCAATAGTGTGCTCGCCCTATAGGGCGAACGCCCTTTAGGGTGAGCACACTATTGAAATCTATGACTTCCATAGGGTGCACGCCCTATGGAAGTCATAGATTTCAGTAGTGCACTCACCCTATAGGGCGCATGCCCTTTGTAAGGCATTGGAATTTACCAATCCTAAGGCTTGGATTTTCCTTGGAGATCCAACCCAAAGGCTTGGGCTATTCAAATAGGCCTGAGACGTGTTTTCTAGCAAACATACAAAAAAATGACATCTTTTTGTGGGCTCCTCATTAGGTTTACTCATGGCTCAAGAACGTAAAAATCAGATGACATGATATTGTAGATCTCTCTGTTAGCTATCTAAGCATATAATTTATTTTGAATTCTGATTATGTTAAGTTTTTCATCTCTAATTTCTTTTGTGTGTATGTTTGTTTTTTGTAAAAAACCACTGTGTAGTATTTTGGGCATAGATTTTGGCTCATTCATCGAATTTTGCAACAAGTTACATTTTTAGAAACTAGACTCCATTCTACACACTTTAAAAAAAAATTTGATTTTCGATTAGTTTTAAATGATTTCTAGGGGAGCACACATAAATTTTATGTTTTTAGGATGTGTGCACTTCGTAAATTCATCAAAAATTATACATTCATCAAAAAATTACCAAAAAATTCTAGGATAAACTACGTGGTGTTAGCTAACTTCTCACAGGAGTGATTAAAAAAAATTTAAATTTTTTTTAACATTTTAGGGGGAGCACACCAGATGCTATGTTATGTTTTTTCATAAAAAATAGGACCACTTTCTGTGCTCCCCCTTTTTGAGGGCCTTAATCTGCACCATTTTCAAAATAAGTTAGTAGTTTAGGAACTAGATTTAAAGTATTACAACTCTTGTTTTTGTCGCATCTTAAAATTTTGAGTCTAACTATCTTAAATTTCTTGTTGAAGTTCAGAGTTTGCTGATTTCAGGAAAAAAGTGGCATCTTATACCCCCTTTTTGGTCCCCCATCTTTGTGCACTTACCCAATATACAATTTATAATATGCAGAGTTAGGTACGAATCTCTCTGCAGTTATCTCTCTCCAGTTATGAAGAACAGAAAAATAAACTAAATAATAATAAACTAAAAAATAACAACAATAGTCTAATAAGCCTGATGATTAATGGCATAACATCCCCCCCTTAATCTAAAGGGGTTAAACCAATCATGCTCCAAAACTTCTCAAACTTTTCTCAGCCCAGAGCTTTGGTAAAAATATCTGAAGGCTAATCATCGGTAGGACAATAGTGGAGGTGCACAATTTGATCTTTCACATGGTGTCGAAGAAAATGAAATTTAGTGCTGATGTTTTTAGTACGATCATGAAAGACCGAAGTTTTTGCCATCTTAATTGCTGATTGATCGTCAACAAAAAGTGGAGTAGAAGAAATTTGTTGGGCTTGTAAATCTATAAGAATCCTTCGAAGCCATAAGATCTCTCGAGTAGCTTCAAAAGCTGCCATATATTTAGCTTCTGCAAAAGAGAGAGCTAGAATAGATTGCTTCTTTAATTTCCACGAAGTAGCAGCAGATCCAAGAGACATTAAGAATCCAGTTGTAGATTTTCCATCTTCTAAATCACCTACATAGTCAGAATCAGTATTTGGGGTAAAAGTACAAACCTGTGTCACACTTTTATAAAGGAAAAGGATGACAAAATAAAAAAAATTTAACTTTAACGACATAAAAGTGGCATTTGCGTTTAGAATTTGAAGATAATGTAAACTAATTAAATGTGTAAAATTTGATGAAGTTTACGCTTATAATTTTTTTAAAAAAATTGACCAAAAATTGACATAGTTTTTTAATTTTTGAAGTCTATTTTTTTACTGTTGAAATATGCTGAAAATCTAGGTCTATTTCCCACCAAAAAACTTTATGCAAATAATTTATTTTTCCTCTGGTTTTAGAATATGTTTTAGATGACATGTATAGCTAGTGCATAAAAAAAGAAAGACTGGATTTCAGTAAATATTTTATCTGTTATAACTGTCCAAAGTCGGTGTTACTCGAAATCAACAGTTTTTTGTTCGCACCAAAATTTCCCTATCAAATCTACACCATTAAAAAAAAAATTATATATTCTTGAAGAGGACTCTCTCCTCTAGTGTTAAATATAAGTTTTAAATTTTTTTGACATGATTTTTTATTTTTATTTTTTTTTCGAATGAGCGTGTTCTTAAATGTTAAAATACCTACTTGAAGTATTTTCAACTTATAATATATTATATGAAATCAAAACATAATAAAAATTACATGACCATAATCTTGACTCCGAGCTCTACAAAAGGATATTTTTAGATTTTACAGAAAGTTAAATTTTGACAAAGAATTCAGATCCAGAAGTGAGAACTTCTAAGACTCACCTTTTTTTGCTTATTTGGCTGCCACATGGGATGCCACTTAGATAGGTTCAACTGGAACAGGTTTGGCCAGACCTGGCTCAACCAGAATTGTGGGTGACCAAACACATTCCCGTGCATGAGCCACCCAACCCATTTTTGGGGTTTATATAGTTTTTCATGGAACAAACCCTTCCGGCCGAAACTGTTTCAACCGAAACTCTCTCGCCACATCGATGCCACATGGTGCCTCATGTGTGCCATGTATTTCTAGCCAAAACCAGTTCGGCCGAACCTCTTTCGGCCGGAACTATTTCAGATGGAACCATTAAAAATGTCCTCTAGTGTGACACAGCTATGTACTTTTACCCAATATCCAAATAATGAGAAACTTGTGACTTGGGAGTACCTGAGCCCATAGTTTTGAGTGCCTTTTAAATACTAAAGAACATGTTTGGCTACTAACCAATGACTTTCTTGAGGTTGTTGCATGAATCTGGAGAGAACCCCAACAACAAAATAAATATTGGGACGAGTAGTAGTCGCATAAATCAAACTACCAACAAGTTGCCTGTAGGGAGTTGGATCAACCAACACCATAGAATTGGTGGAAGTGAGCTTGAGATTTTGCTCCATTGGACTACTAAGAGATTTGCAATCTATCATGCCAAACTTAGAGAGAAGTTCACCAATATATTTTTGTTGGGAAATAAAAATTACTTGGGATTTTGAATCACCTCAACACCCAAATAGTAATATAGATGACCTAAATCAGTCATTGCAAACCCTTGCTTCAATTGAGCTTTCACAATTTGAGTAGAAGCCTCATTGTTACCAATAAGAAATAAATCATCCACATAAACAACAAGATAAATGATAATTCCATCAACTTTTTGAACAAAAAGAGTTGCATCATCAAATTCAAAATGCTGAAAATTCAACTGTAAGAGATGCTGAGTGAGTTTTTCATACCATGCGTGGGGGGCTTGTTTCAAACCATATAATGATTCAATGAGCTTGCACACCTGGTGTTCTTTTCCATGGACTTCATATCCTTCTGGTTGTGTCATAAATACTATTTTTCTGAGATCACCATTCAAAAATACAATTTTTACATCCAGTCAAGATGTACTTTCCACCCATGTTGTGCAGAAAGAGCTAACAAAGCATGAATGGTGGTCCATTTTGTAGTAGGAGCAAAAGTTTCATCATAATCTATGCCCTCTTTTTGAGCATAACCTTTGGCAAGAAGGCGGGCTTTGTGTTTATCAAGTGTGCCATCAACTTTATATTTATTTCTAAAAATCCATTTGCAACCAATAGGTTTACAGCCAAATGGTGGATCAACCAAATCCTATGTACCATGTGCATCATACTCAATTTGCATTGTTTTCTACCACACTTGAATATGCTTAGCTTCTTTATATGAATTTGGTTTAGCATCTATTGTCAAATTTAGTTCATCTGAAGTACTGGGAATAGAGGATTGAGTTTGTTGCCTTAGTTTGTAAGAACTTCTTGTACCAGTTTTTCTAATTTCATCTGGTCTTAAATCTTTTAACATTTGCTCTACTTGTTTGGCCCATTTATGAGAAGATTGAGTTTGGACTAATGGCATGTCTAATGCTTGAGGATGATCTTCATGAGTTAATGATGGTGCTGAAACATCAGGCTCAACATTAGGAGACAGATCATTATGAGAGGTGGTCTCTACATGCAAAGGAACAATGGTATCAACTTGAGTTTGTGTATCTTTGGAAATAGATGATGGGAGATATCACAAGGAAATTCTATCAAAGGAGAAACTTTTGCGGAGTTATTCAATTGTTTAAAATTATTTGGAGGATTCACTTTGGAGGATTCATAAAATAAAACATCACGGACAATAAAAAAACTTTCTATGAACCTCATCATACAACCGATATGCTTTTGAAGAATCTGAATAGCCAAGAAAAATGCACTTATAACTATGTTGACCCAACTTATTCTTTTGTTCCTTAGGGATCAAAACATAGTAAGTAGAGCCAAAAATTCAAAAGTGTCGAACAAAAGGAGGATAGCCATACCATACATCATAAGGAATTGCTTGGTGAAGAGCAGATGATGGAGATCTATTGAGAAGATAAATTGTTGTGCTTTCAGCCCAAAAATGTAATGGGACACCTTTGAAATAGAACATTGCCCGAACCATGTTCATGATCGTTCTGTTCATTCTTTCAACAATGCCATTTTGTTGAGGAGTTCCTGGAATAGTGAGATGATGCTGAATTCTATTTTGACAAAGATAATCCTCAAATATTAGAGAAGTAAATTCTCCACCATTATCAGTTCGAAGAGTACCAATTTTGGATTGAGCCTAATTTTCAACCATAATAGGAAACTTTTTAAAGATTTCAAAAGCTTCTGATTTTTGCTGCAAGAAATAAATCCAAGTCATATGACTATAATCATCTATGAATAACATGAAATATTTAGATCCTCCAGCAGACACTATATGGTAAAGGCCCACATAAATTTGAATGGATGAGTTGCAATTTTCTTTGTACCCTCCAAGTGGAATGAGAGAAAGAATTTCTTTGTTGTTTGGCAAGTATACATGCTTCACATTTTTCAACTATTTTAGGCAAAACATGCAAACATCAATACCATTATTTTACATAATATGAATTCTATCATAATTAATATGTCCAAATCTTGCATGCCATAAAAGATTTGGGGATATTCCACTTTCTTCTATAAGATAAGCAAAATCTCTAGAATTTGCGGAAATACCATTGAGTTTTAATAACCTTCCATCTTCACAACCAATAAATGCAATTTCATTATTAGGTATTTTTCTCACAATAACTTGTCCATTTTTTAACAAAATAGAGTAGCCTTTTTGTTGAATCAACACTAGTGATAATAAATTATGTTGCAATTCTGGAATAAACAATACATTATGTAGCACAAAATCTAGAAGATTAGGCAACTTAAATCGAACGGTTCCTTTTCCCACGAGCTGGAGACTTGATTTATCTACTAAAAAAATTGGACCACATACACCTTCATGAAATTCTTCAAAAAAATCACGTCAGAATGTCATATGTTGTGTGGCTCTTGTATCTAAAATCCGTGAATCATGCCATGAAGTATTAGATACAAATTCTAAAATAGTAAGCACATATTGATCATTATCACTATCACAAGCAAATTGGGCTGCCTCTGAAACCTTATCACTTGAAGTTTTATCATGATTATGAATTTTTGTTTTATCTTTCTATTTAAAAGAGTTTTCTTTTAAACTTTATATTTTATCCCATGAGAGCTTGCATTCATGTGCTTCATGAATACCTTTTCTACCACACCTTTTACAATATAGATGTTGTCGATCATTTTGATTATCATTTTGTCTCCATTGACCTCTACTTTTTCCTTTATCATTATAGTAGTTCTAGAAGAACTCTTATACATAGGTTTTTCTTTTTGATGAGCCAAACAAACATTTTCACTAGCATTATCTATTTTCCTTCCAAAAGATTTTTCACATTCAACTATCTTTCCAACCAATTGATCAAAAGTAATAGTTTTTAATTGATTACTTGCTTGAAGGGACTCGAGATAAGTGGAATGTGTTGGAAGAAGTTCCTTAATAAAATTCATGAGATAAATATCAATTTTCTCACCAGCAGTATCAACATCTTATTTTATGGCTTTGATTTCAGAAGCCAGACTCATAACATCACCATTCTTCAATTCAAGATTAAACAATTTTAACTGTAATTGAATAAATTCTAATTCTGAATGAGAATCATATAAATCTTTTAATTTGTGAAGTGTATCCCAAGCAAATGTGCATCCTTGTATATGTCGGTAGACATCTCTATTAACTGAAGCTCTTATCAAAGCCAAAGCTTTTGAATTTTTATATTGCCAATTTTATTTTTTTAACAGGTTGAGTACTTCCATCACAAATTTTATACCATAAATCATTGAAAATGAGTGTATTTTCTACTTTTCTATGCCATTCCAGCCATGTATCTTTTCCAGTTAAAGTTTCCCCAATCAATGAGATAATAGACTACATTGTGAATCTAAATAAATAATTTGCACAAATTGCAGAGTGAAATAAACCTAAAAAAAAAATGAAAGTCACCTCAATATTTTCCCCTTCTTCTGTAATTTATCAAGCAAGCAAAGACAAACTTTCCTTGTATGATTTTGAATTAAAAACTGTAGTAATTTATGGATGGAAAATATGAAATAGAAAACCTCGCTCTGATACCACTGTTAGGCCAGGTTGATTTGAATAAATCACTTTTATTTTAAATCATTGCATTGATATCAAAACAAAAATATACAATTTATAATATGCAAAGTTAGTTACGAATCTCTCTGCAATTATCTCTGCAGTTAGGAAGAACATAGAAATAAACTAAATAATAATAAACTAAAAACTAACACCAATAGTCTAATAAGCCTGATGATTAACGGTGTAACACTATGAAGCTCTATATCTGCATCTGCTCCTGCAACACTCCTTTCTCTTTGAATTATGATTAAAATATGCTACATAATAGTCTTTTATGTGATGAAAAACCCATGGGCATCCACCTACGCGAGAATATAGTTTGAATTTGAATGACAATGGCGATGGCTGGTTGAATGAAACAGGCATTGGCGAAAGGATGAGCCCACTAAGCTATTTAAGCCCGGCACCGACTATTCAACCACAAAATTATAAATGGCTGGATGCATGCCCATGTCATAGTTGCCAAAATCCCCTTCAACTAAGCAGATGATAAACACATGAGATCATGGATGTGAACTTTGGCCTTCTCTACTCAACAAGGATTTAAAATTGTTGGGATAAGGTGACTCAGCCTTATCATGATTTATTATTTTATTTATTCTTTTTGGAAAGATGCTAAATGAAGATGAAATCTTCCACAAGGATGGACTTGGAGAAGAAAATAGAATGTTTCTTTTTTTCTCTGATTTATTCTCTTTGTTTTATTTTTAAAGCAAGAGTTGTGCATAGAGAAAGTTTCTAAAATAATTTGTAGATGCGTTGAATGTAGATGCTTTAGAAATTGTTTCCTCTTGTACGAAAAATCTATAAGTACAAGGCATTGTTGTAGAGAATTGAGAGAGAGAGAGAGAGAGAGAATTGTTTAAAGAGCGCTGTTATGTTGTCGAAATTATTCTAGATTTAGATATCATAGCTGATTACTCTTGTACAGGTGTGGCTCTAAAGATTGTATTGTAGCTTTGTTGTTGATAATACAATTGAATCTGGCTTTGGAGTGGTGGTTTTTTTCCTGTAAGGGTTTCCCACATATATCTAGTGTTGTGTTTATGTGTTGAATCCTTTTTTCTGTATGTGTTTATTTAGCTTGCAATAGTCTAAGTTTTTGTGAGATAAATTTTAGCATCATCTCTCCTATTAGAATTAGCATTTGGAAGTGTTTCCACACTTTGGCTTCCTTTCAATTGGTATCAGAGCCTGGCCAGCTTTGTTATTGTTGTTGGGTAGATGGGTTTTTTTGTGCTGATCTAGTTTCAATGGGAGTTTTGCAAAGGAGTTGTTTTCATAATCTTATTGCAAGTTAGATATGGAAAGCACATCCAACAGAGTAGAGATGGATAAATCTTCTCAAGATGATGTAGATACTTTTGTCGCAGCCTTGACAACACATGCATTAGAAGATGTGTGGTTGATAGATTCAGGTGCTTCTTTCTACATGACATCTCACAAAGATTGGTTTTCAAAGTATGAAGAGTTTGATGGTGGAAAGGTGTATTTGGGTGATAACTCTCATCTGGATATTGTTGGACGTGGTAGAGTCAAGATTAGATTCCCTGATGGTAGAGTGAAGGAGGTTGATGGTGTACTGCATATCCTTGGTTTGGCAAGAAACCTACTTTCAGTCAGCAAGCTTGGTGATGTGGGTGTGCACGTTGTTTTCTCAAGTGTTGGATGCAAGATGACAAGAGGCTCTATGGTGCTTTCTAAGGGTGTTAGGATGGGCACCTTGTATAGGCTGGATGCATGCACAATTCAGTGCAATAGTGCTTCTGTGAAGTCCAAGAAAAGGGCTTTAAATTCTTCATCCTCACTAGCAAATCAAGAAAAGAAGAAGACCATTGTTTCTACATCTGATGGTCATGCTTTTTGGGTACCTAAGGGTGCTAATACTTTGGAGATGAAGCTCCCTGCTGAGAAGACAATGTTATGGCACCAAAGAATTGGTCACATTGGTGAGAAGGGCCTTTGAGCTCTGAAAAATAAGAGCCTTGTTGAAGTCCTTGATGATTGTAATATTGACTTTGACTTCTGTGAACATTGTATTTATGGTAAACATCACCGTGTTTCCTTTTATTCCAATTCTCATAAGTCCTCTGGGGTTTTGGATTATATTCATTCAAGTGTGTTTGGTCCAGTTAATGTTCCTTCGATATCTAGATCTATGTATTTTGTCTCATTCATAGATGATTATAGTAGAAGGACATTTGTGTATTTCCTCATAAGCAAATCTGAATTTTTTACTCAGTTTAAGGAATTTAAATCTTTGGTTGAAAATCAGACTGGTAGAAAAATTAAGTGTTTGAGGACTGATAATGGTGGTGAGTTTTGTTCAGCATAATTTGACAGGTTTTGTAAGGATCGTGGAATTGAGAGACATAAAACAACTCCGTACACTCCACAGCAAAATGGATTTGTAGAGAGGATGAATAGAACATTGATGGAGATGGCTAGGAGTATGTTGAGTGGTGTTGGCCTTGAACAAAAATTTTGGGCTGAAGCTATAGCCACTGCATGTTATTTAATTAATAGGTCTCCTACTTCAGCACTTGTTGAGAAGACACCCATGGAGGCATGGTCTAGCAAGAAGCCCTCTTTGAGACATATCAGAGTCTTTGGTTGTGAGGCATATGCTCATGTGCCAAGTGAGAAAAGATCAAAGTTGGAGAACAAGGTAGTTAAGTGTATCTCCATTGGCTATGGTGTCAGTGTGAAAGGTTACAAGCTTTGGGATCCAGTTGCAGAGAAGGTGCTCTATAGTAAAAGTGTGATATTTCATGAGCTGAAACCTTCCACAGTTGATTTGTAGCCAGAGAAGGAAGAGAAACAGAAAAAGGAAGTAGTTCATATTCCTACTACCTCTAAGGAAGAAGAACTTTGAGCTCCTGATGGACTTGATAATGAGGAGAGCCTAAGAAGCTCTAAAAGTTCTGAAGAAGAGAAAGAACCTAAACCTCAAACTTTGAGGAGGTCTACTCGTGATAGACAGTGACCTAATAAATTTGGTTATTCACCTAAGAGGTTTGGATATTCTTTGTTGGATTCCAGTTGTATATTTTCTTTGATTGCTAACACTAATGAGCCTAGGATTGTTAGAGAGGCTATGGGTATGCATGATGCAGATTCCTGGATGGAAGCCATGAATGAAGAGATGGCAGCATTGAAGAAGAATGCTACATGGCATTTGGTACCTTTGCCTAAAGGACGGAAACCTATTGGATGTAAATGGGTGTTCAAAAAGAAATTGGGTCTAGATGGCAGTGTTGAGAAGTATAAGGCATGGTTGGTTGCAAAGGGGTATTCACAGGTGAAGGGAATTGATTAGGGTGAAATATTCTCTTTTGTAGCTAAGTTGACATCCATTCGATTCTTGTTATCACTTGTAGCAGCTCATGACTTTGAAGTTGAAAAAATGGATGTGAAGACAACATTCCGTCATGGTGATTTGGAGGAGGACATTTATATGTCACAACCAGTGCATTTCGTTGAGAAAGGTAAAGAAAAACTTGTTTGTAAGTTGAAGAAATCTCTATATGGTTTGAAACAGTCTCCTAGAATATGGTATCAAAAGTTTGACACCTATGTGTTGTCTTTGGGATTTCTGAGATCTAAATCTGACCATTGTGTATATTATAAATCTGAAAATGGTCACATTCTTATCATAGTCTTGTATGTAGATGATATGTTGTTTATTGGGAATGGTAAAAGAATGATTTCAGATTTGAAGTCTCAGTTAGCAGCACAGTTTGAAATGAAAGATCTAGGTGCAGCTAGATATATTCTTGGGATTGAGATCATTAGAGATAGAGCTAGCAGAAAGCTTTGGATGAGCCAGAGGAAGTATGTTAACTCTGTGTTGGAGAAATTCAACATGAAAGCTTGTAGGCAGTTAGTTGTTCCAATGTTACATGGGACAAAGCTTTCTATGGAGGATTGTCCAAAATCTCCTACTGAGATGGAGGACATGTCTAGAGTACCTTATGCGAGTGTTGTTGATAGCTTGATGTATGCTATGGTTTGTACGAGGCTAGATATTGTCCAAGTAGTGGGAGTCCTTAGTAGGTATATGGCTAATCCTAGAAGGGTGCATTGGGATGTAGTTAAGAGAGTGTTCAAATATTTAAGGGGCACATTTGAGTATTTCTTATGTTTTCATGGTAATCCTACTATATCTAGACATTCTATTTGCATTTGTGGATATGTGGATTCAGATTGGTCAGGTGATATTGACACAAGAAGATCCACCAGTGGATATGTTTTCATGATATTTGTTGGTGCAATTAGTTGGATGAGCAAGTGGTAGGCTGTAGCTGCTTTGTCCACTATAAAAGCAAAGTACATGGTAGCTACTCATGCTTCCAAAGATGCCATTTGGCTTAAGAGATTGTGTTCTGATATTGGTTTTGATGCAGGACAAATTACTATCTATTGTGACAGCCAGAGTGCTATCTGTTTAGCAAAGAATGCTACTTTCCAAGCTAGAACAAAGCACATTGATGTACAGTATCATTTTGTTTGTGATATGGTGGAAGATGGAAAGGTGAAGTTGGAAAAGGTTGCTACTTTGAAGAATGTTGCAGATGCATTCACAAAGCCAGTGAGCACTGAAAATTTCAGATAGTGTGTTGGTTCTATGGGCCTTGGGGCCTATGTTGTGATACAGTAACTCCTATAAGGTCTTTGTCAAGTGGGAGATTGTTGGGATAAGGTGACTCAACCTTATCATTATTTATTGTTTTATTTATTCTTTTTGGAAAGATGCTAAATGAAGATGAAATCTTCCACAAGGATGGACTTGGAGAAGAAAACAGAATGTTTCCTTTTTTCTCTGATTTATTCTCTTTGTTTTATTTTTAAAGCAAGAGTTGTGCATAGAGAAAGTTTCTAAAATTATTTGTAGATGTGTTGAATGTAGATGCTTTAGAACTATTTCCTCTTGTATGAAAACTCTATAAGTACAAGGCATTGTTGTAGAGAATTGAGAGAGAGAGAGAGAGAGAGAGAGAGAGAGAATTGTTTGAAGAGTGTTGTTATGCTGCCAGAATTATTCTGGATTTAGATATCACAGTTGATTACTCTTGTACAGGTGTGGCTTTGAAGATTGTATTGTAACTTTGTTGCTAATAATACAATTGAGTCTGGCTTTGGAGTGGTGGGTTTTTTCTCATAAGGGTTTCCCACGTATATCTGGTGTTGTGTTTATGTGTTGAATCCATTTTTTTGTATGTGTTTATTTAGCTTGCAATAGTCTAAGGTTTTGTGAGATAAATTTTAGCATCATCTCTCATGTTAGAATTAGCATTTGGAAAGGTTTCCACACTTTGGCTTTCTTTAAAAAATGCAAAGATTTTCAAGTCTCCCTCCTCCAAATCCAGTTCCACCTATATAACCATCTTAAAGGTGTGAATGAATGAAGCATTATGCCATTAATGCTTTTCTCTACCACATCTAAAGCAGTTCACATACATACAACACTTATTCCTCATTTATGGGGTTATATATAATAAACAAACTTATCATAATAATAAACAGATAGATATAGAACTCCTGGGAAACGCTTCAGGGCAACCATACATCCTGCACACCAGCATCTACTCTCAAGGTGAAGGAAATTGGAAACAAGAATTTTATTTAAGATTGGACCCCACTATCAACCTCAAAATTCACAGAAACATCTGGAACCCATCTTAGATCACATGAATCCTTTGGCTCACTTGATTTGTTTGTCTCATCATATGATCTAATGTGACCAAGTAAGATTTGAATCTTTTGATTTATGATAATGGTAGATGGAGTGTCATTTAGAGTGTTTTGTAACCATGGAGGAGGAGGAATGACATATCTGAAAGGGAAGTCAATGAGAATGTTTCCGATCATGTATAATGGATACCAATGGGCGACACAATGAGATTTTATGAAAATTAATTGGTCCATTGCAACTTTTGTGTCCTTGTCTCATTTGAAGGTTGTGTTGAATGTGGAGGACTATAATGGTAGCCTTGGTTTGTGTTCCCCAACTGCCTAAGAAATCATTAGTGGAATGGATCAGAGTTTAGTGCAGGTTTGAACTATGCCTAATTGGAACAGAGTATGCAGATATTGCAAATGAAACATTAGAATGGAAATTATAAATTACACAAAGAGATATCTATTCACAAAACAGTGCCTTTATCTAGAATGCTTTACGCTGGGTTTAACCAAGACATTCTAACCGTTGACTGTTTAGGTGGTTTCAGGTAGAGCCCAGCTGTAACACATCCCTCTTTTGTTTGCCATTACAGACCGTCTGGTGGATGCGGTAATTTTAATGCTTCACATTTCATTTTTGCACCCCAACACATACCTCGAAGTTACCGCGATGTAAACATCAATTTCTTCAGTGTTAAAAGGCACAGGTATCCTCACGAGGTAGTCGCACAGCAAATAGGTCTCTAACCAGCGTAGTCCCAGCCCGTGCAAATGTAAAAGCATGATGGATATAGGAAGTTTGATAGATGATGCTGTTGGAAATGCTCTCATAGATATTTATACAAACTGTAGAAGAAGCAGAGATAAGCCACGTGAACTGTTTGACCGAATGCCTCCGATTCACTACTAGATAGTAGCATGATTTAAGGCATATCTTTAAGACAAAATTTGTCTTTTGTCCTAAACTTTCTTGTTTATTTTTTTAAAATTATTTTTTAATTAATATATTTATCTTTGTCTAAGCATGACAAAATAGAAAAACACTAAGCGGGAAATTCATTAGTGTGTAATTTATTAGGTTTTGGTTTTTTCAAGGAGCAGTTCAAATCCATCTTTACCCTGCAACTGGTTCAGAAAAATCTCATCATCATAAGTCTAGAGTTGGTGCACGAGGCAATGACTATATAGGGATCAGGATGCACTGCTGAATGAAATTTTTATTTTTCCGTTGAATAGGGCACTCTGTTTTTTGGGCACTCAGCGGACACCCCCAAGCTACTATTCATTGCTAGAGATGGATAGAAAATTAATCACCATTATTTCGGCAATGCCAGCGTTAATAGTTGTCTCAGACTGTCGCCTCCCTTGTAATTTTTCATCTTTTTGTTCGTTGATCTAATGAATTTAAAGGTTACTATGAAGGGTTATTGATCACATTTGTATTGCATATGCAAACTCTCATGGAATCGATGCAGGGAAGATGAGGTTAACAAAGGGGTAAAACAACTTAAAGGTTTCAAATATTGATGAGCGTAGATTCCACAACCCTATTTTCTTCATTTCATATTTCCAAATTGTAGAGTTTTCATCATGGTAGGGTTTGTGATGAAACAGGTGCCAAAGAGACGTAGGGAAGAGGAAGAGGCTTTTCATCACAGGAAAGAATTGGAAGGCAACGATGGGACAAGAAAAGACATAATTGTGAGCTACTAGTCCCTTTTGGCATGCTGGGCCGGAATCTAATAAGAAAAATGTTCAGTTTCTCTTTAGTATCCATCTCTCCATTTCTAGCATCTTACTTTGCACGTGTTTCGGTGGTTGGCTATGAGAAGATGTCATTCCCTGGGTGGACAAAGTGGTGAAGGACATTCTAGTTATAAGGGAGCCGCAAATCCACAACTTCCTCCCCCATCTTGCCCTCCTATTATTCAATTGATGGAAGTGAATAAAGGACCTATGCCACCTCCAAATGGATAGTATTCTCCCGCTCATATAACTAACACCAGCCACTCTTGAAAGATTCAGGTATTGTTGATGGACAAGGAACTCATGGCACTCTATTTTAGGTATTGCCCTATTTGAAGTTTATTTTACTCTCTTGATTTGGGGATACAACAACCTCTAGTTAAGGGTTTGGAAACATGGCGTGGGTTTTATCATAGTATCAGGCTAACCTAGATGGGTCAATTGTTGGTCTATTTGTTCAGGTGCATGCTAGAGGTCTATTTGGTCTATGCCAGAGGTGACATCTAGGTGTGAACATAGCCATAATGGGGCAGGCGGTAAAGCTTTATAGAGATACAAAGTTGGGGATAAGGCTTCTCATTCATGATGTGTGGAAGAGTATTTCTTTTGCTGGTTTGTTGCCCTTTAAGTCTAAATTACCAGCTAGATTTTGTATCCTTCTTGGAACTCCTAGATTAATGGGTATACAATATACGCTAAAATATGTGTAGTTTTGAAATGCCAATTTTTTTTTTCTAACACTAAATATTTTGAACTCAACCAACTAATCATTAAGCTACATTGGGGGATTTATTTCACCAGAATGCATTTTCTTCTAACAGTCTACTAGATTAGTTTATCACATGATCACCCATTTGATTCTCATAAATAACATAGTTGCTACTAACTTTTTTGTAAATACACGTCTACTTTGTTGATATTTTAACATCTTGAAAAGTAGTGCTACTATAACTATTAAGCTGCAATTCATTGAGAAACTACATTTACTAGTAATGCTTGTTCTAGGAAAGCTAGAATTTTAGGTCCTTTGATCTTCATATTCATAAAGAATAGATTAATATCGTTGGGGCATGATTGTTTTGGCCTCTAATTTTTTTGTCTAGATCATTCAATCATATGTGGTTGAGTTCTCAAGCTAGGTTTCTTTCGATCAAATAATATACTAATCAAGTTTTTTTTTCCTTTTGTTCAATATCAAAGAAAGAGCATCTAAGATAAAATAATTCAAGGTGGTTAAATAAAGTTTGCAACTTGAGAAAATTTGCAGCATTTAGGGTAGTTTGTAGCCAGTAGACAAGAAGATGCTCCTCAGGAAGCTTTGCAGGTGATTGATATCATATTGAGGGAATTGTCAATTCGCAAGTAGGCATATCATTTAGTTTTCAACGAACATTCATTTGAAATTTTTGCTTATTATACAAATATTCATTCATTTCATAAATACATACTATTATACACTATGTATAGGCTATATACTTATCATAGTTGGAAAAATCAGACTCAACAAAAACTCTTCAAGACCTGAAATTTTTTTAGGAAAAACTCGGCTAATTAGAAATGCATTTTTTTTTTTGCAAAATTCAATGAGAAGATGCATCCAATAAGTTAATTAATGAGAACGCAATAGAAAAAAGTTATATATATATATATATATATATATATATATATATATATATATATATATATATATATATATATATATATATATATATATATATATACATACATATATATATATATATACATACATATATATATATATATACATACATATATATATATATATATATATATATACATATATATATATATATATATATATATATATATGCAAAGTGGGTACAAAATTACATTCTTGTGCATAATGTTGATGGTTGGAAGCAAAATAGTAAATAGTTTCTACAAAACTAGAAGTAAATACATTATTACAACTGTACATCTTCCTCTTCCCATCTCTACTAACAAATAAGGCAGAGGAACTAGAGGGTCTAGTCCTAGAAGTAGAACTCTGTGCTAAGCACGAGTGTGCCTCCTTGCTCGGTATCTTTGTTGATGTGTGTGACTCTCTCTCCATCCTAGTTTTATCTCCTCCTCGCACCAAAAATGACTCCTCATTGTCCTCCTCTTGATGTCATATGATGTGAAACCAAATCCACCCTCCTCCTCCATAGCTAGCCCACCTCTCCAAATCAATGATGTCTGTTGGCATTTCATGAAGGTCATATGTGTTTTGGTCACATGAGTATGTTGTGGTGTTGTCATTGTTGGAAACATGTTTGTTTATGTCAAGAAAAGAGCTTTTCCGATGGTACTAAAGGATCAGATTAAAGAATGATTAAGTGATCAATCAATCGGTGATAGTGCAGAAAGAAAGCAACATTAAATTATTTCTAGAGAAGATGATCGAGTTAAGGTGTGCGGTCATGGAGTTAACATATAAAAAGGTATATCTATCTATTCCTACGATCGTAGCAGTTATTTTGGAGTATTCTGAAAGTTATTGAAGATTAAAGTGTAACTAGCAGTTAGAACAATGAACTGGTGGACACAGTTGGTTAGATCAGTGTTATGATTTAATGTTTATGTTAGGCTGACATGTTTTCGGGTATTAATGTTTTAGGCTAACATCAAGGATGTTTAATTTTTATTTTAGCATGCTCACTCATAATGATAAGTTGGATTTGACGACCAACTTGTTAAACATTTTAGGGTTCTAGCATTGACCTAGAACAAGTATATAGATGGTTAAGAAATTAATGTTAAAGAGAGTTACGATGTTGTTGCAATGATATGTGATGATTTTTGGATATAGCAAAAAGACACTAAAGAATTTAGAGTAGCATAATTGATTTGGAATTCATTAGATCTATCATGCATTGAGAGCAAATAGCAGGTCATTCTTTACCTATTGATTCTAAAAGATTGGCAAGAAAAATCTTTTAATAGGGTCACTCCTAATAGGGTGAGTAGGATCCTAATAGATCTAAAGTGAAAATCCTCTAACAAGACCTAGCTCTTTAGCTAGAGTTTTTAAATCCCTTACCAGGGTAGTCTTTAACAAGACTGTTGTAGTTCTTAAAACTAGACTATAAGTACTCTTAACCAGGTATAGACCTTAGAAAGGTTGTTGTAATTTTGCTCCTAACATGGATGATTTCAAAGTGCACTAGTGAAATCTTGTGGGCATCATCCCTGCACATTTTCTCTCTCTCTCTCTAATAAGTGTTTCCATAGAAAAAATCTTGGTGTTATGTGTTCAAATGTGTAAATGTTTTATGTGTTGTATTGTTACTTAATATTCACATTTTCATGTTGGTTAATTGGAAATATAATCAATAAAATTTTTAGATTTGTGGTTGCACTGATTCACCCCCCCCTCAGTGCCTTATAATACTAACAATGTCATCCTCTGTAAACAATGGAGGTTGCTCCTTTTCTATTCAATCACAATAAGGATCTATATTGCCCAAATCAATTAGACTAGCTAGTGCTTCTTGTGCCTTTCTTATGCACACCCAAAGATTATATTGCACATAGACAAGGTAATTAACACACTATTGGGATAACTTGTGTCTCCTCTTTTGTGTGGATGGACTCAAATAAGCTCCAATTTTTCTCACAATAGGATGAGGTACAAGGTTGGCATAACATTCTGAGAGAAAATTTCTTTAGATGTGGGGCATTTCCACCCCAACTTTTCCACCAAGCATCTGCAAAATAAAATATTGAGAATTTAGAAAGCAAAGGGAAAAGAGAAAACATAATTTATCAAATGGAAAAATTGTAAATGTTTTACCTAGGGTTTGAGTGCCTCTTTCTCTCTTTTCCATCTCTGAAGAGAATAATTTACCCTTTGATTCTGGACAAAGATTTATTGTTCGGTCATAACAAGGTCTCTCTTTGCAACATCATGCATCATCCTCTGAATGCATATAGAGAGGCCCTCTATGACCTCTCTATTAGGATCTGAATAAGAATCATCAAACCTAAAATGAGGGTTGAGGAAGTACCCTATTGCATGACTGGGTTGGTGGAGTTGATTGTTCCACCTCCTATCAATAATTCTCCAAATGGGATCATATTTGAGTCTATCCCACTTATGGTAATTTTTTGTAGACTTGTTGACCCTATCCATGGCCTCATAAAGATACCCAATTGGGATTTGATCCACATCCACCAAGTGCAAAACTCTACCTAGGGGCTTAGAAACTTATAATTGAAATTTAAAAAATACAAATTAGTTTAGAAAAAGATTAATTAATGGAGTTAGTAAGTTACAAATTAATAATGAGAGACTTGAATCAAGAATAATTAAATTATTAGCTTAGTTCATATCATTCATGCATTGTTATCATGCTCATTTCTATCTAGATCATCTTAGCATTTAGCATAATTGTTAGATTTCATTATCTTTTATACTTTCTAACTCATCTTAGAATAACTTAATGGATTAACCTTGTTCATTATTAAGCTTTTCTAATCATTTCTACATCACATCACACTTTATTTGGGCTTAAAATCAATCTAGCATAATCATTCTTAGCTTAATCTGCATTTTAGCTTCATTAGGCTCCTTGGGGCTCTAAGGGCAAATCAGGTGTTCTATACCCGATTTTGTGCCACTATGGCGTTCTCATGGTCCCTATTTGATCCTAAACCTTCCTAATCTGCATTAGGGACATGCTCCAAGTGTTTCGATAGCACACCCACATCCCTAAATCGAGATCAAATCGAACAGTGACAGGGTGCTCCCGTTGAGCTCTATCTGAAGTGTCTTTGTAAATTATTTTTACTATATGCTAAGAATATGATGTTAGGCTAATGTTTGAATGTCTACGCTTGTTCCGAATAGGTTAGGTTTTCTCTGATCATAGATTTATTATTGGCCCAATAATTATGATGATAGCAACATGTAGTGCCACCCCAACCTCATCTTCATACAAAGGTTATGTAACTTTGGACCTTGGTTTGGATGCATGAAGGGGTAAGCATTACTACCATATTGATGTATTAGTGTTAATGTATTACTGTCTTATAATTGCAGAATCGGTGTAGTATAGCTATCGTGGATAAAAGGGTACCTAATTACACATATGATCCTTGTTGGATAATAAGGTTACTAGAGAAGTGTGGTTGATGACTCATTAGGATGATTTGTTAGCTTAGATGATATATGGTATGTTGATTACTTAGATTCTTTAGGGTGAAAGCACAATTGAGTGTCGCCTTTTAGGCTAACTCAATTCACTTGGCCCAGTTAGACTCGGCCCAGTCTAACATGACTGAGTACACGTAGGTGCCACACAGTGCTGAATGGTGCCTACGTGGCTCATCAGACTAGGCCAAGTGGTACTTGGTCAAGTAGGACTTGACTGAGTTTGCCTAGGTGGCATGCCATGTTGGCAGCCAAACCTCTAAAAATATAAAAAACCACAAGTTTGCACTTCTGTTGTTTTGTTCTCTGTTCAAAATAGAAAATGTCAAAAAACTAAAAGCACCCTTTTCTAGATCTCGGAACTATGATTTTGGGCATATAAATTTTGTATTGTTTCAATTACAAAACATTGAATAAAATCGCTAAAAACTACATGTTGGTATATTAAGCTTTGAGAAGTCGTTGATTCAAAAAATATAAAAAAATGTTAAATCAATTTAGAAATTTTTTAAAATCATATACAACACTAGAAAAGAGAGTCCTCTTAAAAAATATATGTAACTTATTTAGTTTTTGCTATAGTTTTGATAGGGGAAAAGTGGCAGGAGACAAAAACTGTTAATTTCAAGTAAGTTCGACTTTGAATACTTATAACGGGCAAACTATAGATCGAAAACACTTTTTTTTCTTCTTTTTTCTGCACTAACTATACATGTCATCTAAAATATATTTTAAAATTGGAAGAAAAAACAATGTTTTACTTATAATGATTTGGTGGGAAGTAAATTCTCTGATTTGTAGTATTTTTTAGGAAATGAAAAAATAGACCTAAAATTTTTTTTAAATATATTTATTTTTGTTCAAGTTTTTCTTAGAAAAGTATAGACATAAAATTCATCCTATTTCACACATTTCATTAGTTTACATCATCTTTAAATTCTCAACAAAAATGTGACTTTTATGCCCTTGAAGTTTTTACAGTTTTGGTGTTGTTAGCATTTTCTTTTGTAAAAGGGTGACAACTTATTGTCCTTTTACCCTTTAGCACTGATTGTACATGCATTATGTTTTTTCTAGTAGATGCCATGATATTTCATAAGGATGGTTACTTGCATATATTTAATGATGTTTGGTTATTATTATTAATATATTTATATTATTTTCTACATGGTTAATCATGTCTGAGGTGTTTGTACAAAGAGGGATGAAGTTTTAGTTACTCATTTATGAAGTCCACACGATGTCTCGATCCCTTTTGCTATTTGATATTGTATATGCACATGTGCTTTGACTATTGTACTAATGTGGACACGTACCAGACATCGACTTCCCTTGAATTGGCAGAGATGAATGTGCCCAGAAAGATATAACCCTAACCTGTGCAAAGAAGTAGTAAGTGTTTGTGGAAAAGACGAGTATAGGAGGTGAAGAAATGCATTTTATTTTGATATACCCAAGATTCCCCATATGATCGACAACTACCTATTTTGGCTTCTTCGAAACAAATATTTTCTGGCAATGGCAAGTCTTTGTCACTACATTTCTTCTTGATTCATCTTTGAACAACAAAATAAATAGACAGCCCTGCAGATCTTCACACCCGCTCTTCACGACGACTTCTTGTAGCTCTGAAACCCCTTAAGGTCAAGGAAAATGAGTAGTTCTGTAATACCCCAAAAATGGGCTATATGTTCATTAACCTCCTACATCCTCAAATCGGATGAAATTGACATAGAAGTCCTAACCTAAGGCACATCTGCACATCATCGAATCTAATTGATTATCTTAAATTCTGCATCGGGAAATATTCCTAGCAATATTCTTAATTATCTTAATTACCTTTAATTTAATGATTATTTGGCGATAAATCACATTTATCTTAAAGTTTGATTAATTGAATATTTTCATATTTAATTAATTAGATTTAATATTTGTCACTTAATTATTTAATTAAATTTAATTCTATCTATTATTAATTGTATTATTTAATTTTGACAATAAATCCAATATCCTATGAATAATTGATTAAATTCTTATTTAATTAATTAAAGCATGTTGTCATTATTTAATAATATAATTTTTAATAAAAGTTTGATTAAATGATTGATTAACCCATAAATCAATTATTTATTTTTAAAAATCAGTTAAGTTGAGAGTAAATCATTTAATTATTTATTTAATTCTTAATTATTATGCACATTCAAAAGAAACAGTTAAACTCCAAATCAGAAAATCAATGCAAGTGTTGACTTTTTGGAACTCAACATCTTTTTTGAGTTTTAAAGTTGATCTAAACTTTTAATTTGAGTTAAAAAGCTGTTTTTGCATGATTTGCATATTTTTGTGAATTAAATTATCTTTATTTTCAGATAACTCAAAAATCAAGTTGAGTTTATTTGAGTGATTTATGGCTTTCTTTCATGCATCCTCAAAGCCTTAGATTTCTATAAAAATAAGGCTCAGCTCTTCATAATTCATCTCTCAAATCTACAAGAATTGCATAATCACGCTAGAGAATTGAAATTGGAAGAATCAAAGCTTCTTGCGAATCAATATTGTTGTGAGATCAATCTTGTTTTTACATTCATTTTAGCTTCATATTGCATATTATTGTTAGATCATTTAGCATATCATAGCATATCAGTTTTTACATATCATAGATTCATATCAAGTTTTTATCATTCTTATTGCATCTAAAATTTTAAAAAAATATAGATTAATTGTATTCATATTTCATATCCATCTTTTGCATTCAAATCCTTCATTTAGGTGTCGTCTAGGTCACTGATCTCGATTACAATTTAAGAACATCAATCTCGCACCTATTAGAAGGCAGTAGATCGCTTGGTAAGATTAGATTTCAATTTTGCATGATTTTTGCTAACCTCTATTGTTTTATTGAAGTGTTGTGTCTACAGATCAGATACAATTTTCACACACGCATTTTTGGTGCCCACCGTGGGGCAACCCACCTTTGCATGTTGATTTTGATTCTTGGAGCTAAAACCATAAAGTTTCAAAGATTTAATTTTATCTCTCAAACGGCTTAGATTTTTTCTCTAAAATTTGTTTTGCAGATTGGACACATACCAGGGAAGCTACAGTAAAAAATTTAGAATTTTTTGAGATGTTTTAAATTTTTAATAATTTTTTCTTGAAATTATGGAAAAAATTAATATTTGACGCAAATCAGCATATTTTTCAAAAAAAATTTAAATTTTTGGAAAGCTCTTCAAATTCTATAGGGGGTCCATTCTTTGTGTTTTAAATTTGGATGCAATATAATAGCTCAAATAGTCAATTTACAAAAACTGGTATGTTTTGATAAAATAGGTCTCTAGGGCACAAATGAAGAGATTTTTCTAAAATTTTTACATTTTTGGAAAGCTATCTATTTTTTAGCAGGGGTCTCTATTTTGAATTTCTATTTTTGTGGCCAAAATCATTAAAAAAAAATCAGATCTTGTTGACTAGGTCAAATGCAGTAAAAAAAATAAAAATTTTGTGATGGGTATGCACTTATTTTTTTTACATGGTTCAATGAATGATATGAGTTGTCATTTGGGTTAATTGTTGGTTATTATTGCTGATAATAATTGATTTTTAGAGCTAACCCTAGGGTTTTCATAAGTTGAATATACGTTGCATATCTTGTTTGCTTGTTGGCTTGTTGGAGAGTTCGTGGCTTACTTGCATGGAAAAGCTCAACAAAAATTGCTAAAATAAGTAAAATATACTAAGCGCGTTGCGAGGATTCCAGGTATTCTCTTTAATTTGATAACATTTCAAGTTGGATCCTAAAATGAATCTCTCATGTGTTTGGCTTGAGTGTTTTCTTTACATGCTTTTCTTCAAATTTGCATAATTGAATACTAAGTTGTAACACCTTAAGTATTGATAAGAAGTCTTAGATACTTGTGATTGATCTAGATTGCTATCTTGGGTTATTAGACTTGCTAAATCCATCGGCCCCTCATTTTCACCCCGTGGTTGCAATCTCAGCGCCATAAAAGGGAGGGGTCTATAGGAGAGAAGCATTAAGTGTTCCACCTGGCAACCCTTTTGTGCTTTCTGGAACTCATTAGTATTCTAGGGTGTGGACTCGCTTCTAGTTTGTGTGAGGGGTTAATTGCTCCACTTTGTGGACTCACCTCATATTTTCTTTAAGCATTAAGTGTACCACCTTGTGCTTTTGAATGCTTTTGGATAGATTTGCTTTCTGGAATATATCTGTGAAAACATAGTAATTAGGCCCTATGAACACTATTTGTGGTTCTTGAGAGATTGGATTCCCAGTGAAATCCTTCTTGATGACAGAATCCTTGTAGGTAGGGAGGATACTTAGTGCGTCTCACGTTCTACTTGGTCTGTGCATCTTCCCTTATTGATTGATACATTCTCTCTCTCGAGAGGTTGATAAATCACATGGGGTTGATATCATAGACCTTGGTGAGACAAACTTTGTCTTAGCATGTCAGATTAATCTACTTGCTTTGTTTGGGTTAAAAGTGAAGAGGCATCAAAACCTTAGATCTAGAGCCAAGTCCCCTTGTGGTATACTATTGTGAGTCACCTTTAGAGAGGGTTAACCGTAGTGGACAATCCCTTCACAGGGAAAACTGCGTTGACGGAACCTCAAGCAGTAATAGCCATTTTTGCTGTGGTAGTGACAGCCGCTATATAAATGTCCTTGTGGAAGAAATCTCCATGGGTATGGTTCATTGTTGGGTTGTCAGATCTCCCTAGCAGCTCCTGATGATTAAATTCTTGGACTGTGTCAAAACCCTGGTGCACTGGGATTGGAGTTCACCCCTTTGGATCATAAAAGTTGCAGAGTCAAACTATTACTAAAAACCCTAGTGAGGCCAAATTTTCATTTTCTAGGGTATATGTGCATTATTGCAAAATATTTTTGGAACATACACAATTAACGTTTCTGAGGATTATAATGAATAAGTCACTTGATTGTTCATGTGCAAGGTTGCTTTTGCCCTTGTTCATTGTTTTCAGACATGCTTGAAATCACTTGCTGTTTGCATGCTTGTTTATCTATCTGGTTATTGAAAATGAACAAATCTGTTACAATCCTCAAACTTGAACATTGAAATTTGCAAACAATCCAAATCTGAAAACTCAAAATTTGCAAAATCTAAAGTAAAATCTTTTTTTGAAGTCAAAAGTCATCTCAGGAGGTCAGAAAGTCATACGAGTTTCTATCAAGTGTTGTTTCATTACTGCCCATCTGTCGTATGATAGAGAACCCACTATCGTACGAGTTTGCAGAGTGTCATTTGGAAAAATTTAGAAAAAGTGTCAGAAAGTTGTTAGAATTGCCAGATACTTAGCTTTTTCAGCCTATTTCCAGAATCTGTCGAATGAATCACTATGTTAGGAATAGAGTAGTAGCTATTGAGAATCAGTACACATGTCTCAAAGAATCAGTACACAAGAGGAAGAAGCTATAATCACCGCTATGATGAAGCAGCTGCAAGCTATGCAAGTTGAACTTAACAATCTTAAGAAAGAGAAGGAACCTAAAGAGTTCTCCATGGAAGCTCTATGCCCTTTTCCATTTGATAAAGACTTGTACATGTCACCATGCCCCCGGACAGAATTTGAGCAATGTGATAATCCTTATGATACCTCTTCCACAGAGAGTGACACATCCATCTTTGGAGACTATGATGACTATGATGATGGACAATATAATGATACCTATGACACCTCTGTTCCTAAGAGTCCTCCTTGTCGTGTGTTCTTGCTTACTAAAAATGGGATGTCACATTGGATAGATCGTGATGGTGATCCATATGATTCTGATTTTGAAAGAGATTTTGACAGCTTTTGTGGACAATACCTTGATTATGATCCATCTACTACTGCTGAGGACTATAAAATGCATCGTGTTAGCTTGAAGCATCAATATTATAAGAATCCTTCTCCTAAGGACTCTCCTGCTAAAAATAAAGATTATCTTCTCAAGCAAGATCATGTTAATGTTGAACCTTTGTCTGGTGATGGTTCCCTTCCATCCCCTACTTCCTCCAATACCCGTACATTTCCTAAAGCTTCCAAGTCTTTCAAATCTTTCATAGAACCTTCATCTGACACAAGCCTTGATATTTTTCATGCGGTTCCCTATAGTTATCCTCAAGGGCTACCTCTTAAAGATACTCAAGCTAACCTTCACTTGGCTACAAATACTTTCAATAATGCTAAACCTAAAGAGCCTAAGCCTTCATATGCTATAATTCCTACTTCAGCTAGTCCTCCACCATCTCTTCCAAAGTCATCCATACAATCCCAACATGCTTCCTTGTCCTTAGAAGTGGCTTCATGTCAAGAGGACTCTAAAAATGATGAAGAAAAGAACATAAAGAAAGATCAAGATCAAGAACCCTCCATGTCATCCACTCCTTTTCCTGATGTCTCTTATCTGCTTCATGGTTCTTTTGATCCTGCACACCCTTTTTCATGCATTCCACCATGTCTTAAGTCTTCTCCTAAGCAAGATCAAGCTACTACTTACACTGTTGAAATTATTGACAATCAAAATAACCTTACCACACTTGTGCTTTCCAAAGATGATACTTCCATTAAGGTTGGTAAAAATGGTGTTGTTACTTCCAATGTTAAGCCTATTGAAAATCAAGAGAAAAATTATGAGCTTATGCTATCCAAAGATCATTGTCAAGATCAAAGTCTTCCATCTTCTTATTCTACCACTCCATGTTCATTTCCACTTTCTACTCTTCCTAAGTCTTTGCAAGTTTTGAACAATCCTATCAAAGAAGGTGCTCATATTCAAGATGTCTACGATTCTATTGAAAATTTTAATGCTCACTCTAAAGATGCTGATATCCTTGGTTGTCATATAGATGCTGATAAACTTATTGATTATCCTTTTATGTCTTCCACTTCCATCCTTGGACCTCTTCCACCACTATTAAGAGCTTCACATTTGCCATCCATCTTGGGTCCTTACATCCCTCCATCTCCCATCTTTCCTCAAGATTAACATAGATGCATACCCTTGCATCCTTTTCATCCACCCACCCATCTAAACCAGTCATATCCTCCTTCTTCCACAAGTTCCAAGTCTTTTGGAAGTAACTTGAATGTTCAATACAAGAAAAAGAAGCAATACAAGAATCCATAAAAAAAAAAGATCACCATGTCTCCTCTAATAGACATGGAAACATAAAGTCAAAAGAGATATCTAAGAAAAAAACTACAAGACAAGTATGGGTTCCAAAATCTATCATTAAAGATATTCTCTCCAAATTACTAAAAAGAAATGAAAAGCCTACGACTATATGGATTCCAAATTCTCTCTTGAAAGAGTCTGGTGTTGAGCAAAAAGTTAAGTTGACATTCAAGCTTCCAAAGACTTCCACTTCATTTTCTTCCAAAAGCATTCCTCCATTCCATGCGCCTAAACCACAACCTCTGTTATCCATTCGCCATATTCCTTCATTCACGATTCATCCATCCTTTCACCGCCCTTCAAGTTATGTGTTGATGTTGAGCTTGTCTTACTTTCCATCTACCCTTTCACAATCCTTCCATGCATTATCCTTCTACCTTCTATCATTTTTCCTCATTTGCCTATTCTTCCTATCTTCCAACCTCACTCGCTTTACATAAAACCTTATCCTCTATTTTTCTCTTCCATCTCCCTTTCCCTATCAGCATCTTTGAGAATATCATTTTGATTCTTTGGCATATCATGGTTTATCCTTTCAAGGAGCACTATCTAAAAAGCTTGCCTTCTTCCAAAAATTTAAAAAGAAATGAAAAAAAAAATAAATTGAAAATGTGCCTTGGTGGAAACTTGAAAACAGGCGCCTTGGTAGCAAAAGTAAAGAGAAATAAATTCATCCTATGGTGAAAACCACTCCCTTTGGCACCTTGGATAAGTACCATGATGAAAACCTGGCAATCAGACATCATGCGTAGTTCTTCTACATAATTCATCCATTTCATCTTCTCACTTTGATCTTGATAATGTTGATCTATACATGAATATTTGGCTATCTTGTGAGCTATCTTATGATGATCTTGCTTTCATTCCCTTCTTGTTTAACCTTCATGTCTATCTTCCTCCATTCATTTTCACCTGTCGCTATCCTTTTCCCCTTTGGTCTTGATCTAATAGAAGAAAGAGTAAAACATAGTGCTATGAAGCCTCTTGACATGTCTACTCCTTTGGACTACATCCTTTCCTTCTTTGGCATTACGCTTTTGTGACTTATCCTATGCTAGTCTTTTATTGCTTGTCCAAATGCGCTTTACATAACAATTTTTCCCTAGCTTGGGTATTCTTGAGGAGTTTGCCCTTTAGAATTTCTTCCCTTCATTCGCCTTCATTCTCTTGTCTTCCCTCTCTTCCACTAGCTTGCTAATCTCTCTTATTCTCCACTTTGCTAGACATTGGGACTACACGATATGATCTTGCTTGGGAGTTTGCAATGGAAAAAGATGCTATCAGGTATACCTAGTATCAGAATCAGTATCAGAATAAGTATCAGAACAAATATCAGAACTAGTATCAGAACAAGTATCAGAACTAGTATCAGGACAAGTATTAGAATGCCTACTGGGGCTACACCTTTCACTTTAGTTTATGGGTCTGAAGTGGTACTGCCTATTGAGGTCGAAATCCCATCACTAAGAATCATAATGCATGGTCTAGTAACTGATGATGACTATAGAGTGTCTAGGTTGCAAGAACTTGAACTACTAGATGAGTGCAGACAAGCAGCATATGATCATCTCAGAGTATATCAGAAGAGAATGTCTAGAGGTTACAACAAAAAAGTCAGACACAGAGAATTTCAAGTTGGTGATCTAGTCTTGAGAGAAAATCTTAAAAATCAATCCCATCGAGAACGCAAGGGGACGTTTGAATCCAATTGGCTGGGTCCCTTTGTAATTACTGCTACTTTTGGCTCTGGTGCCTATCAACTCTCAACGACTAAAAGAGAATAGCTCCGAGAACCAATCAACATTCTCAATCTGAAGAAATTCTATGCCTCAAGCATTCAGTCTATGGTAAAATATCTTAAAAAAATTATAAAAATAAGAAAAAGTCCTGAAAAAATGAACATCTTGGTGAAAACCTAGCAATAGGCACCTTGATGATTCACAAAAAAATCAAAAAATATTAAAAGTACAAATTTAAAAAAATTGAAAAATGAAAAATACAAAAAAATGAGAAAAAGAAAAAGTGCCTTGGTGAAAACTTGGAAACAGGTGCCTTGGTAGCAAAAATAGAATCTTTGCCAAGATGGTGAAAACTCAGCAAACGGGCACCGCTTGTTTCAAAATGCTCCATCTATCAGCGCAATCTTGGTCTTTCCCAGCTTTCAGTTTTGCTTTAGTTTGTACATATCTCCCGGTTTGTTTCTGCATTTCCAGTTTTCAATAAGTTAGTCTGTACACCAATTAGCTCAAGCGTCTGTATCCTATCAATGCTTAATACTTGGGGGCAATCAATGTCATATCCTATGGTCTCTAGTGTATCTTAGATGTATCATATCCATTCAGAGTCCTTTGAAGCTTCATTTGAGTCAGTCAAGTCTGTCTCGTCTCTAGAAAGGATTTTGCATCTACAATAACAATCAAACACAAACTGAAAACAATCTGTGCTTTTCATGCTTTTATCTCCTTGTATGCTTACTGATTCGCATTGAGATTTTTGCATATTGTGTCCCTTCGAGCTCTTCGATGATGTCCTTTATAAGATTTAGAGAGTGATGACTAAGGGCATAATCTTTTCTTTGTCTTCTGCTTGTATGTGAAAATCTAACGTCTTTGAAAATTTTGGATTGAAATGGTGTCCGACTGTAAGAGCCTCTATCTTGAATTGGATGGCCATGCGTACCTCGACCATTGATACCCAAAAAATTCAAGGAAGTTTGATCTCACTATTATCTTTTTGAGTAAGTTCTTTCTCCTACTATGAAACACGATCTTACCTAAGGATGTGAACGATAAAGGGTCACTACGGGTAATTCATACTAGATTTAGAATGATCTCTTGACTGTTTGATGTGTATGTTAAATGCAAATTGCTATATCAAAATGGACATGATATTCAGGTCATCCTAGCGTTTATGCCTTGGTGCTTATATCTAATCTGACATTTCGAAAATAAAATCAATATTCATATATCCATGGTTGTTGACTAGTGGATGTTGTATTGATTCTTGCGCATACAAATTGATATTCATATGTCTATGGTTTCATAGCTAGTGGGCATTGTATTGATTTATCCGGTTACCTAAAAGTTCAATGATGATAACAAATCGACACATGATCAGTGACTAGGTCCTAGGTCTTAGGTTGCATTTCATTTTGCATGTCTCTTTGCATTTTGCATGTTGCATGATCTCACAATGGCTAAACGAACTTCAATGCTTAAACAATTCTCCACTCGCATCTTCAAATCTAACAAGAGCTGAATCTCACACGAAGGTTCCTCCAACGAAACAGCAAGTAGAATCCTTTTTCGGGATCAAAATCGAAATCTGAGATTGTTTATTATGTCAAAATCGCGATTTAAAATTTTGGGCCTAGGACGGTCTACTGCTTTCATATTCGACCTTCGATCATCACAGAAATCTAGTATTCAACTTAACTGATTATCTAACATCAAACTATTAAAATTTCAAACTTTTAACTATGGTCAAACCTAGTCTACTTGGTCTCCAGGACCTCCAAACGATGCAAAACGCGTTCTCGGACGTGTATAACCACTTTTCAAATCAATTAACATGCTTCTAAACCATTTAACATTGACTTTTATTGTCAGATTTTGATTTTAATCCTAAGGGGGCATGGTATTGCACATCATTCAAGTCTATAAAAATTCTATCAATCTTTCCTCAGTAATCAAGACAACAACCATGTCTAGTTGCTGAATCATCAAAAGTCCTCATCGCTCGGGGCAAATCTATCATCACTTGGGGCATATCAGATTCGTTGATCCATATCAATCTGGTATCCTCCTAATCTTGTAATCTGTATCGGCTTTTTGCAACCATCAGTTCATCAGTGTTATTTCCTTGGTTCTTTAGTAATTGAAGGGGTTAGATGTGATACCTACATCGTGGTTCTGCTAAGACAATCGAGTCTAGAATCAGTCACTCACTTCTTTGCAATTCTAAGGTTCAGAATCGGACGTTTTGACACTCTTTCGCAATTATCGATTCATCGCTGCTATAGTGAACATTATTTTTGGTCATTCAGGACCTAATATCTTCAAATCTTTCAATCATCATATCTTTCAAATCAGTTTCATATCTTTATCATACACAGACTATCTTTGAACCACTGTGCTTCGCACAACAATTCAAAGAGGGGCAAAATGTAATACCCCAAAAATGGGCTATATGTTCATTAACCTCCTACATCCTCAAATCGAACGAAATTGACATAGAAGTCCTAACCTAAGGCACATCTGCACATCATTGAATCTAATTAATTATCTTAAATTCTGAATCGGGAAATATTCCTAGCAATATTCTTAATTATCTTAATTACCTTTAATTTAATGATTATTTGGCGATAAATCACATTTATCTTAAAGTTTGATTAATTGAATATTTTCATATTTAATTAATTAGATTTAATATTTGTCACTTAATTGTTTAATTAAATTTAATTCTATCTATTATTAATTGTATTATTTAATTTTGACAATAAATCCAATATCCTATGAATAATTGATTAAATTTTTATTTAATTAATTAAAGCATGTTGTCATTATTTAATAATATAGTTTTTAATAAAAGTTTGATTAAATGATTGATTAACCCATAAATCAATTATTTATTTAAAAAAATCAGTTAAGTTGAGAGTAAATCATTTAATTATTTATTTAATTCTTAATTATTATGCACATTCAAAAGAAACAGTTAAACTCCAAATCAGAAAATCAATTCAAGTGTTGACTTTTTAAAACTCAACATCCTTTTTGAGTTTTAAAGTTGATCTAAACTTCTAATTTGAGTTAAAAAATTGTTTTTGCATGATTTGCATATTTTTGTAAATTAAATTATCTTTATTTTCAGATAACTTAAAAATCAAGTTGAGTTTATTTGAGTGATTTATGGCTTTCTTTCATGCATCCTCAAAGCCTTGGATTTCTATAAAAACAAGGCTCAGCTCTTCATAATTCATCTCTCAAATCCACAAGAATTGCATAATCACGCTGGAGAATGAGAATTGAAATTAGAAGAATCAAAGCTTCTTGCGAATCAACATTGGTGTGAGATCAATCTTGTTTTTACATTCATTTTAGCTTCATACTGCATATTATTGTTATATCATTTAGCATATCATAGCATATCAATTTTTACATATCATAGATTCATATCAAGTTTTTATCATTCTTATTGCATCTAAAATAAAAAAAAAATATAGATTAATTGCATTCATATTCCATATCCATCTTTTGCATTCAGATCTTTCGTTTAGGTGTCGTCTAGGTCACTGATCTCAATTACAATATGAGAACATCAATCTCGCAACTATTAGAAGGCAGTAGATCGCTTGGTTAGATTAGATTTCAATTTTGCATGATTTTTGTTAACCTCTAATGTTTTACTGAAGTGTTGTGTCTACAGATTAGATACAATTTTCACACACACAAGTTCAAGCATGTTAATAATAAACATAGAGCTCTCACAACCCCTCCTTTGATGGTGATTTATATTAAAAATCTATATAAATGAAAATTAATTTTAAAAAATAAAGTTATTAAAGTCATAAAAATAAGTATAGACATAAGTATTTTAGAAGCAAGTTAAAAAATGACCATATCAAAGCTATGAAAAATTCTTAAATCAATAAACTTTTGGATAATCAATAGATTTTAGCCATATAAAAATAAAATAAAATAAAATAAAATAAAAATGAAAAATTATAACAATTAACTTCAAAATATAAACCAATTAAAGTCATGAAAAATTGTATGGAATATTGTGAGACAGTTGTTAGGGTTTTGCTAATTATAATATTATACTTAAAAAATCTTTGGATATTTTATATTATATTCTTATTTGCGCATGTGTTGTTCTAGACCTTCTACTTGCACAATCCATGATATTTTGGTGAATTGTGGCAACTCAGTTCCGCCCGCCCGCTTTGACCAAGGCAAGAATAAAATAAGATCCACTTTGAAGGTGCTCGACAATTGCTTAGGAACAGACGGGTCAAAGAATCTTAACCTTTGATTCGGCGATGAGAGTGTATTATAAATCCCTGGGCACTCCCCTTCTTATTCATTAACGAATCCCAGACAGCACGTTTGCTGCTGTTGAGCTCAACCAGACTGCAAATCAATAATGTCCGTGAAATTGGAGGACGAGGTGCACTCCTGGGCGGGTAGCCTGCGTCTTGGAAGCCGTCGTTTGTTCGAAAGATCGGAGAGCGTTTTCTCCGCTTCTTCCGCGGCATCGAGAAACCATCTAGATGAGGACGAGTCCCTCAAATGGGCTGCCATCGAGAAGCTCCCCACCTACGATCGCCTCAGGACTGCCATTCTGAAAGACGTTCATGGCGAGGTGGATGTCACAGATATCCAGATCGACAGCCGTCAGAGAGTGCTCGACAGGCTCGTCAAAGTTGCCGACCAGGACAACGAACGCTTTCTCCACCGCCTGCGAAGAAGAATCGACAGGTTTGGCGATTAACTTCTTTCAGACCGTGCCCTTGCTTTCCTTTGTGGGCCATGCTTTCATTCTTCTAACGTTTTCTGGAATTCTTTCCTTATGAATTCAGAGTGGGCATTCAATTGCCGGAGGTTGAAATCCGATACGAGCACTTGAATGTCGACGCCGACGTCCATGTCGGTGGTAGAGCGTTACCTACACTCCTCAACTATTCACTTGATATGTTCGAGGTATTGATGATATTATTGATGTTATTATTGAGGTGAATAACTTGGAATGGATGTTGGGTAATGACGTTGAAACCTGCAATGTCAATTTCAGGGGCTGTTGGATTCGCTTCATTTGTACAAGGGCCACAAAACAACCATGAATATTCTTCAAGACGTCAGTGGTGTGGTGAAGCCCGGCAGGTGAGGCACAGGCACAAGCATAAGCACACGAAGACGTAAATTACATGCTAAATTACAGGCTTACTGTGTCTCAAATTTGATATTGAAATTGGGACTTTATGCAGGCTTACGCTCCTCCTTGGACCTCCAGCTTCGGGCAAATCTACGCTCCTCTTGGCTCTCGCGGGAAGGCTGGACAAGTCTCTGAGGGTATGCGTGGCTTTTCTTATATTCAATGCTTTGAAAAGATATAAGTGAGTTAGAATAGCCTGCCTGCTTATTACTGCTGGGAACTTTAAAACACAAGCATACTGAAAACAAGGGAAAACAGAGGATTTTCTAAACAGGAACTTTAAAAAACAGGGGAAAACAGAGGATTTCCTAAACAAACAAAAAAGATCTTTTTATTGATTAAGTGGAGGATTACATTGTGCCTCAGTTATGAGAACTTTTTCATTGACTTAAGAGAAACATAAAATGGATGCAGGTTACAGGATCGGTGAAGTACAATGGGCATACAGTGGACGAATTCGTCCCAGAGAGGACGTCTGCTTACATTAGTCAGCATGATTTGCACATTGGGGAGCTGACTGTAAGGGAAACTTTGGACTACGCTTCTCGCTTTCAGGGCGTCGGCTCCAGATATGGTATGTTAGTTTTCAAAATTCCTCTCAATTTAGAGTTATGAATCTCTTCAACATTGAAAATTGAATAAAAACTCATTTTTCATAAGAACGAAACCCATTTAAGTGATGCTTACAGAACAAAAAAATCACCCATCCTGCTTATCAATTTATCAATGATGCATACTTTTTTCTTTTTTTTTGGCCCGTTTTTAGATATTTTGACTGAGCTTTCGAGGCGAGAGAGAGAACAGGACATCAAGCCAGATCCGGACATAGACATATTCATGAAGGTTTGTGCAAGTCTGTGATGTGAAGAGTTTGAATGTTGTATCATAACTCTGATGAATCTTCCAGGCTAACGGGAAGTTGTTGTGCAGGCAACTTCAATAGAGGGGCAGAAGACGAGCATGATGACGGACTACTACTTGAAGGTACTGAAAATGTTTGTTTTGACATTCAAGAGCCTGTTATAGGTTTTGGATTTGTTTGAGAGATTCTTATGAAATGGTGGGGATATTTGGGGTTGGAACAGATATTGGGGCTGGACATCTGCGCGGACACGATAGTAGGGGATCAAATGCACAGAGGAGTTTCAGGTGGGCAGAAGAAGAGAGTTACAACCGGAGAGATGATCGTGGGAGGTGCGAACGCGCTGTTAATGGACGAGATTTCCACTGGCCTCGACAGCTCCACGACATTTCAGATTGTTAAATCCCTTCGTCAATACGTGCACGTCTTCAAGACGACCATGGTGATTTCGCTCTTGCAACCTGCCCCCGAGACATACGATCTCTTTGACGACGTCATTTTGCTTTCCGAAGGCTATCTCGTTTACAGTGGGCCCCGTGAATCCATTCTTGAATTCTTCGAGTCCATGGGATTCCGATGCCCTGAAAGGAAAGGTGTTGCTGATTTTTTGCAGGAGGTAAGAAGGACTTTGTCAGGTTCCGGATTCTGAGATGTGGGTGCTCTTATTCTGGATTCCAATCAATTAACTAATTACTCACATCATCCCATTTATGTTATGAATATAACAGGTGACTTCGCCCATGGACCAAGAACAGTATTGGGCGAACAGAAGTCAAGCGTACCGTTATGTTCCCGTCAAGGAGTTTGCAGACGCATTCCAATCTTTCCATCTCGGAGTGAAATTGAGCGCAGAGCTATCAGTTCCCTATGATAAAACCAAATCTCATCCTGCTGCGCTGACCACACGGAAATTTGGCATAGGCAAAGAGGAGCTTTTCAAAGCATGTTTGGATAGAGAAATTCTGTTGATGAAGAGGGGTTCATTTGTCCACATCTTCAAATCGATTCAGGTAATTTTTTTGAGAATTTATCTACTGAATTTCGTCCAAGTCTAGTAGGTACATGAATGTTTAAAGAGTGGAAACATGTGTGGCAGATCACTATAATCGCTTTGATTACGATGAGCGTCTTCTTCCGAACGAACATGCATAACAGGAATGTGAATGATGCAACGATCTACTTCGGAGCTCTCTTCTTTGGGCTAACGCAGATGATGTTCAACGGTTTTGCGGAACTGTCGATGACAGTCGACAAGCTCCCTGTCTTTTACAAGCAGAGGAGTTACAAGTTCTTTCCTGCTTGGGCTTTCTCTTTTCCAGCCTGGGTTATGTCCGTTCCTACTTCCATACTCGAATCTGTGATCTGGATCATTTTCACATACTATACCATTGGTTTTGCCCCAAATCCTCAGAGGTAACCTATACGTGCCTTCAATTATAGTAAAAGGATGTTTGTTCTTTGCTAATTTACTTCTGGTGCCAATAATATCTAAATCTGACACTGTTATATGAATGCAGATTTTTCCGACAGTGGTTGCTGGCCTTCTCACTTTCTCAGACTTCATTAGCGCTTTTCAGATTCATAGCGTCTCTAGGACGGAATCGAGTCATTGCGATGGTTTTCGGCTCTTTTGCCCTCTTGGTTGTTTTCTGTCTGGGGGGATTCATCATACCCAGAGGTATCAATCACACTTTTTCTCTTTTCCCCCCTCAATCACTAAGTAAATATTCATCGACTAAAAACTAATGCTTTGTGATGCTTTCCCTTGCTGTGCCAGGTGATATCAAAGGTTGGTGGATATGGGGTTACTGGATTTCTCCTCTCATGTACGCTCAACAAGGAATTGCATCAAACGAGTTCCTAGCAAGTAGATGGCAAAAGGTTAGTTCATTGCTTCTTCTCAATTGGTACTTTTTCAAATTGGTTTTCTATCCTAGACTCTAGACTTAAACTGCTGGCTATGTTTATGTTAACGTTGCCAGGACACGGAAAATGTTGGTGTGACATTGTTGCATTCTCGCGGACTATTTTCTGATAACTGGTGGTATTGGCTTTCTGTTGGGGCGCTCCTGGCATACTCTGTTGTCTTTAATGTACTCTACACGTTGGCGTTACACTATCTTGAGCGTGAGTAAAGTAGCTCCAAATCACGTAGATTAGATATTGAATACTTTGCTTACCACCAGTAGATTAGATTCAGCTAACGCCTTTACTCTATATTTCATCAGCCCTGGGAAAGGCGCAGGCAACAGTTTCGGAAGAGGACTTGAAACATAAAAAGTTTGCGACAACTGGTTTGCAAAACAGAGTCGTCCGCGACAGTGGGGTTGAAATGCAAAACATTCAGCGTGGGGGTACCGGAGAAATTCAATCTGCTGGTAAGGAGATCCAGCCAAATGTTACCCGTCTAACATTAAGATTCCATGTGAAAAGAGTGGGTGGTAATGATTTTAATGTTAAACAGGTGGGAGAACTGGTTCTCAACAACAGAGAGGTAGCGGTGTTTCAAACAGGTCTGATTCCGTGGTGACAAGCGCCCGTGAGGCTGGCAAGAAAGGCATGGTTTTGCCCTTCCTCCCTCTCTCCATGGCCTTCCACAACGTCAGCTACTTCGTCGACATGCCCGAGGTAAAAATGCAGACTCAATTTTTGATATAAAAATGTGAAATAGGTGACCATTTGAGTAATTGATTTTCTTTCGAGACATCCTTTAGTAATGGGGTAATTGATGAAATTATGTGATGGTTTAGGAAATGAAACAACAAGGAGTGGCAGAAGACCGACTTCAGTTACTGCGTGAAGTGAGCGGGACATTCAGGCCAGGCGTGTTGACATGTTTGATGGGGGTGAGCGGGGCAGGGAAGACGACCTTGATGGATGTTCTTGCAGGAAGGAAAACAGGGGGATATATTGAAGGTTCTATCACCATATCTGGGTATCCCAAGAAACAAGAAACCTTTGCTCGCATTTCTGGTTACTGCGAACAGAACGACATACATTCTCCCAGTGTCACGGTCTATGAATCCCTCATATACTCTGCTTGGCTTCGTCTTCCCAAAGACGTCGATCGTAAAACCAGAGAGGTATGTTTTATTTTTTAAGTAGGCGTAATTTATTGCCCTTGAATGCTCGATGTAAAAACATGTAGTTATTTTTTCAGTACTGATCGTGAAAACCTTGCGTTTCTGTTGAATAGATGTTTGTGGAGGAAGTAATGAGACTGGTAGAGATAGAAAACTTGAGAGGAGCTCTGGTGGGTCTGCCTGGAATGAGGGGGTTGTCGACAGAACAGAGGAAGAGGTTGACAATTGCAGTGGAATTGGTAGCGAATCCATCCATTATATTCATGGACGAGCCAACGTCGGGACTGGACGCCAGAGCTGCTGCAATTGTTATGCGAACAGTCCGCAACACTGTGGACACGGGACGAACTGTTGTGTGCACCATTCATCAACCGAGCATAGACATATTCGAGGCCTTCGACGAGGTAATGCACATGAAAATGAAAAATCTTTAATATTAGATGTTGTGGGGACATGAAAAATGAAATATGAATTTAAATGTGGATTCCAAATTTGCAGCTGGTGTTGATGAAGCGTGGAGGGCAAATGATATACGTGGGACCTCTAGGTCACCATTCAAAGGACCTAGTTGAGTATTTTGAGGCAGTTGAAGGCGTGCCCAAGATTACCCAGGGTTACAATCCTGCGACATGGATGTTGGAGTCGTCTTCTGTTGGGACCGAGCTTCGACTTGGAGTTGATTTTGCAGAGATATATCGCAATTCCCGTCTGCATGAGTAAGTGTTGGTGATGGTGGTGATGATAGCTATTTACTATTTGACTGTGCCATTTCCCTCATGATTGTGTGTTTTGGCAGGAGAAACGATGCTCTGATAAAGGAACTGAGCGTACCAGCTCCAGGGTCGAAGGATGTAGCATTTGAGTCGCAGTTTTCGCAGCCTTTCTTCGTCCAGACGTGGGCTTGCCTGTGGAAGCAACATTGGTCATACTGGAGAAATCCAGAATACAATGCAATGCGCTTCTTTTTCACATTCATCGTCGCTTTGATTTGTGGCACCATTTTCTGGAGGATGGGTCGTAAGACGTAAGGCTCGCCAATTCCCCTTCCTTCCCTTCAACTTGGAATTCCATCTCATCCTTCTTCTTCTGACTGAAATACTTTCTAATGCAGAGGAGAGCAGAAAAATATTACCAATGCAATGGGCTCAATGTTTGCATCCGTCATGTTTTTGGGCGTGAACAACGCATCAGCAGTTCAGCCCGTCGTGGATGTGGAAAGAACGGTCTTCTATAGAGAAAAGGCTGCAGGGATGTATTCGGCTCTCCCCTATGCCCTTGCACAAGTACGTACTTATTCTTAAAACCATAATTTAATTTATTATTATTAAATTTATATGGTAGATTTTATATCATTTAAATTATTCAACATGAGGGCATACGTCCCTAGGCTGGAATGAATATCAAATCTTTATTTCATACATTTGATCAAAAAATTTAACAAGAGCTAATTGCACAGGTGTTGGTTGAAATACCTTACATTTTTATTCAATCAGTCGTCTATGGATTGATTGTGTATGCAATGATAGACTACAAATGGGAGGCAGCAAAGTTCTTCTGGTTCTTTTTCTTCATGTTCTTCACATTCCTATACTTCACATATTACGGCATGATGACAACCTCTATCACTCCTAATGCAAATATCGCTGCAATTATATCTTCAGCATTTTATGGAATATGGATGCTTTTTTGTGGTTTTATAATTCCACGCAATGTAAGTATTATTCTTGATGCTCATGTAATGACATAGTATTCTTTTTCTTTTTTAAAATCATATATTGATTGAACGAATGTTTGTTGCCATGACAGAAAATCCCAGTGTGGTGGAGATGGTACTACTGGGCAGACCCTGTTTCATGGACACTCTATGGATTGGTTGCTTCACAATTTGGAGACCTTGAAAATGCGATATCTAAAACTGATGGCACTAGAGAAATAGTAAAGGATTTCTTAAAGGATTACTTTGGATTTAGACATAGCTTCCTAGGAACTACTGCAGGCTTTGCAGTAGGATGGGGTGTTCTCTTCGCCTTCATCTTTGCATTCGCCATCAAATATCTCAACTTCCAAAATAGATAGATATTGCAAGGAGACTCAACAAGGCATCCACTAACCTGATGTCAACTCATATTCTACATGATCAAATTTAGATCAAATCTCTCCACATATGGGTAGTGGAGTGCCATTCAATCACATCAATGTTTCTACCCCACTCTTGTGTAGTAGAAACTCTCTTGATTTAATTATTTTTTTCTATAAAGTTGGAATTATTTATAATTTCACTTTTACAAGATCTTAAGCAATAACTTCTCAATGTCCAATTTTTGTATGTGATTACCACTACATACGTTATGAATACTATTTTATGTTACTAGCATTATGATGGTAATCCAATTCTATTAAAAAGGACTTGCTTGTGTTTTGTATTTTATTGAATGCAATATTTTTAAAAATGACTCTAATGTATACATGAAAATAAATTTTAACAACCTCAAAATTTCTTATAAATTATCCAAAATAAGCATCCCAATCCTAGAAAAAAGGTACAAAATAAATATTCTAAAAACTTTTCTTAACTTCTATAATACAATATTACAAAAATGTGCAAGATATAGAAGAGATACGCAATAAGATTCACTCGATAGATACAAATCCCACTCAAGGACTACAATGAAGAAGTACATTGTCATTATATGAAAGTATCACAACTACATATCTAGTTTTCATAAATGAAGACAACATTATTTCGTTACCAAGATATATAATGGTTCAAAACTAAAACCCTCATCCATGATAAGGATATAATTTAGATTGGCTGAAACTAACCATGCACACAAACTGATCTACAAATAATGCGGATCATAAATAATATCTAAAACTCAACTTGGTCAACTGGATGCAAGCTACTCATCTAAGCTCCCATGCTCCTATTGTTGATCAAAGAAGGGTTTGAACACACCATCATTATGTCACTTTCTTCCTTATCCATCACTAAAGGAAAACAAGCATCATCCATATAGTTATTCATTCTTTTACTCATACAAAGGTTTATAAATAAAATCGTAGAATCTAAAAAATCTCCAATACACAAGATATATTTTACAACATATATATTCTCATTAATAGGCATGTGCTAAAAAATCCTTCCAAGATAGCAAATATTTAAATACAAAACTTCATCTCTAGCATTTAATACATATATGAATGAAGTAAATGAACAAGACATACATGACCATCATGAAAACTATACAAGTCCTTTCAACCTTAGAAATTTTGACTTAGCATAACAAAAATAAAACTATAAACAACATCCACGCAAAAAAATTGACATACCTACATCAAGCATACTACAAAATCTCTCTTCTTGTGATGTTATACGTCTTACTAACAAAGTGTGCCCAAGGTAGAACTACATGTGCATATTGTGTATAATCACCTTGTTTATATAAACACAATGATGTAGTATGATCAAGTACCTTGATGGAAATATTAAATGACCAGGTAACTAAAAATAAATTATATTCCTAATGATAAGATATGCATAAGATTTTATCTTGAAAACTAATACTTCTAGACATGGCACTTAATACTTAATTTAACTAGACATGTCAATAGGACCCAACTAGGAAATTACTAGGAACAAGACCTAAACTACTTACAAGATATCATTCACTCTGGAAAAATATGTGAAATAGATCTTTGAAAATTTATATCCTCAATCATAGGGACGTGATTAAATTAATGCAATACATTACAAACTTTTGCAACTTAGGTTAGGAAAAACCTTAGAACAACCAATCATAGTTAAAATAAAAACTAGAGAAGAAGAACAAATGGTATAACTAATGAAACTAGTGCTATGCAATGGAGTGATAAGAAATCAACTATGAAACCTCATAAACTACCCATTTCAAACTAAGAATAACTTTGGTACTACTTTAACAACTTATCTTTGCAAATGGTGGCTTGTAGCTAGAAAAAGGGATTGTTCACTAGTTAAAGAAGAGAAGAAGAAAATAAAATAAGATGGCCAATCTCATTATTAAAAATGATCTGTTGAAAAAAAGTCTAATAAAAATGGTAAAGAAGAAAAAATTTAAAAAAATGACTGGATTTATAAGAATCAAAATCTCAAGGATTCTTCAAGTTCTCTTAATGATCTTTAAAATATTTTAAGAGTTTAGAATCCCCAAATATAGTATATTCTAAGGTCCTTATGTAACTATTAGAGTCGATCCCTCAATCCTACAAGTCTCAATGATCACCCACAATCAACACCTATCAAAAAATAAGATAGAAGAGAGAAATATATTGAGACCAAAGGATAAATGATCCATAAAGATGATTCACATTGATTATCTAATAATTGAATGAGAAATAATGTTACAAAAGTATCGTTATAATGGAAACCTATAGCTAAATAAAGAAAAACCTAAGAATACAAAAAGAACTCCTAAGTTTATCTCAAGTGTAATAGAGTATACAAAGACCCAATTACTACAACACCTCCCTTAAGTAAAACTTGGCCTGAGTGGATAAATATGCCAAATGACAATTTATTAAACTCTCTCTCTCTCTCTCTCTCTCTCTCTCTCTCTCTCTCTCACACACACACACACACACACACACACACACACACACACTCACACACACACACGCACACACACACAAATTTTTTAAAAATGACTCTAATGTATACATGAAAATAAATTGTAACAACCTCAAAATTTCTTATAAATTATCCAAAATAAGCATCCCAATCCTAGAAAAAAGGTACAAAATAAATATTCTAAAAACTTTTCTTAACTTCTATAATACAATATTACAAAAATGTGCAAGATATAGAAGCGATATGCAATAAGATTCACACAATAGATACAAATCCCACTCAAGTACTACAATGAAAAAGTACATTGTCATTATATGAAAGTATCACAAGTACATATCTAGTTTTCATAAATGAAGACAACATTATTTCGTTACCAAGATATATAATGGTTCAAAACTAAAACCCTCATCCGTCATAAGGATATAATTTAGACTGGATGAAACTAACCATGCACACAAACTGATCTACAAATAATGTGGATCATAAATAATATCTAAAATTGGGTGACCCCACAATAGTGGGTTACACTTTTTTAGACATGCTGATTTTTGCCGAAATAACAAATTTTTAATAAAATATGATTATTTAAGCCTAAGTGAGAGGTTCCATTTGAAAGAATTAATTACAAATGGTTAGCTCAAAGCATCTTAAATAAAAAAACATTGATATAACATCTATACTCCTCATTCATACCTAAAATGGAGTCTCCTTCGCACCTATTAAAATGCTGACAAAAAATCACTTCGACTTTATCTTTTGAGAAAACTCTTTCCAATAATTATAATGTTAATATATATTAAGTTTATTATGACTTTGTATTTTTAGTTTTACTAAACATAGATATTTCACCGTATGTCTACCTCTATATGAAAAAATAGTAAATGAAAGAAATTTTTTTAAAAAAATATCTATGCCCTAGGTATTGGAGTTCTCTTTCTATCCAAATAAAGAAAAATGAAATTGAAAAATACACAAGTTATAAGCTATGTAGTCAATGTATGTCAAAATTATGGTTTAATCAACTTCAAACGTTAATAAAATATGAAATAATCATGATAATTTCATCAAACCAATTGAATGCCCTCCATATGGATGTTAAAAAACTAAATTCAAAAAAATCACATTGATATCTATTTTAGAAAAAAAAGTTATGATCTATGAAAATAATGTAACTCTCTGAAAATGATGTTTTCAGCAACATACCAATTTTTGTGGGAGAAAGAAAAAATCAATCAAATCAATTATATATATATATATATATATATATATATATATATATATATATATATATATATATATATATATATATATATATATATATATATATATATATATATATATATATATATATATATATTCAGAATTTGGACAGAAAATCCTAAAAGACTCTAATTTACTTCATCTTTCGATTCCAAATGGTTTAACGCGAATATGCATTCGAATCTGAAATTTTTTTTTCAAAATGTAGAGTTCAGTGTCCGTTCAGGCAAAAAAGTGTAACCCACTATTGTGGGTTCACCCAACTCAACTTGGTCAACTAGATGCAAGCTAATCATCTAAGCTCTCATGCTCCTATTGTTGATCAAAGAAGGGTTTGAACACACCATCATTATGTCACTTTCCTCCTTATCCATCACTAAAGGAAAATAAGAATCATCCATATAGTTATTCTTTTGTTTCTCAAGCAGACCGTCTCTGGAATTCTCTGTTCCTGTCATCGCCTTCGCATCCTGATTTTGGGAGTCATGAGCAATGATGTTCTAACATACTTTGTGGTGCAATCTATTTTTGTTTTCTTTCAAAATTGTTTTGCAGGAGGTGTTTCGTGCTGCTATTGGTCAGCCCATATGGTTTATGGAGATGCATTCATCAGTTCTTACTATTCAGTTTCCTCACATGGGCTCTTAATGCAAATTATGCCATTCTATTGGGTGCTTTATGTACATTACGTGACAGATGTCATATTACTAATATGAGGGCCAATTTCTTATTGTAAATGTATTCTATCTCTTATAATATGGTCAATGTAAAGGGGTCTCTCTCAAGGGGTTTTAATTAGTTGTATTTTGGCCTACATAAAGGCGGGATGCCTTCTAAGTGGATTTCAAAATTCTAGTTCGGAACATATTGTAATGCAGATTTATTCTGCCATTTTGATTGGGGGGCCTTTTTTGTATTTATCATCAGGTCGTGTTTTGACCTTGTGGATTTTTGGGTAGTCTATGAAAACTTCTTTGAGCAAGCTGCTACTCTTTTTGTATATATATGGATAACGAACAGAGTTTTCTTTATTGGTTCTTTCTTCGGGAGCTCTTTGAACCATATTAATATTAATATAAATATAAAATTTTTGCCAAAAAAAATATCCAATACACAAGATAGATTTTACAACATATATATTCTCATTAATAGGCATGTGCTAAAAAATCCTTCCAAGATAGAAAATATTTAAATACAAAACTTCATCTCTAGCATTTAATACATATATGAATGAAGTAAATGAACAAGACATACATGACCATCATGAAAAATATACAAGTCCTTTCAACCTTAGAAATTTTGACTTAGCATAACAAAAATAAAAATATAAACAACATCCACACAAAAAATTGATGTACCTACATCAAGCATACTACAAAATCTATCTTCTTATGATGTTATATGTCTTACTAAAAAAGTGTGCCCAAGGTAGAACTACATGTGCATATTGTGTATAATCACCTTGTTTATAAACACAGTGATGTAGTATGATCAACTACCTTGATGGAAATATTAAATGACCAAGTAACTAAAAATAAATTATATTCCTAATGATAAGATATGCATAAGACTTTATCTTGAAAACTAATACTTCTAGACATGGCACTTAATACCTAATTTAACTAGACATGTCAATAGAACCCAACTAGGAAATTACTAGGAACAAGACCTAAACTACTTACAAGATATCATTCACTTTGGAAAAATATGTGAAATAGACCTTTGAAAATTAATACTCTCAATCATAGGGACGTGATTAAATTAATGCAATACATTATTTTGCAACTTAGGTTAGGAAAAACCTTAGAAAAACCAATCATAGTTAAAATAAAAACTAGAGAAGAAGAACAAATGGTATAACTAATGAAACTAGTGCTATGTGTAATGCCCCGCCAAGGAACCCATGAGATATTAACCTAAAACATGTTACTAAGTTTGCAGAATAATTTTTTTTCTTAAATGTTTACAAACAATAATGAATAAACAAGCGAAAGTAAAACATAAAGTCCATAAATACATAAACATAAATATAATCTCCATAGTAGATTACACATCTCAAGGGTTCCTTGACGTAGAAACTACGAAATAAAATTACAACCATAAATTACATATTACATCATAATTACATCTAAAAGATAAATTACACATAATCATCAACATCCACTACACATGTCATAGAGTATGTATTTACAATAAGATACAAAGTACAAATAGAGAAGTACAAGAGTAAGAATAGATCTCCAAGAAGATAGGAAAGGAAGTAACTACAACCAAGATCATCCATCTCTGGAACAAGGACATCAGAGTCTCAAATGGTAAAAGAATCAGTACCTCCCGACCACGTGGAAACCTATGGTTCCACTCCCACCATGTTGAGGAGATAACATCAAATCTCACTTGGATAACAATACCAAACAATCAAGTAAACTGAGCAAGGATCCTAGAAGCTCCTATCTCAAGGGTACAAACTCATAAGTCAAAGGTACACATAATAACCTAGAGGCAACCAACACATGTAGAAAAACCTAGTAATCCACTTTCCCTTTAACACCTAGATATTCTACCCTAGGTTTAATAATCCCAAACCATGACTCTAAGTCAACATAATCTCATAATATCCAAAATTGGTTCCAAGAAGTAACAAGAACACATAATTTGCAATTTCCATCATAAAATCAACTCCATAAGGTTGGGTCACATTTGATCAAACATCATTCAAGTATGCAACTTGGCAAAAAAATATAAACAATAATTTCTAATCCCGCCTCTGGTAACAGTCCTACTAGGCTGACATACTAAAGCCTTCTAATCCCAAACACATAAGGCAAATAAATAGACAAATAATAAAATTTAATAAAATAAACTAATTTAAAAATTTCGTCACGAAATTAATTTACTTGATAATTACTAACATACTATAATTACATTTAAAATAATTAAATTCTAACCCTAACAAATCAATTTATTTCATTAACAAAATAAATTGATTTTAGAAATTAAAATTATTAACACAATATAATTTTATAGTCTAAATAAGTTAATTGGTTTAAATAAACGAATAGCATGCCATAATCGTTTAAATAACTCAACCAATTAGAATAAACAACATTAATTAACTACATCTAGTCCAAATAAAATATTCACATACTAAAACACATATCTTCCTATTTTTATATATATATACAAATATATATTAAACTATTATTTTAATACTTTTTAAAAATAAATTTAATTTTATTATTTTTATATTAATATTCTAATAATTTATAATTTAATTAATTTAAATTTATTATATCCCTTTTCTTACAAAACACATATTTTAAATTTTTTAAAAAATTATTTAAAAAAAATAAAAAATAAAATAGCTTTATTGGGGCGACCCATGGGTCCCACCCCTTAACTGCCCCCTACAATAGTCCCTTGGGCTGTCGTGTGGTGGCCTAGGGCCTGCAACTGACAGTCCCTTGGGGCTGTCGTGTGACAGCCTTGGACTGGCCGTCGACAAGAAAGGGGAGGGGAAGGATGGGTGGTCCCCACCTTCTCCTCTTAAAAAATTTTAAATATTTTTTTTAATGTATTTTTTTAAAACAATACCAAACATTTGACTGTACCATAACACAAAGCTTAATATTTTTTTAAACAGGAAAGATTGTAATAAAAGAGAGAATATATATACATATAATATATACGATGTATATATCCTTTTTCACTATAGAATGCAAATATTTTAATCAATTTAAATAATTTCCTTATTTTTTGCAAAGAAATAAAAATAACCAAATTAAAAGTCTAAATATTTACATATTCTTTTGGGCATTTTAAATTTGTTTTCTAAGGGTTTTAATGAAATTTCCTTTCAAATCTAATATCAGATCTGAGTTTTCCTCCAAATAAATCTATTGTTAAATTGAACCTAGGGTTTTCAGACAAAATATTCTTTCACAGAATTTCAACAATCATTATTCTAATTTCCATCAACTCCACAAATTAAAACCCTAATTGAAATCAAACAAAATTTAAACCAAGGATTACATGCATACCAAAATTTCCTACAATCAAATTCCAAAAATTCAACATAAAGAAAAATCTCAAAAACAAACCAAAACATCCAGATCTGACATGCGCGAAGAAAAAACTCCTAGAATTACAAAAATACAATCACAAGGGTTACCGAATCCTACCTCAAACACCAAATAGATAAATTCGATGATGACCAGAAACGAAGACAAATCCAAGCTTTTATAAATTTTCTCCAAATTGAAATCCTTCACCCAAAAATTCTCCAAACCTGTGTGTTGAGAATAATGACCAAACCTTCACAATATGGGAAATTGAATTCCTCATGCAAAGTTTGGAACTCAACTCTACTCACAACCTTGTTTCCATCAATTCCTCTAATTACAGTTATGAACTCAAGTCTATTTTTTCTAATTGTTCCTGTTAAACCACTTAACTCAAAATTGACTATTTTTTTTATTTCAATTTTGATGGTACAACTTAATGCATTCAAATTAAATTAAATAATAATATTTAGTCCACTGTTATTTTCCACATGTTATTTAATTTATCAATTAATAAATACCTTTTAAAAAAAAGAGTTAAATTTACAAATAATTAAATCTAAAGTGAATGTATTTAATTAATTTTCATTAATTAAATATCTCTATTTTCACAATAAGCCTTTTAATTAAAAATCATTAAATTTAATAAATGCATTTAATTAATTTTTATTAATTAAATAATCTCACTGGGTGACCCCACAATAGTGGGTTACACTTTTTTAGAGATGTTGATTTTTGCTGAAATAACACATTTTTAACAAAATATAATTATTTAAGACTTGAGAGGTTCCATTTGAAGGAGTTAATTACAAATGGTTAGCTCAAAGTTTTTAGATAAAAAAAAAACATTGATATAACATCTATACTCCTCATTCATACCTACAATGGAGTCTCCTTCTCACCTATTAAAATGCTGACAAAAAATCACTTCAACTTTATCTTTTGGAATATCAAATAAATTCATTTGACAAACCTATCTATGTAGTAAGGTACTACTAAGAAAAATATTTCCAATGATTATAATGTTAATATAGATTAAGTTTATCATGACTTCGTATTTTTAGTTTTACTAAACATAGATATTTCACTGTATGTCTACCTCTATGTTTGACACTTATGGAAAAATAGTATATGAGAGAAAAAAAATTATGAAAATATATATGCCCTAGGCATTGAGGTTATCTTTCTATCAAAATAAATAAAAATGAAATTGGACAAATACACAACAAGTTATAAGCTTTGTAGTCAATGTATGTCAAAATTACGGTTTAGTCAACTTCAAACGTTAATAAAATATGCAATAATCTTGATAATTTTGTCAAACCAATTGCATGCCCTCTATATGGATGTTAAAAAACTAAATTCTAAAGAATCACAATGATATCTATTTTAGGAAAAAGGTTATGCTCTATGAAAATAATGTAACTCTTTGAAAATTGTATTTTCTGCAAAATACCAATTTTGGTGGGAGAAAGAGAAAACCATTCAAATAAATTCAAAATTTTTTTAAAAAAATATATTTAGAATCTAGACAGAAAATTCTAAAAAACTCTAATTTACTTCATATTCTGATTTCAAACGGTTTAACGACAATATGCATCCGAATCTGAAATTTTTTTTTCAAAATGTAGAGTTCAGTGTCCATTCATGCAAAAAAGTGTAACCCACTATTGTGGGTTCACCCCACATTTAAATAGCCAAAAATAGTAAAATCTAATTTATTTAAATTACATAATTAATCTAAATAAATTATCTAATTATAACAATCACATCAATAACCAAAAATTCACTGAACTTAAAGAACCATAACCATGCTCAAGGAAGGGACTATAAACTCATGTCACTTGGATGAGTTTGGAAAGGGTAAAATATCAGAAGCTTGCCCACTATTTTAGGACAATAGAATGACTTAGGTAGGGATTTGGATTTGAATATTATCTCCCTTCTTTTACCATTGAGACTTGTGATAGGGCACGCTCAACTTGACAATTCAGGAAAGTTGATGTCCGGTACTTGCAAACCTGTATATAAGACCAACATGTACATACATATATATAAAACAAGCAATGATGGGGATCATGTCATTGTGTGGATCCCGCAAGCAGGTAACTATGACTTCGTCCCTCAACCATATCAAACATGTCATACAAGAAAGTAAAAGCATACATGATAACCATACACATGAAAGTATGAGGTAAGTATAATGATAATCATAAGTATCATTTAAAACATAAATCATCATAATTAAATAACTAACATCATCTAACTGCATCAATATAACATCCATAATTATTCATTTATTAAAATCACCATGTAGTGTCATACATCCAAAACCACATAATAAATGAAATATCAACACATACATAAAAGTGGCCTAAAAAAGTTTGGCAATATAAAATTGAAAAGAAAAATATGGGTGGGCACTACACTATGCAATGGAGTGATAAGAAATCAAGTATGAAACCTCATAAACTACCCATTTCGAATTGAGAATAAGTTTGGTACTACTTTAACAACTTCTATTTGTAAATGGTGGCTTGCAGGTGGAAAAAGGGATTGTTCACTAATTAAAGAAGAGAAGAAGAAAATAAAATAAGATGGCCAATCTCATTGTTCAAAATTATCTTTTGAGAAAAAGTCTAATAAAAATGGTAAAGAAGAAAAAATTAAAAAAATGACGGGATTTACAAGAATCAAAATCTCAAGGATTCTTTAGGTTCTCTTAATGATCCTCAAAATATTTATTTTAAATTTTAAGGGTTTAGAATCCCCAAATATAGTATATTCTAAGGTCCTTATGTAACTATTAGAGTCGATCGATCAATTCTATAGGTCTCAATGATCACCCATAATCAACACCTATAAAAAAATAAAAGAGAAGAGAGAAATATATTGAGACCAAAGGATAAATGATCCATAAAGATGATTCACATTGATTATCTAATAATTGAAAGAGAAATAATGTTACAAAAGTATCCTTATAATGGAAACCTACAGCTAAATAAAGAGAAACCTAAGAATAGGAAAATAACTCCTAAGTTTATCTCAAGTGTAATAGAGTATACAAATACCCAATTACTATAACACCTCCCTTAAGTAAAACTCAGCCCAAGTGGATAAATATGCCAAATGATAATTTATTAAACTCTCTCTCTCTCTCTCTCTCTCTCTCTCTCTCTCTCTCTCTCTCTACTTGTGCATGATCCATGTGTTATTACTAACCTCTCTCTATCCTCTATGTATCTCACTCCTCTTTGGCCATCTAGGTGTCTCACATCTCTTTTCTCATCTAGGTCTATCACCTATCTATTTTTCCCACCCTCTCTCTCTCTCTCTCTCTCTCTCTCTCTCTCTCTCTCTAGAGTGTCCCCTCCATGTATTTCTCTCTCCATCTCTCTCCTCTCCCTTTTTAAACCCTCATCTCATCTCTCTCCCACTCTAGGTCTCTTATCCCTCTTTCTAGTTCTCTCACTCCCTCCATGTCTTCATACTCATCTATCCACCTCTCTTATTTTCTATCTCCTCTCTTGGGATAGGTCTTCAACTCTCTCAATATCTACCTCTCCCTCCATCTTTTCTTACTTTCTATCTCTCTTTTTTTTTTGTCTCTCTATCTATCCCCACTATTATTCCTCCTCCATGCTTACCCCAATATCTCTCTACCCCCCTCTCTATTTGTCCCTTTGTCTCTCCTCCTCTTCTTCCCTCATCTCTCTACATCATTTCCTTTTCATCCACTTCGTATGGTTTTGGGTACATAGTTTATAGGGTTTAGGCTATATGTTATGGGGAATAGGGTGTATGACATAGGGTTTATGGTACAAGATTGATGGTACATGTTTTAGGGTAAATAGGGCTAAGAGAATTTGTTATATTGATAATATTGGCTTTGTGGTTGGTGGTATAAGGTATCGGGTTGATAGTTTAACATAAATAGGATTTTAGGGTTGTAGTTAAATTGTTATAATTTCTTTTTTGGTTTTTCTCTTTTTCTATTAGTTTTCAAATTTTATTTGTGGTGACAAATATTTAATGCACAATTATACATTATGAATATTAAAAAATAAATACTTACAATGAAACTTAAATGCAGACATAAGCATCTATTTCCTAACACAATCTTCTAAATCAATCATTTTGGACTCATAATAAGGACATAACTTTCCTCTTTAAATTTAAAACATTAATTTTGAACAATATTCATGCCTAGTTGGAAATATTAATAAACATATTTTCTTGTCAAAGATTGCAGAGTGTTTAAAGAACCTAGATATCATATAAGAACATCATCACTAGAAAATGCCTTGTAGCTTTGATGCCTGTACTGAGATTCTTCTTGTAGTTTCCTTAATTTTTCCTTATCATTATTCCCTTCCCGAATCCTTCAATGTAGTGGTTTGAGGTACTAAAATTTGACAAGACCCAAGATGATTAAAAAGTTATCTTTTATCCAAGTTCAATTGTATTAACGTCCTAGATTGCCATCCCATCCTCAACATTTCTTACCACTCGTTAACACCATATTCCATCAATTTCCAAACTTAGGGTGCGGTCCCATAAGGGGGGATTTAGGATCTATTTTTATGGAGAAGGAGTTCCCATCACTAAAAAATAAATTGCTACAGGATTAAATTGAATCATTTCCTCAAAAGTAGCAGCTCTTACTTTTTAGAGTTGCATATTTGAGCAGGTTGAAAAGGCAGGGGGCTAAAATTTTCTCCACCAACTTAGGCTTTTTCCTTCCACTTAATCATATGAAAATTTTAAATTCATGTAATTAGATTTATTTTATTTTTATTTTTATTTTTTTAAATTTATTTAGTCACCTAAATAGAATATGCTAAATAAAAAAATGAAGAGATCACAAGCTTCCATAAGTTGTGGAGCTTAAATATTTAAGAATGAACACCACTAAAAAATTCATTGGACCTCCTAGTTTAAAATAACCTAAAACATCTCAACAACACCCACTAAAATATTTTAGGAAGCTCCCTCCATGAGACCACACCTATAAGAGGATCACATTAAAATAAATATATGACCATGTTAAAAAAAAAGTCATAATTTTCTTCATGGCATTGACTCATCTCCACCGCCTCTACATAAAATATGCTAAGGTCTTATCTTGTCATAACTGACAGAAAATATGATTCGTAATCATCTTGTTTTTTCTGTAGAGAATATGATTTTAACTTGCCTTGTATTGTAAGTTTTATCATCGATGTTAAAGAAAGTCAGATTTGTGTTTATCTTGCATCACTCTCTAGAAAACCTGATTTGGAAATAAGATTATGTCTTTACTTTCCGTGTCTTTCAAGTCTCTCCATTTCCTTCTCTTCACCGATTGTTGCAATTGAATTGGCTTATAAATATATCTAGGATGAAACTCATTATGTAATTGACTGCAGAAATAGATTTGTAATTTATAGTGAACTCGGTAGATATCTATAGTTCTATAATTGCTTCTTTGATCAATAAAAACTTACATTGTATGTTGTAGCATACAGTTATTCATATACTATGTTATTGGTTGAATTTATATGCTTTCTTTTGTTTATTTTAGCTTCTCTTTTTTTCCCCTGCTTCCTTCAGATTGGTATCAGAGCCGAGGTTGAGATTTTAAGGCTGAAGAGTGTTTATCAAAGTTGAAGATTATTACCTCAAGAAGTTTTATGTACTACCAGGTAGCTGAAGATTACAACCATTTAAAATATGAAGTAAGATGGCATCAAATAGTTCAGCCCTACCTCAAGTTCCTATTGTGATTGAGAAAATTATGATTCTTGGTCTCTTAGAATGAGAACTTTTCTCTGTGGTGATGGTCTTTGGGGATTTGTGACTAATGGATATCCATAGCCTCAGGCAATCAAGAAAAAGATTTGGCCCTATCAAATGCTGATCAAAATCTATTGAAGGAGAATTGAAAAAAGGATAATAAAGCTCTTGGCCTTATTCACCAAGGCTTAAATGAGACTATATTACCAAAGGTGTCTAGTATAGAGACTTTGAAGAAGGCATGAGACACACTTGAAACTTGTTACCAAGGTATATCCAAGGTCAATAATGTTAAGTTGCAAAACTTGAGGAGAGATTTTGAGAACTTGAAAATAAAAGATAGTGAGACCATGGATAGTTTTATGACTCGGGTCATGAATATTGTCAATCAATTAAGACAATACAAGGAAATCTTAGATAAGAGAGTGATTGATAAAGTTCTTAAATCTTTGCCAAAAAAATCTGAAACTATAATTGTGCCCATAGAAGAGTTTAAAGACAAGTAAAATGCATATAGATGAACTGACTAGTTCTTTGATTTCACATGAATCAAGGATGACAAGGTATGATGATAATCCATTGGAGAATGATTTCAAAAATCAACTACAAGTTACCAGAGGTAGAGGTAGAAGTAGAGGTTAAGGAATTTTTAGTAACAATGGAAGAGGAAAAATTGTTAACCAAAGATACAATAAAATTGATTTAGAATCTGAAGAGAAATGTCAAAGGATCCCTTCTAACTTCAGGGGGAATAACAATAGTGTTGCCATATTTTAGTCCCTATATACCATGTGAAATTGTCTTATGAGTCCTCCTACTATCCACGGGTCATGTTTTTGTAATGTAATTCAAACCTTATCCTTGAGTTGGGTTGTCGAAAAATTGAATAATCATGTCTGGTCAAGTTTTTCTCCTTTGGTACTAAGTCACATTGGAACCCAAAAAATGTCAAATCCAAGTTTAAAATTCATGCAAAATAGGCTAAATATAGAATTTTGGGAAAGCATTCTTTTACTCCTAAAGTCATTCAAAAATAGTAGCGGAAAAGTGCAATTTTTGAAATTCTGAAAAGAGAACTCTTTGTTTGGGAAAAAGGGTTTTAAAGTACTCATTTCATCATAAAGCGAGGGGGAGAAGTGAAATTTTTGAAAGAATAGGATAACAACTAAAGAAGGCAACCTCCAATGATCGGCAAGGGCAGCTGGATAGTGCATTTTCCAAATTATGAAAGTGAGTCATGTAAAGTTCTCCAAAGAAGAAAGATAAGGCGGGGTCCAAAGACATAGTGACTCATCAGGCAAAGACAATTTGTGATGATTGGGAATTATTCACACTCCCTAAAAATCCAAAGCATGGAGCATATATCATTGGATTAAAAAACAAGATATGAAAAACACTTCCAAACAAGGAAAAAAAGAATCAAAATTAGTATTGTTGAAGCACCAGTTCTGAAGTTCCACATATCACAATAATTTTGAAAATCCTTAGTGATGTAAGCTTCCCATCATAGATCAGTATATTAAATGTGCATAATGATTTATTTGAAATAATTTCTTGTCCAACATTTAATACATTCAATGCCATTCATTTTCTATGATCTGCCCAAGATTTACCTCGATTAAACAATAGCTTATGAGAGAAGTTAATTGAAGCATTGCTACAGAGATGAAAAAGTGAATTCTCTTGTATCAGTTTCTCTAAGAACATAAATATATCATATCCTATGAATTCATAGAATGGTCCTTAGGTACACTTGTCATCATCACCTTAATGGTATTGAGAGTGAATGGAAGGAGATTGGTGACACAAAACTAAGTCATTTTGATTTGGGAGATCTTCATAGAAGGATCTGCTATGAACCAAGACATCCAATCACATAAAAATTGATAGAAAGTGGGCTCATGGAAGCAGTTAGATTCCCAATCATTGTGCAATATCCAAAATTAATCAGGGAGTGCATTTCTCATTTTGAAACTAAACAAATAAAAATAACCAATGAAGAAGTTCTAGTCACACTAGATAGAGTCACTATCCATAATTTATTTCACCTACTTGTGAGGGAGGTATACACAGATTAGGATTTTTCCTATTCGGATTTAGTTTTAAGTGAAAATAAAATAAAGTGGAGAGCCATAATGTCAAAGAGTGGTTTGAGCAGGAGAGGTCCAAAAAATATAAGCTTCCCAAGAATATCTATGGGGCTAATCGGAAAAGATAAATCATTGACATGCTGGTCCTATTACATAGAATCAGGGGCAACAAAGAAGCATTGAACTTGGAAGAGTGAGAATTATTTTGGTACAGACCATGTGTGTAGATGAAAGATACATAGACTGGGCGAAGCTCATCAGTGATAGAATAAGGTTCATGATGATGAGTTCCAAGCATCATTGTTCCTTCTTTATGTCTTCATATATTATCTATGCCCTAGCATGCACAAAAAATTGGCCTAGTTTGAATCATGTTGAGGATTTCAAAGATGATATACAAATATATGAATTTTATCCTTATTTGTAGCTACATAAAATTTTTGTGGAATTCAAAGGAGTGAATGAAACATTTACCATGAGATTGACCCAGGAGTTACAAGGCTATCCTGAATGGAGCTTATCTTCACAAGAAACTAGGGAAATTTCAAAGTATGGTAACTATTTCACTCAATACCCAAATTTCACATATTTCCTCATCGACGCATTTGATGATTTTTCCTACAGGTTGCCTAGATATCCCAAAAAAAATATGGTGTTAATTTAGTTATGTTGGCAAGTACTCGAGGTGAAAAAAAGGTGCGGTGAAAGGCACAAGGATGGGATTTCATTTCCTATCACAGTGGGGGCATATACATGCCCCTCTTGTTCTAACACTACAAATGTAGTCAAGGCTTTTGCAACCATATATTCCTTCTATAAATATGAGGTCCTTGGGACCCAATATGATCCTAGTAGCTTTATCAAAGACAATCTGCATATAGAGATGACATTTCACCATGTGCCAACACTGGAAGATTTCTGGATGAATTGTAAAGATGACATTGAAATAAGGGAAAGGTCTTGGTCAAGACTTATTGTAGACCAAATAAAACTATACAAGGTGAGTCTTGATGTTGGAGGCCTAGTGGATGATAGGTCCAAACTACTTAACCCATATTACTTGAAGAAAATTAAAGGAACCCCAATAAAACGCACAAATTGGGACATTCCAGAAATAGATGATTTTGATCTATGCATGTCTCTAATAATGAAAAGAACTCAAAGATGGGTTGAGTGGAAACAAAATGAGAGGAAGAGAGGAAGCTCTGCAAAAATGCCCCCAAAACCTACGTAGAGCCAAGCACCAACACCTTCTGTTATTTCCCCAATGGGTCCCTTAACGCAAGTCCCTTCTAAAGCTTCACGAAGAGATGGTGAACCTCCAAAAAAAGAACTGGAGCCTAAGCCTACCTATGGAGAAGGATCTCTTCCTAACGTAAACCTCATAAAAGAGGAAGAGTCCAAAGATGAAGAAATTCTAGAACAAGAAGTTCCTCAAGGAGAGCTACATGATATGCGATAGGGAATATCTTGCCAACAACAGGAGGAGCAATAGGGAGACTTCCCATGAGATCACTAGGTATCCCAAGATCTAGTCTCCCCTAGTTCCATTTCTACAAAGGTTTCTAACTTTCCTTTCATTTCTACTAAAAAGATACCCCCCGTTGTGAGAAAACCATTTTATTTAGAAATCCTTAAGTCTGCCTCAAGAGTTTTTGTTGGCATTAAGCAGAATTGCCACTAGTGACAAAACTTATTTTCATTCTGGGTGCAAACCGAGTAGACAGTGCAAATCGAGCAGAAAGTGCAAACTGAGCAGACAGTGCAAACCGAGCAGACAGTGCAAACTGAGCAGACAGTGCAAACCGAGCAGACAGTGCAAACCGAGCAGACAGTGCAAACTGAGCAAGTTAGTACAAACCGAACAGGACAGTGTAAACCGAGTAACATCATGTCTACCGAGTCACCAGTATTTACCAAGTTCAAAACCTACTGAGTGATCAGTATGAACCGTGCCTTCACTTCTACCGAGTGCATGATGATGCCGAGTAATGCAGTGGACGCCGAGTATCAGAAAGTCACCGAGTTAGTTTGCAGGAACCGTGTAACCATACTTGGGCCGACTTAGTAGCACTTATGTTTATTTGTCAAGCCGACTTTGTAATTGTAATTGTAATTAATTGTTTAAGACTTGTATATAAACAATGTTGTAAAAATGTCAAAAAAAAAATGTAAGAAGCATATATGTGAAAAAGAAAGAAAGGTAGAGATAAGCGAATTACAAAGGGCTTCAGCAGTATAAGGAACAGCAAAGACAAATTCATCACAGAAGGTGATCAGTACATCAGCGAATCTCAATCAGCAATCCAGTTGCAAAGCAAGAGATCTACTATTTCATCCTAACAGGTGAATCAGTACTAAATCCTTTAATCGGGTAGACTTAACAGTCTTTTGTAAAATCTCTTTACCGAGTGCATACTTCATTGTATGTTTTGTAAATCCTTTAACAGGGTGGATTTAGCAATCCTTATTACTCCTAACAGGGCAGATCATCAAAAGTGATCAAATTGTAAGCCTTAACTGGCCAACTTTATTCTGCAGTATTAAAGCTTTGTGGGTTTCATCCCCACCCCAGTTTTACTTTCTTTTTGGAAGGTTTCTGGGTAATCAAATCTATGTGTCATTATTGTAAATGCTTTTAAGTTTCATGCTTTCTATATGCAAAGGTTAAAAGTAAATTACATGTTAAATTGAAAGAAAATTTGGAGTTACTGATTCACCCCTCCCCTCTCAGTAACTCGGTTAATTCCTGAATATTTCCAACAATTGGTATCAGAGCAGCATTGGTTCTCAAGACAAAGCTTAACTAGCTTGAGCAAAGATCCAGGACAATGGAGGTATTCAAACTGAACAAGGTAATTGAAAATGAAAAGCTAGATCTGGAAATGGCCATAGCTAAACTCAAAGAAGCAAAAGAACATCTTTCCCAATCCCTAAGAAGAAGGAAGGAACTTGCAAATCAGATGAATGATCAGAATTACATTGAAGAAAAGATTGAAGATCTTTTTTCCTCAAATAACTTAGATGAAGCAAACAATGTTGTCAAAGAACTCCTAGAAAAGAATGGGTCTCTGCAGGAAGAAGTGAGAAAATTAAAAAGAGAACAAGAGCTACACTCTACAAGATTCTGTGAAATCTTGGAACAAAGAAACAAGTTGAAAGATGAATTAGATGGAAGGAACATTAAAGTCCAAAATAAAACCCTTCAGCTAGAAAACCTAATTGATCAGATCTCTCATACAAATGAGGAAATTCTGAATCTAAGATCAGAAATAGAAAGCATAAGAGAAGAACTAAGATCTGAAAAAGAAATCAATCTAAGATTGGTGGATGACCTAAACGCTGAAAAACAAATCAATGAAGGAATGCTGAAAAGTCAAGAAGACTTGAATCAGCTGTATGAGCGAAATCTTCATAGGCAAAAAGGAAAAGCAGGACTTGGATACAAAGGAGAAGGCGAATCCTCTAAGCAAGGTACTCAAAGAAATAAAAAACCTACTTGTAATCATTGTGGTAAAATAGGACATACTTCAAATAAATGTTGGAACAATGAAAAAGCAGAATTCAATGGAAAATGTTACAGCTGCAATCAACCTGGTCACAAAGCAAATAAATGCAGGGAAAAACTAAGATTCAGAGGTAATTGTCACAAGTGCAACAAACAAGGTCACAAGGCATTCGAGTGCAGATCCAAGACATTTAATCCAGCAGAACAAATTATGAAAGCAATTTTTGGATGGGACTACAACACCTGGTGTAGATGTCATTACTGTGGAGAATATGGACACATTGGCATGAATTGCATAAAAAATCATCTAAGGAAAAGAGATACTACCGTAAGATGCTTCAAATGCACTAAACTCGGTCACATAGCCAGAAACTGCATGAATGCTAGTGAAGTTGAAGATGGAAAGAAGAATGAAGCAACTAAGGTCAGGAAACAGGTGAGACAAAAATGGATTCCTAAATCTACCGAGCAATCCAGTCCAAGTAATGGAATGGATGGCTCTACCGACTCAAACTAAATTTCCAAGAAAGCACTGGAACTGTATTCTCATAGACCAATCTCAAGCAGTTCCAGAACCGAATTAAAAGAAAGATCTAAATCAGCATACAAGATGCAGTAAGATCACAGGGAGGTCAGTATCAGTCTTTACCGAGCAAGGTCGGTACCTGTCTTTACCGAGCGAGGTCGGAGCAATATGAATTCTCGAGTTCACCGAGTTGCGAAGTCTTTACCGAGCAATTAATTCTTAGTGGGTGACAGTCTGTCAGAATTCATACCCTAATTTGTACTGAGCATTAATGACAGAGTTGTAAACAAAAAGCAAGTAATCGAACTCATTCTTCACCGCGAACCTTTAGCACTTTGAGAGCAGAAAATTTCAAGAGCAACCCAGCGATTCAATACTTTTGCGAAAGGAATTTTCTGTGAGCTACCATGGCATCATCCAGCACTTCAACGAAGAAAGGATCTGATATGTTAGTCCAAGGGGAATGGAAAGCACCAGATTTCAAGATCGTGCCCGCAATTGCAGCAGCCCTAGATCCGAACGGAGCTCAATCTCAGATTCCTCCTAAGGTACTACTTATTAACGATATTCGTAATCATTTCAACTGCTCAATTCATGAAATGGGGAACCTAGAATTAGATACTGTGCGTGAAGAACTGTGTGTGGATGGTATTCTGAAACCCGAGCACAAACATCTGGAAGATAAAGGTTTAGTTCACATTGCACATCTACCTCGAAACTTTTGAGATAAATGGGTTAGATACATTCTCAGTCGTGTACGTGATGGCAAGATTTGGCTTGAGCAACCCATAGAGATCACAAAGAAGATGATTCATCAAATCACTGGTCTTCCCATGTTGAACAAAGCAAAAACTACCAAAACCCTAGGTCGGACGGAACTAGAGAAGAAAACCCTAGCTGAGTGGGACGGTAGAGGCATGAAAGTTAGCAGCATTACCGATGCTGAACTGAAGTTTGGTACACACATTATTGCCCATAAGATTTACAGTTCTAGTCGACAGAATAGTGTCTCCTGTGAAGCTATCGACCTAGCATACAAAGTGGTCAAGAATAACTTAACATTTAACCTAGCAGACTTATTGTTAAAGCAGTTTAACAAAAACATGGAAAGCATTCAAACTTCCAAAAACAATCCATGTAAGTTTGGATCCTTATTGGTCTATTTTTTCTTCTATGTTCAGAAATTCTTCCCTTCTAAAGGAAAAGTTGTATGGAGAAAAGATGTGCCAGCACTTTATGAAATAAATGAATACATCTCAGAAATGGGTGAAAATTTTGAAAGCATCATGGATAATTATTTTGAGTCTTTCAAAGAGAAAATGAATGACAGATTCCGGATTCCACAGAAGCTAGTGGAAGATTACAAGGATGACATTTGTTTTATGGTGGATTGTGATAATGTATATATTCAAGCAGCTAAACCGAGGACTGTATATGTAAAACCTCTTCCTTATGAGGTAAATATTGATGAAACCAAGAATATCATTGAAGCTCTTCTTAATCAGTCTGTCAATCCCAAAGCTCCATATTTTGGAACATATGATGAAGCTAAGGTGAGAATTGAACTAAGCATAAAGCTTCCACAGGCGGTAAACAAAGGAAAGAAGAGGATAGCCAAAATGCAAGTGATAACCGAGGACAAAGAAGAAAAAGATGAAGAAGAAGAGGAAAAGGATGAGAAAACAGAGGAACCAAAACCTGCAAAGAAGAAAGGAAAGGTATTCATCACTAAGGCACCTAAGCCTCCCACTGCTGTATTTACAAGGAGAAATGCAAGAGGCAAGGCAGACAAGGCAGAAAAGGTAGATAAAGACATAGTATTCAAAAGGCCTCCTCTAAACTTTCAAGAAAAGATCAAACTCTTTAGAGACGGATCAGGATCTGGAGTAAGTAACATAAAATCTTTTAAATATGAAACCAGATCGAAAACAGAACAGAAGGAAATAGAAGATGCTGTTATTGAAAAGATGGGACAGTGGAAATACTCTCCTGATGACATAGCCCCACAGGTTCCAGCTGTCTTATTAAATCCAATAAAAATGAGATGGAGCAATGCAAAGAAAACTGTGATAGACATATTTGATCAAACCCTGAGACAGTTAATGCCGAGCTTGAAAAATGATGAAGTAAAGAAGGCATTAAAAGAAAATGAAAGTAAGATGACATTAAAGTTCAATACTTGTTTGATTTTGATCAACAATATTGAATCGGTTGTGAAGGCTGCAAATGCCACATGGAAGAACATATACCACCTTCACCAACCGAGTATTGAAATAGTAATAATAAAAGATATTGAAGATGACAGTGATGAACAAGAAGAAGACACTGAGGTAGATGATATTGTGAGGATAGCAGCAGAAGTCATTGCATCCCTTCCTACCTCTCCAGTAAAAGTTTCTACATCCAGCCCGGAGACACCTTCAAGCATGGTTGTGACAACTTCAACATTTGTCCAATCATCTTTAGCAACAACAGAAGCAACTATCATTTCTTCTACCGAGTTGCAGTCTCCCGCATCATCAAGTTTTCCAGCAGTAAGTTTTCCAGTTTTTGAATCTTCAAGTGTAAATATTTTAAGCTCTCCAGTAGACAGTGTGCCAGTCTCTATAGCCAGCCCTACTATATCTACTGTCACTACTACCAAGGCATTAAGTACAGATAAGCCTAAGGCTCTACCGAGTATAAAATTTTTGGGTAAGAATGTAGTAGAGGATATAGACTTAGATGAAGAGATAGAGATTCCAACATTGGATTTTGCAAATCTATCAGCGGACCAAATGCAAAATATAGGTGAGATCCTCCAAAGGAAAGCAAAACAAAAGAAGCTTAAAGAGGAGAGAGACAAGGAATATCAAATCATCAAGGATGCTAAGGACATTTTGTCTGATGCATTAGGTATTAAAGTAGACTCCTCCCAACATATTTTGCTACAATTAGCAGAAGCAGTTAATAAATACAATGAGGATTCATCTGGGATAGAAAAGTTAGTTGAAAGAGCCGAGAAGAGATTCAACAATAAAGTGCTTGAGCACATTGCTCAGCACATAGCTATTAACCAAGTAGAATTGTCTTCAGTTTTGTCAAAAATTGAATCTATCTATTCGAATGCTACCTCTCTTTTGGCCAGATTGTGCAATATTACCGAGTTCACAAAGGATGTTAAGGATAAAATGAATAAAATGGATGAGGATATGAAGATTAGCATACAGAAGCTGCAACTTGAACCAAGTTCAAGCTCTGCTCATCACATGAAAATCTCACACCTATCAAACATGCAGTCTGATCTACTGAAAGAAGACACAAGGATCCGGTCCACACTGCTAGACATCCAACACATGATCCTTCCCATCATGAATACAATGTATAAGCACATTGAACATTCCAAAACATTGATTCATGACAATCAGTTCTCTATAGCAGATCACATGATTGAACTCTCTGCAGAAGTCCAAATTGCAATCCAAACATGTAAGATTCTGCAAGAAAGTTGGGACAGAACCTTGGCACTAATAATGAAGGTACATTCTAATTTTCTATTAGATTTTGGATTCTCTCTGTAAATAACTTGTATATACACCTTTGGCATTATCGTCAAAAAGGGGGAGATATGTATAGAGGGAGATATATGTATAGAAGAAGATTTGTATAGAAACAGTTAGCACATTGAAAGGGGGAGACAATGTATAAAGCTCTATAACAAAGACAAATTTTGAAAAATCAAAATAAAACTCAGCATGATTCATGTATATAAGTTTTGGCCAATAAGTGTTTTTGTCACTAATGCCAAAGGGGGAGATTGTTGGTATTAAGCAGAATTGCCACTAGTGACAAAACTTATTTGCATTCTAGGTGCAAACCGAGCAGACAGTGCAAATCGAGCAGACAGTGCAAACCGAGTAGACAGTGCAAACCGAGCAGACAGTGCAAACCGAGCAGACAATGCAAACCGAGCAGACAGTGCAAACCGAGCAGACAGTGCAAACCGAGCAGACAGTGCAAATCGAGCAAGTTAGTACAAACTGAATAGGACATTGAAAACTGAGTAACATCATGTCTACCGAGTCACCAGTATTTACCGAGTTCAAAACCTACTGAGTGATCAGTATGAACCGTGCCTTCACTTCTACCGAGTGCATGACGATGTCGAGTAATGCAGTGGACGCCGAGTATCAGAAAGTCACCGAGTTAGTTTGCAGGAACCGTGTAACCATACTTGGGCCGACTTAGTAGCACTTATGTTTATTTGTCAAGCCGACTTTGTAATTGTAATTGTAATTAATTATTTAAGACTTGTATATAAACAATGTTGTAAAAATGTCAAAAAAAAAATGTAAGAAGCATATATGTGAAAAAGAAAGAAAGGCAGAGATAAGCGAATTACAAAGGGCTTCAGCAGTATAAGGAACAGCAAAGACAAATTCATCACAGAAGGTGATCAATACATTAGCGAATCTCAATCAGCAATCCAGTTGCAAAGCAAGAGATCTACTATTTCATCCTAACAGGTGAATCAGTACTAAATCCTTTAACCGGGTAGACTTAACAGTCTTTTGTAAAATCTCTTTACCGAGTGCATACTTCATTGTCTGTTTTGTAAATCCTTTAACAAGGTGGATTTAGCAATCCTTATTGCTCCTAATAGGGCAGATCATCAGAAGTGATCAAATTGTAAGCCTTAACCGGCCAACTTTATTCTGCAGTATTAAAGCTTTGTGGGTTTCATCCCCACCCTAGTTTTACTTTCTTTTTGGAAGGTTTCTGGGTAACCAAATCTATGTGTCATTATTGTAAATGCTTTTAAGTTTCATGCTTTTTGTATGCAAAGGTTAAAAGTAAATTACATGTTAAATTGAAAGAAAATTTGGAGTTACTGATTCACCCCTCCCCTCTCAGTAACTCGGTTAATTCCTGAATATTTCCAACAGTTTTATCCACCCCTTCCTAGCTAGATAAATATTTAGAAATGAAAAGAAAGAGATAAGAGGATAGCATGCCTCCCTAGGACATAGTGGATAAAATTTTAAAGATCTCTCCCCACACCTCAGAAAAAGAGGAAGCCTACAGTCCTAGCCGCCCTAGGGAAAGACTAGGAAACATGCATGTGATCATGGAAATTGCACAGATTGAGTCCATTGATAAACTAGCTCATATGGATGTCTCTAAATTCATAGTAACTAGGATTAATGTTGGGCCTCCTAAGCATGAGAAGACTATTCAAATGTGGGAATTCTCCCACCAAAAGGTGAAAGAAAAGCTAGATAAGGACAAATAGGAAAAGGCCAAGCTTAAAGAAATGGTTTCCCAACTTTTTGACTATCTTAGAGAAATCCTCATGCCATTTCCATCTCATCCAGTAAGTTCCTCTCATCCTATACTAGATCTAACATCAAAGGACAACCAAGTACTTATTTCCCAGTTACGAGAGGAAAGACACATGGGCATGATTGGTAGAGAGTGGATTGAAGATCTAAAATTCAGAGGGATGCCCCTGATTGAACACCTTGGATACCATTACAAATCCCTTTTGCAGACTAGGGATAGTATGAGAGTTGATATCATGATTATACAAGGTGAAGAATATTCTTATAAGAAATTGTTTTTAATTCTTAAAGAGATCATGGATATGAAAGTAAAAAATACAGTTAAGATGGGACTGGTGGAATCACCTAATGAACCATTACAAAAATGGATGTTTTCCTCGACCTTCAAGTGAAAATGTGTGACTAAAACTCTCAAACATTTGGTATGTGCCTCTCACCATAGAAAGGGAAAATACATCATTGAAATTGACAATATGAGAGAATCTTATCAAGAAAATATTGATAAAATGATTAATCCTTGTATGTACCAGACAATAGAGCTTCATAAGCTCTCTCAAATTGATGCCACACTATTCACAATTAGTCAAGAACTTCAAGGCTATGAAGAGAGAGAGAAAATGACATATAGGAAAATCACCTCTACTAGAATACCAAAAATGATAATGTCAGAGTATCAAAAGATGAAGAGATAACACATTCCTTAAGAGATTTCCCAACAATAAAAATCAAACCAAAAGGCTTCCATAGATGCATCGGTTGATAAAGGAGAAGGTGCAAAGGCCACACAATTCTCAGTTTATTTTTTTGTTATTCTTTTATATTGACATCTGTCATGAGATTATTGAAGTTAAAGAATTCCAAGAACTGTTGTTGTAACCATTAGAGATGGCAGAGGGACTATTTACATCTTTGTTGAACATTTCATTGAGGATCGATAATTTTGGTTCATATTTTCCCCTTTTTCTATGACAATCGAGTGTGACTTGAAAATCGAACTATGGTTGTTGTTAATTGTTACATTTGTGATTTTTTTGTTGAATACATGAATAGTGGATGGGATCAATTAGTTGCAAATTTTGTGGAACTATGTTTTCTTTAAATTTGTGATTACAAGATGATATGATAATCATTATCAGTTGCATTCTATTAACATAATCAATTCAATTAGCATGAATGATTGAATATGTCCTATGGGGGAGTATTATTGCATTTCCGGAGTAGTCACATGTTGCATTCATGACTGTGTATGTCATTGATGTCAGCACATTGATTTTACTGAAGATTAGTAGAGTAGCAGACAAATTTTGGTTTAGTGCACATGGTGTATTATAGATGAAGTTATGCAGAGTTGAGTACATGTTTTATATGATGTCTTAATATCATGGTTAAGAGCATGTACAAAAATTCAAGTATTTGTGTCAGTTATGAGTAATTTAGTGGAAGTTGTATTCTGGCAATGTTCCTGAGAAGCGGTTTGTGATAATTAGATTATATTTCCTAACAGGGATACAATCTGGTAAAGCAAAGTTATATAGATGTTAAAGACATTGATGGGCCTCTAAAAGGCCATCTTTCTTAGTTCTTTTTATCCTCCTTTCAAACAATTATTTTTGCAAACAAACATGAATTTATGTTTTTTAGGCATATGAACTTATGGTTTTTATATATGTTATATATATATATGTGTGTGTGTGTGTGTGTGTGTGTGTGTGTGTGAAGACATGAAATAGAAATGTGGATAGTTTAAAGACATGATATTTTCTTGAATTCATGGATAGGAATGGTATGATGTAGTAGCTATACATGTTGATGAATGTTTCCGTGCCTATGCTATGTTTTGGGTAGTCTTCCTCATGTAGCCATAGGACTTGCAAGAGTGCTAATTAGAACTTTACACCTTTTTCCTAATATTAATGATAAGAATATATATGTATATGGGAGGTTGTATGCGCATTGATTATTTTGTAGGTGTTTACCATGGGCATTCAAGGACCGACATTGTGGCATTGGAATAGTCAAAGCCAACTGTTGTTGCAAGATCTTCACAAGTGGGACAAGTCAATTACTATTTTCTATTGCATGCAGTGCATGGATTTAGTTCCCTCAACATGCTATATTCCTAGGAGATTTATTCATGATTAATGTTATTTCTCTTTTGAAACTTTATGAATCTTTAACGATCCTCATTTATGGAGTGATCTTAGATTTAGGAGGTCATTGTAGTTTTCATTCAAATAAATGACTGTTGTAACTCTTTAGGAGTTAGTCGAATGAGTTGATTTTCATAACAGAGTTATCGTGATATTGTTTTCAATCAAGTGTAATCATTTTCCATGAATGAATAGAATGCACAGTTTGAGTTTAGATATTTTATCTTGATTGTATTTTCTATTCACTCATCCAAGGGGGCCCACTTGGTGAGTGAATTGCTCTGTTAGAGTAGAATTCATTTTCCTGTTTGTTTCTAAGTAAAGTAGAACTTTGCTATTCCTACAACCACTGATAACAGAATTGGTAGATTGTTCTTGCAGCATAGGAGGTTAGAGTAACTCCTACCCATGATTACATGCTTTGTTAGAGTAAATTCATTTACTGGTTTTAACATAGTTTTCTTGAAGCTTAAGCATTTGAATTCTATATGTTAGTCTTAAGATTGAGAAAGTTTGAAGCATATACTTTGCGAATGCCATTCCAAGTTTACGTCCCTGGTTGATAATTAAATGAGACTGAATAATTCATTTAGAAACCAATTAGGGTGTCCAATCCTAAAATAGGCAGTCCATTGCTGTAGGTTTCTGATACCACTATTTGGCCAATTATTTTTGGCGTCGTTGCTGGGGATAGTGTTAATTTAAATTTATCTTAGTATTTACATTTTCAGTTCTAATAATCTAGAGCTTAGTCTTAAGCAAGCATTTTATGCATAGAAGGAGAGACTACCTTGGGATATTTCTTCCTCATAATAATCAAGAGGAACCATTTGATATTTTTCATCCAGAGCCTGAGGAACCCCAAAATGAGAACGAAGAAGAAGAACCCTTTAAAAATCCATTTGTTGATGCTCAAGAATGAATATCCTCACCTTCATCCTCTGAAGAATCACTGCATTTGAATGACCTTTTTGCTGAACCTGAGTATCAAGACAGCCCATTTTCTCTTGTTATCTATCAACCACCACCACCAAGTCCTCCTCCAAGAATGGCTCATCCCACCTTTCCTTTTCCTATCCCTACTTAGCAAGGTAATTAAAATTTGAAGAACATACCTACTGCTGCACTTCCCAAATTCTACGACCTTATTACAGAAGACCTTGAGACCTTCCTCTTTGAGTTTGGCATCCTTTGTAGGAGTTATGACTACACAAATGATGCCCACAAGATGAAGTTGTTTCCATCCACTCTAAAAGAGGTTGCCTTAAGATGGTTCATGGGGTTGGGTGCCAATGCTGTAGTAGATTGGACTGCAATGATCAATCTATTCCTTTCAAAGTATAAAGAGTACTATAGGGTTCAATATTTGAAAGCGGATGACATTTTCAAAATGTCCCAAAAGGAAGATGAAACCTTGGAGGATTATGTCTCAAGGTTCATGTTCAACCTGTAGTGTAATACACAACACTAGCTGAACGAGGAATCACAAAAGAATATTTTTTTGAAAGGTGTACATGATGGCAACATTGAAGCCTTAGATCTTATATCAGGTGGTGACATCAAACAGAAAAATTGGGCTAACATAAAAAATATATGTCTGAATTATTCAAGGGCTACTGTAAAGAAAGGTAGGGGACTTAGAGACCTACCACATAAGTCCAATGGTGGTTCGAGGGTTTAAGATGGAGCTATCCAATCTTCTGTCCGACTTCAAGAAAGACATCGTCAATGATGTTTCCACTTAGTTAGATAGTATGTAAGCAAGAAGGAAGAAGGAGGAGGCAAATTCCATGCTGGCCGAATTCTGCTCTCTTTGTAGAGAAAAGAAGAGAAATTGTAGGTGCAAGACAGTTGCATCTGTGGACACTAATTCAATGCTCACTGAGTTTCAAGCCATAGATGAGGAGAATGGAGAAGTTTTCTATGTTTCTCAAAGGCGTCCATGGGCTCAGAGACAAGGTATGCCTCCAGACCCTTGAATAATTTTGGTTATAATAATAATAGTAGTCAATGGCCAAGCCATAACCCTCAAAATTCTGCCCCTCAAGGAAAAAAATGGAATTATAACTGGTCTAACCAACAGTCACACTATAACCAAGCGTACCATCAATAGCCACCTTTTAACCCATACCAACAATAGTTTAACTCCTATTAGCACCCACAACAGAATACCCAATGGCCACCACATGGTAATTGGAAACAACAACCTCAGTGGGGACCTAACCAACCTAGTCAGCAGCAAGCTCTCATGCCTCCACCACAGCAGAAAGCTATTATGCCTCCACCTCTTGTAGTGAACAATAACCCTCAAAAGCCAACACAACTTCCTGCACAACCAACTCCAAATCCTAACAACAAGCAACAAGCTTATTCCCTGCAAGTAAATGATATCCATCTCAGATCAGGAACTACGTTGCCTACACCTAAGGAGCCTATAATAACTAAAGTTTATGATGTTGAGGACATACCTATGAACCAACCTACTAATGTTCCACCTATTCCTCAATCTACACCAGTATTCAAAAATCCCCCTTATCCACAAAGATTGGCTCAATCAGGTCCTCCAAAAGAAAATCCTATAGTAGCTGATTTAATTGATCAACTTAAGAAAATGATAGTGCAAATCCCCTTGTTGGATGCCCTTAAAGAAGTCCCAATTTATAACAAGGCCATAAAAGAAGCCTATATTAAGCAACCCAAAAGGAAGAAAAAAGACCCTAACACTGTCCATGTTCTAAGACAGCTTTCTGATCTCATGCTAAGAAAAGTCTTAATGCCCAAGTACTCTGATCTAGGGAGTCCAGTAGTCACTATTCATATTAATGGTATCCAAATACAGAATGTCCTAATTGACCTAGGAGCATCAATCAATGTCATGACTAGGGAAGTTTTGTTGAGGCTTAACATTATTGGTTTACGAGATACATCTACAATATTGCAATTAGCTGATAATTCCACTGTTAAGCTAGATGGCATGGTTGAAGATATTATTGTAACATTGAATTCATTAGATTACCCTTCAGATTTCATAGTCCTATCACCCAAAGACACTCTAGGAGGATATCCATTAATCCTAGGACAACCTTGGTTAGCTACAACCGATGCTTGCATTGCATGTCGCTCAGGAAAAATGACCATATTAGATGGGATAAATACCAAGAAGCTAACTCTGTATTCTCCAGAAAAAACCCAAGTAGAGCTTGACTAGGTTGTCTGGCTAGATTTAGGTGATGCTGGCCTTGAAGAAAATTCAGTGCAAAAGCTCATGGTCATTGACAGAAAAATGTTTATGGTGTCATAAGAAGAAGATGATATACTAGCAGCAATTCTCACTAACTAGTATGGTTCTGAGGCATCTTCTTGTGTTGTTCCTAACTGTTCCCTCCAAACAATATTGCCAAAGCACACCTCACCTCAGTCTCCTACAACATTTGATTATCTCCACCCCTTGTTGCCTCATGAAATAAAGTCACCATCACTTGCAGAAATTTTGATGCTAGATAAGGTCAAAAGAGTTGAAATTGCCTTAGGGAAAGAGTGGAATGTTAATAAGAATCTCACTACATCTCAGATGTCCAGTCTTCTTAAAATTTTGCAAGGAAGTCAGCAAGCCTTTGCATGGGACTACATTGATATGAAGGGGTTAGACCCTAAAATTTGAACCCATAGAATCTATATAAGCCCTGAGTGCAAGCTAATTAGACAAGCCCAAAGGAGAATTAACTTGCTTTGAGAGATATAGTGAAGATAGAGTTGCAGAAGCTCCTTAGTGTCGGTTTCATTTATCCTATTTATGATAGCCAATGGGTTTCTCCTCTAGTAATTATCCCAAAGAAGGGGGGAAATGGAGAGTTTGTGTAGACTATAAGGAGCTTAACAAAGCCACTAAAAATGATCACTTTCCATTACCTTTTATTGACCAAGTGCTTGATAATCTTGCTGGTAAAATGTATTTTTCATTTCTAGATGACTTTAGTGGATATAACCAGATCCAAATATTACTAGAAGATCAGGATAAGAAAATGTTCACCTGTCCATGGGGAACATTTTCTTACTCATTCTTACCATTTGGATTGTGCAACGCACCTGCTACTTTCCAGAGAGCAGTGCTTGGTACTTTCTCTAACTTTTTTGCTGACTATGTTGAAATATACATGGATGAATTCACTACTCATGGAACTACATTTGAGGAGGCACAAGCTAACTTGGAGAAGGTTCTCAAGAGATGCCAAGAATATAACCTCTCCCTTAATAGTGATAAGTGTTACATGATGATGGAGGAGGGATTTGTCTTGGGACACTACCTTTCATCTTTTGGAATCCAAGTTGACCTTGCAAAAATTGCAGTCATCAACACACTTCTCACACCAGTCAAGCAAAAAGATGTCAGGAGTTTTCTTGGCCACTTTGGTTATTATAGAAGATTCATAAAGGATTTTAGCCAACTTGCAACACCTTTTTACAACTTGCTGAAAAAGGAAGCCGAGTTTGAATGGATAGAAGACTGTGAAGCATCATTTCAGTAGCTGAAAGATGTTTTGACAAAAACACCTATTCTTAGAGGACCCGATTGGAAGCTTCCATTTTACATCCACACTGATGCATCTGAATATGCCATTGGAGCAATCCTAGGATAGAAGGAAGGTATTCTTGAGCATGCTATTTACTATATTAGTAAAAACTTGCGAGGTGCTGAGCTAAATTATACTGTCACCAAAATAGAGCTTTTAGCAGTTGTCTATGCACTCAAAAAATTTAGGCACTACATCACAAGTTATGAAGTATTTGTATACACTAATCATTTAGCCATCAAATACTTGATGAACAAGCTTGCCATCAGTGGCAGATTAGCACGCTGGTTACTCCTCATGCAGGAATTTGATGTGAAGATAATTGATAAACTAGGCAAGGCTAATGTGGTGGCTGATTTCTTATCAAGATTACAAGTACCAGATGATCCTACATCAATTGATGATAGATTCCTTGATGAACACCTATTTTCCATTGATTCTTTCAATCCATGGTATGCAGACATAGAAAACTACCTTGCTATAGGAAGAACACCACCTCACTTCTCGCCTAAACAACGCCGACTTCTGGTTGAGAAGAGTTCTAACTTCTCATGGATCTTAGACTTTATGTTCTATACAGGTCCAGACCAGGTCACTCGAAGATGTGTTCGAGAGGATGAGACTTATAACATTCTACGGGAATGTCATGATGAGTTGTGTGGAGGCCATTTTGTAGTGAAGAGAACAACCTATAAAATTCTGACCACTACATACTACTGGCCTACTTTGCATAAAGATGCAGCAAAACATACAAGGCACTGTGATAGATACCAACGCATGGGGCACCCAACAAAGTCAGATGAAATGCCCTTGCAGCCTTAGGTAGTGGTGACACCATTTGACAAGTGGGGTATCAATTTTGTTGGACCTATTGAGCCATCTTCTCATGGGAAGTCGTATATCTTAGTATGTACTGACTATGCCACAAAGTGGGTCGAAGCTAAATCCATGAGACATGCCAAGAATCACAAAGTCATTGGATTTCTCTATGAATGTATATTCACTAGATTTGGAGTACCACGAGAGATAGTCACGGATCAGGGAGAAAGGTTTACCTCAAATCTTATCTTAGAGTTGATGTAGGAATATATGGTGTGCCATGGTAAATCTTCACCATATCACCCCCAGGCCAATGGCCAGGCAAAGATAACCAACTGGGAGATAGAATCTATTCTCACCAAGATAGTTGCTATTCACAAAAAGGATTGGGCTACCCATCTTCCTGAAGCTATTTGGGCTTACCGAACAACATGGAAAAGCACAACTGGGTTTACCCCTTTTGATCTGGTGTATGGAAAATCCACATCCATGCCTATCGAGTTTCAATTTAAGACGCCCAAGACAACATTGGGCCTGGACATTGATCTTAATAGAGCTCAAGAAGACTCGTTATTACAATTGAATGGATTAGATGAATACAGGAAATATGTACTCCATAACACTGAATTGATCCAACAACAGAGAAAAAAATGGCATGACAAATTCTTTCAAGAAAAGAAATTTTTAGTGGGTGATTGGGCACTGTTGTATGACTCCAGATACTAGCACACGCTAGGAAAATTTCAAACTAGGTGGCTCGGGCCCTATGAGATAATCTCAGTATTTGATAATGGAGCAGTTCAACTTTCTACCATTGAACCTATACGATTCAAGCTATTTGTCAACGGGCGTAGACTCAAACTCTACAACAAACCAGTCAGTCACGAGGAGTTCCTGCAGCAGTTCCAGTACAATGCTGACACATTCATTGCTACAACCGAAGCATCTGGGTCTCGTACCTAGATTTCTACTGATTCTTGATTCCATTCAAGAACTCCATAATAAACATTTCATATTCTGTGAAATTATTTCTCTGTAATAAACTCCACCTCACCTTCTCTCTCAACCATTTTTCCATACCATCCCATCACTCCACAATGTAGGTGATATTTTTTAGAACACTCTTCCTACAATGCTCGCTAGGTTCATGCCACATACCTTCGTACATATTTTATTTTATTCATTATTTATTAGGAATACGCGTCGTTTTAATTTTCTGCTCTTGCATGTCCTAGCCCGGTGGGACCCATGCCTTTACTTAGTTGGGGGGAATATTCTATTTTCAAAATTTTCAAAACTTCAAATTAGCATGTAAACATTGAGTTTCTTGTCTTTATGAGATGACTGCCGTCATGTGCTTGTTAATCTATCTTTCCTTGATTACATCATAATATATGTAAGGAAATTAAAGATATTAAAAGATGAAGTTTAACTTCTAATGATATGTTTACGACATGTTCAGGGTGGCAGGCCTTGACATGAGTGAACTATTATGAGATTTGATACAAGTGAAAATATCATTAGATTTTGTGCACTAAACTCTTTTAATTTCATGAAGTAAGTAGCATTTGGTACGCCGCCTTTTTCATCTGCAATGTCCTGTGCCATAAAACTTTAAATTCTTTTGATTTGCCATTATTGTGCTACGTGAAAATACCAAGTTTCTACAAAATTTAAATTTTTTGTTCATAACAATGGAGGGAGGTCTTCAGAGGCATGATCTAGTGGATCATAGGGTTTTGCTAGGTGATGTGTCCAGTTGTGAAATATTTAGAAGGAAAGGGTGGTTGGACTACTGCTTGAGTATTAAGGGGTTCGATGAAGAAGTTTCTCTACAATTTCTAAGCACTTTGAAGGATGGATTTGCAGTGGTCAAAGGTTTAAGAATTGAATTTATAGAGGATATTGTAGCTGAAGTGACTAGTTTTCCATAGGAAGGCAAACAATGGATGAAGGACCTTGACTTGCATTCGGCTAGGGCTCAGTTCACCTTGCATGGTGACCCTTGATTAGATGTAGATAAGAAGCAAGGCACTTCTAGAATATCCTTACCCTTGGAATTCATTCAGCCAACTATATTCATCATCCAGTACTTCACTTGTGAAGGGCATTACAAGTATTTGCATTGCCTACATTTCAAAATTTTGAGTCATCTTCATCATGACAATAGATTGGTAAATCTTCCCAATTTCCTATTCAATATTGTGAAAAAGCAAGATTCCTTAGTTTAGTCAGGAAAATACTAGTCTATTTCACATCATTGTTTGATAAAGTTAATTGTAGAGAGAGAATTAAATAAACAATTGATTGGGACATGGGAAGAATTTCTGCAAATGAATGAGGTAGAACCTAGGATGGTTGGCCCTAGAGGCCAGGGTGTTGGGCAAAGAGAACAAACATCCACTGGGGTTTGCAAAGTCATCCAAAGGATAGAAAATGTTCCTAAAGCTTTCCCCTTCCAATTCTAGACCATACAAGAAAAGAACTTGCAATGTTGGTGCCTCCACTTCTAGAAGAAAGAGAAATAAAAATAAAGAGACTACTAATGTCCTTGAAACCCCACCGTCTGTAAAGACCAGGTCCACCTCTAGGAGAGACAAGGGTGAAACTATGGAGATAGAAGATGGAATATCAGAGAAGCAACCTGGTAGTGATAATGATAATGTTGATGAAACCTTACATTCGCATGGGGAAGAAACTCCAGAATAGCCTACTTGAAGTAGCTATGAAGGAAATGACCACCAGTAGGAGGAAATGAAAGAATCCTCCATGCTTGTCCACACCCCCCAGAAGAAGAAGTGCAGGGATTTTTGAAAGTAATAGGGATGCTGAGGCTTTTGTTCCAATTGTTAACCTAGAATCCTCTGAATCTATGGAGAGGTCTTCTTTGGAGGAAATATTTCAATAAAATGTAGCCAGTGACACTGAATTCAGCAACCAGAACCTACAAACACAAGTTAACCCTAGTGTTAACTATATAATTATTGATAGTGATGAGGATTCTGAGGAGGCCGAAGAGTTTGTAGACAAATATGTTAGGCAAGAAATTTGTAGTGATTCAGAGGACTCTCCTTCTGAAGAGTACCTAGAGTTTGGAAAAGATATTTTTGAAGAAGTGTTAGAACAACTTAATCAGGATGGATTAGAGACACTGGCTAAGGCAGAAGCTAAATCTAGTAAGGAGAGCAATGAAGTGACAACCATTGTTCTATGGAAAGGAGAATCCTCCACACCAAAAAGAATAGTAAAAACCCCTCACCTAGCATCTGGCTGGGTAGATATTCTCAATCAAGAACCCTTGCCACCACCAAATTTGTCTACACCCTTGGCTGTAGGGATAAATTTATATCAACAATTATTGTGGGAAAGGACATAGTGGAAATTAGAGAGGGAAAAACTAAAACGTGCCATTGATGAGCAAGGCCACCAAATCATACCGAATTGAGGTTTTGAAGAGACAGATTGATCAAATCATAGAGCTAATTCCTGAGCTTATGGCATGTAGATCACTGTCTCCGGTGTATGCATTGCTCCTTAAGGAACAACTTGTTAATTTTAAATTGATAAGAATTATGGAAGGGCTCAGTCCCTCTATTTCAACCCCCCATGAATTCTATGATGAATTCCAATCTACTCCAATGACCCTGAAGAATTTATTGTGTGAACTATACCTACATAACTTGGCAGTGCCAGATGATACAAAATGAAACTCACTCCTTTATGTAGGAGATGTACAATTAAGGGTAGTTATGTCCTGGATGCAGAATGAAATAAGTAGGGAGCACCAAGTTTCACCTTATAGAAATGATGAGATGACAAGTCCCTTTCTTATGAGGCCTGAAGTTCAACATTCTAGGCAGACATTTCTAGACTAGCTTTCTATTATAGTAAACCCAAGCGAAGATAACAAAGTGTACCCAGTAAGAGAGCAAGCTTTTATAGATTGGGATCAGTATTCATCTCAAGATATTGCATTAGCAATCAGTGCCTCAAGAAAAAGATGGATACAGATGTCACATGATCTGAAAGAAAGGGAGCCTCACTCTCCATAGAATTTAACCCTTGCTACTAGAAGGGTCCCATGGTACATCATGTTGGGAAGGAGTCTGCTCAATTATTGGTTTCCATTAATGTTTTAGCCTCCTGTACTCTTGCAACCATTAATAGCAATGAATGATAGTGCTGTAGATCATGATATGTCTATAGAAGTCCAGCAATGGGAAAGGCTCAGAGAAAATCATGGATATTTTGATTATGTTAAAGATGAGCCGATAGAAAAGACAACTAGTGACTTGAGACTACGTGCTAGAATCCAGAATTTCATGGTTGCTGGGGACCAACAATAGTGCAGTTGGGGGGAATGATTGGCCTCTAAAAGACCATCTTTCTTAGTTCTTTTTATCCTCCTTCCAAACAGTTATTTTTGCAAACAAACATGAATTTATGGTTTTTAGGCATATGAACTTATGGTTTTTATATATGTTATATATATATGTAAAGACATGAAATAGAAATGTGGATAGTTTAAAGACATGATATTTTCTTGAATTCATGGATAGGAATGGTATAATGTAGTAGCTATACATGCTGATGAATGTTTCCTTGCCTATGCTATGTTTTGGGTAGTCTTCCTCCTATAGTCATAGGACTTGCAAGAGTGTTAATTAGAACTTCACACCTTTTTCCTAATATTAATGATAAGAATATATATGTATATGGGAGGTTGTGTGAGCATTGATTATTTTGCAAGTGTTTACCGCAGGCATTCAAGGACCGACATTGTGGCGCTGGAATAGTCAAAGCCAACCATTGTTGCAAGATCTTTGCAAGCGGGACAAGTCAATTACTATTTTCTATTGCATGTAGCCCGCATATTTAGTTCCCTCAACATGCTATATTCCTGGGAGATTTATTCATGATTAATGTTATTTTTGTTATGAAACTTTATGAATCTATAATGATCCTCATTTATGGAGTGATCTTAGATTTAGGAGGTAGTTGTAGTTTTCCTTCAAATAAATGACTATTGTAACTCTTTAGGAGTTAGTAAAATGAGTTGATTTTCATAACAGAACTATTGTGATATTGTTTTCAATCAAGTGTAATCATTTTCCATGAATGAATAGAATGCACAGTTTGAGTTTAGATCTTTTATCTTGATTGTATTTTCTATTTACTCATCCAAGGGGCCCCACTTGGTGAGTGAATTGCTTTTTTAGAGTAGAATTCATTTTCCTACTCATTTCTAAGTAAAGTAGAACTCTGTTGTTCCTACAACCACTGATAATAGAATTGGTAGACTATTCATGCAGCATAGGTGGCTAGAGTAACTCCTACCCATGACTACATGCTTTTTTAGAGTAAATTCATTTACTAGTTTTAGCATAGTTTTCCTGAAGCTTAAGCATTTGAATTACGTAGGTTAGTCTTAAGATTGAGAGAGTTTGAAGCATATACTTTGCGAATGCCATTCCAAGTTTACGTCCCTGGTTGATAATTAAATGAGACTGAATAGTTCATTTAGAAACCAATTAGGGTGTCCAATCCTAAAATAGGCAGTCCATTGATGTGGGTTTTTGATACCATTATTTGGCCAAGTAGACATTGCGGAGGTGACCTGGATGATTCAACATAGTCAAAGGTTTCACATGTGATGATTTATTAAGTTTGTGAGTCGACAATTTTATGTGATTATGGAAATATTATGTAACATGTAATATTTTGTGTTTTTTAATTGGTTTGCCGACTCAATTATGAAATATTGTGCAGGGTATAAAGGAATGATTGTTTTCCTTTCTTGATATATGATGAGATGATGCAAAGATGAAATAATGCGAATTAGTGATTGATGTATGATGCGAACTAAGAAGATCTGGTAGTGAGATTTGGTGTGGTTTGGCACAGTCAGAGAGGAGAAGTAAAGTTGCTAAGATCAATAATTCTTGGTATTATTCTATTTGGATAATACAAAGATCAATTGGATAATGTGTTCAGTTATCTTTCCCTTGAAGCTATTTGGACAATGGGTCCTTTCTTCTTTAACTCCTAACAGGGTTAGAATCTCCTCATAGGGATTCAAAGTCTCCTAACAGGAACTGATACGTACTGAATGTATTTCATAAGACTCCTAATAGACTCCATCCTCTCACAAGGAATTTTCATATTAGTACATCTTTTTTGGGTATCATCCCCACTAGGGTTTACTCTTTGATCAAGAGGTTCCCTAGTTAACAAATCTGGTGTCATTGTGTATGATTATCTTTCTATAGTTGTTGTTTATATTGATTACATGTTTCAGATATATTAAGGTTAATAAAATTTGTTTTTATCAGATAACTGATTCACCCCCCTCTCATTTATCTTGGTGGACTTTACTTTCTAACAATTGGTATCAGAGTAGCAGGTCCTTGAAAAAAAAGTTTAACTACTTAAATAGATCCATGGCAAGTCACTTCAGAAAAGAAAGTCCTAAGTTTGATGGAGTTAACTATGATAGTTGGAAAGAGAAGATGAAGATACATTTTCTATGTTTAGGACCAGGATATTGGTTGATTAAAAAGAATGAGAAATGTATCATTGAAGAAGAAAATATTGAGGATTGCAATGAGAAAGAAAGAGATCTATTCATGTGTAACATACTTTCTAGAGAAGAACTTTTGTTAGCCCTTCCCGAAAATGAATATAGTCAGGTAAAAACTCTAAAGACATCTCATGAAATTTGGTTAGCTTTAGAATCTACTTTTGAAGGTGATAAACATGCTAAGAGAACAAATTACAAAATTGGATATGTTTATTTTAAGAGGCTAAAATGATCAAAGATGAATCTGTTAGAAGCTATATTGGTAGAATATCAGATATTGTTGCAGGTATCTAAGCTTGTGAAGGAAATAAGAATGAAGATGAAATCATATGGAAGATTGTAAAAAATCTGACCCTAGTATTTAAGAAGACATCACAGATGATTGAAAAAGTCATTCCTTGTACTAAAAAATTCACTAGAGAGACTCTTCTTGGAAGATTGGAAGCATCAGAGATAAGTTTGAGACAATCTAGAGATTTTCCTAGGATTGAAACTACATTCAGCGCATTTAGTGTTCGCCCTACTTTGTCAAGAAGTGCTAGTGTTAGTGGAGATTATGCCAGTAGCAACAGATCTAAAATTGAAGAAGATAGAAAGATTGAAGAAGGAATTTCCTTTCTTGTGAAGAGAGAACCAGAAGGTAAGAAAATCTTTAAATGTTGTACATGTCAAGAATATGGTCATTTTGCATCTAAATGTCCTAAGAGAGTGAAGAAATATAAAAAGAGTTTTAAGCCTATAAGACCTAAAGAGTGTTATTATGCTAATGATGAATAATTTGAAGCTAGTATTGAGAAATTCTTAAGTGAAAGTGATAATTAAAGTGATGATATAGTATTTGTTGTAATAAAAGAAGAAAACTCTGAAATAGAAGTCAAAGAAGAAAAAGCTTTAGTATCACAGGTTGAAAAGAAAATTGATTGGATCACAAAAAATGGTTGTTTACATCATATGAATGGTGATATGAATAAGTTTATTAAGTTTAACAACTATGATGGAAGAATTTTTAGAGTCGGAAACAATGCACCTTGCTGAATAAAATGAATATGATCTATTATTCTTGATGGAAAGACTAACACTGATGATGTTTAGTTTGTGGGTGGATTGAAACATAATCTTTTAAGTGTTGGAAAACTAGTTGACAAGGGATATCAAGTTTGGTTTACTAAAAAGACTTGTATGATTAAGGATAAAAAGTGGTAAGATGATTGGAACAAGAGAAAGAACTAGAGGTAATGTATTTCAGTTGAATCCTACTGAGATAACATGTTTGATTGCTAAAGTTGATGACAATTGGCTATGGAAAAAGGTTTTTTCACATAAACTTTGATAACATTGTGAAAGCAAGTACCACATTTGTAGTAAGAGATTTTCCTAAAATTGTGAAACCTACTAACATGGTATGCAAGGAATGTGTTATGGAAAAACATAAAAGAAATTCTTTTCCCAGCAAGAAGTTCACCACAACAACAAAACTAGAGATTGTTCATATAGATTTGAGTGGCCCCACAAGAACAAGATGATTCTATGGTGAAAGGTATTCTATGATTCTTGTTGATGATTTTACTAGGATGACATGGATAGCATTTCTTAAAGAAAAATCATAAGCATTTGATAAGTTTAGATTGCTTAAGAAAAAAGTTGAGAATGAATCAGGGATGAAGATTAAATGTTTAAGATCTGATAGAGGTGGAGAATTTACTTCAAAAGAATTTAATACTTTTTGTGAAGTGAATGGCATTAAGAGATAGCTTTCAACCCCTAAAACACTTGAGAAAAATGGTATTGTTGAAAGAAGAAACATACCAGTAACTGAAGAAACAAGATATATGTTGTTTGAGAATGATTTAGCAAAGATATCTTGGAGATAAGCAATACACACAACAATGTATACAATAAATAGAGTACATATCAGAGTAGATACAAACAAGACTCCTTATGAATTATGGTTTGGACATGCACCATCAATAAAATATTTTAGAATATTTGGAAGTAAGTGCTACATAAAGAGAGATGATGATATTGGTAAGTTTGACCCGAGAAGTGATGAAGGTATGTTTCTTGGTTATTCATTGAAAATAAAAGCTTATAGATGTTTTAATAAGAGAACTAAGACTATTGTTGAGAGTGCAAATGTTAAATTGGATGAGAAGTTTAGAATTGAGGAAAGAATACTTGATTATGATTCAGATGAAGAAGCCTATCCTAAAACTAATCAAGAAAATGTTGAATTATTTTACAAACTAACAATGATTTGAAAAATGAGATTCATGATGAAGAACAAAGAGAAGAACCAAGATCTGAACCTAGAATTGAAGCAAGAGTTGAGGCAGTAAAACCTAATAAGAATTTGATAAGGAATCATCCTGCTGATCAGATTATTGTAAGTAAAAACATAAGAGTTATGGCAAGAAATAAGGTACAAGAAGAATTATGTTTGATTTCTCAAATTGAACCTAAGACTACCGATGAAGCTTGTAAAGATAACAATTGGATTCAAGAAATGAAGGAAGAATTAGATCAGATTGAAAATAATAATGCTTGGGAATCGGTTCCTAGACCTAAGGATAAAAATGTTATAGGAACTAAATGGGTTTTTAGAGACAAGATGAATGAACAAGGTGAAGTTGTAAGAAACAAAGAAAGATTGGTATGTAAAGGATACTCATAGAAAGAAGGTATTGATTATGAAGAAAAATTTGCACTTGTTTCAAGAATTGAAGCAGTGAGAATGTTTTTGGCCTATGCAGCTTATAAGAAATTCAAAGTGTATCAGATGGATGTGAAGTCAACATTTCTTAATAGTGAATTAGTAGAAGAAGTCTACATTGAGTAGCCAAACAGATTTCCTTTGACTCAAGAAGGAGACATGGTATGTAAACTAAACAAAGCCTTATATGGAATAAAGCAAGAACCTAGAACCTGGTATGCAAGATTGGATAAATATTTGGCAAAATTGGGATTTGCTAAAAGCATTGCAAACAGTAATTTGTATCTAAAAGAAATAGAGAATGGTCTATTAATTGTAGTTATTTTTGTTGATGATATAATATTTGGATGTGAAGATGAAGCAAGTGAAAATTTTCTGATGAAATGAAGACATAATTTGAGATGAGCATGATTGGAGAAATGAAAATTTTCTTGGGTTTACAAATTTTGCAGAACAATGATGGTATTTTCTTATCTCAGACTAAGTATCTGAAAGACATATTGCATAGATTTGGTTTGGAGAATTGTAAGCTTGTTGATACACCTATGGTAACTGGCCATAAGTTATCTAGCATAGATGAGACTCTTGTAGTTGAACAAAGGAAGTACATATCTATGATTGGAGGTTTGCAATATCTAACTCACACAAGATCGGATATAGAATATGCAATTGGTATTGTTGCAAGATTTCAACCTGATCCTAAGGAATCACATTATGTAGTAGTGAAGAAAATATTTATATATTTGAAAGGTACAATTGATTATGGGTTGTGGTATGATAAATCAAATTATTTTACCCTATGCGCATATACAGATGCAAATTGAGGAGGTAGCATGGATGAAAAAAAGAGTACAAGTGGTGGAGCATTTTTTCTTGGAGGAAGATTGGTTTCTTGGCTAAGCAAGAAGCAAAATTGTATTTCACAGAGTACCAAAGAAGAAGAATATGTAGTAGTAACAAATAATTGTAATCAGATAATATAGATGAAACAAATGTTGAAGTATTTTGGAATCAAGTTCAGTGAGCCTATTATCATACATTGTGATAACACAAGTACAATAAGTATGTATAAGAATGCTATATTACATTCTAAAACAAAACATATAGAGATCAAATATCATGTTGTAAGAGAAAAAGTTGCAGAGAAAGAAGTCAAAATTGAGTATATAAGTACAAAGGAGAAGACTGTAGATATACTTACAAAGCCTTTACCTAAAGATACATTTGAGTATCTGAGAGGTATGCTTAGGGTTATGCCCCAGCCTACTTTTGAGTAGTGATGCAAAAAGTTGCATCAATCTAGTGGTATAGAGCACTATCTTTCTAGACTATATGCTGATGCTTCCTTTATGGGGGAGTATTTGTGTTTTTGAGCTGAGTCATGAAGGACTCTTGGTAAAAGGTATCTTCAAATAGTATCTTTGAACATTCGAGCTTGTATTGAATTGACATAGTGATGCTTACTTTTTCATTGATGTCAATGGGGGAGAAGGATACATGAAAAACATAGATGATGATTGATGAAGAGGATTTGAAAATATAAAGAGAAGAAATAGATACATGAAGAACATTTGATGATTGATGAAGATGATTTGATGATTGATGAAGAGGACTTGAAAAGTTAAAGCAGAGCAGTAGTATTGCATTTTGGTATTCATGGAACTTGGATATTTTTCATCTATATTGCCATCAATTCCAAATGGGGATATTTTTAGCATGAATGATTGAATATGTCCTATGGGGGAAGTATTCTAGCATTTCTGGAGCAATCACATGTTGCATTCATGACTGTGTTTGTCATTGACGTCAACACACTGATTTTACTGAAGATTAGTAGAGTAGAAGAAAGTTTGGTTTAGCGCACATGATGTATTGAAGATGAGGCTATGTGGAGTTGAGTACATGTTTTGTATGATGTCTTGATATCATGGTTAAGAGCACATACAAAAATTCAAGTATTTGTGTCAGTTATGAGTAATTTAGTGGAAACTATATTCTGATAGTGTTCCTGAGAAGGGGTTTGTGATAATCAGATTATATCTCCCAACAGGGATAGAATATGGTCAAGCAAAGTTATACATATATTGAAGACATTGTAGAGGTGACTTGGATGAGTCAAAATAGTCAGAGGTTTCATGTATGATGATTTATTCAGAGCTGACAATTTTATGTGATTATGGAAATATTATGTAATGTGTAATGTTTTATATTTTGTAATTGGTTGGCCGACTCAATTATAAAATATTGTGCATGGTATAAAGGAAGGATATTTTTCCTTGATTGATATATGATGAGATGATGCAAAGATGAAATAATGTGAATTAGTGATTGATGTATGATGCGAAGTGAGCAGATCTAGTAGTGAGATCTGGTGAAGCATTTGGTGCAGTTTGACATAGTCAAAGATGAGAAGTAAAGTTGTTGAGATCAATAATTCTTGGTATTATTCTATTCAGATAATACACAGATCAGTTGGATAGTGTGTTCAGTGATCTTGCCCTTGAAGTTTTTTGGATAGTGGGTCCTTCTGTCTTCCTTAACTCCTAACAGGGTTAGAATCTCCTCATAGGGATTCAAAGTCTTCTAATAGGGACTGATCTGTACTGAATGTATTTCATAATTCTCCTAACATAGTCCATCCTCTCACAAGGAATTTTCATAGTAGTACATAATTTGTGGGTATCATCCCCACTGGGGTTTACTCTCTGATCAAGAGGTTCCCTAGTTAAAAAATCTGGTGTCATTGTGTATAATTATCTTTCTATGGTTGTTGTTTATGTTGATTAGATATTTTAGATATATTAAGGTTAACAAAAGTTATTTTTATCAGATAACTAATTCAACCTCCCCTCTCAGTTATCTTGGTGGACTTTACTTTCTAACAAATTCTTGATGAATATTTTTCAATTTTATCATAAGAATAGTTATTGTTGGTTGTGTGTGTAATTTTTAATAGGGCCATCACATATATGTACACTCAAGAACCCTAGAATCCAATCCTCCACTGGGAAACATTGAGGTAACTCTAGGCTATGAACATGGATAACTTTAAGAAACCCCCTCCTAGGAAAAAGTGTAAAATCCTGGCGAATCATACATTATTTTAGGGGGAAATTTTTCTTAATGAAGGCGATTGTTTTTCTTTTCAAATTCGCGAATTTTCATAGTTTGTATTGGCAATTTTTTCCCTGCCGAGTGAAAATTCTATAAATTCTTGGAGAATTATATAGTCATGTGGGGGAAAAATGTATATTTTATGAGGTGAATTTTTTTCTTTTGAAGTTAAAAAAATATAATATATGAGGGGAATAATTTTATTTTGAAGGGAAAAAAATAATTGTATTGGCAAATTTTATGTACTGTTTGAAAATTTATTTATTTTATTGGCTAATCGTTCATTAATTATGGAAAAAATATTTTATTGGCGATTTTAAAAAGATGGTCCACGCGATTTTATTGCAGATTCAATAGTTTTATCTACTATTTATAAGCACAAATAGTCACATCGACATGTAACCTAACAGTAACATCCATTATTTTATAATGTTAAATGTATTATTTGAGACCGTCTGATGATCCTAGATCAATGGCTGAAGTTTAATTTCAGCCCCAATTTCTTGAAGGAAACAAAGTTCTCCAAGAAGTCATCATGATTTTGACATGTATCAAATTAGTTTGCACTATAACCACGATCTAATTAATGCAACATCACGTCGAGAGAATAATGCCTTAATTAGTTACCAACTTGTCTGCATGACTCTACACATCTTAGAGAATAATACCTTAATTAGTTACCATTATAACCAGGATCTAATTAATGCAACATCACGTCAAGAGAATAATGCCTTAATTAGTTACCAACTTGTCTGCATGACTCTACACGATTCTTGTGTTCCACACATATGGTCATACCTAATATCGACCATTTCACCATTTTAAATGCATTACATGTATCAAGTCTTACAATTGGTTAGTACTAGTAGGTTGTGTGGATGGTTGATAATGTATCACAATCATAGTTAATAAAAGAAATGTCTTATCACTGACATTAAATTGGGTAATGTTACCTGTCTTGACGCTTTTTCCAATTTCACACACTCATGAATTTAATATGAAAGATTTACAAGATTTTGAAGGACAAATGAATTAATAAGGTTAGAGAAAGAATTGAGGGCTATTTAGAATCCACACATACCTAATATCGATCATTCCACCATTTTAAATGTATTACATGTATCAAGTCTTACAACTGGTTAGTACTAGTAGGTTGTGTGGACGGTTGATAATGTATCACAGTTGTAGTTAATAAAAGAAATGTCTTATCACTAACATTAAATTGGGTAATGTTACTTCCAATTTCACACACCCATTCATTTAATATAAAAGATTTATATAATTTTGAAGGAAAAATGAATTAATAAGGTTAGAGAAAGAATTGAGGGCTATTTATAGACGATCTATGCTTTTTTCTTCTTCAATCCTCCTTTGGTTTAGGTCTACCTCTGCTAAGTGCTTGAAAGTCTACCTCTGGTTTAGGTATTTAGGCTGTATAATTTCATCACATTCTAATTTCTAATATTCTAGTAGTGGTTTTCTGAAGATGGACACTCCTATCCATTTGATAAGCACATCTAAGGAGAATCAAAAGGCCTTTTTGGATCTGGTCTTAGACCAAACACTGCAGTCAGTTCGTAAGGAGAATGGTTCCTTTACAAATGAGGCTGTGAGGATGGTGTTGGGCTATGAATTTCTTGATAATATTTACAGATATCGAGTTAACACATACATTACATCTCATTTTTTGGCATCTCTTCTGGACCTCGAAGGAGACAAGGTGGATATAATCCTTCTGTTAAGGAGGGTATTCAAACAAGAATTCCTGGGTGATAATGTTTAGGTTGCCATTTTTGCACAAATAGGGGCTGGGATCGCTTGGGCAAGTGATTTACCCAAGCTTCTCTAGCTAGCCCAAAATGTGGTCAGGAAACCTTTTCTTTTGAACCTGAATGTTGAATAGTTAATGCGCCATAGGAAATGGGCCCAAATTGGTAAGGATTTTCTTCAAAAGTGGTTTCTCTTGGATGAATTTGTGGAATATAGATGGTTGCATGAATTCTCGGAGCTTATCATCTCTGAAGATTTCTACTTAGACAGAGGGGAAAATCCTTAATTTTGTGTTACCCAGGATCCTATGGCCTAGAATTTTGAAATCAAAGGGTTTCTATGTTTTGTTTTTTTGGACTATAGATTATAGTAGGGTTTTTTTTTTCCACTACCTTGCAACCTCCCTCATTTTTTCTTTAAAGTTTTGGAGGGAATCCAAGTCTGAATATTGTAAATTTGTACAAAATATTAATGAGAAATTTGCAACTTCATTTCAGTTTGTTTTTTATGCATTGGATACCCTATAATAGTAGTATTTTAGTTGTTTTGGGAAATTTTAGAGGAAATACGACAATTGTAAATTTTTAGAACATATTAATGGAAATTTTGCAAGTTTGCTAAAATTTGCAAGTTTCTATTTTTAACAGTCTAGAGACAAAGCAAGATTTCTATTATTGTTTACTAATTAATTCAGATTAATTATATGCCAATTGTCAAATTTGCCAATGTGCCATTTCCATATCGATGTGTAATAATGTAATTTTGATTATAATACAAATAGAAATAATTCAATTCAATTCAATGTTAAAGTTTGAGTTAAACATTACTTAATATATAATTAATTGTTAAATATTTAATTTTATTTAAATTTCATGATCGTGAATGCCAACTACCGCTGGATGAGCGCATAAATCGACGATGTATGGTGAATTTCAGGATGAAAGGGAAAAGCAACCCCATTTTTACAAACCATTTCCAGAATCATGATACATGTCCACTCGCAAGGTCAACTGTCAATGTCATTTGATGATGACATGTGACTTGTGAGGTGACTACTAGTACTAACAAGGAAAAAGTTAATGGGATCCATAGGGCCATGACACCAGATCGTGACTAACAATGACTGTTGGATGATTATAGATCAACGACCAAAGATGTATTTCAGGCCAAAAGGGAAAAGATAACTCATTTTTTCAAACCCATTCTGGAATCATGACGCATTTCCACCCACATGGTTAGTGTCATTTGATGATGATGTTGGACTCATGAGGTGACTAGGTGACTACTAGTACTAACAAGGCAAAAATTAATGGGACTCGCGACACCTGATAGTGACTAATAATGACCGTTGGATGAGCATAGATCAGCGACTGAAGGTGTATTTTGGGCCGATTTAGGAAAGGATCACCTCTATTTGCAAATATCCCATGGAAACAAGGCACATGTCATGAATTAACCCTCAACTAAGTATAATTAAAATCTAAATTGGAGCAAACTGCAAAATGGATTATTTGATAAATGTTGTAATTTCAAGTGTCTGACTAAAGTTGTAATTTAAAATGATTAAGTTACATATGTCCTAGTGACATCGGATATGTGTCTTCATAAAGAAGCAATAAAAGTGACATGACTGATGACTGAAGATTGTACAATTTTTTCCCTTTAGGTTTTCAATCTAAGTTTTTCAGTTCTAACTAGTAGTGGAGATTTAGAAAGGGCTTACAACTTCTAGGTTGAGGATTGAGGTCCGAGGAATGCAAGAGAGTCTCTTAGCTCTTTTCCCACTCATAGTCTACACAAATTGAAATTATAGGTAAATACTAAAATCTTGAACACCTACGTCCCACATTTTAAATTTTTCAAATCTCGTGGTTTACAACTTTACTGTTTATATTGTAGAAAAAGAATTAGCCTATTAGGGTTAATTTTGAATCACCCATGTAAATTGTAGATGTGTATAATTATTTGAATTTTTCTATGACTAAATAGTGATACCAGTTACCATGATGGGCAAAATAAATACCAAGATTACGAGTAAAAGGAAAAGTCAGATAACAAACTTCCAAAATCTGTTAAAACACCAATTTTCACTAATGAATCCCATGGTATTTATGATCCTGTTATCCATGGAAATGAGGGAATAATGGAAATTAGATTTTCACTTGAAAATAAGTGGAATGATCCAAAGCAGGATTCAAAATTTTATCCATTTAACAACATGGTAAAGGCAAGGACAAATAAAATTGCACCCTAGGTTGCTGGGTTGGCATGCATGGCGTTACCTCAAGTATTCCCTTGCCTAGAAATTGTCATGGTTTCCAAAAATTACGATGAAAATAGATAAGCAATTTTGAATAAAAATACTTAGGAGGAAATTTTCTCCACAACTGAGAGTGAGTTTGCTACTCTGTTGGACCTAGGGTTTGAAAAAAAATAATCAAACATGCACATTGACCTAGGAAACTTGATAAAGGATTATGAAAAAATGGATACAACACAGAAAGATTCATATATCAGAAGAATAACAAGTGGTTCTAGTCTGAATCCAGATCACAAGTCTCCTTATGATTATGATATTTTTGTGCAATGGGTTCAGGATAGTTTTTCCTTGCTAGCATTTTTTTGTGATTGGATAGTAACAAAGAAGTGGGTGCCAAGATTCTTGAAATGCTTTTTCATATTCATTGTAAAAATGAACCAGTAAAATATAGTTTTATTGAACACATTATTTATTGCATGCAAGAAAAATTACTAATGATTAAAAGAGGTTCACATAAGACATTTAGATTCACAACCTACTTGTGCTATCTTCTCTTAGCAAAGCATCGTGCAATATTTTAGACAAACAAACTTCGCAGTTAGGTCCAAAATCCAATATATGAATGGACACTTGAGATAAGGATGAGTGATAACATAAGGAAATACAACAATTTTGTAGACTTATTTTTGGCACCAATGTATCATAAAATTACAGGCACTCCAATGCCTAGATTTCCTATTTCTTGTAGAGATTTCATTCAACTCGGAAGTGAAATACAATTGGCTGACTGGTACTTCATGGAAGAGTACACTATGTTAAGGATTTATGATTAAGTGGTAGAACCCTACAAACTTCCAATAGATGTGATAGAGAGGGTATTTGCATTGGAATATGTACAACAAATGGAGAGAATAGATGTAATCTTTAATGGTTAGCAAAAGAAAATGTTATTTCCTTCCTTGTCTTTCTCATTTGGAGGGTTCACATTTGAGAGAAGAGGATTCAAAGTGGCACATACTTTTTTTTCAATTTTTTGCTTTGATTTTGTCAATCATTGGAAGTATGATCCACTCAACATAATTGGAACAAAGCTTAGAGAGAATGAGAACTCTGCAAGAAAATTTCAACATGAGAGTATGCCACTGATAGAAAAATTTAAAAACATGGAGTCCTGGGACTAGGTCGAAAAAGAGATGGAGAAATATGCCACTGAAAATAATATTCCAACACAAGAATTGTCATCACAAATTATGACATTGCACAAACATAAAGGAAAAGTGCATCCCACAACATCGTACAATTTCCACCAGAAAGTTGCTCAACCATCTAGAAAATCTATTCCAAAAGACCTAGTGGATGAATGTACATATGGTAATTGGACTCAAACCAAAATTTATGATTTTTGGGAAATGAGGAAGAATTTGGGTGAGCCAAAGACCTCTACAAATCTTTATGAAGTAGAAGAGGATAAAATATTTAGTGATTTGTGGAATAAGGAGCATCCAATTGAAGCATATCACAATGATGATGATCATCCAGATAATGAGTATGAGAAGGATTCTGTGAATCCCACATCCACTAATATATATTCAATTAGTAGTGGAGTTGATGTGTCCATAAAATAAAAATATACCAAAGGGGAAGCTATTGTAGAAAAAATGGGCTTTCCAGGCTAGGGTGGTTTGGGTCCTAGAGGACAAGGGCCTTGGTTTCCACTTGTCCCACTAGTTCCACCAAAATATTGTGAGAAACTAGTCCTTGGAGTTGAATCATCATATTCATAAAAAAAATACTACTTAGTCTCATACCATTTCACTTTCATTTGTTCCAACTTCAAATCAAGTTCCACCTATTCCAAGCACTTAGATTCAATCTGAATCAAGTCTCACTCCCACTGGTGTGTTGGAAACTGTAATTGAAACAATTGTTGTATTGTCATTGATGTCAAACCTTAACTGGTAAGACTGTTGCTACTTAGGAAAGTACTATATCTATTTAAGTGTTGATAAGGGGCTAGGCAAGGTTGGTAACAATAGCACCTAAGGGAAAGGTTGAGTTATCTTGATACTATAAAGTGTACTTGACTATGTTGCACAATGATGAGATAATGTATTGTTTATCTTAGTAAGACTGAAGACTAAACTGGTAGGCTTAACCAAGCAAAGAATGGAAAAATCATGTTTAAGCTGAGTAATGTTTGTGTCGATTGAGTTAGTATATGCTGAAAAAAATTCTAGTGTTGACCGAACATCAGTAAATTTCTGAGGAAGACAGTGTAAGCGGAGGAAATAGTTTTAGTAATGACCGAGCTTTCTACATGAAGACCAAGTTGACAATCACAGTATTGACCGAGCATCATAAATTTTATATTTGAAGAGAATTTAATTTTGGAGCTGACATTGTTGAATTCTTAGATTATGTAAAACATGTTGACTTTATTTATTAATTGTTTGGAAGCATTAAATGCACCGTAAAATGTTTTATTGTAAATCTTTAAGAGATTTGAGATGATTCTAGAAAAGGAGTCGAAGAACATGAAGTGGGTAGATTCAATGAATCTGACCTAATCCTAAGATCTATGAATGAGATTGAGTGGCAAAAGATGAGTTAACCTAATTGAGGAAAATATAAGGGAACCTGAGCATTTTGATATGCATGTACATGGAGAACATAGAATGCTGGAAGAGTAAAGTTTTATTGACTGTTTAAGTAGAAAAGGCTAAGGAGAATTATGGTGGTTGCTTGAAGGAAAGTTCCGAGTAGATCAGAGATGGAGATGGAAAAGTTTCAAAGTCACCAGCATTAGTGTACGGAATCAGATCTGATATTTGCAATGTGAGTTGTATATTTTTCAGATAAATATTACTGCTACTTTCTAACCATTGTAACAGTCAAAATCCTTTTAACAGAGGTTGACCTAACAATCATATGTTAAATCCTTTGAACAAGGTTGCATTCTAATGGAGTGTATGTAAGTCCTATGACTAGGCTCACTTTTAATAGGGTGATTGAAATCCTTTAACTAGGTCACACTTGACAGTGTGTATTGTAACCTTTGACATGGTTGGCTTTTTACCGAGCTCACTTCAGAAGAGTGAAAATAATAGTAGCATGTTACAAAGTGGTTTTTCCCAAATTGTGTTTCCACTATAAATCCTAGTGTTGATACTTGTGTGAATGTTTTGGTTTGAACATTTCTATGTTTTGCAAGTTAAGTTATAGCTGAGTAGTGGATTGCATTTTTATATGTTTCTATTATTGAATCAATGATGACCAAGTTTGTTTTGGTTATTGGATTTGATTTAAGGATAAATTTTTGAGATTTTTTTATACATCAGGACCTGAGAACAACTGATTCACCCCCCCTCTCTGTTGTTCTAAATCATATTAACATGGTGTGTATATCATGGGTAGTACTAATGGTTTGAAAAGGACATTACAAGTGGACATGGGATCAATGGATGCTAGAGATCAAGGTAGTGTAAAGAAGAAAAAGGTTATGACAAGTACAACAATGGCAATGGTGACTATGAGTCCAACAATTGCCACACCTTGAGAAAAATACCCTTAGAACAGTCCAAAAACTCCACTTGTAATGGGTCATGGTGTTGCTAATCCTCATGGTGGAATTAGGAGAACCATAGGCAACATAGGTGGAAGCTTGTACATCACTGCAAGTTCTATTTCACCTTTTAAACTTTCAATTGTGTCAGAAAACCCCAATTTTTGTTACAATGATTTTGTAACTAACTTTGAACAATAAAAAATTAGGAATAGACAAAATACCAAGACATTGAAGAGGGATGCAGTTGCTCTAGCTCGTGATGCAAAACCTACATCGAATAGGTTATTTCCCACATATGACCCAAATAAAGAAATGATGGATTTCATGGTTGTTATGCCCCTAGCTAGAGATAACAATCCACCAGAGAGTCAATTAGATCCATATGAATTTCAAGTTAGCACTCTCCAAATGGATTTATCCAAAATTAAAAATGTGGATAAGATAAATGTGTCGAAAATGACCAACCAAGTGGTCTACAGTTCAATGATGAAGTTGGAGAGTGTTATGCCAAAAAATAAAGCACGCAAAAATGTAACAATTTTTTCTTTTGCAAAGAACAAAAGGGAAAACATGTGAGGGGTATCATGGCCAATAGGGTCCTATGGTGATCCCACACTCATGACATTGATTGACCGACCTCCCTTCATGATATGGTTAGGGCAGACTAACCCTAGGTGGTATAACTGAACAAGATACCTAGTAACACCAACAAAATAAGTGTAAGGAAGTGGTTCAATGACATCCAAAATCTCAGTTGGAAAAGAGGCTCAAGGGTAGGATAGGCTACATTGGTTTACTAATTTTTCCGTCACGACGCTTACTAAAATAGATCCCCATAGAGTTTATATAACACCAAGGAAATATGTGCACTAGACATCAAGGTGAAGAACTAGCTAGGGTGGGGGAAAGGGGTTCATTTAAGAACTAAACAAATAATATTCACAAATTTCCTAAAAGGTGTGCCAAGGGTTAATAAGTTTAATTTACACAAGCCGAACAATTTCCTTAAGTTCCTTAACATTCTAATTATATTTGGTTTCATGTTTCCTAATCCATTAGATAAATTTCATTGTTGTATAAATTTGATTATATAATTAGTTCATAATTAAAGTTTGGTATAATAAATTCTAATAAATTAAATATCAAACTCGTGATAACAACTTACCCACAAGATAAAATCTCTATGATAATTCATAATTAATGCCTTAAATCAGGGTATCATTTAATATTAAATTTACTAGTTTAGTTATTTATAATTACCTCAAATAGAAGAGTATTGGCCAACAAATTATAAAAGAATGATTTCTCTTATTATTCGTTAGTAGTAAAACATGAAATGTATATATATTTAAAATCATAATTTACGACTAATAAGAATACCCTTTTTTAAAAATTTAAATAACATTATAAATTTAACATCAACTATAAAATGAAATGAATACATACTATTTTTTAAAAATAAATAATGCAATTAAATATAAATTAACTTATTTAAAATTTAATAACAAATAAAATAACATTAAATTAATTAAATTAAAAATTTATTAACAAATAAAATAACATTAAATAAAATAAAATAAAAATTTTAAAATTTAATAAAAAAATTAACATCACCAAGTGACGTGTGGCAGGGCCCGCACCTTGCCGTGGTAGGGCTGGTACCCTGCTGCGGCAACATACCGCCTACCGCGATAGGTGTACTACCTATCGTGGCAGGTTAGTACCCTACCATGGTAGGGGGCCCTGTCATGGCAGGTCTGTGGTCCACATGTGGGGCGTGGGGACCACTTTTCCCCCCATTCAACTTAAATTTTTTTTTTTCAAAAGTAATTTTTTTTAAAAAAACAAGGCATACGGTTTATTTTGTATATTTATTATTATTATTATTTTCTATGACAAATTAGAATTTTCAAAATTAGGAGGGGAAGAATACTTATTAATTATTTTTTTGAAAGTACCTTTGGGCTTCTTGGGTGGCAACCTAGATGGGTCCCACCCAAGTTGACTTAGTTTAAGTTTTGATTATTTTGTTCTCTTTGGCCAAGTGGATGGGAAAATAATTTTATATTGACTTTGGTGTTTTTGTGTATGGGAGATTTTATTTTTCTCCCATACAAATTCTAGAGACCTCTAGGTGTCCTTTTTGCCCATATATTTTGGCTCTTAAACTTAGTGTTTTATTTGTTTGTTTAAAGAATAGGATCCTTTTTTTTTGTGCTTGCATAAGACATTAGGAATAAGTTTTTGATTTTAAATGCAACTAAGGGTTATTGGGAACCCATAGATTGATTAAGCTAATGCTAAAGAAAGATTGCTTCAACATGGATATCTATTTTACATACTAGTAAATCAAAATGCTAAAGAAAGATTTCTTCAACAAAATTTGAGAACACAACTATACATTATCTAAGCAAGATTTCAACATTGTTTCCATCTCTTAACATTGAATTACAAAAAGAATCATAATGAAGAACAAAATGTTTGTATCATGCAACATTATGAAATACCAAAATGAACAAGTTTTCTTCTTTACATCATGATAAGATTTCAATATACAACTACACAATAATTAATTGAAGAGAAAGTTCAATTTACAATACTAAAAGTATGCATTTACACAATAACAACAAGATGAGGAATTCCTCCCAAAGCCATCCACTTGAGAAAAGTCTCCAAACCTGCAAATAAAGAGGGTAACCATGGAGAGCTCACCTCCCATCCAAGGTCTCAAGGAGACCACCCCTAAGCTTGGAGAACCAAGAACTAAATGGGTATATACTATTTGTCATTGATGACAACATATGGTAAGCAACATGCATGGAAGACTTATGCAGTAAGCTTATAATATATACAACATGGACATGTTATCAACATGATATCATGGATGCAGAGGTTAACTATTAGTACAGACAGTTATATAGCAAATTGTGTTAGTAGTGTTCCTGACAGAGTTACATGTAGTGTTCTGTGAATGATTGTCCATACAATTATCATGGAGCCATCACCTTGGATGGAAAGAATAGCACTGATGATGTTCTTTATGTTGATGGTTTGAAACATAACCTACTAAGTGTTGGGCAGTTGCTTGACCAAGGCTAAAGATTAGAGTTCAATGGAAACAAGTGTACCATTAACAAAAAGGAAGGATAAATAATTGCATCGGGATCAAAGACTAAAGGTAATGTTTTTTAGCTTAGTCTAGAAGCAAGTTGTTTTGTTGCTAAAGTAGATGATAGTTGGTTGTGGCACAAAAGACTATGTCATATCAATTTTGATAACATAGTAAAGATTAGTAATGTTAAGGTAGTAAGAGACCTACCTAGCATAGCAAAGCCAGTTGATACCATTGGCAAGGAATGTGTAATGTGAAAGCATGTGAGGAATTCATTCAAGAGCAAGCATAATTCAATAGAGAACAAGTTGGATCTGATTCATACAGACCTATGTGGACCAACTCAAACAAGATCATACTATGGTGAAAGGTATTTCATTTTGTTTGTAGGTGATTAATCTAGAATGATGTGGGTTGCATTCTTGAAAGATAAGTCAGAAGCATTTGAGAAGTTCAAAATATTCAAAGCTAAGGTTGAGAATGAATTTGGACTAAAGATATAGTGTCTAAGATCGGATAGAGGAGGAGAATTCACCTCTAAAAAATTCTATGAGTATTGTGAAGAACATGGCATAAAAAGGTAGTTAAGTGTACCTAGAACCCCTCAACAAAATGGGATTGTAGAGAGAAGGAATAGGATTATCCTTGATACAATGTGCACCATCATGATTGAAAGAAACATTACACACACCTATTGGAGAGATGTGGTCAATACAACAGTCTATACAATCAATAGAATACAATTAAGGCCCAATGCAAACAAGACACCTTATGAGCTATGGTTTGGTAATGTTCCCATAGTGAAATACTTAAGAATATTTGGAAGCAAGTGCTACATCAAGAGGGAAGAAGTAGTAGGCAAGTTTGATGAAAGAAGTGCTGAAGGTAAATTTCTTGGTTACTCTACTAAAAGTAAAGCTTATAGATGTTTTAGCTTGAGATTGAAGAAAATCATTGAAAGTGATCTTGTTAAGATTGATGAAAAGTTTATGGTTCAAGAAAGATATCATGATTACTCACCTATGATTGAAGAAGAACCTAGACCTTCCACTAGTGAGACATTTGTTGAAGAAATGTTTGACAATATCAATGTATTGTTCAATGAACTTGAAACAAGTGAAGAGGAAAATTAGAAGGAAGATGAGTCAGTTTCACCTAAAGCTCCAAAGTATACATCTAGATATCACTCTAAGGATGACATCATTGGAGATCAGAGCAACAAAATCACAATAAGATCAAAAACAAAGAATTTAACAAGCAATGAAGTGGTATGTTTACTATCTCAGATTGAACCTATAAGTGTTGAAGATGCATGTAATGATTTAGATTGGCATGATGCTATGAAAGAGGAACTAGATTAGATTATCAAGAATGATACTTGGGAACTGGTCCCAAGACCAAGTGATAAGAATGTGATTGGAACAAAATGGATATTTAGAAACAAGATGAATGAAGATGGTACAGTAGTAAGAAATAAAGCAAGGTTAGTATGTAAGGGATATGCGCAGAGAGAAGGCATTGATTATTCAGACACATTTGCACCTATGAGTAGATTAGAAGCTATTAAGTTGTTTCTAGCTTATGCAACAGTCAAAAACTTCAAAGTCTATTAGATGGATGTCAAGTCAACATTCTTGAATGGAGAATTGAAAGAAGTATACATTGAGTAGCCAGAAGGATTCACCTTATCAGATAGACCTGATATGGTATGTATATTGAAGAAGGCCCTCTATGGACTTAAGCAAGCCCATAGAGCATGGTATGAGAGATTGGATGGATATCTAACTAAGATTGGATTCAAGAAAGGAGCAACAGATTGTAATCTATTCATAAGAGAGACATTTGAAGGTTTACTAATTGTAGCTATATTTGTTGATGACATTATCTTTGGAGGTAATGACAAACTTAGTGCTGAATTTTCTAAAGAGATGCAAAGTGAATTTGAGATGAGCATGATTGGACCTATCAAATAATTTTTGGGATTGAATGTGCAGTAGACAGAGAAAGGTATTTTCATTAATCAGTCCAAGTATGTGAAAGAGATATTAAAGAAATTCAAGATGGATGATTGCAAGCTAGTAGGGAAACCTATGATAACTAGATGTAAGCTTACAAAAGAAGATGACTCACCAGCAGTAGATATAATATTGTACAAGTCTATGATTGGCAAACTCATTTATCTTACTCAAACTAGACCTAATATTTCCAATGTAGTTGGCATAGTTGGAAGATTTGCAATAGAGCCTAAACAAAGTCACCTCATGGTAGTAAAAAGAATATTTAGATACTTGCAAGGCACTATAGATTATGGTCTATGGTAGCCCAATTTAGAAAATGTTGAGCTTCATGTATATACTGATGCAAATAGGGTAGGATGCATTGATGATAGAAAGAGTACATCGGGAGGAGCAGTGTTTCTTGGTGACAGACTTGTCACTTGGACAAGAAAGAAGCAAAATTATATCTCTCAGTCAATAGAAGAAGTGGAGTATGTTGCAGCAGCCCTAAATTGTTCTACAATTGTTTGGATAAAGAAAATGATAAAGGACTTTGGAATTTAGATTGACTATCCTATCGTTATACATTGTGATAACACTAGCACTATCAATATGTCAAAGAACCTTGTGATGCATGCAAAGAAAAAACACATTGAGATCAAGTAGCACTTTCTAAGAGAGAAAGTAGCAGAGAAAGAAGTTAAGTTGGACTATGTGAGTACTAAAGACCAGCTAGTAGACATATTCACAAAGCCCTTGTGAAAGGATACTTTTGAGTATCTTAGGGAGAAGTTGAGAGTAATTCTCTTCCCTGATTCTGCTTAGAAGAAAGAAGAAAGAGCATCAGTCCTCAGGGACTGATGGATGGTTGACTACTCTACCTTAGGACTAGTACCGGTTCTTAAACTAGTTGGTGCCCTTTTCCATTAATGTCAAAGGGGGAGTAATATATAGTCATTAAAAAAATAAGTAAAAGGAGTAATATACTAAGGGGGAGTAGTATTCAGTTATGGAAGTGGTTCAATTGAGGAAATGGAGAATGTTGAAGAATATTGCAAAAAATCAAGGATTCATCCTTGGGGGAGTTTTGAAGAGGAAATGGAGAATGTTATAAAAGAAATGTTAATTTGGGTTGGTGGTGTTTTTCATTCCATATGTTGCGTTCAATGTCAAAGGGGGAGATTGTTGGAGATTTTCCAGCAAGCCAGTACTGACTGTAAGTTTGTCATTGATGACAACATATGGTAAGTAGCATGTGTGGAAGACTTATGTAGTAAGCTTATAATATATAAATCATGGACATGTTATCAACATGATATCATGGATAGAGAGGTTAACTGTTAGTACAGATAGTTATATAGCAGCTTGTGTTAGTAGTGTTCTTGATAGAGTTACAGGAAGTGTTCTGTGAATGATTGTCCATATAGTTATCATGGAGCCTTATGCATTTGGATATGTGATGGAGACATGTTAGTGATGTTACATTCATAGACACAGAGTCTGATGATCAGTAGAAGTGAAGTTATGCAGGCGCTATTCACCAGTAGCAGTTTCCTATGTTTATTTAGAAGAGCCGACATAGATTATATTGGTTCAGGAGTTGCGCCTGTCATTTTGGTATGCGCCCTTGGATTAGTACTTGGAGAAGAGTTAGTAATGTTTGGTTAAGAGAACGTGATGTAATTCAGCTTATGGAGAAAGTTTTAGTTACTTTGGTAGAGCCGATAGTGTGTAGTGTGCATCTACATTTGTTATTATTGGACAGGTCGCAGAATGTGTTGTGTGCTTAGGAGAGCTGACAGAATTATTATTGGAGTATGTTATGGTTTCTATAATATGATTTCAAGGTGTTTCTAATAGGTAGGCTTGATTATATCATTTAGTGGAAAGATATTTATAGGTAGTCATTTGAGATTGCTAAGGTATGGTTTAGAGTTGATTGTGGAAAGCAGAGAAGAGTGTGCGAAGTGTTGAGCCATCAGTAGAAGGTCTATGTGACCAAGTAAAGTATTTGTGCTATACATTGGAATGATCCAGATAGTAGGTCAAAGCGCAGTTCACCAAGATCCAGATATAGTGTGTATCTGTTATTCAGAAGGTTGTAGCCTTCACCTCCTTGAGTAGTGTGCTCTTGGATAGTGCATCCTCACCCCTAACAGGGTTAATTATAAAAGAATCCTAATAGGGTCTGACCCTTGACCAGGTCACTATACTAAATATTTTTTAAAGAAAATCCTAATAGGGTTAAGGATCTTCTAAAAAGGATCATAAAACACTAGTGCAGATTATTAGTAGGTGTTAATTCCCATCGGGGTTTTACCTATTTGGGTTTCCCCATAACCAAAATATTGGTGTTGTGTTCAAGTGTTCTTTCAATGTGTTTATGCTTTATGTTTAAGTATACTTAATTGGATAAAGAATTGAAACCAGTAGATAACTGATTCACCCCCCCTCTCAGTTATCTCTTGGGACTATTCCTAACATATACAACAATGATGAATACAAGCATACATACAAAAAACTACATAAAACTCCCAACCATGGCTTCACAAATGGATTTCTTAAAACTTATTGAAGTAGGGTGAAGGTGGGATTTTCCAAGGAGGAGATTTCCATTACATTATATATATTTCCAACATGAGTTTTCCATGCCTTCCAAAGGCTACAATGTCACAACTTCCATACAGAAGATTTCATCAATATCATCCCCAAAATGCAAGGATCACAATATGGATTCATGGAGCCCATACTCCATGAAAATCTCCTTCTTCTCCAAAAGAAGAGACTCTCAAATACAATGGAGAGCCCAACTAACCCCTTCACCCAAGGCTACTACTTCCCTTCCCAAGGGTGAGTGATGCCTTCAACTCCCATGAACAACACACCCAAAACCAAAAGAACAAAGAATGATCCAAAATCCAAATGCATCCCAACCCAACACAACAATAACAAGATTAACAATGAACATTGCATGCAAGATTTCACATGTTCATTCTACACTACAAAATATCAAAATTTCAATGCAAGAAGCATTCTTTTATAGCAAGAAGCACTAACCTTGGTCCAAAGCAAATGGCAAGAAAGTAGTTGAGAAGAGCCCTTATCCTTTCCCCTTGTCTTTTCCTTTCTCCAACCCCAAGTGTCTCTAAAATTAGAGAGTGGGTGAACACCCACTAAGTCTCTCCAAGCCCTCTAAAAAGACCCCCAAATTCCTACTCATGATCTAGCAATTAATGAGACATGACCTTTAGTCCTTTGGCCTTACCTCTTGTCCCCCCTCTTAATGGTGGGTTTAGCAAGGAGTGTGGAACAAGTCAAATGCATGTGGCCATCTCCATTTTCGCCACTTTTGAAGAGTATCCTTTTTGGAGGGCCATAATGGTGATCTAGACTTTCCCATAGGTAAAAACTAGCCCCCAACTCAAGGTACCCCCCTAGGGTTAGCTAATTTTGGCCAAAACTGCACTCTAGGGTCACTTTTAACCCCTCTAAAGTACCTCTAAAGTTAAAATCCGAATTCCAACTTGATGTGATCCCTACAAGACATCTACATGCAGGTGGGATTAATATAATACTCTATAAGGTTAGGTGATTCTTTCCCAAACCCTAATTGACTTATCACCATCCACATGGACAATACAAGTGTCAAGTGACACCATAAAATACACATCACATTCACAAATGACATGTCCAATTAACAACATGAATTTAAACTATTAACATAAATACAAATTATGTTTACAAACAAAGATCACATTACAACGAGGTTTCAATCCCTTCATTAGATTAAACCTTGGCTTACTCAATTGCACATATGTTTAGCCCCGATTCTCTGAATAATTCTATGGTTTTATTTCTTGCACACTAAACTCAAGCATCATTAGTCCAAGGAAATAAAATCACATGCAAATATATATATACAATTCATAATTGGAAAAAATTAGTCAATATGTAGAATTCCATCCCTATAAATTTCACTTTTCATTAAAGTAATGTTCAAACATAGTACCTTCATAATTTAACATTACAACATATTATCCATGCTATTTCCTAACTTTAAAGCATAATCCATGAAATAATAAAATCTAATCATGATTAAATCTTTCTAATCAAATCACATATCTAAGCATGTATATCCAAAATCAACAATATGTTCTAGGTTCTAATTCACATCAAACTATAATCCACATAATATAATCATCATCATAAAAAATAATATCACGAGTCTTTGTCAGAATGATCAGGAAGTGTATCAAATTATTAAATCATAAAGTATCAAAATGTGAATGTATCAATAGTGCTATGATGGGTTGGGGTGAGGCCTCACAGAGAGAGAGAGAAATGAAATCTTCAAGGCAGAATAGATAAGTTAAAGGCAGACCTAGAAAATGAAGAGGCAAAGAAGAAAGCAACAGATAATAGGTGCAAATAATTAGTGTAATATGCAAAATATGGATAGGGTTTAGATCATTAGGGGTTTGCACATAAAAGAAACCCTAAAACAATATTTAACACATACATGAAATTCTAATGATAAGGAATATAAATCTGGAAATGCTTGCAAAGAATAATGAAATTAGATAAAATGAAATACATACCTCATAACATAGCAGATCTAGAAATACCTATTTTCTGGTGTTTGTATTAAGTTTCTGGAAATTCTACGACTAGATTTGGAACAAAAACACAGAGATAGAGAAAACCCAGAAATCTTTTCTTTTTCTGAGCTAGGTCAACCTTGACCCAAATACAAGTTGACCTTGACCTACACTGCTCCGATGAAAATTATGTTCACAGATCCTAGAAGTTTTCCGAAAAGGGTATCTAGATTTGCTCTACAACTCTTAAAACAACAACTATAGATATCTAAAAATGGTGTTTTGGGGTGGCTATATAGGGTTTTGCCTTAGTCAAACCCCTTTTTTGGTGATCTCCACCTCCATGAATAACTATATGTAATAGAATATGTGTGTGTGTTGCTCGTAGGAAGAGCTTTGAATGTGCAATGCCAAGATCTAATCCTCTAGATTGAAACCCTAGCATGAATTCAAATGAGAGAGAAATGCATAGATTTGAATATGATAAAGAAAGCATACCTAGCCCCCAAGGCTAAAGTACTCCTACCAAACTCACAATCCGTAGTTGCTACCCCATGATTATATCTTTTGAGTGCTTAAATATTGAAAATGGTAGATCAAGGAAGAAGGAATCTTTCTTGCTCCAAATGAATGTCCACAATAACTTATCAAAAAAATGCTTGCTTGCATCAAGGCATCATCAATATCTTGTTCTCCTATAGCATCCTCTTGCAATCTTGCATCATCATCTCCTCATAAATTCTTTCTTGTTACTTGATGGAAAAATGAAGGCAAAAGAGAGTGCTTATATAGAGATTTCAAGGCAAGGTTCCTTGGGTAATGTAAGGGCCCTTAATTCAAATTTCACCTCGAATTATGGTCCAATCATAATAGCCAACTAAGGAGGGAAAAGTAATAAATGAATTTTGAATAAAACCCTTCTGCATTTGGATCCAAAGGCCCACACTACTACATTTGGGGCCAAATTTTGACGAAAACTTCTGACAGATAATTTGTTTTTATGAATTTGGGTTTTTTTTTTTGTAATAGTCCCTATGGTGTTGGGATTCTGATGGGTTTTAAATAGACCATTGGAATTCTGACAGTTTCAAGGTATACATGAAAAAAAAGTGAAATGACCAAATCATTTTTATTTTTATTGCCGAAGAGAGAAAAGGAGCAGGAGTAGGATGAAGTGATTTTGAGCATGAAGATAGTGTAACTAGCTAGGGTGTAGTTGATCTACTTTCTTCATCTTTGATTTGTGATTGTATCCAAAGGTATGTGATTTCTAGACCCCAAAACTGTAATCTCTGCCCTTAGAGTTTATTTTTTAGCATTGAATGTTAACAAATGCATTGATTATGATATGTCAATTGCATCTTAATACAACTAAGCACCATGTTCAACAAGTAGTTCACACATAGGTGCATTTCTATTCTCTGAAGCATAGTGAAGAGTAGTTCTATTTTTCACATTTGTGGCATTGACAAAACTATCCTCATCACACCTGCGTAGCAATGCTTTTGTAATCTCTGCCATAACATCTACATCTTTATCATTCTTTCCTTCAAATGCATAGTGAAAAAATATCATGCCCCTTTCATCTTGAACGTTCACTAAAGCACTGCAATGAACAAGTAGTTCGTAGCTATGTATGCTTCCTCTCTCAGAAGCATTGTACAAAGCAGTCCTCCCTCTCTTATCTATGGCATTGAAAAATTCTAGTATTCTTTGTGCATCACACGTGTCTACCAAAGCTTGTGAAATCTTTGTCCCACATCTATAACTTTATCAATCCCTCCTTCAAATGCATAGTGCAGGGTTGTCATACCCTTTTTGTCATTGCATGGTTGTATTAACTGGTTGAACCCTTAATAAAACTATTATCTCTTGGCATCTATTACCTACATGGTACTAGTATAAACTAGATAAACCCTCCTAAATCATACTGAAGATACAATGAATAGCTCTTGGCATCCATCACTTACAAAATACTGGTTACTACCAACTAAACCACAATTGTATTATATTTGGTTTGAGCTCGTAGTCATTTACTAGCTAGCTACCTTAACGAAGTTTCAAATTTTCCTCCACCTAGATCTCATGACTACATCCCAAAACTTCCATGTGAGGGACACAAAAAAATAAGTGACACCTAATAATCATTTAGGCTAATTAGACCAAGGGTAATTAATAATAAGTTCTAGCTGTTATTCTTAGGATGAAGTATTTGAACAACATCTCACACAATCCTACAACAATGAATTTTAATAGCTTCCCTCCTATCGAATTTCCATCCAATATCCAAGCCTACCTATCACTCTTATAGGAAATATCTACCCTCTAAATTCATAAATTAATCCTCCAAGTGGGTTATATATAAATCCTTAACTCCTCATAAGCCCAATTTACTAGATATCAATTGGAGAAATTTCCAACCTCATTCTTAGTAGGAATAATCCCCAAATAGCTTGAAGGAAGGCTATCCAAGATCATGGTTACCAAATTTACTTTGATTTCAACACTTTTGGAAAGGATGTACATGAAACCAACCCTTATAAGTGACAACATCCTATTTTATGGGGATATTATGTGAATGTAATCAAATTGCTTCTGGATTCAATGCAAAAAATAGCACACAATCAAATCCAAAAGCAATTTGATTACAATCACATGGATTTTGGAAACTTAATGTCTATAATATTATGTGAGTTTATTTCCATGTTCTAGAAGGATTTCACGATCTAGTCCTCATATTATTATTCAGCCAATTCTTAATTCTCAGCACTACATATTGCATTTCCATCCCATAATCAAGATTAAGGCTCTATTCCTAAAAGAATTCTAAATTGACTTATGATAGAGTAGAGATATAGTTGAGTAATTTAGTCACCAAGGCCTATTTACAACTTATTCACCAGTGCGCTTCATCTCTGCATTTCTTCCTCTTTTAACCGGAGTCTTGTTTACTTTTGGCACCACTTTACGTGGGTATAGATGCTTAAACCCTTTTATCACTGAGCATTAATGCATGTAATCCTTGGACACTAAAATAGGGTCTAGAAAAGCATTGAAATCATACTACTTACAGTTTAGGAAGCTACAAAAAAATTAAAAACTGCAAGACAAAAATGCATTGGACCAATTAAAAACTAGAAAAAAAGTTTTAAAAAATTGATACATTAGAAACATGGAGAAACATTTATTAAGACAATTTTATAGAAAACATTAATAAGAAGATGTTGAGGTGAAAATATTCATCTTCCACCTTTAGCCAAAGACTAAAAATTAATCATTAATAATTATAGCTTAAAATTCATCAACATAGTAATATAATAAAAGCAACATAAAATTGATTGATAATCAAGACATTCCCACTCTCCTTAAGCTATATAACATGATCATAATACATAGTATTGTAATGCCATAAAGTGCACCATGTGCAATTCCATGTCACATGGAACCCACACTTTAATCGAATCAAATCTACACCTACGCCCACTTCATCTCACTTAACAAATCACCTCTTCTTGTTCAAATTCCCAACCATGTAGACTATTTAGATTCAGGGTGCTTGCATCTTCATGACACACACTCATCCTGAAAATATATTGATAAAAGATGTTCATTTGAGTGTTACACCTATTGTCCCTCATGGTGTAACACGTCCTTTGATAGGAAACCAACAATGGGAATCCATTAGGTTTCTTAAAATCTTCATTTTCCTTTTTTCTAACTTCTTTCTCATTCAAATCAATTCTTGAGCTATCTTTGCAATTTCTCCATCATTTTTCAAAAATTTCATAGTAATTTTATCACTTGGCTTTGATACCTCATCACCTTGGTTGCACACTAACATGCTCGTAGCTTCATTCTAGTAGGCCTTGGCTTCTTTTCTTCAAAGGATAGTTATCTCTCACCTCACACTCATCTATCTCAATTTTTTTAAAGCATATCAATAGTTCTTAATCTTTATCTAATATTTTTTATTATTTTCTTAATTTATTGGTCATATCTCTATCTTGGTTGACTTCAATAGCCCTCTAAAATGAACAATCCCAACATGTTTCCTAGCTCCATGTATATCATGGATTGATCTTATTGAGGGTCACTTCATTTATATTTCAATGTCTTTCACCATATTATATGCTATTAATCTCAGAGTTTTGACTCTCTACCATGCTTAATCTCATGCAAATACCCACCCTCTACTTTTGTCCATAGTTGGGTCTCTGTCATTGCATTTCATTCACTATTCTTAGGCTTCTTCATAATGTATTCTTCATGGACTTGTCAAAACATTCCATGATAATACTATACTTTATTGGCACATTGTAGCTCATACACCAATGTTATTCACACATTTCCACTCTGTTAGAATAACTGAGAGGGGGGTGAATTAGTTAAACACTATCCCAATACAAAATGTATAATCCAAAAAAAAATACTTCAATTTCTGCTGCTCGGTAACTTAAAATACTTTTACTATCTATGCATTTACCGATTACCAGTCTAAAACTTATAGCAGTTACCGATCAAATCAAATATGCAATATGTAAATATGACATCAAAACAAATATCACAATCAATACATAACACAAGAGATTTAACATGGAAACCCTGTGAAGGGAAAAACCACCTGGGACCGGCAACCCAAAATATTCATTCTTCTGAAGTGAGGTCGGTGAAGACCCAACCTTGTTAAAGGTTACAAACACACTATTAGGTGTGACCTTGTTAGAGGATTTAAGACCAACCATTATCATCCAATCAACAGTCACTCTAGGGTTGACGGGATAACAATGCTCATTCTATGAATGATACATAATAAGACTTTCTTAGTCCACTCGGTTAAGAGATTTGACTGTGTACAATGGTTAAATATGTAATAGTAGGTGATCTAACTTAATACAACTTCAATTGCAAATTATAGATCAATGTTCAGCTCATACAAATATTTCTGATTAATGTAACATTTTTGATTCAACAATATATCAACTTACTATCCATCGGTAATCACTCTTTGTCACTCGATAATGCTCTGCAGTAGGGTTCTCCTTAACCAGTATGATCAGAATGCATGAAAACTTGTTCACACAATGATTTTGCAATTTTCTTCTCTTCCGACATCACACTCATTGTAAAATCTTCAGTCTCTTATATAGACATGTAAACCATTTTCTTCTTCTCCATCAGATTTTTCCGCTTAATCATAGTCATTGATTTTACCTCTTAAAAATACCTCATTACTTGTGTCAATAACATGTTTGATTCTCATCCTTTAGATCTTTCATGAATTTTGTCAGCCATCGATCTGTGTAACCAACTTTATCTATTACCTCAAATTCATACACTTGCCAACTCATCAATCTTATCAGCTAAACTAATCATTTGGTTCATTTTGTTCTTCTCGGTTAACAAAGAAATGTGTTGGTGAACACAATCTCGGTTAACACTATGCTCGGTATACACTACACTCCGTTGGTGTATACTAAAATGCTTCATCAACTGACAACACTGCTTTGTGTCTTTCAACTCTTTTCCTCATCATAGATGAATGAAACATAATCAAGTCAATAACATAAAGTCATAGAATCATCTACAAGTTACTCAATGTATTCCATATCCTCATCTGTCATATCCATCTTCCTCATGTAGATATTTCTATTCTTCATCTCTTTCACTCCTTCACTATAGATGTTTCGGTATAGTAACTTACAAGATAAGTACTGTCAAACTAGTTGACATCAATGACAACATAATACTGATTTAATCATATTACATATCTAATCAATCTACTCAGTGATCTTAAATCATAGTTTCTTCAATTAGGTTCTAAATCAGTTGTAGTTCATCAATCTCTCCCTTTGGCATTGATGGCAACTCAAGAAATATGAAATATACCATACACATACCAAACATGTATTCTAAAACTCTGTGAACAAATGATGTACAAGCTCTCCCTAGCTTAATATGTTTAATCACTATGTTACTCAACAACATTACAACATACAGCTTTGTCAATCTACAAATATGATCTTTTCAGCTCTTGGATTCTTCTTCTATTCTCAGTAACTGATCTTCAATGCTCTCCCTTTCTTCAATTTGTCTCTCCCTCAGATAGATCTCATCGGTGCATATTTAGATTATCTCTCCCTTTGTTTCATATTGTTTATCTCTCCCTTTGACAACAATGCCAAAGAAACAAATAAACAAACAACTCTTCAGTAGCCAATTAACTCTCTATTGTCCGGTGCATACTCTGTATCTCTGTATACTGATATGCCATTCTGTTCTAGTACCTTTCACAGCTTTAGACATGATCCAAAGTGTCAACTATGCTACATCAACATGTATGATCTTCTGATAAGATTAGGCCGATGCAACATTTGAATCACCTTAGTGACTGATAGACAGGGGACGGACCCCAAGTCTAGTCCTCAAATACTCAAATTTGTCCTTCAGTAGAGCTTTTGTAAATATATCTGCAAGTTGTTCTTTTGATGTAACAAACTCTAGCTTAACTTGCTTCTCCTGTACTTGTTCTCTCAAGTAGTGATACTTGATTTATATATGCTTTGTTTTAGAGTGCATCTCTGGATTCTTAGAAATGTTTATTGCACTGGTGTTATCACAGTATATAATCACCAGCTTAGTGATTATCTCATTCATACCTTCTAGAACTTGTTTAATATATACAATGTTTGAATAGTTTGTAGCAACAGCAACATACTTTTCTTCAGCTGTAGACTGAGAAATGCAAGCCTTCTTCTTACTTGTCCAAGTAACAAGTCTTTCACCAAAGAAGAATGCTCCTCCAGTGGTGTTTTTTCTGTCATCCACTTTTCCAGCCCAATAAGCGTTGGTATAGACTCTGAGTTCAAACTTTCCTTCCTTAGGATACCATAATCCATAGCCTTCAGTTTTCTTCAGGTATCTTAAGTTTATTTTAGTAGCAATCATGTGTGATTCTCTAGGATTAGCAGAAAATATAGCATCTATTCCCACAACATGTGCTATATCTGGTCTACTATGAACTACATACATTAGCTTACAAATCATTGATTGGTACAGTGTCTAGTTTACCTCTGTAGTTTCATCTTCCTTAGTCAATTTACATCCAGTAACCATCAGTGTTCCCACAGGTTTAGCATCTTCCATGCCAAGGGTTTTCAATACTTCTTTTATGTATTTAGACTGTGTGATGAATATCCCATCACTCTGCTGAATCACTTGTAGTCCAAGAAAGAACTTAATCTCTTTGAACATAGACATCTCAAATTCATTCCTCATATCATTAGAAAAGGCTTTATATATTTGATCTTGACCTCCAAATATGATATCATCCACAAAAAATTCAGCAATAAGAATTGTATCATCAGTATCTCCTTTCATATACAGATTGATGTTGTCACTTGTTCTTACAAATCCTATACTTAACAAATAAGTATGCAACCTCTCATACCAGGCTCTTGGTGCTTGCTTCAAACCTTATAAAGCTTTATGTAATCTACATACCATATCTTTCTTTTCTGGATCAACAAACCCTTCAGGTTGTTCTATGTAGACTTCTTCTTCAAGTATTCCATTCAGAAACGCTGACTTGACATCCATTTGATATACCTTGAATTTATTGTGTGTAGCATATGCAAGTAGAATTTTGACTCCTTCCAATCTAGCAACAGGTGCAAAGGTTTCACCATAGTCTATGCCTTCCTCCTATGCATATCCTTTGCATACCAATCTAGCTTTATTTCTTGTCACTTCTCAATTCTCATTCTGCTTGTTCCTGAATATCCACTTAGTACCGATAACATTCTTATCTTTAGGTCAAGGTACTAAGGTCCAGGTTTTTTTCTTTTCTATTTTTTCTATTTCTTCCTTCATTGCATTAACCCATTCATCATTCTCTAATGCAAATTTTACATTTTAGGCTCATAATTACAAACTAGACATGTACCTTCTCTTGCTTTTCTCCTTGTTTGCATGCCAGCTTTCTTGTCTCCAATGATTTGTGATTCCAAATGGTGTCTTCTGACAAAAATCACTAGTATCCTATCTCTCCTTTTCTGTTCATTCTGTGTAGGTTCATTTTCTTGCTCAGTATGGCCATTTTGCTCGTCAATTTCTCTTTCCTGCTGTTCGGTATTGTTTTCCTGCTGACCGGTTATCATAGGATGAGGCTTCGATAAATACTCTGGTTGTTCAATGTAAGTGAATCTACCATAGTCTTCTGGTTCCTTTGTACTTTCCTCTATGTTCTTTTCATCAAACTCATCAACATGGACGTTAGTGCTTTCAATCATTTTATTTGTAGTTTTATTCAGACACTTTTTTGCTTTGCTTTTACTAGAATATCCTAGAAATATCCCTTCATCACCTTTTGAGTTGAATTTTCCATTTCTCTCATCTTTCAAAATAAAACATTTGCTTCCAAAAATTTTGAAATAACTTACAATAGGTTTGTGTCCAAACCACAACTCATAGGGTGTCTTGTTGGTGTCCTTTAATTTAACTCGGTTAAGCACATAAACTGCTGTACTGATAGCTTCCTTTCAGTATGTCTGAGAAACATTCTTTTGTAGCATTAATTTCCTAACATAGTCAACTATTAACTTGTTCCTTCTTTCAGCAATGCCATTTTGCTGAGGTGTCCTCAGTGCAGAGACCCGTCTTTTAATACCATGCTCATTACATAAATTAGTAAATTCATCAAAGATAAATTCACCTCCTCTATTAGATCTTAGGAATTTTAATTCCTTACCAGTCTCTTTTTCTACCTTAGCTTTATACCACTTAAACATCTTAAATGCTTCATATTTTTCTTTTAAGAACATAACAATCATCAATCTAGTATAGTCATCAACAAAAAGAATAAAGTATTTATCACCATAGTAACTCTGAGTTCTCATAGGACCACATAGGTCAGTATGAACCAACTCAAGTATCTTCTTTGTTGAGTAATCCTTACTTTTGAAACTAGATTTAGTCATCTTACCTTTCTAGCATTCATGACACATAACATGATCTGATTTTGACAAGTTAGGAAACCCTCTAACTCTTTTCCTTTTACTAATCTTAATCATGTTATCAAAGTTCACATGGCATAACCTTTTATGCCACAACCAAGCATCTTCATTTTTCATCATCAAGCAAGAAGACTCATCAGTATCAAGATAAAATAGATTACCTCTTGATTGTTCTCCAGTTCCAACTAGTCTTCCTCCATCATCAAAGATTTTCACTTTCTTGCTCTCAAAAGAAACTCCATGACTTGAATTGTTCAGTTGTGCCACACTTAACAAGTTATAGTTCAATCCATCTACCTAATAAGCATTATCACATTTTATCATATCATTTATCATTAAGGTTCCTTTACCTCTTACCATACAGGGTGTGTCATTACCCATCTTAATTGAACCTCCATTGTATTCTTCAAGTACATCAAACTTCTCCTCATCACCAGTCATGTGATGTGTACAACCACTGTCTATGATCCATGTATTATTTTTGTTAACTTTAGAGATCAGTGTTGTTTCTTCTTCTTCCTCCGAGTCATCTTTCATAGCAACAAATAAAAATTCTACATCATCATCAGAATCAAATTCAAATTCATTATCTTCAGCTATGAAACATACCTTTTTCCCTTTGTCATTGTTGTCTCGATTATCTCTGTTGTGTCAATAGCCTCTGTTGAATCTTCTCCCATAGCTTCCTTCAGATCGGTCTTTGGTTCTATCATCATATTTCTTATGTGGACATCTAGCAATGATGTGGCCAACCTCTTTACAATTAAAGCATGCCAAAGATAGCTTACCTCTATACCTTCCTTTACCTTTCAGTAATCTTCTGGCCATAAGAGCTTCAAGTTCATCAAGCTCATCATTGGTATTACTGTCACTATCATTTTTATTATTCCTGCTAGACTTACTAATCTTCAGAGAAGACATGAAAGTGGATTCCACAGACAGTACAAAATTGTTATCAAAATGATTTATCTCAAAGGTTGTAAGTTTACCAATCAGATTATCAAGTGTAAGTACATTAGTAGATGCAGACCTTGTCTCATGAATAGTAGATATTATGATTGCATAAATTGGCAATAAGGTTCTGAGTACTTTGCTTACAACTATTTCTTCACTAATGACTCCATCAGATGCTCTAATAGAATGTACTACCTCTTTCAATCTATTTGTGTATTGCACAATATTCTCACCTTCTTTCATCTTCATATCATCAAATCGGCCTCTTAGGCTTTCTGCTCTAGCTCTTTTAACATGCACATCTCCACTGTAAACTTGAGAAAGTTTATCCCACATGGATTTTGCAGTAGTGCAACTTTTGATATCTTCAAATTCGACATCGGTGTAGGCAGCAACAAGTTCCATCATAGTAACATTGTGTTCATGCCTGTCTTTCAGTTGATCAAGTGTTAGGGGACCTGGTGTCAGTTCTATATAACCATTCTCCATCAATTCTAGTGCAGCATTCCCAATTCTAGATATGTGCAACTTCATCTGGCTCTGCCATACTATGAAGTTCTCTTTGTTCAGCTTTGGCACTTCCCTCTTATACATTTTGAGATCTTTTTACTGAAGTCCTTAAAACTCTATTCAAAGGAACCAATACAATGATACCAATTGTTAGAATAACTGAGAGGGGGGTGAATCAGTTAAACACTATCCCAATACAAAATGTATAATCCAAAAACAAATACTTCAATTTATGCTGTTTGGTAACTTAAAATACTTTTACTGTCTATGCATTTATCAATTACCAATCTAAAACTTATAGCAGTTACCGATCAAATCAAATATGCAATATGTAAATATGACATCAAAACACACATCACAATCAACACATAATACAAGAGATTTAACGTGGAAACCCTATGAAGGGAAAAACCACCTGGGATCGACAACCCAAAATATTCACTCTTCTAAAGTGAGGTTGGTGAAGACCCAACCCTGTTAAAGGTTACAAACACACTGTTAGGTGTGACCTTGTTAGAGGATTTAAGACCAATTGTTATCGTGCAACCAGCAGTCACTCTGGGGTTGATAGGATAATAATGCTCATTCTATGAATGATACATAATAAGACTTTCTTAGTCCACTCAGTTAAGAGATTTGACTGTGTACAATGGTTAAATATGTAACAGTAGGTGATTTGACTTAATACAAATTCAATTGCAAATTATAGATCAATGTTCAACTCATACAAATCTTTCTGATCAATGTAACATTTATGATTCAACAATATATCAATTTACTGTTCATCGGTAGTCACTCTTTGTCACTCGGTAATGCTATGTAGTAGGGTTCTCCTTAACTAGTAGGATCAAAATGCATGAAAACTTGTTCATGCGATGATTCTGTAGTTTTCTTCTCTTCCGACATCACACTCACTGTGAAATCTTCAGTCTCTTATATAGACATGTAAACCATTTTCTTCTGCTCCATTAAATTTTTCCGCTTAATCATAGTCATTGATTTTGCCTCTTAAACATACCTCAGTACTTGTGTCAATAAAATGTTTGATTCTCATCCTTTAGATCTTTCATGAATTTTGTCAGCCGTCGATTTGTGTAACAAACTTTATCTGTTACCTCAAATTCATACACTTGCCACGTCATTAATCTTATTGGCTAAACTAATCATTTGGTTCATTTTGTTCTTCTCGATTAATAAAGAAATGCGTCGGTGAACACAAGCTCGGTTAACACTGTGCTCGGTATACACTACACTCCATCGGTGTATACTAAAATGCTTCATCAACCGACATCACTGCTTTGTGTCTTTCAGCTCTTTTCCTCATGATAGATGAATGAAACATAATCAAGTCAATAACATAAAGTCATAGACTCATCAACAAGTTACTCAATGTATTCCATATCCTCATCTATCATATCCATCTTCCTCATGTAGATATTTCTGTTCTTCATCTCTTTTACTCCTTCACTACAGATGTTTCGGTATAGTAACTTACAAGATAAGTACTGTCAAACTAGTTGACATTAATGACAACATAACACTGATTTAATCATATTACATATCTAATCAATCTGCTCAGTGATCTTAAATCACAGTTTCTTCAATCAGGTTCTAAATCAATTGTAGTTCATCACACTCTTCTTTCCTTTTCAACCATTGCTTTGACTCATGTTATTCAAGGATTTATGCATGGTCACTTCATTGATGCATTGTTTCAATGTTTTTTGACCCCTGTGACTAATTCTTGTTTTTAGCTATGGTACATGACATTAGTCATTGTAGCCTCTTCTTATACCATATCTATTTCTCCATGGGACCCTAGTGATTGGGATACTTATATTAATTGACAGATCTAGATACCCTTTTGTCTTTGAGCCATTAAATGTCACTGCACATTGTCTTGTTTGCTACAAATAGCTTCCTTTCAATATTCAACAAAGACTACTGTCCTGCTAACTACATAGAGTCTTTGTTTGTTTTCTATATCTATTTTTAGAATCATTGGAATTTATTAACATTGTATCCAATTTGATTTTGTGACTTAAAAGATCACTACCATAGAGCTATACAACACTATCTTCATTCTTATTAGTGATTTATTTTTCATGCATTTTAAATTTTTATCACTATCTCCAAGAGTGAATAGGTTCCCTTGGTGGTTGGTGACACCATTTAATGCCTTGGTTCACATTTTTACTTTTCTACTAGCGATAGGGATCATTATTTCTTATTTTATCAGTGCCTTGCTTATTGCTTCCACTTCCTTTAATGTCTTTCATGCTACTATGGCATTTCTATTTTAATAGTCATTGACACCATCATTTCCTTTCAGTGTATATTCATTGTCTTTGATGCATTTTATTTCATTGTGTTTACTAACTCTTGAAATTATTGTCATGTATATGTATTCCTTAGTCATGTTAGGAGCATCTTAAAACAGTTTTAAGAATGACACCAATGTGGAATGCAAACAACTTTAATAGTAATATATATTGCATGTGTAGTAAGATCATTATTGATGACAAACCTTATGCTCAATAGTGTATTGCCAATATATCTAGTACATCTATTGGTTGATATTAGTATTAATGATTTTAGAAATAATATAATTGAAATTACTCAACATTCAAATTCCAAATCTGAGAAAAAGAGAAAGTCTAATTCCAAATGAATCCTTAATTTATACCTCATATGATACATTGAAGCACCTGAATTTGTGAATATGACTTATAAACTGTTTATATTGAAGAGAGATACAACTATACATAAGAAACTTTAAGTAATAATTCAAATTGAAAGCCAGGTCGAAGGGGAAATTTAAAAATTAAAGAAGGTAAGGATGACATAATCAGTGTATATATATATATATCACTTTCAATTTGAATTTGTATGTATATATGTGCAACTGTATTTACCTATAGTGTTCCCTAGTCTTGATTGAGGATGACAGGCACATGGTCACTAAACTGGACTTGCATAGTGCAGTTAGATTAAAGGGGTGATTATTTTGGTAGTGAAGATGAGAAGAAAAATACAATTTATTAGTTAAATGTTTTGTATATCAATTGGGTACTACTTTTGTAGGTAGTTTTAGCTCATTGTTTTGTAATGTAATTTTTCAATTTCATGTATTTTATCTCCTATTTATTAGGTGCATGAGATGAAGGTTGAATGTAAGAGTCTTATAATTAATGGTGAGTTACCTTTGGATCTTGATTTTTTGATACTCCCATGATGATATTTCTCAACAAGTATTTTATTCTATTGTTGTTTTTAAATAACATATTGGGTAAATACAAAACTATGTACTTCTACAGGATAGTCAACACAAAATTGAAACATCAAACAAGACTTGATCAAGTTGCAAGTGGAACGTGCATTGAAATAGTAAGTAATGTGGAATAAAAAAATAAGTAATCTATCGTGTCTACATTTTGTTATTTTCTGAGATTACATCCATGTTCTATATTCATAGAATGGTTGAAAATTGAAATTTAAAATTTGATAAAAGTACTGATGGGTGTTGTTCCCTGCACCCTCAATCAAGAACTTGCCTCCATTTGTGGTCTCAAGTTTCCTCCATTTGTTGTTCCTTGCACCCTCAAAAAGTGTTAGATAGGCATATTTGTCATTTTAAGATCAAAGAAAAAGGCCCCCTTTTTTATGCGCGCGCACACACACACACACAACATATACAACCTTCACCATGCAGATTTTCCTAAGCACTACTGGGACCTTACCCTGCAACAAATGTATTATTGTGAAAATCATCACAAGTCCATTTGTTGCCAGGTCTATCTCCCAGTAGTTATTGGTCAAATTTGATGCACTTCTAATATATTTTGTGTATAATATATATGATATTTTATTTTGATTTACAAACTACTATATTATTTGAATATCTTTCTTTCTTTCCACAATAGGAAAGAGTTTGAGGTGGAAGACTACAATAGCATAAGTATTTCAATTTGGTATACTATACTAAAACATCATTTCATAACTAACCTTTCAATTTCTATATATAATTAGGTTATAAATAATCTAAGTGAAGAAGCATCATGTCAGACAATCCAAGTGAAGCACATAATGGGGATACAATCAATAGATTGTGGTCTAACTTGAAAAGAAAAGGCGATGGAAAATGTTATTGTCCCTACAATATTTGTAAGGGCTTAAACACTAGAAGATTTCTGATCAAAAAAGCTAAGAGACATTGTAGGGATAATGGTCACATTGAAGGGGGGTTTGATTATCATCAATTGGTAAGTTTTTCATTATATTTATTTAACAATTAATATATATATATGAAATACACTTGATGATGAGATCATTATCATGGTTTATTTGTGTTCATAATTTTTATATAGGTCAAACTCCCCAGGGTAGTAGGTGATATGGACCATGGAGGTGAAAATATGGAAAATATGGCTTTGGAAGTGGAGGATCATGGAGGTGGGATATTGAAGCTGGAGATTATGATCCCATGGAAGATGATGATCATGCGCTAGATAACACATTTGAAGATGATGGTACTAATACATTGATCCATGAAACATTTGGTACTGGCACAATTGATGATGATGATCAGGATGATGTTGATGTCATCCATGATATACCTCTACTTGAGAAGGTAGCTACGACCCTTTACAAAGGCTCCCAAACAACTCTTCTCTCTGCTATATTATTGTTGTTGAACTTGAAGGTTATGAATGGTTTATCCAACATAACAATGTCATGTATGCTAAGGTATGTCATATATGTCATTATAGTAATTAAAGGGTGAAACATGTACCATAAATATTGTTAATATTAACAACTTATATTTTTTTCTATAGATTGATAGGTGAGTTTTTGTTACCACCATCGAATATTCTCCCCTGCTCATACTGAGAATTATGTACCACTATGAAAGATATTGGAATAGAGTATCAAGCAATAGATGCATATCCCAATGATCGTATTATTTATCATAAAGAACATGAATTTGCAATAGAATGCCTTGAATTTCATACGAGTAGATATCAAACAGATCAAATAACAAAAAAGGTGCCTCACAAGGTTCTTCGTTACATCCCCATTATACCACATTTGCAAAGATTTTTTAGGTGTAGTAGCTTGGCACAATTTATGGATTACCATGCATGCAATAGGAGTCGAGATGACATTATTTGAATGCCTACAGATGGTTCTACATTTAAGGACATAGAAGGAAAAGTGGCCGTACTTTATCAAAGAACCTCAAAATATCAAGCTTTCATTGGTAGCGAACACTGTCAATCCATTTGGAGAGCTAAGATCTGTTTACTCTGTTTGGCTTATTTTTGTCATCAACAATAACATTCCTCCATGGATTTCAATAAAGAGGGAGTACATTATGTTGGCAATGATTGTTCTAGGTATTTGATCATTTAATAGTTATCTGCATGTAATTATAAATCTTGCAGTAAAATGGTCACAATAATTATGTAATGTTGTTGTTCATTCAACTAGGTAAATACCAAGTTAAATATATGAATGTATATAATGAGCCTCTCATCGACGAGTTGTTGGAGTTATGGAATGGTGTCACTATGTATGACATCTATAGACCAATAGGACATAAACAATTTCAATTTCATGCAATGCTTGTATGGAAAATACATGATGTCCTAGGGCTAACACATTTTTCTGGTATGTTATGGTGAATTCAAGTTGCACATGATAATTCTAAATATAAATATTTAAATATTTAATCCAATTGTATCATTATCTTGTAGGTCTTCAAACAAAGGGAAAATTTGCATGTCCAGTTTGTGGTCCAAAGATGAAATCTCATCATTCAAAATTTTTAGGAAAGCAGGTGCTTGATGAGCATAGACACTTTCTCCACAATAATCATAAGTATCAAATTATCAAAAAATATCTTTTCAATGGGAAAGAAGAGACTACATCTAAGCCACGAAGAATGACACCTCGCCTATGGAAGTAGGAATATAATAGAATTAATCATCAAGGTACTACCATTCTACCTAATGGTTTATGTTTGGAATATGTATATTTATATTGTGTTTTGTTTGTTGATTATGTGATTGATGATCCTAAATGTCATCAAGGAAATACTATTGAGCACCTTCCAAAGGGACTAAAAAGTTATTCTGGAAAATTTAGTAGGTTGCCTTATTATCTCTATTGAGCATTAAAGGTTGTCATTAGTATCAAAGGTTATCTACAATATCAGTCGGTTACTTAAATTGAGCTAGTCAGTAACTAGAAGCAAAATAGACCATTTGGATAAGCTTATACACTGAGCATCAGACAATTTACTGAGCACTAGAAGACACTGACACCAAGCGATAGTAAACACCGAGCACCAATATACACTGAAGTAGTTTATACAGTGTTTACCAATGATCGTAGGAAATGGCATAGTAATCAAGAATGGCACATTCTTCTATGCAAATGGTTACAATAGATCAGAAAATGCTTTACCAAGATCGAGGAATATTTATTGTCAAGATACTCATTAAATGCAATGTATATCTTATTTAATAGTTTGATCTAGGTCATTTTTGTTCACCGTAGATCTTAGGGTTTTGTCTAAGATTTGTAACCTAATTTTGCTAAAGCGGCATAAAGTAGTATGCTATATAAATGTATGTTTGCATCATTTGTGATGTTAACTGATGTATGAATTACGGATCACTTGAAGCACTTTCCTAACTTCAAGTCTATCAGTTGATAAAGAAGATCATTATTCATAAGTTTATCAGATTAAGAAGAATTAGAGCAGACTAACCGAGCAGTTCAGAGTAGAGATACATCACAAAAAAGGTGATATTTTGTTAGTACTTTATAGATTTGTATCAGACAATCAAGTTGTCATTAGCAGATAATTGTCTATTGCTTTCTAACAATTGTAATAGATTTTTTGGCTAAATCTCTTAACAGAGTAGACTTGATAGTCTTATGTAAATCTCTTAACCGAGTGCACACTTCATTAGTGTTGTTAAAATCCTATAACTAGGTAGATCTAGCTGGTCTAATATGTTATTCCTAATAGGGTAAGATCACCATAAGTGATCAAAACTTGTAGCCCTAACAGGCAAACCTTTTCTATCTGCAATAGTGAAGAATTTGTGGGTGTCATCCCCACCGCAGTTTTTACCTTCTAACAAGGGTTTTTGCATTACCAAAATACTTGTGTTATGTGACTGTTATATTGTTGATTTCATGTTATTTACTTTCATAAGTTGAATGGATGAATGATACATGTATTGGATGCAAGTTATTTTGGAAGGTTATCACTGTTTGTTGTTGTAGATCTGAAAGGTTAATGAGTTAAAGGTTTTGTGGGCACTAATTCAACCCTCCCCTCTTAGTACCTATCTCTCCTTATTCCAACAATTGGTATTAGAGCACAGCTCTCTTATCGAACAGTTTAACCACTAAAGGGTAAAGATCTAAAGTCATGGAGAGGTATAAGCTAGAAAAGACTATTGGCAATCAGAAGATTCAGATGCAGATGTTTGTTGAATAGTACAAGCAAGCCAAGGATGGACTTAAAAAGTTACTGGTTGAAAGGAAGAACCTAGCTATTCTAAAAAATGAGATTGGTTATCATGAAGAAGAAATTGATGATATATTTGATCATGTTGGATCTAGTTCTGGAAGTATTTCTGATGGATCAGAAAGCATAATCTCTGATTTGTCTGAAAAGAATCAACATTTAACTGAACAAGTGAAAGCATTGCAAATCGGTCAAGAATCTTAGATGGTGAGAATGGTAGAGACAATGAACAATGCTAGACAAGCTAAACAAGAAAGGAATTTGGCTATTGATGACCAAAGAAAAATGACTGAACAACTTCAAGCAAAAGAAAGTGAAATATAGAGACTCACCGATTGCCATTTTCAAGTATCTAATCAGATGATGATTGTGAATCAAGAAGTAAACCGAGTAAATGGAGAATTGTTAAGAAATCTTGAAGAATTTGCAAGACTTAGAGAGGAGAATGAGAAATTGAGAAATGAAGTGAAAACTCAGTAGCAACACAATGAAATGAAGAAATTGGCTGAGGATAGTTCTAAGAAGATTGATGACTTTCTGATTAATCAAAGAAGATTTGGGAGTAGAGTTGGGATAGGCTATACTAGTGAAGGAGAATCATCACATCAAGCTGAACAAGTCAACAACAATCAAAATCAAAGACCTAAAGTGTTGACATGTTATCACTATGGAAAACTAGGACATACATCTAATGTGTGTAGAAGAAAAGCACAAGGTAAACCTCCTGTCGCTCCTAAATTCAATGGATATTGTTATTATTGTGGTAAGTTTGGACACCAAGCTTATGAGTGTAGAGCTAAATAGAATGATATTGCTAACAATACTACTGTGGAGAAAATATGCTATACTTGTAATAAACATGGACACACTACATGAGAGTGTAAGGCTAAGATGAAACAAGTATGGACTCCTAAGCAGAAAACACAATGCAAGCTGTATCAATCAAAGAAACAAGGTAACTCTTATGTTTGGGATTATAACACATGGGCTAACTATGTTGCATGTGGTAGATATGGGCACATTGCAATGAATTGTAACAGGAAAAGATGGGATGGACAATCAAGAAGCTAGACAAGCACTGGAATGGCATGTATGCACTATCATAAAGTTGGTCATTTAAGAAAAGACTACAGAGACTGAGCACCAAAGGAAAATCATGTATTTGAGAGTGGATACACTATTGTGGATATCACGAAGATAAGGAACACTATGTGGAAGAAGGCATCTAATGAGAATGCTGAGTCAAGTAATGTTGTCGGTGAAACCTCATCCACTGGATTGGGTGACATCAGTACCTCCACTTAAGATGATATAGGTATGTATGGGACTAAAATTTCAAAATGATCACATCTTACATATAGTTCCCTATATATGTTGTGCACATACCGAATCTACATGAATGAAGATGCACTATGGTTTATATGTTTTAAACTAACAAAGTTATACAGTCGGTAAAATTTAGACCGAGCGTTGGTTACCCGTCAGTAATCACTATTCAAGGTTAACTGAATATCAGTATGAACCGAGCAAGGAAATCTTATGTTAACCGAGTGGATAAAATTTTACAGTTGTCACCGAGATGACAACTGTTATGAACCAAAAGGTAAGTCAAGAATTTATTACATGAAAGTTTGAGCGAGAATATAAAAAATTCTATAAATACACAAGAAATAGAGTTCATTTTTACATTGCGATCTCGAAGAGCAAAGATTTTATAGAAAAGAGTTTGAGCTAAAAGGATTTTCAGAAGGATTCAAGGCTACTATAGATCAAACCGACATCACTCTTCGACGACTCCGAGTAAGTACATTTGCTACCAAACACTTAATTAACCTGTTGCTTGCTAAAGCCCTAAATCAAATTATGGCATCTACATTTTCAGCAAGCAAATCACATAGTGTTGAGGAAGAAGTAAATCTGATTGTTAGAGCAAAATTTGATGAACCTAAGTACAAACAACACCCCAAGATTGCATCACAAATAGATTCAATGGGCACTTTTTCAATCATCCCAAATAGGGTTTTATTAATAGAAGATGTATGGTCGTACATTTATTGCAAGATTGGAGAAGTAGGAGATTTTGAGACTTTTGTGGCATATCAACAATTATGTGGCACCAATGGAAAACTGAAAATAGGATATGAAAAAATTGAGAAATTAGGGTTATCGTGCACCATACACTTTCTGCAATCATTCAAAATAGATTGGATAAGGATTGTATTGAGTCGGTATCATGATGGAAAATTCTAGTTGGATAAACCAGTAGAGGTCACAAAGAAAATGATCAGTAGGGTTACTGGCTATCCTACAACTGACAAGGCAAAGGCTTTTCAAAGCTCTTCCCGACCTGATGTTGAGAAGAACACTGGAGCTGCATGGGACGGTCGAGCATTGAAGATTTCATCAATTAAAGACCCAACAATAAAATTTGTGGCACATGTGATCAAGTACAAAATATTTCAATCGAGCAGATTAAATAGCGTACCCTGTAGCGTAGTTGACATGGCACACAAAATTATGAAGAAAGATCACCAGATTGATCTTGCAAAGATACTGTTGAACCAATTACATGAAAACATGAAGACTATAAGGTCAAAGAAATCAAACACATGTAAGTTTGGTTCACTCCTTGTTTGTTTGTTTTTCTATCTACAAAAGTATCTCCCTAGCGTCAGTAAAGTAAATTGGACAAAAGATAAAATGATAACTATATAGATTACCGAGAAGATGAACAAGTTAGGAGATGGTTTGAATAAACATTTTAATGAGTACTTTAAATAATTTTAGACCAAGATGAATCAAAGAAGTAGAATTCCATGAGAATTAGTTAAGAAATTTGAGACAGATATTTGTTTTCTAGTAGACATAGATCATTCCATGATAAGAGCAGTTGAACCTAGAATCAAATGGCTAGCACCTATGGGATATGAAATGAACTATGATTTCACTTTGAAATCTATTGAAGCACTGCCACTAGGTTTGGAACCTATGAAGAAGATAAGTCTAGAATCATGACAGGATTGGCCATTAATAAAATGTGTAGAAAGGAAAAGAAGATGAAGAAAGACTTAACAGCTAAATTTGGAGATGTCTCTGACTCATCTAAGGAGACACCGGTTGAAAAGGAAACCAAAGGTCAGTTAATGTTGGATGACAAGGCATATGACGGTGAGGAAACCGAATCTGATGAAGAACAAGAAACTACTCCAGTTCCTCCTCCTGAAGCTCCAAAGAAGAGGCAGTTACCAGTATAGACAGGTGCACGCACAAGATCATCAACTGCAGCTTCACCACCATAGAAGAAGGAAGTAGAGAAGGTAATAAAATGAAAGGTAGCTTCACCGACAAAGACATATGCAAAGAACGGATCCAAGGTTGAAGCCGAGGCACCGAAGAAAAGGAGAAGACTGATAAGAGGTAAAGAAAATGTTGAGGATATTGAAAATGAAGATGACATCAGTCAATTCAAAGTGTTCAGAAACAAGGTAAGGTCAATAGATGAAATCATTGAAGATATAATTGAGAACGGTGACCTTGCTGATCCAGAACTTAGCAGATTTGACAAAATGTCAAATGACGATCAAACAAAGATTGAGGAGGCAGTCATCCTAATGATGATAAAGTTTAAAAGAGTTCCATTAGAATTTTCACTAACATTACCAAAGGAGTTGGATGACAGAATAAATAAAAAATGGGCTTATGCACTAGACACCGAGAAAAGAAAGAGATAAAGATCTCTAGTTCAGGCAGCCCCACATCTAAGCCTAGAAGAAATCGATGAACTCATGGCTAATCATCAAGCGAGATTTTTTGTAAAGAACAGAGCCATGATGATACTGGATGAGAATGTAGCAGATGTAGATGAAACTAGTGATTCCCTATGGAGATCAATTTTTAAAGCCAAAGAACAAGCTGAGAAAAATGCATTCTTAAACTTGTCTAAAAAGAGACAAAATTCCAAAGGAAAAGGTATCTACATTGATGATACTGTAGCAGAGAAGTCAAAGGAATCTGGTATATCAGTTACCGAGGTAATTGATATCAATGAATAAAATGAAGACATAAATATTTCATAGGATACACCAGATCTAGTAGAGATCCACATGAAGAAGAAAATCGATGATGATGTACTCATTGAGGACAACACAAATGGTGATCCTGATGACAAGGATGATGAGGATGTAAATATTGCATGAAAAAACACTCAAGATGAAGCTCAAGGCACTGAATGTGCATTTACATCATTACCGGGAAAGGTTCCTATACTTGCAAAATTTGTAGAAATTATTTCACAGGAACAACCCGATGGCTCAGACCCTGAGCAACATAAAGATACCACAGGGGAAAAAGGCACTGAAACACCTGCAGAGACACATAAGTCTGAAGGAATAGAGGCAACTACTACAGACACAAAGGCACAAGATGAGCCTAAGGCAACTGAGGTGAACCCACCTGACACCACATCCGAGGCTCCCACTCACTCAACCGACACACAGGTTACCGAGGAGTAGAGGAAGGAAGAGAGTGTGTCAACCGGGAAGGATACTCCAAAGATAGAAGACAAGGTTCTTGTCACCATTGTGAAGAAGTCACCCCTAGCACTAGAGAAGAAGAAGAAAAAGAAAGAAAAAGGGCCGGTCACTCTAGATGAAGTTATAATAATACACGAGTGTGACCTGAGGACCCTTAGCCCTGAGGAATTGAGCAAATATGGAGAACTATGTACAAGAAAAGTAGCACAAGAAAAGTTGAAGCAAGAAACTAAATGCAAAGAAATATTGATGGATGTTAGGGATATCTTACAATAGGTAGTACCTGAAGTGAGCATTGATGAAGATACTCCTATTATAGATCAACTTGCTATCCTTATCGAGAAGATAAATTCCCCGGACATTGATGCTGACAAGAGAATTGAAGAAAGGGAAGAATCCAAGATTCAAGACAAACTGGCAAAAAGAATCAACCAAGAAGTGGCAATAAACAAGGTCAAATTATCTAAGGTAATAATCGAAATAAAATCTATAACCTAGTTAATTTGTCAATTCTTACTAAAGCTATGCACTATGGAAACCTTCATTGTTGAGATTAGTGAAAAGATTAAAGGTCTGAAAGATGAAATCAAGACCAATGCAAATGCAACTATAACCGAGCCACAAGATTTTTCCAAGCACATTCATAGAGTTCAGGAACTCAGGTGAATGATAGCAGATCTCAAGAAATAAGAAGAGCAGATCATCGATCAGGTCACAGAGTTACAGACATAACTCCTTCCATACCTAAAGATTTTTGAGAAACACACTGTCAAAGCGGAACAACTTGTTGCAACACCAAAAATTTCTATGTTGGATAACATCTTTGACATGCATGCCCAAGTCAGTCTTCAACACATTGCTCTCACCAACTTGAAAGAGGAATGGAAAAACCTCTTGGAGTCTATGAAGAAAACCCATCATTACATTTTTGACAAGATGTGAGTCTACAGTTTACATTTTTGTATTTGGCATTACTATCAAAAAGGGGGAAATCAATGTATATGTCAATATGCAAAATATATACTTAGATGCCACATATACTACATATTATCGGGAGCATGCACCGAGGGGGAGTAAATAGAAATTTTGATAAGTATATATGTATATGGTGGAGATATAAGTTATATGGAGAAAATTTTGTCTATATACATTCAAGTTTTGATACTAATGCCAAAGGGGGAGATTGTTATCTCTATTGAGCATTAAAGGTTGTCATTAGTATCAAAGGTTATCTACAATATCAATCGGTTACTTAAATTGAGCTAGTCAGTAACTAGAAGCAAAATAGACCAGTTGATTAAGCTTATACACTGAGCATCAGATAATTTATAGAGCAACAATAGACACCAACACTGAGTGATAGTAAAAACCAAGCACTAGTATACACCGAAGCAGTTTATACAATGTTTACCCATGATCATAGGAAATGACATAGTAATCAGGAATGACACATTCTTCTATGCAAACGGTTACAACAGATCAGAAAATGCTTTACCAAGATTGAGGAATATTTATTGTCAAGATAATCATTAAATGCAATGTATATCTTATGTAATAGTTTGATCTAGGTCATTTTTGTTCACCGTAGATCTTAGGGTTTTGTCTAAGATTTGTAACCTAATTTTGCTAAAGTGGCATAAAGTAGTATGCTATATAAACATATGTTTGCATCATTTGTGATGTGAATTGATGTATGAATTACGGAGCACTTGAAGCACTTTCCTAACTTCAAGTCTATTAGTTGACAGAGAAAATCAATATTTAGAAGTTTATCAGATTAAGCAGAATCAGAGCAGGCTAATTGAGAAGTTTAGAGTAGAGATACATCACAGCAAAGGTGATATTTTGTCAGTACTTTATAGATATGTATCAGACAATCAAGTTGTCATTACCTAGTTATATGTAATGAAGTGAGCACTCGGTTAAGAGATTTACATAAGTCTTTCAGGTGACTAATATTTCATCTAGAAATGACTTACATCCTCGAGAGTCTGAAAATCGATACTATGGAATTTTGGATGATATACTTGAGTGTGACTTTAATTCCTTTAGATTAGTTCTCTTCTTTGTCAGATGGTACAGGCTATGACTTAATCAAAATGATCCTGATAGAGCTGTTATTGAACATGACAATAGATTTCTAATTATTAATACAAGGTGGTTTGAGCTAGCTGGGGATGAGCCCTATGTTCTTCCAAGACAATATGAGTAGGTATTTTACTCAAAGGTTCCACATAAATCAGGTTGGTCATTTATTGTTAGACATGATCTAAGAGGAAGGCCGATGAGGTATAATGTGATGGAAGAAGAAGATTGCGAACAACTAGAAGATGATGTAGATGATGATCACAAAAGACAGTTAGTCAATGATGTTCTTGATGCAACTTTTCTTGAAGAAGAAGAAGATGATGATGATGATGATGCTACTGATGATGATGATGATGATGATGATGATGATGATGATGCTAATACTGATGATGATGATGACAATGAGGAAGACGACGACAATGATGGTGGTGGTGATGATGTCGAAAATGACGATGATAATGGTGATGAGTTGGATGAAGAAAAAAATGAATGACATGAATGAAATGTACAGTTACATGATCATTGCTTAATCTATTTAATATTGATTTCTTGATAGAAATGTATAGTTATGCAATCAATGTTTAATCTAATTAATTCGTGATGTACCTTTTAATTTTTTTAATTCATATGGAAAGCTTATGGTTTTTAATGTACTTACTATGTATTTTTGAGTATATGTATCATGAAGTTTTTAGCTAACATAAGATAATTGAATTACATATGTAGGTACCCAAACCCATTTCACGAGCATCCCACACAGTCTCATGAATCGATAGGTATAAGTCAATACACCCTATAGAGATTAATGTATTTCACAATTTGCAAAATATCTCGCATTACTTGCTATCTCTCTCATTTGATGGAGTGAGGTAGTAGAAAATAGGTATTTTTCAGATGTGTCTTCCTCGAGTGAAGGAAATATAGGAATGGAAGAAGAAAGTGAGTCATGTAGTATGGCTGAATTAGGAAGATCAACTAGAGGTCAAAAGACTAGAAGGAAATTCAATAAACGCATGAAATTTTTCCTTGCTCAAGGGGGTCATGTTCTTATGATGATGAGAGAAAAGGTGACATCGAGGTGTCCTCTAGGTACCAATATCTACAGAAATAATGGGTCCCCAAGGAACTTCCTCAAATAAACACTGATTTTAGTGTTAAAGGCAAGATATATCACATTGCACCATCATCAATACATGGTTTGGGCCTATTTTCCATGGATAGCATAAAGGTCTCTTACAACAAAGTTGTTGAATTGATGGAGTGTGTTGGACCTTGTTACGATTACAAAATTTGGATGTGAATTGTTCAATATTAAAAAAGTATGCGTAGGTATGTACTCTCAGCAAATTATATTCAATAAAAAGATAATGAGAAAAGTAAAAGAGTGGCTATATACATTGATGAAAGGCCAAAAGCATAAGGTAATATTGTAGGTTTTATAAATAGCACATGACCTCTGTCAACTATTAAGCAACCCAATTGCATATTTGAGGCGCACGGGGGAAATCATGTATTTGTATGTGTGATAAAATCAATACATGTAGGGGAAGATTTTCTTATTGATTACAATTTGAATCACATAGATACAAACAATTTCACTATCATGGGGGTGCATGTACGTACTATGTACCAATAAATAATTGAGTTTTTTTGCTAGCCACATCTAGAGAGTCTCCTCACCATCCACCTCATCTCCATCATCATCTTCTAATGAAATTTATTAATCTAGTCCTTTCTAATTATTGGTTAAATTTAAATAATAACACATGGCCACAATATGGAGCAACCACATAGACGGGATAATGATGATCCTACAGGAACTTCTTCCTAGTAGGTAAACCTCTTTGTTATTGTACTAAAAATTAGATAGAAGTTTAATACCCCAAAAATGGGCTATAGGACCATTAACCTTCTACATCGACAAATCGATTGAAATCGACATAAAAGTCCTAACCTAAGGTACATCTGCACATCAGTTTGTCAAAACCCTAATTGATTAATCTTAATTCTGCATCGGGGAATATTTCTTAAATATTCCTAATTTATCCTAATTATCTCTAATTGAATATTATTTGGCGATAAATGTCATTATTTATCCTAAATTTAATTAATTGAATATGTTGAATATTTGATTAATTAATTTAATTTGGCCACTTAATTATTTAATTAGATTTAATTCTATTTATTCCTAATTAATATTATTTAATTTTGACAATAAATAAAAAAATCCTACAAATTATTGATTAAATTCTTATTTAATTAATTAAAATCCAGTTGTCAAATTTAATGATATAGTTTGGAATAAAAGCTTGATTAAATAATTGATTAACCCATAAATTAGTTATTTTAATTCAAAAATCAGTTAAGTTGAGAATAAATCACTTAAATTATTAAATTAATTCATATTAAATTATGTACAATCAAAAAAGAAGTCAACTTTAAATCAATTATCAATTTCAATTTGTTAACTTTCTAAACTCAACATGTGATTGTGAGTTGAAAAAGTGATTTGAACTCTATTTGGAGTCAAAAAGTTGCTTTTGCATGATTTTGTGAGTTAATTGTTTCTGATTTCTTGACAACTCAAAAATTAAGTTGAATTTATTAAGGAGTGATTTATGGCTTTCTCAATGCATCCTCAAAGCCCTGGATTTCTATATAATCAAGACTTAGCCCTTCACAAAAGGTCCTTCATTTTTGTAGTCTTGCATCTTGCATCTTTTACATACTTGCGAATTTGGAGAATCAAGCTCTTGTGAACATGCAATTTGTGAGAATTTTTGCAATTCATAGTTTTCATAGAAATTTCATAGCATTGTTAGATTTGCACTATCCATTCATTTTGGTCCATTTTAGATCAATTCCATATAAGTTTTTCATCATATTGCATAGAAAATCCAAAAATATAGATTAATTTGCATTCATCTTCATCCATCTTTTAGCATTAAATCCTTCATTTAGGTGTTGCATTGTCACTGATCTTGGTCATAACTTGAAAATACCATACTCGCACCTACTAGAAGGCAGTAAATCACTTGGTTAGCTTAGTTTATTTATATTGCAGATTTCTTGATTTTCTAACCTCTAATGTTTTACTGAAGTGTTGTGTCTATAGATAGGTACAAAATTCACATGCACATTTCTAGCGCTCACCATGGGGCCCAGAAATGGGTTTCACTTTTGATTTCTCAAATTTCCAGCAGTTTTTCTTAAAACTTCAATTTTTAATTTTCTGTCCATACAATTTCGTATGAAATTCTATAGATTGTTGTATCAGGACCCCCTGTCTGTCGTACGACAAATGACAATCTGAAGTGTCGTGCTGATTGTATGTGACTTGTCGTATAGGAGCTAAACTATTGTGTGTGTTATAACCCATTGTCGTATCATGTCTAAATTATCGTACGAGAAAGGGTAGAAACTCTTACGAGTTTTCATACCAGTTTTGTATAGTTGTATCAGATTTTTGGGTAGTTTTTGAAGATTTTGATTTTAGATTTTGCTGACAGCTAACCCTTATGATTGATACTTGCTATTTCTGATCACTTTGCTTGTGGAAAAGCTCAACAAAAGAAAAAATAAGGTAAAATCTACTAAGCGCGTTGCGTGGGATCTAAGGCATTCCACTACATCACTATAACACTTCAATTTTGGGAACTAAAATGAACGTCTCTCGTGTCTAGCTTGAGTGTTTTCTCGCTTTGAGAAATCACATGTTCATTTGGGCTTTAAAAATGAATCTAGATTTGTTTTCTTGCATATCTGTTACACATAGTAATTAGGCCCTATGAACACTATTTGTGGAGTTCTTGAGAGAGTGGGCTTCATTCACTTGTTTTGCATGCGAAGCTCTTCTCGAAGTTAAATCCCCTTGTAGGTAGGGAGGATTTGATATCATCTCACAGGATTACTTGGTTTAGTCTTCAACTTTGATGGTACGTTCTCTCTTGGACCCACTTAGAGAGATTGGTAGACATCGTTGTTGACATATGAACCTTGGTGAGGTGGTTTCAATTTTAGCATGTTGAAGAATCTGCTTACTGTATTTGGGTGAAGTGAAGAGGCTAGAGAATTATGCTCTGTTCCCTTTTTGGGTAGCATAAAAAACTCAAATCCTTGAATCTGAACCAAGTCCCCATGTGGTCTTTTTTGTGAGTCACCTTATTAGAGAGGGTTAACCATAGTGGACATTCCCTTTATTAGGTTAACCACGTGGACAGAACCTCAAGTGGTAATAGCCATTTTCATCGTGGTAGCAGCAACCGCTATATAAATGTCCTTGTGGAAGAAATATCCATAGGTGTAGTCTCTTGTTGGGCTATCAGATCTCCTCAACAAATCCTAATTGATTAAATTCTCGTACTATGTCAAAACCCTGGTGCGCCTAGTTTGGATTTCGCCATCTTGAGATTACAAGAGTTACAGAGTTGACCATTACTGCGAACCCTAGTGCAACCAGCTTTTTATTTTCTAGGACTATGTGCGTGATTGCAAAACATTTTGAGAACATATACAAGTAGAATTCTTAGGGAGTAGAATCATAAGTCACTATTCTTGTTCATGTGCAAGGTTTCTTTGTCCCTTGCTCATTGTTTGAAGATGATTTCTTGCTCCCTTGATTGTTGTCTTGCATGTTTGATATTTAATTGGTCATTTAAAAAATGAACAAACCCAACCATCAAAATCACACAATAAATCTGGAAAAACTCATAAAATTTGAACAAAAATCCTTTTCTGGTGTTAGTTGTCGTCTGGGAAATTCAAAACTTGTACAATTTTTTACATTGTCGTATCAAAACCCCCAAAAACTTGCATGAAAGCCTGTACTATGTCATACAACTATTGTAAAAAATCCAAGCAAATTTGAACCCTAGTGTCGATTGTTGTACAATTTTTATCAATTGTCGTATCAGACCTGATCTTGACTTGTATGAGCCTGGAGAAATTCATATGAGAGTTGAGTCAAACTTGTCAGAAAGCCTTCAAATTTGTTAGAAATTCAATCATTGCAGTTAACCTTCAAATTTTGTCAAAATATTCACTGTGTCAGGAACAGAGCAGAAAAAATAGAAAATCCAATCAATTTTCCTAAAGTGTTCTCTTGAGTTTGATTCAGCCTTTTGATCTATTGATTTGGATCTCATTTGATCTTGTGTCAAGACCTTGTCAAAATAATTTTTCAAATCAATCTTCAAAAAAATAGCTAAGTGTTGCGAGCTCGTGTCTGCTATCTTTTGGGCATCTACCCATACATCTAGGGCACAATATCCTACATTTATGTCCAATCAATCCTTTATCAAATTCAATCTTGACAGGGTTGTGTCATTCAATTTTCTCAAATCAAGTCATTCATTAGTTGTCTTAATCTTGCTTTTCAAATTCACTCGAGGTTAATGGTGGAAACCAGAGCTTCCTCACACAAGAAACCTGTAGAAGAACCAAAATTCTCACCTTTGTCTTCTTACATTGTTAAATCCATTAATCAACCTTACGATACAACTTGTTATGAAGAAGATGCTCTAGGTAATCTACATCTAAAAAAAGGCTATTCAAATCCTCCTCAATCAACCCACGAAGGTAACCAATCAAATCCACATCAAACAATCCTTGGCAATCCTCACAACAACAAGATGTCTCAAGAAGGAGGAAACCAAGGTTCCCAAGGTCATCACTCCAATCATGGCAAAGATCCCAAACCAACACCATCTAAAATTGAGCGGTATAGAAATGATGAAACACTTCTTGCAAGAAGAGAAAGAAGCCTATTTCTTACAACTAGCTCAACAAGGAGCCAAACTTCCTCAAGACTTCAATATTCATAATATCATCACGTAAGTAGAATAAAGTCCCATCACAACCATGATGAAACAGATGCATTCTATGCAAGTTAAACTCAACAAGTTGGAAAAATAAAAAGAACCTAAAGAATTCTCTATGGAAGCTATATGCCCATTTCCGTTCGATAAAAACTTGTACATGCCACCATTCCCAAAAAGAGTGGAGATACTGAAATATGACATGCAAGATGGAAATCTAACCCCCAAGATCATGTCAGAGAATTTTGTACTCAATACATGGAGTTTGTGCATGAACCAACCTACCTAATGCATCTTTTCCCATGATCTCTTGGAGGAGCAACCATTCATTGGTTCTCTAAGATGCCTCCAACAATCAAAACCTTTGAGGAGCTAATCAAATTGTTTTACCAACAATACTCCTACAATATCCAACACCTAGTCACCATGATCGACATCTGCAATCTGAAGAAAAAATCAAGGGAGCCCTTCCTGACCTTCCTCAAATGATGGAGGAAGAAGTTTTCACTCTATGCTTGACCTATTTCAAAAACTAAAAAACTTGAGATCTTCATCAACAATCTGATTCTAGAACTCAATAATCATTTACAGATGCAAAATCATACTTCTTTTGAGAAAATGGTAGAAAATTCCATAAAGATTGAAAATGTACTTTCTCCTAAGGGAGATATATCACATAACAAAGACAACAAGAATGAATCAGGTTCTAGTTCCAACAAAAATGATAAAGTCAAATTCTAGAACAAGAACAAGAATGTTGTAACATATGGTGTTGTCGATTACGTCAGTGCTCCATCAAAGGCACCAACATTCAATCTCACTGTTAGCACTCAAGCCATAAAATATTTTGAACATAAGGCATTTGAATCTACTAAAAAGTCTAATGACTATAAACCATGGGTTACAAAACCAAAGCATGAGTTCAATCCTTTGGGTGAGTCCTTAGAATCTTCCATGAAAACACTATTGGCAAACAAAATCATCACATTGCTTGAGATAAAACCATATGATCCTAAAGTTAAACCTAAATGGTGGAAAGAAACCAATTTCTACGACTTCCATCAAAACAAAGGTCATAAAACCAACAACTGCATGCACTTAAAGCATCTCATACAAGACAAAATTGATGATGGATAAATTGTAATTGACAACCATAAAACCAACAATGATCATACAACATTCACATAACCATTTCTAAAGCATACTAAAGGAGATTCATCTTCTCATCCTAACATGGGTGCTAAAGTCAATTACGCCTACTCTAGAAACAATGTTGTCATAAACATGGTTGAACCATGTTTATCTGAACATTGCAATGTCATCACCATTGTAAAAAGAGATAGAGATAATCAATCAGCAAATGCAGTAACTCGATCACAAGCTCAGGTACATCTATAAGGACAAAACTTGGGTTCATCAAATGCCCCTAAGGTGCCTTTCAATCTTTCATCTACTTCTAAATAGAGGGTTTCCTCAAAATCATCAAATCCTAAAGAGACAAGACCAACATCATACAGTATTGTCCAACAACTCCAGCACACCAATGCAAAAATATCCATGTTTGAGTTGCTTTGGATATCTCCTGCTCATAGAGCTATTCTGGATAAAGCTTTTCTCGATTCCAATGTTCCTTACAATCTTGATCTAGACACATTTAAGACTATGGTTGGTCATCTGACATCACCCCAGTATATCTCCTTTTCAGAGGAAGATGACAATTCACTAATTCATCCACATAACCAGCCTTTTCACATTGAAGTCTTAATCCAAAACCATCGTGTCAAATGTGTGTTGATAGATGGAGGCACTAGTCTAAACATCTATTCCTACAAATTGGTCACACAACTAGGATTATCAGAACATGCTATTGATCCTAAAAAGAAAACAACCATAAAAGCATATGATGAGCAAGAAAGATCTTACAAGGAAACAATTATACTACCTATTAGAACATGACCCGTTATCAGAGACATCACCTGTCAAGTTCTGGATCTTCCATTGGCCTATAACATTATTCTAGGGAGACCTTGGATACATGAGATGCAAGATATTCCATCAACATACCACCAATGTGTAAAATTTCCTTATGATAGAGTAGAGGTAACAATTCCAGTTGACATATCTACATTGTGCAATGCCTTGAAAGAAAGTGCTAACAAACTTGTTCCACATAATAGAGAATCTTCCACCAAGAAAATAGACATTGCATCTACATCCAAGATGGAAGAAATTGCAAAAGAGGTCAAAATCAAGGACACAGGCATGGGATAATATACTATGGAACCAATCCTATCTCTAACATATCTCTTGGTCTTGCCTAAATCTTATGGGTAGCCTTTAAAACAAACAAAACAAACATCTAAAGAACCTCAGGTTATCTATAATGGAATTTTTGTCATAGAGAAAGTGTCCAAGTAAGAGTTTGAAGAGGATGAAGTTGTTCTTGCATGGCTATACAAAGATGATTCCCAATCTACATCAGTTCAGAAATGTGACTCCAAGTCAAACAAGGTTCCTTCAAAGTCATATGGACCAGGTCACAAACTCATGTCTAAAATGGGATACATGGGAAAAGGACCTCTAGGAACAAGAGGCAAAAGTCTTATATCACCCATTGCACACTATGGCCAGATAAACAAAGATACTACAGGTCTAGGTTATCAGAAGAAATCCTTCCATCTCAGTGGAAACTCTCCTCATGTGATAGAATAGATAGAACTAGAAGTGAATAAAATTGAGGAGGAAGAAGAACAATAATCAGACATTGATGATTTAGACACTACTTATCTTATTCCTTGTGAATGTTTACCTCAAAACATACTTGATCTTCTTAAGGATGAAGAGAAACCTAAGGAGAATATCAATGTAGTAGATACACAAGAACCTACTACTAAACAAGAAGGTAAATCTCTCACAGTAGCTGAACATTTGGGATACAATAGTGATTCTGAAATGGACTCCCATGAATATGAATTCTACTCAGAATCTGAAGGTAATCTTTCTTAGGGGATTCGTCCTGACTTTACACATGTTCTTAGATTTCCCAAAGGACTAGATTAAGAATTAGAAGATGAATCGAATGACTATGAATGGGGAGTTATTCCAGAAGAAGATGAGCTTATCACTGAGAAAAACATTGATGTCATACACCAATATTCACCTAAATCCGACATGATTCTAGAGTGAAATGATGAATTTAACAAGTCTGATCCACCTACTGCTGAAGTGGAATCCAATAATGAAGTTGAAACAATTTGTGAACTGAACATTCTGAGTAGTAATATCACCTTTGAATTCAAGAGTTGGGTTAGGACCAATGATGACAACACCATATGCATGAACACCATTTCCCAATCCTCCCCTACATTGACTATCCAACATCCAGAGCTTATTGACCAAATGTTTAGTGATCCAAATCAAGATATATATACCTTTCGAATTGACTTTTCTCTTTCTGCTACCTCAATGCAGTGGAACCTATGAAAACTTCCATCGGTGAACCTAGCATTAGCATGACAGAGTTGGATATCAAATATCTTAGTTAGAAAAACAAAATAAAAAAGAAAAAGAGTTCTGATTGTGAAAACCACTTTTTGGCAGTCTCAAAACCTAAAATAGTAAAAATAAAAGAAGTATCCGAAGGTGAAAACCTCTCCGAGGTGCCTAAGGCTGAGATATTTGATGTTCTTTTGAGTCATTTATAGGATAGATCTCTAGTACTAATAGAAAAAACTCAATCTATCAACTTGGGTACAATAGAGGAACCACAATTGATTCATGTAGCTCAATCCCTATCAGAGGAAGAGAAACAAGCATTCACTACTTTCGTAACAGGAAAGAAAGTCAACTTTGCATGGAAGTATTCAGATATGCCAGGGTTAGATCCAAATTTGATAATGCATCATCTTTCTATAGCTCCAAGAGTCAAACCTATTAAATAGAAATTGCGAAAGATGCATCCACATGTTGCACTCCTAGTCAAAGTTGAGATAGAAAAGTTACTAAAAGTTGGATTTATTCGAGTCATAGATTATGCAGAGTGGATCTCCAACATTGTTCCAGTATCAAAACTAGACAAATCTATAAGAGTATGCACAGACTTCAGAGATGTAAAAAAAGCATGCCCTAAGGATGACTTTCCACTACCAAACATCGATATGATAGTGGACATGACTGTGGGCTTTGAAATGTATTCCTTAATGGATGGTTTTTCTAGATACAACCAAATCAAAATTGCTCCAAAAGATCAAGAGAAAACAACATTTACATGTGCATGGGGTACTTTCTATTGGAATGTCATACCATTTGGTCTCAAGAATGCTGGAGCTACATATCAACGAGCTATGACATCTATCTTCCATGATATGATGCATCGAACCATGGAAGACTATGTTGATGACAACTTAGCTAAATCAATGATAAGATCAAAACATTTGAATGATTTGAGAAATATATTGGATAGAATGGAGAAGTTTAGTCTTAGACTGAATCCTAAAAAGTGTGCTTTTGGTGTCACTTCTGGAAAGCTCCTAGGCTACATTATTTCAAAGAAGGGTATTGAAGTAGATCCTGCTAAAGTCAAAGCTATCACAGAGATGCAACCTCCCAAAAATATCAGTGAAATGAGAACCTTACAAGGAAGGGTGCAATCAATCAAATGTTTCATATCTTAGCTAGCAGATATACCACAACCTTTCACAAAAATATTACATAAAGGTGTGACTTTTGCATGGAACGCGAAGTGTGAAAAGAACTTTAATCACATCAAGCAATACTTGGAAAATCCTCCTATTTTGATGCCTCCTATTCAAGGGAAGCCATTGATTCTATATATCTCCACCACAGATACATCATTGGGGGCATTTATAGCACAACATGATGACAACAAGAAAGAGAGAGGTATCTACTACATTAGCAGAACATTGGTAGCTTATGAGAAGAACTATTCCATGATTGAGAAAGCTTGTCTAGTTGTGATCTTTGCATCACAGAAACTGAGACACTACATGTTAGCTCATACAACACAATTGATAGCTAAGATAGATCCATTGAAATACTTATTGAGCAAGGCTGCCCTCATAGGTAGATTAGCTAAATGGGTGATACTATTGAGAAAATTTGACATAGAATATTTTGAAAGGAAAGCTATCAAAGGACAAGTAACTACGGATCAGTTGGCTAAAGCACTAATTTTTGATGATACACCATTACAGATGGAATTTCCTAACTCATCCATCATGCACATATCTTCTAGGACTTGGCATCTTTTCTTTTATGAATCTTACACACAGAATGGATCTGGAGCAGACATATTGTTCATAACACCACAAGGTTACTCAATACCTAAAGCATTCAGAATAAAATTTCCTTGCACAAATAATATTTATGAATATGAAGCTCTACTTAATGGCATGAAGATAGTAATAGAATGGCGAGTAATAGAGTTGCACATTCCTGGAGACTCACAGCTAGTCATACACCAATTCAATGATGTATACCAGACAAAAGATGAGAAACTAGTTCCATACAAACGTATGGTTGATGACCTTAAGAAGTATTTCATGTCAATCACTTTTGAGTAGATTCCTAGAATGGAGAATAAGGTTGCTGATGCTATGGCAACACTATCATCTCTATTATAGTAGCCCGAACATGAGCTATGTTACGAGTTCCTAGTGGAAGCACTGTCATTTTCTACATATGATTCCCCGAAACCCGCATGATTTGCACTATTGTTGGTCATGGTTGTTCCAGATACAAACACCTTTTCTCCTACCTTCAAGACCAAATCATCCCTAATACCTTTAACCACCATGAGAAATGATACCTTATCTGAAATGCATCCCAGTATGTCATCATTGGTAATGATCTATACAAACAAAGTCTAGATGGTACACTTCTTAGCTGTTCAGAATGTGAGGAGTCTCAACGTGCATTAGAGGAAGTCCATGATGGTATATGTGGATCACATTCCAATGGTTTAACACTAGCTCAAAAAATTATTAGGGCTGGGTACTATTGGCTTGAAATGGAAAAAGAGGCTATCAAATATGCTAAGAACTATCAAAAGTGCCAAGTACATGGTAACTTGATTCATGCACCAGAGAGAGATTTTATTCCCTTTACTACTCAATGGCCTTTCCAACAATGGGTGTTTGATCTTTTTTGGAGCTATATATCCACATTCTTCTAATGGACATACTCATATCATTATAGCTACAAACTATTTTACAAAATGGGTAGAAGTAGTTCCTTTGACTCAAGTAACTGGCAAACAAATCTCAATGTTCATTCTAAACTATATCATTTATCGATATGGAATTCCACAATCAATAGTCACAGATAATGGTGGCCAATTCAAGAATAAGGACTTGGATTCCTTGTGTGCTAAATTCAAGATTACACAACATTGGTCATCCATTTATTATCCTCAAGGAAATGGACAAGCAGAGACATCCAACAAAAATTTGTTGAAGATCCTACATCGCACAGTTAATAAAACTAGGGCTACACCATTTGCTTTAGTTTATGGGTCTGAAGTAGTCCTACCTATTGAGGTTGAAATCCCATCACTAAGAATCAAAATGCATGGTCTAGTAACTGATGATGATTACAAACTATCTAGGTTGCAAGAACTTGAACTGCTAGATGAGTGCAAACAAGTAGCCTATGATCATCTCAGAGTATATCAGAAAAGAATTTCTAGAGGCTACAACAAGAAAGTCAGACATAGAGAATTTCAGGTTGGCAATCTAGTCTTGAGAGAAAATCCTAAAAATAAATCCCATCGAGAATGCAAGGGGATGTTTGAACCCAACTGGCTGGGTCCCTTTGTTATCACAGCTACTTTTAGCTTTGGAGCCTATCAAATCTCAATGAATGAAGGAGAAAAACTCTGAGAACCAATGAACGTTCTCCATTTGAAGAAATTCTATGCCTAAGATATTTAGTCTATGGTAAAATGTCCTGAAAAAATCATAAAAATCAGAAAAAGTCCTAAAAATGATCATCTTGGTGAAAACCTAGCAATAGGCACCTAGATGTATCACAAAAAAATTGAAAAAATGAAAAATACAAAAAAAATGAAAAGATGAAAAATACAAAAAAAGAAGAAAAAGAAAAAGTGCCTCGGTGAAAAACTAGAAACAGGCGCCTTGGTAGAAAAAATAGAATCTCTGCTAAGATGGTGAAAACCTGACAAATAGGCACCACTTGTATCAAAATGCTCCATCTATTAGCACAATCTTGGTCTTTCCCATCTTTTAGTCTTGCTTTAGTTTATATATACCTCCCAGTTGCTTTCACATCCTATTTTCAATAAAGTCAGTTTATACACCAATCAGCAAAAGCGTCCGTATCCTATCAATGTTTCAAGCTTGGGGGCAACCAAAGTAATATCCTAAAATCCTTAGTATCTTCAAATGAGTCATTTCCAATGAAGGTCAATCCAAAGTTATATCTGAGTCAGTCAGTCTGTCTCCTCACCAGGAAAGAATTTTGCAATCAAACACAAATGAACAACAACAACAAACTGAAAAAAAATCTCTACGACATGCTTTAATCCTCTTTGTATGCTTACTGATTCACATTGATATTTTTTCATATTATGTCCTCTTGAGCTCCTCGATGATGTCCTTCATAGGATTTAGAGAGTGATGACTCGGGGCATAATTTTTTATTTATTTTCTTCTTTGAGTAAAAATCTTACAACTTTGGAAATTCTGGATTGAATTAATGTCCACTATAAGTGCCTCCATCATGTATTGGATGGCCATGTGTACCTCGACCATTGATACCTGAAAAATTCAAGGAAGTTTGATCTAACTTTATCTTTTGAGTGATTTCTACTTCTCTATTGTGAAACACAAAATTATCCAAGGATGTGAATGATAAAGGGTCACTGCGGGTAAATTCACATTAGAAGCAGAATGATCTCTCTTTTTCTTGGCATGTTTGTTCTGCAAGGTGTATTTAGGTCATCACAACGTTTATGTTCTAATGCTTATAAAAATTTCTATATCAAAATGGACATGATATTCAAGTCATCTTGGCTTTTGTGCCTTGGTACTTATATCTAATCTGACATAATAAAACAAAAATCGATATTCATATGTCCATGGTTGCCTAACTAGTGGACATTGTATCGATTTATCCAGTTTTACTTAAAGAGAAAAGAAAAAAAAAATATTCAGTGATGAAAACGACTGACACATGATTAGTGACTAAGTCCTAGGTCTTAGATTTACATTTCATTTTGCTCTTTGTATGGTTGTAGCTACCTCACGATTTCACAAATCAACTTGAATGCTTAATGATTGTCCAAAACTACGCTAAATATGACACAAGGAATAAGTATTGTATTAAGGTCCCCTCAAACTCAATCAACAAGCAGTCACCATCCTAGGTTAAACATCCATTTTGAAAAAAGATTGAGCACTTGTCTTCATCAATACCTGCAAAAAAATATCATGTGTATCGCTGCATTTACATTGCATATCGTGAACATTTCATAAATCCATTTACATACATACATGTGCATCCATAAACATGCATTGGCATTTATCTATCTATCATCTATCATTGCATTACATATTCATACATTTGAAAGTAACCATTACATTGCATTAATCCATACATTCTACACTAATCAAAGCATTTAAAACATTTGCATCACATGATATTACATCATAAACCAAAATGACAAGTGCATATGAAGTCACAACCAAAATCGATCTCATATATATATAAAAAATTGGGATAAGTACAGGGGTGCACTAATGGCACAGTATACAAAAGAATGAGCTCAGTTGAGCTATCAAATATGATCAATGTATAGACAAAAATGAAAAAAAAAATTAGAACACTAAGACAGATCAACTTTCTGCCTGCTCCTCTGCATCTGGTGGTGGTGGGGTAGGTGCATCTGGTGGTAGATCAGCCCGTGGTGCTTTGGCTCCCTCAGAAGCAAGCATGTACTCAGAATATGTGGGCACTCTCCGATCAGCAGGAACACTCGAGTAATATGTAGAAACATAGTAAGAGGCCCAACTAGTCTAATGAATCACCTCCGCCTATAGCCTCCTCACATCGGCCTCCCGCTCTAGTCTCTGTCTCTTAGACTCTCTCAGCTGCACCTTAAAAGTGGCACTCTACAATCTCAAATCATGAATCTATAGCTAGAGTCACGTAATGATGTCCTATGGCATCTGCCTCAGTCTCGAATCACCCTCAGCTACCACTGTCTTTGCAAGCTTCTCTAAAATAGCTCCGCTATGCACCTTATAATGCCAAATCTTTGCACCTAAATCAAAATCTAGAGCATCTGGGGCATCCTCCATAACAACATCCTGATGTGCTCCCAGAACCTCCCCAGCACTACCCACACCGCCCAATGTCCTACTCTCACCTCTAGTATGTCTTTGATGCACAACTGAGGGTTTGGCCAATGGATCTGTATGTCATCATGGTGGCCTCATCTGTCCTGATGGCCTCTATGGGGTCATCACTGCTTTAGGCCTAGGTAGTGTAGGATGCACCACTGGAATCTAAATATCTATGCACCTCTAGCCTCTACCCATAGAGGCACTTGTCACATCCTAAGCATCCTCCATGGTAGGAATCAGCTTAGTCAGATCAGAATACCACCTCATTAGATGCTCTGCTAACCATGCCATAAAGGCATCTGTGACTCCAACATCAGCTACCTACGGCCTACAATCCCAGTCTCTGGCCACATACGCACTATACTCCTGACTGCAAAGAGCATATGACAACTGAGATTTCCATCCTAATCCTAGCTCTTGAACCAGCCGTGCATAAGTGGCATAATCTTGTGGGGCATCCTGTATGATGCCATACTATCTTCATACCCATGTGATAATGAACCTCTCTAGGACATTGGTGGATCATCCTATAAGTACTCGACTCTGACAGAAGTACCCAAACTGAGCATACACAGCTAGCCAGGCCTCAACCTATAGGTGTGGTCTCTAAATTACAAATGTCATGTCATCTAGGACACACCTCCACTACTCAATTCGGCCCATCTAGACCTGTGTGACATAACCAGAATATCTATATATAAGAGGATCCTGTGGCTGCCTCTCATCACCACATATCGGTTGGCATATCGGGATATGCTCCCATGCCCAAATCTGTAAAACAAGGGCACCTAAAGAAAAAGATTTACCCTCATGGTAAACTATCTCATGCATCTCACTGAACATGTGGGCAAGTAGACACTGACCCCATCCTAGCCTAGCAGGATTGGCCATCAAACATGAAACCATCGGGGCCCAGCCCATTATAAGACCATTCTGTTGATGATCTGACATGATGATCCCTTTGATCATCCCTGCTAGAATACACTCTAATATATGAATTTCACTGTATCTCTGTACAAGGGTCTCCCACAAAATAGACTGCACAATCTGATCATCAGCGCTAAAAAGAGTCCTAAATGCATGTAGACTTGAATTCCCCACGCTGATATAAACAAGATGAGGGCCATGAAAGGGTATTCATAGAATCCTGTAAACATCCTCTGGAGTCACATTAATCTCTCTAGTTGGCAAGTGAAACATCTGGGTCACAGAATGAAATGTCTGGGTCTCAAAATGAAACCTCTCAACCAAAGCAGTAATCAACCCATGGTTAACCTACATTTTAGGCAATCGAATCAGGTACTCGAATCCACAGGCAGCTAGGTGAACTCTGAATGGATCAGGCAATGCTACACATAATCTCTGAGTAGCCAGGTGAGAAATACAAACATGTACATCTGGATAGCGCACCTACATAGCACACAAATAGGGACACCCTATCAGTAACTTGGTCAACAATAAGGCTAGAAGCATGCATAATGAGAAATTGAATACTTCAAAAGGTGCATTAAATGCTAAGGAATCAGCCTAAGAAATTAAAAAAAAAAAAAATTTGACCTAAGGATGAGAAAAATGGTCACTATTTTCCATACGAGTTTTCAAATGGGTGCAAAAACTTGTACGAGTTTCTACATGTTCCCGCATGACACTTCATGCATAGACGACAATCTAGTGGCTCACGTAAGAGACTTGAGGGACCCGATGAAATTTCATATGACAGATGGGTCCCTCTCATATGAGTTATAGTTATAACGGGGATGACACTCTACGGGAATTTGAAAACTCGTATGAGTCCAAGTAGACTGTTGTATGAGTTTCCATGGTGGAAAAATTCAAAATCTAAAAAATGTGCTACAAATTCCTAGAAAGCATAAAATATGGAAAAATTTGAATGCTGGAGAGGCATAGAGGTCCACTTACCGGGTTCCTATACTGGGGAGGTCACTAGAATTGCCGGCTATTCTCAAATCGATGCGAGGTGACAGGAACTTCCACTTTTTCTTTGAGGGCTCCACAAGGCTCACAAAAGACAAAAGGTTGAAATGATTTGAAAATGACCCTTTTGGGCCTTATATAGGTTTTGACCTAATTTTTCAAAGTGCTCCATTTTGCGTGAAAATTGCACCCCTGGCTAATTTCAACATTCTAAACCCATTTCCGGGATCAAAATTGAAATCTAAGATCATTTACTTGGTCAAAATTGTGATTTAAAATTTTCAGACCTAGGATGGTTGACTGCTTGCATAATTGACCTTCTAAACATTAATGAAATCCATAATTCAACTTAACTGATTATCTCCCATCAAACTCTCAAAATTTCAACTTGGTAAACCATGGTCAACTGATGGTCAAACCTAGTCAAACTTGGTCTTTAGGGCCTCCAAATGATGTAGAATGCATCTCTGGACATGTATAACCAATTCTCAAATCAATTAACAAGCTTCTAAACTATTTCATGCTGGCTTTTCTTGCCAAATTTTGATTTTCATCCCGAAGGGGGCATGGTATTGCACATCAATCAAATCTGTAAATCAATATTTCTTTAATGATCAAGACAACAACCATGTTTAGTTGTTGATTCATCAAAAAACCTCATCGCTTGGGGCACATCGCTTGGGGCATATTGGATTCATCAAGATCCATATCAATCTAGTGTTCTCTCTCAAACTTGGAAACTATATTAGCTCTTCGTAACCATCAGTTCATTAGTGTTATTTCCTTGGTTCTTCATAACTGAAGGGTTCAGATTTGGCATCCTTTTGATTCCTTTGGACAATCAGGTCTGGAGTCAGGATAATCATTTCTTTGTAATCATAAGGTTAAGAATCAAGCATTTTGACACATTTTCGTAATCACCAGTTCATTGTTGCTATAGTTAACATCATCTCGATTCTTTGGTCAACCAGGACCTGAATCACAAAAATCTTCAAATCTATCAATCGGTTTCTATCTCAGAATCGGTTAATATTTCAGGATCAGTTTTCCCACCACATAACTAAGTCCACATCATCATCAAAAATAGATTATTCTTTGAACCATTGTGCTTCACACAGTAATTCAAAGAGGGGCAAAATGTAATACCCCAAAAATGGGCTATAGGACCATTAACCTTCTACATCGACAAATCGATCAAAATCAACATAAAAGTCCTAACCTAAGGCACATCTGCACATCAATTTATCAAAACCCTAATTGATTAATCTTAATTCTACATCGGGGAATATTTCCTAAATATTCCTAATTTATCCTAATTATCTCTAATTAAATATTATTTGGTGATAAATGTCATTATTTATCCTAAATTTAATTAATTGAATATGTTGAATATTTGATTAATTAATTTAATTCGGCCACTTAATTATTTAATTAGATTTAATTCTATTTATTCCTAATTAATATTATTTAATTTTGACAATAAATAAAAAATCCTACAAATAATTGATTAAATTTTTATTTAATTAATTAAAATTCAATTGTCAAATTTAATGATATAGTTTGGAATAAAAGCTTGATTAAATAATTGATTAACGCATAAATTAGTTATTTTAATTCAAAAATTAGTTAAGTTGAGAATAAATCACTTAAATTATTAAATTAATTCATATTAAATCATGCACAATCAAAAAAGAAGTCAACTTTAAATCAATTATCAATTTCAATTTGTTAACTTTCTAAACTCAACATGTGATTATGAGTTGAAAAAGTGATCTGAACTCTCTTTGGAGTCAAAAAGTTGCTTTTGTATGATTTTGTGAGTTAACTGTTTCTGATTTCTTGATAACTCAAAAATCAAGTTGAGTTTATTAAGGAGTGATTTATGGCTTTCTCAATGCATCCTCAAAGCCCTGGATTTCTATATAATCAAGGCTCAGCCCTTCACAAAAGGTCCTTCATTTTTGCAATCTTGCTTCTTGCATCTTTTATGTACTTGCGAATTTGAAGAATCAAGCTCTTGTGAATAGGCAATTTGTGAGAATTTTTGCAATTCATAGTTTTCATAGCAATTTCATAGCATTGTTAGATTTGCATTATCCATTCATTTTCATCCATTTTAGATCAATTCCATATCAGTTTTTCATCATATTGCATAGAAAATCCAAAAATATAGATTAATTTGCATTCATCTTCATCCATCTTTTAGCATTAAATCCTTCGTTTAGGTGTTGCATTGTCACTGATCTTGGTCATAATCTAAGAATGCCATAATCACACCTACTAGAAGGCAGTAAATCACCTGGTTAGCTTAGCTCATTTATATTGTAGATTTCTTGATTTGCTAACCTCTAATGTTTTACTGAAGTGTTGCGTCTGCAGATAGGTACAAAATTCAGATGCACAAGAAGTAAAATGTTAAATAGTGTTTTTAATTATGTTCTTTTCATCACTATTTCAGATTAATTCTAATAGTGTTAGTAATATAGTTATCAAAAATAGGTGGTCAACAGAGAAAGGGAAAGGAACCCGCAGTCCCTCAGGAAGAGTCCTTTGACGAGGACCTAGATGTTGAATTTAGTATTTGTGATGACTCGGCCTCTGCAATTAAAAAAAGCCTCCAAAAAATTGGAAAAAGAGTGGCTCAATTGGCATCTATATTCCCTCTGACTCCTGAGTCACAAAAGAGGGCAACTAAATTGATGCACCAATCTCAAAATTACGGAGTAATTATTAATGTAATTTTTAATTATAAAAAAAGTTCAATAATAGTTTTTATGTTATAATAGTCTTTTATGTCATTAAAAAATAAGTGGATGTATTGCTTTTACATCTTTATTTGCATAATTTTGATCATCACGACCATGATGAGGGTACTACAACTGGTTCAGGTAGATCGAATGTTGGGCTATCTTTTTTTTACTCTCTAACAATATTGTCCATGCTAATCAAAACTTCAATTATGCTCTAATAATCTTATTCTTCAACACCTATAAATGATCATTTACTATCGCCGCCTCATACGATGATAGGCTCGAATGTACTACATCCTACAATGTCAGAAATTCATAGCATGGCCACAAACGCCATGAAACCACCTACTTGTACACAGATTTTATTTTCTCTGTCATTATATATATGTTTATTTCCCTTGAAATATTCTTTCTTAGGGGCATTTCATAATAGATTCAATTTATGCAATAGGAGATGCATCATTTGATGGTGAATTTCCTGGATGTACTCATATTCCTAGTACGGGAATGATGAAGGATTGCATATTTCTTGTGAGCGACGAAGAAGGAGTTCCCTTGAAAATAGAAAAACTTCCAAGTACTTTAAAGATTGGACCTTTCTTTTACTATTCAATCATATGTTAATTACACCTTGCATTCAATATGAGAAGCTTACATCTATTGTATTCTTATTTTATACTGTTATATCCTTTGACTAATGATCCCATGATTATTTTGTAGGGAATGATGTTTTTTATGGTAAACTTGGTGATGAGTGTTTGCGGATATTCAGGCCCACCATCTGTATAGGGTGGAACATCATATCCAAACTAAAACCCCAATCCACTATTTTGATTTCATATCATTGCTAGGATAGTTATTATTGCATCCATTTCTTAAACTATATTAAAGGTAACTTCACTTCATTTTTTAATATAACACTTTTTTTTTTCTTAAAAGGTGGAAAGGCCAAGATATAAAGTTAAAGGATGCTCTTGTAGAGAGTATGACAAACTTATTTGGACCTCGTGCATTTCAGAAGGGTAAGCTCCTTCATAAAGTTGGGTTATGTTTGAGGTATATTAGAGATCAGTACAAGTGTACATTATCCAAAAACCTGAAGTACCAGCACCCCTCTTGTATTCCTTATTTAGAGTGGCAATGTCTTATTATGGATGCGAATGAGAAAAATGAAATAAAAAAAGGAATTACACCACTAGACAACAAAAGAAGGTATGCGATACTGTTAAGAATGTAATTGTGTACTAAATACTCTTCATATTTATATGAACTAACATATTTCAATCTCTTCATAGATTGCCTGACACATCAAAGGCAACAAAGGCAAGACTACAAAAGCACAGGCAACAAAGGCAAGACTACAAAAGCACAGGCAACACAAGCTAGGCTTTGGCGGTTATTCCAAACTTGCTGCACAAGTTGTAAGTGTTAATATTATTAGATTTATATGAAGAAAAATACAATCTGTAGATGGCTTTTAACACTGAAAATAATAATTTGATCTTTATAATATTTATTTATAATTTGCAATCTTTTTTGTTTTGATGAAACAATGAAATAAAATTTGATGATACCAAGCAAAAATGCAGGGCACAGAGTTCAATATAAGTCTCATAGAAGAGGACAAGAGAATTGGCTTCCAACAAGGCTATAAAGTTGTGGCAAAAAGAATAAGAAGTGCACAAGATTCTATTGATGGATCCATCATGGTAAGTAAGCTAAATGATGATTATTTTAAATTTAATTATTTACCAATTAGTTTATTTGATGTTAAGTTCCACCATAAAGTGAGTATATTTGTTTTAAGTAAGAAAACAATGATAACATGAATGCGTATGAAATTGGAATGCAACTTGCCAATTTTGGTACACAACCTGTGTGTGATGATGCCAATGAGGATGTACATCACAGTGATGGAGGTATACATTTTCTATTCAAATTTTTATATGTAATTATTAATACAAGTAAACATCTTAAATTGATTGGTGTAGTAATACAAATTTAATTGCAATTAGTGTTTGGATTAATGTAACAATTTGTATTGCAATTGTAGAGAGTGTAGAGGCCACTGTTAATGAGCAAGTTGAGGTTGAGGTTGAGGCCAGACAAACTGATCTCAAAGTTGATGATGTGACTAGATCAGGTAAAGAGCTATACGATTATGGCCTTTAAAGTACTGAAATACTTGTAAAAAATTATAATAAAATGTTTTTAATTTAACCCTTTTATATGTTATTGCAGATGACCCCCCTTTGCATCAACATAGAACTAGACATGCATTGAGATCTAATGAGAGGGGAGATGATCATGATGATATCGATGCTCCTCTTAGCAATTTCTTCTTAAAAATGAGAAACCAAAAGAAAAAAAAGAAATGATTGTCATCTATGCACCTTAATTGACAATGACTGATTTTTATATGTCGATGAATTTAATTATGTGCTATTGAATGTTCATAAATTTTATATGTGTTAATGAATGTTAATGACTGTTATCGTGTGATAATTAATGAATGTTACATTTTATTAATGGATGAAATAATGAATGAATGTTAGATGTTAATGGGGAGTTTAGAGTGATGTTGGGGGGGGGGGGGGGGGGTGGTGGCAAATAAGCTTCCACCTTCATGTGGTTGGCCCTATTTAGTACATAATATAAAACTATTCTTGAAACAAAGTGAAGGTCAATAAGGTTGTTCCTTATATAGGGTCTCAAATGTAGCCTTTATCCCACTCTCAACATTGCAAGGCTTCAAGTGGTATTCTGAGATTGGTTTCTCCATCTCCCACTGACATCTTATCTTTCTCCTAAGAACTCTTACCGAGCTCAGATACCACTTGATGCATAGCTTATAGCTTCACTTGTCCTCTAGGACTGAATCTCTCAGCTTTTCAACTAGATCTCTTACTATAGGATCTACACCTTTGAAAACTATAGGCTCTACACCTTTGAAAACAACTTCTAACTTCAATATAGCATCCAAACTTGATGATTCAAGCTCCTATTTTGGGTTGATTTGGACAATCACTCCCAATGAACCTACTTGGATACAACAACTATTGGTAAAACACAATAGGCTATGCAAAAATGAGCATTGATCTATGGTGCAGGGCACCCTGGAAAAGGCATATAAATAGAGTCATGTAGATGCATGAAGGTCAAATGATCTTGAAAGATCAATAGTTGAATGTAATTGGACTTATGGTTTCATTATTCACTATTTGGAAAGGGTGTGATATGTTTCATTATTCACTGCAATTCCATGTAGGCTTTGCATTGTATGGTACGTAGTAATTACAAAGAAGCTTGCAATAATGAAGTGCAACAGTTGATCTATTGGTTTCCATCTGTGTTTTAGGATATAATTTATAAGTTTCCACCAGGTAGGTGTGATGAAGATATCATTGATTTGTAGTTTGGATCTAGATTATCGATTCTTTCTATCTATATCGGGTGGCATAGGAGTGACAATTTATGCTATACTAACCACATAAGCATAAAACATTGATGACACATGATTAATTGTGATTAAATGGCACCTGGTGTTTAGGGCATGCTAGGGAAAGTTGGCATTCTAGTTTTTTCTTTGACCTGATCAACCCTAATTTCTTGAAAAAAAGGCATAGTTTTATAGATTTTTCTAAGGGGGACCAAGGTCCTAAGTTTGGGGATGGTGGTGGGGGGAGGCACAAATGCATATAATACTTGAACATTTAGTTCTAAAAACATATATACAATATAATAAATAAGAATCTTAGAACTCAAATGAAAATTTAAAAAATTGGCTAAGTAAACTATTAGGCTAGTCAACAACTAAACAATAAAGTTAGAAATACATTGGATTGGTTAAATTAAATGTATGAATTTTGAAGTGAACATTAAAAAGGAAAATAATGAATTCAAAATTGATTGTATATTCAAATCTTCACAATGATGATAATAGTGACAAATGTTCAGAATGACAAAATGGCCTGATGTGATGCTTTTAATCATCCACAAACTCCTCATTACTAGAAATGTTTGATTCCACATGCTCAAGCTCTTCCAAACCAAAAGTGACCAGCCCTATTTTTGTAGCATCATCATAGACTTGTGTTGGCTCCTCTAGCTCTAGATCCCAATGATGTTGGACTCTCCTTTTACATGTGTTGTGGTCAATGACATGCAAGGAACCATGTACAACCAAAAGGTTCTATGCCCTCTTAGAGGTAAACTTGTTCCTCTTAATGGAGTGGATGAATTTATAAGGAGAACAATCCTCTCAGCAATAGAAGAACTAGAAACTTGGGATTGCAAAAAAATGGGTAGAGAATGAAATATGATGCATATCTAGTCTCTACAGGCCTCTTTCTTAGAGGTCTTGAAGAGTGCATGCAAAGTGTAGCGGTTGGAGACAAACATTTGCATGTTTCTAGCCTTATTAACAATTGTTTTGATCCAACCAATTTTTCAATGCCTTTGAGTGCATTATAAATGACATGAAGACAATAAGGGGTCCAAAAAATATGTGCAGACATGGGTTGCATTTGTCACTAGTATCACATTTTGTGGTGCAATCTCCCCTATGGCATCTTTAAAGATCTAAAATCAAAATTGACATTCTTGTGATGTTCTAAACAATCAACAACCCTGAAAAAATGAGGGCCCTTTGTACATGCAATTATGATGTTGATGAGTGGATGATGACTAATGCCTATTGACCCATCCATGACTATGCTGCATCCCCTTGTGATCTAGAATTCCTTAATTTTCTTCATTAAAATATTAATCTTGGAATAGTTCTTATCAAAGATTGTGGTCCTCAATTTAGTCTCCTGGGGTTCTTATCATTCCTGGGCTACTTTTATTTGTGATTGCTTTTGTAACCCTTTTTCTATTTTTTGAGCTTTTGACAGTAATGAGTTTCCATCTTTATAAATTTTTGATTAGATGGAAGAAAAAATCTTAATATTCATTTGAAATTCACTCACAGTCAAAAGGAAGGTAAGGATAGTTGATTTTAGCTCTACATATTTCCTATTTTCCATTTTTATATGGTTCATCCCTATATCTTTTGTGGTAAGTTCTGAATATATTCTAAAGCTTTATTGAAGAAGCATAGCTATTGAATTGGCCTTCTCTCATTGGTGCTCTACCATTCTTCTAATGATTATGGTGTTGCTTATACCACTTATTCAGGTTATTTGTAGGCTTGTCATGCCTTCTAGAGGGGACAAGTAGTGAAAAAGTATCATTTGATTGGAAAAGGTTGATGTTGGTGTTGATGTTGATGTCTATAATTTATTTCACTTACTGATGCTTTCCTAGATTGAATTTTGAATTTCCAGGCTGGAGAACACTTTCAAAGTTTAGGGTCTGTTCTACATGATACTCTTAGTTTTGATTACGTAAAAATAGGTTTTGAAAGGACCCGAAACCTTTTACATAAGGATAATAGATAATACATTTAAGCTCCAAGAGGACAAGTGCATCAGCACCAAAAAAAACAACACAACCGAGTCCTTAAACAAAAAGAATAGCCAAAAGAGAAAGGACAACAAAAAAGGAAAGCAAGACAGCAAGATGCTGTCTAAACACATTTCATCAGTTCTACAGCCTGATCAGCAGGAATCTACATGTTTGCAGTAGACAACTTCAGATCTTCCATGTCATTCTTGTTGCCATCCTCCATCTTCTTGAACCTTGATCTCGTACGCCTGCTAGGTCCCTGATCCTCTTTAGTCTCTATGATCTCTTGGTTCCCTTTCCCATTATTGAACTTGTTAACCAGGATCTTCACGTGCTCATTTGAAGCCTTGAGGATAGCAAAGCTCTATTCTACAATATTCCCCATAGTCTTCTCCAGCTTGTCAATTCTCTTTTCCATAGTCTCAACTTTCCTAGTTATAACATTACTGCTTTGAATTTTATCCTCCAAGGCAGTAAGTCTGTCATTGAGGGTAGAAACACCCTTAGCTCTAGCGACAATGTCAGTGAACTCATCAATTGTCTGGCCCATAGTTTTCTCCCCCAGGCTCATCCTTTTAAGAACCCTTGTCTCTTTTTGCAGCTGGTGGATGTTGGTCTTCATTGCAGTGATATCATTTTTCATTATGCTAAGGGTAGACAAGAAGGCCAAGCACCCCAGATTCTCAAAATCCTTGTTCCTCCCCTCATTATTGTCAAGACCCTTGTTCTCTTCCTCCATGTTCTCCTTAGGATTCTCCACCTTCTCCTTCTCCAAGTTGGCCTTGTCCTTCTCATACCCATCTTTCTCAATATTAGTCACATCCTGTGCAACCTCTTGTAGGAGTTTTTCCTCAACCCAGACATCTTTACTGGTACCCCCACTCTCCTCCATAGTAGGGTTGTTTTCCACATGATTTTCCTGATCATTCTTTTCCTAGGAAGAAGAACCCTTATCAAAGGATATGAAAACCCTTTTCACAACTTTCTTCTTCCTAGTTTTTGATCTGGTACGATTGCCAAAAGGTTCTAGTCTCTTTTTCCCTTGCTTCTTGGAACTCTCCTCCCTGCTCTCTTCTTCCTCAACTTCCATATCAGTTGTAGAATCCTCCATCTTCCTTTTATTTTTATTTTCCTTAGGGCTAACTTCCTGGTAATCCTTAGAATCCTCCTCTTCATCTTTCGTATCCTCCATAGAAGGCTCCTCAGACTCTTTCCCATTAGTGTCATAGTCCTCTAGGGCTTTTCTGTTAAGCCAAGTTCTTTCCACCTTCTTCAAATTCAACACCTCAAATATGAGGACCATGAGCCCTTCATGGTAGGCATGATCACCCTTTGGGTCCCTTTGCCAGTGGAGGAGGGAAGTGTTCAAAGAACTCAGCAAATAAAAAGGAAAATTAATCTTAACCTCATGCCTAAAGTGGTTCAGAAGAGTAAGATGGTGGTTGTAAATTTTAGTATACCGACCATCAAGGGTAATGTAGCCTATAATAACAAATAAAACAAGGTGCTAGGGCCTGAAAATTAACTTAGGGTTAAAGTAAAAATTGTCCACCTTAACCATATGGTTTCTCTCCTGCTTCGTGGGCACAAAAGCCTCCAACGCTTTGTCCGAAATCTTCCTGTCCCTATACTTCAGCAGTCACTTCAGCAATCACTTCCTTAGTCACCTCCATACTTTGCGTGCCAACCAGGACACTCCCCTTATTCCAAGCTTTGATGAAATTTCTAGTCACCGCAACTTTCCCTCCATGCAATCTCTCCAAAAAAATTTCCAGACCCCCTTCTTTGACAATTTTCCATATCTCCTTGTTCTATTTCTAGTCACTACAGTCCACTAGCTTGCATGTCCTCTTCCTACCTCCCATGGCTATGTAAGAAAGCAGAAAGCCTTTGTCCAGATGAATCCCCACTCTTTGCAACTTATTCCTCAAGCTATAATAAACACTATTAATGTTATGCACAACCCACAAATCGTGCCAAAGGACCCCAATAATTATCTTAGAATCAGGCCATTGTCCTTCATGATAGTCACACAGATTGTTGCACTCAATAATCATTAATGATTTCTTCATTCAAAACATGTTTCTTACTAATCATCCTCTCCTTGTTAATTAATGATGATCCATCACAAGGGATATTCGAACCATCACTCCACTCAATTTCCACCTGGCTTTTACAAGCCACATTCATAGCCCAGTCAGCCACCAAATTTGCCTCCCTAAAAATGTGGGTTATCATGCATTTTTCAAAGGTATCAATAATGTTTTTAGCCTTACTTATAACATTGTCTATGGTCCACAAAGGGGTCATTGTATTCTTCAAACAATTAACAATACTCAGGGAATCCCCTTCAATCCATATTTTAGTATAACTCTTCCTTTTGGCTAGTAATAGCCCATAGAGAGCAGCATTAGCCTTTGCCACCTGATTGGTGTTGAAACCTATAGGAATTTCCATATCCCCTTTTCAATTCCCAAACTCATCTTTGATAACCATTCCACAGCTAGCAATTCCAGGGTTGCCTTTCGAGGCACCATCAAAATTGATTTTGACCCATCCATTAGGAGGACAGTCCCACCTAGCCTCTTCCCTCAGATTTCTTTGGATGTTTAGAACCTTCCTTCCTTCAAGCTTCCACTTCTTATATACTTTGGCCTCCCACTCATTCCATGATTCTTGATAGTTCTTTATCAACCCCAAGTTCTCCAACAGAGCACTCTTAATCTTGTGAAAAATACTATCCCAATTAGACTCCTTATCCCTGAAAATTATTTCATTCCTTTCTTTCCAAACCCCCCAGCACAAAAAGGGTAGGAAGAAATTCCAAAAGAAGATTAAAAACTTGTTGTTAGTCAGTGGTTTCCAACACAAAAACAACTCCTGAATGTTATGAGGAAACACCCACTCCATATTCATCAGATCAAAGAATTTTTCCCATATTTGACTAGTAAAAGAACAATGAATTGTCATATGGTTGATACTCTCCTCATCTTTTTTGCAGAGATAGCATCTATTAGTTATAACAAGGCCTCTTTTCCTAAGATTTTCAATTGTAAGAACTTTATCCTACAATAAGATCGAAAAGAAAATGTTAATTTTAGGAGTTAATCCCTTGAGCCAGGCTTTGGCCCAACAAGGTTTAGGACTGTCTTCAAAGTTTTGTATGTATAGGGATGAAACCGAAAACAAGCCATTAGTACTATATCTCCAAATAAGAGTATCCTCATCATCAATAAGAATAGTAGCATTCAGAAGGTTATTCAAGCCCCTGAGGGAAGGATCAAACCTAGACAAATCAGTCCATTTACCCGCCCAATAGTTCTCCACTTGAGTGCCCAAGATCTGTTTACAAAGGATAGACATCTCATTCCAGATAGGAACCTCCTTTAGGGGTTTATCAAGCAACCATATGTCATCCCAGAAAATAATTTTCTTACTATTACCAACCTTCCATTTCACCCCCTTCTTTATCATTTCCTTCCTTCTAAGCGCATTGCCCCAAATACATGAACCACCTTGGGAAGATTTTGAGTTTAAGAAATTAATGAAGTCAGAGCTGTCCCTATTATACTTATTGTGCCATATAGTGCTCCATTCTCTCAAGTTCTTGAACATTCTCCAAAGGATTTTAGCCATGAGATACTCATTTATACTTCTTATAGTGCAGAGACAAAGACCCCCTTTCCTAGTTGGTTTACAAACCTTCTCCCATGCAATAAGAGCCATCCTTTTCTTTTTCTCAACTCCAAACCATAGGAAGTTCTTTTGGATTTTCTCTATACTTTCAGAAAACTTCTTAGGTATTTTGAAAAGGCTCAAAGCATAGAGAGGAATACTTTGAAGGGTAACTTTGAGAACAATAATCTTGCTAGCCTAGCTAAGAAGAGCACCCTTCCAACCAGCAAGACTTTTGTGAAATTTGTCAATCATATCCTGCCAAAAAGAATCTGAAGGATTGAGGCAAAGAGGTAAACCAAGATAGGACCCTGGGAGACACTCCACCTCACAACCAAGAATTCTTTTTAGCCTCTCTTGTCTTTTTTAAGGCACATTAATGAAGAATATAGAGCTGTTATTCCAGTTAATACTCTGACCCGTAGCACCAGCACAGTTGTCAAGGGCTTTTTTAATGGTTTTTCCATTTTTGATAGAGGCTTCACCCATTATTATGGAATCATCCACAAATTGTTGATGCAAGCACATCAAGTCCTTGGAGGAAGGTTTCAGACCCCTGAAATCACCTCTATTAACCAGACTGCCAATGTGTCTACCCAAACATTCCACCAAAATAAAAAAAAGAATAGGAGAGAGGGGATCCCCCTATCGAAGACCTCTAGAAGACTTGAAAAAAGGGGTAGGAGAACCATTCATGAGAACAGAGAACGTGGTAGAGGAAACCAAGTAGTGAATAAGGTCTCTACTTCTTTTATTAAAACCAAAAGCCTCTAGAGTAGCCATCAAAAAATCCTAGTCAACCCTATCATAAGCTTTGGATAGATCAAGTTTTAGAAAAAAGCCTTCCTTCTTTGATATAGTCAAAGAGTGTATATTTTCATGGACTGAGATGATTGAGTCAAGAATCTGCCTCCCGAGGACAAAACCATTTTGCTGTCCAGAAATAATAGAAGGAAGAAAAGTGAGAATTCTAGAAGTAAGGATTTTAGAAATTATCTTATACACCGAGTTACATAAATTGATGGGTTTGAATTGGTCCATACTATCAGCCCCAGTTTTCTTTGGAATCAGAGCTATAAAGGTACCATTCAATTCCTTGAGGATCCTTCTAGCCCCCAAAAATTCCTTGACTACATTAGAAACATCATCTTTCAGAATCCTCCAGTACTTTTGAAAGAAGAAATGAGGATAACCATCAGGACCAGGGGCTTTATCTCCATCAAAGGAGAACATAGCCTTTTAAATCTCATCCATAGAAGGTATAGCAGTAATAGATATGTTATGAACATCATTTAGGATATGGGGTATACCATCCAACAACTCTTCTTGGCACTCCAAATCCAGGTTCTCAGCTTTCTTTAGAAGCTCTCCAAAGAAATTATTGGCCTCACTTTTGAAATCCTCCTCCTTCTCACTAATGGTTCCATTGACCAGTAGTCTAGAGATTTTATTGTTCATTCTATGTTTCACTGTGGTCATGAAGAAATATTTAGAATTCATGTCCCCTTCTACTAAGAAAATCTTTCTCGACCTTTGCCTCCAAAAGCATTCTTCTTTTGAGATAATATCATGATATTCCATTAGTTTAGTATCTTCCTCCTTTTTGGTATGCCAACTATATCCATCCTTCTGAATGTTGTCCTAGATCTCTTTTAGTTCTTCAACAATTTTCTTTTTATTGGTAAAAATATTTCCAAAAGTTTCTTTATTCCATTTTTTAATGTTGTCCTTCACATTTTTCATTTTCTTAACAACTCTGAACATTTCCATTCCTTTAATCCTAATACTCCACCAATCCTTAATCAACTTTTCAAGGTTAGGGTGGATTTTCCACATTTTCTCAAATCGGAAAGGATAATTCCTTCTTAAGCCATTGAATTCAGCTCTTATGCTTATCAGATTGTGATCAGAGCCAGCTCTGATATAGGTAGATAAGGCACAAGAATAATGGTTTAACCAAATGCTGCTAACAAGAGCTCTATCAAGCCTGACTTGAATAAGCTCATTTCCCTCTCTCATGTTGGTCCAAGTATAGTTAATACCTTGCAAATGTATCTCATGCAACTCTTGAATATCAATAAATTCCATAAGATCAATTCTACTATCCAGATTGGGTTGACCACCTCTAAATTTTTCATTTTCCTTCAAAGGAGTATTAAAGTCCCCCATAATGATCCACCCATCATTAGCAAAATCTCTCCTAAAACCAGAAACTTCTCTCCAGAAAGATTTCCTACCCCACCTAGTGTTCGAAGCATAAATATTAGTCAAAACACAAGAAGTACCATCCTTGATATGCCAAAATCTAATATTAGTCACACTGTTGCCACCGGATAACACTTCCCCTTTAATAACATTACAATTCTAGCTGGTCACAATCCCCCCCAAGGCACCATCTGCATCACTACCATGGGATAGACCATTACAAAAAATTGGATTTTCTCCACTTTGTCCTTAGACATCTTAGTCTCCTGTAGAAGAACAATATCAGGCTTGTTGTCTCTAATCATGTTTTTGACCATTGCTTGCTTATGAGGATTATTTAATCCTCTTACATTCCAGGATATAAACTTCATTGTTTAAGGAATGGGCCAGACTCTAGGATGGTTTTTTGACTACCATCCGCTAAACACTTACTGGTCTCAAGTGCTCCCTTTTTTTGATTCAAGGGTCTTCCCGGGGAAACATGGGGAGCCCCCACATCTCCAATCTTATTGCTTCTAGTGCTTCTGAGGGTTGAGGAGACATTCTTAATCTATCCTCCATCTTTATTAGTAAATTTCTTAACATTTTTAATTGTCTTTTTCTTCTCCACTTTGGACCATCCGTCTTCATTCAGTTCTTCTGATCCCAAAAGGACCTCCACTAAATCCACCTCATCACCCCACTTAGAAGATTTAGAAGGATATGGTGCTACCTTATTTGATCCCCCTAAAGTACCAAAGGTCTTCTGAGACCCATCCTCTGAACAGCCCAGAATCGGGCATACTTGGGCATCTTGCCATACTGCCAAACTCTGAGAGGGGGGTAAGAAGCCATAACCTCCTAACATCTCTTGCTTTAATAGGCCTACATCAAATTTATTATTACCCTCTTTTGTCCCCAAGGGCCTGCTCTGGATATGTCCAGCAACGGAGTCATCAGAACTTTTAGTTATGGATTCCTTTAAAACTTTAGTGCTCCTCGCTAATTTTTGTTCAAAATTTGAATGAGATGTGTCACAACCTTCAATAGGCATACCCTTCCCATTCTCATTTCCTTCTTTATTCTCATTAATACTACTCCCCATCGAGCTCATTCCATCCACAACCTTCTTTACCCATATCTTTTTCATTTTTTTTTTCTTTTGGGGTATCATCTTTGGACATTGTTTCGCCCAATGGCCTATTTTCTTGCAATGAAAACAAGCAAAGGGTGTAGATTCATACTCTATCTTCTGGACCCAAGACCCAAGTTTATATTGAAGAGTGATAGATTCTGACATATCCACTCCTTGCTGCACCCCAACACAGATCTTGGCATACATAAGGCATCTTCTAGAGACCGTGCCAGGATCCAAAGACAAGAGTTCCCCAAAGACATTAGCAATGCCCTTAAAGATGTTTTCCATCCAAAACTCAAGAGGCAAGCCTAGAAGAGTTACCTAGACTGGCACCTGCACATTAAGATCCTTTTGCATATCCAAATTAGGACACCACTTATGCAGAATCATAGAATGGTTTCCTATCATCCAAGGTCCTTCACATAGAATAAACCTTAAATCTTCCTCACATGAGAAGGAAAAAGCCAGACATCCTTTGGGAAGAGCAACCACCTCCACTTGACCTTTCAAAATCCATTTCTTTTTAACAAATGCCATAACCACCTTGATATTAGGGTGAGATCCCAAGAATCTCCCCACAAGAGAGTTAGCCATTCAAGATATATTAACATCTATTATTTGATCTGGAATGGATATAGAAAAAGTTCCCTCCTCGGTGTTGGATAAGATTTTTACAGGTGGGAGAGAGGACTTACCCATTGGTTTCACGCCAAAAAGGCCTATTCAACTTTTGACAGAATCAGCAAATATTGTCATGTTTTGATCACATGGCCCCTTCATGGGTCCCCCTCCCAGGTCCCCTGTCCCAAGTCTGACATCAGGAATCTTTCCTTGGGTCCCGTTTGCATCTGTTTCCTCCAGATGACTGCCACACTCCAAAGGACCAGCATCAAGATCCACCAGTCCCTTTGCTCAGCACGCTTGAAATTTGAATTCCTCCTTTCCCTCTCCCTGTTCCGCCCGCCCGCTCCATCCAAAATTACCCGAGACAATGTTACGTGATACTCTTAGTTACAGCTCAAATGCAACTCAACATATTTTTGATGCTGGGCAACCCACTGCAAAAACTCATCCGCAAGTGAAATTTAATGTTGTGAATCTTGGCATTGTTAATGTTATTACTTTTCCTCACATTTCATATTTGTGAAAATGTTTCTTGGCACTATCTTCTTTTTCAATTTCTATATTTGCAGCTTTTTAGATCATTAACATAAGCATTACATGTCTTTGTACAAAGTTTATTCTAACACTATATTATATATTATTCCCCCTTAATAAATAAACTAGAAACAAACTCTAATTTATAAACCATAATCTTACATTTATATTCAAATGGATTATGGAAACCTGATTACATTGAACTTTAATTTTGCCCCAAACTATGAATAGCACCAAAAGGTTTAGTCACCAAATTAATTGACTGTTCTTGACAAGTGTAGTGAGAGAGAGAAATATCATTGATGCAATTTAATAAAAAAAAATAGTGATGATGAATTAAGTATGTTTATTGTGAGCATGATCATAATATCAAAGATCATTGGAAAATCCAAGAAACAAAATGATCATGTTTTTTGCAAAAAATTGAGATTTTTAATTGGGAAAAATTGTGTTTAATAAAATATAAGTGATCTCAATAACATAGAGATATAAAAAGAAAATAAATTTAGAGTTTAGCCCAAGAATTGTGGAATATAGTTTTTGTCATTTCTGTACACATTGCTGATTTCATTGCATTGCACAATGCATATTGCATAGTGCATGAATAATGACTAGATGCAAATAGTTTTTAAATTTTAAATTACAATCTACTTTGTACAAAGTCAACCTACAAACTAAGTACAAACTTTTGAGAAATTTGACGTATCCAATGACTCTTGTTGCTATGAAGATAGCTACAAGAGGTTGTAGAGCTTGATGATGAAGCTCTTGGGTCAAATTATCTCTTAAGTCTTTTAGCCAGATCACTATCAAGGTTGGCCTCTAATTATAACATTTTAGTTTGTCTCACTTCAACATGGGATTTTGGATGCACGAGATGGTATAAAATTTTAGTTTGTCTCACTTCAACAACAATTGTTTTGCATAAATTTTCCCTAGTTCTGTTGAAGGTAAATCATTACCTTTTACCTATTCGGTGTTCATACACTCATTATTCTCCATTTCATTATATTATATAAAATTCTTCTCAATTGATGTTCTTTGATCATGTTGGCTTCTCATTTACACTTTAAAAAACTCATTTTTATTATGTAACACTTCAATTATGCTTTCCAATTAAATGCCTATCGGCGCATCTCTTGCACCTCCTTTGAGTGCAAGTGTTAGTATTAATTAGGTTAAACCTTTGATTTTATAGAAAGCTTATTTTCTTTACAAATGAGTTAGAATGCTTCTATGTTCTTGTCACTAGGGTTAAAAGGTCTTATTACAATGTTCTTTGTTGTGGGGTAGGAGGTCTTTGAATATAGAAAGAGAAAATAACTCAACCACTTCCCTTTTCCTGCAAATGGGTGAGTTTGAGAAATGATTTTGAGTGAAAGAAAATTCTATTTATAATATTGGACATGTTTATTTTATAATTATTGTGCTACTAAGTTATTCTTGTGGGCTCATGTAAGAACCATTGATTGCAGATATTCTTATGGAGGAGCAACTAAGTATCATAAACTATGGTTTGAGAAAGTGAAGAATATTTAAAATAGGTTAGCCTCTTGTGTTAGCTATGGTTGTCATTTTAGTTAAATTAGACTTACTATCCAAATTGGACATATTATTTTTGTTGTACATGGCACTTGGAGTCAAGTATGTCTCTAAACATTGTGAGCTTTCCATATTCTTTAAGTGTTCTATCACAATTTTATTTGTCAAAGATTGAATTAGAGATTAAGCATTTTCTCACAATTTTATTCATACATTGATGAGAATCAATGATGGAGAGTTTTTACATTCTAAGAAGACGTATATTCAGTAGAGGCCAAAAGGGATTTTTGTGGAGATTTGCTAAATGTCTAAAATTCTAGAGAATATCTTCTTTACTGAGATGAGGTGGGATAAAAGTGAGGATGAGGGTTTCCAGATTGAGTACCAGTGCATAGATGATGATTTAGTAACCTACTTCTATAAAACCTTCACAAATATCCCTTCTTTGGCTTCCACTCATACCTCTTCTTAGAATCTAGAAACTTTGGATCTTGTTTCTCATCCATGCACGAAATGTGCTAGTGATCATATAAAATTACTTTTGCGAGACTGGGATCAATTGTGAGAAGGTAAAAAACAAGATAACATTATTGTATCTTTCATTTCTTTTATCCATTCATATTTTCTACCTTCTCTTATATTGGATACTGTGCAATGTACATAAAGGAAAGGTGGTGATTATTCTTGATGATCGACAGGTATCGGTCTTCCAGGCCTTACCTAGTAGCTAGGACTAAAGATAGTAGAGCTCAATAGACCATTATAGTTGGTCTCTGTCTTTCGTCCATATTATTGAAAAAATATTTTACCTTTCGTTAGCTTATCAAATGTAGTGATCAAAAATAATTTAATAGATGATATTTTCATGTATAACATACATTATTTTAGTTTGATGTTGAATGAATTTATCTACTTCACACACTTGTAAACTATGAGGACAACCATAAAGAAGCATCCCCTCCCATGGCTTGAATAATGTAGTCCATGGGAGGAGATTCTTCTTTATTGATGCCCTTGTAGTCTACAAGTGCGTGAAGTAGATAAATTCATGCAACATCAACTTAAATAATATATGTTATCATGAAAATATTCTATTAAATTATTTCAAATCCCCACATTTGATGAGCTAATGAAAGGTAAACCATTTTATCAGTAATATGGACCAAAGATGGATACCAACTATAATAGTCTCTTGAGATTTGTTATCTTTAATGTTCATATCCATCACTTTTTTGATGAGAATGAAAATTATTTTGATAGCAGTGCTATACGTCTGACGAGTTTTCCTGTCAGACATTCACTACATATCCATCACCATCCTAACAAGTATAATGTCAGAGAGAACTCCTTTTTGATAGATATGTGCGACAAGACTACTATGCATTTGATGGGTTGTCCTATCGAATGATCACTACATATCCGTCACCATACCGATAGTTATAACATCGGTGAGAGTCCCTTTTCAATAGATATTTGTGATGGGAATGCTATATCTCCGACAGGTTTTCCTATCAGACAATCATTGCATATGCGTCACCATTCTGACAACATTTTCGATAGAGTTTTTCGATAGGAATTCCACATGGTTTGTCAGAGTTTCGATAGATATACCATATAAAATCCCATAGTAAAGTTTCTATTAATGTGGCAAGTTCCGACGAAAAATGATGTCAGAATACTGATAGTTATCACTTCCATAGCAATTTCCAATGCAAAAATGTCGACGAACACATATGTCGAAGTGTCGACAAATAGGCATTGCAAATCTGATAGATAGTCATCAGAGTATGGCCTCAAATTTACTAGTGTCATTTTTAATTTAGGGCCCCTCTATGATCTAAATTTGGAAGCAGGGACCAAAACCTGACAAAGATCAAGGTCAACCTCGACCTTGACCCAAGGTTTTAGGCCAGTCAACATAGAAATCATAGAATTTTATGGGTTGACCAAAGATTTAGAATGATGGGAGAATAGGAAAGAATACTGAAAAATGGCATAGAGGCCTAGAAGAGATGTGATGAAGGCTAGGAGGACTAGTACATAGGTCCTACCTATAAAATAGAGCCATGAAGAAGGAAATCAAGGAGAATCCTTGGGATCCAAATGCTAATTTTTCCTAGAAATGAAGAATCAAGTGCAAATGCATCCTAAATGCAAGTCTATCATGGAAATGCACTAAATGAGGGTGCTAAACCTACCAAGATGGAAGTGATTCTATTTTAAGATGATACATTTAGCACCCAATTTATCTTAGATATGACACTACGTGAATATGCAAGCTAAAGTAAGAAAACATCATAATAAATAAAAAGGATATAACCAATTCTTCAATGTAGAGATCCTGCAAAAAACCATTAGTACCCACAACTTGAAGCACACAAGTTTAATGAAAATCTATAAATCACCTAAGACTTACTAAAATGAAATTTTGAAGTGCATAGATCCCCTTATGCCTACTTGTTTTGGCTTTCTACTTCTGAAGGGTGAAACAGGGTGATAAGGATAGCCTTATACACTAGATATGAAATTTGTTGAAAAGGCCTTTTCCTAAACTAGTTAGAAGGATTCCTACCCTTCCTAAACTGATTCAAGGAGTTAGGTATCTGAATCACAATTCCAACACCATAGATGACACTGAAAATGGAGCTACAAAACTCAAGTTATGATGAAAAGAGTGAATGTCTATCTAAAAGCATATGAAGGGAATTTCAAATTTAACATAAATAAACCCTAACAAACCTAAAAAAAACCTTATAAAAACCCTAATTTTGATCTATAAATAAGGGAAGAGAGCACATACCTACTCATTCTTACAATTTGTAGAGTTTAGGAGAGAAATCATGAAAGTGAAGACAAGATGCTCCCAATTGATAGTACTGGTGCAGATGTCCATTTTGTTCATGCATCACCACTGAGATCATGATGACCTCCACATGCCTATACAGAGACACCACCTTTGAGATCTAGACATAGCAAGTGTGGAGAGAGTATTCACTCCATGCCCCCACCATCTAGACCCTTCAGTGATACCTAGGAGGGAGATCTAGGTATAAAACATGCATTTGATTTAAATATTTAACTTAATTTGTGAAGGAAAAGGACTAAAAGATAAATATATTTTAATTTTGTAGCTAGCATAGCGGAGTAGAGGAGCTTTGTATCCGAGGTCCTGAAGGATACATGTCTTTCCTACTGACTACTAACCAACGAGTGAGAGTTCCCTATTGGTCACAGAGATCTTGATAGGCATATCTTTGTTTGTGTCTAGCGAGAGCTGAGGTTATGTAGAGAAAGAGAGGAGAGGTTGATGGTTGACTTACGGAGATCACATGAGTGTGCATATGATCTTATCATATCGAGGAGACACTCATGGACTACCGACTAGATATATTCATCTTCTCATCATAGATTAGAGAGATCTGGGAACCATCGACCATCAGAGCATAGGGATAGAGAGAGTGATAGATAGGGCCTTGTCCCATATATGTATCAAACTCAAAAGAATTTATAAATGAAAAACTCTCTTTGCTAGTTTGTTATGTGATTGATTAATATATTCTCGCCAATAACATAAAACTTAATAGAAAGAAAGAATGTGTATAAATGTATTCAAATTCAATTTTCTACAATCACATAACCTATCAAACAAACATAACTATTTTATAAGGAATACATAAATATACAAGGAAAGAAAGATGTACTAGGGATAATAACGTTTGAGATGCATGATACTGATAGGTTCCTTAAAAGGAACACCATCCATATCAACAATTTTGTAAGCACCTGAACCAAAGTCCTCAATTACAACAAAAGGTCCAAGCCAATTAGGGCTAAACTTTCCTTTTTCACCAGGTAAAGCATTCACATTTCTTTGATTCTCATATAATACTAAATCACCCATTGAAAATGATCGTTCAATTACCTTAAGATTATACTACTTTTGAAGTGATTTATGATAAGCCTTTATATATTCCAAAGCATTTATTCATTGTTCATCCAAAATTTCTAATTCTTGTAATCGTTGTTCTCGAAATGTATCTTTGTCAATTATCCTATAAAATGAAACACATAAAGAAGGTATTTCTAATTCTAAAGGCATAATAACATCAATACCGTAGACAAGATTATAAGGATAAGTACCCATGGTAGTATGAACACTAGTCCTATAAGCCCATAAAGCATAGGTAAGTTGGGTATGCCAATCTTTCACATGCTTATTAACTATTTTCCTCAGAATTTATTCAATGAATTTATTTGATGCTTCAACTTGACCATTAGATTGAGGATAATAAGGAGTCAAAAATATATGTTGAATTCAATATTTCTCCAAGCATTTTGTGACTTCTTTATTCTTAAAAGAGGTGCCATTATCTGAAACTATCGTCAAAGGAATAACAAATCATGTTATAATATTGTTAAGGATGAAATCACAAATAACATCTGTAGTAGTTGAATGGAGAGGGACAACTTCCACCCACTTCATAAAGTAATATGTAGCTGTCAAGATGTACATATGTCCTTGAGAAGAAGTTGGTGATATTTTTCCAATAAGATCAAAACCCCAAATACTAAAGGCCATGGAGAAACTTGATTACAAAGCTCACGAGTAGGAGCATGAATCAAATTACTATGCTGCTGACATTGAGGACATTTCTTAACAAAAATGAAAGAATCTTGTTCCATTGTTTGCCAATAATATCCCATTCTAAGAAGTTTATTGACTAAAGATTTTCCACCAAAATGTCCCCCACAAGAACTAGAATGAGCTTCTTCCAAAGCTACTAGAATTTCAGTTCTACCAAGACATCTTAATAACAAACCACCATAAGAGCATTTGTAAAGCGTATCTCCTAAAATGATATAACATGTTGCAAGCTTCCTAATATGATTACACATGTTCCTTATTGTCGATTCAGGAAAAGTACCATCTTTCAAAAAATGAAAGATATGAGAATACCATTCATCCAAATGCAAATTGAAACAATCAAAGGTAACCTTATTGGAAATTGTAGGGTTTTTAAGAGTATGTATAGTAACTTGAAATTTTTCAGTGTTATTCTCAAGACAAACCAAAGAAGCTACACTTGCCATGGTGTGTCCACATGTCGATTATCTTTCCTAGGTAAAGTTTGAATCATATAAGAAGAGAATTTTGAAAGAAGATCAAGAGCCAAATCTCTATATTGTGTCATTTTATCATTCTTAGTTTGATAACCTCCTTTAATCTGTTCCATAATCAATTGCAAATCTCCATAAATTTCTAATTTTTTAATGTTAAGGGATGAAGCTACTCGTAAGCCAGCTATAAGAGCTTCATACTCTGAAATATTGTTAGTACAGGGAAAAGTCAATTTTTATGATAGAGGGATCAGCTTTTTCATAGGAGGGATCAAGATAATACCAACACCAAAACTTGTCTTACATCTAGATCCATCAAAATATAACTCCCAAACATCATCTTGTTTAATAGCTAGAATGTTTTCATTGGGGAATTCTATTGAAGTAAAGCATGCATCGAAATGAGGACAAGGAGCTTCGGCCAGATAATCTGTTAAAGTTTTTCGGGTAAAAGCACAATAAGTTGTCACCCTTTTACAAAGGAAGAGGCTAACAACACCAAAACTAAAAAAATTCAAGGGCATAAAAGTCACATTTCTGTTTAGAATTTGAAGATAATGTAAACTAATGAAATGTGTGAAATAGGATGAATTTTATGCCTATAATTTTTAAAAATTATTTTGGACATAAATTAATATTTTTTTTTAATTTTTAAGGTCTATTTTTCATGTCCTGAAAATACAGCAAATCAGGGGGTTTACCTCCCGTCAAATAATTATAAGTAAAACATTATTTTTTCCTCCAATTTCAAAATATGTTTTAGATGACATGTATACCTAGTGCAACAAAAAGGAAAGAAGTGTTTTCGATCTATAATTTGCCCGTTATAAGTATTCAAAGTACAACTTACACAAAATCAACAATTTTTCTCTCCCACCACTTTTTAGTTATCAAAATTTTTCCAAAATCCAAATAAATTATATATTCTTGAAGAAGATTCTCTTCTCTAGTGCCTCATATAATTTTAAAATTTTTTATAATTGATTTATTATTTTTTTTAATTTATCGAATCGGCCACTTCTCAAAGCTTTATATACCTACATGTAGTTTTTTACAAATTTGTTTAACATTTTCCAATTTAAATTATATAAAATTTATATTTCTAGAATTGTAGTTCGAAGATCTACAAAAGGGTAGTTTTAGTTTTTTGAAATTTTTAATTTGCAGAAGAGAAAAAAACACCACAAGTGCAAATTGTACATTTTTGGTGTTTTTGAAGTTTTGGCTGCCAAGTTGGCATGCCACTTAGGATGACTCAGCCGAGTCCCCTAAGACATCGGCCCCTCATGACCGGTCGCGTGGGTGACCCGTCCTTTCAATCCGAAGGCTAGATATGTGCGTGATATTTTAAAAAATATATATATCAATTGCAAATTTACATTCTTATTTTAGGATATAAGGATATTTTGAAGCAAGGAGTCATTCTTTTGGGGAAGTTACAAAGAGATTTTGATTTCGAAAGAGTTTGAAGACAAGTTTTTCAGTGATGAAATAGTAAAACAATAAAAAAAATCTTGCTTAGATATTTGAGCAATGGGAAATAAAAGGACTAGAACAAGGAAGTATGATCGTAAAAGGGATGACCAAATGAAAGGTCATACGAAACGTGTCCAAGAGCAACCGATGGATGTTGAAGAAGAACCTATCATTGTAGAAGGTGCAACTCAACTAGGGGAGGATATTGGTAGTAGTCGAAGTATACATTTTTTTCCTACAATGCAGAATTTGATGGACATGAATGAGGAATCACTTATTAGTCAAATTGAACTGGAACACCTGGTACTTGAAAGCACTATTAAATTACATCTCAAAAACATGTGGATGGAATATTTTGAGAGTAAATCTTTGGTGGGAAAATCATAATTGTTTGCAAAGTTATTCAAGAAAAAAGAAATGACTTCAGTTTTGGAGTTGTTGGGTATTGATAATAGGAAAGTTGGAGGAGGTAAAGTAAAAGAGACAATAATTCAAAATTTACAAGATGCACTGAACGTTGTTAACAGGGCAGATCATAAAGGACCAGATTCAAATGCAGCTAGAAGAGCCTTGATGACTATGATAACTAGTAAGAAATTGACACATAGAAATCAAGTTTGAGTGATTTCTAATTTACTCAACGTATGTCGAAGAACTATACAAAGATATATTAGGAAGAGAAATATGTTGGATATGAATATTGAAAAGAATTGGGTATAGATTTGTAGACTTCCCCGTAAAGACAGAATTTCTAAAGATGTAAGAAGACGGGTCATTGATTTTTGGACCAACCACTCTCGTGTTTCTTCCAATAGAAGGGACACTATACAAATGGATGATGAAGAGACCGGTATGAAGATTTCACATCCAAAACATTTTGTCGATACTACACAAAGTGAATTGTTTGAAGCATTCAAGCATGAATTTTCAGATGTGAAAATATGTCAGAGAATGTTTGAGATGTTGCGCCCTTGCTTCGTACACATAAATAAGGTTCGTGAAACATGTTGTTGTCGAAATCATGTTGAGTTTCACTTATACTTGCAATCATATAAAAGGGTTATGACAATACTTAATCTAGGTATGGTTACTGGAAGTACAATAGAATTTGTAAAGTCTATTTTATGTGATAAATCAGAAGATTCAGATGAATTTAACGTCCAGTGTATAAAAAATGAATGCAATGATTGTGGAAATTTGCAGCAATTTCCTTTACAATTTGATAATATTGATGTTACAACACCAGTCCAGTGGAAGAGATTTGAATATGAGATATACCAAATGAAGACAGGAGGTGAATCAAAAAAAATTACATTAAAGGAGAGTGAATTACTGTACCTTCAGTTCATGGACAGATTTTGATCTATGATTTATCCACATATCCAACATTGTCATGGTGCACGATGGCAAGCTAAACAGTTTCGTGATTCCAAAAATTGTTTCCCACTGGGTTGTATTCTTTTAGTTGTAGATTTTGTGGAGAACTATACATTTTCCCCTCAAAAGGATCTCCAGACTCAATATTATCATTCTGATCAAGTTGCAATATTTGTGCATGTGACCTATAGACATGCACAATATGATTTGGATGGGATAGAATCTGGTATAGATCAAAATGAGCGCATTATCATCAAGGAGGTTCATTTCTATATTAGTGATTACAGGGTTCATGATAGGAGCTATGTGGCTCATTGTTTCAACATGTTTTTCAACAATCTTGTGAGTCATGGGATAAATGCTTCACAACATTGGATCTGGTCTGATGGGTGTGCAGGTAAGTACGTACATGCATTATAAATTTTCTTTTAAAATTTTTTGAGCATTTCTAGATATATTTATGTGTCACATTTAAATACATTTTTGTATTTATTTGAATTGTAGGTCAATTTAAGTCTACAAAAGCCTTTAATTGGTTAGCCATGCAACATGCTAGACACAACGTTAAGTTTGTTTGGAGCTTCTTTGAAAGTGGACATGGAAAAGGAGAGCATGATGGAGCAGGAGCATGTGTGAAGCGTGCACTCCGACAACATGAACTTCAAGGTATGTGTACATACATTTGATATTCAAATTGTTTACTTGACTAGACTATTTAAAACTTTACATTACATGTATATATATATATATATATATATATATATATATATATATATATATATATATATATATATATATATATATATATATATATATATATATATATATATATACTAAATTGTTAAAAATATATCTCTCTAGGTAACATGATAGAGAATTCAAAGAAAATTGTTGAATGGTGTCAAAATCATTTCGCGGCTCGAGACACAAAATACAACAAACGTTACTTTTGGGAAGTGATAGGTATTTATTTAATTTACTTTTATTTTTCAAGTTCTCAAATTCATGAAACTATATATATAGGTCTGTCACGTGTGTTTTAACTTGTTGTAGATCTATATATATTGCATTTCACATTTTTCATGATTTCAAGCTGACATCTATATATCAATCCATCCAATCCAGATTTTGATCGATCGAATCCCTACAATTGTCAATCATTTGTTGGAATTAGAAGTTTGCATCAAGTGATGACTATGGGACAACACAAGCCTCCACTGATTCAACTAAGAGATAAATCATGCTTTTGTGAAGATTGTATTAACAACAACACAATGAGTCAATGTGTTAATATTGCAAATGGATATGTTTCAATATGGGATCATAAAGTGTTAATTAGAATGCCTCCTTATGAAGATGATGACAATGTCATAGACATCCATGATCCTATATATTCAGCTGACTATGAACGTGTTTCTGATTTAGTTGTTACAGGTGTGTATTTTTTATTTCTAGGTATATTTGTGATATATATATATATGTGTGTGTGTGTGTGTGTGTCTATATATATATATATATATATATATATATATATATATATATATATATATATATATATATATATATATATATATATATATATATATATATATATATATATATATATATATATATATATATATATATATATATATTATATGAACTTGAGGTTTAAATTTAACATTTACTTGTACACATAAATATGAATTGTGCAGGTGATATTTTTTTTGTGGTTGCGGATCCTAAGAATATAGAAGGTGTAGATTATTATCTACTAAGATGCACCAAGGAAAAACACAAGTTGCTTGAAGAAGTTGTCGATGGTGATGGACAAAAATATTTGATCGGTTCAGTTGTTATTGAAGGCACCTATTATCAACAAGATAAGATCAAAAAAATGGAATTAAATTTGTTGAATACATGCGTAGAGAGAGAGTTCTACATTATAGTCACTTGGTTATAGCGATGAAATTGCAGTTTGAAACTATGTCAAAAAAAGGGTCAAGTAAAAACCAAAAGTGGAAGTTGCCTATTGAAGAGCATGAAAAACTTTTGGAGATAATAAAGGATAGAGAGGATCCAGACTACATGTATCAGGAGCTTTAGGTTGAAGGATTTTAATTTTTGCATGCTTAATTTAAATCCTATTTGAAACTTATATGTAGACTTTAAATTTGATTTGAAATTTATGATTAGATTGAATTTATGGATCAAGGTTAAACCTGAATTGAATTTTAATTGATGAAATTTATCTCTCTCTCTCTCTCTCTCTCTCTCTCTCTCTCTCTCTCTCTCTCTCTCTCTCTCTCTCTCCCCTTCCCCTTCCCCTTCCCCTCTCTCTCTCTTAGAACTAGAACTTTCAATTTACTTTCTACTTGAATTTTAATTTCAATTTATTCATTAGATTGATTAGATAAATATTAGATAGGTCTATATTTCTATTTTTTGTTTAGATTGATTAAATATAGGTCTATATTTAAATTGAAATTAGATTGATTCTTTTTTCAATTGATTAGAATAGATTGATTTCCTGAATTGCATACCTTTCTAGTCTAGATAAATTTCTATTTATTGATTAGATTGATTAGATAGGTAAATTGAATTTTAATTGATTAAATAGAACTTCCAATTTACTTTCTACTTGAATTTTAATTTCAATTTATTGATTAGATTGATTAGATAAATATTAGATAGGTCTATATTTCTATTTTTTGTTTAGATTGATTAGATAGGTCTATATTTCTATTTTTTATTTAGATTGATTAGATAGGTCATGGCTTAAGGGCTTAAGGGCTCATGGCTTAAGGGCTCATGGCTTAAGGGCTTAAGGGCTTAAGGGGTCATGGCTTAAGGGGTTAGGGCTTAAGGGCTTAAGGGGTCATGGCTTAAGGGGTTAGGGCTTTTAAGGGCTTAAGGGGTCATGTTCGGTCCTTAAGGGCTTAATGGGTCATGTGAGGTCATGTTAGGTCATGATAGGTCATGCTAGGTCATATTAGGTCTTATTAGGTCATATTAGGTCATGTTCGGTCGTTAAGGGGTCATGTGAAGTCAAATTAGGTCTTAAGGGATCATTTTAGGTCTTAAGGGGTCATGTTAGGTCTTATTAGGTCATATTAGGTCTTTTAGGTCTTATAAGGTCTTAAGGGGTCATATTAGGTCATGTTAGCTCATATTAGGTCATATTAGGTCTTTTAGGTCTTATAAAGTCTTAAGGGGTCATGACTTAAGGGCTTAAGGGCTTAAGGGGTTAAGGGGTTAAGGGCTCATGGCTTAAGGGGGTAAGGGGTTAAGGGCTCATGGCTTAAGGGGTCATGTTAGGTCATGTTAGGTCATTTGAGGTCATGTTAGGTCATGCTAGGTCATGCTAGGTCATATTAGGTCTTATTAGGTCATGTTCGGTCCTTAAGGGGTCATGTGAGGTAAAATTAGGTCTTAAGCGATCATTTTAGGTCTTAACAGGTCTTTTAGGTCATGTTAGGTCTTAAGGGGTCTTATTAGGTCATGTGAGGTCATATTAGGTCTTAAGGGGTCTTTTAGGTCATGTTAGGTCATATTAGGTCTTAAGGGATCTTTTAGGTCATGTTAGGTCATGTTAGGTCATATTAGGTCTTATTAGGTCATGTTAGGTCATGTTAGGTCATGTTAGGTCTTATTATGTCATATTAGGTCATGTTAGGTCATGTGAGGTCATATTAGGTCTTAAGGGGTCTTTTAGGTCATGTTAGGTCATATTAGGTCATGTTAGGTCATATTAGGTCATGTTAGGTCATATTAGGTCATATTAGGTCATATTAGGTCATGTTCGGTCCTTAAGAGGTCATGTGAGGTAAAATTAGGTCTTAAGCAATCATTTTAGGTCTTAAGGGGTCTTTTAGGTCATGTTAGGTCGTAAGGGGTCTTATTAGGTCATGCGAGGTCATATTAGGTCTTAAGGGGTCTTTTAGGTCATGTTAGGTCATGTGAGGTAAAATTAGGTCTTAAGCAATCATTTTAGGTCTTAAGGGGTCTTTTAGGTCATGTTAGGTTGTAAGGGGTCTTATTAGGTCATGCGAGATCATATTAGGTCTTAAGGGGTCTTTTAGGTCATGTTAGGTCATGTGAGGTCATATTAGGTCTTAAGGGGTCTTTTAGGTCATGTTAGGTCATCTGAGGTCATATTAGGTCTTAAGGGGTCTTTTAGGTCATGTTAGGTCATGTGAGGTCATATTAGCTCTTAAGGGGTCTTTTAGGTCATGTTAGGTCATGTGAGGTCATATTAGGTCTTAAGGGGTCTTTTAGGTCATGTTAGGTCATGTGAGGTCATATTAGCTCTTAACGGATCTTTTAGGTCATGTTAGGTTATATTAGGTCATGTTAGCTCATATTAGGTCATGTTAGGTCATATTAGGTCTTATTAGGTCATATTAGGTCATGTTCGGTCCTTAAGGGGTCATGTGAGGTAAAATTAGGTCTTAAGTGATCATTTTAGGTCTTAAGGGGTCTTTTAGGTCATGTTAGGTCTTAAAAGGTCTTATTAGGTCATGCGAGGTCATATTAGGTCTTAAGGGGTCTTTTAGGTCATGTTAGGTCATGTGAGGTCATATTAGGTCTTAAGGGGTCTTTTAGGTCATGTTAGGTCATGTGAGGTCATATTAGGTCTTAAGGGGTCTTTTAGGTCATGTTAGGTCATATTAGGTCTTAAGGGATCATTTTAGGTCTTGAGGGGTCATGTTAGGTCTTATTAGGTCATATTAGGTCTTTTAGGTCTTATAAGGTCTTAAGGGGTCATGTGAGGTCATATTAGGTCTTAAGGGGTCTTTTAGGTCATGTTAGGTCATGTTAGGTCACATTAGGTCATGTTAGGTCATGTTACATCATGTTTGGTCCTTAAGGGCTCATGTGAGGTAAAATTAGGTCTTAAGCAATCATTTTAGGTCTTAAGGGGTCTTTTAGGTCATGTTAGGTCTTAAGGGGTCTTTTAGGTCATGTTAGGTCATGTGAGGTCATATTAGGTCTTAAGGGGTCTTTTAGGTCATGTTAGGTCATGTGAGGTCATATTAGGTCTTAAGGGGTCTTTTAGGTCATGTTAGGTTATATTAGGTCATATTAGGTCTTAAGGGGTCTTTTAGGTCATGTTAGGTCATGTGGGGTCATATTAGGTCTTAAGGGGTCTTTTAGGTCATGTTAGGTTATATTAGGTCATGTTAGCTCATATTAGGTTATGCTAGGTCATATTAGGTCTTATTAGGTCATATTAGGTCATGTTTGGTCCTTAAGGGGTCATGTGAGGTAAAATTAGGTCTTAAGCGATCATTTTAGGTCTTAAGGGGTCTTTTAGGTCATGTTAGGTCTTAAGGGGTCTTATTAGGTCATGCGAGGTCATATTAGGTCTTAAGGGGTCTTTTAGGTCATGTTAGGTCATGTGAGGTCATATTAGGTCTTAAGGGGTCTTTTAGGTCATGTTAGGTCATCTGAGGTCATATTAGGTCTTAAGGGGTCTTTTAGGTCATGTTAGGTTATATTAGGTCTTATTAGGTCATATTAGGTCATGTTAGATCATGTTAGGTCATATTAGGTCATATTAGGTCATGTTAGGTCATGTTAGATCATGTTAGTTCATATTAGGTCATATTAGGTCATGTTAGGTCATGCTAGGTCTTATTAGGTCATATTAGGTCATGTTTGGTCCTTAAGGGCTTATGTGAGGTAAAATTAGGTCTTAAGCGATCATTTTAGGTCTTAAAGGGTCTTTTAGGTCATGTTAGGTCTTAAGGGGTCTTATTAGGTCATGCAAGGTCATATTAGGTCATATTAGGTCTTTTAGGTCTTATTAGGTCATATTAGGTCATGTTAGGTCATGTTAGGTCAAGTATTAGGTCATATTAGGTCATGTTTAGTCCTTGAGGGCTCATGTGAGGTCAAATTAGGTCTTAAGGTCATGTTAGGTCATTTTAGGTCTTAAGGGGTCATGCGAGGTACTTAAGGGCTTAAGGGGTCATGTTAGGTACTTAAGGGCTTAAGGGGTCATGTTAGATCATTTTAGGTCTTAAGGGGTCATGCGAGGTACTTAAGGGCATAGAAGATTAATGTTGATTAAAGATTGAACATTGAAATTAAAGATAAATTTTAAAGTTAGATTTTAAAGATTGATTTAAACTTTCAATTCATTAAAGATTTTAAAGATTGATTTAAACTTTCAATTCATTAAAGATTTTTCAGTAAGATTGATTAATTAATTTTCAATTAATTGATCTAGATAGGGCTTAAGGGTGCATAATAGGGCGTAAGGGGTTTACCTATAGATTGAATTTCTAAGATTGATTAAAAATATTGAACATTGAAATTAAAGATTAATTATAAAGTTAGATTTTAAAGATTGATTTAAACTTTCAATTCATTAAAGATTGTAAAGATTGATTTAAAATTTCAATTCATTAAAGATTTTTTAGTAAGATTGATTAATTAATTTTCAATTAATTGATCTAGATAGGGCTTGAGGGTGCATAATAGGGCTTAAGGGGTTTACCTATAGATTGAATTTCGAAGATTGATTAAAAAGATTGAACATTGAAATTAAAGATTAATTATAAAGTTAGATTTTAAAGATTGATTTAAACTTTCAATTGATAAAAATATTTTTTAGTAAGATTGATTAATTAGATTGATGAAAGATTGAACATAAATTAAATATTAATTTTAAAGATCAATTAATTTTTGGCTTCAATTACAAAATCTGGAAACATGTATCAGTGTACAAATAGATCAATATACAGAGCATGCACCTACATATCAATGTAAATGTACACACACACACACACATATATATCTCAAAAATCAAACATGTACATCAATGTTTAAATGTCTATATAGTGCAAAATCCAAACATGTGTCAATGTACAAATAGATCAATATACAAAACATGCACCTACATATCAATGTAAATGTACATATATATATCTCAAAAATCAAACATGTACATCAATGTTTAAGTGTCTATACATGTATATCACAAAATCCAAACATGTATCAATGAACAAATAGATCAACGTACAAAACATGTGCATGTACATATCAATGTAAATGTCTAGAGATATATCGTGCAAAAAGATCAAACATGTGTACATCAATTTAAATGTCTATATCACAAAATCAAAACATGTATCTATCAATGTAAATGTCTAGATATCACAAAATCCAAACATGTATCGATGTAAATAGATCAGTTCGTACAAATGGACTTAAATATATCAATGTACAAATGTCTACATATATCAATGTAAAGCATATATCTAGGTCAATGTAAAACATATCTAGAAATCAATGTACAACGTAAATACTCTCTAGTACATGTGTACTCTAGATCAAAATCAATGCCATAGATCTAAATCTATGAACACATCAACTACGTTGATGATCACCATCATGTGCTAGATGTGCGGGCCTATGTGGATCCTCGTCCTACTGGACCTGAGTCTATAAATGTAAATATACATACATATATATATATATATAAGAACTTGAAATGTAAATAAATTTTATAAAATTTTTAATTTTTAATTTATTTCAAGTGTACCTCTGTATCATGATGAATCAGATCAGTAGGCTCCTCTAAATCTCCATATGCAGCACTTGTCGCAATGTCCTGTACCACATTTAAATAAATTTAAATTTAAATATAGAACTATATGTACACATGTATATCTATATAAATTGAAATTAAATCTAGATTCTTGTACCTACTGTAATGCACATCCAATGTCAGATAACTCAGAAGAGTGCAAGGACACTACATCAGGATCAATGGCGTCGTCCATAAGCAAATCTAAGAATCTACTGTGAACTCGTGAGGTCGTAGCCTATGTCTACTATGTGGGAGCTTGTGTATGTTGTGGAGGTGGTGTAAGATCATCCACACTATGTTTAGAGGAACTTGCCTCTACATCTAAGCTCTAACCTCGACTGCTGCCTGTGGAGGATCTATGACACTGTCCTCCTCCAATGAAAGTAGACAAATCACGTGGCTCAATCCCATGCATTGTAGAAATCCTTTGATAAGTAGCCAGGAGATCACTCACTAACATACCACTAATCTCACCCAGGCGATCCTCAGGTAGTCATCCTATCTCATATGGAGTAGGAAGGTCAAATCTGATGTATGGGTCATAAAATGGACTAGATGGTGATACACCTACACTCGTCCATGATCAAAGCATGTACCTACCCACATGATCAGATGAAAACTACTGGACTTGAGTCGCAATGGTGGTAATGCTAGAATACATATCTAAACACGTGTCCTCAGCTGCAACCTACCCAGCTCCAGTGTAGGCCTCCAAACCTTTTGGAAGAACCAAAAGGTTTTGACCCACCAATGCCCTCTCACTAGGGGGCTGTGGTATATCGGGTCATCTACACTTATCTTGATATCTCCCCCGACCTTGACCAACATGTGGAGGTAGATTTGTGTAGTCAACATCATAGCCCAAATGAAACTCTGCAAACAATTGTTTGCAGAAATATAGTGGCACCTCATCCTTTTGGGGCCACATATGATGTGCTGCTAACCATCTAGGATATATAAAAGGGGCCACTATGTCATCTGTACAAAAAGTGACCCTATATGCTCGAACCACCCTCTTATTGATGTAATGGGTGCCAAACATGTTCTTCACCTGAGTGACTGAGACATCTGAATCAACTGTCCTCCAACCTACTATCCCTATGATAGTGCTAGATAGGCTATGATAAAAAACATCAATCGATACATCATCATATGGATTGTATGATTCAGCCTTTTGAATCATACTCATGAGCTAAGTGCGTATAGATGTCAATTTCTCCCTATTAGGGAGAGTAGTACTATTCTGCAGTGTCCACTCTAATGCAGTCAGAGTGGCCTACATCCTAGAGATAGTCTCATCTCTATGACTATCTCTACTATGTGGGGCCTAGGTACTATCCTGGTTTGAGGGAGCTCGTGATCCATGACTATCATGGACACTCTGATCTAAACCACTAGAATCCATGAATGATATGCACATAAAGGTAATATATATATATATATATATATATATATATATATATATATATATATATATATATATATATATATATATATATATATATATATATATATATATATATATATATATATATATCTAGATATAGATAAAAAATGCTCGCTGCAAGTAGGCACATGCACATATACATATATCCATTAGAAAATTAATTGATATATATATATATATATATACAAATTAATTTAAATAAATTAAAAAGATCTAACTTTCAATTTGTACATGTGTTACAATACTTCAAGTAAACATGAAAACATTTTAAAAACTTCAAACAAACACACATGAACTAATTTTCAAATGCATTTGTACATAATATAAATTAAATTATATTAAATTAAACATTTAAATTCATGCATTTACATATGTACATGTAATATATTTAAATATTTAAAAACATAATTTAAACTTGAAGGCATTTACACATGTATTCAATCATGGTAGTAGAACTAATTCATGTGCACACACATTTACTAATTTGAATGCATATTTACATGTACATATTTACTTTACACACATGACAAAAATTAATTTGTACAAATTTCCATAACTAGGGAGGGAAAAAAATTATATTTAAATTAAATACTAAAAGAAATGGTGAAAATGTATAATAATTTGGAAAGGGGTTCATGGGTCTTAAGAGTCTTAAGAGTCTTAATTAGGTTGAAAGTAACATGGTCTTATGGGACTTAAGGGTCTTATGAGCTCGTCTTAAGGGTCTTAATTAAGTCCTATTGGGTATTAAGGGTCCTATTGGGTATTAACCTTCTCTTAGAGGGACTTTGTAATGTTTGACTGTGTGATGATTAACACAATGTGTTATGGAACTTTCATAGGAAAATACTTTATCCTAAGTTTTAGATAGTATCAAAACCTCAATGTGGTAGTTAGGCAACTAAAAATAAAGATGACCTTATAATTAAGGTATCTTATATAATAAGAGTTAGGGCTTTATTCATTTTGACAAATAGGAATTTTCTTAGCAAAGAATGAAAATAATATAGTTTTGATAATATCCAGCACTATACTTATTTAGACTAAAAAAAATGCATAGGGGAGTTTGATCATCCATGGGCCATGACAAATAGAATAAGGAAATATGGTCCAATTAGACCATGACTAAGATTAAAGAGAACTAATTGAATTGATTAAATAATATTGGCACTAGACAAAAATGTTTAATTACTCAAGACTAACAATAATAAATCAATACAAAAGAAAAGTGTTAAGAGTTCAATGAAAGCAAAGTGAAAACAAACAATACTATTGAATCAATTTAGTTGGCTACCTTGACTTTATAGAAAGTTATATGATATTGATGGTATAGTTTTCTTGTGGCTTGATAATAGTTAAATGATTAATTTTGTATTACAAAGTGTGATAAGTTAAAACACATTAGTATGCAAATGTTATCTAATAATTGTTATCAGATAACTATAATTCTTAGGATTTACTATGACATCTTTCTTCATATTGCCTTTCCTGTCTCACAACTATAGGTCTTATAAAGATTAATGCCAATAACATGGTCCAACTCCAAAATATCAAAAAGAAAGTAATGCAATTTCAAAGATATAATAAATATTTGGGCTAAATCAAAGAGTGTTACAATGGATTTAATGATACTTTATTTCAACCTTTTTGTGACTATTATGTGTTTTGGTTATGCTAGTCTATTTTATTTCTTTCCATTTATTGATATAGCATCTAGTCATTATTAAACTACTTTGTTCAATATTAAAAAACATGACAACCTAAAAACTTAAGGATTAATTTATCAGGAGTCAACAATGAAATAAAATAAAAGTGCATGCTATAAAGCAAAGTTGTTTTAATTATATAACTTGATCTAATGGCATGAAAACAATATAACTCGAACAATGATGATTATTGAATGCATAAGGTAAGTTGCGTACTACATTGTTTAGTCATTTAACCTAGGTAGAGGTTGCACTTGTCCTTGTCATTTGGGTCCTATTGGGTCTTAAGGGTTTTAATTAGGTCTTATTGAGCCTTAAGGGTGAACTATTTTGACCTATTAAGTTCTATTAGGTCTTAAGTGGTCCTATTAGGTCTTAAGAGTCCTAATAGGTCATATTCAGTGGATGTTAAGTCTTAAGTGGTCCTGTTAGGTCAGTAAGAGTAGATAGTCCATTATGTTTTAATTTTGATATTATTAAGTTAAGTATTGGGTCTTATAATTAAGTCCATCCTATTAGGTTTTAATGGTCTTATTAAATGTCTCAAGGGTAGGTCCTATTACATGTTTTTAAAAGTTTCAGTTTATGTTTTACTTAAATTATATATGTTTTCTATGGTTTGTACGTTTAAGTTTTATATGTTAATTTTGTACATTTTTAAAAGTAAATACAATACATATTTAAAAAAGACTTTTTTTTACATATGAACATTAAAAAAACTAATTAAAAAATATTTAAACAACATATACAAAAAAAAATTTAAAAAACACAAACAAATTTTTTTAAAAAAAAAACAAAAAACCTACCTCTAACTCGGCCGAGTTGCACTATCACCCCCTTTGGTCACTATCCTTAGCCCCTCACTATTCAAATGAGGGGCTAAGGAAATTCGTCAGGCTATTAGTAGGGCCGAGTAGACTCGGCTGAGTACTCCTGCCACGTAGGTGCCTCCCTTTATTCAGCCGAAGAAGACTCGGCTGAGTCCTACTCGACCGAGTATGACTTGGTCGAGTCAGTCAAGTTAGCCAAAAGGGTGACACCCGATTGTGCTTTTACCCTATCCTTTAATTGACTTTTGAGAAATGAAATTAAGATCAAATTCCATAAGTAACATGACCCACTTTGCAAGACGACCAGAGAGATCAATTTTTGAGAAAGGATGTTTCAAAGGATCAAATTTAACAATCACATTGACTTCGACATTTAATAAATAATGCCTAAGTTTCTGACAAGCATAAACTGAAGCTAAACATTGTCTTTCCAAATCTGTATATCTTGTTTTTTAATCAAGTAAAATCTAAATAATGTAGTACACAGGTCTTTCCTTACCTTCACTATCATGCTGAGCCAACATCACACTCACCACATTCAGAGTGGCTGAAGTATACAGATAAAAGGGTTTATCAAATTGAGCAGGTTTCAAAATAGGAGGATTGGCGAGATAATCCTTAAATTGCTCAAAGGATTGTTTACATTCTTCATTCCAAGAGAAAGTGGTATCCTTTCTAAGCAAGGAAGTAAAAGGAACAGTTCTATCAGCTAAGTTAGAAACAAAGAGATGAATAGCTTGAATTTTTCCTTGTAAACTTCGTAATTAAGAAATGTTCTTAGGAGGAGGCATATTAACAATAGCTTCAATATTTTCAGTATCTACCTCTATGCCTTGCTTAGAGATTATAAACCCTAATAATTTATCGAAACCAACTCCAAAGATGCATTTCTTAGGATTCAACCTCATATTGTAACTTCTAATCCTTTCAAATATCTATCGTAAAATACTAACATGACCTCTTTTTATATATTTTTCCTAGATATCATCCACATAATCCTCAAGAACCTTATGAATGTAATCATGAAAAATCAAAGTCATGGCTCGTTGATAAGTTGCTCTTGCATTTTTTAATCCAAAAGGCATCATGACCCAACAAAATGTTCCCCAAGGTGTTATAAATGTAGTCTTAAATTGATCTTCAGGAGGAATAAAAATTTGATTATAGCCCAAAAAACCATCCATAAAAGATAATAAAGCATGACCTGCTGTTGAATCCATAATCACATCAATATTAGGTAACGTGAAATCATCTTTTAAGGATGCTTTATTTAAATCTCTAAAGTCAGTACACATTCTTATCTTATTTTCTGCTTTTGAAATGGGCACAATATTTGAAATCCAATCTAAGTAATCAATAGAGCGAATGAATCCAACATCTAATAATCTTTCAATTTCAGCCTTAACTAACAAGGCAATTCCTGGATTCATCTTTTAGATTTTCTACTTCACAGGTTTAACATTTTGTTTGAGAACAATATTGTGAGTAATAATCTTAGAATCTATACCCAGCATATCTAAATATGTCCAAGAAAAAATAGCCTTAAATTCAAGTAAAAGGGTAACCAACTGATCATGTTCATCTTGATTCAAACATTTCCCAATTTTTATCATCTTCTTAGAGTCATTTTCATCCATTTGAACCTCAACAGTCTAAGCTATTAGAAAATTACTTTGTATCAGAAAATCCATTGGTAAAGGAGAAATATTATTTTCATTATGTTCTCCAAAATAAGCTTTTGTATTTAGACAATAAGGCTTCTGTCTTTTATGATGAAACATAGGTAAATCCTCATAAGCTCCTAAAAAATTTGCTAAGGCTTCATCTTCGGGAAAAAGATCCAAGATAGGTTTTTGATCCATGTCAAGGAGGAGTGGGTTAACCAACTTCAAATGTCCACCACATATATGATTAAGATTGAGAGGATTTTATGATGGTTGTTTGTAAGGATTGAACCCCAATCCATATGTATAATCATAATTTTTTTTGTCCAAAGGTACTTGTATACCTTGCTTGTATTTACCACATTGTTTCCCATTAAATCCTGATTTCTTGAACAGATGATAACTGTAACCATATCTATCATCCATATCAGATGGATTCCAAGGAGTGACATATGTCACAATATCATAACAATCAGGTTTTATTGTTTCAATTGTTTCTTCAATTGAGGCAACAACAAAGTTACTTTTTAATTCTGTAGAAATTGGAGGAGTAAAAAATTGTTTTTCAAACCCACTTTGTTGTTTCATGAATTCCAAATCAGAAACTTTATATTCTCCAATAAAAGAAGGATTAAAGTCCAACGTTCCCCAATCATCCCCAGTCAAAGAAGAAGATGGAGCTTCAATTTTTTTAATCTCAGGTATCCTTTCAAGCTCTTTACTTGGTTGGAGAGGTTTGGAAACTTTAGCATATTCCGCATTTAAGCAAGGATTCAATGCATCATTTGCATGTAGTGAATACATAATTTTTTTATAAATGAACCTAACCTTGCGGTGAAGAGTAGAAGGAATTGCATGCATAGTATGTAACCAAGGTCTACCTAAAAGAAGATTATAATTGAGAGGTCCAGGCATAACATGAATAGGTGTATTGAGAATAACCGGACCAACTTTAACAGGTAACGTAATAATGCCCAATGTTCTCTTTGAAATATTATTAAATCCATGAATAGGGACATTACCAGGTTGAATAGTTGTAAGATCAGCCTTAATTTACTTAAGCATATCCATGCTACAAAAATTAAGCCCATATCCATTGTCAATTAATGTTCTATGAATGATACTCCGATTAATAGAAACAACAACCATAAGAGCATCATATTGATTTTGCACCTCAACAGAAGGTAAATCATCATTGGTAAACACAATAGGAGGTACAGAAGATGTAATAACCTCTCCTATGGTGAGACTTGGACTTTCTGATTTGGACATTCTATTATGATGGTTAGAACTATATATTTACATTTATGTTCTGTGGATGATGATATGTTTATCAGATGATTGATATGCTCATTTATGGTTATCATTTATATGTTCATGAAATTAGAAAACCATCTATCTTTATATGTTTTATGGAGCTAACCCAAGGATTTGAATCTAACCATTATAATGATGTTTTATGTTTCATGGATATGTGTCTGATGTGTTTTCATGACTCAAGATGAAGTCGTAGTTACTCACTTAGTTGAGGTCCACATGATGTATCGATCTTGGTCATCTGTTTGCATATATCTAATTTGTATGTATATCCATATGTATACATGTATCTCTTCTTGGTGATGTAGGATTGTAGGTACTAGGTATCATCTCCACCTAGCTTCACAGGTCTGAGAGATCCCTCAAAATCCTCAATCGTTGTTGTTATGGAGATATCACCAGGTTCCACAGGAAGGAACTCTACCTCTGATCCTTTTATCCTTAGGTGGGGAGTTCCTGAGTCAGTCCCTTGTGTGGATAATGTATTTTTGTTTCCTCTCAGTTTATTGGTTTTGTGGATCTTATAGCTGGTTTCTTGTCTTTTACATTCATTGAGAATGAGGTTTTGAGTATGGTAGCTCTAATTGTCTTCATAGTATGTTCAATTTTGTTAGTAGATTATTGATGTGAATTATTGTTCATTTGAGGGTATGATTTAGTAATTTATCTTTATTAGTAGCTACTTATGTACTAGTGTATCTTGTTAGGAGTGAGTTAGTATGTGATCAAATCTTGTGATTTTAATAACAATAATAATAAAGAATTCTATGATATTATTTTATAATATTCATAATAATAAAATGCCTATGGAAATAATAATAATAATAAATGTTTTAATAATAGTGGTATATTTCACCTTATATATCACTATTGTATTTTGAAAATAATATGGATTAGTGTATGAATAAATGATATGTTTTATAATAATAATATTATGTTTGCAATAATATTTATAATAATAATAATATATGTACACATAGGTATATGGGTTCACACATATGCATATGCATACATATATTTATATAATTGTTGGTGAGTAAGTAATTATTGCATTATATTAATAAACAATTAAATAAGTTATTGGTATGGTAAATGTGTTGGAAATAATAACTACTATTACCTTCCTTAAATAAAGGAAACATAAATTAGATTATGGTAATAGGTAATTATAGTTATATCTCTTCTAGGAAAGACTTTAATAATATTGTTTAAGCCTAATTATTAACTAATGGATAGTTGGGATGGTTGCATCGGTTGGATTACCCGTGCAACCACCTCCTCCAATCTATATACTGGAAAGATTTCCTGTGTGAAAGGGTGTTGGATAAGAGTTGATTCATAAAGAAACAATAACAAGATTAGTATTATGCTTGTAGGAAAATTATATTTGTGAGGAGAGAATTCATTATTCTCTGAGTTTGGCAATTGGTGGTTATGGGTAGAGGCTGGAGATTGCATCTAGAAGGATTTGAAGGAGTGTTGGAAAAGTTTGAGAGGATTGGATTCTTCTTCATCAACTGAATCCATGTAGGACTCCAGGTTGGAATTCATCTTGAGAGTTAACTCTCCTTTGTAATATAAAATGATGAAAGTATCATTGGATGTTTCTATGTATGCTTGTTGCTTATATAGGCTTCAGAATGTTTATGTTGCATATATCATTGTGTCTTTATTGTTGGAAAAGAGAATATGATAATATATATCAAATACGGATTACTTCCTATGCATTATGAATATGAATACTGCTTGCATTTGTAAGAGTTTGGAGAATCCATAGCATTTTCATTTTATCTACCTTTATAATCAGACTTTGATCTCTCATATTTGGATTAGGATTTGTAATCCATCATTTCTAATCTGTCTTTTGTAATCTGCCATTTATAATCTATCATTTGTAATATGTCATTGTAATCTGTCATTTGTAATCTATCATTTGTAATCTGTCATTTGTAATCTGTCATTTCTAACCTATCATTGTAATCCATCATTTGTAATCTGTCATTGTTTATTTAATCCCGAGTTAGTATTATTATGATCTTGTGTTTAGATTAGGGTTTGTATATAATCCCAAGTTAGTAGTTTGTTTATACAAATATAGCATCAGACATTTATACATTATTGTAATTTTGGTAGCCTTTGCTATATCATTGTAGTCTGTCAGCCATTTATAGAAATACACGTTGCTATTTTGTCAGCCGTTACTCTATTAGTGTATTATGCCATCTGATTATAGTAGTATAACATGAATTTAATTCTCTTCCATAAAACAATATGTGCGGGTTTTATGCCATAAAACAATATGCATGGGTTAGAGTTAGGCAGAAATATTTGTACAAGTATAACATTTAGATGATTTAATACAAGTATAACATAGTGTAACATTTAGATTATTTATATAAGTATAACATTTAAGTATAAGTTTGATAATTTCTTATACTTTAAGTTATACTTGTATAAAGAAATTAGGTACCTATCAGGATGTTTGAGATAGGTTTCAACTTCATAGGAAATAAGATGCAACTTCTAGATTTTAGAATTTTCAAAAAATTAGACTTAGTTAGAATTTCAGGCACGGGAGGTTTTTTTTGGAGCAATGTGTTTTGACATATGGAATTTCATGTAAAATTTATATATATGTTCATTACTTGTTTAGTGGAGGTTATAGGGTGCATTTAGATGCTTTAATAGGGTTAGGATGTGTAGGAAGTAGGATTAGGGTTTAGGATTGTCTAGGAGGACCAGGACCACTCTAGGCCTCCGTAAACATTCCTAATGTTCCTAAACACCCCTAAACTCTCCTATTTTTTCCTGTTCTTTGATGTAAGTGTTTACGATGTGTTTTCCTTCATGTATGATGTATTTGTGATGTGTGGGTTAAGGGTAGAAAACCTAAGAACACTAAGTGAGTGGCTCTCAATGTGGGGCCGGGGCCCTAAGTGGCTAGTACTAGGATAACCGACTAAAGAGTTATTTTAACAAGTGATAATTTAATTAAAACTTATGGAAATGGGTTCAAACACTAAAAAGATTAATAGATGCCTCACCCATGCCATTAGTGCTAGTAAAGGATATGGATGGGAGTGGGAGAAGGTGCCTATGTGTAGGTACGATTGAATGGTGCTTGTCTATATGAAAGGTGTTCGGTTTCGCATGTGCCTACTTGGGGGCCGGGGCCCGGAGTGGCTAGTACTAGGACAACCAAAGGGGTGAGGGCTATGCGATGACACTCACTTAGGTTGTTTCTTATCTTGGAAACTGAATTGAAACAATTTTTGTATTGTCATTGATGTCAAACCTTAATTGGTAAGACTGTTGCTACTTAGGAAAGTACTATATCTATTTGAGTGTTGCTAAGGGGCTAAGCAAGGTTGGTAACAATAGCACCTAAGGGAAAGGTTGAGTTATCTTGATACTACAAAGTGTACTTGACTATGTTGCACTATGATGATATAATATATTGTTTATCTTAGTAAGACTGAAGACTAAACTGGTAGGCTTAACCAAGCAAAGAAAGGAAAAATCATGTTTAAGCCAAGTGATGTTACTGTTGACCGAGTTAGTATATGCTGAGAAAAATTCTAGTGTCAATCGAGCATTAGTAAATTACCGAGGAAGGCAGTATAAGCCGAGGAGATAGTTTTAGTAATGACCAAGCTTTCTACATGAAGACCAAGTTGACAATCACAGTATTGACCAAGCATCAGCAATTTTATGTTTGAAGAGAATTTAATTTTGGAGAAGACATTGTTGAATTCTTGGATTATGTAAAATGTGTTGACCTTATTTATTGATTTTTTGGAAGCATTAAATGCAATGTAAAACATTTTATTGTAAATATTTAAGAGATTTGAGATGATTCTAGAAAAGGAGCCGAAGAACATGAAGCGGGTAGATTCAATGAATCTGACCTAACCCTAGGATCTACGAATGAGATTGAGCGGCAAAAGATGAGTTAACCTAATTGAGGAAAATATAAGGGAACCGAAGCATTTTGATATGCATGCACATGGAGAACAAAGAATGCTGGAAGAAGAAAGTTTTATTGACTGATTAAGCAGAAAAGGCCAAAGGAGAAGTATGGTGATTGCTTGAAGAAAAGTTCCAAGAAGATCAGAGAATGAAATGCAAATTGAATTTGAAATGAGTATGTTTGGTGAGATCAAATTCTTTGTTGGTTTACAAGTATAGTAGAGGATGAATGAAATTTTCATTACACAGTCTAAGTATGTTAATGAAATACTAAATTTTTTTGGGATGGAAGATGCTAAACCTGTGGGAACTCCCACGGTTACTGGACAAAAGTTATCTAAGAATGATGATGTTGCAGAAGTGAATTAGACTTTGTACAGATCCATGATTGGAAAATTGTAGTATGATGTACATAGAAGACCAGATATTGCATTAGCTATTGGGATTGTGGCAAGATTCTCTGCCAATCCTAAGGAAACACATATGATGGCCGTGAATAGAATTATGAGATACTTGAAAGGAACTGCTGACTATGGTCTATATTATAAGAAGGATGACAAATTTGAACTCTGAGTTTATACAGATGTTGATTGGGTAAGAAATGTAGATGACAAAAAGAGTACTAGTGGTGGAGCTTTCTTTCTTGGACAAAGATTAGTCTCCTGGACAAGCAAGAAACAAAATTACATTTCCCAATCTACTGCTGAGGCCGAGTATGTTGCTTCTATAGTAAACTATTCAAACTTGGTATGGATAAAACAATTGTTAATAGGCATGAAAGAAGAAATCACTGAACCTGTTGTTATTTTTTGTGACAACACAAGTGCTATCGATATTTCTAAGAATCCAATGATGCACACTAAGACCAAGCACATTGCAATCAAGTATCACTACTTGAGAGAATTAGTACAAGATAAAGAAGTCCGAATGGAATATGTGAATACAAAAGAACAACTAGCAAACATATTCACTAAAGCTTTACCTAGAGAAGCTCATGAGTATTTGAGAAGTCAATTAGGGGTTCTTTCCCTCATCGAGGCTGTCTAGACAAGCTAGGAGCACTAAATCAAATGTGCTATAGCAAAATATTTGACAACTTGATGTAGAAGATTGTCACACTTTAGGGCTGGCCTAGAGTTGTGAAGAGAAGAAAAGACAAGGAATCAGTCATAAGCAAGATGATAGAGGGAGAAACACTGAGCTACAAAGATATTATCTACATCTGATGGATGTATGTTTTTCTTTTTTGGTTGCTGCTTTGGCATTTTTGTCAAAGAGGGAGATGAACTAATATGATAACATGAGATATGATAACACATGATACTATAAAGTAAGAGGGAGATGAACTGATGAAACTAAAGATAAGGCTGATAAACTAAAATAAAGAATCAGGATAGAGGGAGATCTGAATACTTCTAATGGTCATAGAAGTGAGGCTTACAAGATTCTGAATCAGAATGAAGCTAAGGATATTATAAATAATTTTCTGATTTAAGGATAAGTTTTTTGAGATTGTTTTATACATCAGGACCTAAGAACAACTGATTCACCCCCCCCTCTCTATTGTTCTAAATCATATTAATAGCTTAGAGTTTCTACCAAGCCTTAGAACCTTTGGGAAAAGATTTATACTTTGATCTTCTTTTCATTTTCTATTTGGGAAAGGTTACCCAACCCTAGGTATGGCCTAGCTATCCCTTCTTTGTGTACCTTGGTGTTTATCTCCTAGCATGGGGGAGTGGGCCTTTTGGTATCCATGTGGTTGGATGGTAAATCTTTTTATTGAGGTATCTTTTGCGGATGCAGTGCTTAAGGATTCATGCTTGCTTATGTTCCAGTTTTGAAGAAGAAGACTTTGTACTTATCTTTCTTGATATTCAATTAAATGTAAAGTTATTGTAACCTCCCAAGAGGAGATGAATGTAATGTAATCATTGATGTATTTCAAAATGATGTATTTGGAATGGGTAGACTTAGGAAAAAGGAAAAGGGAAAGCACGAACTTTATGTATATGATGTATGCTAAAAAAGAAAAGGATTTTGTAACATTCCAAGTAAAGTAGTATGTTTCTCATTATTGATTAAGTGAAAAGCTATTGAAAAACAAATGTAATATTTGCAGTGTATCAAATGTTTAAACGATTCTATTATTAATGCTTTATGTGTTATATTTTTCATAAAGGATACTTAGGGATATAGATGGATTTAAATGGCAATTGAAATGAAAGTACCTTGTATTTCTTTATAAAGAATCTACAAATGTTGTGATGTAGCTTTCTTAAGAAATGAATCAAGTTGTAAGTACACTATATGGACTTAAATGATTTTTGCATTAAATAAGAAGGGAACCTTGGAGGAATCTAAGTTAATCTATGTTTTGTTTATATAATTCTTTTTTAAAAAAATTCAAAATTTTTCATAAATCATTACTTAGGTTTTCTTTTACAAAGAGAACCTTTGTTCTCTTCCCCGGTTCCCTTGTAGGGCATGACTGAAGACACAGTATGCATGCACTCCAAAAATGAATTAATGTTCTCTTGGTTAGGAGGTGAAGCAGGAAGGGTAGATAAAGCCTTTTGCAATGCTTCATGATATGTCGGGGAAGTTTGAAGCAATTCCCATAAAGATATCTGAGCAAGAGTAGCACGTAATTGTTCTACTAAGTCATACTCCTTAAAGGAAGATGGAAACCTAGGAACTTGAGGAAGCATAGGTTGGGAAGGAGGTAAAGAAATTAGAATAGTAGACTGAGGGTTATTTCATGTGTGATAAGCATGTGAAACAGAATCTATGTTATCAAAGAAATCCAAAGGATCTCTAGGTTTACCCTTAATTGTTATTTGAGGACATCCTTTTAGCATCAACAAAGGTTTAGGATATAACATTCTAGGTGCATCAATGTTGAAAATAGTGGAACATGAAGGTAACCATGCACACACCCTATGGTAAAGGTCAATTGAAGAGGTTGTGGAGGAGGATAAAATAGGAATAGGATCGATGGAGATCTCATTCAAACAATTTTCATCCTCACTTCCATGTACCTCATTAGGGGATCTATCCTCTTTTATAATAAAATCCTCATCAAAGTATTAAAAAAAAAACATACATGTTGAACACAAAGTAGCACTACAAGCATGAAAAATGTAAATGTTTTTGTATTTTTAAAGAAATTTTGTGATTTTCTTTTTTGAAATATAAATGCATGAGCATAAAAGAAATATAATTTTATATGCATGTAAGATCTAACATAAAATGCAAATCTAACACCAAAAAGAAAGAGTTGTCAAAAAATGGGTTCACCAAAATGTAATATGTAAAATATGGATAGGGTTTAGAACAATAGGGTTTTTCACATAAAAGAGACCCTAAACCAATATTTAACACATACATGAAATTCTAATGATAAGGAATATAAATTTGGAAACACTTGCAAAGAATAATGAAATCAGATAAAATGAAATACATACCTCATAACATAGTAGATCTGGAAATACTTATTTTCTGGTGTCTGTACTGAGTTTTTGGAAGTTTTGCAACTGGATCTGGAACACAAACATGGAGATGGAGAAAACCTAGAAATATTTTATTTTTCTGAGCCAGGTTTACCTTGACCCAAATGCAGGTCGACCTTGACCCCTTGATGTCGACCTTGACCTACACTGCTCCAATGAAAATTCTGCTTGCGAATCCCAGAAGTTTGCCGAAAAGGGTATCTAGATCTGCTCTGCAACTCCCAAAACAATGACTGTAGATATCTGAAAATGGTGTTTTGGGGTGGCTATATAGGTTTTTGCCTTAGTCAAACCCCTATTTTGGTGATCTCCACCTCCACGAATAGTCGTATGTAATGGAATATGTGTGTGTGTTTCTCGCAGGAAGAGATTTGAATGTGTAATGCCAAGATCTAATCCTCTAGATTGAAACCCTAGCATGAATTGAAATGAGAGAGAAATGCATAGATTTTGATATGATAAAGGAAGCATACCCAACCCCGAAGGCTAAATTACTCCCACCAAACTCACAATCTATAGTTGCTACCCCATGATTGTATCTTTTGATTGCTTGAATGTTGAAAATGGTAGATCATAGAAGAATGAATCTTTCTTGCTCCAAATGAATGTCCATAATAAATTTTCCACAAAATGCTTTCTTGCATTAAGGCATCATCAATATCTTGTTCTCCTATAGCATCCTCTTGAAATCTTGCATCATCATCTCCTCATAGCTTCTTTCTTGTTACTTGAGGGAAAAATGAAGGCAAAAGAGTACTTATATAGAGATTTCAAGGCAAGGTTCCTTGGGCAATGTAAGGGCCCTTAATTCAAATTTCACCTCAAATTATGGTCCAATCACAATAGCCAACTAAGGAGGGAAAATTAATAAATAAATTTTGAATAAAAACCCTTCCACATTCGAATTTAGAGGCCTGCTTTTAATTTAGGGCCCCGCTATGATCTAAATTTGGAAGCGGGGAACAAAACCTAAAAAAGCTCAAGGTCAACCTTGACCTTGACCCAAGGTTTCAAGCTAGTCAACGTAGAAATCAAAGAAGTTTATGGGGCGGCTAGAGACTAAGAATGATGGGAAAACATGATAGAATGTCAAAAAAGGGCACAGAGGACTAGAAGAGATGTGATGAAGGCTAGGAGGACCAATATATAGGTCCTACCTAGAAAATAGAGCCACAAAGAAGGAAATCAAGGAGAATCATCAGGATCCTAACCCTAATTTCACCTAGAAATGAAGAATCAAGTGCAAATGCATCCTAAATGAAAATCTATCATGAAAATGCACTAAATGAGGGTGCTAAATCTACCAAGATGGAAGTGATTCCATTTTAAGATGATACAATTAGAGAAAAGGATAAAAAATTCATCCTCTAAAGAAGAAATTGGACAACAAGAACATATGGATGCAAAACTGAAAATTCTGAGGGAAAAATTAGAAGAGAGCAATAAAAATCTTGAGGATGAAAAAGTATCTTCATTAAGTTTATAAAAATGCATGGAGACTGTGGCATATGCAATCAATAACTTAAATAAAGAATTGGAGAATGATAGGGTAAAAGCAAAATAGTGGGAAGAGAAAGCAAAACAATGGGAAGAGAAAGTAGAGAAAATAAAACAACATAGTGAACACTAGTTGTCAGAAATGAGAGAAGAGCTAAAGAAGGAAAATAATACAATTAAAACATATGAAAATAGCTTCAATTTCCAACACCCACAAATGGTAATTAATCAGACCAAGAACACATATTCTTTCCAAAAGATGACTCATTTTGAACACAAAGTTCCAAAATGAGCACATATACAGCTAAAATAACAAAACATGATGCTGAAAATGATTTCAATGAGACAAAGCTCAGTAAAATATGAGAGAAATGATAATGAATTCAAATAATCATAAACACTTCCTCTGTTATTTCAGTATAAAAAATGAGTTCAAAGACTCAAACTTTTATACATTCTAATTGCATGAAAAGAAAATTTGCTCCCCTCTTGCAAACCTTTGCTACAAAAAAGAAATAAAAAACTTCTCCTCTCCTATCCTAGCACAAATATTCTTCCAAAAAAGAAGAACCCCTCTATCTTCTCTTTCCCTCCTTCTTAAATAAATCCTTATTTACTTTCACATTGTCATTCAGTTATATAACTGATTCTTGAGGAAACCTTTATCAATTATAAAATTGATCATTTTAATATTTTCCACTTTACCGAAGAATTCCTAATGTCTCAATTGTCTTATAAAAAGATTGAAACATGGAGATTAAACTTTATATCTATCACCCCTCTCATTAAGTACAATAGTTTACCTAAACATTGGCATGAGTAGATAATTTACATCAAAAGAATTAATTCTTTATGACTGTTTCATATTTCCCCTTTTTTTTGCAATAGTCAAAATCCAACCCGATGCAATGGGTATAATTATTTCTCCCACTGTTGGATCTCATTAATTTTTGGATATGTTGTCAAAATCATAGTTTTGCACAACTCCACTAGAGCGATGTATGAAATTGCATCTGAGTCAAAAGGTACATGGCTCTTACTAGAGGTATAGAAAATAGTCAAAACAAAATAGACTTGCTCACATTCCCTCTGCATTAATCACTACCATATACCTTTGTTGATTGTATTGTGATATTTATGGATTGGAATTCATATGTTGAGGCCATATTTTATGCTATTTATACATCCTTGAAAAATTTCAATTGCATGAAGGATCAAGCTATATTCTGGAAATGCATCAATGGAACATACTACATTTTCAAGAAGCCCAGTTTGAATGGCTATCTGGAGCTGTTGTTTCTTTCCGTGAAAATTATGTTCATTATTTAAGTTCATAAAAATGAACATGACATTGTATTGGTTTCTATTTACACTTGCAGATTTAGAGCTATGTGGAACCCGATTATAGTAGAGCCACCATGACCACAGGCTGTAAGAGACCAAATTCCATCATTATGCCCATGTGTGACATTTGTTTTTATCACCATCATCCATTGGACTATTATTTAGATGATGTATGTTCACCATTATAGAGGGTGACTAATTCAATATGCTTCAAAAACAAAATAAACTCTCAATAGATATGTTACATGAATTTTGAATTCTGAACCTTCCAATCTTTGAACTTCTGAACCTTCCAATATTTAAACTTGCATGAACCAAACTAAACCATTTGTATTTGTGTGAGCCATCTTGAACTAGTTTGAACCATTTTGAACTATGTTCAAAGTGGTTCAACAAAGTGAACTTGTGCTTCAAACCTGAATTTTGAACTTGAGTCCTTTGGTTCACTATTATATAAAATTTCATCTGAACACTGCCTTCACAAAACATGACTTTTCCATAGCATTTTTTAATATAAATCAGGGGGAAGTCAAAGAAAAATAAGGGAAACCTTTAGGGAGACTTATTTTAAATTTTGAAAATTGGGGTGCTAAAAGCATGCCAACAACTGACTCTGACTGGGGAGTATGTGCTGAAAGTGCATAAAGAACTTAGCAATCTTTGGTACAAGACCAACGCCTTGTCCATTGGGTAATAGAGTCAAAGCATAAAGAAAGAAAGGGAGCTTCTTCTAGAGAGAGAGTGGAGGGGAGTAGGGAAAACACCAAAACAAAACCCCTAAAATAAAAACAAGCTATGAACAAGCTACCAACAGCCTACACACACCAAAAAAATTTATTTACAAGTGATAGGGAAAACAATCCATACCTTCAAGAATGCATCCAGCTGCTCATATGAAGCCATTAATGGGCTGAGAAAAGTATGATCCACTACGAAACAAGAATGCATGTCCTTGAAGCAGCTGCAGGCATAGAGTTGACATGCAACACAAATGGAGGTCTGCTGAAACAAAGAAACCATGACGCATCAACTCAACACCAAAGATCAACCTCCTATCATATACTTCTTGAGGTAACATAAGTGTACCACACTGCATGGGCTGAATAATGATATCTTCATCCTCATTATGTATGATTTCTTTAGAAGAGTGAATCAAATCTCTAATGGGGCACCCCTCATACAATTTTTGATGGTGAATTGCATTATAGAATGTATGGATTTTAATTTCTGACTCATTAATCATCAATTCTTGATCAACAATAGGAAAAACACAAAAGAGATGTGTATCTTTACTGTTAGAAACAAAGGGCTCCACTCTTAAATCATTCTTTACCTTAACAATGCACGCATTCCTTTCACTATCTGATTCTTCTATGGCAGCACCAACACAAGATTAAACTTTTCTCGTGTCTCCTCTCTTTCACTATTGTGCTCTTCAAATCTACAATTAGCTGTATAAAGGGTATCTTTTGTGCACAAAGAAACATTTTCAATAATTTTATCATCACATACTTGATCAAATATTTGATTTTCTATACTAACACAAGATGTTTCAATTTTTATAATATCCATTGATGCAACTTTAGCTTCTTCGAGAACAGACAAATTTTGAGCAAGCAAGTGATGCTCACCATTAGTCTTACTTTCAATGTCTTGCAAAGTCTTGAGTAAAGAAGGATGAATTTCATGAGGCTGGAATTGCATGCCACATTAGAAGCTTATCAAGAAATTAGTCTGTACTAATTGATTCACACTACCTTGCTGAGAATAAAAGTCATCATCATCACTATCATTGTCATTATTTTTGAGTCCAAGATCCCTTTCTTGTATATACTCCATACTATCAATTCTTTCTTCCTCTCATGCTCATTCTTTTTCTTTTGGTTCTTGCATAGGAGATCCTTTCTTAATAAGGACAACACCATAGAAGGATTTTAGAAATCCTACTTCCCTTGCCAAGTCTTCTGTAACTTATCTAATTGGATTATTACTAAATGGTGGAATGAAAATAAAAATATCTGAGATATCTTCACTTTTTGCTAGAACCCAATCTTTTAAAACTTTTGGATATTTCTGAAATACCTCATGGTATTCTTCTTCAATAGAGCCGCCAACCTCCATCCTTGGGGAAGTACCTTCAAATTTCTAAGAAAAGAAAACACTGAGACTACGATTCCTTTCCCTAGTAGAGTCACCAAAAATTTGTTAGCAAATAGATTTGCATTTCAAAAGATCAACACACAAAAACTCACGATGCCCAGATAGAAGTACAAATGCTACAAATAGTTGGGTAAGATATACAATGATTATCTTCCCTCTGAATTGTCCCGGGTACAACTCCCCGTATGAGATTTCCAATGAATTCACTAAACTATTGACAAAGATACTTTTAACCTGAAAGCATGTAAGGCACACAAACATCTACCCATCATCATGGAATAGATGCGAAAGAACTGAAAATTAAACAAGGTGAATGCAAGAAAGATAAAACAAAGTTCATATTTCCAACACCCACAGATGGTAATTAATCAGACCAAGAACACATATTCTTTCCAAAAAATGACTCATTCTGAAAACAAAGTTCCAAAATGAGCATATATACAGCTAAAATGACAAAACATGATGTTGAAAATGATTTCAATGAGAAAAAGCTCAGTAAAATATGAGAGAAATGATAATGAATTCAAAGACTCATAAACACTTCCTCTATTATTTCAGTATAAAAAATGAGTTCAAAGACTCAAACTTTTATACATTCTAATTGCATGAAAAGAAAATTTTCTCCCCTCTTGCAAACCTCTGCTACAGAAAAGAAATAAGAAAAAACTTCTCCTCTCCTATCCTAGCACAAAGATTCTTCCAGAAAAGAAGAACCCCTCTATCTTCTCTTTCCCTCCTTCTTAAAGAAATCCTCCTTTACTTTCATGTTTTCTTTTAGTTATATAATTGATTCTTGTGGAAACCTTTATCAATTATAAAATTGATCATCTTAATATTTTCCACTTTACCGAAGAATTCCTAATGTCTTAGTTGTCTTATAAAAAGATTGAAACATGGAGATTAAACTTTATATCTATCACCCCTCTCATTAAGCACAATAGTTTACCTAAACATTGGCATGAGTAGATAATTTACATTAGAAGAATTAATTCTTTATGACTATATCATATTTCCCCTTTTTTTTGCAATAGTCAAAATTCGTCCTAGTGCAGGGGGCATAACTATTTATCACACCATTGGATCTCCTTACATTTTGGATATGTTGTCACAATCCTAGTTTCACACAACTCTACCAGAGTGATTTATGAAATTGGATCCGAGTCAAAAGTTGCATAGCTCTTAGTAGAGTTATAGAAAACTGTCAAAACAAAACAGACCTAATTCCCTCTGCATAAATCACTACCATATACCTTTGCTGACTGTATTGTGATATTTATGGATTGGAATTCACATGTTGAGGCCATATTTTATGCTATTTATACATCCTTGAAAAATTTCAATTGCATGAAGGATCGAGCTATATTCTGGAAATGCATCAATGGAACATACTACATTTTCAAGAAGCCCAGTTTGAACGGCTATCTACAGCTACTATCTTTTTCCATGAAAATTATGTTCATTATTTATGTTCATAAAAATGAACATGACATTGTATTGGTTTCTATTTACACTTGCAAATTTAGAGCTATGTGGAACCCGATTATAGTAGAGCCACCATGACCACAGGCTATAAGAGACCAAATTCCATCATTATGCCCATGTGTGACATTTGTTTTTATCACCATCATCCATTGGACTATTATTTAGATGATGTATGTTCACCATTATAGAGGGTGATTGATTCAATATGCTTCAAAAACAAAATAAACTCTCAATAGATATGTTACATGAATTTTGAATTTTGAACCTTCCAATCTTTGAACTTCAGAACCTTCCAATCTTTAAACTTGCATGACCCAAACTGAACCATTTGTATTTGTGTGAGCCATCTTGAACTAGTTTGAACCATTTTGAACTATGTTCAAAGTGGTTCAACAAAGTGAACTTGTGCTTCAAACTTGAATTTTGAACTTGAGTCCTTTGGTTCACTGTTATATAAAATTTCATCTGAACACTGCCTTCACAAAACATGACTTTTCCAGAGCATTTTTTAATATAAATTAGGGGGAAGTCAAAGAAAAATAAGGGAAACCTTTAGGGAGACTTATTTTAAATTTTGAAAATTGGGGTGCTAAAAGCATGCCAACAACTGAATCTGACTGGGGAGTATGTGCTGAAAGTGCATAAAGAACTTAGCAATCTTTGGTACAAGACCAATGCCTTGTCCATTGGGTAATAGAGTCAAAGCATAAAGAAAGAAAGGGAGCTTCTTACAGAGAGAGTTTGGAGGGGAGTAGGGAAAACACAAAAACAAAACCCCTAAAACAAAAACAAGCTGGGAACAAGCTACCAACAGCCTACACACACCAAAAAATTTATTTACAAGTGAAAGGGAAAACAACCCATACCTTCAAAAATGCATCCAGCTGCTCATATGAAGCCATTAATGGGCTGAGAAAAGTATGATCCACTACAAAACAAGAATGCATGCCCTTGAAGCTGCTGCAGGCATAAAGTTGACATGTAACACAAATGGAGGTCTGCTGAAACAAAGAAACCATGATGCATCAGCTCAACACCAAAGATCAACCTCCTATCATATACTTCTTGAGGTAACATAAGTGTACCACACTGCATGGGCTGAATAATGATATCTTCATCCTCATTATGTATGATTTCTTTAGAAGAGTGAATCAAATCTCTAATGGGGCACCCCTCATACAATTTGTGATGGTGAATGACATCAATTGATGGATTATCTTTACAGAATGTATGGATTTTAATGTCTGACTCATTAATCATCAATTCTTGATCAACAACAGGAAAAACACAAAAGAGATGTGTATCTTTACTGTCAGAAATAAAGAGCTCCATAGTTAAATCATTCTTTACCTTAACCATGCACACATTCCTTTCACTATCTGATTCTTCTTGGCAGCACCAACACAAGGATTAAACTTTTCTTGTGTCTCCTCTCTTTCATTATTGTGCTCTTCAAATCTGCAATCATCTGTATAAAGGGTATCTTTTGTGCACAAAGAAACATTTTCGATAATTTTATCATCACATACTTGATCAGATATTTGATTTTCTATACTAACACAAGATGTTTCAATTTTTATAATATCCATTGATGCAACTTTAGCTTCTTCGAGAATAGACAAATTTTGAGCAAGCAAGTGATGCTCTCCATTAGTCTTACTTTCAATGTCTTGCAAAGTCTTGAGTAAAGAAGGATGAATTTCGTGAGGCTAGAATTGCATGCCACCATAGAAGCTTATCAAGAAATCAGTCTGTACTGATTGATTCACACTACCTTGCTGAGAATAAAAGTCATAATCATCACTATCATTGTCATTCTTTTTGCGTCCAAGATCCCTTTCTTGTATATACTCCATACTATCAATTCTTTCTTCCTCGCATGCTCGTTCTTTTTCTTTTGGTTCTTGCATAGGAGATCCTTTCTTAATAAGGACAACACCATAGAAGGATTTTAGAAATTCTATTTCCCTTGCCAAGTCTTCTGTAACTTCTCTGATTGGATTATTATTAAATGGTGGAATAAAAATAAAAATATCTAAGATATCTTCACTTTTTGCTAGAACCCAATCTTTTAAAACTTCTGGATATTTCTGAAATACCTCATGGTATTCTTCTTCAATAGAGCCGCCAACCTCCATCCTTGGGAAGCTACCTTCAAATTTCTAAGAAAAGAAAACACTGAGACTGCGATTCCTTTCCCTAGTAGAGTCACCAAAAATCTGTTAGCAAACAGATTTGCACTTCAAAAGATCAACACACAAAACCTCACGATGCCCAGATAGAAGTACAAATGCTACTAATAGTTGGGTAAGATATACAATGATTATCTTCCATCTGAATTGTCCTGGGTATAGCTCCTCATATGAGATTTCCAATGAATTCACTAAACTACTGACAAAGATGCTTTTAACCTGAAAGCATGTAAGGCACACAAACATCTACCCATCATCATGGAATAGATGCGAAAGAACTGAAAAATAAACAAGGTGAATGCAAGAAAGATAAAACAAAGTTCATATTTCCAACACCCACAGATGGTCATTAATCATATCAAGAACACATATTCTTTCCAAAAGATGACTCATTCTGAAAACACAGTTCCAAAATGAGCACATATACAGCTAAAATGACAAAACATGATGTTGAAAATGATTTCAATGAGACAAAGCTCAATAAAATATGAGAGAAATGATAATGAATTCAAAGACTCATAAACACTTCCTTTGTTATTTTAGTATCTAAAATGAGTTCAAAGACTCAAACTTTTATACATTCTAATTGCATGAAAAGAAAATTTGCTCCCCTCTTGCAAACCTCTGCTACAAAAAATAAATAAAAAACAACTTCTCCTCTCCTCTCCTAGCAGAAAGATTCTTCCAGAAAAGAAGAACCCCTCTATCTTCTCTTTCCTTCCTTCTTAAAGAAATCCTCCTTTACTTTCATGTTGTCTTTCAGTTATATAACTGATTCTTGTGGAAACCTTTATCAATTATAAAATCGATCATTTTAATATTTTCCACTTTACCGAAGAATTCCTAATGTCTCAGTTGTCTTATAAAAGATTGAAACATGGAGATTAAACTTTATATCTATCACCCCTCTCATTAAGCACAATAGTTTACCTAAACATTGGCATGAGTAGATAATTTACATCAAAAGAATTAATTCTTTATGACTGTTTCATATTTCCCTTTTTTTTGCAATAGTCAAAATCGGTCCCAGTGCAGCGGGCATAACTATTTATCCTACCGTTGGATCTCCCTACTTTTTTGATATATTTTCACAATCCTAGTTTCACACAACTCCACTGGAGCGATTTAAAAAATTTAGTCTGAGTCAAAAGTTACATGGATCTTCGTAGAGGTATAGAAAATTGTCAAAACAAAACAGACCTGCTCACATTCCCTCTACATAAATCACTACCATATACCTTTGCTGACTGTATTGTGATATTTATGGATTGGAATTCACATGTTGAGGCCATATTTTATGCTATTTATACATCCTTGAAAACTTTCAATTGCATGAAGGATCGAGCTATATTTTGGAAATGCATCAATGGAACATACTACATTTTCAAGAAGCCCAGTTTGAACAGCTATCTGCAGCTACTGTCTCTTTTCATGAAAATTATGTTCATTATTTAACTTCATAAAAATGAACATGACATTGTATTGGTTTCTATTTACACTTGCATATTTAGAGCTATGTGGAACCCGATTATAGTAGAGCCACCATGACCAAAGGCTTTAAGAGACCAAATTCCATCATTATGCTCATGTGTGACATTTGTTTTTATCACCATCATCCATTGGACTGTTATTTAGATGATGTTTGTTCACCATTACAGAGGGTGACTGATTCAATATTCTTCAAAAACAAAATAAACTCTCAATAGATATGTTACATGAATTTTGAATTTTGAACCTTCCAATCTTTGAACTTCTGAACCTTCCAATCTTTAAACTTGCATGAACCAAACTGAACCATTTGTATCTGTGTGAGCCATCTTGAACTAGTTTGAACCATTTTGAACTCTGTTCAAAGTGGTTCAACAAAGTGAACTTGTGCTTCAAACCTGAATTTTGAACTTGAGTCCTTTGGTTTACTATTATATAAAATTTTATCTGAACACTGCCTTCACAAAACATGACTTTTCTAGAGCATTTTTTAATATAAATTAGGGGGAAAAAAAAAAAAAAGGGGAAACCTTTAGGGAGACTTATTTTAAAGTTTGAAAATTGGGGTGCTAAAAGCATGCCAACATTTCTATAAAAGGGAATTCAGGGTCATTGGCTAAGGGTAATGAAATTGAAATTGGGTATTGAGTCATTGAGTTTTGTAAACAAAATCACAAATTTGTGTTCTTACTACTCTTAATGAATGAATTATTACATTGTATCATATTTGTAAATAAATTGATGAGAATCTCTATTTGTAAGAATTGTATCATATGAATTGCTATGTTGTCAAAAAAAAATAAAAAATCTACAAGAATTATACCCTATGAACTGAATAATGCAAATGAAAATCATTATTAATTGTAGAATTGAATCTTGATGATATTATCAACAAAATTCATGTTTTTGACATTGGAATTTGCTATTATGCATGATTGATGATGAGATACAGAAACTGACAGTAGACTTCAGGAAAAAAAGTTTAATAAATACCTAGGACCTGGTAATTCTACAACAATTCAAGTTGCCACATCATATCATTATCGGTATCCTCATATTCATCGCCATCAACTTCATAGCTTCCTTGGTTCTTAGATATGTTTTCTTCACTCTGCATACCTCCACTTAACTAATATTCAATGCTAGCAGTACTAGTACTAGTACACGAGTCAATGAAATCATTCTCTGGCACTCCACTTTGGTTTGAAATGTTTCCCAACCCTCTTCTCTAACATTTCTTCCTCCACAATTTCAATGCCCATTCGTAAGGAAAAGTATTGACTTCATACCTGGATGTATAGAGCCTCAACCAATTTTCCAAATTCTTGTCTAGTTTGTTTCTTAGCTTTGACTTTAGGAATCCCAAAGCACTGAAAAATATCTCATCCTCCACCAACCCCAATATCATGGTCAGACATAAATCAACAAGCTTTAAAGTTTTTGATATTGAATCAATAAACATTTCTCTCTCAGCTAGATTTTCCAAAGCCTGGTTACCGATCCATCTTCATGGGGGTTCTGCATAATATTATATTGATCGCTCATTATTTGTGAAAAATGACCTGATTTCTCTTTGAAATGAGATTCATCTAAAATTCCATTTAGAGTTACTCTATTTAACTCTTTGGTTTTGAAAAAATAATCTATCAAAGTTAGTAGCCTAGTTCGAAAATCTTTCAAATTGTTGATACTCCAATATCAAGGAAACATAATAGCCATGGATTCAAGTAGTTTGACTAGAGGGAATCTTGCTCTAATATGTGAGGAAAGATCATAGGCAATGTGCTTCACAGAAGCAATTACAGACTCAACCATCTTGGTAAATTCTTCCCTTTTAACACTTGATAGTCGCTTCTTGGGGTTCTTTCCTGGTTCCTCAGACTTGAACTTGGAAAAGTAGTGCATTGGTATCTCAACTCCGTAAGCTTTTTTACATAACTCCCCATTTGCACCAATATTTAAAAAGTTATCAGGATTGTCCAAATCTATGATTTTCAGCCAGCTAGAAAATTTTACATCATCACATGATCAATAGAGATTATTGAGTGTCATGCATGTCAATTTACACAACGTAGAATATTCTGGAATATACATAGCTCTTTATTGGGCCCTTTTCATTATATTTCTCATTTCCTCAAGCATGGGGAGAAGACCTTCTAACATTAAGAGTGTCTCTACATTACTTCACATTCATAACAATGTAGGAAAGTTTGGTAGCCCTACTTCTTCATGACTTGATTTAATTAAAGCAAGCAACGATTGATATTATGAAAAAAATTGATGTGCTAGTCCATCCAAAGAGATGCATCTAGTATCATTATCCTTAAAAATCTTGTTCTCATCGGTTAGTCCTTCAGCAAAGTGTTGAAATTCCCTCAATTATTTTGGAATTTGATAGAAGTATTGGTAGATCTCTTTGATTAAAAGTTATTTTTTTTGTACTGGAGCATGCTTATTGACAATTCAAAAAGATAGATTCATTCTATGGGCCATACAATGAATGGGAGTAATGTAGGGTGCAAAAGAAGATTGTATCTATTACAAGTAGTAGTTGTCATTGCACCAAAAGATTAACGTATTAATGCCCAATACAACCACTAGACTTATAGAAGACACATGAGGTGGTTAAGCCATGTCACAAACCTCATGAGGGATTCTAGCCCACTACCAACAATCCCCCTCCCAATGTCACTCACCGCAGCTTTCTTGGATTTGAACCTATGACCAAGCTCTGATACCACTTGTTACAAGTAGTGGTTGTCATTGCACCAAAAGATCAACCTGTTAATTCCTGATACAACCACTAGACTTATAGAAGACACAGGAGATGGTTGAGCCATGTCATGAATCTTGTGAGGGATGCTAGCCCACTACCAACAATATCCTTGTGCAAAGACCACCCCTGTGGCCTTGAATTACTGAAGCTCCATCCACTCTAACACACACCAACTTTTTGGCAATCATCATGTCATTTATACCTCCATATTCAATTAGATAACTCTTTACTAGTTCAAATAAAGTTTACGCTGTCACATTATCCTTCATTTTAGCAACAGTTAGCAGATGAGGTTAGCAGAAAAAATTGCCTATAGTATAAACATGTATGCATACCTAGGAAGTATTATCTATTGCTATAACCTCGTCTAAAGACAATGCAATAAAATTTAACTCTTTAATTTTTGCCTTTAGATCCTCTTTTTCAACCTTAGCAAGATAACTTTCCCATTTCCATCCATTGTTTATTGACCAATGACTGTTATGATAGTTACGAACTTTCAAAAAGTGTAATAAAGCACTCAATGATGGGTAGTCTATCATAGGAAAACCTATGCTCAAAATATTAATGACAACACTTAACTAAATAACTTTTCTCATTAGTTCTACTTCCAATGCTTTTCCAAAACAAGCTTCAATAGAGTCTTTAACTTCACCAGATTTCGTCTTTATATTCTACTGAAATTAAAATAATTCTACATTCCTAACATGCTGAGATTCCTCCTTTATTTTCCATCTTATCACTAATTTTTGAACTCCATCTATGGTTTTCTTTTTGTAAACTTTACCCATATGCTTCTCTATGGTGTCAATTTTTAGCTGCAACCTCTTTTCCTTCTTATTTATCTTGGTGCAAATCTTACATCTGAATTCTACCAGAGGCTTACCTTCAATTGGATTGTCCATTGGTTCGATGTATGGATTCTTTGAAACCCATTCTACTTGAAAATTCCTCAACAGATCCTACATCTGATCTTTTCTCAATTCTCTATCATTCTTTGAATTATATTTTCTTTTCTTCTTCCCTACACCATCATCTTCTTTGACATCCTCAGTCTCATCCAAGTCAATTATATCATTATGGCTACTTTGGGTATTTAACTGAAAATCTTCTTCAAGTTTATCATGATTTGAGATATCAAGTTCACTGACTTCTTTAATATGTCATGTAGGTTCAGGCTGTGAATCTTGAAAATCTTCTTGTGATGAAGTAGCTTCCCAATTTTGGCCAAAAACATTTCCAACACCATGACCAAAGTACGATGATAAGGTTATGTGTTTTGCTAGCCTCTCTTGGCTTTCTCCATATGTGGGAGCCTTACCCTTATTCTTGTTTGACATCTCGATTCTTCAATGAAATAAAGGCTACTAGTGCAAAAAAAATGTTTACTTGTTGAAGAAGTGACAATAGAACTATAATATATATAAATATGATTTATTGGCCCTAAAATCATGTCTGAGGTCTCCCTGGTCACCACTATTCACTAACTGGTCCCCACTAAATAAGAATGAACTTAAAATTACATAGTCATAGAATAATAATCACTTACCTTTGCCTCAAATTCAATTGCACTCACGACTCGCCAATGCACTCAATAGTCTGAAACTTCACTATCAATCAAATTGAGATATCAAAACCAACCATACAACCTTGAACTAAACCAAATTGTGTACAATAAAATTGATCTATGAATGTATTTATACTAATCCTTTTTTGGAGAATTTGGTTGGAGGTATTAGGTATACAAATATTTCGCGAAGCCGGTGTAATTATAACACATCTTGTATTATTTCCAAGGTGAATATGGGTCATCCAATACCTTTTCATGATTAATAAATTTGGCAGAAATGCATTGGTTTGAGACACATGTCGACAAAATGCCAAGAAAATTTGGGGCCACCTATAAATATATATGTATAAAACTATTGGCGAATATAGGCCATCCATTTGGGGTCACTTTGAAATTATAGGCAAACGTTTAAAATTTGATGTGTCCAAAAATCATATTCCATTGGTGATAATGTGAAAGAAATGGAGAAAATTAAATAAACCGATGGGCGATGGGCCTAGGCATTGGACCTAATATTAATAAATTTTGGGTGATAGGGTCAATCCAATATATGCATTATATTCACCAAATCCTTGGTTGTTGATAAGAGACATTCTCCAATTGGTGAATAATCACCACTAAAGTTTTCACTGGCTATGAAAATGGCCTCGTTGTGTGTATGGGAAAGTGGTTTCCATAGGCTGGTTTACAACATCTTGATGAAAATAGAAAAGATGATAAATCCCACATTGGTGATGTTCAGTGCTACATTTGTTCTTTTATATGTTAGCGCTCACTTATTCACTTTCCAAAGGCACAATGCCTTTTGGCAGAGGGCACATACACAAAGGGATAAGATGATATGGAGCCGATCATCAACTTTAATGCACCCAAAAGAAGACAAAGATAAATTTTGGAAAGTCATAGCTAAAGTGGACTATCGATGTGGCACATGAAGAAAAATTAGAGGGTGCCATATGGAACTTGCTAATGAGTTGGTTGATGACCAGTTTTGGGTGAAAGTGTGCATGAATTCAGCAATTATGTTGGCGGTGTGAGTTGAAGGTCACAAAGTTATGAAGGGGTTTGGATGATAGCTTTGTGACTTCACAAATTATGACTATGGTAAACAAAGTTCATTCTAAAGCTATGAAATTGACATCAGGCAGTTTGTGGGACATCATGAGGTTTTCTTAGATGTTCAAGGTGGGGGTTACGATATTGTGTTGGTGCACCAAGAAGTCAGGCATAGATTCAAAAGGTTAGGCCCATGGCTAAAGAGTAAGGACATGAAGTTATGTACATGGTTAAGCTAGGAGCTGGCATGACTTTGGCAGTTAAAATTGCAGCTAGGATATGGGGGTTCCAAGGTTATGCTGGCAGTCTGTGTAACTTCACAACAGTGAATGGAAAGAGGTTTGTGGGGATTCATGTGGGTTTTAAGGCCATTTTTAGTGTTGGTTACAAAGTTGTGTAGGAGCATCTGGCAGTCAGGCATAACTTCAGAAAGGTTCTAAAGTCATGACAAGGTCTTGCTCGTAACATCTCAAGGTTTTTCCCCATGGTCAGTTAAATAGTCCCAATCTCTCGAAAAGGTCCCAATCTCTTAAAAAGGTCACGTGCAACTTGACAATGTCAAGTTTTGTTCAATATCAAAATCCCCAAAGTTAAGGCAAGAGGTTTGTAGAACTTCGCAAAAGGTAAAGCATGTAACCGTTGACATGTTACGAAGTCACAACTAACTGTTGCGTAACTTCTCAATAGTTAAAAGGTTATGATGATGATGGGTTAAGTCCCGAATAATGACATGCATAACTTTAGAAGGTGTTGAGATAGAAGCAAGTAGCATGCCACGTGGAAAGAATTGAAGAATGATGAAGTGTATAAAAAAAGATTTCAAATAATTTTTTAAATGCCAATGGTCACAATGGAGAAATTATGGATTGAGGACAACTTGCATTTAGATTTGTTTATGTTTTCTATATTTTCATTATTTAATCTGGTAGTTGTAGCTATTGACATAGAATTAGTCTTTCTTTATGAAGAGTCATGTTGATTTGAATCTTGTTTACATACTTTCATTTGCATATAAATGAGGATACCAAAATCAACAAGGGATCTCATAATAACATAACAAAACTTTCGTAGAATCGAAGAAGATCTAGGACTGAAACATGAACTATTATGTACTATTTTTTAAAATCAATACAAGATAAGTTTTTTCTCTCACTTGTGGTAATAAGTTTTCATTTCTTTTCAATTATCCCCTCGGATAAATCTATTTCATAGATTGTTTCATTGTGAAAATTCTTATGTTGTTATAATCTAAAATTAAATTTATAGTTTGAGCATCAGATAAAAGGATTGGTTGTCAAAAATTTCTTTGTTCTATTGGTCTCTCAAAGTAGAGTTAAATTCAGTAGAACTGGTTGTAAAATAATATTTTGATTACAATTCATATAGAAGCACTTGAAATGATGGTCTTGTTTTTAATAAAAAGTTATTAAAACTATCTCTAAGGTTGTATGTAGGATTGAAAGAGAATTGACTCTATTGCCCAAGTAGAATAAAGGCACTGATATTATCAATTATTGGATATATTCATTTGGTTCATTGTTTAAAGTTTTGGGATATTCTATTCAACATTCATTCATTTTATACATCTTTAATCAAACATTCTTGCAATTAACCAAAGTATTCAAGTTTTTGCAACATTCAATACTCTATAGTTTTGATATTCACAATCGCATTAATCTCAAGAATTCACTTGCCAACTTGAGAGAATACCCAAGTTTTATAGATTTTCTATCTTCTATAAAAGCCTTCAACCAACAGATTTGGTTGAGGTATAGGCCCACCAGCCTTGGTTGTGTAGAGCCAAAATTGCAGAGGTTCCAACCTTATGCTTGGTTGAACCTATCAATTGGCCAAATCACTTTGGTTTCCGATCATTGGATTGTCAAGTTCATAAGAAATCTAATCTATTGATTTGAGCACCAACAGATTGGTGATTCTACTAGGGATTTGTTCAAAAAAAATTGTTGAAGGATACTCAAAATCTCTGGTGTTATTTTGTTAAAGATTTGATATTTCATTTTTCCCCATCCGAGTCACACAACCAACAAATTTGTGACTCTACTAGAGATAGAGATTGTAAAGAACCCCTTAAGAGTTTTTGGTATTAGACCAGTATAGAGAAGTGGGCATTTACTTGATTTGTTGAGCATATGATAGTTTTATAAAGTTTTGATTTTGTAGAGATTCTAACTGCTTTACTTGCCCCATTTGAGTCATGCAATACTAATAGATTGGCGACTCTACTAGGGAGTTGTTTGTAAAATTATCATTCAAAATTTTTGGTGTAACATTAAAAACTCTACTAGAAAGAAGAAACCAAAAGACTAGAAAATTTGTTTTTCCTCAAAAGTGAGGTGGTGAATCTATTCAATAAAAATTTCAGTCAGTGACTCTACTAAGGGAGAAGATCTAGAGGGAGATGAAAATTCCTCCCTTAGATAGAAGTATATATTTTATTACAAAATGTTTCAATTCTTGTTTAAGAGATTCTTAATTCCAGATGACATTAGGTCATTGGATCTTAGAGGATTCAAATGCAATGCTAATGAGTCCTTCTCGAATCTTTCACAAGTTATACCTAAGTTTCATGGTGAATACGGTGAGTCAGTAGTTGAACATTTAGATTCATTCTATATATTCATAGAAGATTATGAAATCTATGAAGAGGATCAGGGTATGAGGTTAGTTTCCAGCACATTGAAAGACAATGCAAGAGGGGCATATGAATCACTACCTACACAAAGCATCTCATCATGGAGGGGAGCATCTCATCGTGGAGGGATTTTGAGAAATGGTTCTTATATGAATTTTATGATGTAAGTGAAGGAGATAACATGTATTGTGAACAAGATAAAAATATGAATTGCATTATGGAAGAAGAACCTTATATGTCTCCCTTAGATGAATTTCTAAATTTGGAGAGGCATGAAGATGAGTCTACAAACCATTTTTTCATAATGATGATAATTATTTATTAGGAGACACCATCATACATCATGCCTTCATGCAAGAAATTTATAAAATAACTTTGTGAGTTAGAAATCTCACTAGATGATCTTGATTTGAAGCTTCTTTTTCAAAGATTAAAAGAGTATACAAAAGTGAAATAAAGACCTGATGATGTTTTAGATTTAAGTGAAGAAGAAATGTTTGGACAATGTGAAGAGGAAGAGGATAACATGTATTATGAACAAGAAGTTGGATGAATTTCTAAATATTGAAAGATGAGAAGGTGAATCTGCAATACAATTATTCATGAGGATACTTGATATCTGTGAGGAGATACCTCCAAATGTCAGGCCTTCATCTTATGAGTTAGTAAATAAAACATACGAGTTAGGGATTTCTTATGATCCTCAATTGTATAGCTGCTCAAGCATGTAATTTCTGAAAAAATTGTAGAGGGTGGTGGATGCAGTGTGAAATCTATAGAAGTACACAACTCTAATGAAGTTATAGATTCAGATGAAGAAGAAATTTTGGATCAGATGGAAGAAAAATCCATTTTTGATGAGATCTGTATTGAAATAGATTTCCTTGAATTTAATAATAAATAAGAAGATCTTCTTAGTTCAGAGGAAATTTCAAATTTGTTAGATATAGAATTTAAAAAATATGTTGATAAAAATGGTCCAATTTTTTTCTCAATCTTCCAGAATAATCAAATTAATGGATTATTGCATATTCAAGATAGATTTGATGAAAAAAATGAAGATCCCCAGGAAAATGATACATCAAAGCAATACATACACTGCGATGACTATAATAGGGAAGGTATGCCTGGAGACAATTTTGAAAAATTTTCAAATCTTCAGTATAATAAAGCTCAAGAGGAATATGAAGAAATGTTTCTCAAATGTGAATCACTCTTTGATCCATTTGGTGAAATTGAATTGCATCTAGAATGTGGAGATGAAGTAAAACTATATGCAATACATGAATGCGAGGATATTTCAGTAGGTAAGACTAATAAAGATATGATTCTTGTTGATGAGGAAAATGGTGACTATTAGGAGGATACTTTCAATGAAAGTATGCATTAGGACACACTAGATGATATCTTATGTGATGGATCACAAGAAAGCTTCCAAAGAGGTATGTGTAAGATCTCTATATTTTCAAATCCAGTGCTTACAGAAGATATAGAAGAGAGTATGTTTCAGAATAACTCCATTTGTCTTCAAACTCATTATATATGAAGGAAAATGAAATAATAAATGATGATATAGTCAAAGAAGAACACATATATTGGCAAAACCCTTTTAAAAATAAATTTCATATACATTTTGACCTGTCACAAAGGGAGATAAAATATTTTGAAGCTAGGTGTGTGGGAAGACATGATCTTAAGAATTTATTTCTTAGATGATCAAAATGAAATTAGTTAATTAAGAGCTGAAAAATGATGAAGAAAGGGATGATGGTAATGATGTTAGGATTTTTACATTGTTGCATGATTAGAATTAGGTATTTGATAGGGGAAAATGTCGATTCCATATTTTGGTGGCCCGAGGCCACCAAATAAGATTTGATTTGATTATTTAAATATGTAGAGACTTTATAAACCAATGGACTTGGCACTTGGTCTACTTCTACCAAAGATAGCTGGATTCTCCCTATGCTCATTAAGAGCATACATCCCCAAAAAGAGCCACTGTTGACACAATCAATTCTTGATGAATATTTTTTAATTTTATTATAAGAATAGTTATTCTTAGTTGTGCGTGTGATTTGTAACAGGGCCATTGCATATATGCACACTCAAGAACCCTAGAATCCAATCCTCCATTGGACAACAACAAGGTAACACTAGGCTATGAAAATGGCATTGTAGTGTGTATGGGCCAGCTATTTCCATAGGATAGTTTACAACATCTTGATGCAAATAACACAAATGACATATCCTACATTAGTGATGCATAGTGCTACATTTGTGCTTTTATATGTCAATGCTCACTTACTCACTTGCCAAAGACACAACACCTTTTGGAGGAGGGTACATGCACATGGGGCTAAGCCAATGTGGAGCCGATCATTGACTTTAGTGTGCCCAAAAGAAGCTAAAGAAAAAGTTTGGAAAGTTAGAGATGAAGTGGATTGTTTATGTGGCACATGAAGACAAATCAAAGGGCTCCATGTGGCACTTGCTGATGAGTTGGTTGATGACTAGTTTGGGGTGATAGTGTGAGTCACTTTGACATTATGTTGGTGGTCTTGGTTGAAGGTCACAAAGTTACGAATGGGTTTGGCAGACAATTTGCGTGACTTCGCAAGTTATGACTATAGTAAATAGAATGCATTTAGAAGCTATGACATTGAAATCAGGAAGTTTGTGGGACATTGTGAGGTTTCCTTGGATGTTATGGGTGGTGATTACAATATTGCATTGGTGCACTAAGCGGTTAGGCATAGATTTGCAAGGTTAGGCCCACAATTAAAGAGAAAGGTCACAAAGTTACTTGCATGGTTAATCTAGTGGTTGGCATGACTTTGATAGTTAAAATCATAGCTAGGATATGGGGGTTTCAAGGTTACGAGGGTAGTCTACATAACTACGTAAAAATGAAGGGAAAGAGGTTTGTAGGGCTTCACAAGGGGTTTAAGGCCATTTGTAGTGGTGATTACAAAGTTGTGTAGGAGCATCTGGCGGTCAGGCATAACTTCAAAAGGTTACAAATTCATGATGAGGTCTTCTTTGTAACATCTCAAGGTTTTTCCCTGTTGGCAATTTGGCTAATGTGGATGCATAGATGTTATCATTATGGCAACATATGATCTCTATTGAGAGCGTAGAATCTAGAATGCAAGTATGGAAAGTTGAAGGAAGAAATTGTCTAAGTATGGATACAGTGATCCTGACAGAGCACCCGATGAAGATTTAGTTGGCGACGTCCACTAGAGTAATATTTTTGTTTGCGTAGTTAACTAAAGCTTCTATAGAGTATGAGGATACCCAATCTCAGTGCGCATAAAGTTTTTAATAGAACGGACAAAGTTATTCAAAGTTTACCGAAGACAATTTTTGCAGACAGAACAGTTTTGGAGATAGTATTAGCGAAAGAGTTAAGGGATTATTTTTGCTTGTCAAAATAATGACTTAACATTATGAAGGGATGACATCCTAGATGTTTAATCTTGGATAAATATTTTGGAAGCTGACCATGTAAAGTTATTAGCTTTAATAACTCATATATTAGGCATACTTGAAATGTAATGAAATAGACAAGTGATATGTAAAAAAAGAAAGAAAAGATAACTTGCGATAGTTGTTTATTGTGATAGAAGAAAAGGCTATTGATGTGAAGTTGTAAGAAGTACCATATTATAGTTAGAAACATTCTTGTATTACTTGTTTGAGTAGTGAGCTCAGCTGGTGATCAGGTTTTGTAATCTAACTCCTAGCAGGGTTAAGGCTTCTAACAAGGCCTAAAGTCCTTTAACCAGGATAGATCTACTATATATTGTAAATTGACTCCTAATAGGGTCCAATATCCCTAACAAGATACTTTTGATTAGTGATCTTTGTGGGTACCATCCCCACCAGGGTTTTCCCTTGGCCAGGGTTTCCTCGAGAACATATGATGTGTTATGAGTTCTTTCTATTTACTGCTATTTTTGTTAATCATCTTGATAATCTTTGTATGCACTAAAGTAATCTGTTATATCCATAAGTGGGCAAAAGAAAAATTTTGTGAAATACTGATTCACCCCCCCCTCTCAGTATTTCCTATTTCTAACAATTGGTATCAGAGCATAGTTACTCGGAGAAGGAACATTCAAGGAAAGCTTAGCAGCTTGAGTAAGATCTCTATGGATATGGATCAACTTCAGAAGAATCTTGAAGAAGCTCTTGAACAGATTGATATGATTACTGATGAAAGAAACTCCTTAAGAAGAAAATATGAAGATGCAAAGAATGTTATTGACAAATTAAAAGGTAAGATTGAAGATCTGAAATCTGAAAAGAAATCTGATATGCTTGTTAAAGATTGTGATGAATTAGAAAAAGAAAATGAGATCCTTAAGCATGAGTTGAAGATAGTAATTCTGAAGCTTAGTATGAAAGATGGAAATTTGAGATCTAATAATGAAAAATTGAAAATTGAGAATGAAGATCTGAGGTCAAGACTTGAAAAGGAAACATCCAAATCTGAAAAAGTAAAAATGAAGTATGTGGAACTTGAGAAGTATAATAAAATTGTGAAAGGTGAATTAACTCAATCTAAACAACAACTTGAAAGGCTATATTCAAAAAGTGATAAGACTAAAAAACAAATTTCTTTTGAAGAACCATTTTTTGATAGGACTGGATTTGGATATAGTATGTTTAGAACAAACCATGAAAGTAAGAAGCCAAATCTGAAGACATCTAAAAGTGTGGAGGAAATAAAGCTAGATGAGAACACATTGGAAGATCCACCTAAAGAAGAACCACCTAGAGAGAAAGAAGAATCAAAGCAAGAAGAATCAAAAAAGGAAGAATCATCTAAAGGTATACAAAGAGAATTCAAAGGTAGATATTTTTCTTGTAATACTATTGGGCACATGAAGAGAGATTACACATGTAAGCAAGTTAAACCTTTTAATGGACATTGTTATAATTGTCATAGTTTTGGACATAGAGCTAATGAATGTAGAAGACCTAAAGTAATTTTGAATAATTATGATAGAATGATTGGGAATACTAACAATGCAGATAAGAAATCTATTGAAGAAATGAATCAAAGAAAAGTGGTAGTATGTTTTAGATGCAACAAAGTAGGACATATTGCTAGAAATTGCAGGTCACAAATTAACCAACAAGGACAGAGATTTGGAAACAATGGAATCATTTGTCAGATATGCAACAAGTTTGGACACTCAGCAAGATTTTTTAGAATGAACAATGGAGGTTATCATCATAACCCTAACCCTAGGAACAATGCAAGAAGGAATGAAAATGCAGGAAACAAAGAGAAAGGTTGTTGTAGCAATAAAGATGAAGTAAAATTTGACAAAGGCACAGATCAAGGAGGTATAGTCAGCATTGAAAGTAGTCAGGAAGATAATGTAACCAATGGTAAGGATGAATCTTTACCTGACCCTTCTTTAAGTACTTAAATTATGTAAGATTCTGTAGTTTAGGACTTAGGATTAGTGTAGATTAGGAATTTGAATGAGTTAAGTTTTGTGCAATTAGATATAGGTTTATTATGTTGTACTAATGCTATGGTTAAGTGCACAAAAGAAAATATTGTGTTTTGCGAGGTCACAAAAAGTTTTATGGTTGCAGGTTTGTAGAATCAGCTTTTTGAGGTTTTAGCGGCAAAATGAATGAATGCGATGTTAGATCGAGTTAATGTGAAGTGTTATAAGGTCAAAATCAAAGTTATTATGATTAAAAAGTGATTGAAAAGTGATTTGAAAGAAGAAAAGTGAGTTGAGGATGATTTGAAGAAGTTTGGAAGCAGTTTGCAGCGATGATCATACCGAAACCCGAGATTTGCAAAGTTGAGGTATTTCTTGATCTTTAATCAGTTGATAAGATGGATATTTCTATGGTTCATAATGTTAAGGATAAGAATAGACCAAAGATTAAGAAAGAACCAGTAGAACCAACTGAAATTGATGACAGTCTAGCATTATCATCCGTACCAGATGGAGTATTGCACATTGAGAATGTTAAAGGATATTTAGGTTGTAAGTTTGAAACTTTGGGAGATGCAGATTTTAGTGATGATTACAAGAAATTGTACAATCAAGACATGTCAGTTAAACCAGCTTATGGGCACCTAGAGAACAATGAAATTATCAAATATTCCATGAAGTATGAATTCAATGATGAGGAATGTACCAAGATCATTTTAAGTAGAATCCACAATGGGAAATTCTGGATGGAGGATAGAGTTATTGATATAACTGTCGACCTAATTCATGAAGTTACTGGATTATCAAAAGTTGGAGAGATTCCACTAAATGAAAAGAACATGAGAAAGATTGTTTTAGATAACACTGGATCTAGTTATAATGGTAGAGGAATTATGATAAGTAAGATTAAGCAAGATGATGTTAGGTACCTTTGCAAGATCCTAACAACTAAATTCTATGGTAGTTCAAGGGAAGATGACATGGCTGTAGGAATGATTCATGTAGCTTATCTTATGTATATTGAGAAGAAACCAGTAGACCTATGTGAAATTTTGAAAATTCAGTTATTTGAGAACTTAGAAAAGATTAAGAAGGCTAAGTACACACAGTTTAGGTTTTCATCTTTGATAACCTATATGTTTTTCCATATTTTGAGAAGATTTCCTTACACAGTTGATTGGAGTGACAATGTGAACACAATGGAAAGAATAAACTTAGTCTACATGAAGCACCTTTTTGATAAAGTTAATGATAGTGTGAAGCTTGTATTGAAGACTTTTCAGAATATTGTTAAGAACAAATCAAGGATTCCTCAATCCTTAGTTGAAAAGCATAAAGATGACATTTGTTTTATGGTTGACACTGATTTCACCTACATTGAAGCAGTTGAGCCTAGAATGGAATTCATAGACCCTCTTGGCTATGAAATATCTGAAGTAGAAATAGTAGGATATGTGAACAGATTGTTAAAGTGTGAGTTGGATGGTCATGCAAATAGGTTTGGAACCTATGAAGAGAATTTCAACTCTGCAATAAGTTTGAGAGAAAAGAAGCAATCTAGTAAGAGAGTTGAATCTACTATGAAGAAAATATTGAAAGAATTTGGTATGTCAAGTCATGAGTTTGACATAGCTAAGAAGACTGCAGAAGCCTTGAAGCAAAGTGAAAATATTGTAATTTCACTTGAGACATCAAGTGCAGATCCTGTTGATCCTATTGCAGTAAAGGTAAAAGTTGAAGTACCTAAAAACATGAAGGAGATAAATCTTTTTCTCCTATTCCTAGCAAAAGAGTAAAAGTGTGTACAACAAGACCCGGCAAGAGATAGAAAGTGGTTGTACCACCTATACCTAGAAATGTAGCAGTAATTAAAGATGATGATGTAGTTTCAATCAAGAAGAAAACTTGGAAACCAAGAATTGAAAGAGTTAATGAAGATATATTGAAGCATGGAGACTTCACTAAGTTGAATAAATTCTATGATCTATATGGATCATTTGACAGATTGAACTTTGAAAATGCAATGGTTACACACATGATTGTGGCAGATAAGAAACTTAGCACTATTCATGGTAAGATCCTAGAAGATTTGTATAACAAACTTGTGAATAGAAAACAGAGAGCACAAGAAGAGGACATAAAGATGAGAGAACATGTAATCAGACAGTTCTGTGAAGTTAAGGATGAAGATCATTTGAAGAGATTCTTGAAGTCTCTTGGAACTTTATTGAGAGCTAAGAGAAGAACAATCCTTATAATGGGAGGCAAAAAGGAGGAAGTACAGAAAGAGACAGAGCAAGCATTAATGCAAGTTCTTGCAAATATAGTTGTAGAAAAGCATGTTGAATTAGACCCTCAGCAGAAGCAATCAAAGGAACCACATGCAGAGGAAGTTGGTATTGAAGAAGTTCCATCTTCTTCACATATCAATATTGGCAAAGAATCAATGGATATTGAAGGCACCAAAGTGACTCTAGAATCAGATGATGCAGTATTTCATGATCTAGGAAATATTGTTAATAATTTGGCTTTGGGACAGAAAGAAAAGGTCACAGAATCAGAGAAGAATACAGAGGCAGAGGAAGCACCAACTGTATCAGAATCAGTTCCAGCAGGGCAGTTAGTTAAAGGCAAACAAATTTTGATAGAGGCCACTACCTCTAGTGCACCTTCTATACCAGTTGAAGACATTAGTGCACCTGACAGTAAGAAGAGGCATATTGGCTCAATGTTTGAAGACCTTGGAAAAGAAGTTGAAGATGATGATCAACTTGAGTTCATCACATCTTTGAATAAAATTATTGGAAAGAATAAGAAGGTGAAAGACCTTGAAGGAAAAGTTAGAGTTTTGACAGAGAAACTTGAGAGTGTGATTAGCACTAAGGTATCTGAATCAGATCCACTTGAGAAAGCTCAATCAGTAATGAATTATTTTGACTCTAAATTTTCTAACTTGAAGGATATTGCTAGAATAAAAGCTTAGGAAGACTTTGAAGCAGAAATGCAACAAACCTTAAGTGTAAATATTCAAAATGATATTGGTAGTTTAGATGTATGCATAAAGAATTTGAGGAGACATTTTGAGATAGGAAAGAATTTGTACATACAATGCACTAAATCAGAAATCCTAATAGTTGAAGAGGATAAGAAGATCAGAGAGAAGTTAGATACTATTACAACTGAGACAAACACCTTGACAAGCCCTAATGTCAAGATAAGTTCTGTAGAAAAGAGCATAAGGAAATTGAAAGATGAAATCAGAATGTTAGCAGAGGAGAAGAACAGAAAGATGATCAGGTTTAACATCTTGAGAGAGCATGTCTCAATCAAGATATCAATTGTTGAAGATCAAATTGAGCAGTGTCTTTCAGCAAAGACATCATTTCAGAAGTTTAGCTTCAATTCCCTTCAAGCTTGTCAGACAGTAGCATACAAATTGAGTACTCTACTCAATGTTGCTGAATCCATCAGGAAGGTATGGGAGAAATATTTTGAATCTTGGAAGTTAGAGTTTGGTGATTGTGTTGCAAGCCTACCGGCTTTGCAATAACTGATAATAAGGTATAAAGTTTGTGAAATTTTTTGTACACCCTATCTTTGTCATTGTTGTCAAAGGGGGAGAGATAGCAGAAAATTGAATATATTTTGAGGAAGGATACTCATAGGGGGAGCTATTCTATGGAGTATGATATTGTATACATATTGTTTAAACTTTTGGCTACAATTTTGTATAAGTTTTTTTTTTGAAGTTTTGTTTGCACACTTAGACAATTTTCCCATATGTTGCCACCAATGACAAAGGGGGAGATTGTTGGAAATTTGGCTAATGTGGATGCATAGATGTTGTCATTATGGCAACATATGATCTCTATTGAGAGCGTATAATCTGGAATGCAAGTATGGAAAATTGAAGGAAGAAATTGTCTAAGTATGGATACAGTGATCTTGACAGAGCACCTGATGAAGATTTAGTTGGCAACGTCCACTGGAGCAATATTTTTGTTTTCACAATTAATTGAAGCTTCTATAGAGTATGAGGATACCCCATCTCAGTGCACATAAATTTTGGAGTAGTACGGACAAATTTATTCAAAGTTTACCGAAGATAGTTTTTGCAGATAGAACAGTTTTGGAGACAGTATTAGCGAAAGAGTTAAGGGATTATTTTTGCTTGTTAAAATAATGACTTAACATTATGAAAGGATGAAATCCTAGATGTTTACTCTTGGATAAATATTTTTGAAGTTGACCATGTAAAGTTATTAGCTTTAATAACTCATATATTAGGCATACTTGAAATGTAATGAAATAGACTAGTGATATGTAAAAAAAAGAAAGAAAAGATAACTTGCGATAGTTGTTTATTGTGATAGCAGCAAAGGCTATTGATGTGAAGTTGTAAGTAGTACCATATTATAGTCAAAAAAAAATTTGTATTACCTATTTGAGCAGTGAGCTCAGCTGGTGATCAGGTTTTGTAATCTAACTCCTAGCAGGGTTAAGGCTTCTAACAAGGTCTAAAGTCCTTTAACCAGGACAGATCTACTATATATTGTAAATTGACTCCTAACAGGGTCCAATATCCCTAACAAAATACTTTTGATTAGTGATCTTTGTGGGTACCATCCCCACCAAGGTTTTCCCTTGGCCAGGGTTTCCTCGAGAACATATGATGTGTTATGAGTTCTTTCTATTTACTGCTATGTTTGTTAATCAGCTTGATAATCTTTGTATGCACTAAAGTAATCTGTTATAGCCATAAGTGGGAAAAAGAAAAAGTTTGTGAAATACTAATTCACCCCCCCCCCCTCTCAGTATTTCCTATTTCTAACAGTCCCCATGGTCAATTAAACAGTCCTGATCTCCCAAAAAAGTCACACGTAACTTTGCAATGTCAAGTTTTTTTCATTATCAAAAGCCCCAAAGTTATGGCAAGAGGTTTGTAGAACTTTTCAAAAGGTAAAGCATGTAACCATTGGCATGTTACGAAGTCATGACTAGATATTGTGTAACTTCTCAACAGTCAAAAGGTTATGATGGTGATGGGTTCTGAAGTCCCGACTAACGACGTGCATAAACTCAAAAGGTGTTGAATAAGGAAGCAAGTATAATGCCATGTGGAAAGAACCAAAGAATGATGAAGTGTATACAATGATATTTCAAATGAGTTTTAGATTTGAAAAATTATGGATTGAGGAAAACTTGCATTGAGGAAAACTTATGCATTGAGGAAACCTTGCATTTGGATTTTCTTATGTTTTCTAGATTTTCATTATGTAATCTAGCAATTGAAGTTGTTGACCTAGGATTAGTTTTTCTTTATGAAGAGTCATGTTGATTTGAAGCTTGTTTGCATACTTTGATTTTCATATAAATTAGGATACCAAAATCAACAAAGTCTCTCATAATAACCTAACAAAACTTTCATAGAATAGAAGAAGATCCAGGATTGCAACATGAACTCTTATGTACTATTTTTCAACATCAATACAAGATAAGTGTTTTCTCCCACTTGTGGTAATAAGTTTTCAACTCTTTTCAATTCATCCCTTGGATAAATCTATTTCATAGATTGTTTCGTTGTGCAAATTCTTATGTTGTTATAATTTGAAATTAAATTAGTTTGAGCATCAAATAAAATGACTGGTTGTCAAACTTTTCTCTATTCTATTAGTTTCTCAAAGTAGAGTTAAATTTAGTAGAAATGGCTGTAAACTCATATTTTGATTATAATTCATATAGAAGCCCTTGAAATGATGGTCTTTTTTTAAATAATAAGTTATTAAAACTATCTATGAGGTTGTACGTAGGATTGAAAGAGAATTGACACTATTGTCCAAGTAGAAGCAAAGAACTGATCTTATCAATTATTGGATATAGTCATTTGGTTTATTGTTTAAATTTTTGGGATATTCTATTCAACATTCATTTATTTTATACATCTTTAATTAAAAATTCTTGCAATTAACCAAAGTATTCAAGTTTTTGGAGCATTCAATACCCTATAGTTGTGATATTCACAATCAAATTCATCTTAATAATTCACTTTCCAACTTGAGAGAATACCAAAGTTCTATAGATTTTCTATATGCTATAAAAAGCCGTCAACCAAAAGATTTGGTTGACATATAGGCCCAACAGCCCTGGTCCCACAGAGCCATAATTGAAGAGGTTCCAACCTTATGCTTGGTTGAACCTGTTAGTTGGGAAAATCACTTTGGTTTCCCATCATTGGATTGGAAAGTCCATAGGAAATTCAATCTATTGATATTAGTGTAATACCCCAAAAATGGGCTATAGGTTCATTAACCTCCTACATCAACAAATCGAATGAAATCGACATCAAATTCATAACCTAAGGCACATATGCGCATCATTTTATCAAAACCTTAATTGATTTTTATCCTACTTCTGCATCAAGGAATATTCCTTGATAATTCCTAATTTTATCATATTATATTATTTAATTTTGACAATAAATAAAAAATTCTTACAAATAATCAATTGGATATTTATTTAATTGATTAAAATCAAAGTTGTCAAATTTAATGATTTAATTTAGAATAAAGTTGATTAAATGATTGATTAACCCATAAATCAATTGTTTTAATTCAAAAATCAGTTAAGTTGAGAATTGAATAGAGGTAAAATGGATTCACCTCTATTGAAATGTGTGTGTATACTGTATGGGGGAAATATCAGATTCACTCCTAAATCCAAATTCCCAAAGGAGAAATCCAATTTGATCAACCAAAAAGGTTAATACACAATCGAATCAATCTAAGGAGAATATGGAAGAGAGAGAGAATAACCCTATGTTTCCCTATGGTTGAATTGAAGTCTTTAGTAATTGAAATATAAATACTAACCTCAAATTAGGGAAGATTTGGAAAATGTCAAATTCTGATGTCTGTGTATACTTTTGGGCAGTTCTGCATCTTGTGCTAGACTAGAAATGCCGAGACAGAGAAAACCCAAAAATCTTTCTCCAAGATGAGCTTAGGTCAAGTTTGACCCTCATAAAAGGTCAAATACTAAATTCTTTATTTGAAGTCCGATTCTGATTCTATTCACAGATCTTAGAAGTTCACTGAAAAGGGTATCCAAATTCTCTCTCAGATCTGAAATCCCACACATGTACCTACAAGAAAAAGAGGGTTTTTGTTGTTTTTTTGAGGGGTTTGCCTTGGTCAAACCCTGGTTTGGAATCAACCTTAATATTGAAATTGAAATAGGAATGCTAGCAAGTAGTAGAAAAGGATCTAACAATGAAGCTATGCAATTCAATAGATATGTAATTGTATTTTGAATGTAAACAAGTATATTGATATGAAAGCTTGAACAAAACAATAAATGTAAATCAAACCTCCATGCAGATTGTATGCTTGGAATCCACCTTGAAGGAAGAATGAAATATATGGATCATGAAGATGAACAAAGGATCTTGAAGATGAAAAAAGGATCTTGAACGAAGATCACACCATCATGATGGCTACATCTAGGGTTTGAATGATGAATCTTGAATGCTTGAACCAAATCCCTTTCAATGGATTGAATGCTTTAAATCCTTGATCTTCAATGGAGAACTTGAATGGAGAAGAGGACTTGAATGCTTGAATGGATGCTTTCTTGATCACCTTGAGAGCTTGCACATGAAATTTCTTGAGATGAGATGTGAAGAATGGATGTTAATTGCTTGATTGTGGATGAGAAAATGAGAGAGGAAGGCCTCCTTTTATAGTGAACTAGGGCACAATCCTCTAGAGGGGCCACCTTGGAGAATTAAATCCCAATTAGGTCCTAACCTTTAAAAAATATACCTAGATTAAATGCAATTAGAGGATTTACCATCCCAAAACCTGAAATGGCCAACCCGGAGGTGGGAAAATAAATATCCTAAAAGCTCGATGCCCAAAAATCAAAGAAATTGGAAATTTGAATGAGGGGGGCAAAATCAAGGTTGGATCTAACCTAGTCAAGTTTAACCTCGATCTTGACCTAGTCAGGTTTGAGCTCGATCTTGACCTAGTCAAGATCAACCTCAAATTTGACCTTGGGTCCAAATTTAGTTAGAACCAAGTCAGGAGGTCCCGGGGATGCCCATAAACCTAGAAATGATATCAAAATAGGACAGAATGCTAGGGATAGACATACAATCCTATGATTACTATGATGAAGGCTAGGAGGACCTATTTATAAATCCTATCTAGAAAATAGAGCCATGGAAAAGGGAAATTAAGGAGAATCCTCAAGATCCTAACCCTAATTTCACCTAGAATGAAGAAATCAAGTGCAGGGAAGAAGTGGAAAGTGGGGAGAAAGCCAAATACATGCAAAGACCCAATCAAGGTGCTTAACATGACCCAAAACCACTTACTCAAAGGGATAAATTCTCTTAACATGGAATTGCTTCCATTTTAAGATGATACATTAAGCCCCCACTTTAGCATGAGTATGGACTCGATGCAAACTCTTGGTAAAGGAGAAGAAAGAGGAGATCCAAGTAGATTCACAAAGAGATAAAATAACACTTAGCTAAGGACACGAGCCCTTAGACTAAGGATTCTACCTCAACATACACACCTGGGAGTGCCAAAAGAAGAAGGGTTAGTACTAAATAACCCAAATCAATTAGCATAAGAAACCTTGCTAAGAAATATTTCTCATACTAATATCATATTTGGAAAGCTATCATAAAAGCATAACAGTTTACATAGGAAAGAGAAGAGCAACACTATAAATAACATAGCTTCATGATCCCATCCTATTAGCATGAAAGAAAAAGAGAGAAAAGAGAAAGTGATTACCTCACCTAGTAAGATGCCCACCTTACCGTGAATCACCCTGGAGGGAGAGCCCAATAGGTTCACCCATAAACTGTGCTTGCAAATGTAATGTGTCTTTTGACAACTTCTAGAATACCCATAGATCCACCTTCTTGTATCACTATGAATATGAAATGCGTGTCTCCTCAAGATTTAGCAACTTACGTGCATCACCTTTGGAAGATTTAGCATATAAATGTGTGTCTTTTTAGGATTTAGCAACTTATGTGTGTTACCTTCCAAGATTTAGCATATTTGAAACTGGAAATGCATGTCCCTTCAGGATTTAGCAACTTATGTGCGTTACCTTCAGAGGATTTAGCATATTGAAAAATTTGAAAAATGTGTCTCCTCAGGATTTAGCAACTTATGTGCATTGCCTTCAGAAGATTTAGCATACAAATGCATGTCTTTTCAGGATTTAGCAACTTATGTGCGTTACCTTCCAAGATTTAGCATGTAGAAATTAAAAAACTATAGTACAAGGGAGACCCCATATATGCCCCCCTCCTTAATATGGCAAAAACATACTATTTTGACATGTTAAGGAAAGAAAAAGAACAAGGATAAAGCCTTTATCAACATCAAGACAATATCCTCAATCAACACCCAGTCCAAGCCAAGAAGGTCATAGCTCCTATGAGGCCATGGAAGGGATGAATGTAAAGATATATCATGAAAGAAGTGAAAAGAAAGTAACCCTTATGAGGGATAGCACACTATTCAATTTCCAAGGTGAGAGATATATCAACCATGGGAACCCAATGTCAAACGATAAAAATAGGTTATGATCAAGGACATAGATCCTTAATGCAAACCAAAATTTTCATGTATGATTGAATGTCACATAATATATAGATACTACTTACCCAAGGAAAAAGGTAAATTTTGGAAAGACAGAAGGAAATGGCATCCTTGCCCCCCAAGTGTAGGAAGAAATATGGAAGGGGATACCTACTTCACAATGCAAGGAGATATCCAGTTTAGCAACAATGTATACCATATCCTGAGTGAGGGATATTGACCCCTACATCCAAGAATATAGATAATCATGAAAAGGATATGTCACTCATGGAAAAGGATCCTCAAAATAAGAGATCTTATCAACAAGACCCCCCACCAAAGAGGAGTGATTTAGATAAAATATCATCTTTCAACAGCGAGAACAAAGATTCAATCATCAAGCCCCTGCAAACAAGAGGAAGAGGAATCTTTGGAATGAGGGAAACAACTCTAACACTAAAGCAAGGGTGAGATTTTATAAAGAACATAATTTGCAACATGGAGAAGAAGTGACGACTTAGGACAACAAATTCTCATGTAAAAAGGTTATCCATAGTTAGAACATCTATCAATATGTTGAAATAATGTTACAATGTAAACAAATATCACTAAGCTAAGGAAAGCGGTTCCCTAGTCAAAGACAAAAAAAGAGGTACCTTGCCCCCCAGAGATAGAGACAAGGGATACCTTTGAAAAACAAATGTCTTAGAAAAGACATCTTGAAATATTCTATGGATGATTAAAAACATAATGCAAAACCATAGAAAAGTAGGAGAAAAAGAATACCAATTAAGCTCAAGACATATTATATATACTAAAAGCCTAATGGATCCTAGGAGATTGGATGAAAATACACCTCTTGCCCCCCAGTCATGAGACAAGAGGGAAAGAACATCTACATTATATCTAAAGGAGGGGAATCCCCTATATCAAAATTATGAAGGAATTGTAAAACTACACAAGAGTGAGATATAATTCCTAAAGCAACTCTTTCTCTAACATATAACTTGAAATGTTTACAATCAGCAAGTAAATGTTTGTTACTATAATGAAAAGGACATTTATAGTTGTATAGAGCATCTATTGGCATAGGTCTAAAGATTTCTTTCTTGGAATTCATTAGCTCAACATATACCTTCTTAGCAATTTCTTGACGAGTAGTAGAGTTATCTAATATAGGTGTGGGGAGAAGAATGTGAAGAGGAGGACGATGTTTAGCATCACCGACCTTAACTTGAGACTTCAAACAACCAACACCATACCTATCCGGTTTAGGGGGGATATGAACTAGAAACCTAATACCATGCTCATTAACTCCTAGCCCTAAACCTTTATAACCTTGTTTAGTCACCATATTATATCCAGTAGTGTATATATTATGTAAAGCTTCTAGAGGAGGTGATTGTTTATCATGTTCATGAGTAAAGGTTGTGTAAGGTGGGATAATAGGTTTTGAAGAAGTTTCTTTACCCTTTCCTTTAATATCATCATGAATCAGAGGAGAAGGTAAATCAAAGAAATCTTGCACATCTGCATCCTGAACTATAGCTTGAATCCCATCATAAGTATGAGAAGAGCGAGGATGAACAGATGATGCAGGAGCATCCTAGGTGTAAGAGAAATCTTGCATCACCCAAAAATATTTCTATTTTTGTATTCAATAAGGGCTATCTTGTGCAGAGCTACTATTTATGGAAACTTGTTGATTTTAGTAAGTTGGTCATAAATCTCCAAATGTTCTGATTTTACATGTGGAGGTTCATCTCAGTCATATCAGCTTGCCAATAAAGTTTCATGGCTAGATCAAGTCTAGTTTTGAAGATATTGAAGATTTTCGGTATTGGTAGCAGGGTACAAAAACTTTGAACTCAGTTTTGAAGGCTTTAGAGGCCTTAGATGAGGTCAAAAATTTGGGTGATAGGCACTTGTGTGAGTCAAGCCCATAGAGCGCTTTGTGGCTTTTCCGAAATGGGGTTATAATAGTCAATCGGGTCAACTGGTGATGACTTATGGTCTCCGGAAGTCGGGTCACCTAAAATGGCAGAAAATAATTTTCCTTCAAAATTTCTGTTCGGGTTTCAAAAGTTATTTTGAGTCGACTTTGATGTAATAAATTGAAAAATAAAATAATTCTAAGTTTGGTCGGCCCTTAGGGCTAAATTTTTGGAACCTTCTCGGGTGGTGGAAAATGCCTATATAAAGAAGGCCCGTAGTGTTGTCTAGGGTAGTTCTAGGTAGTAGATCTGGGTATTGATTCGAGGCTTTGTCTTACAGAATATTGTAAGGGAATGCCCATGTGGCTTTGCATATTGTAATTCTGAAAGTTTGTAATTCCACATTTGTGGAGATAATAAGAAGCCAATTTTCTGTTCTTGCATATTGTTGTTGTTGTTTCTCTATTTCTATTATGTGTTTGTGGTATTAAGAAGAGCACCCTTCATCAACAGATGGAGAATTAGGTATCGAATTAGGATTAGGAATATTAGGATTAGGATGAGGATTGATAAGATTAAAATTAAGAAGATTAGGAGATGGTGTGTCATCTACCAAATTCTTCACATAATCTAAAAGATGAATAAGGCTACCACATAAATCCCTAAGAAAAGTTTTAAATGTAGGCAGACTAGTGTCGGTCAACTTCACAAAAACATAAGCAAGAGCAAAGTGAAGGGTCATCAACATAATGAAGTGAATGATACTCTCATAAACATCATAGGTATTATAAAGAGATGTTAAAAGAAGAGTAATAATGAACATAAGTACACACCAAAGCATCTTAACAATCACCATAGAAAATGAAATGCAAGAAATATTTTTGGATTTTATTGATTATATAGTTTTTTTTGAATTTTTGAATTTTAAAATGCAAGAGCATAAACTAGATCTAATCTAAATGCAAGAAAGGATCTAAAATCTAACACAATAGGGCATCTAATTCCACAAAATAAAGGAGAGTTAGTATGTTGGGTTCACCAAAATGAATAGAGGTAAAATGGATTCACCTCATTGAAATGTGTGTGTATATTGTATGGGGGAAATATGAGATTCACTCCTAAATCCAAATTCCCAAAGGAGAAATCCAATTTGATCAACCAAAAAGGTTAATACACAATCGAATCAATCTAAGGAGAATATGGAAGAGAGAGAGAATAAACCTATGTTTCCCTATGGTTGAATTGAAGTCTTTAGTAATTGAAATATAAATACTAACCTCAAATTAGGGTAGATCTAGAAAATGTCAAATTCTGATGTCTGTGTATACTTTCAGGCAATTCTGCAACCTGTTCTAGACTGGAAATGTCGAGATAGAGAAAACCAAGAAATCTTTCTCTAAGATGAGCTCAAGTCAGGTTTGACCCTCATAAAAGGTCAAATACTACATTCTTTATTTGAAGTTCGATTCTAATTCTGTTCCTAGATCTCAGAAGTTTGCCAAAAAGGGTATCCAAATTCACTCTCAGATCTAAAATCCCACACCTGTACCTACAAGAAAAAGAGGGTTTTTGTTGTTTGTTTGAAGGGTTTGCCTTGGTCAAACCCTGGTTTGGAATCAACCTTAATATTGAAATTGAAATAGGAATGCTAGCAAGTAGTAGAAAAGGATCTAACAATGAAGCTATGCAATTCAATAGATATGTAATTGTATTTTGAATGTAAACAAGTATTTGATATGAAAGCTTGAACAAAAAAATAAATGTAAATCAAATCTCCATGATTGTATGCTTGGAATCCACCTTGAAGGAAGAATGAAATGGATCTTGAAGATGAACAAAGGATCTTGAAGGAAGATCACACCATCATGATGGCTAGATCTAGGGTTTGAATGATGAATCTTGAATGCTTAAACCAAATCCCTTCAATGGCTTGAATGCTTTAAATCCTTGATCTTCAATGGAGAACTTGAATGGAGAAGAGGACTTTTATGCTTAAATGGATGCTTGCTTGATCACCTTGAGAGCTTGCACATGAAATTGCTTGAGATGAGATGTGAATAATGGATGTTAATTGCTTGATTGTGGATGAGAAAATGAGAGAGGAAGGCCTCCTTTTATAGTGAACTAGGGAAAAATCCTCTTGAGGGGCCACCTTGGAGAATTAAATCCCAATTAGGTCCTAACCTTTAAAAAATATACCTAGATTAAATGCAATTGGAGGATTTACCATCCTGAAACCCAAAATGGCCAACCTAGAGGCGGGAAAATAAATATCCCAAAAGCCCGATGCCTAGAAATCAAAGAAATTAGAAATTTAATTGAGGGGGGAAAAATCAAGGTTGGACCTGACCTAGTTAGGTTTGAGCTTGATCCTGACCTAGTCAGGATCAACCTCGAATTTGACCCTGGGCCCAGATTCAGTCAATACCAGGTCAGGAGGTCCTGGGGATGCCTAGAAACCTAGAAATGATATCAAAATAGGATAGAATGCCAAGGATAGACATAAAATCCTATGATTACTATGATGAAGGCTAGGAGGACCTATTTCTAAATCTTACCTAGAAAATAAAGCCATGGAAAAGGGAAATTAAGGAGAATCCTCGGGATCCTAACCCTAATTTCACCTAGAATGAAGAAATCAAGTGCAGGGAAGAAGTGGAAAGTGGGGAGAAAGCCAAATACATGCAAAGACCTAATCAAGGTGCTTAACATGAACCCAAACCACTTACTCGGAGGGCTAAATGCTCTTAACATGGAAGTGCTTCCATTTTAAGATGATACAAGAATAAATCACTTTTTAAATTAAATTAATTCATATTAAATCACGCACAATTAGAAAAGCAGTCAACTTTAAATCAATTGTTAATTTCAATTTGTTAACTTTCCAAACTCAACATATGATTGTGAGTTGAAAAAGTGAACTAAACTCTATTTGGAGTTAAAAAGTGCTTTTGCATGATTTTATGAGTTGATCTTTTTCTGATTTCTTGTTAACTCAAAAATCAACCTGAGTTTATCAAGAGTGATTTATGGCTTTTATCAATGCATCCTCAAGCCATGGATTTCTATATAAATGAGGCTCAGTCTTTCATCTTTCCCCCCGAGAATTTGCATACTTGAACTCTGGCGAATTTGCATCTGAAGAATCACGCTTTTTTGAAACAGGCAATTTGTGAGATCTTTGTTTTTAATTCATCCATTTTGATAGCATCCATAGCATTGTTAGAATAGATTCAATTTGCATATCATTTCAATCCATTCTAGACTTGTTTCATATCAGTTTTTCATCTTATTGCATACAAAATCCAAAAAAATAGATTAATCTACATTCATCTTTCATCCATCTTTTAGCATTAAATCCTTCATTTAGGTGTTGCATTGTCATTGATCTCGGTCTAAATCTGAGAATACCATACTTGCACCTACTAGAAGGTAGTAAATCACCTGGTTAGCTATATTGTTCCTATTTGCAGATTTCTTGATTTGCTAACCTCTAATGTTTTACTGAAGTGTTGTGTCTCCAGCTAGGTACAAAATTCACATGCACATTTAGCACCAACACATTATATCATATTCAAGTTTATTGACAATTTTATTTTCATTTAGTAGATGTTTTGTATGTATGGTTTCATGGTTGTTAGATTGTATATGCAAAATGTGGTTTAAAATTTTCTATTGTATTTCATTTTCATGGTCGTGATAAGTATCACAACACATATTCATATACATGTGTTATTCATTCATGGGTATATCATGGTGATGAATATCCATTAGAAGCCTCTCCTACTCTCTGGTTAAGATTATACCCTCATCTATATTTGGAAAATACAAAAGAATGTATTCATTGAATATCTATTGTAGGGATTTGTACCTGTCAATTCAGATATTGAGCTAATAGAGATCTTTTTCAATTTTTTTTATTAGATAATGTTCTTTTGTGGGATAGAGTTATATCATTGGAAGAAATATATTCTAACTAATAGATTTTTGGCAACTCCACTGGGGACTGAACAATTATTTTGAGATCACTCACTTAAGCATGAGGGAATAATGGTGCTACCTCATGAAAAAATATTTCATGTCTTGCATCCAGATATAGGGTTTCAAAATGACCAGGAAGATATCACTAGTTAGTTGAATACCCTTTCTTGGAGATCACAAAGAAGTGCTGAAGATTATAGACAACTGAGTTTAGTCTTGAAAAGAGAAGAAGAATTAGAAGAAAATCTACAGTTATTTTTTAAAATAAAATAATAGAGACAAGCTCAAAAATTTCCCATGATGCCAAGAGAACCGACCTTGGGAAGAGAAACTTAGAGATTAGTAAGTTTCAACAAATATGGATACTTGAAGATATACAAGAAGTGTGGGAGAAAGAGGAGAAGTAATCTTGTGTTCAAATAAATTAGTAAGGAAATTTTTTCTCTAGTGAAGCCCATTCATTGGAGTAGAAGCATCCCTCCCTCCTCTCCGAAGAAGTCAAACATTTCACCTCCCATTCTCCAAGTCCTAACCCTACATGGTGTTACAGTACCCTCAAAAGTTAGTTTCAATCCTATCCCTTTCTCATTACCGAGAAGAATGGCTTTGTCAGTACCTTGGGGGACAGTAATTGGCCCAATTAATCTTATTTATCAGAATGACCTTCCTTGTGGGTCCAGGAATAATTTCCCAAAATTACTTGGTGGTGGAAAGGTGTCCCCAAATAAACACATTGCTGCATTTTTTGCAGCTTGTGGAGTACTCGTAGTGTAACATGGAGATGTGGTAGTCTACCTATTTGTGGAGACACTCATCTATGGAGATACTGATTAGTTTCATCACCTACGTTCAGGCTGTATTAAAAATTGGGACACTATGAGGACAAGATTCGAGGCTAGGTTCAAAAGTGATGAAGATGAGCACTCCCTTCTAGCACAATTAACCCAGATTAAGAAGGAAATCTCCATTCCCATGTGGAAATTTGTGGCCAAGTTCAAAAAAATAATTAATAAAATTCTGGTTAATAAAAGGCCCACCACAAATAATCAGAAGTGTTTCTTCTTGAATGCCATGCCTCCTGATATCAACTTCCATTTAAGGAGGGTGTAGATAGTGACTTTAGCAGATGTGAAAACTACCACTATTGGGCTAGAATATGACTTCATTACAACCGGAAAGTGGAAGGAGTTATAAGCTAGCAACAGTGGTAATAGTAATAAAAACTAAATAAAAGACATGTTGCAAAGATTGCCAAATGATGTGATAGCTCTAAAGATGTAGTTACTAAAGGAAAATCCCCCTTTCAACCAGCCTTACCAAGATATTTTCAGGAGGAAATATGAAGGGAAATAATTATAGCTTCCACCAATGCATCAACAATTGGCTATTAAAGCTCCCTCAAAATATAAGAATGGAAACATGTGTGTGTTCCACCTTATAACAGGTCATGATGGAGGTACCTTCCTGAAGATGACCAGATATATGTAGCTGCTCACCATTGATGAGACTATGGGAGATAACCTAGGTGGAGAAACAAAGTCAAATTATAATGGAGACTCTAAAAAATTACTACCTAGAGTATGAATCTCAGTCAAAAGGTGAAGGTGATTATTTTTCAATGCTTGGTGAATCCTCAATGGCTACCATGAAAAGGATTCAAAAGGGTAAAAAAAAGGGGGTTTCTATTCTACAGGAGGAATGGAAACTTGATATCTATACCTCCTAAGGAATCAGATCAAATGACCATGCCTCAAAGTACTTTTTTTCTGGGTAAGGAACCTAATTTGTTTGATATTGTCCAATTATACAAAGAGTCATGCATTCAAATATCTCCTTTAGATTATTTGAAGTTAAACTCCTCAGAACTGCAATGATTAGTAGAGCAATGTAAGTCAAGTAATATAAGTGTTAATGCATGCTCGAGTATGGTTTCTGAAGATGAACCATTTTTTTAGAAGAAAACCAATATGATGCTAGTGTGTTATTCACTACCCCAGACCACAAGCCAAAACCATTATATGTATCTCTCTTTATTAAAAAATACAATCTTAGTAACTGCATCTTAGACTCAGGAGTTTCTGATAATGTAATGCTGACACCAGTAGCTAAGGCCCTTAGCTTATCCCTAAAAAAAAACTTTAGCAGATTTTATTCAATGGATGCAAATAAGGTCCCATTGGTGAGCCAAATTAAGGATGCACAAGTGGCCCTTGCAACACACCCATCTAAAAGATTGAAACTCACCATTCTAGTAGAAGATATACCAGCTAGTTATGGTATGTTATTAAACATAATATTTTGCAAGGACATGGGAAGAGAAATCAAATTTGACTAGTCTCATGCAAACATACTTGTAAAAAATAAGAAGGTTAAGATAGAACTCAAAGGAAAGGCCAAATTTACTATGTTGAAGTTTGATGATCCGAAAGCATAGATTTTGTATGAAGAAAAAATATTTGGCAATTACATGTTGTTTATTGAGTCTTATATTTCATATTTTAGAAATAAAGGGGTGGAAGCATAGTTATGGACTTTGGAGTTTGATGGAAGTTGTGCCTCTTGTGGGTCTGGTACAAGACTAGTGGTAATTTCTCCTCAAGGGGATGTCATTCATCTGTCCTACAAATTGGAATTCAAGAACACAAACAACACTACTGAATATGAAGCTTTTTTTATCGAGAATCATTGTAGCCAAGGAGAGAGGTGTGAAAATGCCAAAAGAAAAGGGTGATGCAGAATGGATAGTGAAACAAGTCATGGGGCTCTTCTCTATTAAGAATCACAGATTAAAAAATTACAAAAATAGGGTATGGGATGAGATAAAGAGCCTCAAAGAATTTTAAATAGAAGCAGTGCCCAGGGAACAAAAATTCCAAGTTGATTCCCTAGTAGTATCAACGTCTCTCCTACTACCTCATCCAGAATTTGTAGACCATAAGTACATGGTTGAGCTAGTACATAGGAAAAACATCCCTGGCAATGTAGAATCCTAGCAGGTTTTTGAGTATGACCAGTGACTCCAACTATTCTTGGAGAATGCTGAGATGTTTACTAAACAATATTCTGAAGGAGGATAAAATCCTTGTACCAATTTCTCTATAGATAAAAAAGGGGACCTGGAGCAAGGGATTATGTAGTTAAAAGGAAAAAATATTCCCTTAGGTATGTTCTCTTTATAAAATTTGTTTGATAGGCATGATGCATATGTGAAGAAGAAGAGAGAAGAAAGGGGAAACACCTCCAAGGAGTATGAAATATCAAATATAAGAGATGACCAAAACCCAAAGATAATTAATTTTGGAAAATGTTGTACGGAGGAGGAGAAAGTAAAATTGAAGTAGATACTGATATCTTATCATGATGTATTCACTTGGAGCTATGATGATTTTAAAGATCTACATGGAGGGAAAATTCAAGCACCACATCCACCTTAAACCTGAAGTATCTCCTTTTTTCTAGAATTAGAGGAACTTTAAATCCCAAGATAGAAGACAAAATCTTTCAAGAGATTGATAAGATGCTAAAAGTATGAATTATCTACCTGATTCATCATTCTACTTGGGTAGCGAATATAGTCCCAGCCCAAATGAAGAATGGGGAGATAAGAATCTGCGTAGACTTTAGAAATTTAAATCAGGCATCACCGAAAGACAACTTTGCATTACCAAACATGGATGATTTTTTGTAGACGGTGGCAGGTTCAAAGATGTCCATGTTAGATGAGTTTTTGGGTTACAACCAGATAGAGGTTGATGAGGGAGATCAACACAAAACATCCTTCACTATACCATGGGGCACCTTTTCCTATAACAGGATTCCCTTTGGGCTAATTAACATAGGTGCCACCTTTTAGCATGAAATGGACTTATCTTTCAGAGACCTAATTAAAGAATAAGATAATAGTGGTGTACTTAGATGACCTCATAGTGTTCTTGAAGAAATAAATAAATTACTTGCACAACTTGGAGGTAACCCTAGAAAGTGGTTGGAAACACATAATCTCCTTGAATCTAAAGAAGTTGATCTTATGTGTGAATGAAGGAAAGATGTTGGGCCATATTTTCTCTCATAAAGGAATTCACATAGACCTTGAAAGAATTAGGGTAATTCAATAACTTATCCTCCCTTAAAGAAAAATTGGAGTGAAATCATTTTTTGGTCAAGTTAATTTCCTGAGAAAGTTTGTACCTAGCTTTTCTGAGATTACCAAACATATATCTAATATGATGAAGGGGAATCAAGGATTTAGGTGGAGCAAGGCTAGTAAAGAATATTTTAGAAATATAAAAGAAGCTATAGCTTATGCACCTATGTTGGCACACCCCAATTTCAGGAAAGAGTTTATCATTTATTGTTATGCTTCAGAACACACTATGTCTACCATATTATTGCAAGAAAATGAAGAAAAGGTCCAAGAACTGATAGCATTCACGAGTGTCCCATTGAAGAACCATGAGATAAAATACTTAGAAATGGAGAAACGTGCTTTTTCCATGGTCAAGGCATTGTAGCATTTTAGATTTTACATGCTTCACCCCCATGCAGTAATCTTTGTTTCATAACCTATGGTCAAGAGTATTTTAACACAAAAAGAGGTAGGATGAAACACTAGAGGGTCTAGATTGCAAAGGTACAAGAGTATGGCATTGAAATCAAGCCAAAAAAAACTAGTCAGAGGAAGAGGCATCTTCCAGATGATAGATGAAAGTGAACCCGACCAAAAAGAAGACTCTCCAAAAGTACTAATGTTGAACTTACAAGATCCCTAGTTTTCAGATGTGGCATACTTCTTAACCTATGGTGAATTCTTGGAAGGTATCTCTCCTAAGAAGAGGAGAAACCTAAGGATGAAAGATAATAAATATGTCATTCGGAATGGAAAGTTATACAAGAAAGCTCTAGAAAAAACTTTCTTGAGATGTGTGGATAAGAAATAACAAGAAAAGGTATTGAAGGCTTTCCATGTTGAAGCTTGTGGATGTCACTTCTCTTCTATAGTGACAACCTTCAATATTTTGAGGCAATGCTATTAATGGCCAGGGATGTTCAAAGATTCCTACCAATGGGAGTCAAAGTATGATAAATGTATAAAAATTTCTAGTAAACCCCAATTGGCTACACTACATTTAAAACCTATGGTGATAGAAGGAACTTTTCAGCAATGGTGCCTAGATTTCATAGGAGTTATTAACCCACATTCAAGTACAAGACATACACATATAATCATCACCATAAACTACTTCACAAAATGGGTCGAGGCCAAAGTGGTAAAGAAATCAACTTCTAAGGTTGTTTGCGAATTTCTGAAAGAAAACATTCTATCACGTTTCGGGGTTCGCACAAAGATGGTGATAGATAACGGTGCATACTTTTTTCAGCTAAAATATTACAATTTTTTTATGACCATGGAATCCAGTTAGCACATTCATCTAATTACTATCCTCAAGGCAATGACTATGCATAATATAGTAACAAGAACTTGATTATTATTATGAAGAAGTTAGTGTCAAAAACTCAGAATAATTGGCACAAGAAGTTGTATGAAGCTCTCTAGGAAGACATAATTACTCCTAAAAGAGCCATTGGTATCTCTCCTTTCAAGTCGGCATATGTAACTAAATCCAACTTACCCCTCCCTCTTGAGCTCTCCATATGTGAACTTCAAATAACATTAGAAGGTGCTACGTTTCATGAAGGACCTAAGAAAAAAATTTTGTATTTGAAAAAACATGAAGAAGAAAGGGAAGAAATGGTTGATAAGATAAGTCAGCATCAACAAAGAGTCAAAAACATATTTGATAAAAGGGTCCTAGGTCTCAAAAATTCATGGAAGGAGATTAGGTCTTACTCTGGGACAAAGGGAAAGAACCCAAATGTATGCATGCAAAATTTTATTCATTATGGAAAGCTCCATTCAAAGTACATTAGGTGTGTGGGTCTAATTCTTATAGACTGGCTTATCTAGATGGTGTGATCTTACCATTATCATATAATGAGAAATATCTAAAATTATATCAATAGTAAATCAAGAAATATTTTTTTGTACCATAGTAATATTTTATTTTTGTGTTGTGTTTTGTGTTTGGTCTTGTCTTAGGTTCAGTTAATTTTTACCTTGTTCAATCCTTTGCTATGTGAAAATATAGATTCTAAGTCCCTACTATGTCCCTCATGGTCCTTGTCCCCAGTTAGAGCCAACTATTGCCATATTTTAGTTCCTATATGTGAAATTATCTTATGAATCCTCCTACTACCCAAGGGTCATGTTCTTGTAATTTAATTCAAACCTTATCGTTGAGTCAGGTTATCAAAAAATTGAATAATCATGTCTAGTCAAGTTTTTCTCCTTTGGTACTAAGTCATGTTAGAACCCGATGAATATCAAATCCAATTCTCAAATTCACATGAAACAGGCTAAATGCAAAAGTTTGGGAAAATCATTCTTTAACTACTAAATATGTTTGAAAATAGTAGTAGAGAAGTGTGATTTTTGAAATTCCAAAAAGAGAAATCTTTGTTCGGGAAAAAGGGTTTTAAAGTACTCATTTTATCAGAAAGCAAGGAGGAGAAGTGGGATTTATGAAAGACTAGGATAACATCTGAAGAAGGAAACCTCCAATGATCATGAACGGTAGCTAATTAGAGTAATAAGTTATTTTTATTATTAATTAAATCATATTGATTTAATTATTAAGTCACTTATTATCTCATTCTTTACTTAAGCTAAAATTTAGGCATATAATAATTAATTCTTTTATTAATTATTATTATGCAACCTATGTTTCCTTTTGGGGTTTTAATCTCCTTTTATAAGGATTGATCTCTCTTTTAATCAAAACACAACATATTCATTTTTATTGTATTGAAACTTTTGTTTTTGCACATCAAGAATGTCTCTCTTTATGGATCCTTGCATTCAGGCCTTCATAGCTTTTTCTTCTCTCTTTCTATGATAGGTGTTTGCATGCAAGTGATTCTTGGGATCTATGAGTGGTTTTCTCATCAACTCCAATATGGTATCAAAGATTTTAATCTTCATGCCCCTGTTCTCTTCTTGAGATATTTGTCCTTGTTCATCAGATCTATGATTTTCAAATGTTTTGTGTTGGATCTGGTGGACCTTTGTTTCTAGTCACTTTGGGCTCAAACATACCTCACCATTGAGCTCAGAGTGCCCAAAAATACCTATTTATGTATAAAAATTGTCCAATATGGAAAAAATGTATATTCAAGGAATTTTTTTTTAGTACCAAGGTTGTACAGCTCTAGTACACACTCTAAGGTGGAGAAGTTTTGTTTTGGTAGCTAACAAGACTGCTAGCGACCATTGCTAGTGGGACCACCAGCAGAACCACCAATGGGTCTACCACAGTTACTGTCGAGATGCCCCCTGCTGGAGTCTCATGGGTGACCAAGGTCTAAGCCCCAGTCCCCTCTCCACCAGCTCCCTAGTCACCACATGACCATGGGATGAAAATTTTCAGCCCCCAAGCTCTATCATTTTTTTTGTGGTGATAGTTTTTTGACTATCAATTTTAAGCATGTGACTTGTTGATGTCAGCACTAGATCAACAAATTTCATGCACACGTTTTGGGCCTTGTGGAGCACTTGTTGGTTTTTTTCTCATAACTTGAGAATATGGTGTCAATTTTGGGAAAATAAGATATCTTCAAAAAGCTCTTTCTGAGCTCTATCCAGATCTGGAGGTTTGAATTTATGATTTTTCTTTTTTGATGGTGTTTTTTTTTGTCAAAGCTAGAAGGTACTTTTCTGCACTCTAGGAGTCATATCTTGCACATCTAGACTCCTTTTTTGGAAAACAAGATATCATTGGAAAGCTTGTCCTATGGAATTCCTAGTGCTAAAAGTATTTTTTCTAGATTCTGCTCCAGGTATATTTTATTTAGTTTTTTACATTTATGCACTCTGGTGAATATCTTGGATGTTTCAGGTCTTGGGATCTCTTCCTTGTATGGGATGGCCCATCTTCGACTATTATTCATGTTTCTATTGATCCCTATGTTATGATTCTATTAGTGTCTAACACTTTGTCATTTTATAGGCAATGTTGGTCGGTCATCATTGCGATCGAGCCATCTTATTAAGGCCAAGTCATGTATAAACTTGTATAGTTACCGAGTAGTAGTTACTGTTGAGAAAGTCAGAGGTCACTGAGTACTTTAGTAGTCACTGAGAAGTTTATGCTAAGCTGTATAGAATAGTCAATGCCGAGCACTAGTATATGAAGAATAGTAATTGCCAAGCATTGGAGACTTCATATGTAAGCTAGTTTTGACATATGTGTTTGTTATGGTGAAAACACCAAGGTAAACCATTTTGGATGACTTCTATGCATGATTTAAGGATCGTTGAGTGAATCAAGGAGATGATTACACTTTGTAATTATTATTTTTAATCCCTATACAAGCCATATAACCTATCAAAAATAGGGAATGCTTAAGTGACATAAGAAATGAATCTAGATCATTGATCTTGATCTATATGATTGATCAGATATTTATATAAGGAGATATCAAAACCCTAAACATTGTAAGAAAAAAGAATAACATAGAAGATCTCTTGTATATAGAACATAGTAGTGTTTTGATTGTTAGAGGTAGAGAACAAGTAGAGTGATTGAGAAAAGAAGTGAAGGATTGAACAAAGCTATATTTGATTTTGGAGATCAAACAAGTATTGGAAGGAGAAGATCTGTTATCAACATTTACAATGAAAACTGAAGGATCAAGTAATGATACATTTTAGCAGGTGAATTAGGGTAAATCTCTTAACAAAGTGGTCCTCACAAGCCTTTATAAATCTCTTAACCGAGTGCTTACTTAGCTATAAGTTTCAAATCTTTTAATCAAGGTAGATTATATAATTTTGTAAGCTCTTAATAGGGTAGACCCCTCACAAGGTAGATCATCTAAAGTGATTAAACATTGTAGCCCTAACAAACACACTTTATACTATAGTCATGAAGATTTGTAGGTGTCATCCCCACCCCAATTTTACCTTTCAAGGGTTTCTAGGTAACCAAAATTTTATGTGTTATGTGTTTCATTTGATGGATGTGATTAGAATATTAGTTTCATTTCACTATTGAAATCTATGTTTATGATATGCATGTGGAATTAGTTTCAAAGAGGAGAATTATTGGAGATAAATGATTCACCCCCCTCTTAGTATCTCACTTTCCCATATTATATTTCCAACAGTTTCTACAACTTTATATATTCTTTGATAATTATAGACATCTTTTGTAAGCATTCTTTTATGCAAACACACTGAGATAAAGTGCCATTTTATTGCATACTTGGGATCTTGCACATCTTTATGCCTTTTGTACTTGCACTCCATTATAAAGTTCCATGGGGGGTTTTATGTTTGTCTTTATTTTCCATCTACCTTTGTCAAGTGAGTGTTCCTTCCATGACAATTGCCTCAAAATGTCTTTATATGTGTTTGTACTTTTTGTGCACCTTCAATGTTCCTAGTTGTTCATGATGTAGTTCTAATTGGACAATCTTTTCAATGTACCTATCACCTCTCCCTTGTTCACATTATGGGGGGTTTCTACTATTTGTTCTTATGCTTCCTTGGTTCAATGGAGTAATCTATGTATTCAATATTTGTTCCTATGTACTATGCAAATGTAGTGGCTGGGTACCTATGCATTTCAGTGAGATGGATCATTTACCATATGGACACTCTTTCATTCCTATTTTTTGGAGGCAATCTTCCATATTTGATTGATCAAATCTTTAGGCTTTGGTGTTTTATGCCATCCGTATCTTTGATTTTAGTTATTTTCCTTTGTTTTCCTCTTGATTCAAGTAGTGTCATTTGAGGGAACTCATATAGATTACACTCTTCTCTACTTGGTCATGTTCTATTTTAATGGAGCTAAGTGATTCATACTCAACTACATTGTTAGTACAACTGAATGTGAATCTAGAAGATGCATAATATCTATTATCAATAGGTGAAATAAGCATACAACCTCCTCCTGCACCTATTTTACTGCGAGAAGCATAAAACAAAACTTCCAAATATATCAGTTTTCTCTTCTAAATTCAAATTTGGATCTTTCATAATATTTGGTACAAAATCAGTATTTTCATGTATTACATAGTTGCCCAAACTTGGTTCTTCTAGCTAAGTTTCTTGAATTTTAGTGACATTTTCAACTACCCACTCATCTAATAATATATTTGGTATATTATTTAACTGCCTTTGAGTCTTATGAACCACTAAAAGATCCTCTTGATCAAACAAAATAGTTTTTGTTTCTTTCTTAGAATCTATAATATGATTTTCAATACAATCCCTTGTAATTGGTTTAGAGGGAATAGTAACTTTAGTTCTATACCTGGTATGGAAAAGAATATGAGACCAATCTGCTGATAGATATCCTCCTATTTTAGCAAGAAAGTCTCTTGACAAGAAGATAGAAAAATAGGGAGGCAAATCAATTATGTAGACACCCATAGGAACAAAATAGCTAGGACAAGCATGCAAAGTTAAATCTAGTGTCCTTATTATCCCAATAGTTTCAATAGCCGTCCCATCTAGCTGAACTACCCCATTTTCTAGTGACTCATATTTTAGACCAAGATGGTCTGTAATCTTCTTTTCCATAACAAAACTTGAAGCACCATATTCAATCATACAATTGTGTACAAGGTACTTCCCTATTATGACTTATATAAAAAGGTGGTGGTTTAACCAGGCTAGATGGTTGTTGAGTTGTTTTGGCATTTGCATCCATTAAGAATTTAGAAGGTTGCTCATCCAAAACACAAGCACTAAGGTTAAATGATCTCAGGGCTTCTTGTAACATATCTTTTTGACTTGGAAGTGAAAGTACATTCCACATACTTAGAGGAATATGGGTATTTTTTAAATGTTCAACAATATTGAAATTTTGGATACTAACCTTATGGTGTTGTTTAGGAATAGAAATCTCCTTCTATTTTTTATGGTGGTTGCAAAATTGTCTTTGCAGCTTGATGTTGTTGTCCAAGTTATACTTTTGGTACAAATTGTGCTATTTGTGTACTTGAGGGTCTTGGTTGATTTATAACAACAATACCATGTTGTTGTTTACCTTTGCCAACTTGCTGTTTTGACTTATCAGCATGTTGTTTTTCATCAACAACCTTTTTTTTCTACCTGGTATTTGGTGTTATAGGTCTCCATACTTTATTTGGATCAAAATTTGTTTCAAATATAAATTCATCAATGTAGTATCAGAACTACCCTAATTTTATAGATGGCCATGCTAAATATCTCTTGAATAATTGGAAATTGTCCTTTAAGAACATCATGTCACCTTGCCTTTAATGCATGTTGACAATCTAGCCAATAATGACCAACATTAGAGGTATTACACCATTTTTCATCTTGCACATGGTTATTTTGAGGAATAACTACTAGATCCTTAGAAGTACTCAGAGTGTTGTAATTGGAGTGTTGAATAACAAAATGTTAGAATTCCTCAGAACATCACATGTCAGATATGCAATTACAATGGCTACACAACTAGACAATGCAGTATGGTAACTCACATCAATGTGCTGAGGAATATAAGGCCTCCAATTATTTTCTAATCTTGTAACAAGGTTGGACACATCTCAAAGTTTTGCAGATCACAAGCACAAAGTCAAGAAAGAACTGATAAGTCTCAAGGATCAATATTGGATGAATCTAGAGAAGTCAAGTTTGTGAAAGCTACAGAAGATGCGAGCAAGATTTGGATGGAAGTAAAGAAAGATAATGTCAGTGCCATAGTAGTAGATACATCCTTGATGGACACACCTTCTACTTTTGGATAAATGACCCTCATGGTCATAAGGGGAGCTATATTAGCTCTAGACCCCTACACGACTGGTATACTCACCCTTAGAGTATGCGCCTTTGGTTTTAGTTGTTTGGTTGATAGTTGATGTAGTATGCAAGATCGTACAGCCTAATTGTTAGTAGGAACAAAGATTAGAATTATTTGTTGCATTACGTGTTATGGTGGCAAGCATTAATTGTAGAAAGTTGTTTTAATAGTCACCGGAGATATCTTATCCACACATTTTCATTTGAGATCGAGCCCTTGGAGAGAACAGGAGATCAAATCAGTTAGTGTTGGAAGATTACAGTTGTTTTCATCAGTGAAAGAAGTTAAGCTGGTTTTAGAACCCTTTTTCAGACGTGACATTTCAAATTACCTTTGGAACCCTATTTAAGCATTGATCAAGTAAGTAATGGCCACTCCAGTTGTATTTGATATTGCAGAGAGGAAGAGATATAATATCAAGAAGCATCCATTCAAGTCAGTCCTAGATGACCTAGAAGAAGCATTCTCTAGAACTCCGATGGGAGTTATGCACATAGAAGATATTCACGCCTATAGATATTGTAAAAAGGAACCTATAGGATTGGATAGAATAAGGTCACACATTGAGACAATGGTGAATCCAGACATGACATTCATGGATGAATTCACACACTTCACAAATCACCCAATAATTGAGTATGCAAGTGCGTATGAATTCTACAAGTTGGAATGGATCAAGATCCTACTGAGCATAATACATGATGACCTATTTTGGATTGGAGAAGTTCTAGTTCGCATTACATCAAATCTCATTTATGAGATGACTGGACTTTCCAAGACCAACGTCATTCTTCTTACTAGTAAGGATGTCAGGAAACAAGTAGATAAAGCTTGTAAGTCCCAGAGTGATAAGCGCAACATTAAAATTGAGCCTATAGAGGAGAAGGATATAAAACTCATGGCTATGATTCTAGGTTACAAGTTTCAGCATGCTAATAGAGTCAATAGTGTATCCATGACAACAATTTTGGTAGCTATTAGAATTGTAAGAGAAAATGGAGAGTTTAACTTGTGTGAGATTCTACACGCACAGTTGTTAGAAAACATTAGATCCATCAAGCATGACAAAATAAAAGTGTTCAGATTTGGTTCACTGATCATTTACATGTACTTTCACATTGTTGGTAAAGTGTTAGATCTTTATCTTGACAAGAGCCTACCTACATTGCCACAAATCTCATTCAAGGCAACATCAGAGAGAACCTTCAAAGACTTCATGGATTTGGAAATGAAAACATTCAAAATCAAATGTAGAGAAGGTATAGTATACCTGAAAATATTGTGGAGAAGTATAAGGACATCATTTGTTTCATGGTGGAGATAGACATCGCTTGTATGGAAGAAGTTGAGCCTAGGACTAAGTGGATCCATCCACTTGGTTATGAAGTGGAGGAACACATTTTGGAAGCTTATGAAAAAGTCCTCTTATCAACGCCTAAGGATCCCAATGAACCAAGATGGGGTACTTATGAAGAGAAGATAAGAAAAGTCCTCTTATCAATGCCTAAGGATCCCAATGAACCAAGATGGGGTACTTATGAAGAGAAGATAAGACAAGTAGACTCTATCTTATACAGTGTAGAAACAAAGAGAAAAGCATCCAAGATAACTTCAGACATTCTGAAAATTCATGGTGTTACACAAGCTGACTTGGATAAAGCTGGGGAAGTCAAGATTGCAATACAACTTGAGAGCAGACCATCTTCTGATGTCAAAATAGAGAAATCCGATGATCCTAAGGAAAAGAAGAAAAAGATAGAAGAAAAAATCTTTGCGCCTATGCCTACTATTGATCTGGAGTCCACTCCATCACCTGAGCCTAGTAAGATGACTAGAAGGAAGAAGAAAACCACTGCTAGCCATCCATCATCAAGATCAACAAGAAGCAAAGGCAGAAACACTCAACAACATCTTGAGGTAGGATTCAGACCAAATCTTGAAGGGTTGAGAACTAGAGTAGTTGATGAAGGCATGATTGATTAAATAGCTAAATTTTATGATAAGTATCATGGTATTGATAAATTAGAAATCCATAGTATGATTATCAAGCACATGATTAAGTTCAAGAAATTAGTTTTGGAACTTAAGACAGTTATTCCTGATCAAGTATGGAAGATACTTGACTCTTTGAAAAGACAAGCTATTGAAGAGGATATGAGGATAAGAGAAACAACATTGGATGAAAACCTCCCAGTATGCTCATTTGAAGAGAAATCATTTCTATTAGATTTGGTGAAGCCTCACCTAAGAAGTAAGCTCAGAACTCTACAAATAATGAATAAGGATTATGATTTGGTTGTGAAGGAAATAGAGAAGGCATTTGAAAAGGTATTCTTGGAAAGAAACATGTATCCTCCCTCTACGCCTACAACCCAAGCTCCCTCTAAGAAAGAAAAGGAATTAGAGATCCCTAATGCACCTATGACAGGTCCACAAGAGTCTGCATCCATGCCTGAAGCTAAGAATTAAACAATTGTGATTGATAATGTTGAAATCACCATGGCAGAAACTAATAATGAACTAGATAATTTTGAAGAAAATTTTTTCAGTACTAAGGAATTTGAGATTCTATGTGGTGAAGAATCACCCAAGCAGCAAGAAGTCTAAATTGAGGACTTAACAAGACAAGAAAGTGAGAAGGAAGAGGAACCTAAAGAAGAGCCTTCTATTGAGATCCCAATGAAGGTAAAGACTGAGATAATGGATGTAAGTCAAAGCACACTCCTTAATCCTAAGTCTTCTATATAATTATTGTCAAGTTTGACTCTCGATACAACTAGTTTAGACTCATGGGGAGAAGAAGATCTGATGAAGATTAGTGTGTTAGTAATGGAGAAAGCAAAAGAGAAACACGTAATGAGAAATCCATTATTTGTAGAATCAGTTAGAATAATAAATAGTCTACTACCTAAGGATAAGAAAGTGATCAAAATTCATTTAGTGGATGATGTAAGAAACATCCTATCAAGCTTCAAAGTAAATTTCTCAAGTTTAGAAGAATCAACATCTAAAATTGCAAAAGAGAAATATCTCAAGAAAAGGCTGAATGAATCGATAGGTAATTTTGTACTTGAACTTAATTCTCTTAAGGTTGTTCAAGCTATGATAAAGGTGATAGCAGAAAAAGGAAGGAAAATAATTGTTGACTGTATGAATAAAGACAAATTTACTTCAGACCTTTCAAAGAAGATTCAAGAAGTTAAATCTCTAGTGGCAGCAGTAAGAAAATTAGTGGAAGATCCCTCCCAGGATATTAACATGTGCAATAATGTGTCTCAAGGACAGATAGACAAAATTGAGAAGGTAGAAAAAGAGATAGCAAAGTTAAGGGCTAGACAAGAATAGTTAAGGAATGCACTTGTGCCCTCTCTAGATGTGCTCAATCAGAATATCAAGCATATTGATGCTACTATTGTGACATATGATCAAGGTCTGTGTACATATTTTGAAAAGATGGAGAAGATAACCTATGGATTATGCACCCATCTATAGACAGTTGATGCACTCAAGGTTTTTTGGCATCAAGAAATTGCAAACCTTCATATTGCATACCCAGATGTACTCTCTATGTAAGTACTTGAAGATTCATTTTTTGAGCACCTTTGTAATTAATGTCAAAGGGGGAGTAGATAAATATGGGAGTAGAGTAGTAGAGAAATATGGTACAAGGGAGATAAAGTATATGATGTACAGTATTCAGAAAAGGATAAGATAGAAAGTTTTTGTGTAAAGATGTAGTTTAGCAACTTCTCCATAATTATTTGTTTCCATTAATGTCAAAGGGGGAGATTTTTGGCAAGTTGGGTATACTAGTGTATATGAATAAGTTTAGTTTTTTCATTATGGAAACAAAGTCATATGAAGTTTTGGAGTTAGTGCACTAACTTAGAAGATCAGAATTTGGCTAAGTATGGAAGACAAAGCAGATAGTAAAGTACCTGATGAACAGAGAATCAACGCACGTGTGTATGATCGAGTTTTGGTATGCGCCCTTGAAGATAATATTTTGAGTATGTTAGTAAGCTATGGTTAAGCACACATGGTTAGATGTGATAGCATGAAGAAGTTACAACAAGTTGAAGTGACACAGACAGTAAGTGATAGAACAGAACAGAGCATGCAACCGACAGGAAAGAATTTGATTAGCGAGTATTATTTAGTTTTGTAAAGGCTATGAACCTATTGTATTTATGTTATAGACTATTTAATATCATTTTTTGTAAACACACTTGAGAAAATTCATTTGGAAGCGTTGTATGTAATAGGTTATAGGCCAACTTAGTAATTAGTTTTGGCTGTGCCTATATATGAGACATGCGCTTTTGTATTTGAGCATGATATGGAGATAGAAGTTGAAATAGAAAAGAAGAAGTATGTGACATATGTATTAGAGAAGTAAGAATGATATAGAGCTTTACAAGAGGTTAAAGCATCAGCGCGCAAAAGGAACTGATCAGACAATAGTGTCATAGTAGCAGTTCACCCTTGTAGATATAGTGTGTATCTAATATCCAGGAGGTTGTAACCTTCTCTATTGAGAAATGAGCTCTGGTAGTGAGTCTTACACCCCTAATAGGGTTTTTTACTTCAAGACTCATAATAGGGTCCAACCTTTGACCAAGTCATTGTACTAAGCATTGTAAAGACCACTCTTAACAAGGCAAAGGAACATTAACATGTTCATAATAAATAGTACAATCATTAGTGGGTATTAATTCCCATTGGGGTTTTTCCTTTGGCCAAGGTTTCCCCGTAATCATATCTGGTGTTATGTGTTATGGTTTTTTTCTTTATTTTCTTTAATATTTAGTTCATTAATTAAGTAATTAGGCTAAGTTTCAAGAAGTAGAAAAACATCAATATTATAGAACACTAATTCACCCCCCCTCTCAGTGTTCCCATTCCTAAAAAAAGTCATGATCTGTAAACATCAGGTCAAACAAGTATTGATAGATGGAGGCACAGGATTAAATATCTATACATACAAACTTATTGAACAACTAGGCTTGTCTAAATCTTCTATTGAGCCCAAGAAGAAGATCACAATAAAATCCTATGATGAACAAGAGAGATCTTCCAAAGGTCTTGTATCCTTACCAATCAGAGTGGGGCCAATAGAAAGAGAGGTAATCTATCAATTCCTTGACCTCCCACTACCATAAAACATCTTGCTAGGCCATCCTTGGATTCATGAAATGCAAGAAGTACCATCAATGTTTCATGAATGTATCAAATTTCCCTTCAATGGTATGGAAGTTATTATTCTCCAGACACCAATTATGTCTGCAATACCTTAAAACAAGTAGCTAATACACTCATACCTCATAACAGTGAGGCATCCACTTCAGAATATGGAAAAACTATGATGGAAAAAATGTAAAATAAGTTGAGACTCAGAGATACTGGAATGTGAGGATACCAAATTGAACTTGTCTTGTCCATGACATCATTACCTGTGTCTCCTAGATCACATGGAAAGCCTTTAGAGGCTATGAGGCCTAAGATAACACAACCATGGGTTATCTATGATGGAAGATTTTTCCAAGCTACTATGCCTCTAGAAGATGAAAACAAAGAAAAGGCCATTCTAGCATGGCTCTACAAAGAACCTGAGAATACTGAGGCTAAGCACTACGATATATCCCATGAAAAATACAACAAGGGATATGATCTGGCTACACATATGGACTATAAAGGGAAAGGACTCCTAGGAGTGAATGATATAGGTCTTGTTGAGCCACTTCATGTGGAATTCAGAAATCCTAGGGATAAAACTAGTATCAATTTCAGAGAAGATAAGTTCCACCATGTCGTTGATAGGGATGGTCCCATTTTTTATTTAGATGGTGATGATGAAGCTGAAATTGACCCCCTACCCTTTGAGAGACTGTTACACATTGGCACAGAAGATCCTGCCTATCAAGGTGAACCAAATCTTCCACAATGGTGGAGAGATCTTAATGAATCCATTGTTCCAACACAAGATATTATTGAAGAAGAGACCAATCAATAATTCTCTGGTAGGCATCCTAATTGGGGACAGCTAGTCACTATCTCACATGTGTTAGACCTTCCTCATTTCATAGATCCTAATGAACTATATATACCACCAGAAGAAGACACATACCATGCAAGTCACACCCAGGAGGAGGATGCAGAGCCTCCTATAACTATTCCACAACACCTAGCTTGGTCTAAGGATGGCTAGACTGACTCACACGAGTATGAATGGGACATACTCTCTGATGATATAGTGTATATTGAGATTGATGTGATACATACATATGCCACTACCATAAACATGGAAAGAGGAGAGATTTCAAGTTCTCAAGAGCACATGCCTGAGGAGGATCCCTCCAATCCTTCCATAGAGATCATCCCCATGGCACCTAGATTATCCTCTCACAATCAAAAAACCACTACATCTGATCTTGCACATCATGGATATATTAGACCTCATCCCATAAAATCCACTTGGAAGGTGGGAGGGATCTCAAACACAAGGAATATAATGACTTAGAATTTCCCGCTTGATGATAATGTCATAGAATCTATAGCATAGATGACCCGAGAATTCACTGATTTGACAATTCAAAATATGGATCCCATAGCACAGAGGACTCAACAGTTCTCTAACTTAACAATCTAGGTTTCATATGAGACAAGTATCAGGGACCCAGTAGAATCTTCTATTGGTAGACACACAAAATGCACAAACACCAAATCATTCCTAGGAAGATCTAGGATTGAACTAGTTCCACTCAGAACATGGCTTCAATAGGAAGGTGTTATAGATACTAGAACACAACATGAGAGAGGTCCACATCCTAGGGTTAGATCAAATAGATTAGATTCTCATGTAGCTAACGTAGACTTCAATAACAATGACAAAACTCCTTTTTCTCTAAACTCACTATTTCAAGATGATGTTATAGATCTTGACTTGCCGGTCGCAAGCTATGATGAACATACCATGAATTCCCTAGAACTAGTTGATGAATTATCCCTCATACATCTTGACCTTATCGACTGGACACAATAGAATCACCCGATTGACCTCCCCACCTTCTCAAATGACTATTCCTTGGCTTGCCATATCAATGCTATTGAACTCATCACTTCTTCCACTAGAGAATCTTGGGTGAACATGAATGAAGTAGATATCAAGTACCTCAGTCACAAAATTAAAATAAATAAAGGTTCTAAGGGTGAAAACTAGGTTGTGGCGGTCTCATAACACAAAATAGTAAAAATAAAAGATGAATCTAATGGTGAAAACCTCTCTGGGGCATCAGAAGATGGTTCTTGATATCTTTCCTAGTCACTTCCAGGAGAGACCATCAGTGCTCATATAACCTACATAGGAAATCAACATTGGATCTAGGGGATAGACATAGATAATCCACCTAGCACATTCATTATTAGCTGAAGAACTCACAACATTCACTTAGTTCTTCAAAGAAAAAAAGATTAACTTTGCATGGACTTATTTAGATATGCCAAGATTAGACCCAGACCTGATATTGCATCATCTTTCCATTTTCTAGGGATCAAACCAGTCAAATAGAAATTGCACAAGATGCATCCACATGTGGCCCTCTTAGTCAAAGCTGAACTAGAAATGTTACTCAAGTCAGGGTTTATCAGGGAAATAGCATATGCAAAATGGATTTCAAACATTGTACCAATCACTAAGCTAGATAAATCCATTAGGGTATGCATTGACTTCAGAGATCTTAGCTAAGCCTATCCTAAGGATGATTTTCCTTTGCCTAATATTGACATGATTGTAGACCTGATGACCTGATATGAGATGTACTCTTTAATGGATGGTTTCTCTAGGTACAATCAGATCAAAATTGCCCCAGAAGACCAAGAAAAGACAACATTTACCTGTGCTTGGGGCACATTTTGTTGGAATGTCAAGCCATTCAGTTTGAAGAATGCTGGAACAACCTATCAATGAGTAGTAACTACTATCTTCCATGATATGATCCACAAGAATATGGAAGATTATGTAGATGACACTATTGTTAAAACTAAAAAGAGGTCTACACATCTACATGATCTAGGACAAATCCTAGATAGGATGGAACAATTCAAGCTTAGATTGAATCCTAAAAAGAGCACCTTTGGAGTAACTTCTGGAAAGCTCCTTGGATATATTGTTTTAGCTAAAGGAATTGAGGTGGATCTGACTAAGGTACAAGCTATTATGGAAGTTCCACCACCTAAGAATATTAGCCAAATGAGGACCTTACAAGGAAGGATTCAATCAATCAGGCGATTCATCTCCTAGCTAGAAGATAAAGCACAACCATTTACTAAGCCACTTCATAAGGGAGTACCCTACCAATGGGATGAAGCTTGTGCTCAAAATTTTGAACAAATAAAGAAATATTTGGCAAACCCACCTATTCTGATGTCTCCAATTCAAGGTAAGCCACTCATCTTATATATTTCTATTATTGATACATCACTGGGGAGATTAATTTCTCAACAAGATGACCATAAAAAGGAGTGAACAATCTACTATTGTTGGAAAAATGTTCAGCACTCCCCTCCAGATTCATGACATGGTTTAACAGCCTCTTGTGTCTTCTATAAGTCTAGTGGTTGTATCGGGCATTGATGCAGGAGCATCTCAGGTCCTTGGCAATCATGTGTCACCAAAAACAATTTGGAGTTTGTCTGTGTTGCTTGATTCTTTCTTTAACCAAGTTGGTTGGTAGTTGGTTGGTATCCTTTGATTACCGAGTGTGGTCGGTTATCTCTTGGGCGATCGGTTGTTTCACTGGTGCTCAACATTGCCTATCTGCTACTTGGTTATCTTTCTCACCGATGGGTTTAGTTTTAGTTTCTATTGTGGCCAACTTGTACATTTATATTGGATCATGGATTTAATATTGGAATCCATCATTGGGAAGCATTTGGTCCCAAATTTGACCATTCCTTCCATTGATTATGGATCTAAAGTTCAACTCAGTTCGGTAGCTTCTTGTATAAATGTAGTTGTTGGTTTAGAGTTTAGGAGGCAATTTTGGAGATAGGAGTTGGTAGAAGATAGAAGTAGATATTTTGATAGATCCTCGCATGTTTGAGGACTTATATGATTCATTGTATATCTAGCCCTAACCAGGAAGGCCTTACAACCCAACATGTATCATTCTATTTGATGAAAAACTATGAAATTTTTTGCATTCTCTCTCTCTCACTATTGTGTTTGTTTGCTTCCACATGTGTTGGGTAGGCTTGGATCATTAGGGTGTACCATTTTTTGGCCCCTCTTGCTCCTTAACTTACATCAGGTGGTATCAGAGAGAGGTGAGATATTGATCTAGGTTTGTGGATCTAGGTTTGTAGGTTCCTCTTGAAGCTTTAGTTGATTGTTGTGGGGTAGCAGATTGTGATCTGACCTACAATTGTAGAGGGTTTTCAAGATGGTTTGTGGGAGGTGAGATGTAGATCTAGGATTGGTAGATATGCTAAGGTAGATTGCTTCTAGGTTAGAAGCTGTTGAAACAACCCAAAGAAGAGGCAGACATCTTGAAGATGTTAGTGATGATGAAATTGAAGAAGAACAAGCAAATGCAGAACTTGAACTTGTTATGGATCAAGGTGAAGAAAGATTTTTGAAGGCTTTAACAAGTCTAAAGTCAACACCACATTTCAATCCTCCTGAGTATGGTGGAAAGCTATATTTTGATGAATTGGTGGACTGGATCACCAAGATGGAAAAGTATTTTGAATATGAAAACATCCCTGAGGATAAGAAGGTGAAGATTGCAAGCACAAAGTTGAAAAGTCATGCATCCTTATGGTGGGAACATCTACAGCTAGATAGGAAGAGGAAAGGAAAAGAAAAAATCAAGGTATGGAATAAAATGGTGAACAAATTGAAAGGAAATTTCTTACCTTGTGATTATCAGATTAACTTAGTTCGGTGAATGCAAAATTTGAGGCAAAAAGATAGCTTAGTAAAAGAGTATACTGAGGAATTCTATAGATTAGATATCACATCTAGACATGATGAAGATGATGTGGAAATAATTGGTAGATACTTGAATGGTTTGAGAGTTTCCATCCAAGAGGAAATTAGTATGGTCAAGTTGGAGAACATTGAGGAGGCTTATCAATTTTCTTTGAAAGTCAAGGAGAAATTGAAAAAGAGGCATGAACAAAAACAAAGAGGTCAAGGTGGTAGATTCCCTAGAGGAAGAGGTAGATCTAATGGTGAAAATGGTAGATCTAAACTAGAAAAGACAAATTTGGACAAAGGCAAGACCGAGTGGAAAGGTCAAAGTTCATCTAGAGCTAGAGGCAGTAACTATTGAGGTGGTTATGGCAGAGGAATTTTTTGAGGAACTTGTTACAATTGTGGAGAAGAAGGACATAGATCTTTTGAATGTACACATGCTAGTAAGAAGATTGGTAGCAGTAGAAATGCTTTGGTGCAAGAAGAGTCACTAAATGAACCTGAGAAAGAAAATAATTTTATGGTAAGGAGAGCATTGTGGAATAAAAGCAAGAAGGAAGATATGGTAAGGAAAAGTTTGTTCAAGACCAGATGTAGAGTTTCTGACAAAGTTTGGAAGGTAATCATTGACAGTGGTAGCTCAGAGAATCTAGCATCTGAAGAGATGGTCACAAAATTGTAGTTGGAAAGGTTGGTACATCCAAAGCCCTATCAGATTTCATGGATCAAAGATGAGCATACACTCCTGGTAAGTGAACAATGTTATGTAAATTTGAAGATTGGAAAGTACTATGATAAGGTGTTATGTGATATCATGCCTATGGATTGTTGTCATATTTTTTTGGGTAGACCTTGGCAATATGATAGACATGATATGTATGATGGGAGATTGCATAAGTATACTATTCTAGCTGATGGAAAGAAAAAAATCTTGTTACCATTGATGGAAGAACTTGTTAGTAATGTTTTCACATTTGTGAAAGTTTGTTTGATGGAGGGAAGAAAGTTTGTTAACTCTTTGAAGAAGAATGATGTATGTTTTGTTGTGATCCCTAACAAACTAAGTAAGAAAATAGAGGATAATGTTCTCAAGGAGATTGATAAGTTACTCACCAGGTATAGTGATATAATTTATGATAATGTACCTAATGGTTTGCCACCGAAAAGAAGCATTGATCATTGTATGGATCTAATCCCTGGAGCTAGTTTACCGATCAAGGAACCTCATCGGTTAACACCTATCGAGAATCAGGAATTGAACTGACAGATTCAAGAGTTGCTGGAGAAAGGTTTGATCAGAGAAAGTTTGAGCCATTGTGTAGTACCTACTATATTAGCACCAAAGAAGAATGGAGAATGGAGAATGTGTACTAATTCCAGAGAAATCAATAAGATAACAGTGAAGTATAGGTTTCCTATGCCGAGAATGGATGATATAATGGACAGTTTGACTGGAGCAAAGTATTTCACAAAGATTGATTTGAAAATTGGTTATCATCAAATCAGAATCAGAGAAGGTGATGAATGGAAGACTACTTTTAAGAAAAAATAAGGTTTGTATGAGTGGTTGGTTATGCCTTTTGGTTTAACTAATGCACCAAGTACTTTTATGAGGTTGATGAATGAAGTTTTGAAAAAATTCTTGGGTAAGTTTATGATTGTATATCTTGATGATATTCTGATATTTAGTAAGACCAGAGAAGAAAATTTGTTGCATGTTAGAAAAGTTTTGTAGAGATTGAAAGAAGAAAAGTTGCTGATAAATCTAAAAAAGTGTTCATTCATGAAAGGGGAGATTGTGTATTTGGGATTTTTTATTTCAGCTAATGGTTTGAAGATGGATCGTGAAAAGGTTGAAGCTATTTTGAATTGGCCTACACCTATGAATGCTAGTGAGGTAAGATCATTTCATGGTTTGGCAAGTTTTTACCAAAAGTTCATAAGGAATTTCAGTTCAATTTGTAATGCTATGACTGAGACTATGAGAGGAGACAAAAGAGAATTCAAGTGGAGACATGGAGCTAACAAAACTTTTGAGACTCTAAAGCAGAAGGTTACTGAATTACCTATTTTGGCATTACCTAATTTCAATAAGGTATTTCAAGTAGAATGTGATGCAAGTGGAAGTGCAATTGGAGCTGTGTTGAGTCAAGAAGGTAAACCTGTTGCTTTCTTTAGTGAAAATTTGAATGATGCTAGAAGGAAATATTTTGTGTATGATCAAGAATTCTATGCTATTGTTCAAGCATTGAAGAAATGGAGACATTATTTGATACTAAGTGAATTTGTGTTGTATACTAATCATAAGGCTTTACAATATTTGGGTAGTCAGAATAAGTTGAATCAGAGACATATTAAATGGGTTGAGTATTTGCAGAGTTACACATTTGTGATAAAGCATAAGAGTGGAGTCACTAACCGAGTTGCTGATGCATTGAGTAGAAGAAGATCTGTGATGACCGAGATGAAAATTAAAGTTCTTAGTTTTGATGAGATGGGAGATTCTTATGAGTTTGGCCCTAATTTTTATGAGCCATGGAGAAAGTGCAGAGCACCTATTCAAGATCAACAAGATACTAAATGGGATGAATATTTTATTCAGGAAGGTATGTTGTTTAAAGGTATTCAATTGTGTATACCAAGAGGAGTAATGAGAACTAATTTGATAAAGGAGAAACATAGTAGTGGTTTGGCTGGACATTTTGGTATTGAAAAAACATGGAATTTTCTTAAGGAGAAGTACTATTAGCCGCATTTGTATAAGGATGTTCAGAAATTTGTGAAAAGTTGTGGAATTTGTCAAGTTGCAAAAGGAGTAAGTCAGAATACTGGATTGTATACACCGATTTTTGTTCTTGAGAAACCTTGGATTGACATCAGTATGGATTTTGTTCTTGGATTACCAAAGATAGTAAGAGGTAATGATTCTATATTTGTTGTTGTGGATATATTTTCAAAGATGGCACATTTTATACCTTGTAGAAAGACATCAGATGCATTACATATAGTAGATCTTTTCTTTAAGGAAATTGTCAGATTGCATGGATTACCGAGGAGTATTATCTCTGACCGAGACAGTAAATTTGTTGGATAGTTTTGGAAAACCCTTTGGAAGAAATTTGTCACTGAGTTGAAATATAGTTCTACATTTCACCCACAAACTGATGGATAGACTAAAGTTGTGAACAGAAGTTTGGGAAATCTTTTGAGATGTTTAGTTGGAGACACACCGAATAATTGGGATTCTGTGTTGGCACAAGTAGAGTTTTCATACAATAATTCAATGAATGGGAGTACTAGAAAGACACCATTTGAGATTGTGAATGGAACACAACCGAGAGGAATATCTGATTTGAGAGACATTACTGATGAGAATAAGAAAAGTGCTGAAGGAGTAAAGTTTGTTGAGTACATGAAGACATTGCATGAAGATGTGAAGCTGAAGCTGGAAGACAGTAACCAGAAATACAAAGACAAAGCTGATAGATCAAGGAGAAATAAAACTTTTGATGTTGGTAATAAAGTGATGGTTCATTTGAAGAAAGGTCGATTTCCTGTTGGAACATAAGGGAAGCTGAAGATGAAGAAGTTTGGACCTTGCAAGATTCTAAAGAAATTTGACAGTGGAAATGCATATGAAATTGAGTTACCTGATGACATGGACATATCACCTATTTTCAACATTGCTGATTTGAATGAGTATCATGAACCTGATGAAGAAGTGACAATACCGACAGAATATCCTAAGAAGCATAATGATGAAGTTGAACAGATTTCAAAGGAAAGAGTTGGCAAAAGTACAAGAGGAAAATAGTATATGGAATATCTGGTAAAGTAGAAGAATAGACTGATGGAAGATAGCTATTGGATTTCATAGTCTAAGTTGGATGTAGCTCAGACTAGACCTACCAAATGATTCAGAGAATCATTTCAAAATAACCCCAGGTGTCTGATGTAGGAGCATCTTGGGTCCTTGGCAATCCTGTGTCACCAAAAAAAAATTGGAGTTTGTCTCTGTTTCTCAATTCTTTCTTTGACCGAGTTGGTTGGTTTCCTTTGGTTATCAAGTGTGGTCGGTTGTTTCACTAGCACTTGACATTGTCTGTCTACTACTCGGTTATCTTGCTCATCAATAGGTTTAGTTTTAGTTTCTATTGTGGCCAACTTGTGCATTTATATTGGATCATAGATTAAATGTTGGAATCCATCATTGGGAAGCATGTGGTCCCAGATCTAACCATTCCTTCCATTGATTATGGATCTGAAGGCCGACTCAGTTTGGTAGCTTCTTGTATAAATGTAGTTGTTGGTTTAGAGTTTAGGAGGCAGTTTTGGAGATAGGAGTTGGTAGAAGATAGTAGATATTTTGATAGATCCTCGCATGTTTGAGGAATTCTATGATTCATTGTATATCTGGCCCTAACCGGGAAGGCCTTACAGCCCGGCATGTATCATTCTATTTGATGAAAATCTATGAAATTTTCTACACTCTCTCTCCACTGTTGTGTTTGTTTGCTTCTGCATGTGTTGGGCAGGCTTGGATCATTAGGGTGTGCCATTTTTTGGTCCCTCTTGCTCCCTGACTTGCGTCGGGCATTAATAGGTTGATCTTTTGGTGCAATGGAAACTATTACTTGTAAAAAGTGGTATCAGAGCTTGGTCACAGGTTCGAATCCCCTCAGGCAATGCTGAGGGGGGGATTGTTGGTGAAATGTTCACTACTCCCCTCGAGATTCATGACATGGTTTAACAGCCTCCTATGTCTTCTATAAGTCTAGTGGTTGTATCGGGCATTAACAGGTTGATCTTTTGGTGCAACGACAACTACTACTTGTAACAACTATATCACTTGAACTTTGGTCTCCTATGAAATGAACTATTCTGTGATCAAAAAATCCCACTTGGCTGTTGTATTTGCATCCCAAAATCTTAGGCATTAAACATTATCACATCTGGTACAACTGGTAGAAAAAATTGATCCACTCAAATATTTATTAAATAAAGAAACTTTGACTAGTAGGTTGGCTAAGTGGGTCATGATCTTGAGTGAGTTCAACATTGAGTATGTTGAACAAAAATCTATTAAGGGACAAGCGATCACAAATCAGTTGGTTGATGCACCATTGCAAGGAGAACAACCTATTAATGTGGAATTTCTAGATGGATCTATCATGCATATTACTCACAGTTCTTGGAAAATGTTCTTTGATGGCTCCTTTACTCAACAAGGTTCAGGTGCAGGGGTATTATTCATCACTCCACAAAGATATTCTATTCCTAAGGTATACATGCTCTTTTTCCCCTATATGAACAATATTGTTGAATACAAGGCCTTGGTAAATAGCATAAAGTTGGATCTGGAGTGGTATTATTATGAATTACATGTTCATGGTGAATCTCAGCTTGTGATTAACTAGATAAATGATGTTTACCAAACACAGGATGAAAAAATAATACCCTATAAGTGCATGGTTGATGACTTCAAGAAGTATTTCACCTTCATCACATTCCAATAGATTCCAAGAACAAAGAATAAAGCTGCTGATGCCAGTACTACATTGGGTTCCTTACCATAATAGGTTGATGATTCTCGCTATGATTTCTTGGTAGAAGAACTTCATCACCCAACCTATGAATCCCTGGAATTCCAAATGATTTGCACCATTATTATCCTAGCCTCTTCCCATTACAACCATATCTACCCCTATCTCTGAGACCAAGTTATCACTGATAACCTAACCAAAAATAAACGCAGACACCTTATCTAGAATTCCTCATGGTATGTCATTATTATGAATGATCTATATAGGAGAGGTCTAGACATAGCTTTACTTAGGTGTTTATAAAAAGAGGAGTTGAGACGTGCGTTAGCTGATGTCCACATTGGAATATGTGGATCTCATTCTAATGGTCTGACCTTGGCTCGCAAACTCTTGAGAGCTGGATTCTATTAGCCAGATATGGAAAAAGAAGCAACCATGTATGCAAGAACCTGTAAGAAATTCCATATACATGGAAATCTTATCCACACCCTCACAAAGGAGCTCATTCCCTTTGTCACACACTAGCCCTTCTAACAATGGGAGTTTGATCTCATCAGACAGATTTACCCATCCTCCTCAAATGGACACAAATTCATTATAGCAACCACATAATATTTCACCAAGTGGGTTGAAGTAGTCCCGATCACTACAGAAATAGGTAAGGAGGTGGCTCTATTTATTTTGAATTACATCATCTATCGATATGGTATTCCATCCTCCATCATTACTGTCAATGAAGTACAGTTCAAGAATAGTGATATACCAGAACTTTGTATGAAATTTAAAACTACACAACACTGTTCTTCAATTTATTACCCCCGAGGCAATGACCAGGCTGAAGTCTCCAATAAAAATCTCCTTAAAATCTTGCATCGTACTGTCAACAAGTTGGGAAAGGACTGGCACCTGCAGCTCAATCCAACATTATGGGCTTACCATACTGGTATCAGAACACTTAATGGAGCCACACCCTTTTCTCTAGTTTATGGCACCAAAGTATTTTTACCCATAGAAGTGGAACTTCCATCTTTGAGAGTTTCTTTACACTGACTCATACCTGATGAAGATTACAGAATATCTATAATTCAAGAATTAGAACTGCTGGATGAACATTGGCAAGTGGTGTTTGGTCATCTTAGAGCTTATCAAAAGAGAATTCCAAGAGGTTATAAAAAAGGGTAAAACTATGAGAACTTCAGGTGGGAAACATTATGTTGAGAGAAAATCCCCACAACTAGTCACACAGAAAACAAAAGGAAAAATACAAAAAAAATAAAAAAAATTGAGAAAACAAAAAAAAATTGCCTTGGTGAAAACCTGGTAAATAGGTACCTTTTGTGATTTAGTGCTCCATCTATCAACACGTGTCTTGACATCCTTTCACTAGCTTCCCTTTGTGCGTAACATTTAGTCACTTTTGTGATACATCAATTTTCCTACACTGTACTACTATGAATTGGAATTGGTCCAAATCTAGGTCCTAGGACATTCAAGTATGACTAGGGGAAATATCATCTCCTGACATTCTGTTAGAGTTTCCTCTCAAATAAATCTGAGTTAGTTTTCCAACAACCACTGATAGGTTAATCACTGACATGTACTCTAGTATTTATCAACACCCCACATCATGGTGACATCACTAAATAGTGTTTCTTAACACTAATCGGATACACTCCACACTCGATCTGTAAAGCTCCGCCAGGGAACCCAAAAGAAACTAGCCTAAAACATGATACTAATTTTGGTGAACAATTTTTTTCTAAATTTTACAAATAAGATATATGATCACATGAAAGCATTAACCATTAACTCACATAACACACATCGTAAACACAGGTTACAAATCTAATGGGTCCCATGACGTAGTATTACTTTCTAACATAACTCATTTAATAACATCAACAAAAGATTCCATAAATTAAATACAACAATTACATCATAATGATTACATCTCATGAATAACCATGAATCCTAATAAACATACATCCACTGCACATGTCATAGGGTATGCATTAATCACTCTATCATCTAAATTACAATATCCAGATTAGGTATAACATATGATACTCTAATACAAGATTTACATTAAAGAATATATACAAATGAACATCAATGAAGAAACAACATAAGGAATCCGACTGCAAGACACCATTAAGCACCGGTACCAGGATGTCGAATCTTGAATGGTAAAGAATCACTACCACCCGTCCATGTAGAACCACAAAGGTACTACCCCACTGTGCTGAGGAGATAACATCAGACCCCAATCAGATAATCAAGTCAAATCAGGAAATACCACTAGGAAAGGAATCCTGATAGCTCACTAACTCAAGGTCAACATATATGGTGATAGGTATGACTCACTAATCTAGAGGCAGCCGACCATGTAGGATAACTAGACTATGTGTAGGAAGGTGTCATCATGTACATCTAACCCTTGAGTCTTGTCCTGGTAATCTCTCTAGATCCCAAAACTCAAGTGACCATACACGGTATCAATGTCTTCTCATGTAGACAAACCCAATGACTATGCCATAACACACACCTTAATAGGTGGCAAGCATCATCTCATCCTCACCTCAGTCTGTACTAGCACTCAAGCATGGGATAGGAAACTATCTTATTAGGTTCATTTTAATATCTCTCAATGTTATATTAGGTTTTCACTTGATTATAATAACTTACAATAAGTGATCCTGGCAGCCACTTGTGGGCCCCGGCGCTTATTGCAAGCCACCTCCTATCACATATCTAGGTAAACTACCCTAGGCTCATAGATCTCTCCTAGATCAAATCTCAAATAAAATAGATAGTCACACATCCAAATTCATCATAGAAACCAGGATTGACTACATAAACATAATCACTGAATCACATAATACAACAAGAGCCTATAAGGTCAACTAGAATATAAACAATACACACTCACGCCAAACATAGGAAACAACATGAACAAATAGATAATTACCAAGCCTCTATCTCTCCTAGGTCATCTAGTACCCATAAACAGATAAACCCCAACTACTAGGAAAGATAAAAATAAATTGTATAAACAACCAATTTCAGTAGTAAATAATGCATGTATAGATGAAAAGATAATTCATACATTTTCAGCATTAGATAAAAAAGTCCAATTTGATCATAAAAATGCAACACATAATATTCTTCATACTTAAGTCAAATTAAATAAATAACCCATATTTAATCAATTAATTAAACCTAATTAAATGCCCATAAGTCATAAGGTTTAACAACATTGATTAATTTCCAATAAAGCAATTATTATTTCAAATAATAATTAATATCATGTTTTACCAATATTTAATAAAATTTACTAATAAAAATCTATCATAAAGCAAATAGAACTCATTAATGAAATTTATTAAAACTAATTAACAATTTTAATAATAACAAATTTAATAAAAATAACAAAATTTAATATAAATAACAAAGTTTAATATAACAAAATGGACATAAGTTATAAAGGGCGGATAAAGGTAACCGCATGGGAAGGGGGTCTATTGAGGCTTCCGTGCCCATCGGCAGGCTTGCCACCGCACGACACCCAAGGTGCCACCGACAGAGCCTGGCTCTGTCGACGGTACCGTGGTACCATCGGCTACTGCAGTTGCCATTGGGGGGGGTACGGGGTTGGTATCCCGTACCCTCAAACAAACTTAAAATTTTTTTAATTTATTTTGTTTTTGTTTAATTCTGAAAGTCAAAACAACATTCTGTTTATGATTTGCAATATATATTTTTTATTGTCATAATAATTTTTAACAATGAAAACATGACTAACAAACCTAGAATAAATATTTAAAAAAAAAAAAAAAAAGATATTTCTGAAAATGGAAACAACAGACTATGACTTTTATTTTCTAGAAATGGAAATAAATCCACTTTCCAAATATTCATGGCAATTTATTTTGTTTTTCTTATAATCTATCATCTTCCTCTTAAGATTATTGTTTTAATATTCAACCAATTTATACATGAGATACTAATTTTGTCTTTTCCAGTAAAAAAAAATTTTATTGTATTTTTTTTACAGAGAATGAGTATTTTTTTTCCAGAATGGCAATTTTTCACCCAAATTGAATTTTTGACATCAACCCATTTATTTAATTCAGCCACACTATAGTACTAACTATATAGAGATTAATTTTTCATTTTCTATGTGTTCTAGGATGAATTTTCTCCCAAAAATTTGACAGCATAACCCTACTATGCCAAGTCTAAATAAAATAATAAAATAACAAATTTATGAGTTTTCTAAAACCCAGAAATACTAACAAAGCAAAACAGATACAATAAAGCCAATGAAATAATCTAGGCACAATGAATTCATCAAAATTTACACAAACATAATTGAATAGAATTTCATCAAACCCTACCTCAATTCCAATGCTAGAAACTGAATTGAAATACCTGTAGAATGTTGAAACTTCCAATTCTGTCAGATGAATACTTAGCCCTACAAATCTGAATCAATAATGCAAGCCAAGCCAATTCCAAATCCAAAGAAATCTTTCCCCAAAGCTCAAACACACACACAAAAACTCAAGAACACAAAAATGTCTCCAAAAGCTCTCTCCAAAAATCTCCAACAACCTCATTCCCTCCAAATGAATGCAAAATCCCCCTATTAGGGATTCAACTCCACCATTCATGAAAACCCTAGATGACTCATAGGACATCTCCTATTCAAACTCCCTCTCTTAATGTTGAAAGAAAATACTAATTATTAATTAAAAATACATATTTTTATGCACAACTCATCTTAGTCTCCAAAAGACAAATTGACTCGTTTTTTAAAAATGACATATTCAAACTTAATAAAACACATGCTAATATTAAAATCCATTATTAAATAATTTAATATTCCAACATCATTAAATCATGCAATCTATTAATTTAATATCTAATGGACAACATTAAATTATATTTTCACGCAATTAATTAATTAAAACCAAATATCCTAATATTTGATTTTTAATTAATTAATAATCATACAATAACATAGGAAATAAATTTAATATTATTTTCCAGTTATAATATTAAATTCCATAACCATAGAAAATCACATATTATATTCAAACTGCAATAAAACAGGATCATCAAATAAACATACAAACTCAAAATAGGGAACCATGAACTTGTCACCTTGAAAAATCCGGGTAGGATAGTCAATAGATACTTATCCAACAATTAGGATAAATGGGCTTAGGAAAGGGTTTTTGGGTCCATCTGTTACCTCCCCTCTTTACCATTGAGACAAGTATATTTTTGGGCATGCTCACTCTTGCCAATTCAGGGAAGACGATGCCCTGTACCTGCAAACTTGTCATCACAAATCAAAGCATGTACATACAAAAAATGGTAAATAATGGTAGGGTACGGTTGGTCGTGTGGATCTTGACAAAGCAAGTAACTACGCCTCCGCCCTCTACCATACAGACACAAAAAAAGATACATACATATGAACACCATACACATGCTAGTATGGGGTAAGTACATCATAATCCAACTGAAACATAAAACATCGCCACATGATAATATCAACATCTAAATATGAAATCACATAATCATAATCATAATCATAATCTAGATCATCAATGGTCACTGAAATAATAAAATCTATACACAACAATGTGGCCTAAAAGAGTATGGCATCTGAAAAACTGAAAGCAAAATATGGAGGTACTACACGATCCAAACAAATGACATACTTGGACAATCAACAGTGTTTCTTAAACACTATGTATTTCCACAAGCTAGAATGCAAAAGACAAAACATAAAACAAACAAATAATATCTCTCTGAATTGTGCATGATCACATCTCTATTGCAACTTGACGATGTCTACCTAACTAAGAGTGCAATGAAACTTGTGAATTTTCTTGGTATGATGTTTGTTATTATTGAATTTCTCGATTATCCCTTTTATATGTAACTCAACGATGTCCAAAACAATGACTAGAGAAACATAGATAGGGGCATAATCATTTTTTTTGTCTTCTGCTTGTTGGTGTGGTTTCGATGATCCCGACATATTCAATAAATTGGGTGTCTGTGATCAGTGCCTCCATCTTGATTGGAACGCCACGCATAGCTTGACCTTTTGTATATGAATACTAAGGTGAGATTAGAACTATCTCCTTGTTTTTTATTCTATTTCTTTATGCAAGAACCATTCAAGTCATCTTGGACTTTTGTGCCTTGATACTTATAGTTCCTTGCAATATTAACTAGAAATGATGCTCAGGTAATCTTGGCTTCTATGCCACAATGCTTGTGTCATTTTCCCACATTTCTTTGATATATGCCATATTCATATTCTCATGGTTGTAGTGTTACCAGTGAAAATTGTATCGGCTACAATATCCCATAAAATGCTCAATGATGAAAAATTTCAAAGAAAATCCAGTGACAAGGTCCTAGTATGCATTTCATGGTAGTTTTGTAGCATTACTCGAGTCACCAATGTTCTTTCCTCTGTGGAATGTGAAGCTTGTTATTGAGCTTATCATCTTCTTCTCAAGTGGTCAACTATATCATTAGAGACATAATCGAGTACCTGTGTACCAAATGAACAATTCATTGCTAATGAGATGTCCATAAAAACCTTCACACATATAAGCATACATATCCATTTGCATATCCATATAATTATCAAATCACAATTGCATCATACATTCATTTAAATCAACCATTGCATACATGATAAATTCCTTGCATAAAATACATAATCATTGCATACTCATCTAATCTATCCATAATATCAAAGTTAAATAAAAATATGCATCATACATACATCCACATATGATGCATTCATAACAACATCTAAAAGGGACATAAACACATCTCATAAATAACTAATGATACACAGGTACAATGACATCAACTCATATATTTCTATATCTCATAATCACTGTGCTACAAAATGTATATCACAAGTCATTAGAGCAAGTCATCATATACAATAGAGGTACAAAAAGTGGAATATCTAAATCCTAGACTAACTATCTGCTACATCCTTGACATATGGAGGTGGTGGAGGTGGAGGAGGAGGAGGTATAGCCTCATTCAGATGTGGCATCTATGCATCCTTTAATCTAGCCATAAACTATGAGAATGGCATAACCTGTTGTGCATCTAGAACAACTACGGTATAATCTACTACATAATAAGAAGCTCAGCTCATCTAATGAGTCACCACCTGTTGATGGTGATCCCTCTCTACCATAAGTGTGAATATCCTCTGATCTCACTCTGCTATGATCTCTTCTATCCACCTATTCCACTTTGATAACCCGATCTGAGCTATGAAAATATCAAGTTGTAATGCCTATACACGCTCCCGAAGAGACCAAATCACCTCCCGTGGTGTCCTATGTAATGGCATCTCCTCATCACCACCCCTAGGTATCTCCTCACCTCACATATCCTTAGCAGCCCACTGTCTCACCTATCACTCTACTCCTCCTCTAGGTGGATCTCTTTGTTCGTACCCACCCTACATCTTTGGCCTCCTCATGTGACCTATGCCCTCACCCTCCCTCCTATGCTACTAAGATACCCCTCTACTAGACCTCGCTCCTAGGTCTCCTCCTATTGGTATCTTCCCTCTATCTCTCTGGATCTATCATGGTAGAGGTGGTACATCTCCCTCATCATCAATATGCTGGGGAGACACTCCTAGATTTGTAAACTGTGGAAAAGGATGTCTAACAAAATGATCTTGCTAATCTAGCACCATGCCTGCATCCACCACTACCTCTAGATAATCCCACCTACCTTTCCTGATCAATGCCAAGTCCTATAAGGTAGTCACTGGCAACAATCTTGACCCCCATCCCAATCTAAGCTCATATGCATACCGAGCATAAACCGTAAACTCCTTTGATATAACCTGCTGGTGACCATACTGACACAATATCCAAGATAAAACAAACCAATCTAGCACCACATAAGTATGACCTATCAATGGTCATGTCACAAACATCTCTTGCTATTGTGATCACCAATCCCCCGATAGATCTATCCCTAGATAGGGTCGCCATGTGACAACTATCATGTCATCTATCTGTCATCTCCAATAGGTAGTCTTTCCCATGTGGGGCTGTACATTGTAACCTATATGCCTATATATAAATGGTTGTCCTATTGTCCTAAAAAAATTGCACACAAGATGACATATGGGTAGATGATCTCATATGTGAAATTTATTATTCTCATTATGGAATCTCTCCACCAAGGAAATCAACAATCTGTGATTAACATAGATATCTATAATGCCTCCTAGCCAACCAAACCCACACTCAACCAATATACTTCACTCATCCTTTGATAGGTGTGGAAATAATCTCGATGTTAGTAGATATGTAATCCTAAACTGAATATCTGGGAGCACCTCCTACAAGAATAAACCAAACAATCATCATTATCAAGCCAAAAAAACATATTCACGAACTAAAGAAAATACCTTAGATCACATATCAAAAGATAGAAACTTTAAAATCTGGCCCTTATGCTCTAAAAAATGCTTGCTGTTGTTTATACGAGAAAATAGGCACATTTAATTTTTCTCGTATGAGTCAAGGGTAGCTCTCGTACAAGTAAACTCTGTAATATGAGCATATGCGCCAAAGGGTAAGAGTAAAAGGGCTAAATAAAGTTCACTCCTATGAGTCAAGGGTGGATCTCGTATGAGTAAATAGGGTGGCCTATACGAGCCAAACTCTTTTTGAGTTTACTCGTACGAGCCTTCTCATAGGCTTGTATCAATACCCGTGGCCATGCAATTTGAAAATAAAAAAACATGCTAAAAAATGATGAAAAACAGTAAAAATTTGATCGAATTTTGGGAACTTACCGCTGGACCATAGTGTCTAGGCCTATTGTGCACCCATCGTCGCTTGAATTGATGACTCACCACTGGAATTGTCATTTTTCTCAGAGAGGGTTTTTCAAATTTCAAAGTGTGAAGTCAAAATGAATTGAAAATGACACTTTTGGCCTTTATATAGGTTTTTGACCTATTTTTCAACTTCCTCCGATTGGCGTGAAATTCATACCCTTACCTAATTGGACTTCTCTAATTCCATTTTTAGGATCAAAATCAAAATCCAACATCATTTACTTAGTCAAAATCATTGTTTTACTTTTAGACTTTATTTACAATTGACCACTTGTCTAACCAATTCTCTCTTCTTTTGATCAATCCCATTTCTTTCTCTTCACATTATCAACACTCCAAATCTTGGTCAACCCATTCCCAAATTTTGGTCAACCTAGGTCAACTAACCTTCCATTCAGTGCAAAATATGACCTAAACCTCGCTATGTCAGATCTACCTCTTTATTGCATCATTTTATCGATCGAAATTACTCTTGATCACTGGGGCACCTTGCCACCTTTTGATTTCACTCCCGAGGGGGAATTATCATAAACACCAACATTTTCAGTGATCCCATCATCAAACATCAAGAATCCATAATCAAAACAATTAGAACAAATGCTAGGGAGGTGAGATGTAGATCCAGGCTTGCCAGATATGCTAAGATAGATTTATGCTAGGTTAGAAGCTATTTAGACAACCCAATGTAGAGGAAGACATCTTGATGATGTTAGTGATGAAGAAACCAAAGATGAACAAGGTGAAGCATAACCTGCATTGGTGATGGATCAAGGTGAAGAAAGAATTTTGAAAGAATTAACAAATTTGAAGGCTACATCACATTTTAATCCTCCTGAATATAGTGTAAGACTAGATTTGGATGAGTTGATGAATTGGATAACTGAGATGGAAAAGTATTTTGGATATGAAAATATTTCAGAGGAAAAGAAGGTGAAAATTGCAAGTACAAAATTGAAAAGTCATGCATCCTTATGGTGGGAGCATCTACAATTGGATAGAAAGAGGAAAGGAAAAGACAAATCAAGGCATGGAATAAGATGGTGAATAAATTGAAAGGAAAGTTTCTACCTTGTGATTATCAGATTAACCTAGTTAGGAGAATGAAATGTTTGAAGCAAAGAGATAGCATGATAAAATATTATACTGAGGAATTCTATAGATTAGACATCAAATCTAGACATATTGAGGATGAGGTAGAAAGAATTTCTAGATACCTAAATGGGTTAAGAGTTTCTATTCAAGAAGAAATCAGTTTAGTTAAATTGGAAAGTATTGAAGAAGCTTATCAATTTTCCATAAAAGTTGAGGAGAAATTGAACAAAAGACATGAGAAAAGACAAAGAGGAAGAGGTTGTAGATTCCTTAGAGGAAGAGGTAGATATTATAGTGAAAATAGTAGATCTGATCAAGATAAAACAATTCAGAATAAAGGCAAGACCGAGTGGAAAGGTGAAAATTCTTCTAGAGAAAGAGGTAGTAATTACTAAGGTGGCTATGGAAGAGGTGGATTTTGGGGAACTTGTTACAACTATGGAGGAGAAGGACATAGATCATTTGAGTGTACACATGCAAGCAATAAAGTTGGTAGTAGTATAAATTCCTTGATACAAGAAGACTCATTGAATGAACTAGAGAAGGAAACTAACTTGATAGTTAGAATAGCATTATGGAGTGAAAGTAATAAGGAATATCTGGTAAGGAAAAGTTTGTTCAAGACCAGATGCAGAGTTGTTGATAAAGTGTGGAAGGTAATCATTGATAGTGGAAGCTTGGAAAATCTGGCATCTAAAAAAATGGTTGAAAAAGAACAGTTGGAAAGGTTGAAATACTGAAGCCCTATCAAATTTCATGGATCAAGGATGAGCATACACTATTGGTAAGTGAACAATGTTATGTGAGTTTGAAAATTGGCAAGTACTGTGACAAGGTGTTGTGTGATGTTATGCCTATGGATTGTTGTCATATTTTGTTGGATAGACCTTGGCAATATGATAGATATGCTATACATGATGGGAGATTTCATAAATATACTATTTGGGCTGATGGGAGAAGACAAATCTTGTTACCTTTGATTGAAGAATCTATTAGTGATGTTTGTACATCTGTGAAAGTTTTTTTGATTGAAGGAAGAATTTTTTTTAATGATTTGAAGAAGAATGATGTATGTTTTTCTATGATTCCTAACAAACTAAGTGAAAATACAGGGGATAGTGTCACTAAAGAGGTTTATAAATTAATCACTAAGTACAAAGAGATCATTTCTGATAATGTACCTGATGGTTTACCAATGAAAAGAAGCAATGATCATTGTATGGATCTGATTGCTAGAGCTAGTTTACCGAATAAAGCACCACATCGATTGACACCTACCAAGAATGAGGAACTTAACTGACAAATCCAAGAGTTTTTGTAGAAAGGTTTGATCCAAGAAAGTTTGATTCCATGTGTAGTACTAGTTGTATTAGCACCTAAGAAGAATGGAGAGTGGTGAATGTGTATTGATTCTAGAGCAATCAACAAGACACCAGTGAAATATAGATTTCCTATATCAAGAATGGATGACATAATGGATAATTTGAGTGGAGCAAAGTATTTTACCAAAATTTATTTGAAGAGCAGATATCATCATATCAGAATCAAAGAAGGTGATGAATGGAAGACTTCTTTCAAGACAAGAGAAGGTTTGTATGAGTGGTTGGTCATGCCTTTTGGTTTAACTAATGCACCGAATACTTTTATGAGATTGATGAATGAGGTTTTGAAGAAATTCTTGGGTAAATTTGTGATTGTTTACCTAGATGATATTCTAATATTTGGTAAAGCCAAAGATGAACACTTTTTTCACATTAAATAGGTATTGTAGAGATTGAAAGAAGAATTTTTTTTGATTAATTTGAAAAAGTGTTCCTTCATGAAAGAGGAGATTGTATATTTGGGATTTGTGATTTTAGTTGATGGTTTGAAGATGGAGAAGGTTGAAGCTATTTTAAATTGGCCTACACTTGGAAATGCTAGTGAGGTAAGATCATTTCATGGTTTAGCAAGTTTTTACTGAAAGTTCATTAAGAATTTAAGTGAAATTTGTAATTCTATGACTGATACTATGAGAGGATATGAAAGAGAATTCAAGTGGACACATGGACCTAATAAAAGTTTTCAGACTTTGAAGCAAAGGTTGTTAAATTGCTTGTGTTATCTTTACCTTATTTTAATAAGGTAATTCAAGTTGAATGTGATGCAAGTGGTAGTGCAATAGGATCTTTTTTGAGTCAAGAAGGTAAACCTATTGCTTCTTTAGTGAAAAATTGAATGATACTAAAAGAAAATATTGTGTGTATGATCAAGAGTTCTATGCTATTTTTCAAGCCCTAAAAATATGGAGACATTATTTGATACCAATTTAATTTGTATTATATAATGATCATAAAGCTTTACAGTATTTGGGTAGTAAGAATAAATTGAATCAAAGACATATGAAATGGGTGGAGTGTTTGCAGAGTTATACATTTTTATAAAACATAAGAGTGGAGTCACTAACCAAGTTCTTGATGCATTGAGTAGAAGAAGATCTTTGATGACTGAAATGAGAATTGAAGTTCTTGGTTTTGATGACATGAAAGATTTGTATGAAACTGATCTTGATTTTTATGAGTCGTGGAGAAAGTGTAGAGTACCTATTCAAGATCAACCGAGTACTAAATGGGAAGACCATTTCATTCAAGAAGGTATGTTGTTTAAAGTTATTCAAGTATGTATAACGAGAGGATCAATGAGAACTAATTTGATAAATGAGAAACATAGCAGTGGTTTGGCTGGACATTTTTTCATTGATAAAACATTAAATTTTCTTAAGGAGAGATACTTTTGGCCACAGTTGTATAAGGATGTTCATAAATTTGTAAGAGTTATGGAGTTTATCAAGTTGCAAAGGGAGTAAGTTAGAATACCATATTGTATACACCGATTTCTATTCCTGAGAAACCTTGGATTGATATAAGTATGGATTTTGTTCTTGGCTTATCGAGGACAAAAAGAATGAATGATTCTATATTTGTTGTTGTGGATAGATTTTCTAAAATGAAACATTTCATACCCTATAGGAAAACATCAGATGCAGTGCATATATAGTAGATCTTTTCTTTAAGGAGATTGTAAGATTACATGGATTACCGAAGAGTACCATATCTGACCAAGACAATAAGTTTGTTGGTTATTTTTGGAAGACTCTATGGAAAAATTTGGGTACTGAGTTGAAGTATAGTTCTACATTTTATGTACAGATTGATGGACACATAGAGATTTTAAATAGAAGTTTGGGTAATCTATTGAGATGCTTAGTTGGAGACAACCTGAGTAATTTGGATTTTATGTTGGTACAAGTAGAATTTGCATACAACATTTCAGTGAATTGTTAATTGCACACAATTGTGAATTTTTTGAGTACTGGAAAAATACCTTTTGAGATTGTTAATTGCACACAATCGAGAGGTATATCAAATTTTAAGTACATTGTTGGAGAAGAGAAAAGAAGTTCTGAATGAGAATAATTTCTTGAGTTCATGAAGACATTGCATGAGGAAGTGAAACATAAGTTGGAACATAGTAATTATAAATAAAAGGATAGAGTAGATAGATCAAGAAGACATGAGACTTTTGCAGTTGGAGATGAAGAAAAGGTTCATTTAAATAAAGGAAGATTTCCTTTGGAATCTTTGGAAAATTGAAGATGAAGAAATTTGGTCCTTGCAAGATATTAAGAAAATTTGACAGTGGAAATTCTTATGAGATTGAGTTACTTGATGATATGGATATATCATATATATTCAATATTGTAGATTTATATTAGTATCATGAATTTGATGAAGAAATCAAAGTATTGAATGATTATCATAAGAAGTAGACAAAAGAAGTTGAGAAGATTTTGGAACAAAGAGTTGGCAGAAGCACAAGAGGAAAATAGTACATGGAATATCTGGTAAAGTGGAAGAACAGATCATTTGAAGATAGATCATGGATTTCATAATCTAAGTTGGACCTAGCTTGGGTTGTACCTATGACATGATTCAGAGAATCATTCCAAAATAATCCAAGGTGTCTAATGCAGGAGCATCTTGGGTTCTTGGCAATCTTGTATCACCAAAAACATGTTAGAGTTGTTAGATATTCTTGGTAGCTTCTTTTGGGCTCTCAGTGATGTACTCTTGTTTCCACCAAATGGGCTCAATTTCTGCTCGGTTCGATCATTCATGAGTTGGTTTAGTTTATTCACCGAGTTGGCTCAATTTTTCATTGAGTTGGTTTCGGTTTCTCGGTAGTCTTGATCATCAAGTGGTTTATTTTGGATTTCTATTGAGGCCAACTTGTGTATTTAATTTTGGTCATGGAGTTAATAGATGCATTGATTGGAAGTGTGTGGACCTAGATCTAGGTCATCTCTTCTCAAATGTTGGATCTTTGGAGTTGACATGTTCGATAGCCTCTTGTATAAATAGAATAGTATGTTGTAGATCTTATGGTAGTTTTGGGAAGTGGATAGATTGAGAAGATAGATTCGAGATATTGGATCCTCACATGTATTAGGACTGTTTGTAATTGAATTATGATTGTATTGTCCATAACCAAGAATGCCTTATAGCCTGACATGTATGAAGTTTGTGATGAATAATATATGAATTCTCTACATTCTCTCTCTCCCTCTCTGTGTTGTTTGCTTCTGAGTGTTGTTTATACAAGGAGGTTGGTAGTTGGGTGTGCCTTTGGCCCCGTCTCCCTCCTCTCTCGTGTCACAATCATAGACCTATACAAAGTAGAATTTACTACATCAGATTCATCATCCTTAGACAATTTTCATCCTATTACCATGGAGGTTCCAACCGGTTTGGAGTCATCCAAACTAAAAGTCTTGAGTACTTATTTCACATATTTGGATTGACTAAGAGACCATTTTTTAGTTTTGAAACCCATAATCCAATAAAGAGTTTGATATCCCTAATCATTGACATTTAAAATTCCTTCTTCATCTCTTTAGAAAATGTCAAACTCATCTCATTGTTTCCTCCACAGATTATATCATCAACAAACACTTTAGCTATCAACAACTTATCTCCTTCAATTTTTAGGTGTACATTACTATCGTCACTTGTTCTATTAAAACCAATCTAAATAAGATAATAATGTAACCTTTCATACCATGCCCTCGGTGATTTTTTTAGTATGTATAGTTCCTTTTATAGTTTACATACCATGTCCTTGTCCTTTCTTAATGCAAAACCATCAGGTTATTCTATGAAGACCTCTTCTTCAAGAATTCCATTTAAGAAAGATTACTTGACATCCATTTGAAAAACTTTGAATCTTTTATAAGAAACATAGGAAATTAGAATTCTTACCCCTTCTAATCTTACCACTAGAGGAAAATTCTCTCCATAGTTTAGTCCTTCTTCTTGTGCATAGCCCTTACACACAAGTCTTGCTTTATTTATGATCACGTGCCCATCTTCATTCAATTTGTTGCTAAAAACCCATTTGGTAACAATAATTTTTTTATCTATAGGTCTAGGAACAAGTGTCCATGTATCATCCTTCTCAATTTGATCAAGTTCTTCCTCCATAGCTTTTACCCAATCTTCATCCTTTATTTCTTCCTTCACTATCTTAGGCTCATACTTGGAAATCAAACAAGTACTTTCTTTGATCCTTCTTCTAGTTAGAACACCTGCATTATTATCACATATAATCTGATCAATGAAGTGATTCATCTTTACATATCTAGGTATCACTAGTTTAGGTCTAGGAGCATCTTCTTCTACCGGTTGAATCACTTCTTCTACATTGCTTTTCTCTTCTGGTTCATGCAATTCTAGTTAAATATACACAATATCCTAATCATCCTCTTTCACTTTCTTTCTTGAATCACCAGATTTCTTAGGGTATTCATCCACATTTAAATTTGTAAACTTAATCATTTTGTTAGTGTTGGAAAAATGTTCAGCACTCCCCTTGGGATTTGTGAAATAGCTTAACCTTCTCCTATGTCTTCTATAAGTCTAGTGGTTGTATCAAGCATTAACAGGTCGATCTTTTAGTGCAATGACAACTACTACTTATAACAAGTGGTATCAGAGCTTGGTCACAGGTTCAAATCCCCTCGGGTAACGTTGAGGGGGAGATTGTTGGAAAAATGTTCAGTGCTCCCCTCGGGATTCATGACATGGCTTAACCACCTCCTGTGTCTTCTATACATCTAGTGGTTGTATCAGGCATTAATAGGTCAATTTTTTGGTGCAACGACAATTACTACTTGTAAGAATTAGTTCCCTTAGTGAAGCACTTATATGCTTTACTTTTAGTAGAACAACCAAATAAAATACCTTCATCACTTTTTGAATCAAAATTTTTTGTGTGATCATCCCTCTTAATATAACATGTAATTCCAAAGACTTTGAAATATTTAACACTAGGTGAGTGACCATACCATAGCTCATAAGGTGTCTTATCAGTTCCCTTCTTTACTTGCACCTAGTTTAGTGTGTAGATAGTAGTACTAATGGCTTCTTTCCAATACATTTTTGATACATCTCCTTGAATCAACATTCTCCTTGTAGCATCTACTCTAGTTATGTTCTTCCTCTCCATGACACCATTTTTTTGTGGAGTCCTTGCTGTAGATATTTGTCTCTTTATTCCATTATCTTCACAACACTTAACAAATTCTATAGAAGTAAATTCACCTCCTCTATCAAACCTCAAAAAAATTAAATTCTTACTTGATTCCTTCTCAACCAGTGCCTTGAATTCTTTGAATTTTTGGAAAGCATCAGACTTCTCCTTCAAGAAAGTTACCCACATCATTTTAGAATAGTCATCTATAAACAATATGTAATTTCTATTACCTTGATAGCTTCTCTGTCTCGTAGGCCCACAAAGATCAATATGCACCAAATCAAGTATAACATTAGATGAAAAAGACTTTCTTTGGAAAGTAGAACTAGTTAACTTACCCAACTAGTACTTCTTTACACATCATATTGTCTATCTTGACTAATTGTGGCAATCTCCTAACTACATTTATCTTATTCACTTTGATCAAACTATCAAAATTTACATGATAGAACATTCTATACCATAGAAAAATATATTCAACCTTTGTAACCAATCAATTTTTTATATTATTATTTAGATGGAATAAATCACCTCTAGTTTTCGTACTAGTAGCAATCTCATCATCTTATCTTCCAAGTATCCTACATATACCTCCTTTGAATTCTAGTTTTTAATTTTTATCATTTATCTTACCAACACTCAGCAGATTATATGTTATACCATCCACAAGATAAACAACATCTATATTAATCTTGTCATTCAAAGTAATAGTGCCTTTTCCTTTAACCAAATAAGGTGTATTGTTGCTAAACCTTACCACACCACCGCCAAACTCTTCAAACTTAATGAACTTACTTTTTTTACCATTCATGTGATATGAGAACCCACTTTCTATAATCCATTCATCATTGTGTCCCATTGAGAAACTAGTATCCTTTCTCCTTCAAATGGATCTTCTTTGACTAGAACAAATACAATCTCCTCTTCCTCATTATCTTCTGATTCTTCATCGGTAACTCCATCAACTACAACATAGTATTGTTTCTTCCCTTTTCCCTTAAAATTTCTGAACTTATCTTTTTATTTTCCATTAGGACATCTAGTTACAATATATCCAATCTTATTACATAAAAACCATTTCAGTGGTAACTTGTCTTGTACTTACCAGTCCTTCTAGGCTCTTTTCTAGTAGTGCTTCAAGCTCTCCTTGTTTCCTTTCATCTTCCAAGATAGCTTCAAGTTCCTTGGTGTAGCTTGACATACAATTATAATCATGAATTAATTCTTTAAATTTCCTTACCAATACATTAGATACCGATGCCTTGAAAGTTTCCTCAACTCTTAGAATATTGTTATCAAATTTATTTAACTCAAGTGCAGTAAGCTTACCGATCATTCTGTATACAGTAACATTGTTAAATGTTATCTTCTCATTTATAGTAGACACTATAATGGCATAAGTAGGTAGTAAAGTTCTCAACATTTTATATACCACAACATCTTCCTCAATAGTTCCACCAGTACCTCTGATATCACCAACAACTTATTTTATTATTTGACCATATTGTGCAATGTTATCTCCTTCTACCATCTTCATGTCATCATACTTACCTCTGAGACTATTTTCCTTATCTTTTTTCCCATGAATATATCTACCATAGATTAGTTTCAACTTTTCCCAAATATCATAGGTAGTATCAAGTTCACAGATATCAACATATTCAATATCAAATAAGGTACTTACAATATCTTCTTGTGCTTGAGTATTCTCCCATTGGTCCTTCAATTGTTCTACATTGAGAATTCGAGCAAGAGTGATATAATTGCATGTGAAATTCATCCAGTATTGTGATCCCATACCTTTTAGATATAACTTCACTCTGTCACTCCATACCAGGTAGTTGTCTTTAGTAAACTTGGGAGGTTCCTTTCTCATCATTGCACTAGTACAAAAACAACAGTATGTGACTAAAAAAACTACTAAAAAATTGTATATAAATGACTAAACTTAGTCATGTGAAAATTAGTAGTTAATTTTCAGTCATTTATAATGCGACTAAATTTATGACTAAACAATTTTAGTCATTGATTTTGATCATTGATTTAGTCATTGATTTAGTGGTTAATTTAGTCATTGATTTTGATCAATGATTTACTCATTAATTTAGTCATTGATTTGGTATTTGATTTGGTCTTTGATTTGGTTGTTGATTTGGTTGTTGATTTGGTCATTGATTTGGTCATTGATTTGGTTGTTGATTTGGCCATTGATTTGGTCATATTAAATATAGCCATGCAATGAATAATTTATTAAATGCCATAAATTTTATAATGCAAAATAACATAATATTAAACTTGAACTAAAACATAAAAGAAAATAAAAATATTACATATATGAACAAGCTACAACATACTAGAATTAAAAGATTGATATAACATTGTGATAAATAAATGTAATCGACAATCAAAAAAACTTAACACACACACACACACACATATGCCAAAGCTTAGAGTATATATCTAACTTAATAAAAGTTGTCTTAAGATTTTCTAACCAAATACACCATGATAGCTAAGATCCTTAAACAACACATTCAAAATAATGCATAAGGTTGCAATGATCCAAGATGTCTAACAACATCTAGTACATATACAAATATTTAATTATTCCATTTTTTACAAATACTTAGTGGTCACCGTGTGAAGGTTCCAGTTTTCTCTTTCAGGTGAATGGATCCATCTATTTTGTCTTCATAAACAAGGGGAACATTACTTGTGACTTTTAAAATGTTTACATTTTCATCTCCTATTCCTTTTCAAATTGACTCCATGATTAATAGATAGGGAATGAATTTTCCCAATTCCCACAACATCACCATCATATGGATCCAACACCCTAACTTTATCCCCTTCTTTGAGCTTATTATCAATACATTTCTGCAAAAAGGAAAAAAATACATTATATTATATAGGTAATTATGAAATCCACAAATATAAACACTACATTAGCATGCATGCATATCAGACATATAATTTTATAACAATAGTGGTACACATTTGATTAGTAAAACAAGGATGATATCCATCAAGCAATACATATAACAAACAATACCAGTAAGACATATAACAAAAACAACGATACATGTAATAGCAACAATAATACATATTAAGAACATCAAAAATAATATATATAACAGAAACAACAATACATATTATGAAAAGAAGAAACAATACATATAACAATTTATATGGTTAATATAAAAGTATCTATGCTTTGTAGAGATCTTCAAACCAAACAAGGAAATCCATACATATAACCAGCACCAAAAATCATTGGCTGATAAATAAAAGAGATGAACAGAGCTATAATATAAGATATCAATCTAGAAAATGAACTAACTCCAACAGATAAGAATATTCAGAAAAAAGATGATTCAATTCAAACTAGAGAGGTAAATAATTCATTGAGGGATTGCACCTTATCAATTCAGAAATCATTAGCAATCAACAATGAGAAGATAAAATTAAATTAAAGTTTTATTGGGACTTACAAAAGTTGAAAAATCATTATCTAAACAAGACTCATTTTAAACCTATTACAACCTCTTCTATTATAGCTTGTTAACACAAAATTATCTCTTTACCAAGGAACCCCAAATAGTACCATACCCTATATGTGAGCAGTAGATTTGACAAGAAGGCCTAGGATGTGGACAATCCTAACTATGGTAGCTCGAATAGGATTCCCTTGGTTTCACAAGACTTGAAAACCATTTTAACTCAATCTAGAATGATGGAATGTCAAGACTGTGATTGTTAGAATTAAGTGATACTAAGAGGGGGGTGTATCAGTATCACGGTAGTTTATACTTTTTCTTAATGAATTAATAAATAAATAAAGTTAATCCAACAATCCATAATAATTACATACACACAAGAGTACTCATAACACCATTTTTTTTTTTTGAGGAAACCCTGTTAAGGGAAAACCCTAGCAGGGATGGTACCCACAAATATTTGTACTATAATATTTAGACCCTTTTAGGATCCCAAACCCTATTAAGAGTTGAGTATTACAATAGGTACGTCCTTGTTATAGGACTATTGAACCTTGATAGAGGTATACAAAAGTTGTGCACACTGCACTTACAAAATTGGACTTCATGTCCAGTGTTATAAGACATAATATAATAAGTACTTGAGAACTTCACCTTTCCATGTCATGCAATCTATGTTCTCACTCTCTACTCAGCCTACACTTAGCTTTTTATCTTTTCATTTCCTTCTTGACATACAAAATAGCATTACATACTTATACTTGATTAAGAGTATAATCCATGGGGTCAGCTTTCTATCATGTCCTTAGATATTTACAAAACACAAATTACATTGTGCATCTTTTCCCACATTAAAACATCATTAGGCCCTTAAAAAATAAAATATAATACAATAAATATCATAAGTCAACCAAGACTTATATTTATTTGCTTGGCTTGTTGCACTGTTTCCTATCTTTGCATGCACTTACATAATTGTATCTTTTTTATTTCTCATTCAAAATTCTTGTGATCTTTCCTGAGTATCCTTCATACATATTTCTACCCAAATATAACTTTTCATAGCTTGACTATGTCTATACCATGTTCACTGACAAAAATACTGAGAGTATTTTCCAGGAACCGATTGTGGACTTAGGCATTTTTCACATCATGAATTATTGAAATAGTATCATAATTCCTTGTGATGATATAAGGGCTAAGTGTTTCCAATAATAACAATATCCATGTGCTCATATGTTAACCACTTTCCAACAATCCCCCCTTTGGCATTGATGACAACACTTAGTGAAAAATGGCTAAGTGTAGAACATCAACCCAAACTTCAAAATCCAAAATTGGCTAACTCCTTATAATTACCTATATAGTGTATATGCTCCCCCTTTATTCTATCTATATAATCCCTATTTTTCACTTCCTATTACTCCCCCTTTGACATCAATGGAAAAGGTGTCAAAAACTATATTTACAACCAAAATTATGATTTTGTATCTATGTACTTATAGTTTGAAGTACATCTTTGAAGTTCACCCTTAGGGGTTGAAGCTCTACTTCCCAATTCTTCTTGAATATCTCTAAAACATGTAGAATCCCATTTATTATGTGTACATCTAGCTCTACACTTCACACATCTACTAGATTGGTACCTATGTAAGTCTTGAGATCTAGCTTCAAAATATGTTGAAGTAGTCTCCAAAATAGAAATCTTAGGAATAAGTAGGTTCTTAAGATCACTAAACCTATTTAGTACTCTACTCATTTTCAACTCAAAAACATTTATTTTTTCAAAGATCTGACTGACCTCCTTATTTACATTAGTAATTTTCTTTTCTATACTCTTCTGTGATAGTTTGGCCAATGTGTCCTCCTCCTTATTTATTATATCTACAATATTCTTTACATGCTTAACATAATTAATACAAATATTGTATAGATCTTTCCCTTATTTCAAGAATGTTTTTATTTCTTTCTCAGTCATCTCCAAGGTCTTCATATCATTTTCTTGTTCCTCTTGTAGCTCAGCAATCATTTTGTCCTCAAATTCCTTTACTACTTGTGCATTTGCTGCTTCCTCAAGAGATTTGAAGCTGGCATCAAAATTGTCCAAAATCATATCCAACTGATTTGTTGATGTGCCTTCAATATTACTAGGTTGTGAAGTTAGAACCTTGCTCAAGAATGATATTTCCTTGTCAATCACCTTGGTTCTCTTATTCTCTATTTTTACTAACCTTTCTTTAGCCTTCTTAAAGGCCAAAATTGATAATTTCATTAGGTCATCTACCTCCATGTCTTCAATGTTTGATGAAAGTGTCCTAGACCCACTTGCCAACAATGGTGGAGTAATTTCAAGATATTTTTCCTTACCAACAATAGTGGTATCATCACTAAGAGGTTCCTCTTTAGATTCCTTTTTTATCTCAGCTTCAATATTATTAAAAATATCCTCCTTCTAAGGAGTCTCCTTGTTTTCTTCCATTTCCATGGCTTGATTTTCATTCTTCGGTTCTTCTTTATTAAGGTTTCCAAAAAGGTCTATATGCTAGCATGAATGTTGAATATGTCCTATGGGGGAGTATTCTATCATTTATGGAGTAGTTGCATGTTGCATTCATGATGGTGTTTGTCATTGATGTTAACATACTATTTATACTAAAGATTAGCAGAGTAGCAGACATAGTTTGGATTAGCGCACATAGAGCATTGCAAATGAGGTTATGCAGAGATGAGGACATGTTTCTTATGGTGTCTTGATATCATGGTTAAGAGTGCGTAAGAAAATTTAATTATTTGTATTATTTATAAGTAATCTAGTGGAAATTGTATTCTGACAGAGTTCCTGAAAAGTGGTTTGTGATAATTGGATTATATCCCCTAACTGGGATAGAATCTAGACAAGAGAAGTTATACAGAGGTTGAGGAAATTATGGAGGCAACCTGGATGAGTCAACATAGTTAGAGGTTGCACAAGTGAATATTTATTAAGTTTTTGAGCTGACAATTTTACGTAACTATGGAAATATTATGTAACGTGTAATGTTTTATATTTTGTAATTGGTTAAGCCTAATTGGCCGACTCAATTATGAAATATTGAGCATAGTATAAAGGAATGATTTTTTTCCTTGATTCAGAGTAGAAATGAAAGATGTGGATATGAAATAATGCAAATAAGTAATCTAAGGGATTTCTATGTAGTACGAAGTGAGAAGATCTAGTGTTGAGATCTGGAGAAGCATGTGGTGCAGTTCAGGCATAGTCAGAGGAGAGAAGAAAAGTTGTTGAGATAAGTTTTACTTGGTATTATTCTATTTGGATAATACAAAGATTAGTTGGACAATGTGTTCGGTGATCTTTCCCTTGAAGCTATTTGAACAGTGGGTCCTTTTGTCTTCTTTAACTCCTAATAGGGTTTGAATATCCTCACATGCTTTCAAAGTATCCTAACAGGGACTGATATGTACTTAATGTATTTCATAGACTCCTAACAGGGGCCATCCTCTCATAAGGAATTTTTATATTAGTATATGTTTTGTGGGTACCATCCCCACTGGGGTTTACTCTCTGATTAATAGGTTCCCTAGTTAACAAATCTAGTGTCATTGTGTATGGTTAATTTTTTATGATTGTTGTTTATGTTGATCACATGTTTTAGATATAATAAGGTTAATAAAAGTTGTTTTATTTAGATAACTAATTCACCCCCCCCCCCCTCTCATTTATCTTGGTGGACTTTACTTTCTAACAATTGGTATCAGAGCATCAGGTCCTTGAAGGAAAAGTTTAACAACTTAAGGAGATCCATGGTGAGTCATTTAAGAAGAAAAAGTTCTAAGTTTGATGGAGTTAACTATGACAGATGGAAAGAGAAGATGAAGATACATCTTCTATGTTTAGGGCTAGGATACTGGTTGATAAAAAAGAATGAGAAATTTATCATTGAAGAAGAAAAGATTAAGGATTGCACTGAAAAAGAAAGAGATCTATTCATGTGTAACATACTTGCTAGAGAATCACTCTTGTCAGCTCTTCCTGAGAATGAATACAATCAGGTAAAAACTCTAAAGACATCTCATGAAATTTGGTTAGCTTTGGAATATACTTTTGAAGGTGATAAACATGCTAAGAGAATTAGATTACAAAATTAGATATGTTTATTTCAAGAAGCTAAAATGATGGAAGATGAATCTATTAGAAGATATATTGGTAGAATATCAGAGATTGTTGTAGGTATCAAAGCTTGTGAAGGAAATAAGGATGAAGATGAAATCATATGGAAGATCTTGAAAACCTTGACCCTAGCATTTAAGTAGACAGTGAAGATGATTGAACAAGTCATACCTTGTACTGAGAATTTTACTAGAGAGACTCTTCTTGGAAGATTGGAAGCAACAAAGATAAGTCTAAAACAATTTGGAGATTTGCGTAGGATTGAAACTACCTTCATCACACTTAGTGTTCACCCTACTTTGTCAAGGAATGCCACTGTTAGTGGAGATTGTGCCAACAACAATAGATCTAAGATTGAAGAAGATAGAAATATTGAAGAAGGAATTGCCTTGCTTGTGAAAAGAGAACCAGAAGGTAAGAAAATATTTAGATGTTGGACATGTCGAGAATATGGTCATTTTGATTCTAAATTTCCTAAGAGAGTGAAGAAATATAATAACTTTAAGCTTAGAAGACCTAAAGAATGTTATTATGCTAATGATGAAGAATTTGAAGCTAGTATTGAGAAATTCTTAAGTGAAAGTGATAATAAAAGTGATGATATAGGATTTGTTGCAATAAAAGAAGAAAAATCTGAAACAAAAGTCAAAGAATAAAAATCTTTAGTGTCAAAAGTTGAAAAGAAAAATAATTGGATCATAGACAATGGTTTTTCACATCATATCACTGGTGATATGAATAAGTTTACCAAATTTAACAATTATGATGGAGGAATTGTTAGAGTTGGAAACAATGCACCTTGCCGAATAAAAGGAATAGGATCTATTAGTCTTGATGGAAAGACTAAAATTGATGATGTTTACTTTTTGGATGGATTAAAACATAACCTTTTAAGTGTTGGACAATTAGTTGTTAAGGGATATTAGGTTTGGTTTACTAAAAAGACATGTATGATCAAGGATAAGAATGTTAAGATGATTGGAATAGGAGCAAGAACCAGAGGTAATGTCTTTTAGTTGAATACTATTGAGATAACAAGTTTTATTACTAAAGTTGATGATAGTTGGTTATGGAACAAAAGGTTTTGTCACATAAACTTTTATAACATTATGAAAGAAAGTACTGCATTCACAGTAAGATATTTTTCTAAAACTGTGAAACCTACTAACATGGTGTGCAAGGAATCTGTTATGGCAAAACATAAGAGAAGTTCTTTTCCCAATAAGAAGTTCACCACAACAGCAAAATTGGAGATTGTTCATATAGATCTAAGTGGTCCTAGAAGAGCAAGAGGATTCTATAGTGAAAGGTATTTTATGATTCTTGTTTATGATTTTACTGGGACGATGTGGGTAGCATTTCTTAAAGAAAAGTCAGAATCATTTGAAAAGTTTAGATTTCTTAAGAATAGAGTTGAGAATGAATTAGGAATGAAGATTAAATGTTTAAGATATGATAGAGGTGGATAATTTACTTCAAATGAATTTAATACTTTTTTTGAAGTGAATGGCATTAAGAGACATCTTTTAGCCCCTAAAACACTTCAGAAAAATGGTATTACTAGAAGAAGAAACACATTGGTAACTGAGGTAACAAGAGCTATGTTGTTTGAGAATGATGTAGCAAAGATATTTTGGAGAGAAGAAATAAACACAATGGTATATACAATAAATAGAGTGCAGATCAGAGTAGATACAAAAAAAAATCCTTATGAATTATGGTTTGGACATGCACCATCAGTAAAATACTTCAAAATATTTGGAAGTAAGTGTTACATTAAGAGAGATGATGATATTGGTAAGTTTGATCCGAGAAGTGATGAAGGTATGTTCCTTAGTTATTCATGTTAGAATAACTGAGAGGGGGGTGAATCAGTTATCTAGTGGCCCAAAACAAAATGTATAATTCAAAACAACTTCTCTAAATTCTGCTCGTCGATAAGCAATAATAACTCACACTATCTATGCTTTTACCAATTACCAGTCTAATTTTGTAACAGTTTTATCGATCAAATCTAACATGAAATATGCAAAGTATGATAACAAATAAATATCACAATCAACACATAACACAAGAGATTTAACGTGGAAACCCTGTAAAGGGAAAAACCACCTAGGACCAGTAACCCAAAATTGTTCACTCTTCTGAAGTGAGGTCGGTTAAGACCCAACCCTGTTAAAGGTTACAAACACACTGTCAAGTGTGACCTTATTAGAGGTTTTTAGACTAGAAGTTATCATCCAACCAGCATTCACTATGGGGTTGATAGGATAACAATGTTCATTCTATGAATGATACATCATAAGACTTTCAGAGTCCACTCGGTTAAGATATTTAAACTATATACAATGGTTAAATGTGTAACAGTAAATGATCTGACTTAATACAACTTCAATTGCAGATTATAGATCAATATTCAGTCCATATAAATCCTTCTGACCAATATTTCACTTCAGATTCAATACTAAATCAACTTACTGTCCATCAATAATTGCTCTTTGTAGCTTGGTAACTATTCTATAGCTCGGTTCTTACTAACTAGTATGATCAAAATGCATGAAAGCTTGTTCATGCGATATTCTTGCAGCTCCTTCTTCCAGCTTTTTTTCATAAAGAAATTATGTTCTCTTATATAGGCGAGTAAATCATTTTCTTCTCCACCATTAGATTTTGCCACTTAACCACATTCATAGATTTTGCCACTTCAAAATTTCTTGGTACTTGTGTCAATAACACATTTCAATCTGCTCCATTAGATCTTCCCTAAATTTTGTCAATCATCAATATTTGTAACAAACATTATCTGTTACCTCAATGTTATACATTTTCTAGCTCATCAATATTATCAGTTAAACTAATCATTTGATTCATTCTATTCAGATCGGTTAACAAAGAAATGTGTCGGTGAACATAGCTTGGTTAATACTATGGTCGGCATACACTACACTCCGTCGATGTATACTAGAAATGCTTCATTTACCGACAACACTACTTTGTGTCTTTCAGCTCTATACTTCATCATAAATGAATGCAACATAATGAAGTCAATATCATCAATTCATAGACTCATCAACAAGTTACTCAATGTGTTCCTTATCCTCATCTATCATGTACATCTTTCCTCATGTAGATTTCTCTGTTCTTCATCTCTTTCACCTTTCCTCAGATGTCTTGGTATAGTAACTTACAAGATAAGTGTTGTCAAACTAGTTGACATCAATGACAACATAATACTGATTTAATCATATTACATATCTAATCAACAACTCCTCAGTGATCTTGTAATCACAGATTCTTCAATCAGATTCCAAATCAGTTGTAGTCCAACAATCTCTCCCTTTGGCATTGATGGAAACTCAAGTAATATGAAATGTACCATACACATACCAAATATACATTCTACAACTTTGTGAACAAATGCTATAAGTTGAATAGACTTAATATGTTTAATCACTATGTTACTGAACCAGCATTAAATAATACAGTTTTACCATTCTGTAGGTATGATCTTTTTAGTTCTCCTGTTCTTGCTTCTGTTCTCTGTAACTAATCTTCAATACTCTGTCTCATTCAGATTGTCTCTCCCTTTGATAATTCTCATCGGTGCTTGTTCCTTTTCATATCTTCTTTATCTCTCCCCTTTTTTTATTTTCATATCTACTTTATCTCTCCCTTTGATAGCAATGCCAAAGAAACAAAGAAACAATCAATTCTATCTTCCTCTGTATCTCTATATACAGATATCTCATTGGTTCAAGTTCTCAACCTTAATCACAACCTTGAACATGATTCAAAGTGTGAACTATGTTGCATCAACATGAATGGTCTTCTGATATAAGTAGGTTGATGCAACAACTAGATCACCTTAGTGATTGATAGACAGGGGACGGACCCCAAGTCTAATCCTCAAGTATTCAAATGTGTCCTTCGGTAGAGGATTTGTAAAAATATCTGCAAGTTGTTCTTTAGATGTAACAAATTCTAACTTCACTTGCTTCTCTTGCACTTTTTCTCTTAAGTAATGATACCTAATAGATATATGCTTTTTCTTAGAGTGCATCATAGGATTCTTTGAAATATGAATAGCACTAGTGTTGTCACAATATATAATCACTAGGTCAGTGATTACCTCATTCATTCCTTCCAAAACTTGCTTGATATATGCAATGTTTGAATAGTTAGTAGCAGCAGAAACATATTCTACTTCTGCTATAGACTGAGAAATATAAGCCTGCTTTTTACTTGTCTAGGTTACAAGTCTTTCACTAAAGAAAAATGCTCCTCCGGTGGTGCTTTTTTTGTCATCCACATTTCCAGCCCAATCAGCATCGGTGTAAACTTTCAGTTCAAACTTCCCTTCCTTAGGATACCATAATCCATAATTCTCTATTTTCTTCAAGTATCTTAAGATTATTTTTCGAGCTATCATGTGTGATTCTCTAGGATTAGCAAAAAATCTTGCAACTATTCCCACAACATGTGCTATATCTGGTCTACTGTGAACTACGTACATTAACTTACCAATCATGGATCAGTAAAGTGTCTGATTTACCTCGGTAGTTTCATCCTCCTTTGTCAATTTGCATCCAGTAGCCATCAGTGTTCCTATAGGTTTAGCATCTTCCATGCCAAATGTCTTCATTACTTCCTTTATATATTTAGATTGTGTGATAAATATTCCATCACTCTGCTGAATCACTTGTAATCCAAGAAATAACTTAATCTCTCTGAACATAGAAATTTAAAATTCCTTTTGCATTTCATCAGCAAATGCCTTGCAGACAAGATCTGAGCCTCCAAAGATAATGTCAGCAACAAATATTTTAGCAATGATAATAGTATTATCAGTATCACCTTTCACATACAGATTGTTGTTTTCACTTGTTCTCACAAATCCAATACTTAACAAATAAGTATGCAGTCTTCCATACCATGCTCGCAGTGCTTGCTTTAGACCATATAAAGCTTTATGTAATCTAAATACCATGTCTTTATTGTCGGGATCAACAAATCCTTCAGGTTGTTCAATGTAGACCTCTTCTTCAAGTATACCATTTAAAAATGTTGACTTCACATCCATTTGATAGACTTTGAATTTCTTGTGTGCAGCAAATGCAAGTAGCATTCTAACTCCTTCTAATTTAGCAACAGGTGAAAATGTTTCACCATAGTCAATGCCTTCTTCCTATGCATATCCATTGCATACCAATCTAGCTTTATTTCTTGTGACTTCACCATTTTCATTCAATTTATTCATGTATATCCACTTAGTACCAATAACATTCTTATCTTTTGGTCAGGGTACTAAGGACCAGGTTTTGTTCTTTTCTATTTTCTCTATTTCCTCCTTCATTGCATTAACCCATTCTTCATTCTCTAATGCAACTTTCACAGTTTTAGATTCCAATTCACAAATTAGACATGTACCTTGTCTTATTTTGCTTCTAGTTTGCATTCCAGCATGTCTGTCTCCAATGATTTGTGTTTTAGGATGATGTCTTCTAACAAAACTAGCCAGAACTTGATTTCTCCTTTCTTGTTCATCCTATTCAGGGTCATTCTCTTGCTCGAAAACTTCTTCATGTTTATCGGTTTGTGGTGCCTGTTGTCCTGCATTATTTCCTTACTGACCGGTTGACACTACTTACGGTGTTGATAGATACTCTGGATGGTCAATGTAAGTGAATCTACCATAGTCTTCTGATTCCTTTGTACTTTCCTCTATGTACTTGTCATCAAACTCATCAACACGAACATTAGTAATTTCAACAATCTTATTTGTAACCTTATTCAAACATTTGTATGCTTTACTTGTAGTGGAATATCCCAGAAATATCCCTTCATCTCCTTTATAATCAAATTTACCATTTCTCTCATCTTTCAAGATAAAGCATTTACTCCCAAAAATTCTGAAATAACTTATAGTAGGTTTGTGTCCAAACCATAGTTCATAAGGTGTTCGGTTGGAGTCCTTCAGTTGTACTCAGTTAAGAACATACATAGTTGTACTAACAGCTTCCCTCCAATATGTCTGAGCAACATTCTTCTGTATCATCAAAGTTCTAGCACAGTCAATTATAGACCTATTCCTCCTTTCAGCAATGCCATTTTGCTGAGGTGTCCTTGGTGTAGATACCTGCCTTTTGATTCCATGCTCATTAAAAAAATTAGTAAATTCATTAGATATAAATTCACCACCTCTATTAGATCTTAAACATTTTATTTCCTTTCCAGTTTCTTTCTCTACCTTAGCTTTATACCACTTAAACATTTTAAAAGCTTCAGATTTCTCTTTCAGGAACATGACAGTCATCAGTCTAGTATAATCATCAACAAAAAGAATAAAATATCTATCACCAGAATAGCTCTGAGTTCTCATAGGACCACATAGGTTGGTATGAACCAACTCAAGTATCTTCTTTGTTGAATAGTCTTTACTTTTAAAACTAGACTTAGTCATCTTACCTCTCTGACATTCATGGCACATGGCATGATCAGGTTTTGTCAAGTTAGGTAATCCTCTAACTCTTTTCTTTCTACTAATCTTGATCATGTTGTCAAAGTTCACATGGCATAACCTTCTGTGCCACAACCAAACATCTTCATCCTTTATTAACAAACAAGAAGACTGATCCATATCAAGATAGAATAGATTACCTCTAGATTGTGTACCAGTTCTGACAAGTCTTCCTCTATCATCATAGATCTTCACCTTTTTGCTCTCAAAAGCTAGTCGGTGGCCTGAATTGTTCAGTTGAGCCACACTTAACAAATTATAATTTAATCGATCTACCCAATATGCATTTTCACATTGTAATCTATCATTGATCATCAGTGAGCCTTTACCTCTTACCATACAAGGTGCATCATTTCCCATTCTCACAGATCCTCCATTATATTCATCAAGATGATCAAAATTTTCTACATCACCGGTCATATGATGTGTACAGCCACTATCTATGATCCATGTATCATTTCTGCTTACTTTAGAGATCAGTGCTTTCTCTTCATGTTTCTCTTCCTCTTCTGAATCATCTTTCCTAGCAACAAATACAACTTCTATGTCATCATCAGAATTAGATTTAGTTTCAATATCTTCGGCTATGTAACATACCTTTTTTCCTTTTTCATCTTGGTTGTCTCTGTTGTAGTGTCGGTAGCCTCTGTTGACTCTTCTCCCATAGCTTCCTTCAGATCGGTCTTTGGATCTATCTTCATCTTTCTTCTAAGGACATCTAGTAGTGATGTGACTAAATTCTTTACAATTAAAGCATGCTAAAGGTAGCTTACCTCTATACCTTCCTCTTCCTTTGGGTAATCTTCTAGCCATAAGTGCTTCAAGCTCATCAAGTTCATCATCGGTATCACCATCACTATCACAATTCTTACTATTCCTGCTAGATTTTTCAATCTTCAAAGAATACATGAAAGTGGATTAAAAAAAAGGAACAACACTATTATCAAAGTTTTTTAATTCAAAGGTTGTAAGTTTACCAATTAGAGTGTCAAGAGTAAGGTTGGATGTAGCTCTTGTTTCATGAATTGTAGAAATCTTGATTGCATAAATCAGTAGCAAAGTTATGAGAATCTTGCTTATCACTATTTCATCATCAATCACTCCATCAGATGCTTTGATAGCATGTACCACCTCTTTGAGTATATTTGAATGTTGGACAATGTTCTCACCTTCTTTCATTCTTATATCATCGGGCTCTTTTGACATTCAGATCTCCACTATAAATTTGTGTTAACTTATCCCACATTCCTTTGGCAGTCATGCAAGTCTTGATATTTTCAAATTTAGCATCGGTATAGGAAGCAACAAGTTCCATCATAGTAACATTGTGTTCATGCTTGTCCTTCAATTGATCAATAGTTAAGGGACCAGTGGGTAGTTGTATGTAGCCATTTTCCATCAGATCTAGTGTTGAGTTCCCAATTCTAGATATGTGCAACTTCATTCTACTTTTCCATACTGTGAAGTTCTCTTTGTTCAGTTTTGGTACTTCCCTCTTATACATCTTGAGACCTTTATGCTTAAGTCCTTAAAACTCTATTCCAAGCAACCAATGCTCTGATACCAATTGTTAGAATAACTAAGAGGGGGGTGAATCAGTTATCCAGTGTCCCAAAACAAAATGTATAATTCAAAACAACTTCTCTAAATTCTGCTCATTGATAAGCAATAATAACTCACACTGTCTATGCTTTTACCGATTACCAGTCTAATTCTGTAATAGTTTTACTGATCAAATCTAACATGAAATATGCAAAGTATGATAACAAATAAATATCACAATCAACACATAACACAAGAGATTTAACATGGAAACCATGTAAAGGGAAAAACCACCTAGGACCGGCAACCCAAAATTGTTCACTCTTCTGAAGTGAGGTCGGTTAAGACCCAACCCTGTTAAAGGTTACAAACACACTGTTAGGTGTGACCTTGTTAGAGGATTTTAGACTAGATGTTATCATCCAACCAACATTCACTATGGGGTTGACAGGATAACAATGTTCATTCTATGAATGATACATCATAAGACTTTCAGAGTCCACTCAGTTAAGAGATTTAAACTGTATACAATGGTTAAATGTGTAACAATAAATGATCTGACTTAATACAACTTCAATTGCAGATTACAGATAAATATTCAGTCCATATAAATCCTTCTAACCAATATTTCACTTCAGATTCAATACTAAATCAACTTACTATCCATCGATAATTTCTCTCTGTAGCTCAATAACTATTCTACAGCTTGGTTCTTACTAACCAGTATGATCAGAATGCATGAAAGCTTGTTCATGTGATATTCCTGCAGCTCCTTCTCTCAGCTTTTTTTCATAAAGAAAATTTGTTCTCTTATATAGGCAAGTAAATTTTTTTCTTCTCCACCATCACATTTTTCTACTTAACCACATTCATAGATTTTGCCGCTTCAAACTTTCTCAGTACTTGTGTCAATAACACATTTCAATCTGCTCTGTTAGATCTTCCTTGAATTTTGTCAACCGTCGATCTTTTTAACAAACATTATCTGTTACCTCAATGTTATACATTTGCCAGCTCATCAATCTTATCAGTTAAACTAATCATTTGATTCATTCTATTCCTCTTGGTTAACAAAAAAATGTGTCGGTGAACACATCTCGATTAATACTGCGGTCGGTATACACTACACTCCCTCGGTGTATACTAGAAATGCTTCATTTACCGACAACACTGCTTTGTGTCTTTCAGCTCTATACTTCATCATAGATGAATGCAACATAATGAAATCAATATCATCAATTCATAGACTCATCAACAAGTTACTCAATGTGTTCCTTATCCTCATCTGTCATGTACATCTTTCCTCATGTAGATTTCTTTGTTCTTCATCTCTTTCACCTTTCCTTAGATGTCTCGGTATAGTAACTTACAAGATAAGTGCTGTCAAACTAGTTGACATCAATGACAACATAATAATGATTTAATCATATTACATATCTAATTAGAAAATCCTCAGTGATCTTGTAATCACAGATTCTTCAATCAAATTCCAAATCAGTTGTAGTCCAACAATTCATTGAAAATAAAATCTTATAGATATTTTAATAAGAGAAATAAGACTATTTTTGAGAGAGAAAATGTTAAAGTGGATGAAAATTTTAGAATTTGAGAACGAGTACTTGATTATGATTCAGATGAAGAGGCTTATCCTAAAACTAATCAAAAAAATGTTTGTTTGCTTTATGAAACTAACAATGATTTGCAGAATGAGATTCATGATGAATAACATAGAGAAGAACCAAGATCTAAACCTATAGTTGAAGCTAGAATTGAGACAGTAACACCTAATAAAAATCTAATAAGGGATCATCCTGCTTATCAGATTATTGGGATCAAAGACAAAGGAGTTATGACAAGAAATAAGGTACATGAAGAATTATGTTTGATTTCTCAAATTTCACCTAAGACTAATAATGAAGCTTGTAAAGATTATAATTGGATTCAATAAATGAAGGAAGAATTGGATCAGATTGAGAAGAATAACACTTGGGAATTAGTTCCCAGACCTAAGGAGAAAAATTTTATTGGAACTAAATGGGTTTTTGGAAACAAGATGATTGAATAAAATGAAGTTCTAAGAAATAAAGCAAGACTAGTATGTAAAGGATACTCACAGAAAGAAGGTATAGATTATGAAGAAACATTTTCACCTGTTGCAAGAATTGAAGTAGTAAGAATGTTTTTGGCCTATGCAGCTTATAAGAAATTCAAAAGTATCAGATGGATATGAAGTCAACATGTCTGAATGGTGAATTAGAAGAAGAAGTCTACATTGAGCAGCCAGACGGTTTTCCTTTGAGTCAAGAAGGAGACATGGTTTGTAAGTTCAAAAAAGAACTATATGGACTAAAGCAAGCACCTAGAACCTGGTATGCGAGGTCAAATAAATATTTGGTAAAAGTGGGATTTACTAAAGGTACTACAGATAGTAACTTATATCTAAAAGAAATAGAGAATGGTCTACTGATTGTTGTCATTTTTGTTCATGATATAATCTTTGGAGGAGAAGATGAGGCAAGTGATAAATTTGCTAATGAAATGAAGAGATAATTTGAGATGAGCATGACTGGAGAAATGAAATTTTTCTTGGGTTTGTAGATTGTGTAGAATAGTGCTGGTATTTTCTTATCTTAGACTAAGTATCTGAAAGACTTATTGCATAGATTTGGTATGGAAAGTTGTAAGCCTGTTGGTACACCAATGGTAACTAGTCATAAGTTATCAAGAAAAGATGAGACTCTTGTAGTTGAACAAAGGAAGTACAAATCAATGATTGGAGGTTTATAATATCTAACTCACACAAGACCAAATATAGCACATGCAGTTGGAATTATTGCAAGATTTCAAGATGACCCTAAGGAATCACATTATGCAGTAGTAAAGAGGATATTCAGATGTTTGAAAGGTACAACTAATTATGGGTTGTGGTATGATAAATCAAATGACTTTACCCCATGTGAATATACAAATGTGGATTAGGGAGGTAGTGTGGATGATAAAAAGAGTACAAGTGGTGGAACATTTTTTCTTGGAGGAAGATTGGTTTCTTGGTTGAGCAAGAAATAGAATTGTATCTCACAAAGTACAATAGAAGAAGAATATGTAGCAGCAACAAATAATTGTAATCAGATAATATGGATGAAACAAATGTTGAAGGATTTTGGAATTAAGTTTAATGGGTTTTTTATCATACATTGTGATAACACAAGCACAATATGTCTAAGAATCAGGTGTTACATTCTAAAACAAAACATAGAGACATAAAGTATCATGTTGTAAGAGAGAAAGTTGTAGAGAAAGAATTCAAACTTGTGTATATCAACATAAAGGAGAAGATAGTAGATATCTTTACAAATCCTTTACCTAAAGATACATTTGAGTATTTGAGAGGTATGCTTGGGGTTATGCCCCAACCCACTTTTGAGTAGTGATGCAGAAAGTTGCATCAGTCTAGTGGTACAAATAACTATCTTGTTGGACTGTATGTTGATGCTTCCTCTATGGGAGAGTATCTGTATTTTTGAGCTTAGTCATGAAGGACTCTTGGTAAAAGGTATTTTAAAATAGTTCCTTTGGACACTTGAGTTGGTTAAAAATTTTGAGCAGTAAGATTATTCTGACATAATGATGCCTTTGTCATTGATGTCAACGGGGGAGAAGAATACATAAAAAAAATTTGAATGATTGATGAAGACAATTTGAAATTATTGATCAAGAGGATTTGAAAAGTCAAAGCAAGAGCGAGAGAGTTACATTTTGGTATTCATGGAACTTGGATGTTTTTCATCTATGTTTCCATCAATGCCAATAAGGGGATTTTTAGAATGAATGTTGAATATGTCCTATGGGGAGTATTCTAGCATTTCTGGAGAAGTCACATGTTGCATGCATGACTGTGTTTTTCATTGATGTCAACATATTGTTTATACTGAAGATTAGTAGAGAAGCAGACAGAGTTTGGATTAGCGCACATAGATAATTGTAGATGAGGTTATGTAGAGATGAGGACATGTTTCTTATGGTGTCTTTATATCATGGTTAAGAGCATGTACAGAAATTCAAGTATTTGCATCCGTTATAAGTAATTTAGTGGAAACTGTACTCTGATAGAGTTCCTAAAAGGCGGTTTGTGATAATCGGATCATATCTCCTAAGTGGGATAGAATATAGACAAGAAAAGTTATATAGAGGTTGAAGACATTGTGGAGGTGACCTGGATGAGTCAACATAGTCATAGGTTTCACTTGTGAATATTTATTAAGTTTGTGAGCCAGCAGTTTTATGTAATTATGGAAATATTATGTAACATGTAATGTTTTATATTTTGTAATTGGTTAAGCCTAATTAGCTGACTCAATTATGAAATATTCAAAATGGTATAAAGGAAGGATTTTTTTCCTTGATTGAGAGTAAAAAATGAAAGATGTGGATGTGAAATAATGTGAATAAGTGATCTAAGGGAGTTTTATGTAATGCAAAGTGAGCGGATCTGGGATTGTGATCTCAAGAAGCATTTGGTGCAGTTTAGGCACAGAAATAGGAGAGAAGAAAAGTTGTTGAGTTCAATTTTACTTAGTATTATTTTGTTTGGATAATACAAAGATCAGTTGGAGAGTATGTTTAGTGATCTTGCCCTTGAAGTTGTTTGGACAGTGGGTCCTTTTGTCTTCTTTAACTCTTAACAGGGTTAGAATCTCCTCACGGGGAATCTCCTAAAAGGGACTAATATGTACTGAATGTATTTCATAGACTCCTAACAGGGTCCATCCTCTCAAAATGAATTTTCATATTAGTACATCTTTTGTGGGTACCATCCCCACTAGGGTTTACTCTCTGATAAAGAGGTTCCCTAGTTAACAAATATGGTTTCATTGTGTATGGTTATCTTTTTATGGTTATTGTTTATGTTGATCACATGTTTCAGATATAATAAGGTTAATAAAACTTGTTTTATTTTGATAACTGATTCATATTTCCCCCTCTCAATTATCTTGGTGGACTTTACTTTCTAACATTGTGACCTTGGCCAATGTCTCAAAAGGATCTTTGTCATCCAATCAAGGGCTCAGATAAATTCCAATGTTATCAATAAAGAAATCAAGTGCAGGGATTTTCACTGGGATGTCTTCTTTCTCTTCCCTTACCTCTATTGCTTGTTCTTTAGTTGCTGTATTTGAGGATTCTCCAATTCTAATATCCTTGGGCTTAGTTGGAATAGATTGTAGCCTACTCACATCAGGTTTGTCCTGTAGTAGCACTTTATTAATTGCTTTCTGAGTATCTTCAATATATTCCTCATATATTTCATCAATTATCCTAACTAATATTAGTTTGGTTCTTAAATGAGGCTTGATATTTTCAAGTAGCCTTTGGTTTTCTTCCACTTTCATAACATGATTTTATTTTCTTGAGGCATCTTGCCTTATCTTAGAGTCTTCATCTATAGATCTTCTTTTCCTAGCCTCTAGTTTATCAAATAGTTCCCTAGGAATACTCCCTTGAAGTTCTATAGATTCTTCTTGAATTCCAACATATACCTAATCATTATTTCTTCTATGTTGACCTTATCATTTTCATTATATTTCTCATAGTATTTGTCAACTAATAATAGATTACCTTGACCAACTATTCTTTTCTCTAGCATGGGAAGGTTTGGCTTCCATTTATTTTTTGGTTTCTCTTCTTCCTTCTTTTGTTCTTCCTCCTTTTCTTCTTCTTTCATCTTCTCCTCATCTCCCTTCTTCTTTTGTGAGGTTTTCTTTGGTGGTGATTCACTTTATTTTCTCTTTGGTTTTTGTCTAGTGTCATTTTCCTTAGGTATCATCCTTATAGAACTGGGTGATTCCTTCTTTGTTGTAGCTATTGCTACCTTCCTCTTCAAAGTTCCTCTAGGGGGTGTAGGAGAATATTCCTCAATTGAGACCACTAGTATAGATGAAATAGAAGATCCTACCTTCTAAGGTTCAATTTTTTTTCTTGAAGTATTAGTCACGACCCTTAACTCGGTTGTCTTCTTCCTTAATTCTACCATTGATTTATTGGGTATGCCTTGTTCTCTAGCAATTTTTTCAACAAAAGTCTCAACTTTCTTGTCTCTCTTCCTTTTTGTGAGCTCTTCTTGAACTAATTGAGATTTTTCAAAATATGTTCCCCATCTTCCTGTATTGGGGTCTCTAGGTGTTGTAAGCACATGTTCAACTTGAATATCCAAAAGGTTCTCACCAATCTCATATACCATGGGTGTACTCCAAATGGTCCTAGGCTCTACTACCTCAAACAAAGAACAATTTGTCTCTACCATAAAGAAAATGGTATCCTTATACTTTTCTACAAGTTATATAGGGATCCTTTCCCTCTCATTCATCTACCGGCTTAGAAATCCTTTGAATATACCAAAGAGGTTTCTATACCTCTACATATCATCTTGTTTTTTGTATACTTCATTGATTTTCTGCATGGTTAATAGATTGTTCTTCCATAGGTATAATCCTGGAAACTTTTATGTTACATGAAAGAAAATATATAGGATCAATGATCCAAATCTGAATAAAGAAGATTTTTTGTTCCTTTTTATAGGTCTAATTTTTTCCATTAGTTGTTGCCTCAATATTTCACATATATCATACTTTTCATCTTCCTTAACCATTTGATATGTCATGTCAATAAATCCTATAGAAATTGAATTTAGTCTACTGCTATACTGCAATTTGTAACCAAGAATCATAGAAATGACTCTTACATCCTTATGCAACACATCCCTGACTATCATGTCTCTTTTGTTCCATTTGCAACCAATTAGGGTTTCCACCTTCTTCCTAGTATTCTTTGCGGAGACAAACAACTTACCTCCAATAGGTAATCCTATTACTGCATGAATTAAATCCTTTGTAATCATTATGGGATTTTCTCCTAACCAAAAGAATTGGTCATGAAATCTTCTCAACACAATCTTGATCCACTCTTCTTCCTCAAACTCAAAGTGTTATGCATAGTCCAATAATCTTAGGTTTTCCAAGTGGGTGAATTCAGGTTTGAGCTTCTTATCCTCATCAATCATATCCTTCATTTCATTAAATATCTACAATGAACCTATGTTCTTATACTTACAATGGATTTAAGCCCCAATCTCTTCTACATAAATAACTCCATGTAGAGTATGCCCGACTGCGCCCACAGGGTTATCCTCCATATATTTATATGGATGTTTCTTAAACTCATATATGTTCCTATGCTTGATATCATATAGCTTAGGTTCATCCATATCTTATGTTCTTAGATAAATAATTTAAGGAGAATCACAACTACCTTTTTTGCAACTAGTAGGATCTAGGGTTTGCCTTGAATTCATGAACAAGATCGCAATCTCTTCACAAGTCTAGCTCCAAAGCTCGAGTCTCTACTTCTCTTTGATCTAAATGGTGTCAAAAAATTATAATTGTAACAACTTATATTTCACAATGAAAAAGACCCTATGCACCCATAAAGATGATAACTTCCAAGTGATCTTCCAATCACCTGTGGTCACAGATCCAACAACATAAATCCATGCTAGATGATAAATAAAGTTACTATATGTCCATACATAACTACACATGAGCTTGCATAGCTCCATTCTTCATTCTTGGGAAAATATGAGATACTTGTGATTTGTTCCAATGCTCCCTCTAAGGCCTTACATGTCCCTTTATATTAATGAAGAGGTATTAAACTCATGTGAAGATTCAATAGGGTCTACTGAGTCTTCATGATTGCTCATTACTTCTTTGGTTTGCTCATTATTATTTTCCCTTAGGTCTTTACTCTTGACCCACTTCTCTTTATGTTGTTCCCTCATTTCTTCAATGGTTTTCTCATCTCTGTTGAGTTCACTATTCCTTTCCAAGTATCTAAATGCTCTATTTACTGGTCCATTGAATCTAAAATACTTCACAATGTGGCCATCATTTTTGTACTTGTAACATGTAACTTTCCTTTTATATATGAGTTGACTATAATCACTTTGTAATTTACAAAACCTTGTAATGTGTCCAAAGTTATTGCACTTGTAATAGACGATTCTCTTAGGTTTTCCACTAGGTCTCTTCACACCTTTCTCACTTTCCTTAGGTTTTTTTGCATTAGGTTGGATGACATGTTTCTCATTTTCTTTCACAATTTCTTTTTTTTTACATGTTTCCTTTTCTTTCTCAACATTCTTTTTCAAATTAGAATAAATTGGCCTTTTGGGTCTCATGTCTAGTTTTCTACATTCCTTTACCTTATGACCATAATCAAAGAAATTAAAATAATAACCAGAAAATGTTTTATTACTTCTTGTACCTTTACAATTATTCTTCATGTGTCCTTCTAGACTACACTCATGGCACTTGTCATTTGAGGGTTTAGTATGTTCCTTCTTAGATCCTTCAACTTTGGATCCATCTTTCTTAGGTGAGTCAATATTGATTACTACATGCTTCTTGTTCTGAGATATGTCTTCTGTAAATCCAACTCCATTCTTATCTCCAATTGGTTTCTACATGTTATATTGTTCATCAATCATTAGACTGTTCTGATGATTTTTTTTATGTCTTCCATTGTTTCTTCAAGTTTGCAAGTTATCAAGATATTGTATTTATTAATATTTTGATATTTTTCCTTCTTTTCTTCCACCTGTAATTCAAGTCTTGTTTCCTTTGTCTTTGTTGATTGTAACTCATCTTTCATTTTCCTATTTTCATCCTTTTCATTGTCAAGTTATTTTATTAGGTGCAACCTTGAGATTTCATACTCATCTTTAAGTTTTTCAACTTGTTCTAAATCAAATTTCTCTTTATCAGGTTCAATTTGACTTTTGACAAGTTCTTCCCTTAAACTCCGTGCATGATCCAACTGATCCTTGAGTCTCTTGATGAATTCTTCCACCTTCCTTAATTTGAAATTTGGGTCTACTTTATCTACATTAGCCTGATCAAAATCTTCCAGTGCTTCTTCATAGTTTTTCATCAAATTGCTAAAATCCATTTGGATCTTCCTTAAGTTGTTAGGATTTCCTTTCAAGGGCCTAATGCTCTGATACCAATTTTTAGGATTAAGTGATACTAATAGGAGGGTTGAATTAGTATCACAATAGTTTATACTTTTTCTTAACCAATTAATAAACAACAAAGTTAATCCAACAATCCATAATAAGTACATACACACAAGTACTCATAACACCATTATTTATTTTTGAGGAAACCCTCTTAAGGGGAAATGTTGGTGGGGATGGTACCCAAAAATATGTGCACTATAATATAGAGACCCTTTTAGGATCCCTAGCCCTATTAGGAGCTAAGTATTATATTAGGCAAGTCCTTGTTACAGGATTGTTGAACCTTGTTAGAGGAATACAAAAGTTGTGCACACTGCACTTACAAAATTGGACTTCTTGTCCAATTTTACAAGAGATAATATAATAAGTACCTAAGAAATTCACCTTTTCATGTCATGCAATATATGTTCCCACTCTCTTCTTAGCCTATACTTCACTTGTTATCTTTGCGTTTCCTTCTTGACATACAAAATAGCATTACATACGTATACCCGATTAAGAATATAATCCCTAGGGTTGGATTTCTATCACGTCCTTAGATAAAAAAATATGGATTACATTGTATGGACTTTACTATGTTACAATATCATTGGACCCTTAACAAATACAATAAAATATAATAAATATCATAGCATAAGTCAGCCAAGACTTATATTCCTGTGCTTGCCTTGTAGCATTGTTTCTTGTCTTCGCATGCACTCGGAGAATTTTATCTCTATTATTTCACATTCAAAATTATTTTGATATTTCCTAAGTATCCTTCATACATATTTCTACCAAAATTTAACTTCACATAGCTTGACTATGTCTATACCATGTTTGTTGACCAAAATACTGAGCCTGTCTGCCAGGAACTAAGTATGGACTTAGGCATTTTTCACATCCTAGATTACTAAAGTAGTATCAGGATGCCTTGGAATGATCTGAGGGCTAAGTTTTTCCAATAATGACAACATCCATGTGCTTATATTTTGAATGCTTTCCAATAGTGATAACAAGATGACAAAAGACAAAGATTAATAAAAGATATTCACTATCATGAGATAGCAAGGACATAGCACCTTTTGATCAAAGAAGTAATAGGTAGTAGGGATAGTGATGAAGGTCATCCTAATACCTACACACACCTCTCAACTTCCATAGCCATAACCAACCTATACTTCCCACCATAAACATCACTCTTCATAATTGACTTCATGACATCATCACACCCTCAACATGTAGGGTTAGACTATAAGAACCTTTGGCTGATCTCATTCTTCATCAAAAAAATTTCATCCATAAAAATTTATCTCTTTTCCAAGTACCCAAAGGATATGCCTTCATACATTATGCTTCCTCTTTAATCTCAACTCCAATAAACTCCTTACTCCTCTTGAACATCCTTCCCCTAATAAAAAATTCACAATCACTCCCACTATTCATGCCAAAAATCTAATCCAAGTACACACACATTAGTGACTTATTACATTTGCACTTATAACAATTATACTTGGTCATATTTGGTTTGTATTAGGGTCATTGATGATGTAGAGAATCATATGCCCTTCCACAATCACACTAAAAATCTGATGTTGTGTGGGGTTGTAAGGAACCCATACTATCATTCAAAAAGAACCTGATAGAAACTAGTGTGAGTTTTGATGTTGTCCACAAAAATGCATTATAAGTTGTCTATGGTAGGAACAATCACAATTGTTAGACCAAAAATAGACCTTTACTTCCCTATTGAAAGGTCCATTTAAATAGGCCTTAGGGGGTAATTTGAAACCTTTACAAACTACTATGTTAGGTATTGAAATATTTTAGCCTTTGATCACCTTCTCCCTATGACTGAATATATTCCTTGCACCTTTTCCTATGACAGCCCCTTTACATCTTTAAATCCTTTCCATGACAACTATGATCTCCCTTACTCAATGGTTCATTACCAACCTTGACTATGATTATTTTTTACTCTCTTGAACAGTCCTTCATGTCTGACCTTTACTCTTATTTTGGAGCTCCAAATCATTCACACTAAGGGACTTTCTCCTACACCTTCCCTGTTGCCCCAAATCATTTACAAAACGTAACAATTTGAACCCCAACAAAATGCAATGAATATATATGTCAAAGTAAAGTAAAATGACACAAATCAACTAGTGCAATCATTGAATATAAATCACCTCAAGTTTAGAATAGCTACTACTATGAGTATCATGTACATACTCTTTATATTCAACATAATTACTATCAACAATTTCTTCTCCTTTTCATTTTTCTTTCATATGATTTCTCTGCATGTGGTTTAAAAATCATCTAAAGTTAATATAAGTCAAATAAAGAATGCAAAAGACATTAACAAATTTTCCATAAAAACTATTATATTACCTGAACTTCAATAGAACTATTATTGGGTTGCACATTCTTGTACACTAGTTCATCATGATCAACATAAATATCAGTAGCTCTATTGGCATCAAGACATTTTTTATTTTGTGTTGCCTTCATAAAATATTCTTCACATAGTTTAAACATCAAGAAAAAAAATTGGAGCCAACAACAAAAATCTATGGATGTTAACCACACTTCTCTATTGTAGAGAGGAAAGCACATAAATCAATATTGTGAAAGAGTAATATCAACAATATTATGCCTATGAGAATCAATGCTTAAGGTGTTTTGTATATACAAATTTAGAAAGACAATATCAAAATGATGCTTTCAATAATGCAAAGATACACTAGTATGAACTAGACTTAGTTCATCAATAAAATGTCTTACTTGATCTTAGTCCATGGAATTATGCTCATCCCATGTAGAAACTATAGGATGAACCGAGGCATTTCTCAGTGAGACTATGTAAGTTCATTATATGTTGGTACCCTTCACTTGAGTTGACATGATTTGGAGGCTCTTACATGGTGTTCAAAAGATGGTTGTGAAATCTATGTTGACAAACTAGATTTCCACTTGATACTACTCTTAGATTTAGCAGGATCTAGTGTTGTCATATAATTCACAATATCTTCAACACCTGCTTTTGTATTACTATTCTCCACCTAAAATACAATGTCAATGTCAACAAATTGTCAATTTTTAAAAAAATTGAAATAAATAGCACAATGTAAATTTAACCAAAAATTCATACACTTACTCCAAATTTGTCCATTTTGGCCTGTAACCTACCTCTACCAAATGTATATTCAGCCCTTACACTATCTCTTTCTCTCTTGCCTCTTTTACTCTTAGTCAAATATTCATCAGAACACATACTTTCTTTCAATGCCTCCCACTGTTTGGGAGATAGAGTGAAGTCAAACTTCTCTTTTCTCTCTATGATTATTTTTTTGCAATGGTACCTAAAATTGTTCATTAAAAGTCTCATCCTGTTCTTGTAATTTTTTTCTAGAGATTTGTCCATTAATAGTGTCAAAGGCATTTTCCATTTTTTGTATACCATATTCCACATTTCATGCATCTTTCTCTACAAAATTTGATTTGCAAATATCTAAATTGGCCCTACATCTTACATCCAACTCAAAGGCCCGCCTTGCAGCATTATGCCCAATAGGTTCACCATCTCTTGATACCTCAACCAAGAATGGATTCTTCCCTTCTAATATTCTTTCTCTTTTTTTCTTCTCTATATATCTATATAAAGTTTCACTCAATCTTTGTCTTGTAACAATAGCAGGAACATCTTTTGTTGAACCACTTCCAATATTTGTGGCTGATCCACCAATTCCATCAAAATTTATAGATGTAAAGGGTGCACTCTGAGGTGGCACATTAGATGCAAGTGACTCTCTTTGTGAATTTCTTCAAGATTCATATCACAATGTGCTATATTAGATTGTACATCAATATGTGCTATATCAGGTTGCACATCATCATGTGCTACATTATTCTACACATTAACATTTTCTATATCACCAAAGCATTAGGTTCTACAAACTAGAAACATTGTATGTACGTTCATTTTTTGTTTTCTCAGCATTTTCTTTGCACTCATTTTATTGCCTGTTAAAGAAAAAAAATCATATCATGTCTCATTTGATCTACATATAAATAATAGTGAACTATGACATACAAGAGATCAAAATGAAAGATTCATGGATGAGTGGACAATAAACATGTTTTGTCAATAGCATGTTGGATCCATGCTATGGAGTGCATTTTATTGAAGAGGTAAATTTCTTGTAAGAGAGAGTAACATACTTAAATAAGAAAGATTACTCATCCGGGCATGGAGAAAAAGATAAGGGTAGATGTATGATTGTTGTATGTTAGCAAATAAATATAAGGATATAAATATCTAGTTTGAAAAGGTACTCATGAAGGAAAAAAAATTTGGTTAAAGGATTATCATATTGGTCTTAAGCTTACAGTTATGTCATGATTTTGATGACCAAAATAGAGATTCCTAGCTATATAGGGAATATTCATGAACTAGATTTCATTGAGCAGTAATTCATATAGCTAAAATAGTGAAGAATAGATAATAACTAGGCACTATTAAGGATAGCTAATTCAGTGACCTTTTATCAAAGATTGGAGCACTGCCATAGTATTATGAGATAAATGGGATTGGTACAAAAGAAAAAGTAAGGAATTATCATCATTTCTCTATTTCATAGAAAAGGTGATGGTAATGCAAAAAAATAGTGAAGCTATCATGGTTTTGTGAGTAGTAATGAAAAGAGAATGTGAAATAGTGATGTCACTATTTTGTGGGATACTTAAATAAAAGGTTGTGAAAAAATGAAAGCATACAATGTGATGGTAAAGTGTTATTGCTATTCCACAAAACAAGGATGAGAAAATGTGAAATGGTGACATGTCGCTATTTTTCCAAGTGATAAATAACAAGGTTGTGAAATGACAATAATGTACAAGCTTGTCGCTATTTCTCCAAAATCCATAAAGGTGATACACAAAATAGAGAAAAAGAAGTTTTTGGGTTAAAGTAATGGTATTATTTCATTAATGGATTTAGTGAAGTGACAGCTAGCTTAATGAGGTTTCACTTTACAGACTTGGAGTGACATTGCTACTTAATAGCATGTTTTCTTGTAATGATACACAAAGTGTTTGGTGGGAAGTTGTTGTATTTACGAAGTGGTGAAGTAGAGCTACAACAATTAGAATTGAAGAAGTGATGAATTGAAGAGTAGATATTTGAGCTAGGGAGATTCAAAGATCCTACAAAAATGTCTGAGGGAGATGAGCCTATTGTTGACTAAATAGCCCGTATTTTGGAAGTTTAATCTTGTGTTTTTTTATGTGTTAAACTCACAAGTTGTGATTAATCTTGCTTGAGTTGTTAGCATATGATTTTAGTTTAGAATAGATACATAGAAAGAATCTGAATCTTGCCACATCCCTTCATTTTATATAAGAAGGAATACCAAGACCTATGTTTCTTGTCTACATTTGAAGTTTGAAGATTATTTCCGGTTTAGCTAGTCTTATGTGATTATTGATATTTTAAAAATATTTTCAAATTACTTTAATCAACATTATCAATTCAAGTATTCTTGTATAAAAGAAAGAAAGTAATTTGTATTGAAGTAAGTACAATTAGTTTTATCTCATAATTGTGTTACCAATAATTTTCCATTTTAAAAATCTATATGAAGACACTCATTATTCAAAATATAGGTATGCTAGTATACTACTGTAGACACCTAAATTTGATCACATAATTAACTAATCATATTTATTTCTCTCCTAAGGCATTTAATTAATTAATTTATATCATCCCCTACTTAATTAATTCAATTAATTAACTATACCCTAGTTAATTATCTAAATGACAAACCCATAGTCTAATAATTAATTAAATCTCTTTTCCTCTATTAATTTAAATGGATGCCTTTATCTATTTTAATTAATTCATAAACCTCCCTTTTCCTCCCATTTGGAATTAAATAATGCATTTAATCCAATTTGAGCACATGGCTCCTAACTCTAACCCCTAACAAAACCCATCCCAATAACCTAACCTTGAGTTCCCACTCAACCCAACCCATTCACACATACTAATCACCCATGATTAGCTAATCCAACCCTACACTCATTCTCTCTCCTCCCATCACATCCTCTTAATTCTCCCACTTGCCTCTTAATCCAAGCCTAATCACCTCCTAAGCATTTGCACAATCATAATCCATAAATTAAGAAATCCTAACTCAACCCAAGTCAACCCTCATGTCACATCCTCACATCCCTCAATTCCTTCATCTCATGTCAACCTTAAATGCTCTTACACATCTCTTACACACTCCATCTTCTTCTTACACATTTGTCCCCTCACACATCTCCCAAAATGGTCACTTTCCCCCATACCTTCCAACCTCTCCCATTGTGACACTTGTCACAAGGAGATGCATTTGAGAAAGAAAAATCCATTTTCTCTCTATCAAATGCATCTTGACCCTTCCTCAAGTTTGCATCTTTACTATCCATTCACCTCTCCTCTTGCCTATAAATTGAGCCCTCATCTCATCACAAATCATCCATCTTTTATGAAAAGTTATAATTCTAGTTTGAGAGCCTAAAACTACCAAACTAGCATTATAATGCCAAAATCCTCCCAAACCATTGAAGCTTGAGCACCATCTTTTGAGCCCACATCTAATCTATGGGACGAATCCAAACATCAAGAAGGCTCTTTGATGGTTTGCATCCTCATTTCATGTTTTCTTTGTCTAATCTTTAGATGTTGAAATAGATTAGTATGTTGAATGTTTAACTTAGTTTTATGTTCCTAACACACTAGTTTTATTGCATACATTTTGGCATGCCCAGTGGGACCCACTTCTAAGGTCATTTCTCCATCCTTTTCATCTATTTTTTTTTGCAAAAACTAACTAATACTAACATTTTTGTTTTTTGAGTGTTTTGGCAAGATTTTTTAGTGTCTTGTAGGTTTGGGAGGAAAGAAATAGTATTTGCACTACCATTCCCGCATTCATTTTTTACACAGCAAAAAAAAAAACTTGTGGAATCATGAGTACAGTCTGTGGGATCGCATTCCCACAATAAAACTTCTATCTTCTATCTTTTTCTTCTCTCGGTTCACCAGTTATTTTTTCTAGTGTTCCTAGGATCGTGAACCCGCAACGCAAGAATGTGGTTTGACCGTGTAGGATCATGTTGTAATATTGTAAGCCATAAGGCATTTAAAACTAACCAAAAACCCTCAAAATTTTTACCTGCATACCCGCTACCACTGTTGCAGGATCGTGAGTTGACCTTGCGGGATTGCAGCCATAGGTATTACATTTAATTTTATGTTTATTTCTCTGTTTAAAATTATGCCAAACTGACAAACTTGTGGGATTGCGAGTATGGTCCACAGGATTGTGATTTTGTCTATTGCGGGATTGTAGGTAGCATCGGTGAGATCACAAATTATTTTATTAAAAATAGAATTTACTCATTTGATTGTAAGGTTTCAAAAAGAACATTGCATATACTCACAACACTTTAATATTTCAATTTGGTTTTAAAATTAAAAAAGGTTAAAATTGAACAAGGAAAACTTTAACATTTTGTTTTGGTGCTTAAAATGAACAAGAACCAAATCTTGAATGCCTAAGGGACAATAAATCAAGCAATAAAATATTTCATTTTGGTTCTTAAAATCAATCAAACACAATCTTGAATGCTTAAAGCACAACAAACATTTCTAAAGTTCAAAGCATTTCAAATTTTCAAAGGAAATAACCTTGCATGCTAAAAATGAGTGTTTGATGTTTTAGAATATGAAAACACTTAATCTAAATATAGGTCCAATTTGGGAAATGAACACTTTTTGGTGTGTTTGAAGGACTATTTTTCAACACTACCTTAGAGCTTTTCATTTTTTGCAAAAACCTTGTTAAAAATACATGATGTGAAAGAAATTAATTTGTATCTATATCCTCTCCCCTTGCCTTCGTAGAACTTGGGTGAAGAGAAAGATCAAGTTCAATTGAATTCACTTCTAACAAGGCCTGTCTAGAGAGAAGCACTTCCTCTTTAGAGAATGACCTCAAACCAGTAATTCCCCAATCGGTATATAAACCAGGTGTTGAGAAAACTCTCACCTTATCCTCTCAAGCTCAGGTGATGTGTCTTGATGGTAGCCTGAGGTAGGTGAATATCCATATGATTTTGGCATGGTCAACTAGGCTCGAAAGTGAGTCACATGTGTACAAACTAATTGGGAGGATGCCACTTGTTATAAACTGAATGTGGACCTCTAATCCAGCTACAAACACAACATAGTCATTTCTTGATCATCAAATCATGAAATGGAGTATGAATTACCCATTCACATGATTCTATCGATTTGACTTGTTGCCTTCTAATTAACTAGGGTGTTTGATTTACTCTTGGAACGAGAGCCAACAACCTTAAGACCAAGCTAATACGAAGGATTTTCAAGAGCTTGAAAGATGAACAATAATGAAATTAATCTAGAAATGAGTGCAATTAATCTAAAAGCTTGAAAGAAATATGAAGATGCAAATTAATCTAAAGTTCTTTTGAAAGAAATATGAGATTAATCTAATAACAATAATCAAACTATATTCAATGAGAGTGCAATATTATACTAGAATGAGAAATTAAACTAACTATGCAATGAAAAAGCTTGGAAATATGAAGATAATTGAGACTAAAATTTGCTATAGTATGGATGCTATCACAATTGCCTTTTTTTCAAATGAAGGAGAAGGTTCATTAAATAGACAAGCCCAGGGAGGGAATGAAGAGGTTCTTGAAAATGAACGGTTGCCTCTTCATTCCCAATTGAGACACATATTGAAAGATTTATTTAATTAAGAGAATGAAATATTGCCACATGGGTGACTGTTCGAGTAATTTGAATTATTAAATTCAAATAAAGAGGTGTCCATTCAAATAACTAAATAAGATTAATTCCTTTTTTTATGTGTATTAGCTAAAGGGGGTGGATTTTAATTTAATCTAAAGCACTTAGGACTTTAGAATTAAATTAATTTATCATAGGGATTATTTAGCTAATAAATTATAATACTTAGGAATTAATTATGTTGTGAGATTAATGCAAATTAGGATTTTTGCAATTGAAATCAAGTCAAAATAAAGTTAGTTAGGAGAGAGAAAATTGCCTAGTAAATAGGACTTTAATGATGAAATTGAAGAAAATGCACCAAAATTGATTGAAATTATTAGGTGCCAATTTTGGGGTATTACATTTGCCCCTCTTTGAATTGATGTGCGAGTAGTGCATTGATTCAAAGAATAGTTTGATGTGACAAATGAGGTTTCAGGATTATCCCCAGAATGGAGCTTAACCCTCAGAAGTCAAGGTTAGGATGCCAAGACACTGAAATAGATCGAATTGCAGAACCACCTCCCAAAATGAGGCATGATTCTCTGAAGTCTAAGTTAGATTGTGAAGACAACGGTCTAATGAAAACTTGAGAGGAGTCTGGAATCAGGGTTAGATTGCCCCAATGCTGATTGCTTGAATGATGATAGATGTAGACTTAGGACTAATCTCTAGAATCAGGGTTAGATTGCCCCAATACAAAGCTTAGCCCTCCAAGACTCGGGTTAGATTGCCCAGATAATGGTCCAAAAGAGATTTTGAGAGTCATCTCCAGAATGAAGCTTGACTCCCAGGAATTAGGGTTAGACTGCCCCAATACCTAAAAGATTTTGACAACCATCTCCATAACAAAGCTTGATTCTCGAGGATCCGAGTTAGATTGCTCAAATACCTAAAAGATAGATGACCAGATGTGAGGCACGAAGATGCCCCTAGTGAAGAGATGAAATGCCCCAAGTGATGAGGACTTTGATTTAGATTGAAATGAGACTGGTTTGACAAGATTCAAATGATGCAATCATCCTACCCCCTTGGGAGCGAAATTGAAAGATGACATATTAGAAGGGCAATTGACAACAAGAGGTTGCAGAGTAGAAGCAATCAGACTAGATTCGAGAAGCTGCAGAAGCAATTTGGAGTGATTAGGAGGTCCTGTTGACCAAGTTTGACCATGGTTGACCAGATTTGACTAGAGTTGACTTTGATGAAAACATTGAAGATCTCAAGAAAATGATGAAGAGATGAAAGTCTGGCAGGAAAATGACACCAGAAGACTGACTGCACAAGCGTCCGATCCCAAAGGGTCCTAGATTTTAAAACACGATTTCAAGCTATCTAGAGATGTCAAATTTTGATTTCAATTTCAAAAATGGAATCAGAGAAGTCAATTTAGCCAAGGGTGCAATTTTTGCATAAAACGAGGCACTTTGAAAATTAGGTCAAAAAGCTATATAAGGCTTGGAGGGGTCATTTTCAATTCATTATTCACTTTTGTCTTCTTGTGATTTTGAGCTCTAAGAGAGAGAGAATGGAGGGCCTTCCAATGCATATGCATCGATTTGAGTGCTCATGATGACACTCCCAGTCACTGAAGTATGACCCACCTATGAGTAGTCGATAAACCTCCTTACATTTCAATTTGTACTACTTTCTAGGTTGATTTATGGTAGATCTAGCAACTTTTAGGGCATGTTCTTCAAGTCTTGCATGAGGAAATAGTTTCCTCATGCCTTCCTAGGTTGCCCCTCACGCAAGGAAATGGTTTCCTCGCATGGGTTAGGGTTCCTTCACCCAGGCTCTGCCTAAAATCTCGCGCGGGGTGCTAGGTCATGCCGCGCGAACTTTCTCACTTTCACGCAAGAGAAGGTTTTGTCTTATGCGAGGTAACAGTTTCCTCGCATGAAAATTTACCATAGTGTTGTAATATCTTTGCCAAATTTTGCCATATTTGCATGAAATCAGCTGAGTAGAGCGTCGCAAAGTCATGTCTAGGATAGATGCTTTGATGTATTTGTTGTTGTTGTTTTGAAAACCATCATATTGAGATAATGATCCAATGTCGTTGCTTGCTTTGTTGATCAATAGTGATCACCACATTGATACAAAGATTGACAGATGCTGAGAGTGCTCATATTGAGGGACTCGGTCTAGGATTTTTACATGATATACCTGACATTTAGGTAAATCATGGTCTTCTTGGTGCACTTGTTGAGAATTTCCATTCAGAGACAAACACTTTCCATTTTCTGCTAGGGGAGATGATAGTCACTCCCAAGGATATATACAAGATCTTGTGGATACCCATCCACAATGCCCAAGTAGAGTATGATGTACAGCCGAGGGTAGGCACAGTGGCATTGAGGACTATATTCTAAGATGATCTAGTGATGGGTCAGGCCATCTCTTGGGAGGATTTGATCAACAGGCATGGTGGCACTCACCCATTAGTCATTATTCTCACTATGTTTTTGAGTTGCTACCTTGTTCCAGATAGAGGACAACACAGATTAGAGTGTGGTTGGGGCTCTATGCTGTAGTGGATGTTGGCTAGACTAGTAGTCAGATTCAGATGGGGTGAGTGCATGCTAGCCCATATGTACCATGAGATGCATGAGATCGTATATCGTAGTGCCAGGACCATGGCAGCAGGTGTCTTTGATCTTCAGATCTAGGCTTGGGAGAATCTCCCTATTTGTAGGCCTATAGATCATGATACACGGCAGGCCCTAGAGCCTTATATATATAGGTACATAGGTCTGCTGACTCAGCCTTTGCTAGGTAAGATAGAGTAGTGGTGCAAACAACTTGATGATATGGTGGCTATTGTTTGGAGACCATGGATTGCTACTGATCCATGGGATGATGTTCGGAGAGAGCTTTCTTACATGTTTGTCTCACGTCTACTGATTAGACGTAGTGTTACCATCATTGAGAACTTTCTTGTTACATGTGTCTTGCATCAGTTTGGGAGACAACATGACATCTCCCATGAGTACTGCCCCTATGCCTGCTTCGCTGATGAGGAGAATAAGGGGTGGCATCTGAGATTAGATCCAAGTAGATGTGTGATTGAGGTGCACATACCTCAAGCCTAATGGGATTACATGGTGGATGTCACCAATACAGGGATGACACCTGCATATAGAGACCACTGCTTAGCCCATCCATTTCCTAGATTTACAGACCCCGCTAGCATGGGTCAGGGAGCATAGCAGCAAGTACCAGCATAGTAGTAGGTACCAGTGTAGTAGCCTGTATAGTAATAGGTACCATTATAGTAGCCTGGGCAGAGAGCATTGAGGCCTAGGTCAGTGTAGATAAACATCCCCCTGAGGACTATGGGGTCAGATGCAGGTGTCAGGAGTAGTGGGTCTCAGAAGAGATCCACCAAGTAGAGGATAGGGAATACCTCATAGTAGATGCCCTCGGGCGATGATACAAATATGCTAGATGTTCCTATCAGAACATAGACACCACAACTATAGGAGGCTCTCAGGAAGAGCCAGGAGAGGGTTAGGCAGGTTCAGCATGAGAGAGATGACTACCATACTTGAGTCATCATATAGGAGACCCATGTAGCCGATAGGGATCAAGAGATCAGAGAGTTACATGAGGCGCTGGCAAGAGCACGGCTAGAGATTAGATATGAGTCTACTCAGGAAACTTATTATTATATAGCATATTATGGAGCCATTCCAGATGCATCAGAGTAGGTGCCTCCATTTTTTGAGTATGCAGGAGCACCACAAAGACCTCCACAAGCACCTCTACAATAGGAACCTCCACAGTAGGCACCTCCATAGAGACCAATGCCCCCTCCCGAAAGACCGATGCCCCCTCCCCAAAGACCGATGCCACCACCACAAGCACTAGCACAGGGACCACCACCACCACCTCCTCCTGGTGGTGATGGGTAGAGTTAGCATATTTTGATCCACATATTGTAGCTCTTTTTTTGATACTGTGCTCGAGTGGCACCCTTGTTTTGTACATGACATTGATTCAATCGAGATATATATATGAGATCACGATTTTGACATCATCATACTTGTTGATATATTTCTTTGATATTGATGTTTTATGAGATCCTATATGCTTTAGATGTATGGATTATAAATGAAATGTACCTATTTTATTTTATGATATGAATATGCACATGTTTTATGTAATGATAGATGATAGATAAATGAATGCAATGTATGATTTTATGTATGCTTATAATGGATGCACATGCAAATGGATATGCCAATGTATATGGATTTTATGGATGTATGTGGTACTAACCATCTCATGTAGAGTTTTAGCAATATATGATAGGTACTAATCAAAAGCATGTTTTGAAGATCAAGAGCGAGGACTGAACACTTGTGTAGCTATGACGACCTAGGACAAAAGATGAGAACCTTTGATGAATAGATCCAAAAGAAGACAATCAAGAGAAAACCAAACATAGTCTCAATGCAAGCCTAGAATGAAAATGCAAGCCTAAGCTAAACACAAACCCTAGGACTTGGTTATTGGACTCATTGTATTTATCATCATCTAGTTATTTTAAGCATGGGACATTCGCAAGATTTTATATAATAATCACTAACATTGCAATCATGAGAATATGAATATGGCATAAGTCTTAGATTTGTCAAAATAAGGTGTAAGCACTAAGGCACAAGAAGCCAGAATGACTTGAACACCTATTCCTTTTGATTTAGCAAGTTAACATAAGCATCAAAGCATAATTGCTAGAATGACCTAAATGTTTCTTGTGAACAAACACACCAGACACACAAGAGTTCCTTCTTTTGCCAAAGATTTCTCGCAGTACCCTTATGTTCTCTTAGCAGGACAAGCATTTGCAATTTTACTTGTAGCAGAAAGAAGTCACTCAAAACAGACAAGGAGAAGAACCAACCTCACCAAAGTTTCCATATAAAAGGAGTCGAGGTACACATGGCCATCCAATATGAGATGAAGGCTCTTACAGATGGACACCCCTCTTATGTAGATTCATTAGATCATTGGAACTAAACCAACAAACAAAAAGAAAAGAAAAAGATCATGCCCCCAGTCTTCGCATTTCTCAGTCAAGAAAGACATCTTAGATTCGCTCGAGGGGAAATGATAAAACAACCAAAAAAGCACTCAAAGAAAAAAGCTTAGCATGCTTCAAAGGAACACAAATTTAGTTTACATTTGTGTTCAAGTAGATTGAAGTCGAATCAGAAGTGTGTTGGGAGTTCCCTTTGATCTTCAACTTGCAGATTTATACTTTGATGGATAACTTTAATATAACTTTGACTCTATCACCACTCCAAAGTCTACAAGGAAGAGGGCCAATTAACAAAGATCAAGAGAGATCCTTGATCTTTCTTCAGGTGGGTGTACCCTTGATTCACTTCTTGAAAGGAATCATTAAATGATATACAACTATATACTCTTTACTAACTGCTTTAAGATTTTATCATTTGAATGTTTGTGTGTGTGGTTGATGACAATGAAATGCCTCCAGAGGATGGACCAATGCCTTAACCTAGGGCAAAGAGTCACCCAATTACATACATCAGCTGAATACCTTAATTCAAACACAATTGAATCTAGGATAAGTTCTTTGCCTATTACCCCTCTCCCTCAGACACAAGGACATCAGATTCCTGCTTGGTTGCAAACTCACTGAACCCACCTAAAAGACTTTAATCCTAACTTTGTTAGGAACTTAGTGATTACTTCACAATACTCTTTGTTTACCATATGCTAATACACTTTGTGACATTAACATATATAAGCTTAGAACCGAAATAAGAAGACATGCACAAATGCAAGATTGGAACTCAATAACATCCTCATTAATATATTCATAATCAATACAGAATCAGAACAACACAAGGATAGGAAAAGACACAAAATCTAGCTCCTCTATCAGTAAAACACCATGGACAACCAGCCTAGGACCAAAGAAAGTTTTGGAACCCCTACTCAGTCAAAATTTTGTAACTTATACTCCCTAGTCATCTTGGAATTCTCAAAGAGAATGCAACAAGCTATAGATGACTTAGGGTATATAAGTTACAAAATTTTGACTGAGTAGGGGTTCCAAAACTTTCTTTGGTCCCAGGCTAGTTGTCCATGGTGTTTTACTAATAGAGGAGCTAGATTTTGTGTCTTTTCCTATCCTTGTGTTGTTTTGATTGTGTATTGATTCTGAATATATTAATGAGGATGTTATTGAGTTCCAATCTTGCATTTGTGCATGTCTTCTTGTTTCGGTTCTAAGATTATATATGTTAATGTCACAAAGTGTATTAGCATATGGTAAATAAAGAGTATTGTGAAGTCATCTCTGAATTCCTAACAAAGTTAGGATTAAAGTCTTTTAGGTGGGTTCAGTGAGTTTGCAACCAAACATGAATCTGATGTCCTTGTGTCTGAGGGAGAGGGGTAATAGGCAAAGCACTTATCCTAGATTCAATTGTGTTTGAATTAAGGTATTCAGCTAATGTATGTAATTGGGTGACTCTTTGCCCTAGGTTAAGGCATCAGTCCATCCTTTGGAGGTATTTCATTGTCATAAACCACACACACAAACATTCAAATGATAAAATCTTAAAGCAGTTAGTAAAGAGTATATAGTTGTATATCATTTAGTGATTCCTTTCAAGAAGTGAATCAAGGGTACACCTGCCTGAGCAATAAGGTGCAAAGTGTAGGAGGATCTCTCTTGATCCTTGTTAATTGGCCCTCTTCCTTGTAGACTTTGGAGTGGTGATAGAGTCAAAGTTATATTAAAGTTATCCATCAAAGTATAAATCTGCAAGTTGAAGATCAAAGGGAGCTCCCAACAAAATGGAGACTCTACTGGGGAGGACAACAATGAAGTAGTATATCTGTTAGGAATTTTGGTTGGGACAACATTGTAAAGTCAAAATATTTTGTTGACCATATAGATATAAAGGTTGTAAGTGCACTCTTGTTTTCTTATTGTATTCAGTTAAAAGGTTTTCCCATCTAGGTGGGTGGTGACTCAAAAGGTTAGAACCAGTGCTATATATTGTAAATCATGGACAAGAGGAGGAATACTAGGTCCTTTTTCAGAAAGAATCCAGAGGTCACTCTGGAGTAATTACCTAGATAGGAGAAGAGGAGTTGGATTAGAAGGAATGGTGAGTCTACTAGTACTCCCATGAGAGAACAAAGAAATACTAGAGTTAGAGCACCACATGTCTCCTCAAGTGAGGAAGGTTCACAAGATAGAGTTCCTAGATCAGATGGCGGTCACTTTGAAGATAGATTTTATGATACCCCAGAAGCTATATTTTAGGACAAAGGTCCATTGCCTACAAGTCAAGATGAACAAGCTAGAGAGATTGGTTTGGAGATTGATTTAGATCTTGATGAGGACAATTTTAGAAGAGAACCCATGAGACCAAGGCAAGTCCACTTCCCATATCAAAATCTTCTTGATATGGATGTGTCATCAGGTTCTGATGACATTATGGTAGATCCTAATGATTTAAATGCATTAAGGTTATAGTTGGCAGAGAAGGATGCCATACATAAGAGGTTACAAGAGGAGAGAGAGGTTGAAAAGGTGAATGCTCTGATAGAAAGATAGTCTCTCCTTAGAAAGATTAATGAAATGAAGGAGAGAAACAAGATGCTTCTTCCACTCCTAAAGCTTTGTAGCATGATGTCTTTGGATATCTTGATGCCTTGAGGAATGAGCAAGAGTGCTTACTGGAAGATCAGGAATTTGATAAGGAGGGCCCTGTGGTTAGACAACTGCAAAGTTATGTTCCTTTGCCTAAAGATAAAGATGGGTGTGAGATCACTAGGCCTGATGTTTCTACTAGTGAGAAAGGAAAGCAAAAGATGGTGGGACATCAAACAAGTAAATCATTGACAATACCCGGGGTCCCACCACCCAATTTAAATAAGGACATAGAAATGGAGAGAAGAAGAAAAGAAGATGAAGACCTTGCAAGAGAATTAGAGAAGGCTGAAATTGAAGCTTCCATTGTAGAAAAGAGAAGAAAGATCCAGTTCTTGAAGGCTTCATCAGCTAATGCTCTTGGCCCATCTACTATTAAACTAGGTATGCCATCTATGACTACTAATATTCCACTTAGTAATGCTACTAGTTCAATTCCTTCTTCATCTGTTAGGATAGGTGTTGATCCTAGGCAGCAGTCAAATGCACAAGTAGATAAAAATGTAGATGCTAATGTTGATCCTAGGGTTAACACTAGTTCAAGTTTTCAAAGAAGACCTATGCAATTAGAAGGCTATAGGAAAATTAGTTTTGATGGAATTCCTGGCCACCCAAATGCTTTTCCAAATGATATTAGAGATAAGGTACCTAAGTTTGCTGGTAATAATGATATTAGTTGTGAGGAGCATCTTAGGTTATTTGTTGATATGCTTAATGATTATGAGGTAGAGCATGAGGATGTGGTCATGAATTTATTTGTTCAATCTCTAATGGAGGATGCAAGAGATTGGTTTAAGAGACTTCCTGACAAATGTATTGATACTTGGGACTCTTTTGAGAGATGTTTTAAAGAGCAGTATGGTGATAGGCCTAATGCTAGTTTCATGTTGAAAGAATTCAATACCATAAGGAAAAATCAGAATGAGACTGCAGCTGAATTCAACATGAGATTTCAGAAGGGTATGCATAAGTTGTTCCAAGTTATGCGGTTAGATGACAATGTCTATCTGACCACATACTTCAATGCATTTGATGGAAAGATGGGATATTTGTTGAGGGACAAAGAACCAAGAACTCTTAGGGATGCTTTTAGGATTGCTGTCAATATTGAGAACAATATGAAAATATCAAGAAAATTGGGGGGAAAGAGAGATGACCCAAAGTTGTTTAGGGACAAGAAATACAAAAAGGAAAATAATAAGAATGTTGGAGCTGGGAGGCAAGAGGAAGATAAATTGGATAAGGTGCTTAATGCATTGAAGGATTTGAAGGCACCTACAAATAGGAACATCAGTGCTCTTGCCAATGAGAGGCCTCAGTTCAACAACAATTTCAATAAGCAGAATAGATTGCAGGACTACCCCTACAACACATAATGGAAGGATGGCAAGCCTATTGTCCCTACTGTAAGACAAAATAATGATAGATGTGTCCCTGACCCTCTACAAAAGGCTTTAATAAATGTCATGGAGGACATAACTTGGTGTGTTGCATGCCAGTCCCCTCATTCTATAGAGCATTATGTAGTTGCACATTCTATGGCTGCAAATCAAGATTGTGGCAATGAGGAGATAGATCAAGAAGAAGATCAAGATGATGTTGGATGCAACATGGATTCTTCATATCTAGGATATGAAGATGATTTTAATTTTGATGAAGAGGTAGATGTAAATGTAAAGAGACACAATCAGGCCCTTTTTCATCAAGAAGTTTTTTCTGATAGTGAAGACATTGATAGGAAGACATGTAATATGAAGTCTTCTTCTGAGCCACTAAATTTGAGAAGACCTTCTAGAGAACAGATGGATAGGATTACTGTAGAAATGATTTCCCAAGTGCAAACCAAAGGCATGGTGGCAAGGAGTACAAATGAGAAAGCTATAGGAATGTTTATAAAGAGTACCAACTCTAGAGAACCTAATGAGAATGAATCAAAAGGTGATCACATGGTGAAATTCAAGAATGTAAAAGGTAGGAATTGTGAGCCTAAGGGAGTTGGAATTTAAAAGATTTCTAGTGAGATTGAGAGGCTAGTTAACACAATGACTAAGATTGAAAAAATGAGGGTGGCCAATACACCTAATGTGTCAGATAAGCAAAAGGATATTAAGGCAGTGCAGATTGAGATTCCTTCTTCTGCTCCTATTGATATGTTATCTGTATTGTCCCAAATTACAGTTAAGGTTCCATTGTCAGAATTGTTGAGGATCCCTAAACACAAGGACAGAGCTATTGCATGGGTAGGTAATGTTCATAAAAATGATGTTGCATGGAATGGATTTGAGGATAAGGCTTTGAAAGGTGTTTCTACTCAGGGAATTGTGTCTCAAATTCCTCCAATATACTTGGATAGTTCTGTCAATGCCAGCCTTGAAAATATTGATCCATTCTTTTTAAGTGTTCTTGTGAATGGAATGAAGTTGAGAAATTGTATGATTGATAGTGGTGCCTCTAATACTATCATGCCTTTTAAAATCATGGAGAAGTTGGGTCTTAAAGTTGATACAGTGCAAGGCAGATGTTGTGCAGTGGATCAGAGGGAGGTACCAGTTATTGGGACTATCAATGCAATGTCATATAGGCTGGCAGCATATCCAGAGAAAGAGCTAACAATGAGTGTTTTGGTGGTGGATATCCCTCCTCATTGTGGGATGCTGCTATCTAGAAGGTGGAGTGCTACCATGGGTGGAAGTTTACAGTGTGATCTGTCCTATGCCACTTTCAAGATTGATGATCAGTTTTTCAAGATTGAATGAGAGCCAAGAGTATGCCACATGATTGAGAGAAATATTGATAATGAAACTACATGTTTTGTGGATATTGATATTAATGCTTTTAGGGCAGAGATTCCTATATTTGAAGAGGAACCTATTTTTTCACCTATCTCTATTGAGGTAAGTGTTAATTTTGTGAAGGGAGATTTGTGGGTAATGTACTTTGATGGTGCAAATTGCAAAGATGGTGTAGGAGAAGGTATTTTACTTATTTCTCCTGATGGAAACACCTACAAGTTTTCTTTCACATTGAATTTATTTTATACCAACAATATAGCAGAATATGAGGCTTTGTTGTTAGGATTGAGGTTGGCACAAAAGCATGGTATTAAGTGTTTAAGTGTTGTTGGTGATTTTGAGTTGGTGGTGTCCCAAGTTAGGTCATTATATGCTTCCAAGAACAAGAGGTTGAAACAATATACAAATGCAGTTTGGGATTTGATTGAACATTTTGATACCTTCAATATTGAGTGGAAGGATAGGAGTAACAATAAGATGGCTGACTTGTTAGCCAATATTGCAATCAATCCCAATGATATCACATTTTTTGGTATCTCTAAAGTTGAAATTCAAGCTAGGCCTAGCATACCAGATAATATTGAGAATTGGCAAGTTTTTGATAATGATAATGATATCTTAAAGTTTATGGGTTGTGAGGATCAGTATCATGGTCAGGAATTTGATTGTTCAGCCTTGGTTGAGTTAGTAGAAGGAAGGGAGGCTATTTTTGGCAATGAGGTCATTCAGCTTAGAACTAACAAGGTGCCCAAGGGGCTTGTTGTTTTGGAGACTATCTTTGATAACCATGATAGAGTTCAAAAGAATATCAAAAGAGAAGATCATGCTGATCTAGAGGAGATAAATCTTGGAACACATGAGGCACCTAAGAAGGTATACATTGGTTGAGATATATCTCAAAAGGTAAAGAAATCTTTGATTGAATTATTGAGAAAATTTAGGCATGTTTTTACATGGTCATATGATGACCTGAAGGTTTATAGAGAAGATTTGTTTCAGCATATTATTCCATTGAAAGAAGATGCTAAACCTTTTCAGCAAAAACAAAGGCCTATTAATCCCACTTTGGCACCCAAGATGCAAGAAGAGTTAATGAAGATGAGAGATGCTGGAATTATCAAGCCTCTAAGGCATTCTTCTTAGGTGTCAAACCTTGTTCCTGTGAGAAAAAAGAATGGTGACATTAGACTTTGTGTGGACTTCAGGAATCTGAACATCAGCTCATTAAAGGATAATTATTGTCTGCCCAATATGGAGGCTATGTTGCAGAGAGTAACCAGATCAGAATTGATGTCTATGATGGATGGTTTCTCTGGCTACAATCAGGTCATTGTCAAGGAATTAGAGCAATTCAAGATAGCTTTCACAACACCTTGGGGGACATATGTTTATGTGAGAATGCCTTTTGGCCTCATAAATGCTGGTGCTACTTTTTAGAGGGCAATGGATGTTGCCTTTTCAAATTTCATAAATGATTTCTTTGTTGTATATTAAGATGATCTAACTGGCTATTCCAAGGAGGAAGAAGACCATTGCACTCATTTAGAAAGAATATTTGTGAGGGCCTTGGAATTTGGCATTTCTTTGAACCCAAGGAAATGTGCTTTTGGTGTCATTGAAGGTAAGTTGCTTGGCCACTTAGTTGGGAAGCAAGGAGTGAGAATTGACCCTGAGAGGGTAGTAGCCATTGATAAAATTTAGAGACCAAAGAATGTTAAAGGAATCTGGTCCTTCTTTGGTCAAGTCAATTTATTAAGGAGGTTTGTGACAAATTTTGTAGAGGTTACTAGACCTATTTCTAAGATGTTGAAGAAGGGATCTGCAATCAATTGGGAGGGTGAGCCTGATGAGGCTTTCAAAAGTATCAAGAAGGCTATCAAAGATGCACCGGTGCTTAAGGCACCTGATTATAATGTCCCAATGCATATCTTTTCCTTTTCATCTTTTCACACTATTTTTGTAGTTTTGTTACAAAAGAATAAGGATGGTTTTGAGCAGCCTATTGCATTTTTCAGTAAATCTTTGCAGGCTGCTGAATTGAAGTATGACATAAATGAGAAACAGGCTTATGCACTTGTGAAGGAAATCAAGGCTTTTAGGTGTTACTTGATGGGAGTAGCTATGATTGCTTTTGTGCCAAGTGCAGCTATGAAGGATATTTTCTCACAGCAGGAGGTGTCTGGAAGAAGATGTAGATGGATCAATAGGATCCAAGAATTCAATGTTGAGGTCTAGATTACTAAGTTGGTTAGAGGACAAGGATTGGCAAAACTGATGGCTTAATCCAATCTTGATGCAAATAATGTAAATCATTCTGAAATTGATTACACATGTGATATGGATGATTGTATTTGGTATCAGGATATCATCTATTACTTGAGAAGTATGAGATGTCTAGATAATATGAATGATAATCAGAAGAGGACATTAAAATTACAGGCCATCAAGTATGTAATTGTGAAGTGTAAATTGTATAGGAAGAATTTGGATTGCATATTTTTGAAGTGTGTAGATGAAGATCAGGCTAATAAGTTGTTGAAAGAAATGCATGAGGGAGTTTGTTGTGGGCATTATATGGGTAAAACAACTACTCATAAGATCTTGAGAGAAGGATTCTAGTGGCCCACAATCTTCAAGGATGCAGAACAGTTGGTGAGGAGGTGTGATGATTGTCAAAGGTTCTCTGGTAAGCTTAAATTTTCAAGAAATGTGCCATTAAAACTAGTAGATGTTCAGGCTCCTTTCCAACAATGGGGAATTGATTTCATAGGGGAGATACCAAACAAGTCAAGTGGAGGACACTCATGGATCTTAGTTGCCATTGATTACATTACAAAGTGGGTAGAAGCTATAGCTACAAGAAATGCAACTAGTAAGGTGGTAATTGATTTTATGATGAATAATATTCTTACAAGGTTTGGGTGCCCTGAGAGAATAGTAAGTGATAATGCCATGTGCTTCAGGTCTGTTGAATATAAGGACTTTTGCAAAGGTTTGGGAATTTAGATTTCTAATTCCTCACCTTATCATCCACAAGGAAATGGTCAGGCAAAATCTACTAATAAGAGTTTGATTAAAATCTTAAAGAGAATTCTTGAAAAGAATAAGAGGGCATGGAATTCAAAGCTGCCATTAGCTCTATGGGCTGATAGGGTAACTGTGAAGAAGGCAATTGGTTGTGCACCATTTAACCTAGTATATGGAATTCATGCAAGAATGCATCAGAATAACTTATTGAAAATGTATAAATTTGTTCAGCTATATGATGATGACATAGATGATGAGATGCAGTTGAGAATTGAGGACCTCATTAGGTTGGATGAGACTAGAAGAGAATCAGTTGCAAGGAATGCCAAATTGCAGTTTCAGGTTAAGAATTTATATGATAAGAAGACTTTTGATAGAAAGTTTGAACCTGGTGATTTGGTGTTAGTTTGGAATGCTAGATTGGACGATAAGGGGAAACATGGTAAATTTGATCCCATCTGGCTAGGGCCATATCTAATTCATGAGAAATGGGGCCAAGATTCATACATTATCAAAGAATTAAATGGTGGTATTCAGGAATTGCTAGTTCATGGAAAATTCTTGAAGAAATACTTCAATTGAGGTATTCTATTTTCCATGAACAGTAGTCAGGTTTGTACATTTTGTAATTTTTATAAATAAGCTGCTTGCCCCTGCCCTTTTTTGTCCCGGTCTGTCAGTTTTTGGTCCTGTTGTCTGAATTTTTTTCTAGTGGGATGGTCTACTTTAAACCAGTGATTCTAAGTCCTTGCTATGCTTGTAGGAGGCATACATCCCCAGACAGAGCCACTGTTAGCACATGCCAAAAATTTCATGGCTCTAGCTCTCTTCCCCTGGTCTCTGCAATGTTTTTCATGTCTCTGGCTAAACCCTAAGGCAAAAAATTTCAAAATCTAGCCGTTGGGTCCTTAAATTTAAAATACCCTGGCCTTGTTCTAATGTTGCATTACCTTTTTGTGGGTCACTTAAAACCTTATATCTGCATATGATAATTAAAATGACCAACTTTACTATGTTCACGGTTAGGTTTCATGTGTCGGCGGGTCCCCTTTAAATATTTCCTAACTCACCGGTTAATCTTTCCTAAGTTCCTAGCGCCCTGCAAGTTTTAAATTTTCCTAGGTCTTGAGCTTTAATTTTTCCTATGTTTCAGCCTTAGTGTTTTCTAGGCCCAGTCTTTTGACAACATTTCCATCTGACAGTCAGTGTAAGTTCTCATAGACTGTGTCAGACGCTTGAGATCTTATGCTGATCATTGATTTTTCTTGATGACGTAGTCTTTCTTTTCAAGTGGGTCCACTACCATGTTGGCATAGTTGGCATTCTCTCATTGGTCAGTGTGTTTCTGAGAGAGATCCTGTTAGTGGGGCCTGCAGTGAAGGCTTTTCAATCTACGGTCGGTGCATGATCTTAAGGAATATTCTTCCCCTTTGATATGCACCATCCATTGATTTCAAATCCAAATCAGCATGTGTTAGTGGGACCTAATTTTTTGATGGGTTTGAGGGTCCTAACATCTGTAATCCATCCAACGATGGGTGTAAGTTCTCATGGAATCTATCAGAGGCTTGAGATCTTACGTCGGCCATTGATCTCTTTTGTCTCAAACGTATATTTGGTGGTGGTCCTGGTGTCAAGTGGAGCTGATTTGGAGGTTTTTTATTGGTCCACGTAGTATGAGGTGGAATTGTGTTAATGGGACCTAATTTCCCAGACATGTCAGTGGGTCCTGATCCTGTCAGTGAATTGACAAACGGTGTATAATCTTATGGGTTTTGTCAGAGGCTTCAGATCTTGCGATGACCATTGATTTTGTTTCTTGTCAGATGGTTGTCAGAGATGGGAGGAGATTCTTGATCTAACGATGGGCATGTAATCTGATAGAATCTTAGATGGGTATGCAAAGATGAGATGACAGTCGATTCTCTTGTAAGCGGGCCTAGGTTTTGGTCTAAAGGTAGCGGTCCTGACAAAATGTTTAGCGGCTTGATAAATTTTCAAAAGGGTTCGCTCATTCGCATGATAAAATGGTGACATTCTAAAAGTCTTGGCGATTCAGTGAACAAGGTCGTGTAATCACTAAATCATTTGGCAGAAGTAAAAAGTGTTTCACGAACTGGCAAAAACCTTTGTCGCCAGTTCACTAAATTTGACTGGGGCCCTTTTAAGAGATAAGTCATAAAGACCGCGAAAAAGAGAGATCTAACGATCAGGTTATAAAGTTGATCTCAAATTGAATTTTGACCGCTGATTTGCTGCAAGCGCCATAAAGTAGCCATTTGATTTCAAATTTGAATTTGTAGAGGGTTTCTAGCAATAGGAAGTACCAAAATTTATGGTTTTAACCGCTGATTTTAATTGGTTTGGTGGTGCTTGCTATTGCAATTTGGTCTAGGGTGTTGAGTGATCATCTGCAAGGTTTGTACTACATGGTTTTGTGCTCAAGGCATGTTGTAGGGTTGACATTTTGAGCATTGTTCATGATTCTCAGTACCTTCATAGAGAATTTTTCATGATTAAGGATCATTCCAGGATTTTCTTTCTCCTGGTTGCCTGGGTTTCCACCCCTGTAATAACTTTATGACCATTTCTAGTTGGTTTGGTGGTTGAAACCCTAACCCTAAGTCATATGTAGCTTGTTGCATTCTCTTTGAGAATTCCAAGATGACTAGGGTGTATAAGTTACAAAATTTTGACTGAGTAGGGGTTCCAAAACTTTCTTTGGTCCCAGGCTGGTTGTCCATGGTGTTTTACTGATAGAGGAGCTGGATTTTGTGTCTTTTCCTATCCTTCTATTGTTATGATTATGTACTGATTCTGAATATCTTAATGAGGATGTTATTGAGTTCCAATCTTGCATTTGTGCATGTCTTCTTATTTTGGTTCTAAGCTTATATATGTTAATGTCACAAAGTGTATTAGCATATGGTAAACAAAGAGTATTGTGAAGTAATCTCTAAGTTCCTAACAAAGTTAGGATTAAAGTCTTTTAGGTGGGTTTAGTGAGTTTACAACCAAGCAGGAATCTGATGTCCTTGTGTCTGAGGGAGAGGGGTAATAGGCAAAGCACTTATCCTAGATTCAATTATGTTTGAATTAAGGTATTCAGCTAATGTATGTAATTGGGTGACTCTTTGTCCTAGGTTAAGGCACTGGTCCATCCTCTGGACGCATTTCATTGTCATCAACCACACACACAAACATTCAAATGATAAAATCTTAAAGTAGTTAGTAAAGAGTATATAGTTTTATATCATTTAGTGATTCCTTTCAAGAAGTGAATCAAGGGTACACCCACCTAAGCAATAAGGCTCAAAGTGTAGGAGGATCTCTCTTGATCCTTGTTAATTGGCCCTCTTCCTTGTAGACTTTGGAGTGGTGATAGAGTCAAAGTTATATTAAAGTTATCCATCAAAGTATAAATCTGCAAGTTGAAGATCAAAGGGAACTCCCAACAAAGTGTACAACATTCAAAGTCTCAATGGGATAGGGACAGTAGGAAGACGTAGTGAGAACCACTAGTGACTGTTGTGAGAGATGAAGTCTCAAGAAGATATTAGAGTGTGAACCAAGTATCAGTAGGCGGATGCAGTGAGAACCACTGGTGACTGATACAAGGAAGATTCTCAAAAGACATAATTAAGCATGAACAAAATATCAGCAAGCAGACGCAGTGAGAACCACTGGTGACTGATGTAAGGAAGAGATCTCAAAAGAAAGGGGTTCAAACAAGAGCTAAGTATCAATAGGCAGGCATAGTGGGAGCCACTGGCGACCAATACATGAGAGAATCTTAAGGAGAGAAATCTCAAAAGTAGCTAGGCATCAGTAGGAAAACGTAGCAAGAATCACTGGTGACTGATGCATGAACAAAACTTTTGAAAGCGATAGGACAATGCCCCCTAGACTAGGAAGGTGCCCCCAAGTGTGACCAGTTTGAATCCATGAAGATTCAAGGAAAATCTCAAAGACAACTGGAAGCAAGTGCATGAGCTAGCAAACTAAAGCAGGAAATGAACTAACAGCAGGGAACAAACCAAAGCAGGAAAGCGGGAAAGAAAACTAAAGCAGGAAAGCAAGAGCCAAATGGTGCTGAGATGAGATATAGCTTCAGGAAACAAGAGGTGCCCGTTTACTAGGTTTCCACCATCTTAGCAGAGATTCTATTTTTGCTACCATGATGCTTGTTTACTAGGTTTTCAAAAATGGCACATTTTTCTTCTTTTTCAATTTTTTTGTACTTTTCTCTTTTTTTTTAAATTTTTTAAAATTTTTTATCTTTTCACTTTTTTTTGTATTTTTTCAAATTTTCTATTATTATTATTATTATTATCAAGGTGCCTATTTACCAGGTTTTCATCAAGATAATACATACATCAAAGCACTTGTTTACTAGGTTTTCACTAAGATGATCATTTTTTTTCAAGACATTTTGCAATTTTTAGGATGTTTTGCAGATATATCATTTTTTAGGATTTTTTCAAGACCAATAAGTATGTACATGAGCACGTAGAGAATGCCTCATTTGTAGAATTTCTTCAAGTGAAGAGTGTTGATAGGCTCTTTTAGCTATTCTCCTTCAGTGGTGGAGAGTTGGTAAGCACCAGACCCAAATGTTGCAGTAATAACATACAGACCAAGCCAGTTTGGTTCAAATTTCCCTTTCTAGACTCAATGCTACTGATTCTTGGGGTTTTCTCTCAAGATGAGATCACCCACTTGGGATTCTCTTTGTCTGACTTTCTTATTGTAGGATTTAGACGTCCTCTTTTGGTATGCTCTTAGATGATCAAATGCCACCTTCTGACGTTCATCAAGTAACTCAAGCTCTTGAAGCTGGGATATTCTATTTTCTTCATTAGTGATGAGGCCCCTCAGAGAGATTCACAATGTTGCAAGCTTGACCTCAATAGGCAATACTACATCTGCTCCATAAACCAAGGCAAAGGGCACAGCCCCCATTGGTGTTTGAATACTTGTTTTGTAGGCCCACAAAGCTGGATTAATCTGGAGATGCCAATCTCTACCAGATTTATGAACTGTTTGGTGCAAGATTTTGAGAATTGTCTTATTAGAAGCTTCTGCTTGTCCATTACCCTGAGGATAATAGATAGATGAACAATGCTGAATAATCTTGAACCTGGTGCATAACTCTCTTAGGTCCTTGTTTTTGAATTGTCCCCCATTGTTAGTGATAATGGATGAGGGTACACCATATCTACAAATGATATCATTCAAATAAACATAGCCACAAACTTGCCATCAGCTATAGCTAGAGGCACTACCTCAACCCACTTAGTAAAATAGTCAGTAGCTATGATGATAAACTTATGTCCTCTTGAAGAAGAAGGATGTATTTGACCCACCAAGTCAAAGGCCCATTGCTGAAATGACCAAAAAATTATGAAAGGAATAAGCTCTTTAGCAGGAGCATGGATCAAAATCCCATGAAATTGGCATTGTTTACAAGTCTTGGCATATTGAACAGCTTCTTTCTCCATATCTATCCAGTAATAACTAGCTCTAATAAGTTTTTGGGCTAATCTCAGACCACTCGAATGAGACCCACAGATACCTTCGTGTACCTTAGCTAGCACATGTTTGGACTCATCGGGTTCCAGACACCTAAGGAGGGTACCATCTAGACCCCATCTATACAAGTCATTTGCTATGATGACATATTGTGAAGCATTACAAATTAGGTGACTCTCTTCATTCTAACTATAGGTGTCTGGAATGATCTAGTCAGGGAGGTAGGAATAGATATGGTGGTAGCGGGATGAATCATGTCCAATGATTGAATAGATCATCCTAGATTCAGGAATATCATAGGCAAGGTAGTGTAATGCCTCCACCAGGAATTTATGTTTGAAGTCATTTTCTAGCATTTGTAACATTGAAGCAAGAGTGGCCATAGCATCAATTGCTTTATTGTCTTCCCTTGGAATTTTTTGGAAAGAAGTGTGTGCAAAATACTGTTTGAGATCATCCACCATTCTTTTGTAAGGTACTAGCTTGTCATCTTTTGTTTGATAGACATCATTAACTTGGTTGATGATTAACTAAGAGTCTCCAAAGGCCTTGAGCTCATCCATATGCCATTCAATGGCTATCTTCATACCATTAATGAGAGCTTCATATTCAGAAATGTTGTTCATGTAGGGAAACAACATTTTATAATCTTTTGGTAATGAGTATCTTTGAGGTTTTATAAATAGAATGCTTGGACCAGATCCTTGCTGAGTGAATGATCCATCAAAGAACATGCTCCAAGCCTGATGTGTGAGAAGCATGATGGATTCATCTACGAATTCAATACTCAAAGGTTGGTGATCTTTCAAAGGAGCTTTTGCCAACTGATCAGAAATTGCTTGTCCTTTAATAGCTTTTCTTTCCACATACTCAATGTCAAATTCACTAAGTATCATCACCCATTTTTCTAATCTACCTGTGAGGGAAGCCTTTCTCAATAAATACTTTAGTGGATCAATTTTTGCAATAAGCCTTGTAGTGTGAGTTAGCATATAATGTCATAACTTCTGAGAAGGAAACACTACTGCTAGAAAATATTTCTCAATGACTGAATAGTTCATTTCGTAAGAAACCAATGTTCTGTTGATATGATATATGGCTCTCTCTTTGTTGTTTTGATCTTCTTGAGCTAGGAGAGCACCCAACGATGTGTTCATTGCTGAGATGTATTGTATGAGTGGCTTCCCATAAATAGGAGGAATCAATATAGGTGGATTAGCAATATATTGTTTAATTTGAGTAAGTCCCCTGCCACATTCTTCATTCCATTCATAAGTCACACCCTTATGCAAGGTTTTGGTAAACTGTTGTGACTTGTCATCCAAATGTGAAATGAAACACCGAATAGATTGTAACCTTCACTATAGTCCTCTCATTTGACTAATGTTTTTAGGTGGAGTCATGTCCATAATAGCTTGAAATTTTTCTGGATCAACTTCTATGCCTTTAGCTAAAATGATGTAACCCAATAGTTTTCCAGAAGTAACATCGAATGCACATTTCTTTGGAGTAAGTCTGAGACTAAATTTTTCCATGCGGTCAAGTATGGGACCCAAATCTATGAGATGAGTTCTTCACTGCATGCTTTTGGCTAAAGTATCATCCACATAATCCTCCATTATTTTATGCATCATATCATGGAAAATAGTAGTAACAACTCTCTGATATGTTGCTCCAGCATTCTTAAGCCCAAAAGGCATAAAATTCTAGAAAAAGGTTCCCCAGGCACATGTGAAAGTGGTCTTTTCTTGATCTTCTGGCACAATTTTTATTTGATTATAGCCAAAAATTCCATCCATCAAGGAATACATCTCATATCCTACTGTCATATCCACTATCATGTCAATGTTAGGAAGTGGGAAGTCATCTTTTGGACATGCCTTATTTAGATCCCTAAAATCTATGCACACATGAATGGATTTATCATGTTTGGTGACTAGAACAATATTTGAAATCCACTCTGCATAATCAATAGTCCTTATGAAACTAGCCTTAAGAATTTTTTCTAGCTCTACTTTGACCAAAAGTGCTACGTGTGGATGCATCTTTCGAAGCTTCTGTTTGACAGGTTTAATACCTAGTGCAATGGACAGATGGTGCATGATTAGATTGGGGTCTAATCTAGGCATGTCAGAATAATTCCATGCAGTTTATTTTCTTTCTTTGAAAGAAGCTAGTGAACTCTTCCTTTTCTTTTGCAGATAATGACTATGCTAGATGAATAATTTGTGGAGTGGCCTCTATACCCAAATTCACTGGCTGTGTCAGCTCAATCAATACTAATGATCTCTCTTGAAACTGGCTTGGAAGTGTATCAAGTATCTCATCCTTGGGCACCTTAGAGAGGTTTTCACCCTCAGATATGTCTTTTATTTTTAATATTTTTGGCTTTGATACTACCACAATGTGGTTTTCACCATCAGAGCATCTATTTTTTCTTCTTTTCATTTTTTGACTAAGATACTTGATATCCGCCTCTCTCATACTGACACTACTTTCGCTGGTGGAGGACATCATAGGGTCAATAGCTTGGAGGTAACAAGGTAGAGCGTAATCATTATAGAATGTTAGGAGTTCATTGGATGAGGAGGGGGAGTCCAAGTTTATTAGATGGGGATTTTTGAGTGAAAGAGAAGTAGTGATTGGTTCAATTGCATTCACATTATAACCATCAAAAGCATGGATGAGCAAGTCAAGATCTAGAGTGATTTCATCCAAAGGAGCATTTGAATCCCTATGAGAACCCACGTCAGAAGTAGAGGACAAGTTAACACTGATGACATCTAGTTCATGCGACCTAACGCTAGACCCTTCACCTACTTTGAGAAGTCTTTCATAGGTATGCACCGTGTCTATATCTTTATCATAGGTAGCATCAGACAAAGAGTCAAATTCATACTCATGTGAGTCAGTACTTGATGTGGGAATTTCATTAATATTGGCAGCATCATCAGACTCATTATTATCTTTTGCGGTGTTAACAACTTGCTAAAGTTGTTCTTGTTTGAGATGCTTTTGAAAATGTGGTGGCCTATATCATTCACCTTGAAAATTGGGATCATCATTTAGTGTTGCTTTCCATTGGTCATATGTAAATTGATGCACTGAAGTGGTCTCATCGGAATCACTATCAATTTCTATCACGTGGACAGGTATAACAACTTCATGAAGTTCTACAAAGAGTGTAGCAAGTTTTAGAGGAATAGGATATGGAAATGTGTCTTTGTCAGAGTTGGCCTCTGGATTTACCTCTGGAGTAGCATCTTCAAATTCTGACTCAGCTTCAGGTTTAGGTTCTGGCACAAACTTGTTTATCCCTAAATGGAAGGGGATCTTTTTGAAGCCTAAGCCAATAGTATCCTGTGTTGCGACCTGTAGCTTCAATAGGTTCCAGTAAACCATGATCATTCTTTCCTATAGGACCACTCCCCTTATAGCTGAAGCACTTCATGATATTGAAGGCTTCACTGTATGGCTCTTGTTCTAAGTCTAGAGGTGGGGTAGTTGTTTCAGATGTTTCTTTTCCTTTGTAGATCCAAGTTGTGATATGTAATGTCCCTGCCAGGGAACTCATAAGGAATCAAGTCTATGACCTAAAATTACAACTAACAAATATTTTTTTAACATTCTAACATTACATCATTTGTTACATTCACAAGTACATTCCTTAAGGTTCCCTTAATGAATTCATTTACCATTATCAAGAATTGAATTTTACTACTTAATGAAATGAAGTTCATTTCCTTATTTGTTTACTCCTTAACCTTATCTACGCACAACTTAATTGCATTAACAATACATAAATAAGCTTTCCAAAAATCATCATCTATAACCTTGTATAAGTCTAGGTAAGAATTGAACTTAAAACCTTATTTGAATAATCATACATTACTCACATTGAACTATACATTTAAGAAGTCACATCTCATTACTACTTTAAATCACATACATGTTTCCTTTTCCCTTACTATTTCACCTAAAGATACCCTTGAACTCTTAGCATATCTTCTCACTAACCATATATCAAAAAAAGTTTCCTTTTAAAGAAGTTTACTTCCATAAATAATTGCATTACCATTACTTCCAATTTTTCATTTAAAAATTCACAAGAGATATAAGGTAGGAAATTACTCATTGATTTAACCATATTCAATCCCTTTTTATATTCATAATTCTACCCTTCACATATACATAACTTATTTCTTACAATTTCCTTTTACAAACATAATTATAGTTACTACACATTGCCCGAAGGCATATAAAAAGATAATTACATCAAGTTTCCCAAGGGCTTACAATACATCTTTACATCTTGATAACAAAAGATAGAGATACATTATACAAGAATAGAATCTTCACCACTGAACAACTTAGAATCCAAGCCTTGACATGAACCACGAACAATACCTCGAAAGAGATTTTCCACCCAACCATGTGAAACTAATAAAGTTCCACCCCCCGTGCTAGGAGATAGAACCAAGGTACTCTCAAGAACTTAAGGCAATCTAAGTCTTAAATACCAATAAATCCAAGACTCAAATAAAAGGAATAAGGAACATAAAAATATCATCATATTATAACACCGAGGTTAAGGTTCTAGGAGACCACCTATGTGAGTGTCATCACACAACCTATGTATTGAGATCCACCCTGGCAACCATGTAACCCCGGTCCCCCCTTTATGAATAGGGATCCACCCTGGCAGTTATCCCTAGTCCCAGTACTCCAATCTGGTCTGGGTGGCCATTATTATGTTTTCTTTCATTATCTTTTGAATTCCCCCCTTCCCAGGTTAATTTTTAAGTTTATCACTTTTTACAAACCCACCCATAGGATCATCTGGCAACCACTTTAGGGTTCCAACACTTATGGTGAGCTGCTCACATAGGGTTCCTATTACCTTACCCCATCAAAATCTACAAATACAAGATAACACTTTCAAGTCCTAATTCATAGGTTTAGGAAACTCCCCTGTGCACTCAGGCCCTCAGAGCAAGTCCTAACCTTAGCCATATACATAACAGGAACCTCTAGAAGAATGTCTATCACAAGAAATCTCAAAAAGAAACATAAAACCTTTCTCATGCACAAGTAAAACTTTCCAAGGCTCATTTATAGGTCTAAGGAACTCTCCCATGCACACAGGCCACAGAGATGAGTCCTAGCCTCATAAACTAAACTCAAGTCTATGCCAAGTGAAAAATCATCATAAGTAAACCATATAACCTCCACAAAACAAGTGACAAACGTGCATAGGTGATACAAACTTCACACATCACAAATAAAATACATCATAAACACTTTCAAGAACTATAATCAAAGCATAGAAAAGAATAGGAAAGTTTAGGAACGTTTGGGGAACATTTAGGAGGCCTTAAAATAGTCCTAGTCCATTGAACAACCCTAACCCTAATTTTGAACCCTAAAGCACATCCTTAACCTTATTCAAGCATCTAAATGCACCATAAAATCCCAACAAAACAAGAAATGAACATATTGAAAGTTTACACAAAAATTTCATATTCCAAAACACCATGCTCTGCAAAATCTCACGTGCCTTAATTAAAACTAAGTCTGATTTTTTTTTGAAAAACTAAAATCTAGAAGTTGCATCTTAACTCCTATGAATCTAGAACCTATCTCAATCATCTTAGAAGGTACCTAATTTCTTTATACAAGCATAACTTAAAGTATAAGAAATTAAAGTACCGTGACTTATACTTGTATAAATCTTGAGCCCTATTTTCCTCGGTTTACACTAACCTGCTCGGTCACTACTAACCTCCTTGACCACCACTAACTTGCTTGGTCATCACTAACTTGCTCAATCAATACTAACTTGCTCGGCCAACACTAACTTTCTCAGCCAAAACTAACTTTCTCAGCCAACACTAACTTGCTCTGCCAAAACTAACTTGCTCGGCCAACACTAAACCAATTGCCAAAAACTACAAAATATGACTGTCAACTTTGACTTGCGGGTAAAATTGGGCATTATGGGGAGTATGGTTGCCTAATTTGGGCATGACCCATTTGAGATCTCCCAATTTCCCTTTAGAAATAGCTCATCAATCCATCCTATCTATCTAACAAATCTATTCTGGATCTGGACAAAGAAAGGTGGTGCACAAACATATATGGACCAGCAGGGTTGAAATGATAGTTCTAAATTTTGGAAGCATTCATAATACATTCATTAACAATATAATACACTATCCTACATGATCAAAACCACTTCTACCCTCCCAAGAATATTTCACCATAGTGAACATACAAGCATTCATAAAAATCACTTCCCAAAAACATATTTCAAATACACAGAAAAACAAAACATATATATAGTTCTCATTTTCAAACAAAAGTAAACAATCATATTCTCATCGAGTAACATATCATTCATATACATAATCATGCACATGGGAAGAATGGAGATTCATCCTAGTTAGACCCTACCTGGGGTCCTGCGGAGAATCGTCTTCCCTTGGTTGGAGACTCTGTGCAAAATTTCCAACCTTGACTAGCTATTCTCCTAAAAATATTCCTCTGGCATTCAAACTTTAAAACAATCCACACATGCTTCCCTTCCAAACTAAAGAACTCTCAAACTCATAGAAAAACTCTAATAAATTTTCCAGAGAAATCACTACAAAAATCCTCCCAAAGTTTTCCTAAAAAACTCTCATTTTTCATTCTCACAAAAGAAGCAAATATTTATCATACAACTATGTGGTTGGAGTAGTTTCTCTATGGGAAGCAACTTCTCCAACTTTCGTAGTTGGTTGAATAATCAATAAATCATTCCCATAAAAGACTTAATCAAGGTTTAAATAATTTTAATTAAAATGGTCTCAAAATAAAGTCATAACAAGAAAACTCAACAAATAACTATCAAGGAAAACACATAGCACACTTGGAAACCAACTAGCCTAGCTTCTAGGAAGTCTTGAGTTCAACTCCATCCTAGATAGCTAGTTTTTACTACAAGAGCATTTCTTTTATTAATTATTATTATTAATATTATTTTCACTTTTTATTTAATACATTTATTGAATTCACTCACTTTATTTATTTATCATAAATAACATACCATTACACAATTAATGAAAAACATACAATTATTATTATTTATATAAGCATGGATATATGCGTGTCCACCCACATATACACATACCTATATAAAATACAAACAATATAACACATATAAAATAAATAAATATATATATACATATACTTACAAGGATAAATCTAACTCACATCATAAATCATAAAACAACGTCAAATCATAAATCACAAGACCACATCACATACTGCATTCACAACCCCCAACTAGGCCTAAACATAAATCTAAGTCCATGGGTAACCTTGAGAGTAATCTTGGTAATATCTCCACACAACAACAGTTTGAGGATTTTGAAGGCACGCTCAGACCTGTGTACCCAGGTGGAGTCGATGCCTGGTACCTACATCCTACAACACCAACCAACATGCATATATACATATATATAAACATACAATGGCAACAAGGAGGGAGAGTGTGACATCGTGTGGACCTCCTGTAGGAGTAACTATGACTGCCTCCCTGTTAGTCCATTTTCCTATCAGTGCAAAATCCTGTGAAAATGGCCTGTTCCCTGCAAGTGTTTTGTCATGGTGTCCTGTCATGCCTGCAGTCATAGTTTTATCTTGCAAAGAAGATTCACTTAATTTCATGGTTTGTGCTCTTAGCCCCATGTTCTTCAATGTGTCACTTTTCTCCAGTCCAAATTGCATGTGCTGAATTGCAAAATCCAAGGAGATATCCAAGTTTTAAGGTTTGCAGAAAATAATTTCAAGAATCTGCCACAGTGTCGAAAACCCACAGTATTTTTGAAAACATTTTCAATCTGTGTGAAAACCCTTGTTGTTTTTGACCTGTGCCTTCCAGCTTTGGTGTGCTTATCTTTTGGTGATAGAAATCCTATGTGTTTTCGATCATTCGCCATTGTGAAAACCTTGGATGTTTTCGATCTTTCACCGACAACCCTATGTGTTTTCGACCTTGCATTTCTTCTTTTCTGCTGGCACTCCTTATTCATCAATCTTAAGTGCGCAAGTACGATGGTTGGTGGGGCTAGATTCTTCAAGTAGCAGAGGGAGGAGATCGACAGTCGGCGTGTGATCGCATGGAATATTCTCACCCCATGCGATCATGCACCTGCCATTGATTTTGTTTATTTCAAGCATTTCTTTAGTGAAATTTGCCCGGTGCCAAAGGGGGGGCATGTTCTTATTGGTTGTCACATGATCGCATGTCCAATTTTTCTGACATGTGACCATGTGACCGGTTACCTTTTTGTGCTGAGGCCCATTGCTGGTGCAATATGGTGGTCCCGCTGGTGGTGATGTGGCAGCCTGGGGTTGGCTATCACATGATCGCATGTCAGAGTTTTTTGACATGCGATCATGTGACCGGTTGACATGTGTCACTGGGCTTGATGGCAGGTCATGATGTGGGGTCTTCTGGTGGTCCCGCTAGCGGTGATGTGGCTTGTCAGGTGGGCTCGTTGTCTTTTGTTGCGGAGGTGGTAATGTGGCATTTTCTGGTTGGTCTGAGGTGGCATAATGGTGAACGGGCCCAGGTACTATTATGAAGTTTCTAGATCAACGGTGGTCATGTGATCATGTGGAATCTTGCCGATCCATGCGATCATGCAACCGGCCATTGATTTTCCATGGCAGGCCCAGTGTGACTTCTCGGTGCTTTTGGCAGTGTGGATAAATGTGGCGGCTTGAAAAATTTTCTCCTTGTTCACTAGTTCGCGTAATGTTTTGGTGATGCCCTAGTTCATTTGGTGATTCAGCGAAGGGTGGTCGTGAGATCACTAAATTTTTTAGCGGAGGCAGGGTATTTTTAGCGAACTGACGATAACCTTTGTGGCCAGTTCGCTAAGTTTAGCTGGGACCACTTGCTCGGTGTTATGAGGTGTTGATTTTTGATTGGCCGGCGAGCACTGAGGTGGATATACATGTCACAAGTATGGTACCCAAGGGCAAGCATTGGTGGTGAATGTTGGTGGTTTGTCATGTGTTCACATAGCCCTTTTTCGGGCTATGAGATCATGCAACCACTGATGGTGTCACGGTTGCGGAGTTGTGAAGTGGGGCCATAGTTTTTAGAGAAATGCAAAGTGCGTGGGCCCGAGAAAAGTAAATGAATCTGACGTTGCCGATTTATAGTTGACCCTAGTTTACATTGTGATCATTGGAATTCAAATTCAAATTTGCAGAAGGGTTTGCAGTGACAGGAGGTACCCAAAATTTATGGTTTTCTGGCCATTTTTTGATTTGTTTGGTGGCACCAGTGGTTGTAGTGTGGTCCCGGGTGTTCCATGATTATTTGTAGGGGTCTGTATCATGAGAAGAATGGCTCAAGAAGTGTTTGCAGGTGGTTGATTAGATTAGTTTTTATGGCAATCTCTTGGTCTTATGGCCTGATCTTAGTAATATTCATAATTGCATATCAGTCTGAGACCTTTTCTCTTTGGATTGCCTAACTTTCCTGCCCCTGCAATAATTTTTTTACCGTTTCCAATTGGTATAATAGTTGTAACCTTGGCCCTAGTCACCCTAAGCTTATTGTATTCTCTTTGAGATTCCCAAGGTGACTAGTGGTATATATTGAAAGTTTTCTGATAGTGTAGGGGTTCCAGCTTCGAAGTTCTAAAGTGTTCCTAGTCCTTGATCTGAGATTGTAACACTTTTGCATTCAGTATTCTATTGATGATAGAGAAAAAGTTGTAGGTCTAAGCTATAATTTGCAAGCTTGACTCCTCTGGTTTGATTGTTTACACTTAAGGATTCTTCATACTTAATACAAGTACAGGACTCTTATCTCTCCTTTGAGTCAACTTAGATAGATTCTGAACTTTCTAGTTCCCTGCATATTGTTTTATGTATATGTATCCATTCTTGAGTTTTAATCCAGGATTAGATGAAATGATGCTTTAGATGGGACATAGATCTATCTTATTGTCTATGTAAGGATATCTCATAAGTAGTAAAGGGGATTGTAGGTGTGTTTATGGCTTGGAATCTCAGCTATTTTCTAGTGTGTGTAGCATTCATGTTCTAGGAGATCTTGCCCAATGGATGAGACACTGGCCTAAATGATTATCTCTTTATCAACAAATACTGAGTGTTGTTGTTATGATCCCAAAAACATAAGTTAAGAACCATCCTTTTAAGTTTTGAGTATTTGGTTGTATGTGGTTCTACCCATAGCAATGGAGAGTCAATGAGTGTGTGGTTAACACTTAATACTTTCTTGCTATTCTATTATCTGTTATGCAAACCTAGTTCTTTGTGTATGAAGTATATTTTATACTAGGTTAGGTGCACCCACTTTGGTTTTGCAGAGCCAAAAGTAGAAGAGGGCATATTAAGTCCCTATAGTTGGTCTAGTTACCCTAAGACCTCATTACATTTTGGAGTTAACCATTCCTAAAATCCATCTGAGGCTATATTAGTAGCCTTATGGCATAAGAGTTTTCAAACACCAACAAGATGGTGACTCTGCTGGGGAATGAAATAAGTTTACCATTAAGAGTATCCCAGAGTCTTACTTTTTTCATTTTGGGGAAGAGTCTCATAAGTTTTCTAATTTGAAAATTGCTTTTCAGATTTACAAGTGTGCTACCTAGATTTTCTGATTGATTTATATGTGGCTTTGCTATGGGAGTGCTCAGAGTCTATTGGTGTTTCAAGACAGATCAGTAAAGTTTGTGTTCTCTAAAGAGAGGTGGCGACTCTATGCTAGAAATAACTTGAGTTGTGAAGTTTTGTTGGGACTTCATTTAGTTGAGAAGAAGGCAACAACATTCAACAAGGCAATCTAGGTATTCTCCATTCAGTGTATTGCATTTGCATAGTCCTTATCAAATGGTTTTGTCATTAAAGAAAGGACATATAAGCGTGAAGTATGTAAGAAAGATTCAGTGACAAAAGAAGGTTCAATTCAAGTATAGATTTCCTCTCATTGATCTTGAAGATTTTCAAGTAGATGTGCAACAGTTGTAGCCAGTGATGGATGTTCACAAGGTTTCTTTTGTCAAAGGGTATGCACCATTTTGTTATGATGGCATACTGGGTTTCCCAAAAAAAGTCCTTGATGAAATTAGAGAGTATCTACCAAAGTTTAATAGGAATCAATGTCCATCAGCAAGAAAGCATGTGCAGGCTTTTTCTGATTTAATGTGTGATTTTGATGTCTTCCATGAAGATTTGTGGATGAGGTTGTTTGTGTAAACTCTTGAGGGAGATGAAAGGGAGTGGTTTTCTTTTTTGCCTGTAGCCTCTATTTCTTCATGGAATGAGTTGAGTTCTTGCTTCATTGATTATTTTGATAGCTGGGTAGATGTAAAATCAATGTTGGACAATTTGATGGGAATTCAGATTGAGGGAGGTGAGTTGATTCAAAGATTTAATAGCACATTCACTAAGACATTAATGGATATCCCTGAGGATTTTAGACCTCATGATCAGATTTGTCTGGTCATTTACTTGAGTGCATTTGACCAAAAAATGGGTTTCTTGCTGAGGGATAAACAACCACAAAGTCTACATCAGGCTTTTGAGGTTGCATTGGATATTGAGTGCAATCTGAAGTATGGAGTTATAAGAAGACATGCCTCTGCTAGTTTGCATATTCAGAGTAGGGTGAATGATCAGGAGGAGGTTGAGAAACATCAGTGCTCTCATCCCTCTAATTATTGTATTAATCACAGTGTTGTATGTGAAGGTGAAATGAATTTTTCTTCCAAGGGTCTGATTAATGAGAAGCTGGTATCCTTATCATCCAGTGGTGGTGATGAACATTTTCAGATTATAGAGGATACACATTTCCCTTCGCATGATTTTCCCAAGAATAGTGATGATGATTGTGAAATTTCTTTGCCACCAAGTGATGTTGATACAGATGCTGAGAAAGGTGTTGACTGTGGAAGTATGGATGAGGTTGAGGATGAATTTCTTTCTGATGATATGTCATAGGGTTTCTCTCATGATGCAGAGGTTTTTTCTTTGCAGTCTTCTATGTTAGTGGGTGGTAATGATGCTGATTGTAAAGTCTTGGAGGTCAAAGATTTGTGGGGAAATCCGTGGCATGGTTCTTCTGATGAGTACAGCACTGATTATTCATATGTTGACAGCAGTGATGGTGAGTCATGCTCTAGCTTTGATTCTGAATTCTCTTCTTATTTTGAAGATGTGTATGATGATAGAAATAAAGACATATATAGTGTGGTTGTCAATGAGTTATTTGATGAGGACACTAGTGAGAACCAGTTGGCACTTTGTCCAAATTATTATGAGAAATAGTTCCATGTTGTTTCTAACCCACTATTTGAGGAGTGTGATTAGAGGATGGAATTTGTTGAGGATTACTCACCTTCTACACTTAAAGCTTCACATATAGTTGATTTGGAGTCTCCCTCACAAATGAGGCTAGTTGAAAGAAAGGTAATGCAGGATGAATGTTGCTCTGTTGATGAAGATGCATTACATTGGGACAATGTTTTTCTTCTGCCACCAAGTAGTGAGAATAATGGTGATAATCTAGTTCATGATGTTGATCATGTGAATCATCCTTATGAGGATAAAGGTTTGATTTATCAAGAGAAATCAGACTTGATAAACCCGAGTAACCTGATATATGGGTATGTTTCAGTGGCCTTGGCTGAGGTAAGTGAAAGTGAGTATAGTTGCTTTTCTTTTGATATGCAAGAATGCATTAAAGATGAGCTGGATGATTGCAGCCAGGAAGAGAAGGTATCAGTTTCTTGTCCCCTTTCATATGTTTCAATCCATGATGATTTTGATGATGCATGTTTTCCAAATAGTAAGTTTGTGGGGGAACATGTGGAGGAGGGCATTGGTGATGATAAACCCAAGGTTGTTCTACAGTCTGTGCTTAACAATGATTTCTATCATCATGCATGTGGTAAAGGTTTCAGACTCTTGTTTGATTTTGTGAACAGAAACCAATTTTTTGATAGAGGAAAAGGATAGCACTCCTTTGGCATCTAGATGTTGCTTATGTATTTTTTGTATATTTTGTACAAATGGTGCCAGGTTTTTGTGAGGAGCCAGTCTGTGAAATTTGGGATTAAAAGTGGGGTGAGGGGCCTAATTGTTTTGTCTGGGTGTGGTCTGCTTCTCCCAGTGATTCTGAATTCTTGCCATGCCTACAAGAGGCATGCATCCCCAACTAGAGCCACTGTTAGTCCATTTTCCTATTAGTGCAAAATCCTGTGAAAATGGCCTGTTCCCTACAAGTGTTTTGTCATGTTGTCCTGCCATGTCTGCAGTCATAGTTTTATCTTGCAAAGAAGATCCACTTGATTTCATGGTTTGTGCTCTTAGTCCCATGCTCTTCAATGTGTCACTTTTCTCCAATCCAAATTGCACGTGCTGAATTGAAAAATCCAGGGAGATATCCAAGTTTTAAGGTTTGCAGGAAATAATTTCAAGAATCTACCACAGTGTCGAAAACCCATAGTATTTTTGAAAATCCATGATGTTTTTGATCTGTGTGAAAACCCTTGTTGTTTTTGACTTGTGCCTTTCAACTTTTGTGTGCTTATCTTTTGGTGACAAAAATCCTATGTGTTTTCGATCATTCGCCATTGTGAAAACCTTGGATGTTTTCCATCTTTCACCAAAAACCCTGTGTGTTTTCGACATTGCATTTCTTCTTTTCTACCAGCACTCCTTATTCATCAATCTTAAGTGCACAAGTGCGATGGTTGGTGGGGCTAGATTCTTCAAGTGACAGAGGGAGGAGATCGATGGTCACTGTGTGATCACATGGAATATTCTCACCCCATGCGATCATGTGCCTATCATTGATTTTGTTTGTTTCAAGTGTTTCTTTGGTGAAGTGGGCCTGGTGCCAGAGGGGGGGCATGTTCTTATTGGTTGTCGCATGATCCCATGTCAGAGTTTTTTGACATGCGACCATGCCACCGGTTACCTTTTTGTGCTAAGGCCCATTGGTGGTGCAATATGGTGGTCCCACTGGTGGTGATGTGGCAGCCTGGGGTTGGTTGTCACATGATCACATGTCAGAGTTTTCTGACATGCGATCATACGACCAGTTGACACATGTCACTGGGGCTTGGTGGGGGGTTGTGATGTGGGGTCTTCTGGTGGTCCCGCTGGCGGTGATGTGGCTTGTCAGGTGGGCCCGTTGTCTTTTGTTGCGGAGGTGGTAATGTGGCATTTTTCGGTTGGTTTGAGGTGGCATAATGGTGAATAGTCCTAGGTACTATTCTAAAGTTTTCAGATCAATGGTGGTCATGTGATCATGTGGAATCTTTCCGATCCATGCGATCATGCAACCAACCATCGATTTTCCTTGGCAGGCCCAGTGTGACTTCTCAGTGCTTTTGGCAGTGTGGATAAATGTGGCGGCCCAACAAATTTTCTCCTTGTTCACTGGTTCGTGTAATATTTTGGTGACGCCCTAGTTCATTTGGCAATTCAGCGAAGGGTGGTCGTGAGATCGCTCAAGTTTGTAGTGGAGGCAAGGTGTTTTTAGCTAACTGACGATAGCCTTTGTCGCCAGTTCACTAAGTTTAGCTGGGACCACTTGCTCGGTGTTATGAGGTGTTGATTTTTGATTGGCCATCGAGCACTAAGGTGGATATACACATCGCAGGTCTGGTACCCAAGGGCAAGTAGTGGTGGTGAATGTTGGTAGTTTATCATGTGTTCGCATAGCCCTTTTTTAGGCTGTGTGATCATGTGACCACTGATGGTGTTGCGGTTGCGGAGTTGTGAAGTGGGGCCATGGTTTTTAGAGAAATGCAAAGTGCGCGGGCCCGAGAAAAGTAAACAAATTTGACGGTGCCGATTTAAAGTTGACCCTAGTTTACATTGTGACCACGGATTTGTCACTGGCACCATAAACTTGACCGTTAGAATTCAAATTCAAATTTGTAGAAGGGTTTGCAGCGACAGGAGGTACCTAGAATTTATGGTTTTCTAGCCATTTTTTGATTTGTTTGGTGGCACCAGTGGTTGCAGTGTGGTCCTGGGTGTTCCATGATTATTTGTAGGGGTCTTTACCGTGAGAAGAATGGCTTGAGAAGTGTTTGTAGGTGGTTGATTAGACTGGTTTTTATGGCAATCTCCTAGTCTTATGGCCTGATCTTAGTAATATTCATAATTGCATATCAGTCTGAGACCTTTTCTCTTTGGATTGCCTAACTTTCCTGCCCTTGCAATAATTTTTTGACCATTTCCAATTGGTATAATAGTTGTAACCCTAGCCCTAGTCACCCTAAGCTTATTGCATTCTCTTCAAGATTCCCAAGGTGACTAGTGGTATATATCAAAAGTTTTCTGATAGTGTAGGGCTTCCAGCTTCGAAGTTCTGAAGTGTTCCTAGTCCTGGATCCGAGATTGTAACACTTTTGCATTTGGTATTTTGTTGATGATAGAGAAAAAGTTGCAGGTCTAAGTTGTAATTTGCAAGCTTGACTCCTCTGGTTTGATTGTTTACACTTAAGGATTCTTCATACTTAATACAAGTACAGGACTCTTATCTCTCCTTTGTGTCAACTTAGATAGATTCTAAACTTTCTAGTTCCCTGCATATTGTTTTATGTATATGTACATCCATTCCTGAGTTCTAAGCTAGGATTAGATGAAACGATGCTTTATATGGGACATAGATCTATCTTATTGTCTATGTAAGGATATCTCATAAGTAGTAAAGGGGATTGTAGGTGTGTTTATGGCTTGGAATCTTAGCTATTGTCTGGTGTGTGTAGCATTCATGTTCTAAGAGATCTTTCCCAATGGATGAGGCACTGGCCTAAATGATTATCTCTTTATCAACAAATACTAATTGTTGTTGTTATGATCCCAAAAGCATAAGTTAAGAACCATCCTTTTAAGTTTTGAGTATTTGGTTGTATGTGGTTCTACCCATAGCAATGGAGAGTCAATAAGTGTGTGGTTAACACTTAATACTTTCTTGCTATTCTATTATCTATTATTCAAACCTAGTTCTTGGTGTATGAAGTATATTTTATACTAGGTTAGGTGCACCCGCCTTGGTTTTGCAGAGCCAGAAGTAGAAGAGGGCATATTAAGTCCCTATAGTTGGTCCAGTTACCCTAAGACCTCATTACATTTTGGAGGTAACCATTCCTAAAATCCATCTGAGGGTATATTGGTAGCCTTATGGCATAAGAGTTTTCAAACACCAACACTCCCCTCATCCTACACTCACACCAGATGATGACATCAACAAAGCATAATTGGATTAGTATGGTTAGTACCAGAATAATCTCTTTTCCATATTGTATAAAAAGAATGCATCACAACATAATCATGTAAATATAAATCATCTATTAACTTTTAAAAACCCATTTAACCATCAGACATGTACTCAAAATGTCCCATATCAAATCAAGATAAACAAATCATATAACCCTAAATGAATTAATCATGTCTAATCCCAAGGAACATTATAAGAGAAAGTAACACATCTAACCCTTAAGTGATTATAAGTAATTAACCTAAGGTACACATGAATAATAATAATGAGCATTTCACATAAAAGCATATAAGTCTATCAGGTGATCCTTTTAGCATTAAGGTCCTTAACTATTTTTGACACACAAGAAGATGTATAGGAACATACCTATGCAATTATTATTATTTACCATATTAAAATATGAAGTTAGGGTGAGTTGTAAGCGGTTCAGTTTAAGAACCATCAGAAGAAGGATCATTCTCACATATAGTCCTTCCTAATTTCAAGAGATCATAACCAAGACTTGATAGGGTTGGAGGGGCATTATATGATAGCCCTCTCTTCATCCTCATCTTCTTAATTTTTAGAGGTCTGTACAAAGGTGCCATTGTAGATTGTTTGAGGAGAGTCATCAGAAGTCTTATTATTCTCAGAAGGTCTCCCATAAGAGCATGGAGACGGAGGTAGAGCAGCCAATGATAGCATAGGTTCAATTTGGTATTCTCCCATGCCTGTATCCTTAAGTTTCAAAGTTTGTTCCATTTCCTTAAGCTTAGTATCATATAACTTAGTGGACTCTCTATTAGCTGGAACAAAGCTATCTACAAATTGTGCAAGAGTGTTGCAAGAGTAATTGGTGTTAGCAGGTACAATGACTTTTGCCCCATGGAATGGAAACTTAATGCATTAATGGTACATGGATGGAACATCCTACATCTCATGAATCCATGGCCTACCCAACAGAATGTTGTAGGTAAGAGGAATGTCAAGGACTTGAAAAGTAGCATCTCTCTCAACAGGTCCTACATGGATAGGTAGCACAACTAAGCCTTGGGATTTGCATTCTTCCTCATCATAAGCTTTGATGGTAATATTTTTGTGGGATTCTATACAATTCTCATCATAACCTAGTTGGGTAAGTAGCTTAGTAGAATAGATATTCAGACCAGCACCATTGTCTATGAGCACTCGAAAGATGCATTTAGGACCTATCATGACCTCTATGTGCAAGGGAGTGTTATGCAGATGGCTCAAAGAGTGATCATCTTCCTCAAAGAAAGATAGATAGTGAGGTGAGTTCAAATGAACCACCATAGATTGGAACTGGTTGAGATTGAGATCCTTGGGAACCTTTGCCTCGGTGAGGGCTTTATCCAAAATCTACTTGTGAGCAGGCGAGATCTTCAACAGCTCAAAAATGGTGATCTGAGCATTGGTTCACTAGAGCTGATCTAAGATGCTATAACTAGTCAAGCTAGCTGTATGGATAGATTTCATGTTCTTGTTGGTAGGGCCAACAATAGTCTTATCCCCAATTTTCTTTGGAGCGAATGTAGAAGTATCGAGACCTTTCAAAACAACTCTTCCTCACGATCGAGTAACAACATTAGCACAGTCTTGAGGTTGTTCAGATTCAGATGAATGAGACGCAGAACTACACAAGATAAAAGGAGTCTTAGGTTTTGGAGCATCACTATTCCCCTTAATAGTAATCACATCACAATACTCTACTCCAACAAGTTCGATCATACCAATAACATTGTCATCATTAGTGTATGTGTAATTGACTTTAGCATTGGTAGTCTTAGTGTTTGAAGACTCACCTTGCTCATGAGGATGGAAGGGATCCTTAAATGCTTGATGGTCTAAATTCTTGTTATGGTCATCCACAATAATGTCACCACTATCAATCAAATCTTGGACCTTATGTTTCAGCTGAAGACAAGTAGAAGTCTTATGACCCTTATTTTGGTGAGTCACAATAGGCATTGTCATTCCACCAATGAGGTCGTGGTTGTGGGTCATAGAGATGCTTTCCCAAAGGAGTAAGAATATGATTCTACACAAGAGTTTTATAGACCACATGAAGTGGTTCTCCCAAGGAAGTGAATTCACACTTGGGTTGAGATGCCCAAGGTTTGTTCTTAGAAAATGCTGATTTTTTGTTGCAAGCTTTTTAGCAGCTTTGACCTCTTGTATGCTAGAAGAGAGATTAAAAATAGACTTAGCAGGCTTCGTAGTCACATTGTTGACCACTCCATCATTCACATCTCTAATCTTTTTGACCAACTTTCCTTTATCCTTATTCAGCTTTGAAGATCCTTGTTTGTTGCCTTTGCCCAAAGTCAATTATCCTTTTTTGATCATAAAGGCCTCTATTCACACTGCTTGTTTAATCATGCTATCATATGTTAGAGGACCTTGTAATTTCACTTGGTATTCAAAGTCTGGGACAAGATTGTCCAAGAAAATGTCGAGCCTCTCAGACTCTAGTAGCTTGTGAGGACACCTTGTACACAATTGTCTCCATCTTTGGAGAAATGTTAGGAAAGATTCTCCTTGTCACTGCTTCAAATTGCAAAGATCCCAGATGTTGACCAGATGCTAAATATTATGTGAGTAATGTTGGAGAAAAAAATTAGCCATTTCGTCAAAAGCCTTAATGCCAGTAGGAAATTGATAAAACCATTCCATAGCTGGTCCACCCAAGCTACGAGGAAATAGGCACATAAGATATGTTTGATCATGCATGAATTCCATGGATAAAGTGCCAAAATCCCTTAGGTGATCTTGGGGATCGATAACACCCAAGAATTTGTCATATTTAGGGAGCTCTACACCTCTAGGAAAAGGTGGCATGTGAAGACTCCTATCAAAGGGGAAAGGACAAATACTTTCCATTATGAATTGTTGAGTGGGTTTGTCCTTAATCTTCACAAGTTGGCTAATATGATCTTGCATGTCTTGGACCATCTTTTTCAATTTAGCAGTTTCAATTTCCTCTTCCTTGGCCACAAGTGTTTCAACTTGATAGTCTGAGGGTAACTTAGCTCCTTGTTTGGCCAACTCAAGGAAGTAATTTTCCTTCTCCTCTAGAAGGATGATCTCCATCATCTTAATAAAACTCTTGTTTTCTTTCACAGTGTCTATGTCATCTCAATTTATTGTGTCATCACCCTCATTGCCAAGGTTCTCAGAAGTTCTTGGGATTTGATCTTGATTCTAATCATAAGGGGCAGGACGATAGTGATACGTTGGTTGACCGCCTTGAGTTTTGTATTGAGCTTGGTGATTTTTTGTTTGATCGTAGCATTGCTCATTTCAGGGTTGAGCATGATGTTGGTCATTGGAAGATTGACCAAAATTCTAGTTGTTTTGAGATTGATCAAAAGTTTGGCTGTATTTTTCTTGTTGGAAGTCGAATGGCTCTCCCATCTTGTTGTAGGCTTGTGCAGTACATGAAGACTCAGTAAAATGATATGCACAATGTCAAAAGGTCATAGCTAAGGTAACTTTTGGTGCTCTAATAGGATCAAGAAGATCAATGGGTTTAGATGAGTCTATATCATCAACAGGATCGATAGGTTCAATGATAGGATTAGTCCGAGGAAGCGGTCTTCCAAAGTTGTGAAACAATGAGTTATTTTGGAAGAATGAGTTGTCTTGACCTTGAAATGAGAAACTAGGTTGTGCTTCAAATAATGGATTAAAACACTCTTGGAACATCAGAGTTGATTGAGATGGGCTATCTTTCAAAGTACTCAACGAAGAACTTGAGGCTTCCTCACAATGTTTAGTTTTCACAATAGGTTCGTGACAACTTGTTTCCTAATTATTAGGTTTGCCTCTACCTTGACCAGTATTACAAATGGGATAAGAATTGCCACTTTGAGTCATGATAGTCATAGATGAAGATGAAATGAGAGAAGACTCAGGATAAAAGCTAAAACTATATCTTTAGGAACAATGAAAAGCAGATAAAGGCCAGAATAGCCAAGATGTGAAATGCACCTGGTATGAATCATCAGGAGGATGGCTAGAAAAGTCAAGATAAGACTATCACAATGTGAGTTACAAAAGCACAAAAGATAGACAAATAACAAGGAGACAAATGAGAGTTTAAGAAAAATCAATCGGTTCACAGCTTGAGACACTTAGTTTCTGACAATGAATGATAGGAAAATAGACAAACAGACCTCAGACAAAAACTAGATCAGATAAAAAGTCAACCAGTCAATGGGAAATAAGCCTCTATTTTGAAAACTAGGGTACAGGTTTGTGTGAGAGAATGCAAAGTTTCACACACGAGAATGAAATCTCATGCGAGAAAGTGCATGGGAAAAATACAGTGTTCAACAGTTCAATGCAAATTTTGAGATAAAAAATAGTTTTCGGGACACAACATAAATGGTTCTCAGACAGGAAATCTAGTTTCTAGATAGTGTAAAGGACAGTTTGATCTCAATTTGAAGGTTTCAAGCACTTGTTTACAAGCATAAAGGTTTGATCAAGTAATGGTGATACAAGAAGTAGTTGTAAACAGACCTACCATGGGAAAATCAACTTGGTAGTATCATGAAAGTCTTTGTTTAATCATGATGGACAAGTTTAAGACTCGATAACAAACACATAGTTATGCCTACAAAAAATTTTGAGAAGCCAAAACCTTTGCCCCACTACTTATGCACATGCATGCACCTCACATAGTCATGTCACCCCCTAGAGGGCACCTATGTTTTTTGTGTTTCCAAGGACTCAATAGTATATGTTTGAAGGTTACCCTTGAAGTAGGGGCTAGTGTCATATACCACCTTCAAGCATCCAGGTGCATACATATGGTGGGAATCTATGGGAGAGATTCTTCCCCCTCCCTGTGCAAAGATTATGACTCCTTTCGGAGGTGAACTAGGTAGGAAACTAACTAGGGAAATTTCTTAGTGGGCTTCCATTCACACTAACCTTCAGTGCCCCCGATATAGGGCTAGGGCCTCGCAGCCACACTAACACCCAAAAGTCATACACCCTCACAAGTAGGGCTAGGAGTGGCGCTGCTCAGTACAATAGAAGGAGCCTTCTCAAGATGATGTTGAAATCAAGAGAAGGAAGTTAACATGGTTTTGGAGTCTTTAGACTCAACAAAACATTCTTTATTATAGTGAGGCAGAATCAGCGGTGATAGGTGCATACTCACTTGGGTCATTCCTAGAGGTTCAACTTTTGGCAGGCCCTCTAAAGGTGACAGAACTTGGTTTAGATTTGAGGGTTTGATTTTTTGTTTCTCTCAAAGAGAGAAGAGCATACTTCTCTACCTCTTCACTTCACCCAAACACATCAAGAAAATTCATCACCGGGTTAGCTTCACTTCACCAAATCCACAAGCTTTTGGGTTTCTGGTTCTCTCAAAGAGAGAAGAGCATAGTCCCCTGGCAAGTAGAAGTGTTAAAGATTCACTACCTTTCTCCACTTCCCCAAGTATCCATTATTCTAGCAACATCTGGGTCTTAGTTTCATCCGTGGGTGTCAATTCCACGTAATGAAGAGCCTATTCCCCTACTTTTCTATCAGAACCTTTAAGAAATTTTAACGGAGCCCTAATTAGACTATGTGAATGAAAGCAAGAAAACAAACACACTGTTTTAAAAGGTCTTTGGCAATCATCATGCAAGCAAACCGTTAGCAAGTTTTATGATCTTTGACAAAGCGACCTGCAGACCACTATTATGTTGTGATAAAAATAGAGATATAAAATCAACAGCAAAAGTAGATGTCAGGAAAAACAATAGTAAAATGCAGAATATGGAAAAATTAATTGTCTAACAGTGAAACTTCACGTGAGGAAGTATTGCACTGCGTGCAAGGAAATACCAGGGATTGTGCGAGAAAGTACAATTTCACGTGAGAGAGTGCTACAAGGAGAAAAACTTTGTGTGGTGCACTCAAGAATCTCATGTGAACTTCTATACACAGAGAAGTATGAACATATGGCAGATTACAGAATTCAAAAAAAGTTTAAAATCAACGAGGCTAGAAATCAACTTTTCTGCCCCACGGTGGGCGCTAGAATGTTATAAGCTGAACGTGGACCTCTAATCTAGCTACAAACACAACATAGTCATTGCTTGATCATTGAATCATGAAATGGAGTATGAATTACCCATTCACACGATTCTATCACTTTGACCTATTGCCTTCTAATTAACTAGGGTGTTTGATTTACTCTCAAAATGAGAGCCAACAACCTTAAGACCAAGCTAATACGAAGGATTTTCAAGAGCTTGAAAGATGAACAATAATGAAATTAATCTAGAAATGAGTGCAATTAATCTAAAATCTTGAAAGAAATATGAAGATGCAAATTAATCTAAAGTGCTTTGAAATAAATATTAGATTAATCTAATAACAATAATCAAACTATATTCAATGAGAGTGCAATATTATACTAGAATGAGAAATTAAACTAACTATGCAATGAAAAATATTGGAAATATGAAGATAATTGAGACTAAAATTCGCTATAGTATGGATGCTATCACAATTGCCTTTTTTTCGAATGAAGGAGAAGGTTCATTAAATAGACAAGCTCGAGGAGAGAATGAAGAGGTTCTTTAAAATGAACGGTTGCCTTTTTATTCCCGATTGAGACACATATTGAAAGATTTATTTAATTAAGAGAATGAAATATTGCCACATATAGGTGACCATTCAAGTAATTTGAATTATTAAATTCAAATAAAGAGGTGTCCATTCAAATAACTAAATAAGATTAATTCTTTTTTTTATTTGTATTAGCTAAAGGGGGTGGATTTTAATTTAAATTTAAAGCACTTAGGACTTTAGAATCAAATTAATTTATCATAGGTATTATTTAGCTAATAAAGTCTAATACTTAGGAATTAATTATGTTGTGAGATTAATGCAAATTAGGGTTTTTGAAATTGACATCAAGTCAAAATAAAGTCAGGTCGGAGAGAGAAAATTGCCTAGTAAATAGGACTTTATTGATGAAATTGAAGAAAATGCACGAAAATTGATTGAAATTATTAGGTGCCAATTTTGGGGTATTACACCACTGACCTTACTAAAATCCATTAATCAGAAACCTACTCTAGCTAGCCCAAAAGGATTTCTAATCTTTGTGCAAGGGAAATATTAATCTCCCCAAGACACTCATCATATCATGCCATCCTTGAGCACTTAGAACCACATAATACAACATCATGAATGGAGCGATTGTGTGCTTGGTGATGGCCTTATTCTAATTAGCTCTTGGATGTGTGCCTAAGTCAATGAGAAAAGGTTTTTTAGTCATGTTGATTCCTTAAGGTAGAAATTTCTTGTGTGTATTTTCAAAGATACCAAACCCAGTGAAAACATTTGTTCAAACATACACAAATCAAATTTGCAAGTTCTTTTCCAAAGAAATCATTTACCTGTTTTCCCACAAAATTTCTTTGTCTCTTGTGAGACTATTTTTCAAACATTCCAAACATAATCAAAATCTATTCAAGACCAAGCCAAGGTACACTTACCGTAGTCATTTCCTAGATTGATAGATCCAATCTTTAGAGATTGAAGATACTTTGTAATTATGACAAAATCAGTGCAACAAAATAAGGCCAAGTTACCAACACCATGTCTGTATCAAGAGAAAAAGGTTACTGTTATCATATTTTTACTCATTCTTAGATTGAAGACCTAATTACTAGATGATGTTACAGTACCCTAGTTTGTGTTATTACGTGATCTTCTTTAAGTTTGTGTTCATTTCATTTTGAAGAGTACATGAAAGTAAAGGGAAATGAACTGCATCTAAAGCTACACATGCATGTATACTATACAAAAGGGAAAGAACTGTAAGGAAACACATCTATCTGAGCTCACACAGGCCATGAGCATAGCCGTTACTGGAATTGAATGAATGAGTATAGATATACATAAAGAAAATAACTAAATACTGGGGTACCAAACATTGCCTGGTATTGGTGTCTGGATCCGGTCCTGTCCAGAGAGCTCCTAAAATCTAGAACTTGAAGAAGAGAAGAAGGGGGCATGGGTTAGATCCAATGGATCTATGCAATGGCTAGTATCACAATATTTACAAAATGCATATATACACTCAGCCATGCACCTCTGACAAAGGTTGCACTCAGGGCATGTGTATCAGGGCTCCAAAGAATAGAAGAGGTACCATGTTTTCACTAACATGTTTGTTTCATGTGTAGATATAGGGGGGGTTGATCAAACAATAAATCCAATGGATGACCTGGGCCCTTGATGCAGATCATGATAGAAAAACCTCAGGTTTTCTATCAAGTGATCCCATCAAGGGCCAAGAGCACACATCGTACAAAAGAAAAGTACATCTAGATGAAGTAGCATCAATGAGGATCAATGAAACATGGTCAAACACTAGCAAAGGAGAGCTTGCAAGGTGCATCAAATCAATATCAAAGTAGAGAAATAGATACTCAAATCGGCATAATATCATCCTTACTATGACATGACATATATTAAAAATAGAGCATTGGTAGATTCAACATGGGTTATCATCATGAAGAGTAATAAGTAGACTGTGTCATCCAAATAAGCACCGAACACATGTAATAAAATGGATAAAGAACATGGTGCAATGAAGAGTCATGCAGCTAACAAATGAGCAGAGAGATCAAGCCAGGTCTAGTTGGCATAAACAATGAATTTAGCAGCTATTGATACTTTGGATCACAGATAGGCCTTCAAGAGCTGTCAACACTAGAAAACATCATGAAGATGGCATCATATCTCATTCATTCACAGGCAGCAGGCCCCAAAGAATAATGGGCATGAAGTGGAACTACCATTAGGTTCATGAAACAACAAATACATGGAATGAGAGAGCATGGATACCATGTCAAGCTCATAGGTTTTTTAGCATAATCAAATGAAAAGGAACATCATGGAACTATTAAAAGGTGGTATCTTATCTGAGCTTGAATCAATCAATGGAGCATTGTACATGAGGAAATAATCAATATCATCAAATGAACACTAAGCTAGCATGAGCTATAGTAGACTTGCAATAACTCAAGGGTCTAAAAACAGCGAGCATAAAATGTCATAACAACATTTCCCTAATAGTGCTCACATGCCACAACATAACAAGCCTCTCAATAATAGTGACATCATGTATTAAGCACATGGATGCCATATACTCACATGCTCTACAAGAGATGAATACCAGTGAATATAAAATAGCAGGAGGCTCATGAGGTTTTGAATTAGTAAGCATCAAATGGACCATTCTAGCATATAAATATGTACATAGTCACGGGGTTAGTTGCATAGTGAAGAAGTCCATAAGCATATAAGGAAAGTAATAACAAGGGAAAATGTGAACATTGTATAAGTAGGGCATGACATCACACTTCATAGCATCATAGCAAGTGCATCTATAGGCACCCATACCCATACACAAGGCTAGCCAAATGTCAATGTATGGTATCACAATGACAGCAGCATCACACCCTTGTTCACGGGTCATGGAGAGATAAACAGCTCACATTTTATCCAAACATCCAGTCTTTCCAATAGCATAATGTATTAGGCATCAAGAATGGATTGCAAATGAAGAGTAGGGAGTATCAGTAACAAATACATATATATAATTCCATTCAATCAGTAAGGAACAAGATGGCATCAAAAGAGCATTAACATCGATGCAAAGATTATGCCACCAATTGGGCTATGCATGAAGAAAAACAATGATGCCATAGCAATAGTGTGTTATAACATAAAAAATAGCCATATCTCAAGGAAATTGTATGAAAGAGGCCACAATGGTATTAATAGGACACAAATATGTCAATAAACATGGTGAATATGATATACAAAAGCACCGTGCCCTAACATGCTTAGGTAACCAATCAGTCAAGCCATGAATGCTCTTGGTGAACCATGCACAGAAGCATGAACATGGTTGGCATCAACATGATAGAGCCTGAGTACACAAAGCTTCCAAAGCAACTATGAACATAAAAGAAACCAATGGATCAAAATGCTAGACAGTGCCCACATGTTCACAAACAAAAGGTACATATGCCATGGCCTCAAAAGTCCAGAGGAGCCCACAATCTTGCTTGGAATAGAGATGGCGATGTCAAAATTAAAATGCAGGAATGTGAAGCTCATAAAATCATAGTGCCTTCAAGGAATCAACAGAGAAATGTACACTGATGCCATAGATTTATGAGCTATGATAATAGGCAACATTAAAACCAAAACATGATGCCCTAGCTCTTGGGCCAGGCATCAACAATGCCCTATCTACTTCACAAGCTATAAATCCATACATATCAATGAATTTACACTGCATTGATGCTACAGATAGAATAGAAAGATCAAAACAGTGAGCCCAATTTCTTGTCTTGATGTTTTCCTTTTAGACAAACAAAGAACATAAACAAAAGAGTGTTGTGCCCTAAGCTTGCAAGCCATGCATTAAATAAAAACATTAAGACATAGGCATCATTGATAGGGATGCTATTCCCTAGATACACTCAGAAACATAATCGATACTAATCAACTATAGAAGAAATGATGCAGAGATTCACATAGCTTGATGCCAGTGCAAATAGGAATGGAAGAAAACAATGAATGCACAAAACCCTTGAATACAAATGCAGAGTTCATGACAGCAGTACCCTTGAAATCAAACATGAAATGAAAAGATGAATTCAGAATAGTGAGAGCCAGTGCCTACCTTGATAGCATAATGCCATGAATCCAAAATTGTTGTTTCCAAATCTGAACTCAGAGATCAAAGGTGAAATGCTAGGATCAAAGTTGGAAAGTTGCCATTTGTCGAGGGAGAAAAGTCCACAATGCCAGTGGCAGAGGGGTTTTCATTTCAATGATCAATTAATATTTTTCTCCCCATTTTAGATTGAGTTGAGGTTATTAAATTTTTTTTATGCTAGGTGCCCTTTTATTTAGTGGATTTTGTTTTGAATGTAAATATTTTGGATATTCTCCCCATTTTGGGTTGAGAGTTTTTCAAAATACATCTTAAATCCATACTTTGTTTTTAGCATAAGTGGATTTGTGAGAATGTAAATGCTCTTAAAATGTGTTTTCCCCTTTTCTAATATTGGGTTGAAAACTATTTTAGGAGGCACATTAAATCCATATTTTGGCATAGGAGGTGTAAATTGTTTTAATGTAATAGTCACTGTACATTCATTGTAATTTTTGACAGTGGTATTTTTATAAACCATTGTCAAAATCTTTTGGTGCATGACTTAGTGGATAGAGTGGTCTCCTTTGACCTTCTATTTTTAGGTCCCCATTTTTCCTCACCCCTAGAAACTCAGGAATGTTAGGAATAAGGTGTCTCAACCTTGGATAATTCCCATTCTTATTATTTGTTTTGTAAAATGTATTTCTTGCAAATAATGTAATTAAGTGTGAGTGTACATGTCTAGTTGGCATGTTGATGTGTCACTCCACTTGATGTGTTGACATCTTGAATTCTGTGTAAGGAGATCATGGCTGAAATGGTTATGACAATTACCTATGATATGTAAGAGCTATGTCTAGAAGATTCAATGACAGGTGAAGACATGTGGCAACTGATAAAGTTTTTTCGGGTTCCTATTTTCTCGGAGAATGGTAAAACCCTAATACGACTATCTTTGGAAGTTCCCCCAAAAAGGGAAGCACATGATATAAGCATTTTTTAGGGTTGCAAAGATAGGAGAAGTAAGTCTATTGTTGGAATGTTTTTATGCTGCCACGATCTATCTTCAAGAGTTGAAAAAATCTTCTGAAAGAACTTGCATTGCAAGTGTATTGTAAATTGTAATAGTTTTGATTAATACACTGTGCATGTTTTTGAGTGCTGGGGTTTTTACCGAAAGGTTTCCCCAGGGTAAATCATTGTGTCATTCTCTATTTTATGTATGCATGGTATGTGGTTGCAATATCTTTGTTAAAGTAGTTAACGAATATGAAATTGTAAGGATTTAAAAGAATTTGCACAATACTTTCCTTTAGAGATTAGTGTAGGAAGCTATTTTCGCACCTGAGTTTCCTTACAAGTGGTATCAGAGCCTGATCAACTTTTGATCCTAGTTGTCGGGTAGGGTTTTTTGAGCTAATCTCAAGTTGAGTGGGAGTTTTTTGTAGAGCATTCTAAATCTTATTTGCAAATTGAGATGGAAAGTTCCTCATATAGTAGAATGGAGGTGGAGAAATTTAATGGCACTAATTTCAAGTTGTGGAAACTCAAGATGGAAGACATGCTTGAAGACCATGATCAATGGGAGGCTACATCACTTGATGTGAAACCTATAGCAATATCTCAAGTGGATTGGGAGATCAAGGATCAGAAGGCTAAGGGTCTCATCAGACTCTATCTAGCAAATGTCATTCTTCTGAATGTTCTTGATGAGACTACTACAAATTCTTTGTGGAAATGGCTTGGGTCTGTGTATCAGGCCAAATCTCTGGTGAATAAGTTGTTCCTAAACAAGAAGTTGTATTATTTAAGAATGGAGGAAGGTGGATCTGTAACTGATCATCTCAATGCATTCAATTTATTGATTGCACAGTTGGCATCATCTAGTGCCAAGATCGAGGAGGAGGATCATTGTATGACCCTACTTTGTTCCTTGCCAGATTCTTGGGACCATCTTGTGATGGATCTCAAAATTACTATAGTCACATTCCATATGGATGATGTGGTGTCTTTGCTACTATCTAAGGAGATGTGAAGAAAGACTTTGGATTCATCTAAGGAAGCCCTTGTTGTTCACTGGAGATCCAATGATAGAGGAAAGTAGAATGACAACAAGTTGAAGAAGGGTAGATCCAAATCATGTGGGAGTTCTAAGACTCCTGGAAAGTCCAAGGTGAAATGTTGGAACTATGATAAAACTGGGCACTTCTGAAGGGACTACAAAGAATCGAAGAAGAAGAAGAAAGGCTCAGATTCAGCTTCCAAAAAATTTCAAGAAGATGGAGATGATTTTATTGCAGCTTTGGTAGCCCATGCATCTATTGATGTGTGGTTGGTAGACTCAGGTGATTCTTTTCACATGACCTCTCATCGAAACTAGTTCTCAAAATATGAAGAGTTCGATGGTGGAAAGGTGTACTTGGGTGATGATTCTCACCTAAAGATAGTTGGACGTGGAAGGGTCACTATTAGATTTCCTGATGGACAAGTAAAGGGAATCAATGGAGTTATGCACATTCTAGGTTTGGCACGAAACCTATTATTTGTAAGTATGTTGAATGATGTAGGTGTGCAGGTTATTTTTTCAAAAGAAGGATGCAAGATGATGAGAGGATCGATAGTTCTTGCGAGGGGTACTAGGAGAGGTACCTTATTTCAGCTAGATGCATGTATTCCGCTATGTAATAGTTCTTCATCCTCACCATCTAAATGAGAAATGAAGAAGTCTTTGGTTATTGGTTCTGATGGCAGTACAAACACTTTGGAAGGTAAGCTTCCTATAGAAAAGACAATGTTGTGGCATATGATATTTGGCCACATTGGTGAAAAGGGTCTCAAAACCCTAAAAAATAAAAACCTTATTGAGGGGTTAAATGATTGCAATCTTGAGTTTGACTTTTGTGAACACTATGTCTATGGTAAAAAAAATTGTGTTTAGTTTTACTCTAGTTCTCACAAATCTTCTGATGTTTTGGATCTTATTCATTCTGATGTATTTGGTCCTGTAAAAGTTTGTTCTATCTATAGTTCTGTATATTTTGTATCTTTTATAGATGATTATAGTAGAAGGACTTGGATTTATTTCCTTAAAAGTAAGACACAAGTCTTTATTCAGTTCAAAGAATTTAAAGCTCTTGTAGAGAATCAGACTAGTAAGAAGATTAAGTGTATGAGAACTAACAATGGTGGTGAGTTTTGCTCAGCAGAGTTTGAACAGTTCTGTAAAGAACAAGGTATCAAGAGGCATAAGACAACACCTTATACCCCACAACAAAATGGAGTTGCAGAGAGAATGAACAAGACACTGATGGAGAAGGCTAGGAGTATGCTTAGTGGAGCTGGTTTAGAACAAAGGTTTTGGGCCAAAGCTGTGGCCACTGCTTGCTATCTGGTTAATAGATCTCCTACATCAGCTCTTGTTGGTAAGACACCCATGGAGGTGTGGTTTGGTAAGAAGCCTTCAATTAGACATCTTCATGTTTTTGGTTGTGAAGCTTATGCACATGTTCCAAAGGAGAAAAGATCTAAGTTGGAAAATAAAGCTGTCAAATGTATTTTCATCAGATACAGTGTTGGTGTAAAAGGATACAAGCTTTGGGATCCTGTGACTAGTAAGGTGTTGTATAGTAGAAATGTTATTTTTAGAGAGCTAACATCTTCTCCTATTGTGCTACAACCAGATGAAAAAGAAAAGGAAAAAGATGTTGTTCAGTTGCCTCCTACCCCTGAGAAGACTGAACAAAGAGATCATGTTGGGCCTAATGATGAGGAGAGCTCTAGCAGCTCTGATAGTTCGGAAGAAGAGGAAGAAAAACCTCAACCTCAGCCCTTGAGGAGATCCATGAGAGAAAGAAAGAAACTAGAAAGGTTTGGTTATTCTATGTTAGATTCCAGTTGTGCCTTTGCTTTGATTACTAACACTGATGAGCATAGATCTGTGAAAGAGGCTTTGGGCATGGAAGATGTAGGTTCCTAGATTGAGGCTATGGATGATGAGATGGTTTCACTGGAGAAAAAAAAAACATGGGACTTTGTACCTTTTCCTAAAGGGATAAAATATGTTGGCTGTAAATGGGTGTTCAAGAAGAAATTCTACGCAGATGGAAGTGTTGAAAGGTACAAAGCTAGATTGGTTGCAAAGGGGTATTCACAGGTAGAGGGAATAGATTATGGTGAAATATTCTCTCCTGTTGCAAAGTTAACATCCATTAGATTTTTGTTATCTCTTTCTGCATCATATGATTTAGAGATAGAACAGATGGATGTGAAGACAACTTTCCTTCATGGTGATTTGGAGGAAGAGATTTATATGTCACAGCTTGAGCACTACATTGTTAAAGGTAAAGAATCCTTAGTTTGCAGATTAAAGAAATCTTTATATGGTTTGAAGTAATCTCCTAGGATGTGGTACCTTAAGTTTGATGCCTTTGTGTTGTCAATTGGATTTGTAAGATCAAAATCAGATCATTGTGTTTATTTCAGAGTTGAAAATGATCGCCTTCTTATTGTTGCATTATATGTTGATGATATGTTGCTATTTGGGAAGGGTAAGGGTATGATTTCTAATTTTAAATCTTAGTTGTCAGCACAGTTTGAGATGAAAGATCTTGGAGTAGCAAGGTACATCTTGGGTATGGAAATCAATAGAGATAGGTCTAACAGAAAACTTTGGCTGAGTCAGATTAAGTATGTGAAGTCTATGTTGGACAAGTTTAGCATGGCAAATTGTAGACCACTATGTGTTCTTGTTTCTGTGGGAACAAAGTTATCTGTAGATGATTGTCCAAAATCTCCTAGTGAGGTGGAGGACATGATTAGAGTACCTTATGCTAGTGCAGTTGGTAGTCTTATGTATGCTATGGTCTATACTAGACCAGACATTGCCTAAGTAGTGGGAGTCCTGAGTTAGTTTATGGCTAACCCTGGACGGGTACATTGGGATGCAGTTAAGTGAGTATTTAGATATTTGAGGGGTACATCAGATTACTCCATATGTTACCATGGTAACTCTTCTAGATCTCCGCATTCAATTTTTATTCATGGGTTTTTGGATTTAGATTGGGCAGGTGATATTGATAGTAGGAGATCCACCAGTGCTTATGTGTTCACTATGTTTGGTGGTGCTATCAGTTGGATGAGTAAGCAAAAACTTGTGGTTGCTTTGTCCACTACAGAAGCTGAGTACATGGCTGCTACTCATGCTTGTAAGGAAGCCATTTGGCTTAGGAGATTGTGTTCTGATGTTGGTGTTGATGGAGAATAGATTACTATTTGGTGTGACAGTCAGGGCACTATTTGCCTTGCGAAGAATCTAACTTTTCATGCCAGAATGAAGCACATTGATGTGCAGTTTCACTTTGTGAGAGATATAGTGGAAGATGGAAAGGTAAATTTGGAGAAGGTAGATACTGTGAAGAATGTTGCAGATGCATTAACAAAACTAGTGGGCACTAAGAAGTTCAGATGGTGTTCGGAGTCTATGGGCCTTTTGGCTTATAGCGGTTAGTTACTGTTATGTTCCTGTTGCTCTTACAAGGTGTTCGACAAGTGGGAGAATGTTAGGAATAAGGTGTCTCAACCTTGGATAATTCCTATTCTTATTATTTGTTTTGTAAAATGTATTTCTTGCAAATAATGTAATTAAGTGTAAAACCCTAATACGGCTATCTTTGGAAGTTTCCCTAAAAAGGGAAGGGCGTGATATAAGAATTTTTTAGGGATACGAAGATAGGAAAAGTAAGTGTATTGTTGGAACATTTTTATGTTGCCACAATCTATATTCAAGAGTTGAAAAAATCTTCTGAAAGAACTTGCATTGCAAGTGTATTGTAAATTGTAATAGTTTTGATTAATACACTGTGCAAGTTTTGGAGTGTTGGGGTTTTTACCAAAAGGTTTCCCCAGGGTAAATCATTATGTCATTCTCTATTTTATGTATGCATGGTATGTGGCTGTAATATCTTTGTTAAAGTAGTTAATGAATATGAAATTGTAAGGATTTAAAATAATTTGCACAATACTTTCCTTTAGAGATTAGTGTAGGAAGTTGTTTTCGCACCTGAGTTTCCTTATAGGGAATCTGGCATTCAGATTATGATGCAGCCTCATAGGTCTATTTTGAGATGTTTTTATATTCTTAGGAGGTAGTGGAATTCAAATGTAGATTCCTAGGCCTTAGTTATATACCTCTCACTTTTGGTGATTGAGGCTAGCTCTTCATTCTTTCTCTCTAATATGAGTGTTGTAGCTCTGAGAGACACAATTGTACTTAGTTTCTTTTCAGCAATAAAAATTGATCCTTCTTGTTCCCCTACAATTCTAGGTTTTCTTTTGGAATCATATGTAGGATTACTATGATGTCCTTGTATCCTTAATCCACATGTTGAATCCAATTTGATGTTCAAGAATTCATCTTAATTCAGTAGTGTGACTTGTGTGCAATCAAGAATATCAGAATTGTGAAGATTTCTTCCTTTTCTGTATTTCAAGTACCTTGTTTCATTAAGGGTATAAGAAAGTAGGATTAAGTTGTGAGTCAAGTTTTGTTTTTCTGATTGGAGTAAACTTATTTTAGTTGTAAATCTCTTTTGAACTCAGTGGATCACCTTTTGTTTCATTAAATTATAGTTGGTTTGTTTTCATGCACTCTCTCCCTTTCCTCCTAAAATTTAGTAAGTTTTTCAAGTCATCCAAAGGGAATTCGGCTCTTAATCTAGAGGTCTATTCTCAGATAGGTTACCCACAACCTGAGAATAGTCCCATGTTTCACAGGATTGCTGGGTGCAACACTTAGAAAATTGGGTGCACTCCTTAGTGACAATAGTTTTTGGCACACCCGGTGGGATGGAAGACTCAGTGAGTTAGATTTCTAAGAAATATTTATGCAAGTTATTGTGTGGTATGAGTAGTGACGGTGCTTTGAAATCATACCTAATGACTCTAATCTTATTTCATGCATATTAGTACTTAAGCTTATGAGTGGGATCACAACCAGGCAGAGTAAGAATCCTTTTGTGTATACAGAGCTACCATCCATCAAAAAGAGGTATAAAGCAACCCAAATTAGTGCATCAAAATCTACAAATCCTACTCCTAATCTAACTCTCATTCCTGCAACCACTTCCCAAATTTAGCTAGGTCAAGAAGCACCAGCAATTCAAGCTCCCCTCAATCCTCCAATGGCTAGACAACATCCTTTTGTATCTTTCAATCAAGGAAGCCCCTTGAATTTGTAACAGCATGATGAAATACCCATATCAGCTCTTAAAAGTTTTCCTATTTTCACTGGAGAGGATCAGACCTCCACTATTGAGCATATAAGAGATGTAGCATCCCTTTGTGCCCTTCATAATATAACCCAGGATAATGTGGCTATGAGGTTGTTGGCAGCTTCCCTCAAAGGCAAAGCATTGCAATGGTTTAGAGGCTTAGCAGTTGGTTTTATAGCTGATTGGGATGGGTTGGGTGAAGCCTTAACTAATCAATTTGAGGATAAATCAGATCACCTCTCATTAGTTGAGCATTTCACTACTAATAAAAGGTCACCCCAAGAATACATGATGGATTTCAATTTGAGATTTCAAAGGACATGGAATAGAATACTAGCCACGGTTAGACCTTCAAGCTAGCATGCTTTTCTATACTATCTAAGAGCCCTTAACAGTGATATCTTTGTTATGATCCAATCCATGGGAGGGACTAATTTACCAGCAGCATATGATCTTGCCATAAGAATTGAAAATAGCCTAATCCAAGCAGGAAAGATAGCCCCAAGGCCTCCAATGCCTATTTTCCCTGAGCTTCACCCTATCCCTAAAGAAATTCCAACCTTGGCATCTATTCCACCTCTCCCAGCTCCTCCTCAACAAGTTGCTAGCCCAGCTATGAATCAATCCCAAGAGCTGAACAAGATCAAAAAGGCCTTGCAAACAGTTACTAATGAGCTAGTTAGTCTAAAGAAGCAGCAGTCCCAACCTTACCAAAAACCATATCAATAGCCTTATCAACAGCCCTATCAAAATCATTACCAGAAAAACAGACCCCAATACCAACAAGACCAGCAAGGCCAAGCAAGAAATTATAGCCAAAAGGCCAGCCAGCCTTATAATCCTAACACTCCTAGTGCTTCTAGAGAGCTAGTTCCTATAGCTCAGAACAATATGGTGCAAGAATACCAATGGGGCTACCCATGTAATCAGCAACATATCCAAGGGATGTGTCCTAATGGCTATGCTTAGGCCCTCATGGTGCAGAACAATGTGATGATGTCGCAGGAGATGGTTCAAGAGCTAGAAGTATAGCAAGGTCTAGTTGTTATCCCAAACAAGTTGCAGACACCTGAGGTGGCACTGGTGAATTTTTAGAAAGATGATTTTTGCGGGGTGATTTTTTTACCAAATGATAACCCAAACTATATCCTAGTTGCAGCCAACACAAGGTCTAAGAAGAAGGCTTTGGAGGTTGAACAAGTGGCCTCTACCAGTCAGAAAGCTCCTGTTGTGAATCTACAACCCAAAGCAGTTCAAGCTCCAATCCTAAACCAATCAAAGGAGGCTAGAGAACTAGTCAAGGCAGCTACACAATTGGTGTCTACACAAACAGAGACTGCTGCACCAAAAGGATAGTCTAGAGTAAATTTGGGATCTTTTAATATTGTGGAGCAAATGAAGAAGACCTCTATCAATGTACCTTTAATGGACACCGTGGTGATCCCTTGACAAAAGGAGCTAATACTTAGCGATTTGGCTAAGATTTTGTCAAGTCAAGAAGCTGTTTCAAAATAGCCCAGGGTCCTAGTGGCTAAAACACCTCAAAAGGAGCAGCAAATTGAGGAAGCCAACTTGTAGCCCATTGTTTCCCCATAGGTTAAACCCCTCCTTTCTATGTAACTCTTATTGTTGGAGATTTCCTAGTTCATAATTGTATGATAGACTCAGGAGCAAGTAGTTTTGTGATTTCTAAACAGTTAGCAGATCTCCTAGGATTGTCTTATGAGCCAATAGACAAGGCCTATTGTTCAATTGGATGGGTCATCAGTTAGTACCATGGGAGTCATTAAGGACCTAAGCCTCACTCTACATGAATGTCCCAATTTCTCCATTCCCTAGGATGTCTATGTCATAGATCTACCTCCTCATTTTTCTATTTGTCTAAGTAGAGAGTTCACTGCTAGGTTGGGGGGATGTCTCTCAACTGATTGGTCTCATCTATACTTTAGAACCAGGTATTGGAATAGAGTTAGAATCAAGTCTGAATCTTTTACAAAAAGCCATGCTGAACCCTATACCCCAAGCCCTATAAATGCCAATTTGATGTTTCATGAACAAGACCCAAGTGATTCTAAACTTGAAACCACTATCGGAAAGACTCCCGATATTGTCCTAGATGAGTGGGCTAAAAGAGATTTAGATGAGGATAATCCTTTTAGAAACATAGAGATTTCTAGTATTGGGATGTATATCATTCATGAGGAAGGTGTTGTGATTCCCGATTTGATGAAGGAAGATAAGCTTTCTAGAAATTAGAGTGATGAGTTATGGCAGTTGTTTTTTGATGGTGCCAGAAGCAAAGTTGGTTTAGGAGGAGGAGTTGTCTTAATTTCTCCAGAAGGGAAAAGGTATTACTTTGTAGTTTGTTTTTCCTTCAGTTGTACTAACAATACAGTAGAGTATGAGGCTTTGATTCATGGTTTAGAATGGACTAGACAAAGAGGAATCAAATGCCTAAAAGTTATAGGTGATAGTGAGTTAGTGGTCAATCAAATTCATGGCACTAATCTCACAAAAAATGATACACTTAAGATGTATAAGCATATGGTTTGGGATTTAATAGAATATTTTTGTGCTTTTAATCTGGTTGTTGTCCCAAGAAATCAAAACAAACAGGCAGACAAGCTGGCTGCCATGGGAGCAGAATATGATATCCCAAAAGAAATCACAAGTCCTGACTTGCAGCATGTAAAGGTTCTAGTAAGGGCATCTATACCAGACAATCAAGTGAGCTGGCAAGTCTTTGAGAACGATGAATAGATTTTTAATTTTTTGATAGAAGAAGTCAAATTTTCTAAAGTTAACCAGAATAAACATTCTCACCAGTATAATGACCAGATGCTACAGTTGAAAAGTAATAAGTTGCCTAAGGGACTGGTCACACTTGAGTCCATATTTAACTTTGATGATCAACTCAGAGGAGACAAATCTAGTATGACAGTCAAAGAAGAACACTACCAGTCTGTGGAGATTCTCAAAGACAAATCCCTCAAGTTAGGAAAGGTATGCACTCAGCCAAAAAAGAAAGCCTTTGTTTCATTATGTCAAGAGTTTAGTGATGTTTTTGCATGGGAATACTATGATCTGAAAGGGTTTGATCCACACTTAGCCCAGCACACCATTGAGCTAGAACCCCATGCCAAACCAGTGAGACAAAAGAAAAGACCTATCAACCCTAAGTTAGAGGTCTTGATGAAAATAAAGTTGAGAAAAATGATTGAGGCCAATATTATTTTTCCCATTAAACACACCTCTTGGGTTTCCAATCTAGTACCAATTAGGAAGAAGAATGGTGAAATCTGATTATGTGTGGATTTCAGAGACCTTAATAGAGCCTCACTCAAAGACCATCACCCACTGCCCTCCATGGAATAGATTTTACAGTATGTCTCAGGGTCTGACAGATTTTCTTTTTTAGATGGCTTTTTTGGTTATAACCAGGTCTTGGTTAAAGAGGAAGATCAATATAAAATAGCATTTACCACCAAATGGGGCACCATGGCATACAAGAAGATTCCTTTTGGGCTATCTAACGCTGGTGCTACATTTCAGAAAGCCATGGAGATGGCATTTGCTGGTTTAATGAACAAGTTCATTCTAGCTTATTTGGATGATATAACTATCTTTTCAAAAGACACTAATGATCACCTGGTTCATCTAAGATAGATCTTTCAAAAGTACAGAGAGTTTGGAGTTTCATTAAATCCTAAGAAATGCATTTTTGTTGTCCATGAAGGTAGATTACTAGGGCACATTATTTCTAAGCAAGGGACAACCATTGATCTTGAGAGGATAAGGGCCATCATGGCACTACCCCTGCCAGCTCACAAGAAAGGACTGCAGAGTTTCCTCGAAAGAATCAACTTATTGAGAAGATTTATTCCAAATGTTGCAGCACTACTAAAGCCTATGACCCAGATGCTGAAGAAGAACTCAACCTTTCATTGGACAAATGAAGGAAAAAGGTGTTTTAAGGAAGTCAAGGAAGTGATTGCCTCTGCTCCTACCCTGGTAAACCCTAAATTTTCTAAAGATTTCATCCTATATGCTTTTGCGGACACTGATAGTATCTATGCCATGTTAGTTCAACAAAATGCTAAGAGACAAGAATAGCCAGTAGCTTTCTACAGCCAAGGTCTGGATGGTTATGAGCTTAATTACACTCCTATAGAGAAGCATGTCCTAGCAATTGTGAGGAGTTTAAAAAAATTCAGACACTTGTTATCCAATAACACAATGCACCTGATGGTTGCTCACCCTTGCATAAAAGACTTCCTGCTGAATAAAGACCTAAGCCATAAGAGGGCTGGTTGGGTCACCAAAGTCATGGAGTATGACATTCAGATCAAAGTGACCAAGCTAATTAGAGGAAAATGGTTGTGTGAACAGCTCAATGAAGGAATAGCAAGCCCAAACTAGAAAAAGGAGGAGGTCATTCTGATGAACCAGGATGCAGAGTAGAGTACAAGCTGGACAACAGAGATGAGACATTATCTCTCAACTAGTCAATGCCCTCAAGGCCTTGAAAGAAGTAAAAGAAGGTACTTTAGACTCCAAGCTATTCCATTTATCACTATTGATGATGTTTTTTATAGGAGAGACCATAGTGGTGTCTTGTTGAGATGTGTTGAAACCAACCAAGTAGATAGAATACTGGAGGAATTTCATGATGGAGGTTCTGGAGGACACTTTGCAGCCAGGACCACTACTCTAAAAGTGATGAGAGCTGGGTACTATTGGCCTAGCCTATACAAAGATGCATTTGATTAGGTAAGGTAATGTAAGAACTATGCTCTATTTTCTGGGAAACAAAAGTTAGCAGCCCTCCCTCTTCATCCCATCAAGGTAGAGCAGCCTTTCTCAAAATGGGGATTAGATTTTGTTGGACCTACCAACCCCCCATCTAGTGCTAAACACAAATGGATACTTGCTACTATAGACTATTTTACCAAGTGGACAAAGGCTATAGCACTGAAGGAAGCAAATGAGACCTCTATCCTAAAATTCTATCAAGACATTGTGTCTAGATTTGGCACTCTAGATTCTATCATTTCAGACAATGCTATGGCATTCCTGGGAACTAGAATCTCAGAATGGGCACTCAAGCATAATATCTTCCTAAGTACCTCTTCTAACTATTACCCTTAGGGTAATGGTTAGGCAGAATCAACAAATAAGAACTTTCTAATGAATGGTTCATAAGGTGCAACACTTGGTGAAGGTTTTGCAAATGAGGTTGCAAGTAGAGTGGGTTTAACCATGGAGGAAACTCCATAGTTAAGTGTGCTCGAGCTAGAGTAGTACTGGGATGGGTGACCTCTTGGGAAGTCCCAGTGCTTTACCTCTATGAGCATCGCTTAGATCCAATGAGTGCTAAGTGTTCCATTCATTCTCATGAGAGATGGGTTCATGTGAACCACTACTCATGAAACATGGGTCAATGAGTTTGACTCAAAAAACTACACAGTTAAATCCTGATAGCAATATCACAAACAAGAACTTGTTGAGAATCATCAAAATGACTATAGAAGGAAACCAGAAGGATTGGCACAACAAGTTTAAGTTGGCCCTATGGGAAGACAAAATAACACCTAAGAGGTCTATAGGTAACTCACCCTATACACTTGTATATGGAAAGGAAGCTAGGATTCCTTTTTCTACTGAGTTGCCTACTTTGAGTTTAATCAAGGAAATTGATCTTATGGAAGAAGATGCTATGCAAGTTAGGCTTGTTGAACTAATAGAGCTTGAAGAAACAAGAAAACTAGCACTGGAGAACCTAGAAGCTCATCATTCTCAGATGAAGAGAAGCTTTGATAAGAAATCCACACCTAAAGTTTTCAAGGAAGGGGACCTGGTCCTCAAGTGGGATGAAGCAAAATACAAACCAGGGAAGCATACTAAATTTGATGCCATATGGAGTGGGCCTTTCATGGTGATTGGATGCAAATCCCATAATGCTTTTCAACTGGCTAGTATGGATGGAGAGGAGCTTCCCATTCCAGTGAATGGGATCCACCTCAAGGCTTGTTTCTGAGGTCTTTTATACCCCTATACACTAGTAAGTTAGAAGTTTCCAATTTTCTATGTTCCCTAAGTGCCTGACACCGGTTTGTTTTCAGTTTTTAGTTGCTTTTAGTTTGTTTTGGGGTTTGGTTTGAGTAGAAATAAACAAGAGAATTTATCTCCAGTAGTTAGTGGTTTTGTTAGCAAGAAGGATTGTTTGATGAGAATTAGATTTAGTTTGAGGCTTATAAGACTCTATGCCCAATGGATTACAAGGCAGCTGGTCAGGATGCTTAGTAGGCAAGCACTCCAAAGAGGTCACCAGAATGTTATCATATTTTTACTCATTCTTAGATTGGAGACCTAATTACTAGATGATGCTATAGTACCCTAGTTTGTGTTATTAGGTGATCTCCTTTAAGTTTGTGTTCATTTCATTTCGAAGAGTACATGAAAGTAAAGGGAAATGAACTACATCTAAAGCTACACATGCATGTATACTATACAAAAGGGAAAGAACTGAAAGGAAAGCATCTATCTGAGCTCACACAGGCCATGAGCATAGCCCTTACCAGAATTGAATGAATGAGTATAGATATACAAAAATAAAATAACTAAATATTGGGGTACCAGACATTGCCTGGTATTGGTGTCTGGATCTGGTCCTGTCTAGAGAGCTCCTGAAATCTAGAACCTGAAGAAGAGAAGAAGGGGCATGGGTTAGATCCAATGGATCTATGCAATGGTTAGTATCACAATATTTACAAAATGCATATATACACTCAGCCATGCACCTCTGACAAAGGATGTGCTCAGGGCATGTGTATCAAGGCTCCAAAGAATAGAAGAGGTACCATGTTTTCACTAACATGTTTGTTTCATATGTAGATACAGGGGGAGTTAATCCAACAATAAATCCAATGGATGACCTAGGCCCTTGATGCAAATCATGACAGAAAAACCTTAGGTTTTTTGTTAAGTGATCACATCAAGGGCCAAGAGCACACATCGTACAAAGGAAAAGTACATCCAAATGAAGTAGCATCAATAAGGATCAATGAAACATGGTCAAAAACTAGCAAATGAGAGCTTGCAAGGTGCATCAAATCAATATCAAAGCAGAGAAATAGATACTCAAATCTGCATAATATCAACCTTACTATGACATGAAATATATTCAAAATAGAGCACTGGCAAATTCAACATGGGTCATCATCATGAAGAGTAACAAGTAGACTGTGTCATCCAAATAAGCACCAAACACATGTAATTAAATGGATAAAGAACATGGTGTAATAAAGAGTCATGCAGCTAGCAAATGAGTAGAGAGATCAAGCCAGGTTTGGTTGGCATTAAAAATGAATTCAACAGCTATTGATACTTTGGATCATAGATAGGCCTTCAAGAGCCCTCAACACCAGAAAAAATCATGAAGATGGCATCATATCTCATTCACTCATAGGCAGTAGGCCCCAAATAATAATGGGCATGAAGTGGAACTACCATCAGGTTCATGAAACAACAAATACATAGAATGAGAGAGCATGGATACCATGTCAAGCTCATGGTTTTTTTAGCATAATCAAATGAAAAGGCACATCATGGAACCAATAAAAGGTGGTATCTTATCTAAGCTTGAATCAATCAATTGAGCATTTTATATGAGGCAATAATCAATATCATCAAATGAACACTAAGTTAGCATGAGCTATAGTAGACTTGCAATAACTCAAGGGTCTAAAAATAGTGAGCATAAAATATCATAACAACAATGCCCTAACAGTGCTCACATGCCATGACATAACAAGCCTCTCAATAAAAGTGACATGATGTATTAAGCACATGGATGCCATATACTCACAGGATCTACAAGAGATGAATACCAGTGAATATAAAATAGCAAGAGGCTCATGGGATTTTGAACCAGTAAGCATCAAATGGATCATTCTAGCATATAAAAATGTACATAGTCATGGGGTTAGTTGCATAGTGAAGAAGTCTATAAGCATATAAGGAAATTAATAACAAGGGAAAATGTGAACATTGTATAAGCAGGGCATTACATCACACTTCACAGCATCATAGCAGGTTCATCTACGAGCACCCATACCTATACACAAGGCTAGCCGAATGTTAATGTATGGTATCAAAATGATAGCAGCATTGCACCCTTGTTCACGGGTCATGGAGAGATAAAAAACTCACATTGTATCCAAACATCTAGTTTTTCCAACAACATGATGTATTAGGCATCAATGAATGGATTGCAAATGAAGAGCAGGGAATATCAGTAACAAATACATATATATAATGCCATTCAATAAGTAAGGAACAAGATGGCATTGAAAGAGCATTAACAGTGATGCAAAGATTATGCCACTAATCAGGCTATGCATGAAGAAAAACAATGATGCCATAGCGACAGTGTGTTATAACATAAATAGTAGATGTATCTCAAGGAAATGGTAAGAAAGAGGCCACAACAGTATTAATAGGATGCAAATATGTCAATAAACATGGTAAATATGATATACAAAAGCATCGTGCCCTAGCATGCTCAGGTCACCAATCAGTCAAGCCATGAATGCTCTTGGTGAACCATGCACAAAAGCATCAACATGGTTGGCATCATCATGATAGAGCCTGAGTACACAAAGCTTCCAAAGTGACTATGAACATAAAAGAAACCAATGGATCAAAATCCCAGATAGTGCCCACATGTTCACAAATAAAAGGTACATATGTCATGCCCTTGAAAGTCTAGAGGAGCCCGCAATCTTTCTTGGAACAGAGATGGCGATGTCAAAATTAAAATGTAGGAATGTGAAGCTCATAAAATCATAGTGCCTTCAAGGAATCAATAGAGAAATGTACAATGATGCCATATATTTATGGGCTGTGATAACAGGCGGCATTAAAACCAAAACATGATGCCATAGCTCTTGGGCCAAGCATCAACAATGCCCTATCTACTTCACAAGCTATAAATCCATACATAGCAATGAAGTTACACTACATTGATGCTACAGATAGATTGGAAAGCTAAAAAAAGTGAGCCCGATTTCTTGTCTTGATGTTTTCCTTTTAGCCAAACAAAGAACATAAACAAAATAGCATTGTGCCCTAAGCTTGCAAGCCATGCATTAAAGAAAAACATTAAGACATAGGCATCATTGATAGGGATGCTATGCCCTAGATACACTCAGAAACATAGTCGATACTAATCAACTATAGAAGAAATGATGCAGAGATTCACATAGATTGATGCCAATGGAAATAGGAATGGAAGAAAATAGTGAATGCACAAAACCCTCGAATACAAATGCAGAGTTCATGATAGTAGTACCCTCGAAATCAAACATGAAATGAAAAGATGAATTTAGAATAGCAAGAGCCAGTGCTTACCTTGATATCATAATGCCACAAATCCAAAATTGTTGTTTCCAAATCCGAACTCAGAGATCAAAGGTGAAATGTCAGAAGCAAAGTTGGAAAGTTGCCATTTGTCGAGGGAGAAAAGTCCACAATGCTAGTGGTAGAGGGGATTTCATTTCAATGATCAATTAATATTTTTCTCCCCATTTTAGATTGGGTTGAGGTTATTAAATTTTTTTTATGCTAGGTGCCCTTTTATTTAGTGGATTTTGTTTTGAATGTAAATATTTTGGATATTCTCCCCATTTTGGGTTGAGAGTTTTTCAAAATACATCTTAAATCCATACTTTGTTTTTAGCATAAGTGGATTTGTGAGAATGTAAATGCTCTTAAAATGTGTTTTCCCCTTTTCTAATATTGGGTTGAAAACTATTTTAGGAGGCACATTAAATCCATATTTTGGCATAGGAGGGGTAAATTGTTTTAATGTAACAGTCACTATACATTCATTGTAATTTCTGACAGTGGTATTTTTATAAACCATTGTCAAAATATTTTGGTGCATGACTTAGTGGATAGAGTGGTCTCCTTTGACCTTCTATTTTTAGGTCCCCATTTTTCCTCACCCCTAGAAACTCGAGAATCTGGCATTCGAATTATGATGCAGCCTCATGGGTCTATTTTGAGATCTTTTTCTATTCTTAGGAGGTAGTGGAATTCAAATGTAGATTCCTAGGCCTTAGTTATATACCTCTCACTTTTGGTGATTGAGGCTAGCTCTTCATTCTTTCTCTCTAATATGAGTGTTGTAGCTCTGAGAGGCACAATTGTACTTAGTTTCTTTTCAGCAATAAAAATTGATCCTTCTTGTTCCCCTACAATTCTAGGTTTTCTTTTGGAATCATATGTAGGATTACTATGATGTCCTTGTATCCTTAATCCACATGTTGAATCCAAGTTAATGTTCAGGAATTCATCTTAATTCAGTAGTGTGACTTGTGTGCAATCAAGAATACTAGAATTGTGAAGATTTCTTCCTTTTCTACATTTCAAGTACCTTGTTTCATTAAGGGTTTAAGAAAGTAGGATTAAGTTGTGAGTCAAGTTTTGTTTTTCTGATTGGAGTAAACTTATTTTAGTTTTAAATCTCTTTTGAACTTGGTGGATCGCCTTTTGTTTCATTCAATTACAGTTGGTTTGTTTTCATGCACTCTCTCCCTTTCCTCCTAAAAGTTAGTAAGTTTTTCAAGTGATCCAAAGTGAAGCCGATCCTTAATCTAGAGGTCTATTCTTGAATAGGTTACCCACAGTCTAAGAATAGTCCCATGTTTCATAGGATTGCTGGGTTCAACACTTAGCAAATTGGGTGCAATCCTTAGTGACAATAGTTACCAGAAGGAAGCTCAAAGATAATCAACCCATCATAACTGCAACCCAAAATGAAGACAAGTACCAAGAAAAGTTAGATAACATGGGTTACAATGAAAGAATCAATCAGTTCACCACACACTTCCAAGTAAATCATCAGTTTGTTAGACTTGAAAAGAAAGACTAGAAGGCACATCTCATCCTTTTCAAACTCATGAGACTGTCTCAACACCCCTCCATCTTAGATCATCTCATAGGTACATCTATGTCATCCCCTTAGAAAGCCTAAAATTATTTAGAATCATCCTTTATCAAATCCAAATCCAAATCCCAGATCACCCACTATCCAAAAAGTCACCTTGATTTTCTCAAAACCTTATCCAAAATCAAAGAATCTTAGCTTCAATCATTTGACTAAGCATTGTCTAGGGTAGCTAGTACTTACTCCTGTAGGTCTCATCATCTTGATCTAGAGATTGGATCACACCAATAAGAATCCCTTCGTCCAAAGATAAAAGGTCTATCTAAGGACAAAAATCCTTTGTATTTTGATCTCATATCATGAAAGGAAACTCATTTTGACCTTTAGCCACCCATCTCTTAGGACATTACCCAATCCCACATCATATAGGTCTTTCTTGTCCAAGCATCTTAGGTCCTACATCTAAGTCACATTAAACCTCAATAAGTATAGAACCCTATCACAAACATCCCCTTGTCACATCCCCATCTTCCCCATCCTAGGACTTTGTATTTCATGTTAAAATAACTGAGAGGGGGGTGAATCAGTTATGCAGTGTCCCAATGACAAAATGTATAATTCAAAACTATTTCTTTAATTTCTGCTCATCGGTAAATAGTAATAACTCTCACTGTCTGTGCTTTTACCGATTACTAGTCTAATACTATAATAGTTTACTGGTCAAATCTAACATGTAATATGAAAAGTATGATAACAAACAAATATCACAATCAACACATAACACAAGAGATTTAATGTGGAAACCCTGTAAAGGAAAAAACCACCTGGGACCAGCAACCCAAAATTGTTCACTCTTCTGAAGTGAGGTCAGTTAAGATCCAACCCTGTTAAAGGTTACAAACACACTATTAGGTGTGACCTTGTTAGAGGATTTTAGACTATAATTTATTGTCCAACCAGCATTCACTATGGGGTTGACAGGATAACAATGTTCATTCTATGAATGATACATCATAAGACTTTCAGAGTCCACTTAGTTAAGAGATTTAAACTATATACAATGGTTAAATGTGTAACAGTAAATGATCTGACTTAATACAACTTCAATTGTAGATTACAGATCAATATTCAGTCCATATAAATCCTTCTGACCAATATTTCACTTCAGTTTCAATACTATATCAACTTACTATCCATCGGTAATTGCTCTTTGTAGCTCGATAACTATTCTATAGCTCGGTTCTTACTAACTAGTATGATCAAAATGCATGAAAGCTTGTTCACATGATATTCTTGCAGCTTCTTCTTCCGGGCCTCCTCATAAGAAAATTTTGTTCTCTTATATAGATGAGTAAATCATTTTTTTCTCCACCGTCAAATTTTTCCATTTAACCACATTCATAGATTTTGCCACTTCAAAATTTCTCGGTACTTGTGTCAATAACATGTTTCAATCTACTCCGTTAGATTTTCCTTGAATTTTGTCAACTGTCGATCTTTGTAACAAACATTATCTGTTACCTCAATGTTATACTCTTGCCAGCTCATCAATCTTATTGGCTAAACTAATCATTTGATTCATTTTGTTCTGCTCGGTTAACAAAGAAATGTGTCAGTGAACACTGCTCGGTTAATACTGTAATTGCTATACACTACACTCCATCGGTGTATACTAGAAATGCTTCATTTACCGACAACACTGCTTTGTGTCTTTCAGCTCTATACTTCATCATAGATGAATGCAACATTATAAAGTCAATATCATCAAGTCATAGACTCATCAACAAGTTACTCAATGTGTTCCTTATCCTCATCTGACATGTACATCTTTCTCCATATAGATTTCTTCTGTACTTCATCTCTTTTTCACCTTTCTTCAGATGTCTCGATATAGTAACTTACAAGATAAGTGTTGTCAAACTAGTTGACATCAATGACAACATAATAATGCTTTAATCATATTACATATCTAATTAGCAACTCCTTAGTGATCTTGTAATCACAGATTCTTCAATCAGATTCCAAATCAGTTGTAGTCCAACATTTCATGCCTATTAAGACACGATCAAAGAAGAGGAAAGGAATGGACCACAACCAAGCTAGTATTTCAAAAAATCCAAATGATCCCAATGGCACCATGGTAACATATGACCCTAAACTACCAAAATTCAAGAATATGTGGGTAGACCCCACTGAAACACCTACCCGAGATTTTATGGAAGCATTCATGTGCTCCAAGACATGCACAAATGGTAAGTGCAATCATAGCGCAGATTTTTCAAGCCATTCTAGAAAACTATGCACAGGATGGTACTCCCATTTTGCCTCACCTACAACCTTTTGACCCCACAAGACCCATACACATCCCCGCCAATGTCTATCCTACTATTTTCCAAAAAATCCATGATCTCACCATGCAACTATCCCATGTAGCTTCACCCCTTCCCCATCTCTTGCAAGTTGGTCCTACAATTCTCACATTTCACACAATGGCATAGTCTGTCCCCTTTTATTTCATGGGTGCATCACCTCCACCCACCATGTCATAAATATCTATATAATCACAAACTTCTACACAAGCACCACCACCACCCTACACACAAAACCCCATGCAAATAGCTCCCCCACCTATCACAAGTCATGCCTCAACATCAACATCATTTCCATAGGGGAAACACAAACATTCCCCTTTTCTACCCAACTTGCATTCACCCATCCTATCACATAGCCAACTGTAGGACAAGTTGCTCTTCCACCCTTTGTTTCAAATACACAAGCCCAAAAGGTTTCCTTCACAATAGGAATGCTATTTATGAGATCCCAAAACCCTATGTCTGCATCACAAAATCCTACCTTCGCTCCCACATTCATAGCCACCTCCACATCACAACCTGCAGCAAAAACTGGTGCTTCTTGGGCTCTCACCCAAGCATAAATGAATGCCAATGTAATTACACATATCTCATCTAGCCCAATATCCTCATGCAGCACAACAGCCTCCACCACCTCCTTTCATCACATCCTTTCCCACTTTCACTAATTATCTATCTATGCAACCCACCGCTTCTCAAACTATGCCTCCACCATCACAGCATCTTAACCCTTCCCATCTCACCAACTTCCTTGCACAACCACCCATTGTAGATACCCAGGCCACCATCCCCCACTCATTAATGTAGGTATGCATCTTTTATACATCAGACAACCCCAAGGCTTGTCTCATCAGCAACCCCCACCATTCTACCAACCTCCTCCATAACAGTAGTATTTTCCAACACAACAACCTAATCCTCTCATCCCCCAACAACAAGCCACACCATACCCCACGCAGCAACAAGAATCAACATTGCAGCAACAATACATCACCCAACAAGCCCTTCAAAACCCATTCCAAACTACCTATGTGGCAGTAAAATCCCCCTACCCTATTCTGTAATACCCTTCGTACATCTCCCCATACTCACCCACACCATCTGATCCATTCCCAATGGGATTACCCACTCCAGCACCTATCAACTCATAGTGGGAAGAAATGAAGAATGCTCTCAAGGAACTCAAGGCTGGTAATGAGAGAAAAGCATTCAAGTTTGAAGAGGTCTATCCATACCCTTTTGACAGATCCATCACAACAATCTCATTCCCCAAACACTTTGAAATGCCCAAATTTGACAAATGTCGAGGGAAGGGAGATCCAGTCATCCATGTTAAAGAGTTTTACATGGCATGCCAAGCGGTGGCTTATAGCGACAATTTCCTCATGTGCCTCTTCCCCAAAAGTCTAGGAGGGACTGCCATTGAGTGGTTCTACAAGATACCATATGGCTTTATCACCACATTTTTTGAGATTTTAGAGAAATTTGTGGCCCAGTATGCACACAATGTCCAAAAAGACCTCTCATTGCTAGGCCTATGCAATTCCAAACAAAAGGGAGGTGAGACTTTGGCTGATTACTTACAAAGATGGCAGAACCTTACCACAAAACTGTCATATCAATTACTAGAAAAACATCTCACCAAGATATTCATTGACAATTTACACCCAAAGTTATCCCACTTCATATAAATGAATTGCATACAAACCTATAAGTACATAAAGGGAAAAGTAATTGACATCGAATGAGGTCTTTTGGACAATGGTTCCATCAAACATTACAAGGAGAGCTCACAAGATAGGTCGAAAAATGATCGACGCTGCTAATGGAACAAGAATAAGAATGTGGTCATAGATGGAGCTACAAATACCAAACATGTTCAAGTTGTTGTGGCTGGTCCCAATCCCCCTCTCCCAACATACTAGCAAAAACCACCCACCTATCAAAAACCACCTTGCCAGCCACCCACTAATCAAACCAATGCCATATTTGTAACTCAGGGCTAGAACAAGCCACATGTCCAAAAAAATTAGAAATGAACATTCACTCCCCTTGGGGAACCTTTGGACACCATCTATCATCGTATGGCTAGTGCCAATCTGATTGTATACCCACAAACCTAGCCATTTGACAAGTCAACACCTAAGCCAGCCTGGTACTGTAATACCCCAAAAATGGGCTATAAGTTCATTAACCTCCTATATTGACAAATCGAACAAAATCGACATCAAAGTCCTAACCTAAGGCACATCTAAACATCATCGAATCCTAATTGATTATCTTAAATTCTGCATCGGGGAATATTCCTAGCAATATTCTTAATTATCTTAATTATCTTTAATTTAATGATTATTTGGCGATAAATCACATTTATCCTAAGTTTTATTAATTGAATATTTTCATATTTAATTAATTAGATTTAATATCTTGCCACTTAATTGTGTAATTAAATTTAATTCTATCTATTATTAATTGTATTATTTAATTTTGACAATAAATCCAATATCCTATGAATAATTGATTAAATTTTTATTTAATTAATTAAAGCAAGTTGTCATTATTTAATAATATAGTTTTTAATAAAAGTTTGATTAAATAATTGATTAACCCATAAATCAATTATTTATTTTCAAAAATCAGTTAAGTTGAGCATAAATCACTTTATTTATTTAATTAATTCATAATTATTATGCACATTCAAAAGAAATAGTTAAACTCCAAATTAGAAAATCAATGCAAAGTGTTGACTTTTTAGAACTCAACATCCTTTTGGAGTTCAAAAAGCTGATCTAAACTCTAATTTGAGTTAAAAAGTTGTTTTTGCATGATTTGCATGTTTTTGTGAATTAAATTATCTTTATTATCAGATAACTCAAAAATCAAGCTGAGTTAATCTGAGTGATTTATGGCTTTTTTCCATGCACCTCCAAAGCCTTGGATTTCTATAAAATTAAAGCCTCAGCTCATCTCAAATCATCTCATATTTTTGCACAATCACGTTGGAGAATTGGAATTTGGAGAATCAAAGCTTATTGCGAGTCAAGGCTATTGTGAGATCAATTTGTTTTTTTTACATTCATTTAGATTCTTTTTCATATCATTGTTAGATCATTTTAGTAGATCAATTTCATATAGATTAGATTTCATATCAAGTTTTTATCATTCTTATTGTATAGAAAATCCAAAAAAATAGCTTAATTGCATTTAATTCATATATAGATCAATTGCATTCAAATCCTTCATTTAGGTGTCGTCTAGGTCACTGATCTCAATTACAATCTGAGAGCATCAATCTCACACCTACTAGAAGGCAGTAAATCGCTTGGTTAAATTAGATTTCAATTTTGCACGATTTTGATTATTGCTAACCTCTAATGTTTTATTGAAGTGTTGTGTCTACAGAGCAGGTACAATTTTCACACACACAGGTACAAGGACAATGAGTATTGTGACTATCACTGTGTCAAGGGATACGCCACCATGCATAAAGCTCAAACATTATATCCATGACCTCATTGACAAAAAGGAAATCATAGTTGACACCCCTCCCTAGGCATCACCTAATGCTAACCTACAAATCTACCAAAATGTGTTCCCTCAACACAATACAGGCAAGAACCAAACCAACGCTAACCCACCTCAAAACCAAGGTAATGGTAAACAAGGTGACCATGCTGATGAGAAATACTATACCATAGCTTACATCAACTATGAAAAATTTGTTAGTTGCATTTCCCAAGTTGAACCTACTATGAATGTGATCCATGTCAAATGCGTTGATAGTCAATGCATGTTTACCACTCACAAAGACTAGATATATGTTGTCGATGCAAACCCCACAACCATCCCCATTACACAATATAATCTCCTAGAACACCTTGGGAACATAGATGCTCAAATTTTCATCCTTGATCTCCTTTGCACATCACCCTTTCATCAGGAGATCCTCAACAATGCCCTTCAAGAGGCTCATGTCCCTGCGGACATTAACACTATCCAGTTCAAGAACCTCATGGGGAACTTATCCACACCCTACACACTCACCTTCAAAACCTCTGATATGCCATCCATAAAACTATACCACAACCTCCCACTCCGCATCATCATCATGGTCAATGACTTTTTTGTTAAGCGAGTCATGAGAGATAATGGTTCGGCCCTAAACCTGTGTACACTAAAGTTCATCCAACAAGTGGGTTTTACAAAGGTAGACATCTCTCATGAGATCATCACCATAAAGGCCTATGACAACTTGGAGCATACCTACAAAGGTACCATTTTGTTACCGATCAAAATAGGCCCAGCAATTCAAGAGATCATGTTCCACATTGTTGATCTTGACCTCCCGTACAACATTCTCCTCAGCTGCCCATGGATCCACTCCATCAAAGCCATCCCCTCCACTTATCATTAGTGCTTCAAATTCCCACATCAAGGCACTAAATTCACTATACACTTAGATCCCCAACCCTTTGCATATTGTCGTGTGTTGGAAGCATCATTACCCCACTCATTGTCCTGGAATTGACATCGGCACTTCCATTGCTAGTTCATCCTGATCCCACTACGATCCAAAGATGATCTTGGCCTCCACCCTCTCTTCTATCAAGATCAACAATAGGAGATGTAGTTAATATAGCCTCACCAATGCTTTTGAAGTAGGGGCCCTCCCCCTAGACTCTCACACTCAAGGATGTTTGTGTTGTCAAGTTAAAACCCCTCAAGAAGACCCCAAGGTCAAACGAATGGGATCCTCTATATTCATCTCCAAAAGAATTTTGAATGGTCAAGAACTAGATCCTGATATCAATAAATGGCTATACAAAGACCCTCCACCTCCCGAAACTGAGCTTCTTGGGTATTTTAAGGACAAATAACCCATATCCCACAAATGGGCCACTGAACAATGGAACTATCAAGGTGGTGGCCTTGGACCCATAAAGGCTAGAACAAAAAAACCCATGGAAGCATCACAAAATCCACCACATCAAGGCCTTGGTTTTAATACCCCTTGCTTGCACATACAAGGACCTAATGTCATGACTGAGGGAGCCAATTCACCTAACGTGACCCTCTTGAATATCCAAGATGAACTTGTGGAAGTCGAAGATATTCTAGATGAGGAAGAAAAAAGAGCCTTCTTTTTTTTTTTGATGACGAAAACTTTTGGGCAATTATGTCCTCTACCAACTTCCCATCAAACTCATTGAACTCCCACTACTCCATCTTGACCTCATAGACTAGGACCAACCAAGCATGGCACATATTGATGAGTTCTGAAGTGAGGAAGTGCTCCTAAAATTCATGGGTGCCATAGACCAATAGTCAAATTGGGGGAAGGAATCAACAGGTGTCTATTAGCTCAACCCAGAGGGATATTTTGGGGAAGAGGAATTCTTTAGCTGCAAAATTAAAAAAAAAAAGAAAATAAAGACTCCTTCTGTGAAAAACCCTCAAGGGCACATACCGACTCCAAAATAGTAAAAACAAAGGGCGTATCCTCTGGTGAAAACCTCTTTGAGGTGCTAGAGGATGAAGATTTTCCTCTTCCCCCCATCTAGGACTACAGGCCAAAGAAATCATCCATCCTTGTAGAAGACACTAAGCCTATCAATCTAAGAACAAAAGAATACCCATGGATCACCTACATTGAAGCATCCTTATTTGAGGTTGAAGATAAAGCCTTGAATATGCTCCTCCAAGAAGCTACGATCAATTTTGCATCATATTATGCACATATGCCTAGGCTTGATCCAAATCTGGTTGTTCATCATCTTGTCGAGGATCCAACTGCCAAACTAGTTAAAAAGAAGCTTCAAAAAAATGCATCCAAAAGAAGCCCTTCTAGTAAAAGAAGAACTAGAGAAGCTCCTACAAGAAAAAATCATCAAAGCTATAGACTACACGGAGTGGATCTCAAATATGGTACCTGTCACAAAACCTTCAGGCAAGATCAGAATCTACACAAAATTCAAAGATTTGAACAAGGCGTGTCCCAAACATGACTTTCCATTTCCCAACATTAATATGATAATCGACCTTATAGCAGGCTATGAGATGTTATCACTTATGCATGGCTTCTCAGGGTACAATTAAATCAAAATAGTAGAAGAAGATCAGCATAAGACATCATTCACGATGCCATGGGGCACTTTCTTTTATAACTTGATGCCATTTGGGCTAAGGAATGCGAGAGCTATGTATCAAATAGAAATGACCATAATCTTCCATGACATGATCCATAAGATTCTTGAAGACTATGTAGATGAAATCCTTGCCAAATCAAGAATGCAATTGGAACACCTCAACATCCTTGAGCATGTGTTCAACTGCTTGCATCACTATGGCCTAAAATTGAATCATAAGAAAAGTGTATTTGGTGTTACATTCGGAAAGATGTTGGGATTCATTTTATCATGGTGGGGCATAGAGATCGACCCAAATAAAGTGAAGGCCATAACGGAGATGCCTCCTCCAAGAATGCTCAAGAAGTTAAGAAGTCTATAGGACAAGTTGCAATTTGTCTGAAGGTTCATCTCACAGTTGGCAGACAAGTGCCAGCCATTCATACACCTATTGTACAAGGACACGAGTTTCAAATGGGACCCAATCTATCAATGAAGCTTTGAAAATATTAAAGAGTACCTAGCTAATTCACCTATCCTTGTGCCATCGATGCTAGGCTGACCCCTCATTTTGTACATATCAATGACCACTACAGGACTGGGGGCACTCCTAGCACAACTTGATGATAATAGAAAGGAAATGGCTATCTACTATATCATTCATACATTGGTGGGCTATGAGATGAATTACTCCCCTATGGAAAAAGCATGCTTGGAAATGGTCTTCTCCACTCAAAAGCTTCGTCACTATATGCTCATCCACACAATAAATTTGGTCTCAAAGGTTGATCCCCTCAAGTACCTACTTTCAAGAATGATACTCACTAGTTAGATGGCAAAGTGAGTAATGCTCCTCAGTGAATTTGACATCCAATATGTTGATAAAAAAGCCATCAAAGGGAAAGTCATTTCCAATCAACTCATTGAAGCACCCTTAGTTGATGTATACCCACTGGTAATGGAGTTTCCAGATGAACATCTTTGCATGGTCGAGGAGAAACCTATGTGGAAGTTATACTTTGATGGATCGTATACATCACACGAATCATGGGTAGGGATACTCTTTGTCACCCCTCAAGGTGACTACATCCCCAAGTCCTTCAAATTAGGGTTCCAGTGCACAAACAACATTGCATAGTATGAGGCCCTCATCTCTAGCCTCAGAACAACTATTCAGTGGAACATCATAGAATTACAAGTGTTTGGAGACTCCCAACTGATCATAAAGTAGTTGTTATATGAATTTCAAACCAAGGATGACAAGTTGCTTCCATACAAAGAGCTTGTGGATAAATTAAAAGAACAATTTATCAAAAGACAATTCACACAAGTGCCGAGACTTTAGAATAAGGAGGTCGATGCAATGGTAACTATTAGGTCATTATTGGAGATCCCTCGTGATGCAACACAATATGAGTTTCTAGTCAAACAGCTACACACGCCCATTTATGAGAATGCTGACTCTAAAATGGTATGCATTTTGGTTGGTCCTCAGTCCCCATGGTACCATGAATTTCACACTTATCTAAAGAATGGTATCATATCCCCCCATCTCACCAACAACCAATTCCAAAATCTTATTCGTAGAGCTTCTTGTTACACTCTTGTAGCCAACACCCTATATCATCATGGCTATCATAACATCCTCTCTTGGTATCTAGATTCAAACAAGGTTGTATTGGCCTTACAAGAGGTCCATGTTGGAATTTGCGCTACCCGCATGAGTCGAACAATCCTAGCAAAGGAACTTCTTAGAGTTGGGTATTACTAGCCAACGATGGAGCATGATACATGTAAATTTGTAAAGAAGTGCCTACCATGTCAACAACATGCCAATCTGATTCATGCACCAGCACAAGACCTGTAGTCGATTGCACCCCGATGTTCCTTTTTTTGTTGGAGTTTCTACCTCATTGGTATGATCACCCCCAATTCCTTGAATGGACACAAGTACATCATAATGGCCACTAAATATTTCACAAAGTGCGTTGAAGTGATTTTTCTTAGCTTAACTATAGGTGTTCAAATATCCAAGTTCATCCTCTACCACATCATTTTCCTCTTTGGCATCCCATCCACCATCTTCATAGCCACAATACCCCATTAAAAAAACCAACATGTGAAAGACCTATGTGCCCGTTCCACATCCATCAACATTTTTCTAGCCCTTACTTCCCACAAGGAAACGGCCAAGATGGGGAAACTAACAAAACTATCCTAGAAATTCTACAGAAATTTATCAATGATTTTGGCCGCAACTAGCATCTCCAAATCAATCCCACCCTCTGGGCCTATTTCACTTCATTCCATACACCCACAAGCACCACCCCATACTTCCTGGTATATGGTATTGAATTATTCTTACCAATTGAGGTTGAAATCCCTTCATTGCACGTGTCCATGAAGAACTACACTAGGGATGAAGACTACCACATGGCACACCTTACCTAGTTGAATCTGTTAGATGAGAAGAGGCAGCGGGCCTATGATCACCTAATTGTGTACTGAAATTGACTCAAAAGGAGCTTCAATGAAAAGGTTTTCCCTCATAAATTCCAAGTTGGGGACATGGTCTTGAAGAAGAACTAGAAGGTACAAGCTAATCAAGAAAAGAAAGGAAAGTTTGAACCAACCTGGTTGGGTCCCTATATTGTAACACCATGTTTCATTTCTGAAGCCTATCAGTTTTCCACTCTAGAAGGGGAGCCCCTAAATGATCTCATTAACATAATATATTTGAATTAGTTCTATGCTTGAACCATCCTTATGATCCAGAAAAATTTCATAAAAAATGAAAAAATCCAGAAAAATACAAAAAAATAAAAAAAAAATATTGAAAAAATAAAAGTAAAGAGAAATAATCATCCAACGGTGAAAACTTGGCAATTAAGCACCTTGGACAAGTATGTTCGTGAAAACCTAGAAACAGGTGCCACACATAGTGGACCATATCATTATCAATCAAAATCTCATCTTGCCATCAAACATGTCTTCCACCAGCAATTGACTCATCCTTCTTTCATTTCACCCATCCCTTTTCCCAAGGTGTTCTTATCATCCCATTCCAAAAGAGAATTACTATCTTGCATCCTGAGATTCATGTATATACCACAATATTTCATATCCCTAAACATTGAGCTATGTACATATTTATCACTCACTGACCTATCCTAATCTCCTGAGCTTTTGTAAACTAATCAACTGTATATAGTGTCCCTATGTGCGTTGTCCTATCCTTTTCCATTGGCCTTTTTACATATCTTTGGTTCCTTGGTAGTACCTTAATCTCAAATGCATGACGTGCCCAATCGCAATTCCTAGCAACTTCCTCAACGAGCATTCCCCATCACTGTGATTATCCAAGACTCTCCTATTTTCCATTCAAAAATTCATTTTGTAGCCAATCCCACTAACTAGGTCCTTGTAGTATGCATATTTCCTCCTATCTGACCTAATCCCACTATCCCACAGTCAGTTGATCTCTTTTGGCAAAGAACATCTCTTGGGTGTCATTATTTTGATTTCGTAATGTTTTCTTTGGTTTTTCTGCTTACTTGCAGCTTCATTTTGTTGCTCTCCACAAAGTCGCCATGATCTTTTATATCATGGTGCACTACGATGAGGGACAATTTTTTAGGCAGGGTCTCTTTGGTTTTTTTGTTTCTGCTTGTGAGTCATTTGGATGCAACCCTTGCATTGTCTACATGTGATCTTTCAGGTCACATGGTGCATTCAGGCAGTGTCATTTGTTTGTGGGTTCCTTGGCATCATTTCTACCATGTCTCTATCTGGATTCATGTGTGATTCCAAGACAACCCTTGCATGTCTTTTTGCATTAGTCCTATGCAACGTTAGCGACATGGCCTTGAGTTCTTGGTAGTCCTGGCTATACCCTTATTTTTCTATATCAAACTAAGTTCTCAAACTACATGGTGGTACTTCCCTCTGGAATACCTCGCACTCAAGCTTCATAAAATCCCCCCTCCTATCAAACTCCTTAGCTACACAATCTCACTATCAATCCAAGCATACATTCTCAAAACTCAAAAAATACACTAAATATCAAACACCCTTTCACATTCCCTTCATTCCCAAATCCCTCATCTTGATGAAAACCTATCAACCATCTCCTTCCATTCCCATCCCTAATCCATGGATTTTGATTGTGAAAATATCCTCTCGCCCGCTACCTATCCCATTTCATTACACCCCGCCCCTCGGTGAGGGTCTTGTCAAGTAGTGATATGCTACACCACCACTACCATTTCCATCCTTGCAACTCATCTCACATACATCACCACCTCCACTTTTCAATGGCATTCCATTGCATTTTCCCCCGCCATTTAGCTTGTATTATTAAATAATGTTCGCATTAATTATTGCATTATCATTTTAGTTTTCATTAAATCATCTTATCTCTTGCATCAATAAAACATGTCATTCACTTCCATCTTTTATTATCTCATTTAGTTTGTCACATTTTGCATCAATTTAATCATTTCATCTATGTTGCATCAATTTTTTCATCCTAGATTGCATTACTAAATCATTTTCATCCTAGGTGGCATCACTAAATCATTTTCATCATTTTCATCATAGATTGCATTGTTAAATCATTTTAAATTCATTTTATCTTGCATTGTTAAATCATTTTAGATTCATTTTATCTTACATTTTTAAATCATTTTATATTCATTTTATCTTGCATTGTTAATCCATTTTAGTCCATTTCATTATCTTGCATTGTTAATCCATTTTAGATTCCTTTCATTTTATCTTGCATTGTTAATCCATTTTAGATTCATTTCATTTTATCTTGCATTGTTAATCCATTTTAGATTCATTTCATTATATCTTGCATTGTTACTTCATTTTAGTTAATTTCATTAATCTTGCATTGTTAGGTCATTTTAATTATCTTGCATTGTTAGAATTGTTGGATATTGCTAATGCATGGGGAGGTGATTGAGACATTTAATATGTTTAATCACTATGTTACTGAATGGTCACTCATACTATTTTCATTTGCGTTTTCTCACTGATGTCAACATATGTTTCTATGAGGAGATCAGACTGGTTATCACAGTGTACGGACACTATACGGATTTTTCAGATGCTGCAAAGATAGATGAGAGTTCAAGAGGGTGTTGTGATCTTATATCCAAGATCGCATCATGTAATGTTTCATATTGGATGAGTTACAGATGTTTTGGTGAAGACTGGTCACTGACTATGATAGTGAGAAATGACAGAGTTAGTCTCTGAGTTTTGTGTATAGCTTACAGGTGATATGGAATCAGTGCATGCGAACTTCAGAGATGAAAGACAGAGTATTGAAGAATGTTCTATGAACTACGCAAGGTAAAGAAGGTGGGATGATGTCAACTGTGGTGTGTGTTCTGGAAGGTGATCTATTTGGAAGCCACTAGTACAAAAATAGCAATATATGACCAAATAAACTACCAAAAATTGTAGATAAATGACCAAATTTGGTCACGTGACCAGTGGTAGTTTATTGTCGGGAATTTATCTTGTGACCAAATTTATGACTAAACTATTTTAGTCATTTATTTGGTCATTGGTTTGGTCATATATTTAGTCATTTATTTGGTCATTTATTTGGTCATTTGGTAGTTTATTTGGTCATTTGGTAGTTTATTTGGTCATTTATTTGGTCATTTATTTGGTCATTTATTTGGTCATTTATTTAATCATTTATTTGGTCATTTATTTGGTCATTTATTTGGTCATTTATTTAGTCATTTATTTGGTCATTTATTTGGTCTTTTATTTGGTCATTTATTTAGTCATTAATTTAGTCATATATTTAGTCATTAATTTAGTCATATATTTAGTCATATTAGGGCATGATGGAATTGAACCATCATCCTCCTACTTGTAAAGTAGGTGCTCTTCCATTGAGCTAGTACCCTTTAAAGAATAATCATACCATGTACACTAGTACTTTCCACTAAACATGATTTCAAGTTTTTTCATCTATAGTTCAAGGGTTATGATAGTAAATGGTTATGAGAATCATTGAAAAAAAAGTATGACAAAGACTGTTATGAGGCAAAGTTTGTGATTGTCATGTAAAGAGGAAGAATCATAGGTTCCATCACAGTGAGAAGCACATTCTAATATATATGAAAGAAAATGTAAATGTCTTGATCTAAGGGGCAACAAAATGGCAAAAAAATAGAGTAGCAACCTCCATGCAATTTAATGAATAAAGGAGAAATATTCAGAGATTAAAACTCTTCCTAATGACTGTAACTAGACTAAGTACCTAGCTTTAGACTAATCCAATCCTTAATCCAAAAATTCACTTTCTAGACCATTGTCATGCACCTAGAGCCTCCAACTTGTCCAATCTTCAAGAAAAGCTTCCACCCTTATTATAGCACCTTAGAACATCATAACATGGCCAATGTACCATGTTTCATCAGCCTTCCATGTCTGGTTGAGAGATCTACAATGCAACTCACTCCAAGAGAATAATCTCCTTGTAGCCCTGTCTAGTCAGTAATCTGCCTTTAACTCACAAACTTTCCAAACAACTAGGGAAACCCTTGATAGTTCCATACACTCTTTACAATGCTACTAAACATATCCCAAACCTAGGGTATGTTACTTTGGACCAACTACTAGATCCACTACCTTTGTAGCAACCAAATAGTCCTAATTTGCACCCATTTACAAAGCAACCTATACAAGGACTTTCTCCCTTGAATCCTAACCTTGAAACAGTCTTAGTAAATGGAAAAACACTAAGGATTATAAATTTTTTAAGGCACCATCAATCACCTTTTCTTCTAGGCATCAAACCCTCCTTTCTAGGGTCCCTAGGCTAGGGCTTGTTCACAAGGACACTTGAAAATCTCTCTAGATCCCCCCAATGGATCTAACACATCCCTATGTACCTTGCAACACTAGATCCATCAAAAAAAATACCCATCCTTAAGAGTATTCATTCACATTAATGACTGGTGTCAAACCGGGTACCCTTCAATCAGCAACCTACCACCATTATGTGGTTTTCCCAAACTCATTTTACCTATCGCTGCATTAAAACCATTATGTACAAGGATATAATACACCATTATACCTCTCCCACCAATCACAACTCTTCGTAGTTCATCTTCTACTTCTGTTGGACATCAAAAAGAATGTTGCACATTCAGATTGAAGAGTAAGTATTTATATAGTACAGGCACTAACAATAGATGCATTGTGAATGGCATTAGCTATTTTGTCCACATACTATGAAATTTATGTGTTGAGAGATATAAAACCAAAAATTGTATATTTCAAACTAAGTTGAATCTAAGTTGACAGAATAGCTAAGATATAGTTACCTACTATTTTGCTGAATGTCTGTAAAATAATCAATTTTTCATGCTTCTTTACCCAAGCCATCTTGGATCCTTTCCCTGAAAATTCAACATATGCCTCATCCAACACAACTAAGATAGGTAGATGAATAATTTCTAGAAGGTCGTCATCATTAATAATGCTGGTAGATAGTCAAAAAGTAAAGTGATTGGCAAGATAATTTATAAACCACAATGTTTTAGTTATCAGCAATTTTTAGCAAACCTTACATTTTTAATGTTAAACTCTGAAATATACTAAGAGGACTAACATAGAAACTGACAGTAGAATCATTGGAGGAGAGGTGAGGCAGCAAAGAAAACTCACAAGGATTCTATTATGAATAAACTTCTATGAAAACAACCTTCCATCTGGATTGTTTGGTGAAGTTAAGAAGATGCACTTTGGATTCTCTTTCTTCACAACTTCAATAATACCATAAACATCCAAACTGAAATCAGCCAGTCTAGGAACTGCAAAAATAATAGAGTGTCAAGTGAGGGAATGTATAGCTACCAAGTAAACCAGATTTTTCCCACCCAATATTGTTTTAGAAGATACAAATGGTTTGCATGCAAGCTTTAAATGAAAGTCCCATAATTCTCATCCTGTCCACCTTGAACTTCCAATAGCATTCTGAAAACTAAAAGAAAAGATGCTAGAGAAACAAAAATACAAGGATTCCATAACTTCTTCTACTTGGTTACCCTTTATCAAAGTAGCCCCATTCACACAAGCATCAAACTCATACATGGTAAATGTAGGTGGGCAATCCACTATCTTGTCACCAGGATCCAGTACACATCTGCAACATTTACATTTAAAGTTAAGTGTAATGTTCCAAAATTAGTAGACAAAGAGTAATTCATAGTGTGCAAGGAGAACACAAAACATAGAGAAATTGTTGAGAGAAATCCAAAGGTTTCAATTTCAAACATCACAATATACTCAATATAAGAGAATAGACATAGTGAGTCAAATACAATTATATGTGACTACTAGGTGGGCATGGCCTCTTAAAAATACCAACATATTAACATCCTTCAGATTTGAGCATTCAAGGACAACATACATCCCAATGTACTCCATCAATTAAGGATCATACAAAGGACCCAATCAGAAGGATTTATATCCACACAAATATTAAAGATAATTTATAATTAAATTTCAAAGTTGAATACTAAATGTAACAGCTGAGAAAAAAGAATTGAAAGATGAACACAAAGCTAATCACCGCATGATAAGATCAATAAGTTCATCTACTCCACATCCAGCAAGAAAATAACCTACATCAAGCCCTGAATCATCAACAAGTGTTGCTTGTAAACGCCGACTCTCTGGATCAAGATATATGTAAGGAAATTACATTTTTCTCCTTCCCAATGAACCGATGAAAGAATCTATAAATCGGTGAGCGAGAAGGTAGGAGAATGTATTTTGAGAGTCCTATGGTCTTACAATGGGAGAATGCATTTTGGAGAAGTGGTAAATGCATCATCTATGGATTTGAAAAGCATACCAACTTGGGACTTTGACCTCTTCAAACAGACTAGTTTCATCTACAACATATCAGGCTTAGTTGATTAGCTACTAGCAAGATTATTATCAAATATTCCAAATTCAAAGCATATCTTTAAAGTAAGACAATTGATGCATATATATATATTGCTGCCTCAACTGCCTTGCTTAGTGTGGAGGGCCAATTGACACCGCAATATATATTTGCTAGTGTTAAGTGCTAGTTGATATTAGTTTTCATACTTGTTAATGATATGAGTATAGCATTGTGATTGGTGATGTTTGATATGAGTGGTGGGATGAATCTAGATACCATTTTTGAAGAACTATTTTTTAGTTTTTAGGTTGATTGTGCTGCAGAATCAATATGGGAGCCCTCTGTGACAAGACCCATTTTTATTTGAAGTTTATCTGGTTTAGATGTAGCTCTAAAATATTAGAATTGTCCTCTCATTGAAACCAGAAAAGAAAAATTAAGTTGAAAATTGCAAGTAAATTGTGATGAGCCTAGTGACTGAGATATTGACTTCTTTCAAGATGTTGCACTTCAAAGGGGACTGTATTCTTATCAGAACAGTGTCTAGGATGATCTGTAACACCTTTGATATAGCTTAAAAAAGTAATGCAGGTTTCAAAACCAAGCACAAAACCTAAGTACAAGCAATGAAAGTCCAACCTACCAAAGCAAAAATTCAAATACAATAGCAGAAAAACTCTCCCCTCTCTGAAAGAAGTAGCAAAAATGTAACTATGCAAATAGATTATAGTATGTAAAAGGTTTCATCATTTGATCTTGCCTTTTGGTTATTTGGTCCTTCATTTTTGAGGCTTGGAAGGGTATAAAAAATGCATTGGATGACTACATGAGAGGTTAGACAGGTTGGCCATGATTTGAAGGCCCTCTAACAAGTATTTGTATGACTATCATGTGTAGGAGAGCCAGAAAATACATTATAGACATAGTTCAAGGTCTTAGGAGCTGGTGAATCACCCTTGTGGATTCTGTAACAGCCTAAGGCTAAGAGGCATTGTAGCACTTGTAACCACCTATGACATAGTTAATGAGTGATTGCTCACTCTAAGCTTTTGTACCCATTTGAGGTTCCTCCAAGTGTATATCTCATGTTTTTAGTTGTGAGTGCTTGAGTTGCATGGACCTATCTCTGTAAATTCCCTTATGTCTAGCCAAGTCAATGGATCAAGTGTTATCAGAGCAATTGTTCCGTGCTTGGGGGGTTTGTTAACATTTAAAAATAAATAAAAATTCCATTGCATTTAGCATAGAACAATAATGTAGGTATAAGATATCTAAGATCGTGTTAATCACCAATGGCTGCTTGAAGATGCATCATGTAAAACTATGCATATGGTACACATTTTTTCCCTATTTTATCTGCAGTAAGCTACAATATTAAAAAACATAAGACTTCTACTTCATATTTGTGAACTCCATGCTAGACAAAAGCCTGCAATACATATTGGAAGGGTGTGCTTTTACTTGAGTATCAATTATCATGCCCAAAAAATTTCACAGGCAATAACATTCTGACCATGTGCTGCATTAAAGTTCTTGTATACAAAAAATGGACACAATCTCTAGTGCTTATAATTTTATTGTCAGGATCCTTACGGTGTTTGAGTTTTTTGGTAAAATTTACACTAATGAAACATGAGCACATTTCCATTCCAATAAAATGCAGTTTCAAGTTATATACAACTGTTTCCATTTTCATGTCTCATAATTTATGAATAAGAAGTGTGTTTTAAACTAATCATAATAGAATAGTAATACATATGATATTATAAAAAGTTCAGCAAAAATTAAGCACTTGAATATGGGAAAATCCAACGGCATGTATATGTTGCATATATAGCACATCTCTGCACCAGGTCTCAAGTAACATAAAATAGTATTCAAAATCTTCTTTTAGTGAAAATGAAAATTTTTACAAGGATACTGTCTCATAGAAATAGCTTCTTTCTTCATTAACGCTTTTCCACTCATTACCAGTGATGTTACAACATGCTTGAGGACTTTCTGGACATAAAAGTTTTCATCTACTAAAATGATGTTTCTTTGAGCCTCTTATTTATGAGAATTGTTCTGATGTCATAAGCTTGGAATTTGTGTCCATAACATTAACTGCATCAGATTCTTTGTCCAACATATCAATCTCTGGGCTTTCTATAGATTCTTTTTTCATGATAGTTTGGGTGCTTGATGGAAAAGTGTTACTTTCTTCTTTAACTTCAGGCAAGTTCTGGTTCTGACATTTTAGTTTAATCAACGCTTTATTATTATCTATGATTGCACCCCTTTCAGATTTTTGGTTGCACTTGACACTGGGACATATTGAATCATTATTTTGAGACAAACCTTGATGCTTTGACACCAAAATATCTTCATATTTTTCAACATCCATTGAGGCTAAAGAACCACATATTTGAGGATCAAAAAGAACATCAGACATAATGCAAGAACATCCTGGGAAAGAACCATTCCTATCAATCATGTTCTGACTACAACAACCTATTCCATTCTTTGCTACGGATGCAGGGGTTTGACTTGATATAGGGAAGTGAAGGTTGGTTGCTGGGACTATTTGCACCTCAGTCAGTAATTCAAATTTTTGAGGTTGGGATAACCAAAAATTTGGTGTTGAAGAAAAGGATTGTGAATTTGTGGAGAAATTTGAATTCCTAGAATCTGCAGCTCCTGTCATAGGCCCTAATAAGGGCACTGAATTTTTATGAAAAAGAAAATGAGCAATTGTTCTATCAATGGGATTTGTCTCTATTTCCATGTCATTTGGCCCTACACACCTATCACTTTGAGTTTGGTCAATATCAATAGATGTGCACATGTCAACTGCTTCAATGTGTTCACCATTTTCACTACTACTCTTGGTATCAACAAAAAAGCATCTTTGCATGGCACTTCTAGCAAGATGATACAATGAATCCTAGATACACAACCTCTTCTTCATACCTAACCTAGCAATGGCATTCTGAAGATGATGAAGTAGATTTTCTTCCAATGAGCCATCGGCATCAGAATAAGTAAGTTCAGAAACTACTCTGGAGTTTTCCTATGGGATCACTGAATCTGATTGAGTATTTGGTGATTGCAATACTTTGTTAATACCTTCCATTGGTATCACTTCTACCTTCTGACAATAAATATTTTTTGGTTTCTTGTGAACATGAGAATGGTTCGTAGAAGTTTTTTGACTATCAAGTTGCTGATGTTGGTGTTCAACAACAAGTCTTGCCTACATCTACTAGTGCCATCACAGCTTCTCAATCTTTTCTTGTGGTGTCATACTAGGAGGCCTTGAGGGAATCACAGATGGCTTACTTATAAGATGTGGTTGACTTGAAACATCTACTACAATTTGGCTTCCAACAAATAGTGGTTTACATTGCTCTTCTTGAGGTCTAAGATTTGATAAATAAGGCATTGCAGGCACATGATGCAAAGGATATCCATATTGTGCATGAATGTATCGAAATTGAGGATAGACTTGTCTTAAGGAAGCAGTTTCAACCAAATTCTTAGGAGAAGCATGCATTGGGGAAGGGAAAATTTGAACTGTTGATGATGCTGAAGTCTGCCATTTTGGGAAAATGGAGTGTTGCACTTGAAATCTTGATGAATAGGTAATAATAGGTGGCATATTTTGCGTAGTCTTTTTATCATAGAGATGCTTTTTAAGCTTCTTTTTAGGTTGCTTGTGACCCACAAACTATTTTCTACATGAATTAACCTTGTCAAAATTGTGACAAGCATTGTTAACATTTTATTGTGTAAAGCGAATTTCTGATTTGGTTGCCAAAATGCAGGGTTGGATGTTGAATCCATTTCAATGGGTTACAATGTGTTTTTCAAAACTAGTTTTTATGAGGTAGAATTTAAAGGGTGATCAAAGCATACTTATAGTGCAATGAATCTTCCAAGAGGGTAGACATTGTGTGGACTTATTGGGTCCCAAAATTGCTGCTACACTTCCTAGAACAAAATCTCACTAACAAGACCAATGCGGTTGTCATGCAAGTGAAATAAGCTCGTGAATAGCACATAGACGGTTGAAAGTTAGCTCTACAAGAATGGATTATCTCTCCTATACTTCAAGTACAGGAACAGATTATCTCTCCTATACTTCAAGCTTAGTTTAGACATAAAAGGGTGTTTCCTAGGGATATAACTTAAAAAGTACTTGAATTAAACAATATGGACAACAAAAATAACAACCAACAAGATTGAATACTTGGCCAATACTATCATTAGGTCAAGAAAGACCAGCTGCATAATACCCCTATATATGGTTGATATGACAGTGGAAGGATGATCAACATAAAATGAATCCATTTAAGGCTCACTGAAGATAGTTTCCCTATTTATATTGACAATCATGAATGCACAAAAAGTGTTTTAATTCCTTAACTGTCGGTTAATGTTTTTGTTTTTTTGGTGTGATTGATAAAATGGTTTCAAACTGCTCATCACAATTTACTTGCAATTGCTTATATATTTCCAGATCTGAGATTCTTTTGATACATGTAGAAACAAATTTAATCATTTTCTATGTCTCTACATGCAATTATGCAGTCAATATTATGTGGAGTTGGATGTTTAACGTCTCTTTTAGCTCCCAGACTACAACTTCAACTTTCAATGTAATTGAGATGAGAAATATGTTCCTTGATGAATTAAGTGGAGGAAGACATTATGGATAAGTCTCACATGACAAATAATATCTATACAAAATAGTTATACTAAATTCATTTCCCTAGCTATAGAATTTCATTTTTGATGAAATGAACTTCAATATTCATCTTTTCTCTCTAAAAAAAGAATAAAAGAGGTTTAGAATCATACTAATGCATTGTGAAAGCACTGCCAACCCACTCAGCAAGTTGCAATGCTACTTTATCTTCTAGTCAAAATGCAAAATGATGAATAAATTATTAAATTCTTATCCATTACCATATTATGCTCTTTGCATGCACCTAAAAAAAATAGAATTGAGAAAAATTACTATTATGTTAACAATCAACAACCAAAATATCTCTAGTAATCACATTTTCAAACTACATATAGTAATAAGACATTTGTAACATTAGAAAATTCTTGTAAGTCATGCAACTCACAATGGACAGAGGTTAACAATACCCTTGCGAGTAACAATACTCGCAATGGTATACCTTTGTTACAATGGTATTTTTTCTTTGATGTCCACATTGTGTTTTACAGACTACTATTTGAGTGGAATAGAAATTGCATGTGATCTATAGATTATCAATAAAATAATTGTTGAAGATGAGAGATAACTCAAGGGGGAGTACATTTTCTACAAATGCACAATCATATGAACAAAATAACAATATAAATATGCACAAAAATAACTAGTAGAGAAACCAACACAAAACTCTATACATACACATAAACAAGTGAGAATACATTGTGTGTGTTTTGATTATTTGATCTAATGAATCTCTAGTTGTTGGCTTTCACTTCCAATAACTCACCTCATCCCAAATAAACATAACTTGAATCACTAAAAAACTTACTGATTTTAGAGAAAGCTTCAACTAATAGACATTAGATTGCTTTCCACATAGAAAACTCTATTACATCAGGTTCACATTGACACACTTGATAAATGTGAGAAGAAGGATTCACTATACATTGATGCAACCTTACCAAGAACTTGGCTGCTAGAGCACTAAAATTATACATATTTTATCACAATATGAAACTCTACATTAGCTTATATTCCATAATAACTTTTCTTTATCTAACTCCCATCTCATGATACTATGTAATCCTGAATGACAAGATAGATTCAACTATAACACAGATCTGGTCTAGCATTCCTACTCGTGGTGTTATGGATAATAATTACATAACATATAGAGACACTTACCAAGGTCCAAGAATTGTTTGGCTTCCAATTATTGAACCTTTAAGGATAATTATGATTCTTTGAAGAGTAAATGATACTATGTGGGTCATTAACGTCAGTCATTTCCAAAAAAGGTCCTAGATCAATCTCACACTGTGCTTTTTGGATTTTGTTGCACCACATGTCAAAAGTTGTGCTCAAATCAGGCATTTCTTTCCTAGATCTGAGGCAAGCACTTTTCCAAATCTTAAAGACTTGTTCTTGATCTTCCATAAGAAGAGTAGTAACAAGAGAACTCAGCCCTTCCTCTATAATATTGCACAACTCATTGTCCTTTATCAGATACTCATCATCATGAGTGAGCTTGGCTATCATAGGTAGCCATGTTATAACCAAAGAAAGGCTGACAAATCTTTGACAAGTCACTTCTCCAATCTGCAGAGCCTGAAGTAGCCAAACTAGAATGTTGAATAAGGACTCTTTAAAGGGATTCTGATAAATTCAACTAATGACTGGTTGTGCAAGTTCTTGTTCTTCATCGTTCAACAATCATTTTCACAGCCATATCAGCTATCTCCAATGCAAACATTTCATCCAAAAGCCAACATAGAATAGAACTTGCAATGCTGATCTGATAGGAATTCCATGAAAAATAGTTGGCAAATTTGTGAAGTTATGTTTTCACAATATCTAAATTATTCTAAATATCCCTAAAGAGAGCTGATTTATTCACATTTGCAAATGCTGGAGAGCCAGTTATCTATATATTTTCCTAAAAAACTCTCTTTGTAATCTCACGAGCCTTGGGTGCACTCCATTTGATACTAAAAGACAACAGTTCACTTAAAATTTCACCCATGGTATTGAGAGGGTTAAAGTCTTGAACACATCTAGAGGTGGAAAGAAGAACATCTAAATTAGGGGACAAATGCAATTGCAATGACATAATAGAGGATCAAATTTGATGCACATTCTCTGCAGTCCATAGCACGACTTCCAGGTATTGCATGCATGAATTTAAACAGTTTGCAAATAGAAATTTTGAAGCAATTTGTAGTATTGACAAGGCCTAGTATATGCAACCAAAACACCTATAAATATTTCTCTATCCTTTATATGCTTTGATGGATGTCTATACACTATTCCAAAGCTTCTATTTTGGCAAAAGGAGGCAAGATGCTGGCAAAGAATGTCAATTTTGGCTTCATTCATGCCAATTTTAATTGCTTGAAAAGTTCTAAATCATTTTTAATAGAACAATTTTGTTTGTATTCTATAATCATGTAATTCCATATACCACAAGCCTACGTACAATTATAGCCTCAGATAAGTGTATTGTACAAAATCAAGGATGGCTTGAATCACTGTTTGAAACATCATAGCATTTTGGTGACATTTTTACAGCACCATGCACATTTTAATGTTGATCAAGTTCTATGAAAGAAGTTGTACATCAATATTTGGTTTCAATAATACTTGATCAGATTATTTAATTGTTGGCATTAAGTATGTTTGTCATTAGTGACAACACTTATTCAGACTCTAAGTGTTTACTGAGCAGACAGGATAGTGTTTACCGAGCAGACAAAATAGTGTTTACTGAATAGACCGAGATTCATAGTGCTTACCGAGTTATCATCACCAAGTGATTAAATGAGTAGTGTTTACTGAGTGCCAGCATGGTAAATAGGGAATTCAGTTTCTATCGAGTGACACTTTATCTATCGAGTCTCCAGTATATATCGAGTTTGAAACTACAATCGAGTGGTTAGTATGGACCGAGCCTCCACTTCTACTGAGAGCATGACGATGCTGAGTAACACAGTGGATGCCGAGTATCAAAAAGTCACCGAGTTAGTTTGCAGTAACCGAGTAACTATATTTGGGCCGACTCAATAATATTTGTGTTAGCTTGTTTAAGAGCTGACTTTGTAATTATTTTGTAATTGTTTTGGATTGATATATAAACAATGTTTTGTATCATATCCAAGGAGTGAAGTAGCGAAGTATGAAAAAGAGAGAAAGGTAGAGATAAGCAAATTACAAAGGGCTACAGTAGTATAAGAAGCAGCAAAGATCTATGCATCATAGAAGGTGATCAGTACATCAGAGAATCTCAATCAGCAAGTACAGTTGCAAGTAAGAGATCTACTGTTTCATCCTAACAGGTGAATCAGCTTAAAATCCTTTAACCGGGTAGACTTAACAGTCTTTGTAAAATCTCTTAACCGAGTGCATACTTTATTGTATGTTTGTAAATCCTCTAACAAGGTGGACCTAGCAATCCTTATTGCTCCTAACAGGGTAGATCATCAGAAGTGATCATTGTAAGCCTTAACCGTCAAACTTTATACTGCAGTATTGAAGTTTTATGGGTATCATCCCCACCCCAGTTTTAATTTCTATTTGGAAGGTTTCTGGGTCACCAAATCTCTGTGTTCAAAGTGTTATGAATGTTTTATTCTTTCTATTACTCATGCATGTAGTTAGATTATCAATCTAATGTTATCTGAAATATGGTTAATATCTGAATTTGTTAAAAGTTTTGAAATTACTGATTCACCCCTCCCCTCTCAGTAACCTGGATAGTCTTTAATATTTCCAACAATTGGTATCAGAGCATTGTGGTTCTCAAGATAAAGTTTGACAGCTTGAGAAAAGATTCAAGACAATGGAGATATTCAGACTTAACAAAGTAATTGAGAATGAAAAGCTAGATCTGGAAATGGCCATAACTCAACTCAAGGAAGCAAAAGAGCATCTTTCCCAATCCCTAAAAAGAAGGAAGGAACTTGCAAACCAGATTAATGACCACCAGTATGTTGAAGAACAGATTGAAGACTTTTTCCCTTCAAGCAGCTCAGATGAAGCAAACAATGCAATCAAAGAACTTCTAGAAAAGAGTGGATCTCTGCAAGAAGAGGTAAGAAAATTGAAAAGAGAACAGGAAATTCAATCAACAAGATTTTGTGAAATCTTGGAACAAAGAAACAAGATGAAAGATGAAATAGATGGAAAGAACAATGAAATACAAAATCAAACCCTTCAGCTAGAAAACCTTATTGATCAAGTCTCCAATGCAAATGAAGAAATCTTGACTCTGAGATCAGAAAATGAAAATATAAGAGAGGAGCTGAGATCTGAAAAGAAAATAAATTTAAGATTGATGAATGACCTAGATACTAAAAGGCAAATCAATGAGAGAATGTTGAAATCTCAAGAAGATATGAATTAGGTGTATGAACGAAACCTTCATAAGCAAAAAGGAAAAGCAGGACTTGGATACAAAGAGGAAGGTGAATCCTTCAAACAAGGTACTCAAAAGAATCAGAAACCCACTTGTAATCACTGTGGAAAAATTGGTCATACTTCAAACAAATGTTGGAACAATGGAAAAGCAAAATTTAATGGAAAATGCTACAATTGCAATCAGCATGGTCATAAAGCAAATGAATGCAAGGAGAAACCAAGATTTAAAGGCAAATGTCACAAATGTAGCAAACAAGGTCATAAGGCATCAGAATGCAGAACTAAAACACCCAATCCATCAGAACAAATTATGAAAGCAATGTTTGGTTGGGATTACAACACTTGGTGTAGATGTCATTACTATGGAGACTATGGGCACATTGGCATGAATTGTGTAAGGCATCACTTGAGAAAAAGGGATACTAAGATGTTATAAATGCACTAAGCTTGGTCACATAGCTAAAAACTACATGAATTTAGGCAAAGATGAAGATGAAAAGAAAGCAAAAGCAAATAGCATCAGGAAGCAGATGAGACAATAGTGGATTCCTAAACCTACCAAGAAAACTAATCCAAGTAATGAAGTCACTCATGAAGAGAGTGGCTCTATCAACTCTAACTAAGTCTCCAAGAAAGCACTGGAACAGCAGGATCACAACAAGGTTGGTATCAGTTACCACCAAGCAAGGTCGGGAGTAACCTAATTTCATTTGGTTACTGAGTAAGGTCAGAGCAGTATGAATTTGTATGTTCTCTGAGTTGTGGAATCTTTACCGAGCATTTAATGCATAGTGGATGACAGTCTGTCAAATTCAATACCCTAATTCCTACGGAGCATTAATGACAAAATTTTAACAAAAAGCATGAAATCGAGTTCATTCTTCACCGTGAATATCAACATATTGAGCAGAGAAATTTCTAGTGCGATCACGCGATTCGAAGAAAAATTTTGCAGCAAAAATTTCTTTGAAGAATTTTTTCTTTTTTTACCAAGCTAGCATGGCATCATCCAGCACCAAAGTAAAGAAAGGTTCAGAAATGTTAGTTCAAGGAGAATGGAAAGCACCGGATTTCAAACTCGTGCCCGTGATTGCAGAAACCCTAGATCTGAGTGGAGCTCAATCTCAAATTCCTCCAAAGGTACTTCTTGTAAACAACATTCGCAATCATTTTAAAGGTACAATTCAAGAGCTTGGAACCCTAGAGATAGATGTTGTTCATGATGAACTGTGTGTTGATGGTGTTCTCAAACTGGAACATAAACATTTGGAAGATAAGGGTTTGACACATATCACCCACTTGCCTCAGAGTTTCCAGATAAGATAAATTAGATATATCCTAAGACGAGTGCATGAAGGTAAAATTTGGCTTGAGCAACCAGTGGAAATAACAAAGAAGATGATTCACCAAATCACTGGTCTTCCCATGCTTGCCAAGGCTAAATCTACAAAAACCCTAGGTTGGGTAGAGCTAGAAAAGAAAACCCTAGCTGAATGGGACAGTAGAGGTATGAGAATAAATAGTATTACCGATGTAGAACTAAAATTTGGCACATATGTCATAGCTCACAAGATATACATTTCAAGTCGTCAGAATAGTGTTCCGTGTGAAGCAGTTGACCTAGCTTATAAAATTGTGAAGAACAATCTGTCATTTGACCTAGCAAATTTATTGTTGAAACAGTTCAACAAGAATATGGAGAGCATCCAAACCTCAAAGAACAATCCATGTAAGTTTGGCTCACTGTTGGTTTGTTTATTTTTCTATGATCAAAAGTTTTTCCCATCAAAAGGCATGGTAAAATGGAGAAAGGATGTCCCTGTTCTTTATTAGATAAATGAGTATATTGCAGAAATGGGGGAAAATTTTGTAAGCATAATGGATAACTATTTTGAATCTTTTAAAGAAAAGATGAATAACAGATTCCGAATTCCACTAAAGCTAGTGGAAGATTATAAAGATGATATTTGTTTCATGGTTGATTGTGATAGAGTATACATTCAGGCAGTAAGGCCTAGGATTGTATGGGTGAAACCTCTTCCTTATGAGGTAAACATTGATGAAAGAAAGGATATAATTGAATCCCTAGTAAATCAACATGTTGATCCAAAGGCTCCATACTTTGGAACATATGATGAAGCTAAGGTAAGAATTGAGCTAAGCATAAAACTTCCACAGGTGGTTAACAAAGGTAGAAAGAGGATGGCCAAGATGCAATCTAGCACACCTCTAATGTTAACCAAGGGCAAAGGAGAGGATATTGTAGAAGAAGAAGAAAAGGATGAGAGTAAAGAAGAACAAGTTCTTGTAAAGAAGAAAGGAAAGGTAACTATCACCAAGGAACCCGAGCAATCCACTACAGTATTCACAAGGAAAAGATCAAGGGGCAAGGCAGGTAAATTCAATGATGATATAGTGCTCAAAAGGCCTCCTCCCTCATTTGAACAAAAGATTAAGGATTTGAGAGAAGGATCTGGAATTGCAAATTTCAAATCTCTCAAATATGAAATTAGATCAGAGGCAGTGCAACGGGAAATTGAAGATGTTGTTATTAAGAAAATGGGAAAATGGAAGTACTCACCTAATGATATGGCTTCTCAAATTCTAGGTGTTCTATTGGATAAAGTCAAGTTGAAATGGTCCAATGCAAGACAAACTGTCAAGGACATATATGCTCAAACCTTAAGACAGTTGATGCCAAGTTTGAAAAATGATGAAATAAATAAGGCATTGATAGAAAATGAGCGCAAGATGACACTAAAATTCAATAGTTGTTTGATTTTGATCAAAGATATAGAGTCGGTTGTGAAGAGTGCAAATTCTACTTGGAAAAACATCTATCATCTTCACAAACTGAGTACTGAAACCGTGATAATAAAAGATATTGAAGATGATAGTGATGAAGAAGAAGAAGAAGAAGCAGTTTAGATTGATAATGTTGAGGTAGAAGAAGTAGAGGAAGAAGTTACCAAGGAAGCTAAGAAGAATTTTGAGGAAGATGATCCAGTTCAGATAGCTGTAGAGGTGATTGCCTCACTTCCTCACTCTCCAATAAAAATTACTACATCTAGCCCAAAGAAAACTTCAAGTGTGATTGTGACAACTCCCTCAGATACATCAAATGTCCAATCATCACTAGCACAGCTCAATGTATCAATGATAGAAGTGGCTACCACTTCATCCACCGAGCTTCAGCCTCCTTCTTCCACCGAGTTGCAGTCTTCAATACCTTCTTCAATTTTGAGTTTTTCAGCAGTAAGTACTTCAGATTCTACAGTTGTAAATACTTCAATTTTTTATTTATCAAGTATTCCAGTTAGCATCCCATCAGTCGGAAGTTTATCAGTTTTCACTACAAGTCCTACTGTGTCTACAATAATTTCTACTACAAAGGCAATAAGTATAAAGACTCAACCGAGTACAAAATTTTTGAGTAAGAGTGTAGTAGAAGATATAGATTTAGATGAGGAGATAGAAATTCCCCAATTAGATTTTGCAAACCTCACAGCAGACCAAATGCAAATAGTTGGTGAACTCCTCCAAAAGAAAGCAAAGTAGAAGAAACTAAAAGAAGAAAGAGATAAGGAATATAAGATCATTGAGGATGCCAAGAACATTTTGGCAGAAACAATAGGTGTTGAAGTTGATTCCTCTCAACACATTTTGTTGTAGTTGGCAGAGGCAGTAAACAAGTTTAATGAGGATTCCTCTGGATCAGATAAGTTACTTGAGAAGGCTGAGAAGAAGTTTGAAAATAAAGTGCTTGAGCACATTGCTCAGCAAATAGCTATCAATCAGGCAGGGTTATCTTCAGTTTTGACTAGCATTGAGTCCTCCTATTCCAAGGTAACATCATTTTTTGTCAAAGTATGTAATGTTGCCGAGTTCTCAAAGGAGATTAAAGACAAAATAAATAAGATTGATAAGGATCTGAAGATTAGTGCACAAAAGTTGCAACTTGAACCTAGTTCAAGCTCTGTACATCATATGACAGTCAGATTCCTATCTGATAAGCAGTCAGAGTTATTGAAAGAAGATGCAAGGATCAGATCAACATTAATAGATATTCAGAACATGATCCTTCCCATCATGGATGCAATGCAGAAGCATATTGCATACTCAAAAACATTGATCCATGACAATCAGTTTTCAATTGAAGATCATATGATTGAACTCTCTGCAAAAGTCCAAGTTGCACTCCATACATGTAAGATTCTACAAGAGAATTGGGATAGAACTCTAGCACTAATTGGAAAGGTACATTCTAATTTTCTCTCACATTTTGGTATCTCTATGTAATATATTTGTATATACACCTTTGGCATTATTGTCAAAAAGGGGGAGAAAGTATATAAGATATATGAGATATGAAAGGGGGAGAAAGTATATGAGAGAAATAGGAAATATGAGTATGAGGTGAAATAAGATATTTGTATATATACTATATGAGGGAGACATGAAATGTATATACAGCAGTATGACAAAGATAAATTTTTTGAAAAATCAAAACCAGTATCAGCATGATTGTGTATATAAGTTTTGGGTAATAAGTGTTTTGTCACTAATGCCAAAGGGGGAGATTGTTGGCATTAAGTATGTTTGTCATTAGTGACAACACTTATCTAGACTCTAAGTGTTTACCGAGTAGATAGGATAGTGTTTATCGAGCAGACAGAATAGTTTTTACCGAACAGACTGAGATTCGCAGTGCTTACCGAGTTATCATTACCGAGTGATGAAATGTGTAGTGTTTACCGAGTGCCATCATGGTAAATAGGGAATTTAGTTTCTACCAAGTGACACTATATCTACCGAGTCTCTATTATATACCAAGTTTGAAACTACAACCGAGTGGTTAGTATGGACTGAGCCTCCACTTCTACTGAGAGCATGACGATGCCAAGTAACACAGTGGCTGCTGAGTATCAGAAAGTCATCGAGTTAGTTTGCAGTAACCGAGTAACTATATTTGGGCTGACTCAGTAATATTTGTGTTAGCTTTTTTAAGAGCCAACTTTGTAATTTTTGTAATTGTTTTGGATTGATATATAAACAATGTTTTGTATCATATCCAAGGAGTGAAGTAGCAAAGTATGAAAAAGAGAGAAAGGTAGAGATAAGTGAATTACAAAGGGCTACAGTAGTATAAGAAGCAACAAAGATCTATCCATCACAGAAGGTGATTAGTACATTAGAGAATCTCAATTAGCAAGTACAGTTGCTAGTAAGAGATCTATTGTTTCATCCTAACAGGTGAATCAGCTTAAAATCCTTTAACCGGGTAGACTTAACAGTCTTTGTAAAATCTCTTAACTGAGTGCATACTTTATTGTATGTTTGTAAATCCTCTAACAAGGTGGACCTAGCAGTCCTTATTGCTCCTAACAGGGTAGATCATCAGAAGTGATCATTGTAAGCCTTAACCGGAAAACTTTATACTGCAGTATTGAAGTTTTGTGGGTATCATCCCCACCCTAGTTTTACTTTCTATTTGGAAGGTTTCTGGGTCACCAAATCTGTGTTCAAAGTGTTATGAATGTTTTATTCTTTCTGTTACTCATGCATGTAGTCAGATTATCAATCTAATGTTATTTGAAATATGGTTAAGATCTGAATTTGTTAAAAGTTTTGAAATTACCGATTCACCCCTCCCCTCTCAGTAACCTGGATAGTCTTGAATATTTCCAACATTTAATATATATCAGCATTGATGAAAGTGTAGACATTGGTTATTTGATTGAATACTATTTAATCCTTGTAGTATAATTGTGTAGTCTCAATCATACAGGCATTGGAATACATTCAGTATTTCTTGAGAATAGATTATACATTTGCATTTTTAATTGGCTTGTGTACATTCAATGAGGATATGAGAATAGTCAGATAATCATCTGCGATGAATACATTCATTCAACCCATTATTTTTTTTTGATTGCGTAAACATTAACACTTTGATAACATGGTGATATTAAATATAATCCAGTGTGTAGTTGTATTCTTAGAGCAACTAGCTTTAAGAAATATTACAGTTCATAGGTCTGATTGGCAAAGAAATACTTATCCATTTGCAAATACAAGTTGATTATTCAAGGATTACTTCTATGATTATGTGCCTTAGCACCATTACTCATAATTTGATTAAATTTGATTGTGACTTCATTTCTGATTTGTGAGACTAGTTGATGAATGTCATGAATAGAATTTTATTAAATCGAGAGAATTGGCAAGATGAAAGCCAAACTCTAGAAATGTTTGACATCATCGTCCCTACCTTTGCCAAAATGGAAGTTTTGAAATAGGGTATGTTTATTCATTAAAGCATAAAGGACAAAGTAATTTTTTCATACGTAGTTGAAATAAACTTGATAGACATGCATGCAAAATATGGAAGCATATATAAGGCATTTGAATTGTTTGACAGGGAAGCATTTGAATTATTGACCTGAAACAAATAACTTGTTCAAAAAATATAATTCAAAATAGTTTCCTAATGTTATTGACTTTATTGATCCACTCTTTTCCTAGTGTTTTAAGTTTCTTTTAGCAGGGAAAACACGTGAACTTAGAATTGGTTCCATTTTTTCAACTTCCATCCAATCTAGGTCTCTATGCCTAGGTCTTGTATGCTGGGATTTTCTAAGATGCTTGTTTCCATTTTCAATTCTTTTGGTAAAATTATATTCAACAGGAGATAGAAATGATCCAAATCTGGAGATGCTGAAGTCCCACACTGAGTCGATGGTCAATAGAATAGAAATGCAAACAGCCAAGGTAGTTAGAAGTTCAATTCTATTCAAAAAACATTTGACTCACAAATGAGCTAAAGGATAATTGATCCACACTATCTAGAGCATCAAACCAAAGGGATACACCTTATACTATCATCTAAGCACAATGACATAAAAGGAAATTATAACTGATTAACAATCTCTTAGTCATTCTTCCTTTTTCTATTCACATGCTTGAACTAAGATTCTTATTCGAGTCAAGAAGAGCAGGCAGGTAATTATGGGGGAGGAATCACAAAAAAAGAATAGATCCCCTCATCAAAGAAATGTTTCCTTGTTCTTTTGGAGTTCTCACAAAATCTCCTCTCTTACATTTTTATCCATTCAATTGATAGGCATAAAGAAATGTCAAATAAAAGAGGCAGAAATGGGCTGCCAGCTAATCTCATACTGGTTTTGAAGGATACAAAAATCACCCGATCAAACCAAACCAAACTTGAAAAGTGTAAGCACTTACTTTATAAGTTTGTAGGTACTGGAAGAGTTCATAGGCCAGAAAGAGAAAATAAGTTGCTACCATTATGGTGAAAAATCAAATTTCTAAATCTATAGACTAGCTTGAAAACCAACACAAAATAAGCTTTATGTATAGTTAATCCTCAAGTTTCTTATCACAGTCATTATCAATCTACATTCATAGCCAATCCTAGACTAGAGATGTATTATTTAATTATTCATGTGATCATCTGACTTAGTTGCAAGTGCAGGAGCTGTAGTCAGGGTCACTCTCCAAGTAATATATTTACATCCACACATGCCTAAAAATGTTACACCTGAGCTTTTGCCTATTTCATATCACCTTTGGTTTTCCCATGGTTGACACTCTTATTGTTGTCATTATCCATCACATTTTTTATAGTTTTAAAAATAATTGACCGAGATGGTGACCAATGCATTGATTAAGTATCAGCAATGTCAATCATGTCATCCATCTTTATCAATCTCAATCCCCTACCTAGCCACCCTTGTATATTTTCTAAGTGGCATTAGCCTACTATAATATGCTAGTGTAACTAGTAAGCCACCCTTTACAGGTTTTAAATCATCCTAGCCCCACTTGAAGAGACTTTGTGTATTTCACTTCTTTCTCAACCATGTAAAATTGAAGCAAATCATATAATTAGCAGAACTCTCATTGCTGTGTTTTGGTGGCAAGTTAGCTCTAGGGTAAAACTATATTTTTCTGAGCCCAAGGGTGTCAGCATCCTATGCCATGGAAAAATATATGCACCAGAGCTATAGGTTGTTGGACTTGAGAGGTCCTATAATGAATGCAGTCCTATGTTGGGGAGTGAGAGTAGGTAGAAGAATGATGGGGGGAACATAATAATCACTAAATTAATGAGAATGAGTTGCTGACATCTAGAAATGGTGAAAAGTATGAAAACTAGAAAGCAACAAAAATAACTAAACTAATCTAGGTGCACCAATTAATTAACTCAAACAATACCTCCATATGTTCTAAGGAATGGAGCTAGTTTCACCAACTACAATTGTAAAACTCTCAATTAATCTCAGTGGCTAATCTATATTTGCAATAATGAAACACCAAACAGAAAATAAAATAGAGACAGCCAAGAAATTTTACTCTCAATAAGTGGGCCCTTTTATACTACAAAATTTTTTAGCTAATCCCTTGAACTAATATTAAGAATTACTGAGAATAGCATACTTTGATTGATTGTGAAATTGCATTATAGAAATGTCAGTAGTTTTTAAGTTTTTTGCAGGAAAAAGTCTTAGGTAAAAAACACTTTGTACTCCTACTCCATCTTTTGATGCACTCAATGTTGGAGATTCTATCAAAGGAAACCTATTCATGTAGACCAAATCGGGGCAATATGAAATACTCTACACTGGCTATAGTTCTTTATGCTTTCCAATATCTATGATGTCTTCAAATATTATTGATTTAGAAAGGCCCAATGGTATAATTGAATAGTTTGGTGGACAAACTCCATTGAAACTCACTCTGCCCATACATCATTACCTTGATGAATTTAAGCCCATGTATGCTAATGGGGAAGGGCCTGTGCATATTTGGGGGACATATCCTAATTCAATAAATGTTGTTGAAGATAGGGAAAGGTTTAATGCAGTGTTGAATCAGCTAAAAAACAAGCAACCTCAAGGAGCTATAGCTAAAAGTGATGAAGATGCTTTGGAAATAGTAGAAAACATTGGATGCCCTATGGTTGTTAGACCATCTTATGTTTTAGGTGGATGTGCAATGGAAATCATCTACAGTGATGATAAATTAGAGCAATATTTGGAAACTGTTGTTCAAGTAGACCTAGAAAGGCTTGTACTTATTGAAAAGTATCTCATAGATGCTTGTGAAATTGATATAGATTCTTTGTCAGATTTTAAAGGTAATGTGGTTTTTGGTGGTATCACGGAGCACATCGAACAAGCTGGGATACACTCTAGAGATTCAGCATGTTCTCTTCCAACAAAAATAGTCTCACCTACATGCTTATTAAACATTAGATCATGGACATATAAGCTGGAAAAGCAACTTTAGGTTTGTGGATTAATGAATTGTCAATATGCAATAACTCCTACTGGTGAATTTTACCTCCTTGATGAAAATCCTAGGGCGTCCTGAGCAGTCCCTTTTGGTAGCAAGTCTATTGGTCATCCTTTAGCAAAGTATGTTGCCCTTGTAATGTCAGGAAAGACTTTGTAGGACATTGGATTTACACAAGAAATTATTACACATCATGTGTCTGTCAAAGAAGTAGTAATTCCATTTGAAAAGTTTCAAGGCTTTGATGTAGTGCTTGGCCCTGAAATGAGAAGTACATGAGAAGTGATGGGAATAGACTTTGAATTTGTAATGGCATTTGCAAAGGCACAAATTGCCTCCAATCAAATATTGCCCCTTGCAGGGACTTTGTTCCTAAGCTTTAATGATATAACAAAATCAAGTCTTACCATATTTGCAAATGGTTTTATTGATCTTGGATTCAAGATACTCTCAACTAGTGGCACAGCAAAATTCTTGGAAATGCAAGGAATTCCTGTGGAGTGAGTTTTGAAACTCCATGCAGGGCATCCTCATGCAGGTGACATGATCACCAATGGTCCTCATAATTAATTATAATAAAGGCCTTATCACATAAATGTAATGAAATTTCTGGACTTAACTGTGAAATTTTATATATCAATGAACTATGATCCATTATCAGAATGAAGAGCCAGAGAATGGTGATGAATCATGAAGTATGATCTAAAATGTTGATGTGAAAATTTACACACGGTTAAATGCAGAAATTTCATTACATTTATATCATGGACTAATGAAACTTTATGTTATTAATACTCTTATAACTTGTTTTTGAATGGTGTAATCTTCACGTCTTGATAATGTCTGAAGTTTCAACAATGTCTGCAATTGCAAATACTGCCTTGGCTTCACATTATGTTCTGATCTCACCATGCATCTTCATGGTGGTTACTAGGTCTTATTATAGGTTATAATACATCTCTCATTTACTTGTTATGTTTTTTTTGAAATCTCTTAGACTATACTATGCAATTGTATACAGTTCATTTGGTAGAAGTTAAAATACATATTTGTGCAATTTATGATTTTCAAAATGATTGTCACAAACCACAGGGTAAAATTCAAAGACAAACAATATCTTGTACTGAAGCCAAATCAAAAACATCAATTTTCAAAGAGCCTTCTTGCATAGACATGAATATGCTCACAACAAAGTGGTCATTGCTAATCAATTAGAGTAAGACACATAAATATGTATAATCGATGATGCTATGAGCAAAAATCACCTGAAAGTTCAAGGAGGCTATTAATATTTCTTTTGTGTAATGATACCTCAGTTCCTGAACATCCTTTCTTCTTTTTGGCATGCCATAAATAGGGCCTGCATTTGACAATGATATTTCAAAATTAAACTATAAAATATGGGACAACGGACAAGGATTATCAAACCACTAATCTACATTCATATAATCATATTAATCAATTGGTAGACCCATTTTATATAGCATCAAATCTATTTCATATCTTTTATATGAGAAAACATATGCAGACCCCCTAATCAACAGGCTTATATTCTGTAACAATGTTTCAATAATTCCATTCATTCAATGGTTTATGAGGACAATAATCAAAGGTAGCAATCAAGACTATATTCTCACTTATGCAGGTAATTAGAATATATATCCAAATTTAGATCAGGCATCTTTCGAGACTGAGCATTAGAAGCTATATCAAATGACATTCCACATATAAGTAGAGTTTGCAATCATGGTCCATTATTAATTTATTATTGAAACATTATCTTAATCTCAAATATGGTATTCATCTATCTATAGTTTCTTGTTCAATCAAAATTCCTATTCTTTCATTCATTCAGCAAGACCTTCCATCTCTTAACTATGTGCAATTACACTATAGATCATAGACTCAGTCATATCAATATTGATAAGGATTATAAAATTGATGAAAATTTGAGAGAATCAAACATCTAGTGGTGGATATCATATCATTTATTATTCTATGCATAAGGGACCTAACATTAATTTAATCACCATATTAATACATTCATCTAAGGTTGCTCGCTAAAAAGTATTTTTTCTTATCTAACTAAACAAGAATTGTAGAAGTATTATATACTAGTCTCTCAAGCATAACATTCTATGTAGGGCCTTAAAACTAGAATCACACTTGCCATTTTGAAGCAGACAAGTAGACCAACTAATCTATTCAATATTAAGCAAAATCCTAAGAGGATTCCAAAGGGACATTACTGGTGTGGGGTCAGTTTCTTGTAAACACCTGTAATCATTGATGCTAGTCACAAATTCTGGTATAAAACCTCTATACAACATGAACTTGTCAATACTGATTAATGCTGCCTATTCTCATTGGATTCTAGATGTATTGCTCCAATTTCATTCTCTGAATTGAAAATAAAAGAGAGCATGTTTCAAAGGTGTATACTCATAATCTTTTTTCATAAAGGAGAAATCATAATATCAGCACTATGGAAAGATCAAACTGGTCATTACAAGATAGTGGTAGCAGTGGACACATCTTATATATAATCATGAGGGTTCTCCTTGTTATGAGTAACATTCTGAGTTGACAAACGCATTCTTAGAGGTATCATCATTCTACTTCGTATTGCTTTAATTTGTATAAATATTCACCAGGAAAGATTTGGTTATTATTTTGTGTACTATCAAGCACTCTACCTTTTGCATGCTGCTGGCATGTACCATTATTATATGCAACTTTATTTTATCACTGCAAATATACTATATTATTCAAAAAGAACTTATGTCCTGGTAACAAATTCTCCATATTTCAGACATTTTTGTTCTTCTATGCCAATGGAAATACCCACAATTTTCACCTCTACCTAAAAACCCCTTGAAATAAAATCAACAAAACTCATCAAACACTATCAAAAGAACAATTTAAATCATATTGTGAGTCAAGAAAAACAAGTCTAATGGGTTTCATTCTAACATTAGAGATGCACTAAAACAAGGTTTATTTAGGTATTCCCCAAGTTGAATCAGAGCAGCCTATGGGCCACACCCCAATGGACATAAGGCCCATTTGCCAAAATGAAAAAGAGAGTGCCAACATCATTTTGTAGAGTCAACAAGAACTTGTCTTCAAATTTTCATGTAAACAACTTAAACTCCAAATCCTAGTTAAAGAGAAACTTGGATTCAATGGGAAGGATCCCATCAACAAAGTTATATGATATCCATAGCCATATCTCCTAATGGATATAGTTAAGAGGAGCATATTTGTACCCTTATTCAGATATTTAAATTCCCTATTTCAAAATGATTCTCCAGTACATTTCTTACCAACTCATCTGCATACATCAAATCAAACAAATAGATCAGATATAGTGGTTTTGTACTCTTTTCTCTATAATGGTAAAGGAATTTATCTGATCTAATATTCTCAATCATTACAAGATAAGGCGGTTGTGTTCTCTATTTCTAAAAAGGAAAAGAAATTTTTCTAATCTAATAATCTCATCTATATTTAGATTCAGTGACTTCAGAAATAAGTATAACTAATTCAATTGGGTTTCATTCATACAATACATACCCACAAGGTGAAACAATAGTAGCTACTTGAAGTCAAAATCAACATCAATTTTCCTCTAAAACTATGATAACACACTTGAATGCAATAAGGGAATAGGGCTAGTGCAGATCCAAATTAAAAAAACTGGGACCTACCTAGAAAGAACTTGAAGTGATTATTTTTTGGCGCATACAACACCTTGAATAATCCAATATTAACAACAAAAACCTAGGTATAATAATTTAGTGATACACAAGAACAAATCACACATCAAGATAAAAATCAACAGTTGTGTATGTTGGTCCCAAGTAATAAAATGTCCTAAATCATGAAAAAAGAAAATGAAACACATTCATACCTTCAAAGATGATCCCCAAGAAGGTTAACAATGCATAAAATGTTGATTTTCTCCAGAAAATATATCAATTTGGAAAGAGATCATTGTCAATCAAGAGGAGAAAAAGAGGGTTTATAGTGCAAGTTATTTCATTTAACATAATGTAATTGAGCGAGAAGATTTAAAATCAAAAGTAGAAATGGGGGATAATCTGACATACCTTAAGGGATTGTGATAGAAGTGCAGAGGTACAGATTATGTGGGCACACAGTAACCATTCCCTTTCCCTTTCTTTTACTCATATGTTTAACCTTGCTACCATTTTTTTGTCCCGAATGTCTCCCGCCGTGTTGCCCCCATTTTTTGATGTCTCCCTCACTCATTTCTCTCTGCTTTTTCAAGCCTTTGAGCTCTCACGTGCAAATTTCAAGCCTTTTATGGAGTCCGGACCTAATTTTTTTTACATCTTCTTCCTCTATTTGTGCTTGCGTTGAGGCATTCTTCTTCCAGTAGTTTCCACGCCCGAGGAGGTATATTATTTCTTTTTTCTATTGATCTTGTTGAGGTTGATGATAGTCATCAGGTCCATGCACAGTCATTTGTCTCCCACTTCTGCTTCGTTATAGCTATTTAGGACCCTACCTTATCGCTTTTTCCATTAAAATACTCCGCAGTTATTTATGCATTCTTCAAATCCAAGACTGATCTTTTCTATTGGCAGTTTTCAGGTTTTCCTTTTGGCTTAGATCCCTAGTTTATTTGTGTTCTATAAAGCATTAACAACTAGAAGCTTTGCTCCTCTTCTCTCCTTTCATTTCCACGGATGTCTCTCACTGTGTTGCCCCCATTTTTTTATGTCTCCCACCAGCATCAACATTGAACTTTGATGGTTGTCTTCACACAATAAAAGCCAAATGGATAATTAATTTTAATTTTTAATTTATTAATTTTAATTTTTGATTTATTAGTAATTACAATATATAATACATTTTGGGTGACATTTGTCATATTTCTTTTATCTTTTTTTAAGTTTAAGATAATTAAAATAGTTTTAATTTTAAATTTAAGATAATTAAACTAATAATTTAATTTTTTAAGGAAAAATGTTAATTTTGACTTAAACATCTTAACATTTTGAAATATTTTGACTTAAACATCTTAACATTTTGAAGTATTTACCCTTTGCTTGGAAACATTACATTTACTCTATCATTGCAACATTCTAAAATATTCTTCCCATTAATAGTCATTGTTTTAGTCATTTTATACTTGTGAATTACAAATAATTTGTAGAATTTGATCAGTTTTAGTCATGTGACTAAAATTTTTTGTCACGTAGTCATTTATTTGTCAAATTCTACTAGTCTTTCTCGGAATAAATTGGATTGTGTCATGGATTGCTAACGACTGCCATAGGTATCAAAGAAATTTTGAAACCCTCCATACTCCCGCCCTTTCAATCCAACAATATACATTGGAGCGGATGAAATTATTTTCCCGCATCAAACCTATCATTATATCAGAGATGAAAAATAAAAATTAAAAATTAGTACGATAAATAAATAGAAAAATGAAAATTTAAGACAATAATATATTTTTGTCTCAAAAAATTGTCTTAAAATAGCTTAAGTTGTAGTATTATTATTTAGTCATTTTTTTAGTCATTTTAGTTTTGATTTTACCTGATGACCAAATTGGTCATTTATTTAGTCATTTATATTTTTAGAACATGATAGTCAAGTGACTAAAATTTAAGGGTTAAATATTTCACGCGTGTATCCAAAATCTAATTTGATTTGAAGATCTAATATTAGATGCAAGTCAAATTTGTTTTTAGACATGAGATGAGAAACCAATTTGAAATAGTAAGCCATGACTGAAAATTTGTTTGATGAAAATATGCTCTCACAATAAAATGAATGAAATTGTGGAACCAAAAAGGAAAAACCCCTCAAACTATTTATTTAGTCATTTATTTGGTCATTTATTTAGTCATTTATTTAGTCATTTTACCCGATGACCAAATTGGTCATATATTTAGTCATTTTAGTTGTGATTTTACCCAGTGACTAAATTGGTCATTTATTTGCCAGATATGATCAGTTTTGTTCATGTGACTAAAATGTTTAGTCACATGACTAAAAGTTTTAGTCACTTAGTCATTTATTTGCCAAATTCTACTAGTGAGCCGACTACAAAGATGTAGCATGTATGATGGATGGCGAACTTGAATTAAGGATGTCGATCCTTAATTGTAGTAATGCAATCATTTTATACTTGTTCTAGATACCGTGTGTATCTTAGCAAGGGTTTATGTAATTATTTTTAATTAGGAAAGCCTTATGGGCCAGCCTATTCATGAGAATTGTAATAAGATATAAATGAAAGGTCTTTTCTTTGGAAAAGATATGGAAGAGAAGAAGATGATATAGAGAGGTTGTGAAAGCTATGAGCTTGTGTCTTCTATATGTAGAGAAGAGGTTTATTGGTGGACTTCATTGGAACTGATCAAGCAAAGATAGTTGCTACCGAACAGTTCAAAATATTATGTATTTCTTCATATACACTTGTGTTTTGAACAATGAGTTATGAAGGTGGACTTAACCTTATTTGGGCAGTGAGCCCTCCCTTTTTTTCTTGACTCCTAACAGGGTATGTCCTCTAACAAGGACTATGTACTATAATGTTTCAATAAGCTCCTAATAGAGCCTTATCTTCTAACAATGATAACTATACTCTCAGTACATCATTTGTGGGTGCTAATTCCCATCGGGGTTTTTACCTTTAACAAGGTTTCCCCAAGACCAAAATATTGTGTTATTGTGTTGGAATTCATTGTTTTCATTAGATCTAGTATTGTTGCTACTTAAAGTTTAAAGTTTAATAATTTGTCATACAATTGATTCACCCCCCCTCTCAGTTGTATTGTGGAATTTTATTCCTAACAATTGGTATCAGAGCAAGTGGTCCTTAGAGAGAAAGCTTAACAGCTTGAGGTGATTCTGGAGATGGCATTCTATAGGAAGGATAGTCTGAAATTTGATCCTGAAAACTTTGATAGTTGGAAGAACAAAATGAGAACTCACCTATTTTGGGGGGGGATTGACTATTGGATGATTGCAAGGAACAAGGTGGCTATAAAGACCGAAGATGAATTGACAATAGCTACTGAGGATGAAAAGAATATATTTTCACTTAACATGATAGCAAGAGAAGCACTGATTAATGCACTCTCTGAAGGAGAGTTTATGGAATTTAAAGACTTAGATTCGGCATACCTGATTTGGGAAAGATTAGAAGCAGTATATGAGGGAGAAAAGTATACCAAAAAAGCAAAGTTACCAAACTGGAAGACAAAGATGGAGAAGCTACAAATGAATGAGGATGAAAGAATTAGGGCTTATGTTCAAAGGGTTACAGAATCTGTAGTTGGAATCAAAAACTACAGAGACACTTATGATGAAGATGAAGTTATTGCGAAGATCCTTAGATATTTGACACTTGCATACAATTTCAAGACTATGTCTATTCAAGAAACTATACCTCTAACTCTGAACTTTAGCAAAGAGATGTTGATTGCAAAGCTAACTACCTTTGAAGCTGTAGAATTAGGAGAGGCTATACCTAAATTTGAATCTACATTTAAGGCATCTGCACATAATAAATTGTCTGCACTTCCGAGCACCAGCAAAGAATACCTAAAAGAAGAGCTTGGTGAGTATGATGAAGAATGGGAACAAATAATGGTAGAAGAAATAAAGATGGATGAACTTGTTGCACTAATTGTTAGAAGAGAAAAAAGAGGTAAGGGAAAGTTTGAAGGCAAGTTACCCTTGAAATGTTTTTCATGCAATAAGGTAGGTCATTTTGCCTCTAGATGTCCTACAAGAGTTCCTAAGTACAAACTTAATTATGACAAGATTAAAAGTGACAATGAATGTTATTATGCTAGTGAAGGCATCTCTGATGATGATTATTTAGATTATGAAGAGATCAAATTTGTTTCTATTAGAGATGAGCCAGTTTATGAAGGAAAAATCTTTAGTATCTCATGTTGACAAGAAAAGTGAATGGATAATAGATAGTAGTTATTCTCATCATATGACTGGAGATAAGAACAAGTTTTTTAAATTAGTAAAGTATGATGGTAGTGTTGTGAGGTTTGGGTACAATCTTCCTAAATCTATCATAGGAGTAGGATCTATTACTCTGGATGGAAAGACTAATACAGAGAATGTACTACTTGTTGAAGGATTAAAACATAACTTGTTGAGTGTTGGATAGTTAATGGATAAATATTTTCAATTAAGTTTTGTCAATGGAAAATGTTTTATCATAAGTAAGGCAAGTAAGTTGATTGCAACCGATACTAAGTCTAGAGGTAATGTATTTGAATTAAACACATCTGGAGCCTCTTTCTTTGTTGTGAAGGTTGATGATAGTTGGTTATGGCATAGGAGATTTTGTCATGTTAATTTTGATAACATTGTAAAGGCAAGTATGACTAATGCAGTGAGAGATCTATCAAAGATTTTGAAACCATCTAACACTATTTGCAAAGAGTGTTTCATGGGAAAACAGACTAGAAGCAGTTACAAAAGAAAATCATATACATCAAAAGAGAAGTTGGAGCTAGTACACATTGACCTATGTGGACCTACAAGGACAAAATCATACTATGGTGAAAGGTATTTCATACTCTTTGTTGATGATTTTTTGAGAATGATGTGGGTCACTTATTTGAAAGAAAAATTAGAAGCATTTGATAAATTCAAGTTGTTCAAAGAAAAAGTAGAGAATGAATCAGGTTTAAGGATTAAGTGTCTAAGGTCAGACAGAGGTGGAGAGTTTACTTCAGACTTATTAAATTCATCCAATGAAGAGCATGGAATAAAGAGAGAAACATTTTCTCCTAGGACTCCACAACATAATGGGATAGAAAAGCGAAGGAACATGACTATACTTCATGCTACTAGGACAATGTTGCTTGAAGGAAATGTATATCATGTACATTGGAGAGAGGGTGTTGGAACAACAGTGTATACATTGAACAAAATTCAAATTAGAGAAGGTACAAGTAAGACTCCTTATGAATTATGGTTTGATCATACTCCTACTATAAAATATTTTAGAATATTTGATAGTAAGTGTTATATCAAGAGAGATGATGAGATAGGAAAGTTTGATGCTAGAAGTGATGAAGGAATTTTTCTTGGTTACTTTGTTAAGAGAAAGGCTTAAAAATATTTCAATCTAAGATTGAGGAAGATGATTGAAAGTAACAATGTAAGAATAGATGAAAATTTTTAGATACAAGAAAAGAATGTATGATAGTAATCAGATTTCAGAGATAAAAAAAGCTACTACTACTACAGAAGGAGAAGAACTTGTTGAGGTAGAAAGTGAAAAAGAGGCTTGTGATGTTGGCACAAGTGAGGCTACTGAGACTCCTAAAACACCAAGGTATGTAAAGAATAACCATCCTCAAAATCAAATTATTGGTAATACTAATCAAGGAGTACTAACTAGATCAAAGGTTAGAGAAGAAATTTGTTTGATTTTTCAAGTTGAACCAAAGACTATAGATGAAGCATGTAGAGATGAATCTTGGTTAAATGCTATGAAGGAAGAGTTAAACTAGATAAAGAAGAATGACACTTGGGAATTGGTTCCTAGGTCTAAAAAAAAAAATGTAATAGGAACAAAATGGGTTTTTAGAAACAAAATGAATGAAGAAGGAATTGTTGTAAGAAACAAAGCAAGACTAGTATGTAAAGGATACTCATAGCAAGAAGGCATAAAATTTGAAGAAACATTTTTTGATGTTGCTAGAATAGAGGCAGTAAGATTGTTCTTGGCTTATGTTGCACATAAGAACCTCAAGGTGTATCAAATGGATGTGAAATCTGCATTTCTGAATGGGGATCTTGAAGAAGAAGTATATATAGAAAAACCTAATGGATTTCCTCTATGTGAAGATAGAGACATGGTGTACAAATTGAAGAAAGCTTTGTATGGGCTGAAGCAAGCTCCTAGGGCTTGGTATGCAAGGTTAGACAAGTACCTACTTTGTCTTGGATTCATAAAAGGTAATGCAGACAATCATTTGTATTTAAGAACTAGTGAAGATGGAATCCTGATAATAGAAGTCTTTGTGGATGATATTATCTTTGGAGGTAATGATGATCTATGTAAGAAATTTGCTAAGAAAATGGAAAGTGAATTTGAGATGTCCATGATAGGTGAAATGAAATTCTTTCTTGGATTGAAAATAACTCAAAATGAGAATGGTATCTTTATTTCTCAAACCAAGTACCTCAAAGAAGTGTTGAAAAAGTTTGGAATGGATCACTATAAACTACTAGGAACACCTATGGTGACTGGTAATAAACTAACAATTGATGATGAATCAAAGAATGTTTTTCATACCTTATACAGATCAATGGTTGGAGGATTACAATATCTGACTCACACCAGACCAAATATTGCTAATGTTGTTGGAATTGTGGCTAGATATCAGGTAGAACCCAAAGAAACACACCTAGTTACTGTAAAAAGGATATTGAGATATCTGAAAGGAACCATAGACTATGGCTTTCGGTATGACAGAAATGATAGCCTTTAAATTCATACTTATATTGATGTTGATTGGGCATGAAATATTGATGACAGAAAAAGTACTAGTGGTGGTGCATTTTTCCTTGGGAAAAAGTTGGTTTCTTGGCTAAGAAAGAAACAAGATTGTATAGAACAATCTACTACTGAATCAGAGTATGTTGTTGCTGCTATAAATTGCACTCAGATTGTTTGGATGAAAAAAATGTTGACAGACATTGGAATAACTTTTGATGAACCTATGGTTATCCATTGTGATAACACTAGTATAGTGAATATGTCAAAGAATCTAGTGATGCACTCTAAAACTAAACATATTTCTATCAAGTATCACTTCTTGAGAGACAAGGTGGCAGAAAAGCAAATAAAACTAGAATATATTAGTACAAAAGAGAAGATTGCAGACATCTTCACAAAGCCACTGCCAAAAGATACCTTTGAGTTTCTCAAAGGTATTCTAGGGGTTCAGGCCTCTCCTAGTCAAAATTAAATGATGCAGAGATGCATCAGTCCAAAGGTTTTCAGAGCCTTATCATAGTCTGGACTGGATGTAGGGATCTACTCCCCAGGAGGAGTGATCATGGAAGAAAGATGTTGGAAATTAGTTGATGACTCATGGAACCCTTTTCCATTGTTGTCAAAGGGTGAGTGTTTCTATGAGAAAATCCCTACAGTATGGGGAGATTGTTTGGTTGGAGAACTTTGGATTGATATAACTTTGGGATGATGAATTTTCCCATATGTTGACATCAATTCCAAAGGGGGAGATTTTTGGATATTGCTAATGCATGGGGAGGTGATTGAGACATTTAATATATTTAATCACTATGTTACTAAATGGTCACTCATACTATTGTCATTTGTGTTTTGTCACTGATGTCAACATATGTTTCTATGAGGAGATCAAACTGGTTATCACAGTGTACAAACGAACACTGTATGGATGTTTTAGATGCTATGAAGATAGATGAGAGTTTAGGAGGGTGTTGTGATCTTATATCCAAGATCACATCATGTAATGTTTCATATTGGATGAGTTATAGATGTTTTGGTGAAGACTGGTCACTGACTATGACAGTGAGAAATATCAGAGTTAGTCTCTGTATTTTGTGTATAGCTTACAGGTGATATCGAATTAGTGCATGTGAACTTCAAAGATGAAAGAATGATTATTGAAAAATGTTCTATGAACTACGCAAGGTACGGAAGGAAGGATGATGTCAGCTATGGCATGTGTTCTGGAAGGTGATCTATTTGGAAGCTAACTACAGAGATGTAGCATGTATGATGGATGGTGAACTTGAATTAAGGATGTCGGTCCTCAATTTTTGTAATGTAATCATTCTATACTTGTTCTAGATGTCATTTGTATCTTAGCAAGGGTTTATGTAATTGTTTGTAATTATGAAATCCTTATGGGCCGACCTATTCATGAGAATTGTAATAAGGTATAAATGCAAGGTCTTTTCTTTGGAAAAGATATGGAAGAGAAGAAGATGATATAGAGAGGTTGTGAAAGCTGTGAGCTTGTGTCTACTATATATAGAGCAGAGGTTTGTTGGTGGACTTCATTGGAACTAATCAAGAAAAGACAATTGTTGCCGAACAGTTCAAAATATTATGTATTTCTTCATATACACTTGTGTTATGAAAGGTGAGTTTTGAAGGTGGACTTAACCTTCTTTGGGTAGTGAGCCCTCCCTTTTGTTCTTGACTTCCAACAGGGTCTGTCCTCTAACATGGACTATGTACTGTAATGTTTCAATAAGCTCCTAACAGGGCTATATCTTCTAACAAGGATAACTATACTCTCAGTACATCATTTGTGGGTGCTAATTCCCACCAGGGTTTTTACCTTTAACAGGGTTTCCCTGAGACCAAAATATTATGTTATTGTGGTAGCATTCATTGTGTTCATTAGATCTTATATTGCTGCTACTTAAAGTTTAAAGTTTAATAATTTATCATACAACTGATTCACCCCCCCTCTTAGTTGTATTGTGGACTATTATTCCTAACAAGAACATCATCCATACATACATCCATCTATACATAAATCATGACATAAATAGATCATGCATCACATATAATAAATCACATCACATCCTACATCCACAAAACATTAGTAACTACATCTCACGTATATAATCCACAAACACACACATCACATAGAAATTAAACAATATATAGGTACATCATATCCTACATCACACACATGTTAGTCCCATATCATACTCATATATGTACATCACATCCTACATCAACCACGTCAGTACATCATAAACACCATGTCTAAAAGTTGAGACCATAACAAATCATATCCCACCCCAACTCAATATATGTATATATAATCCCAGCAACGAACCAATGAATGTCCTTGTATAAAGAAGAAAAGAAGGTCTTTGTGAGTACAATACTACCAATGAAATACATATACAATACATAGGGACAATGCCCTCTAGAAGTGAATCATAATAATCAAAATATGCAGCATATCACTACCTATATGTCTCTTCCTAAGGGAGGCTGCATCTCGACATCGGTGAAAGGGTCAACCAATGGTGGATCTTGGGGCGATGTCACGGTGATGGCTATCTACATAACCCTAGGTGATGGTCTCTCCACTATGTTGTAAATACTTGTATCTTGAACCTGTGTGGGTACATGTACTGACCCTATCCCATCCCCATCTCCCCTATCATCTAGCTCCATTCCCACCCTAGATCCCTATGCCTCCACCATCTACACAGAGCCATCGGTTGATCGTTGTTGACTTTGTGACTACCTGAATTGATAAATCTCATGCCTTGTCCTCTGCGAGGCCCCAACCCTCTACATGCTCACCCTTGTCTATTGGTTTCTTCCATCACCCACCCCTATACCTATACCTGTGGCTATAGACCGGCTCGCTCATTGATAATGCTCATGATAGTCTGGTAGCACTACTATGTGGTACATAGCTCAGCACCACCCCACTTTCTCCCTCAAGTCTTCCAAGTCCCTCTATAGGTGGCTCACCTCCCCTAATCTCTCATGTGAGCTTTGAATGACCCTATACCCCATGGTACCCTATCTCTTCATAGCTAGCTATTGTGTCACCATATCCCTCTCCCCCTACAGTATATCCCTCTCAGACTATAGTTTATCCTGCTCTCCCTACAACTGGTCCATGTCCACCCTCAAGCTATCCCACTCACACTACAGCTGCTCTCACTCATCTATCATCTCCAAGTCATCCTATAGAGCCTGTGCTAGCTATGTCATTAGGGCATCTCTCTCCCCATGTGTATCTCATAGCATCTGGTTGATCCTATCAAAAGTAGCCTATAGGGATGTGAGATGCCTTGCTAGATCCCCACCTCCACCCCCTGATGATCCCAGTCCTGGTGATGGTCCAACTAGTGGTCCCTATGGTTCTAGTGGCCCTTATGGTGGAGTTACTTATACTCCACCACCCCCTCCATCCCCCTCTTTGTCTCCTCCTCCATCTCCTTCTCCTCCCCCATCCACATCCATCCCATCTCCTCATCCTCCGTCTCCACCTCTATCTCCATCTCTCCCTCCTCCCCTCCTCCATATCCTCCCTATAGCTAGCCTCCCCCCTCTTAGGCCCTTCCCTACTATAGCTTCCTGACCCTGACCCCTGCCTGCTGGTGTTGGTCCTTCCCTAGCTGGTAGCCCTGACCAACTCACCACTCGTGGCCTCTGAAACTAGGCTTAGTACTCTGGGGTGATCCCCCCATCTACAATTCCTATGACCCAATCCCAATGAATAGGTTGAATCTCCTACCATGCCACTAGTAGCCCACCCCTATCCAATCTCCCTTTGAACATCGATCACCACTCTCGAGTGCTCCTCTTGTACCAATGCTCCCCATCTGGCACCCCCTGCACATAACCAAAATATTTGCTAACCATATCTGGTCTGTACTGTTCCACTATTAACTCCCACCTCCCTATAATATAGGTGGGAGTCATCGCATATAGTATCTCTCTCTGGTCCTCATCCCATGCCGCTAATCCTAGGTATGGTCGCTAGGTGATCCCGTCCTACAGCCCATCCAGTGTCTCTCTCTAGTAGTCAATGTCATCCACATCATGGTACAAAAACAACTCTCCCTAGTTATATATAGTTAGCTCCTCTCCCTACCTATCTGATCTCCCTAGGGGCCTCAACACTGCAATGTGCTCCCAGGCCCATACCTGTAAAAGTGAGGAAAAGCCTACGCTCCTCCCCTAAGTCTCTCCACCATGGTATACTATCTAGTGGAGATCCTGGTATAGCTCAGCCAACATCAGCATACCCTAGACTATTGGGATGTCGACATCCACAATCCTCACAATCACAAGGAGGAGTGTGCGAGTCACACTCATCCCTCCCATGTCAGGGGAAATGTACCCTGAAACAAAGCCACACAAAAATAAATACATGAATCGATCCAATGATGTTGTTATTGCATGTCAAGCTAGTGCTAAATGCCCATGATGCAAGATAGGTTCTACAATTGGACCTAGCAGTGTGGTCATTGTCTGTTGTTGTGTAGAGTCTCCTGCAACCACTGGTGTACCTCGGATAAGCAGTCTGAAGATTTGGTACACATCATCCAAATTCATGGTCATCTCCCTTGTTAGAAGATGAAATGTCTCAGTATGTCTATCTATGTGGCATTTGTGCTAGGTATACTAGTTTGATCGCATCAACACGTGCCCACTTTGCGGATGTGAACTACTCCCCCACAGTCAGTATCACTTCGTGCCTCTCTCAGCTTGTCAACTAATCCACCGACCATTGCAACCAAACCAATTCCACCATGTAAGTTTTCTTTCCTATCAAAAATTCTACCTAAGTGTTAGTCCCCATCCTGCATTTTACCCTACCTTTTCCCCCTATCCTTTTTCCCCGCATTCCCACCTTGATTATTTTTTCACGTGTTCCCACATAACTCAGTTCTCGCATTCCCGTAGGCTTCCTGTTCTCACAATCCCACCATCATGGGATCGCTGATATCCCCCACAACCATACCGGCATGGGAACACATTCTACATTGCTAACCCTACCCCCCTTTTCTGCCCCCACCCCAAGAATGCATTATTTTCATGTGTTGACCTTAAAAATCTCTAGGATCATGATCCCATGAGAAATTCAAATGGGATCATGGTCCCACCTAAAATTCCCCAAATTTTGTGAAATGCATGATACCGTGCAAAATCCTTCTTCCCCTCCCAAACCCATTTTCCCAACAATATTTTGTGGGTTCGCGATCCTGCAGGTGCAAGCACATTCCTGTCAATCCTGTGCTGGTGGGATCATGCATTTTCTATCTAAAACATGTATTAAATGCTAAAAAAATGCAAGGACAAGGATGGTTTTTTGACCCTACCTATCAGTTAGGGACCACATGTCGTCGAACACTCCTCATAATCTTCACACGGTGCCTTGGTCTCCCTCCACGAGCCATCTTTCTATGCTAACTCAAAGCTCAAAATGAATCTCTTTCTAAGCTCTAAGATGTGAAAATGACCTATTTTTAGCCCTCTTGACCCTTATTAAGGCCCCCCTGGAACCCAATTTTCCTCCCAAAGTGTATTCACTCAACCTTTCTTCCCATTTTCCTATCTCTTGCCACATTCTTTCCTTTTTCACCCTCTTCTTCCCCATTCATGCCCCTTTTTTTGTTCACTGCACCAAAATCCTACTTTCTTTTTGAGACACCACCTGGTCCCCTTTCTTTTTCCCTACCACCCTCTTGAGGGGGTATCACCTACTCTAAACCTTCTGGCCCATAATCTAGGGCACCTTCATCACTTAGTTGATTCTTCCCATCATTTATTATTTTAAACATTTTCGAAATAGAGTTATTTTAACACTATATAGAAGAGGGGCAAAATGTAGACACTTAAATTTGATCACATAATTAAGTAATCATATTTAGTTCTCTCCTAAAGCATTTAATTAATTAATTTATGTTATCCCCTAGTTAATTAATTTAATTAATTAACTATATCCCAATTAATTATCTAAATGACAAACTCATAGTTTGAATTAATTAAATCCTTTTTCCTCTATTAATTTAAATGGATTTCTTTATCTATTTTAATTAATTCATAAACCTCCCTTTTCTTTCCATTTGGAATTAAATAATGCATTTAATCCAATTTGAGCACATGGCTCCTAACTCTAACCCTTAACCAAACCCATCCCAATAACCTAGCCTTGAGTTCCTACTCAACCCAACCCATTCACACATACTAATCATCCATGATTAGCTAATCCAACCCTCCACTCATTCTCTCTCCTCCCATCACATCCTCTTAATTCTCCCACTTGCCTCTTAATCCAAGCCTAATTGCCTCCTAAATATTTGCACAATCATAATCCATGGATTACTCATGTCACATCCTCATATCCCTCAATTCATTCATCTTGTGTCAACCTTAAATGCTCTTACACACTCCATCTTCTTCTTACACATTTTTCCCCTCACACATCTTCCAAAATGGTCACATTCCCCCATACCTTCCATCCTCTCCCATTGTGACACTTGTCATAAGGAGATGCATTTGAGAAAGCACAATCATGTGCTCTCTCTCAAATGCATCTTGACCCTTCCTTATGTTTACATCTTGACCATCCATTCACCTCTCCTCTTGCCTATAAATTGAGCCATCAGCTCCTCACAAATCATCCATCTTTTATGCAAAGTTATAATGCTATTTGAGAGCCTAAAAACTACCAAACTACTATTATAATGCAAAAATCCTCCCAAACAATTGAAGCTTGAGCACCATCTTTTGAGCACACATCCAATCTATTAGACAAATCCAAACATCAAGAAGACTCCTTGATGGTTTGCATCCTTATTTCATTCTTTCTTTGTCTAATCTTTATATGTTGAAATAGATTAGTATAATGAATGTTTAACTTAGTTTTATGTTCCTAACACACTAGTTTTATTGCATACAACTACATAGTGGATTTACAACTTACATGTTTGTCAAACCAAGACAGGATAAATACTCATTATTCTTTTCCACATGTTCTTCACGAAGGCTCTCATAATCTATCACTGGAATTTTAGGATTCTGATCACTATCATCTAATTTGCACCTTAAATTATTTTTCCTCATTTTAGAATGTCAAAAAACATAATAATGTATAAATTAGCAACTTGATATAAAGATAATTAACCATAACAAAAATTTCATAAATAAAAGTTTATGAGAACTCATTCTTAATGAAATTAGATTTGTTGATAGAATATAACCGTCATGATAAAAATGAAGAAAGTGTCATCAAAGTCCAAAAATCAATTATAGAACAATATTTCATGAATATCAAATTTAGTGAATAGTTATAGAAAATATGCTTACTTTTATGAAAATAGAAACAAATTATATGATTGATCAATAGGTTTCTATTGAGAAAGGAAAATTAACATTTGTAATAAGTGAACATCATGACGACAGAAACAATAGATACAGTAGAGTTCAAGCAAAAGTTGTGGACAATGGCAAAACAATTATCGTGTGCCATGTGTCTTGAATCTTAGAATAAAAAACAAATATAGGTCATTTTAACAATTATATTGACACATATAATAGGTAGACTCAAACATAATATTTTTTAGTTCTTCATTATTTTTAACTTCCGCAATAGTTTAAGATGAAAAACAACATGAAACATTTTGAACCATAACATGTGCAACATCTAATTCTTCATATAATTCATTTTGGCCATTTAATAGAAACATGTGAAACACTATTGCCATGTATCTATTTATAAAACAAAGAAATTTTGAAGGTCCATGTCCTCAAAACATAAAACGAACATAAAACAAACATAAAATTCTTAAATAAAATGTCATAAAATGGGGCTTGTCAGTAATCATCATCATTTATAGCAAGATCAAAATCCTAATCACTCATGTCTTCATCTTGATTTTCTTCCTCATCCTCATCTATGACATGCAATATAGTCTCTCTCTCAATTTCTTCAACGGTAATCAAAACTTCTTCTTCAAATAGTCTCTCATTGTATTCATCCACTTCTTCAAATGTTTCTAGTAAATTAACATATTGCCCATCAAGAAATACATTGAAAACTTCCATGAATTTTATTTTTGAACGAGACTCTATTTGAATGACAAATGACCAACTTGGGCTTCTTACATCATCAATCAAAAAATATTGGTTAATTTGAAGAGGGAAAACATATGGCTCATATGTCTCTAATAAAAATTGTCATGTATTTGCATGTACAAATCCATACTCATCAAATTGTATTGCAGATGGTCATATCCACTTACATTTTAATAATATAGGACTATTTTTACCAAAATACACTTTAATTATTTCTTGGATGAATCCAACATAAAATTTCTTCTCAATTTCATGAATAAATTCAGCACTAACAACACAATCACAATTTTTCTTTCCTTTGTCTTTTTCTTCCACTCTTAAATGAATACCATAGGTTCACATTCCACCAAAACATGTAGCCCATATATGTGGAGACTGTGAGATCTCACTTTCCTCTAATGTTATACCTTGACCTTCTTCTTTTGCATCATTGATTGCATTAGCAATCCATTCTTCAAATTTTGGAAAAGAATCACCTCTATCTAATCTTTTGAGGTCAATGTTGCATCCAAATTTACATGGTTTCTACATAGAATAATGACTTAAAAATAGTAATATTAATAATATAAATATGTAAATGCAATTGAAAAGATAAGTTATTATTAATTTTTTGTTACATGCGCCACTAATTGAGCAAAGAGGTGTTTTGAAGAACAAAGGCATGCAGTTCACTTCTTTCTTGATATGATAGATTGAAGTGACATCCATTTCCTTCTAAAACTTCACCTACAACTCTCTCATCTTCTTCATCATCCCATGCGCATCAATTGACATTTTTAAAATTCTTCATCTATTCTGTGCAAAACCCCATGGCCTAGTCTTGCATTAAATATTCCTTAGACATGTTGCCTTCTGGTTTTCCCTAGTACGAACATTTTTTTTCAAAACCTTCATATATTGCTCTATATGATACATCCATCTCATTCTTACTAAGCCGCAATGATCTAGTTCATATTCTAGATGTGTCAAAATATGCATAGAAATGTTAAAGATTGCTGGTGGAAATTCTTATTCTAATAGACAAAGGACTTCAACAACAACCTCCCTCAAACTATCAAATTTCAAAGGATCTAATACATGTAAAATCATTCTCTTTAATATTAGGCCCAACCTCATAATTGTCAATCTTGGACCCTTTGTCAATCTTGATATATTTACCACAATAGGTGAAATATCCTCAATTATGATATGATAGTCATGGATCTTGAGGCCTCTTAAGCTATTATTGTCAATTTGGCTTTGGATGTTTCTACTTACATATCTAGTGCAAAAGCAAGTCTGAGACGTCAACTATAAGAATTGTGCACATTGTTCCTTTGTCGAGACATAAGGAGCATTAGGATTTCTATATTTTTTCATTATCATATTTTTCAACCCAAAGATTTCGACGAATCTTTATTTCTTGAAAATCTTCATGTGATGAAATAGTATCAAGAGCACCAAAAAGAGTTTCTATAATAGAATAAGCTATATTCTTCTCAATATGCATAAAGTCAATAGTATTCCTAATGGCTATATCCTTGAAGTATGGAAACTTGTACAATATGCATAGTTGTTTTACACCACTTTCATTACATGGATCATATCTACTGCCAGTAATCCCATCATTTTCAATAAATGGCATTCTTTTTTGTCCATTCTCAATAATTTAATCATCTATTATTAACAATGGTGCTTCACGATTCTCTTCTTGACCATTAAAATGTATTTTTTGTTGACGATATGGATGATTCATTTTAAGGTAAGCATGATGTCTACAATAAATACACATACGCAAAATTATTGAGTGCCTCACAAGATCCTTAAAGTTGCAAGAAAGACATCCATGGTATCTATAAATAGAGAGACCAGATAATGTACCATATGTAGGAAGGTCATGAATCATAAATAATAAGGAAGCTCTTAAAGTGAATTTTATTGAATGATCATCCGTTAAAGATTGATTTTCTTCAATTCCTTTCCAAAATTCCATTATCTCATCATATAATGGCTCCATATAGTCATCTATTGTTTTTGAAGTCACACTTTTATTTCCTGGTATAATCAATGATAACATTAAGAAAAATGGTTTAGTTGCTAACCATGGAGGTAAGTTATAATTTATTAGAAACACTAACCAAGTTGACTATTTAGTACTTTGATCTGAGAATGGGTTCACCCCATCTAGAGCCAAACCCAGCCTTATATTATGAGGATCTTGAGAAAAATTGGGTCATCTGTTATCAAATTCCATCCATGTCTTAGAATCTGGCACATGTCGTTATTATCCATCAGTGCTCTTATTTTGGGCATGCCACTACAAAAGTTCAACAATGTCTCTGTACCTATACATTTGGAGTAATTGTGGGATTATCTGAAAGTAGTGAAGAACTTTTCTAGGAACCACATCTAATTTTGACCTTTGTCTATACCTCGATTCATGACATTTTGGACATTCACTCTCAATTGCAATATCTTTGAAAAATAATACAAAACCATTCACACATGCGTGGATGTTTTCATACACCAAGATGAGCTTACTGATTTTATTTTTACATTTACTTCATTTTATTGGCAATGTGGAGTCAGCTAGTAGAAATGAACTTAATAATGCCAATAACTAATCTACACTCTCATTTGTCCAAACATGAACCACTTGCAAGTTAAGAATTTGAAGGATTGTTGTCAAATGACTTAACTTGTAATTAGCATACACGGGCTTTAAATAATCCTCCATTGACTTGGCACAGTCATCATTTAGACCCTCATCCAACATTCTATCAACTTCAAACCCTTCGTCAAATATTTCTACCTCTTCATCTATGTTTGGTGCCACTTTATCTATGTTTGTTTCCTCTTCATCTCTCACTGTCTACAATTCTTTCATATCTTCATAATAATTATAAGCCCAAGGTCTTATTCCACTATGCCCATATCTTATCATATGTACATAAATCACATTTCTTTTTTTCAAATTTCCACCAAGACATTTTTTACATAGACATGGATAATTTTCAATGCCCCCCTCATCAAATACTCTCATCATATGCATGATATTGATATTTAGTAAGCCTTTGATGTTGATCCATCTATAATATTATGAATTCCACTATTAATTTAGTTTATGATGTTAAGAAAAAAAATGTAAATCTAAAAAATAGAGATGCCAAAACATTGTTGAAAGTAGTCACTTTTAGTAGAGACCATAACCAAAAGAAGAGGATATAATGAGTTTTTATAAGATCTACCTTAAATTTATATGACATTTACCTAATGAGAATGAAATATGCATGTGTTTCAATTTCCAAATTACCTCTAAATTTGTTGCAAAGGGCCTCGCTAACTTCAAATTCATTGCAACAAACCCTGAATTCCTTGCACGCCTTTTCAAAAGTCTCCAAGTCCTATTCGAATAATTTTTATCACCCATGCAAGTTCTTCAATACCTTTCCATGAGAATAAAAAATGTTAATAAATATGATGAGGGTTTATTAACAACTTTTGAATCAAATTAAAGATGAGTGGAAAATAATTTTAACTATTGTATCTTCATCACAGTCTAAGAACAATAATATCAATGAGAAGTAGCATCACAAGACTTTAAACATCACTATTAATATTTGTGTAAATGTAATTGTGTTATCAAAGTATATAAATACTAGGGTTGATAATTGTCTAGGCATTAAAAACCTTCAAACAAAATTTAAAAATGATTTAGCGAGGCATAAAGGAATGGTTAAAAACTTAATAAGATGATACAAAAATGTGCCTTGAATGAAATGGGGAGGAGGAAAAACTAATAATATGATGCAAAGCATGAATAAGGTAACTTGGTTTCCTTAATTACAACCTTATTAAACTACATCCATCCATTGATCACATTCCTGTAAAGCAATTCTTAACAAAAATGACCATTTTCTGTCACAGGGTGAATATGACTATGTTTTTAATTCCCTACTAATAAATGCCCACTCTACTACAATTCCCACAACAACTCGCATTGATTGATCTTCCACCAAAGTTCAGATCAAGGATATGAAAAATATGGAAATGAGGCACTGAATACATAGTCTTGAAATGTACACACATATTCATGCTAACTAAAAGTTTCCTAATTATATTATTATTGTATTGGCAATTTTATAGTCACTTTCAATAGTTATCAAGAATACAAAAGGACACAATCCTTTAAGACCTTATCAATCCTTACAAACAGGTGATGGGAGTGTAGGGATGAGGTTCATACCTTACCGAGTTCAAAATAACCTTAAGGCAATGGACAAAGTAGTGTAGGAGCACCCATGGGACAAAGGACCTAAGAAGAATTTGGCATCTATTTTTTTAATCAAATATGTAATAAGGTTTTTTCACCAATTTTTTATGTCAATTGTAATCATTTTAAGTCATTTTGTCAAGCCAAAGTAAAACTAATAGATCAAATCTGGTCAATGTGGTCAAAGGTGATGGACAAACATAGAAATCATGTTCTAGAGTCCTCTAAGTCATATTTGGAACATTTAAGATGTAATAGGATCTAATCAATAGTCAAAATGTCAAGATGTCAAAAATTTGCAATAATGTTGCAAAAGTTGCTTGATAACTTTTGCAGCATTTGCAAAAATATTGATAATTAAGATGACCAACTAATCAACCAACTTGGGAATTGGTTGGATCAATAGTAACTGGTCAAATGATGTTTAAATAACCCTTTTTGGGTCAAGGGTAGGCATTTCATGGAGTTTGAAGGAAGAAACTTAATAAAAATAGTGATTTTTAATGTCATTTCCTTGCCAAACTCATTGATCAGAAGTTATTATCTCCTTTGAATGGATTGAATTTTCTCTTGGATCAATTGGGGATCAAATTAGGATGAATTTACTTCATTTTAAACTTTGTTTGAGACCTAGTCGTTAAGCAAGGTGAAAGAATGGTGCATTTCTTCCAAAACTGCCTAGAAACCCTAAAAGATAAGGGTTTGAAAAGATTTATTCATTTATCAGTTCAACCATTGTGAAATTATATAACTTACAGATTTACCATTATATTTAGCAATATTTCAATTTCTTCTTGGTATTATATTGAATGGATATGTATTTGGAAATATATTTGATTCCCTATGTCTATTTTTTATGTGGTTGATCAATTTCAAGTTACCAGTTTGGGAAAAAATGGCATAACTTTTAATTCAACCATTGGATCAGGCTAAAAAATGGGGAAACATTTTGTAACTAGGTTATCTAATTCATGACCATATTGATTGTGATAATATTTAGTTTTGAAAAATATATTGATGACTGTGTGTGACTGATCAGAATAAGAAATCAAAATGAGATCAATATGCTTGATACAAAAGTTGAACAAATCAATTGGAGTCCATTGTGGTTTGAGGTGTCCTTTGAACAAAGGTATAAATCAGTACCACATTATTATGTTTTCATTTCTCTGATCAACCTTGTAGTGGAAGATCATTCAAGAGTAATGGGAGAAGTCATAAAGAACATAACAAACTTTATTGCTAATTAACAAGTTGTTGTTGTTGTTGTTGTTTTTATTACATTTCAAATGAATGTTGTCCTTGAATGTATGATTAGGATACATTGTGAATATGAGGGTGATGTGTTGCACTAGAGTTTTGTGATTCAAATGAGGATTGGGAAAATTCCCTCTTGTGACAGATATTAGGTAAGTTTTCATTGGAATTTTATTGATAAAGTTTTGGTAATCAATTAATGAAGTTGATCCACTCAATCCTCATATGAAGATGTTGTGAGGAGTTAGTAAACGCTAATTCAATTTTAATATTGACAAGATATATTGGTGTAGGGGACCCAAGAGCACAAGAAGGTCACTCGGATGACCTAAGGATAATGGAGAGAGGAACGTGACCAAGGGTCATTTGATTTGATGTAATAGGGCATTTAAATCCATTTGATGTAATAAGTAAACCCTAGAATTATAAAGGCATGGAAAGGACAAAATTGATGTAATAGGTAGTTGGATGCCTACATTGGCATAATAGGCCTAGATAATTGAAATTAGGTCTTAGAGTGAGTTTAAGGGTTTAGATATGTTATTTGGATCATAAAAGCACAAAATCCAAAGTTAGGAGATTCTAGGAGTTTATTTAAATAAGGTTGCAAATTTGAATAGTTGAATTCAAATGGTCAAGTGTAAAAAGGTGGGAAAACACTAAAAACTTGATTAGTTGCTATGTTAAGGATTCTAATCGATTTGGATCAGTTTGGGGGGGTTATGTGAAGGATATTAAACCTTTTTAGAAGTAAGATAATGAAAGAGGATGTGTGAGTACAGTCCGAGAATCCAGATGTACGGATTATCATAGTTTTATATAATAAAAAGTCAAAATCCTTGCATATTTTGTGTTCTTCTTTATGTTTTCCGGTTTTCTAAAATTATAGAAGTATTGAGGAACATCTAATCATCATTTTGTAGCACTTAACAATTATTTCTTAATATTTTTTTATTCTTTTGGGGTGATTGTTCTGTAACAGTGCTCTATTTTGCATTCAATAAGCATGTAAAGGGTGGATCCATCAAAATTTTATGGTTAGTATGGTTTTGGGATGGATCCAACCCTTGTACCATATGTAATTTGTCCTAAATATGCAGGATTTTGATGAAGGAGCAAGGTAATTGTGAAAGCTTGCAAGTTGACCGGGTAGAAGGTGCATGGAACATGGGCCATGGGTATAGCAGTGAGAGTTTGGGCTTAACAAGGGCATGATTTTCCTTTTGTATATGATAATACATGTTGATTAAAAGGTGTAGGATCAAAGAATGAATTCTAGAAGTGATTTTAAAGTCATTTGTGATAAAGCCCTAGTTGTAGGCTTGACTTGGTGAGGGTTTGTGAGTTGGGTTATAACCAAAGGGTCCATGGCCTAAAGGATGAAAAAATCCTTTGTTTTAATTCATAAATAAAGAATTTTTAAATCCACAGGGTCAGGGAATACACCCATGATAGGGTTTCCTTGTTAATTGAGCCTATTAGGCCTAGGTGAGGAAATAGAATCAACAATTTTAGAATGGATTGTCTCAAAAAAAAATGGGGTTGAGTTTGGGATATATTTCAAAAATTTCTAAAGGGTATCTAAATATATGATCTATTTGGAGATTCCTTTGGGAAGATCAGGAGAAAAATGAAATTTTCTGACTGGTTAGGACTACAAGGATTGGGATTTAAGGCCTAGAGTGGACAGTTTGTGTTTTGGAGTCGAAATACCATAATAGGAGTGTATAAAGAGTTGAGATAGGACAAAAAATAGATGTTAGGGTCCCTAGAGGTTTTGGAATCACCATTGAGAGATTTTATTAAGGATTTGTTTGATAGAACTAGTTGGCAAGCTTAGACAAGCATGAAATAAGAACTTTTTTGATAGGGTGGATATGGAGTTGCTGAATGAAAATTAAGGTGTGGAGTCTAGTAGACCAAAACATGATGTATTGACCACTGATAGTTTTGATTAATGTGGGTTTGGTTCTTGGTGTTGATTCCTTGTAAAGGAACAATGAGAGTGTTGTTACAAAACAAAGGGAAACTTGTGAGGTTTCTTATGAAAATTGGACATCTACCACTAACCTCTACATCAGTTGGTATCAGAGTCTAGGATAATCCTAGGTGAAGAGTGTGAGGGAAGAATCTTTTGGATCTTTGGTATATTGAATCTTTGGTGAACCCTTGGAGTTGAGTAATCCTTTCAGGTGTATTCCCAAGTTGAGCCTTTTCATCAAAGAGACAAAGATTGCAGATTGAAGACTGGAGGTAAGTGGTTGAAGATTTGATAGTAGGTATGGTGGTCATCATGGCTGAGGATATAAAGTAAAATCAGATGTACCCAATATTCAAAACACAATGTGAATGCAAAGGTAAATTTTGTAAGGTTGTTGTTTCAAGTGGTTCATTTGCAAATCTTGTTTCATTTGACATGATTAACAAATTAGATCTACCAAGAATAGCACATGTTATGCCTTACAGAGCATAGGGATTGGATGTTGTATATTGTGTTGATGTGAAGGATCAAGCTTATGTTCCATTCACCATTGGATCATACAAGGATGTTGTACTATGTGGAATTATACCCTTGAGAGGTTGCCATGTGATTTTAGGAAGGGCTTGACAAGTTGAGAAGAATTCCCTACATGATGGTGAAAGGAACACCTACACTATCACAAAGGATGGAGAGAAGATGATATTGGTGCCATTTGAGGAGCACAATACAACTTGGAAGGTGTCAGAGAACATTGGAATCTTTGAGAGGGAAAGGTTCCTAAGACAAGAGGAACATGGTGATGTAGTTGAAAGAGTAGAAGATGGTTTGATGAAGAGGGATGATGCTTTGAAGCAAGTAGCCAGTAAGAATGTAGATGTGTATGTAGTTGAGGAAGAGATCCTAGAAAGGGATGATGTAAAGAAAAAATGTCCATTGGAAGGACAAAATACTAGAGACCAGTAGATGAGTGTTGAAGGAAAAAGAGAACATGGTGTCAAAAAGGATCAGAAAGTTGGAGCAGAGGTGAAGACCAAAGGTACTGATGAAGATAACAGAGAAACAAGTCTTGAAAGGCTTGAGTGTAAGGATATGATACTGGTTGGAACAATACTATGTCCACTACAAATGGGTCACAATATTTTTCCTAAGATAGTGAGGTTTGAGAAGGAAGAGGTAGCCACCAACAAGGAGTTGGAATGTCAAGACAAATGGAAAGAGAATGAAGATATGTTACAGGTAGCAATAGTGGTCTCAAGGTCTGAAGAGACTAAATATGAGAAGATGAAGAACCAAGAGAAGGCTAAGTAAGGTGATTACATTCCAAGAATGGAGAAATATACAAATATGCAAGGAATAAGTTTTTTTTGGTTTACTATTCTGATTTTGTTGAAGGTACATGTGAGTATGATGTATATTCCTAGTGTGGTGAGGATGGAAATGATTGGAAAGAGTCATGTTCTAGAAGGATCTTGTTATTTCTCTTTGATTTTACTTATTTGATTGATGAGTACTAAGCCTAAAAGGAGAAGAAGGTACATGAAGAAGGTAGGGGGTTTAAACCTTAGAGAGGCTACTATGTTGATGGAAAAGAGGTGTGACCCAACAGAATTATGTAAGGGTACACATGATAAGGTTGAATGAGAAACAATATGGAGTTCAAGGAACTAAGAGAGCATGGTGTCAAGAAGACAAGTATGCAGCAAGGATGAAGTGGAGATATTTTCAAGAACATAAAAATGTCTTTTCTTTTGTAGCTATACCATTTCCAAGACACTTGGAAAAATTTGAAGCATGGGAGTATGGTGCAGGGGCACCCAAGAGCACAATAAGGTCACGTAGAGGACCTATGGACAATGGAGAGAATAACATGACCAAGGGTCATTTTATTTGATGTAACATGGCATTTAAAGCCATTTTATGTAATAAGTAAAGCCTAGAATTATAAAGGCATGGAAATGACAAAATTGATGTAATAGATAGTTGGATGCCTACATTGGCATAATAGGCCTAGATGGTTGAAATTAGGTCTTAGAGTGAGTTTAAGGGTTTAGATATGTTATTTGGATCATAAAAGCACAAAATACAAAGTTAGGAGTTTCTAGGAGTTTATTTAAATAAGGTTGCAAATTTGAATATTTGAATTCAAACAGTCAAGTGTAAAAAGGTGGGAAAACACTAAAAACTTGATTAATTTCTATGTTAAGGAGTATAACTGATTTAGATTGGTTTGGGGGGTTATTTGAAGGATATTAAACCTTCTTAGAAGGCAGAGAATGAAGAGGAGGCGTGAGTGCAGTCTAAGAATCCAAATCTACGGACTGTCACGGTTTAATATAATAAAAAGTTGAAATCCTTGCATATTTTGTGTTCTTCTTTAAGTTTTCTAGTTTCCTAAGATTTTAGAAGTATTGAGGAACATCTAATCATCATTTTTTAGCACTTAAAAATTATTTCTTAATAATTTTTTATTCTTTTGGGGTGATTGTTCTGTAACAGTGCTCTATTTTGCATTGAATAAGCATGTAAAGGGTGGATCCATCCACTTTTTATGATTACTATGGATGTGGGATGGATAAAACCCTTGTACCATATGTAATTTGTCCTAAATATGTAGGATTTTGATAAAGGGGCAAGGTAATTGCCAAAGTTTGCAAGTTGACCGAGTAGAAGGTGCATGGAACATGGACCATGGGTATAGCAGTGAGAATTTGGACTTAATAAGGGCATGATTTTCCTTTTGGATATGCTAAGACATGTTGATGAAAAGGTGTAGGATCAAAGAATTAATCCTAGAAGTGATATTAAATTCATTTGTGAGAAATCCCGAGTTGTAGGCTTGATTTGGTCAGGGTTTGTGAGTTGGGTTATAACAAAAGGTTCCATAGCCTAAAGGATGACAAAATCATTTATTTTAATTCATTAAATAAATAATTTTGAAAGCCATGGGGTTAGGGAATACACCCATGATATGGTTTCCTTGTTAATTGAGCCTATTAGGCCTAGGTGAGGAAACAGAATCAGCAATTTTAGAATGGATTGTCTCAAAACAAGTTGGGTTGATTTTGGGATATGTTTTAAAACTTGGTAAAGGGTATCTAAATCTATGATCTATTTGGAGATTCCTTTGGGAAGATTAGGATAAAAATGCATTTTTTTGACTGGTTAGGAATACAAGGATTGGGATTTAAGGCCTAGAGTGGACAATTCAAGTTTTGGATTGGAAAGACCATAATAGGAGTGTATGGAGAGTTGAGATAGGAAAAATAATAGATGTTAGGGTCCTTGGAGGGTTCTGAATCACCATTGGGAGAGCTAATTAAGGATTTGGTTGATAGAACCAGTTGGCAAGCTTAGACAAGCATGAAACAAGAACTTGTTTGATAGGGTGAATATGGAGTTGCTGAATGAAACTTAAGGTGTGGACTCTAGTGGACCAAAACATGATGTACTTGACCATTGATAGGTCTAAGGAACTTGGGTTGGGTTCTTGATGTTGATTCATTGTAAAGGAATAATGAGAGTGTTATTACAAAACAAAGGGAAACTTGTGAGGTTTCTTATGAAAATTGGACATCTACCACTAGCCTCTACATCATATTGGGGGTGATTAAGGGCCATTGGGAGACCTAATTTTCAAAGGTAGTTTCCTCTTGAGAAAACTTTAAGGTTTTGTTACAAAACATAGTTGAATAAATGACATTTTGTCTAGTTGAATTGTGTAAATCTTTGTAGGCTCTGCATCACAAACTGATTGTGGGACAATGAAATAGTATGGTTATAACAGTCACAAGTTAAGATGAATTTGGATGCAATTATACCTTGAACACAAGAAATAACCTTAAGGAATATGGGTGAAATTCATGACAACTATCTTATACCCTTCAATACTATAATATGTAAAACAACTCCAATTTATGACCAATCAACTATAACATGGCCACTGCTATAGAACTTTGACATTTGGGACTATTCAATTATTTGACAAATTGGGTAGCCAAATTGATGGATCAAAATTTTGGAATGGAAAAGAGACTCCAAAAAAGATTAGGAATGGATTCTTAGGTTCCTTAACCATCACAACTCCAATAATAATTCATTTGTAAATATTCAAAAGGATCTCAAAACATTAGATAAACTTTAACTATGATTGTCGTGTCTTTGGTAGTTTGATAGAGATAAATAGGAATAGACCCCAAAATAAATTTAAGATCTTTTCCTTGCCATACAAAGAGCCTCTTACATTTTTCTTGATCTTATTTCACCCCCTACATGTTTGAATACTTTAGAACTTAAGGAAAATATTTCAAAAAATTTGAGTCTGTTGCTACAATCATGAAGGAACATGGAACAATCACATTAGGGCCTGGAAGATCTCACCCAAGTCATAATGATTTGGTCTCAAACAAAATGAAGTGCTTATAGGGGGAACAATCCATTTCCTTGTGTATCATCGTAAAATGGAAGAACTTCCATTTAGGACTAGTTTAGCCCTTTGAGTAAGTGGTTTGGGGTCATGTCAAATGCCTTGAATGGGTCTTTCACTTGGATCTAGCTTTTTCCCCTATCCTGCCTTGTTTTCCACTTCTCTCCTGCCTATTTCTAGCATCCCGCTTTGATAATTTGAGGTTCTTGACCTTAGGGTCAAGGTTGACCTTCTGGATCAAGGTCGACCTCAACCCTGACCTAGGGTCACAATTTCCAAATCCGAGGATTTTCGGATATCGAGTTTCAGAAATATTTATTTTCCCGCTTCTGGGTCGGCTGTTTCAGGCTTCAAAATGGTAAAATCTCAAAATATATTTAATTTACGTCCACTCATAGGGGTATAGGCCTAATGGGAATTTATTTCTCATATGTTGGCCTCTCTAGAAGTTTTTTCCCTAGACTAGTATATAAGGAAGCCTTCTCCTCTCATTTCAAATCCATCAAGTAATCAAGTGATCAAGAAGAAAGAAAGAAGGAGAAAGGAAGTGTTCAATAATTTCAAGTATTCAAGCCTTCAAGCATTCAAGATCCAATTCATCAAGGAGATCCATTAGTAGCCATTAAAGGATTCAAGCTCTATGGAGCCCTCTTGTTGAAGATTTCTCCGTCCATATCCATTCAAGCTTCTTCCTATTCCAAGATCCATTCAAGATTGGTGTTGAAGATCTAAAGGAAATTGATTTGAGACATCCTACAATTCTATATCTAGTTGGAGCATCCATACTTGTGGATTCAAGGGTTCGAATCCTCTACAAGGGTTTCAATATAAGAAAGGTGAATTGTTCCATTAACTTTGTTTATTACTTCAATTTCAATTCTATTTCAAGGTTAATTCCAAAACCAAGGTTTGACCAAGGCAAATCTCCCATCCAAAAAACAAAACCATTTTTCTTGCAAGTGGACGTGTGGAATAGTGAATTATAGAGAAAATTTGGATACCCTTTTCAGAAAACTTTTGGGATCCGCGAACATAATTTCCATCAGAGAAGCATAGGTCAAGGTCGACATAAAAGGGGTCAAGGTCAACCTAACACAGAAAATAAAAATATTTATGGGTTTTCTCCATCTCTGTGTTTCTGTTCCAGATTTGGTTACAAAATTTCTAGAAACTCAGTACAGACACCCAAAAATAGAAATTTCCAGATTTGTTATACTTTGAGGTTAGTATTTGTCTTCAATTCATTTCAATTAAGATTGTAATACTCCTTTCCAAAATGAAATGTAAGGTTTTACTCTTTCTTCTTATTACTAATTGATTGATCATTTATGCATTGACCATTTTCTTGTGGTTAATCAATTTGGATCTTTCTTTTGGGAATTTGGGGTTAAGAAGAGATCTTACCTTCCCCAACTCCTTCTACACATAGAGATCATTTATTTTCTTTACATTTTGGAAAACACTACATTTTTATATCTTACATTTGGGTGAACCCGCGATAGACAACTCTTTCTTTTATGGTGTTACATCTTGCATGTATATTAGATTAGCCTTCTTTTATGTACTTCCATTTACATTTCAAAAATAAAACAAAAAAATCATATAAAGAAATATACAAAAACATGTATTTGTTCATGCCTTGTGTTTTCCTAATTTAGTTCATTTTTATTGCATTGGTATATGAGATTTACTACCTCTAGTCCTACTTATAATATCCCAGTTAGAAGAAGTCACAAACTTATGGGTTCCTTTGATCCCGAGTCTTCCTCTCCTTTCCTTAGGATTCTAGATGACAATTTGATTACTCATGATTCTAATCCTACTATGGAGCATAACTCTTCTCACTCATCTCATGATGAGGATGATTCTTTAAGAGTTCCTCCTGAACAAGTCCAAAAACTTTTAACTAAACTTGATAAAATGGGAAATTGTCTTATTCAAGAAAACCATAATCAAGATTCTATTCTAGAAATAGAGGCTCTTAAGAAATTTATTTGGGATAGTGATCAAGGTGTTAATATCTTGCATGGTATCACTCATCTTGTGCATTTAAATGTCAAACCTTTAGCTCAAGAAGCTCAAGAACTAGGATTCACTCCTCCTATCACTAGTGTAGAACCTTCTTCCATTCCTTTACCTAGCATTCCTACTTATACTCCTCCTTTAGTGACTACATCTATTCCATCTATTCCTATGAGTATTCCACTGATATCTCTACCTACCTCACAACCTTCTTACCATAGTGTTCCTTTTATCTATTCCAATCCTCTTCCAACTATGGTTCCAAGTGTTCCTCCAGTTGTGTCTTCCACTCCTACCGCTTCATACGCTTTCCCTAGTGTTTCTAATGTTTCTATGCCTCCTATTTCTTATAATGATTCCACAATCATTAGTTTAGCTCAAACTGTATCCTCTTTACATCAAAAACTTGCATCCTTAACTCAATCTAAGTTTAGTATTCCTACATGTGACATGGGCAGTCCTTTATCCCTAGACATTATTTGTGCTCCTGTTCCTTAGCAAGTCGATATGCCTCATCTTGAGAATTACAATGGTAAGGGAGACCCTGTCACTCATGTTAAAACATTACAAATCCTTTGTAGTGACTATTCTCATGATCATAGGAGTTTAGCCAAGTTGTTTGCTAGAAATTTTAGTGATAAGGCCTTGCAATGGTATTGTTCCTTGCCTCCTTATTCTATTGATTCTTTTCCAAAAATTTCTAATGCCTTTATCCAATAGTTCCAAAATAACATTGGTCCACAAGTGTCCTTAACTAATTTGATGCATTGTAAACAAAATACTAAAGAAAATTTGATTGAATTTATTGGTAGATTTAAGCATCTGTATGCTCAAATTTCTTATCCTATTCCTAATATTGATATTCAACATATGTTTATTTCAAATTTACAAAAGGATATTAGAGATAAAATTATGCTTACTAAATTTACTCCTTTTCAACAACTTTGTGTAGCACTTCATTATTATCAATTACAAGTGAGTCAATTTTAGAGCAACACTCCAATGGCTCATGTTCCAGTTGATAAGAGTGATGTTTCTCCTAATCCCAACAAGTTTCAAAAACCTAACAATTATGTCAAGATAAATAAAACAAGAAAATGCAGTTGTTGATCAAGTTGTTGTTGCATCTAATAATGCCACTTCTGCATCCACTTCTTTTCGTCTGAATCGTACGTTTACTCCTCTTTTTGAATCTTTACATTCTATTATGAGTAAATTTTTGAATGCTAATATGATTACTTTACCTCCTATTTGACCTCTTTTACCTACTATGATGGCATCCAAATGCTTTGATCCCAAAGCCTTTTGTCAATACCATCATTAGAATGGCCATGATACTGAGAAGTATTATTCTCTAAAACATAAGGTTCAAGACTTAATTGATTCTAATGCTTTATCTATTGATAATTTTGATGGTAGTGGGAATAAATTTGTTTCTCCTCCTAATCAAAACCTCCAAATATATATGAATCCTTTGCCTACACATGATACTAATACTATTATTCAACCATCTTCTATGGATATTGTTTATGATTCAAAGATGGATGATCTCAATTATATTATTAACCATGTGGAGCATGTTGTTTTGTCTCAACCTATATCTCTACCTCTGATGCAATCAAGGCTGGTGGATCCAATTAAGGACTGATCGACCTTGCAGCCAAACCAATATGTAGTGGAAATACATAATAACAACAACAGATCTGAAATCAAATAGAATTATTTATTCATCAAATTACCGATTACATGCAATGTGTCAACCTATAAGGACTTCCCATTTATGGCCAATTACAATGCAAGTAACAGTCTACAAGATCTCGTAGGATCCAAATCCTTTCCCCAAAATTAGCATTCAGCTAGTCCAAGTCTATAACATATAGGACACTGGTGGGCACCCAGGAAAGATCTAAACTTGTACTCAAACTTCCAAGCAATCTTCCTGCTCCTAAGCTCACAGGCTACTAACCTTCCTTCTAATAATCTACTCCCTAAAAAACTACCCAAGAAACCTATAAATACTAATTCCCATCCACAAGTCGGCTGATGAAACAATTAACCCTTACAAACAAATATTAAATGCTAAAACATCAGTTGGCTCTCACATAGCCTTACAAAATAAATAAACTCTCAAAGATGGCCCCAAACGGTCATCAGATCTGCATAGAAGAATGCAACATGCCAGATCTAGGTACACACATGTCCAATGGTCAATCCATAACTTGAGGAGCACAACCCAAATTAATAGAACTAGTCATCCAATCTGATCCAACAAAACAATCTAGTCGGTAAGAAAGAACATTGAGCAATAGAGGAAATAACCGAGCACCAGTCGACCAACCACGCCAAGCATGACCAAGGAACACAGTTATCACCAAGCACCAGAGAATCGACGCCTTCATTCATCAAGCATTCTTCAAAGACCTAGCACCCCGGTAGCCATAGAAACTGAGCAACCAGTCTCCCAAACCGAGAAAGAGCTCCACCAAACCAAGATCAAAACAAACAATCTACCTTCAAAGACAAACATATTTTTGGTTGATAAAGGATTTCCAAGAACCCTAGGATGCTCCTGCATCAAACACCCCAGGTAAGAAATATTTTCTCATAAGGAAATCAGGAACACCTCAAGGGAATCATAACAGGTATGCCAAATCTATTCTTCAACCATATCTCCTCTTGTCCTTCATCCCAAGTAGTCTTCACTTCATTCACTGTCTCATGCAAAAAGTCCTTTTGCTTTCCACTTTGTTTACCCCTCCAATCAGCAATTGATAGCAACTGACTCTGACCACTACTGATCACATCAGTGCCTTGGTAAGGGTCATCCCTTCTAGACTCCTCAACCAACTTAGTATCATTTGCATCTCTCTATGTCACAAATTTCACCATCTATTGTACCATCTCTACCAAAAAGACCATCTATTTCTTGATCTCAACAAACTCTTCAGAGATATCATCCTCCTCCTTCAAACTAGACTTAACCAGGATAGGTTCATCAACCCTTTACTCCTGAGGTTTTTCATAAGGACAACACCTAATAACTCCACATCCCTTAACCCCATCTCCTGTAAAGGTATTATCTTATGCTAAGCTCCTTCATGCCTAACCACATAGGTATTAGCACAACCATCAAACAAAATATTTTTGTCAAACTGCCAGGGTCTACCGAGAAACAAATGAAAAGCATCCATAGGAAATATATCACACAGTATCTCATCATGGTAAGATCCAATCTAAAACTTAACCAAGCATTTTTCTTCAACTCTAACCTTAGAAACATCTTGTATCCAACTAATCTGATAAGGATTAGGATGTTTCCATCTTTCCAAATTCAACTTACTAACCATTTCATCTAAAATAAAGTTCTCAGAATTGCCACCATCAACTATGACATTACATACCTTATCCTTGCACTTATATCTGGTTCTAAACAAATTCCTTCTTTACACTAGTTCATGAACACATGTAGCTAATCTCCTAGTGATGAGTGTCTCACCTTTTTCTACAACATTCACAATATCTTCTTCAGCGGTCAGTGCAACCCTTTTATTAGAATGCTGCCAACTTCTATGACCAACTTCACCATAGTTATAACAAGTGCCTATCAAATCATTCTTCCACTTTCCTCTTTGTCTAGCATTCTTAGTAACTTGACCACTGCTAGATCCCACATCAGTCTTAGGATTCTCTGTCATATTTCCTTCAGCAACTGCTTCACCAGTTTTACCACATCGGTTCCTATTGTTCTATTTTCCTTCATACTTCTTATTCAGCTTCTCTTCAATCTTCAATGTCATCTAATAAGCATCACCGATTATTGTCATCCGCATAGTAAGTAACTATTCTTGAATACTAGGTCTCAAACCATAGACATACCTAGCAACCTTCTCTTTATCGACTTTAGAATGACTAGTCCTAATCAGGATTCTATAAAACTCCTCGATATACTCCTGTACCGATTTGTTAGTCTACTTTAGAGCTTTCATCATCTTAAACATGTCAAATTCATAATCCATCAGAATGAATTGCTTTTTCAACTTGTCAACCATTCGGTTCCACTTAGTGATCTTTTCTTATCCTCTTCTACCTCTTTCCAACTAAACTTCCCTCCACCAAATATTTGCATGTCCCTTTAATTTAGTCTTTGCAAATCTAACCCTATTAGGATCTTCTATTTCTTCATACTCAAAGTACTCATCAATATTATTGATCCAATCAATCAACTCTTCTGGTATAAGGCTTCCAGCAAATGCAGAAACTTCAATCTTAGGTCTTTTCCCAATCTTAGACATAGCTTTTAGAATTTGATTCTCCTCAGGATCTCTAGCTTCTTTGATAGTTTCTTCAAAATGGTCTTCCTCAAATTCATCATCACTATCCTCTTTTAAGGTAGGCTTCTTCTTTCTCAACTCCTCTTGAAGATCTTGTACTTGTTTTTGTAAGGCCCTAAAATCATCAATATTGAATTCTCCAGTAGCTTCCTCTTCTTCAGAGATCTCACGATTTCTCCTTAGAGGCATCTTCAAATCAAGATCTAGACATGAACACAAAAGATCCACTCAACTCCAATAGAAACAAAATTTTCTCTGATACCACCTGATGCAGTCAAGGCTGGTGGGTCCAATTAAGGATTGATCAACCTTGCAACCAAACCAATATGCAGCAAAAATACATAATAAAAACAACAAATCTGAAATCAAACAGAATTCTTTATTCATCAAATTACCGATTACATGCAATGTGTCAAGCTATAAGGCCTTCCCAATTACGGCCACTTACAATGCACGCAATAGTCTACAAGATCTCACAAGATCCAAATCCTTTCCCCAACATCAGCATTCAGCTAGCCCAGGTCTATAACATACAGCACACTGGTAGGCACCCAGGAAAGATATGAACTTGTACTCAAACTTCCAAGCAAACTTCCTGCTCCTAAGCTCACAGGCTACTAACCTTCCTTCTAAAAATCTCCTCCCCTAAAAAACTACCCAAGAAACCTATAAATAGTGATTCCCATCCACAAGTCAGCTGATGAAAAAATTAACCCTTACAAACAAATATTAAATGCTAAAACATCAGTCGACTCTCACATAGCCTTACAAAATAAATAAACTCTCAAAGATGGCCCCAAATGGTCATCAAATCCACATAGAAGAATGCAACACACTAGATCTAGGTCCCCACACATCCAACAGTCAATCCATAACTCAAGGAGCATGACCCAAATCAATGGAACTAGTCGGCCAATCCAATCCAACAAAACAATCCAGTTAGTAAGCAAGAACACTGAGCAACAGAGGAAATAACTAAGCACTAGTCAACTGACCATGCCAAGCATGACCGCAGAACACAATTATTGCCGAGCACCCCGGTACCATAGAAACTGAGCAACCAGTCTCCCAAACCGAGCGAGAATTCCACCAAACCAAGATAAAAAAAAACAATCAACCTTCAAAGACAAACATATTTTTGGTTGATATAGGATTGAAAAGAACTCTGGGATGCTCCTACATCAACCTCAGCCTCAATTTCAACCTCAACTTCAAGTTCCACCTCAACCTAGGCCTAAACCAAAACCTCAACCTAAACCTTGAAAACAACCTAAGAATAAAAGACCTAGGGAAATCTTGATCACCTTTCATGATTCTGAGACTATTAAAGCTCCTTATGGTCCCATCTACATTTATGCTAGGATTTCTACGATACCTACATTTGGTTTTCTTGTTGATCCTACATCCTTAGTCAATGTTATCACTGAAGAAAATATTTTTATGAAGAACTTACAATGTAATTGTTATGATACATCTAATGTGTGCATCCAAACTTGTAATGGTTTTCTCTATCCATCATTTGGTTCTATTAACTTGCCTATTGAACTTTGTGGTAAAATTGTGGACACTACCTTCGTTATTGTCCCTACTTCTAATCAGTTTCAAGTTAAGCTTGGTTTTCCTTGGTTGAATGTCATGCATGTCATTGTTTCTCCTATCCATAAGTGTATTAAATTCATTCATGATGAAGAAGTGAAGATAATTAATCATAGTTTATATCAACCTTCTAGGCCTGGGGACTATGCTACCCTTGACTTCTTTTGGCTTTCATTACCTAATTCATGTCCTTCTCGACCTGATAATATTTTTCACTCATATCAAGCCTATAAGCATCGCAAGACTATTGATTTAAGCATGCCTCATATGGATCTTAACCATGGTCTTTTTCCTACACCTTCTATACCTCCTTTATCCATTTCTTCTAGTTCTATTAATCAAACTCCTAGTGTTTCTTTTCAGCCTACTAAGAATCCTACTAATCCTCCTATAGAACTTGCGAAGGAACCGGTGGTTGTTCCTCTCAATTCTCAACAAATTTCAAACAAGACAAAACATAAATGATCTTCCAATGAACATCGTAAGAAGCTTCGGGCTCAAGCTAAGGCGCGTGCCTCTTTTCTTCAAATTTCTTTACCTTCTTTTGACCATCCTATGCCTGATGTGTTGGAAGAAGTTACTGTTAATAATGATGTTAAGATGAATGATTATAATGATTCTATTCGTATCTTAGATTCTATTTCAATTAATCTTCATGAAGAAGATACTATTGATGATCATAATGATGCTAATGATGAATATGAGACTATTGAAATTCATACTAATTTACCTAATATGCTTTGAACACAATTGATAATTACACCTAGTATCGAATATCACAATTCTCAAGAGGATCCTTGTTTGGAACTAGCTATTATTCCTACTGTGTTGGACATAGTCCCTGTTGCAAGTTTCCCACCTTCCCTAAATGATATGGACCGAGATGGGGAGATTAGGTGATGTGCTTAATTGTCTTGTCCTCCACGATATCCTTTTGTGTGTTTTCCTATTGTATTGTGTTTCTCCCGTAATGTGTTTGCTAAATATTTGTTAGATTCTTTTATACGGCCCTTGTTACTTTGTTGGTGCAAGGTGATAAAGGAATCGAACCTATTGTACTATTCCTCTATATGTATCTCTACTCTTCTATATGTTTTTTTCATGTTATGTTGTACCTCTGCTATTGTTCTTAAATTTTTTCCTTGTGTCATCCGCTTGGATTTGCAACTTGGTAGCACTGATTCTTTTTGGTCTCCATGTTGTGTTCCGAAAAGACTCCTCTTTGTAACTCTTGCATTTTATTTCCTCCATTGTGATTGTAGTTCTACTTTCTTTGGGGAATGATGTCAATTCATTTGCAATAATATCATATATATATATATATATATATATATATATATATATATATATATATATATATATATATATATATATATATATATATATATATATATATATATATATATATATATATAATCTTATGATCATACTAACCCCACAGTAGGTAGATCCCTTCTATGTTCGTTGTATGTTTATGTGGTATTTCCCTTGATTTGTCTTCTCTTGGGGGCATCTCGTAGTTGAAACGTAATCAATGGAGTTGTTTATGTTTCCGTTCAAGCTACTGCTCCTGTTAAAGTGTTAGCAATGACTTTAACATGGGGGCATACACTCTGCTCACTTTTTGCACACATGCACTTTCAAAATATTTTTCAAAACTGTTCTCCCTTTATGGATTATAGACTAATCCTTAAATCATGTATTTTTACCTTATATGATCTCTTGATCCCTCTAATTTTAATTTTCAAAGTTTTGATCCCTTAAGGTCAGAGGTGTCCTTAAGATTGGATCTCTCTTGTTTTGGCTTTACTCTTTTGGAATAAAATATTCCTGAGGGTGAATCCTTGATGGGTTGACTAGTGAGTAGCCACATTCACTAGGCGGTTCAACTCCATCTTTCCGATTGCATTATTTTCTTGTGTGATTTACAATGGGACATAAGCGTTAGAGTAATTAGTTAGCTTTATTACTCTTTCTTACTTAAGCTTTCTCTTAGGTACATTATAATTAATATCTTTATTAATTATAATGTGCAACCTAGCTTTTCTAGTTTTAGGGTTTTGTTCACCTTTATAGGTTGAACCTTGTATTGTTTTTTCATTAATTTTGGAATACAATTTCTCTCACACCGCTGAGATTTTCCATGCTCATGCTTTTTTGTCTTCTCTAGTTTTCTTTCAGCAACAGGTTATTTGCATGTAGGTGTTCTTGGCGAACTGTGAAGTTGGATTTCTCAACTTCTACATGGTATCAGAGCTTCCCTACTGCTACCTGTTTTGGTGTTTTTGAAGCAAGTTTTTTTTAGTTCTAGTATTCTCTGCAGGACGTTATTTTTTATTTCTTTTTTGCCTACAAAAAAGAAAAAAAATATTTTGGAGCATTTTGAGCAAAAACGGACGCCACCATTGCACTCAAAAGGTTCAGGAGAGTCAAAAATCATATACAATTTGCAGTTTTTGGCCACTATGGCATCTGGGAGAAAAATTTTGCCCTCCTAGGGCCGTATGGCTCGAAAATCGAGGCAAATTTTTTTTAAAAAAATCAAAAAGTATGTTTTTTAGGCATTTTTGGCCGTAGACGGTAGCACAACCAGTGCACCACCATCGCGCCACCCCGGCGCCACCACAGCTCAGCCTACACTCGGCCACGGCCAGTAGCGCAACCGCCACCCTCTGCTAGCGCAACGCCACCCAGGCACCACCCAGGAGCCACCTCCGCCAATGGCCCACCACCCCAGCCACCACACTGCCCATGTGCATAGGGGTGATGTCACCTACTGATGTCACCTGTCGAAAAGTTTTTCCGACCAGTTTCTAAATTTTTCTAGCAATTTTTCAATTTTTTTTGGCACACTATTTTTTTCTGGTGATGATGTCAACACAGGGCATGATGACATCATCGATAGGCTCGTGACGTGCAGACGGCCATCAATTTTTTTCTTAGGACTGGTTTTTTCTAGTGAGCTTCTTAATTGGAGGTTCAATTGGTTTTTTGGCTATAACTTGTGCATACAGTGTCCATTTTTTGAAAATGAAATATCGTCAGAAAGGTCTTTCCGAGATGGACATGATGATGCTAGTTTGGTTGTCTAACTTGGCCATTTGAGCTCCCATTTTTGGCATTGAAGTAGAGGCTTCAGTTTCCTCCCTCTCTGCATCTAGCATCTAGGTTTTCTTCTCTTTTTTTGTGCTTTCATAGTACTTTTGTTGTGTACGGGGGATAGTATTATACTTTGTGGGAGGGTGCTCTTTACTTTCTATAATTTACTTCAGAAAGACCCTTCTACTTCTTTCTTCTTTCTCTCAATGGTAGACTCTTTTGTTGCCTGCCTTACACCTCACAACTATCACACTTGGAAAGCATAGATGACCAGATTGCTTATGGCAAAAGGGTTATGGTCATGCCTCGATGCGGCTCAGTCAGTTCTATAGAGGCCTTATGAGGCTCTTATGCACAGAAATAGGATGGATGAGGCAATGGGCCTCATTGCAATGAACATTTCAAATGGGTTATTGTTCCACCTAGATGGTTTGACCACACCCAAGGCTATGTGGGACAAGTTTTCAACCTTGTTTGGCACAATGAATCAGTTTAGGGTTCTACAGATAGATGTAGATTTCACCTCCTTGGTACCTAAATCATTCACTAGCATTGAGGACTTCTTGATGAAGTTCAAGTCTCTTCATTCTATTTTACAAGTTGCTGGAAAGATGAAGTCAGATGATGAGTGTATCTTTATGATACTCTCAAAGCTTCGTGGCCCTTATCATATTTTCACTTCTACCTTCTACTCCACTATGGATGCACTGGGTGCATGACATGTTATGCCCTCTTTTGAGATCTTCTATGATAGGTTGACTCATGAGTAGTCCAAGCTCAATCAGATGGACTCACTTATAGGTTCACAATCACAAGAATTTCTTGCCAAGACACCTTAGGATACACAGAAGTTGAAGCTGAAGCAGACATCTGATTCCTCTTCTTAGCACTCTACTGGCCCACCATCTTCTTCTAAGAAGGAGAAACAAAAGACTGAGAGCCCTTCATGTTCCTATTGTCAAAAGGGGCCTCATGATGAGTCACATTGTTTTCAAAAGAGATTTGATGGCTATGAGAAACAGATTGCAGATTTGCAAGCTCTCCCTTAGAAGAGCACTATTTCCTCTCCATCCTCTTCCACCTCACAGGGGTCTGCTTTTCAGTCTTCTACCTCATCTTTGACATTTGGATAGGATTTTGGATAGGGTCATGCATTACAGGCTTTCATTGCATCCCCTTCATAGGTCCCTTGGATACTGGATTTTGGTGCATCTCACCATATGGCATCTTCTCCAGAGCTCTTCTCATCTATTGAGGCTTCTCCTATTCCTCACATTCTCATGGGGAATAACATTGTTATGCCAGTTTGTGGGAAAGGTTTTTTATGCATTTAGGATGGCACATTCAATGATGTATTGTATGTTCCATCTCTATCTACAAACCTCCTCTTGATTTATCAGATTACACTTAGTGGGTTAGGGAAGACAGTTGAGTTCACGCCAGATTCCATCTTCATCCAGGATAGTGTGACAGATGGCATTGTTGCTATAGGGATAGTTGATCATTCCACCCATCTCTACACCTTCTCACACTTTGGTCCACCATCTCCATCATTAGAGCACAACTCTCCTCTTACGCAAAAGCATCATGTGGGATAGTCAGGTCACTTGAACCTCTATGTTGTTCCTGAGACCACCTTTGTGACTACCTCACCTCATCTTGTTGGGGTTTCTTCTCTTCAGCAGGACTCTTCTTCAGCACTACTAGACCCTCCAGCTCCATTCATCGAGCCACTAGGTGCAGTTGTTGAGGATTCTACAAAGCACACTCTTCTCCTCTCTCCTGATAGTGTCTGCACACCTGTCATACCACCTACACTGGGGATTCCCTTTCAAGATCCTCATGTCTACTCCTTTGAGCATCAGCTCAGCCTTCCAATGACACCTCATCTTTCAAGGGTACCTCTTCAGTGTTCACTATCTCTCACTCCATTGTATTGGAGTCATAGTGGTTCATTCATTATTCTAGGGGTTCTTTCCTTCTGGGGGGGCTTTGGAGCCCGGACCCTCTCTCATGGGGGGGTTGGCAGCATGCATTGTACTTATGGCTTTGAGAGAGTCTCTTGAAGTCATTTTTTGTCTTTTGCTTTCTTTTTTATCTCTTTTTGGAGAGGAGTTTTTCCCACTGGGTTTTCTCCTTTGTCTCCGGTTTACAAAGATTTCCTTGTATTGGGTACCTGATCGGGCCTTGTTGCTGGGACCCATTTCCTGCTTTCATAGCTATGCTAGGTTAGCTTACCTCTTGAGCTTTGCTTAAGGGGGGGTGTTAGAGTAATTAGTTAGCTTTATTACTCTTTCTTACTTAAGCTTTCTCTTAGGTACATTATAATTAATATCTTTATTAATTATAATGTGCAACCTAGCTTTTCTAGTTTTAGGGTTTTGTTCACCTTTATAGGTTGAACCTTGTATTATTTTTTCATTAATTTTGGAATACAATTTCTCTCACACCGCTGAGATTTTCCAAGCTCTTGCTTTTTTGTCTTCTCTGGTTTTCTTTCAGCAACAGGTTATTTGCATCCAGGTGTTCTTGGCGAACTGTGATGTTGGATTTCTCAACTTCTATAATAAGTTCTCATTGGGCGAGGCAATCACACCCTTTTCTCTCTTTTTTCTATTGATGTCTCTCTTATTTTAATCTTGGGGTTGACAAAGACTTGAGTCCCTAGGGGCTTGAGGATTGCTTTGTCCCTTTGATTTCAATAAGATTTTCTTTTTCTTTATGATCTCCTTTACCAAGAGTTTGCATCGACTCCATACTCTTGCTAAAGTGGGGGCTAAATGTATCATCAGAAAATGGAAGCACTTCCATTTAGGACTAGTTTAGCCCTCCGAGTAAGTAGTTTGGGGTCATCTCAAATGCCTTGAATGGTTCTTTGACTTGGATCTGGCTTTTTCCCATGTCCTGCCTTATTTTCCAATTCTTTCCTGCTTGTTTCTAGCATCTGCTCTGAGAATTTGAGGCTCTTGACCTCAGGTTCAGGTCGACCTCAACCCTGACCCAGGGTCCAAATTTCAAAATCTGAGGATTTCTAAATATTGGGTTTCAGAAAGATTTATTTTCCCACTTCCGGGTCAGCTGTTTCGGGCTTCGAAATGGTAAACTCTCAAAATATATTTAATTTAGGTCCACTCCTAGGGGTATAGACCTAATGGGAATTTATTTCTCATATATCGGCCTCTCTAGAAGTTTGTGTCCTGGACTAGTATATAAGGAATCCTTCTCCTCTCATTTCAAATCCATCAAGTAATCAAGTGATCAAGAAGCAAGCAAGAAGGAGAAAGGAAGTATTCAAGAATTTCAAGTATTCAAGCCTTCAAGCATTCAATTGAAGGATTCAAGCTCTATGGAGCCCTCTTGTTGAATATTTCTCCATTCATATCTATTCAAGCTTCTTCCTATTCCAAGATCCATTCAAGATTGGTGTTGAAGATCTAAAGGAAATTGATTTGAGGCAACCTACAATTCTATATCTATTTGGAGCATCCATACTTATGGATTCAAGGATTTGAATCCTCCACAAAGGTTTCAACATAAGCAAGGTGAATTGTTCCATTTACTTTGTTTATTACTGCAATTTCAATTCTATTTCAAGGTTAATTCCAAAACTAGGGTTTCACCAAGGCAAGCCCCCCATCCAAACAAAAAAACCATTTTTCTTGTAGGTGCAAGTGCAGAACATTGAATTATAGAGCAGATTCAGATACCCTTTTCAGAAAAATTTCAAGATCCGTGAACATAATTTATGTTGGAGCAGCATGGGTCAAGGTCGACATAAAGGGGTCAAGGTTGACCTTTATTTAGGTCAAGGTCAACTTGACATAAAAAAGAAAAATGTTTATGGGTTTTCTTTGTCTCTGTGTTTCTGTTTCTGTTCCAGTTGCAAAATTTCTAGAAACTCAGTACAAACACCCGAAAACATCAATTTCCAGATCTGTTATACTTTGAGTTTAGTATTTGTCTTCAATTCATTTCAATTAGGATTTTAATACTCCTTTCCAAAATGGAATGTAAGATTTTCCTCTTTCTTCTGATTACTAATCGATTGATTCATTTATGCATTGACCATTTTCTTGTGGTTAACCAATTTGGATCTTTCTTTTGGGAATTTGGGGGTTAAGAAGAGATCTTACCTTCCCCAACTCCTTCTACACATAGAGATCATTTATTTTCTTTACATTTTGGTATACACACATTTTAATATCTTACACCTTCCTAGGCATCAATTTTCTTCATATAAACAAAACCATTTAAACTAAGATCAATCCCATCTGAGAAATAAAAGGGGACAAAAGACCATTCCTTGAGAAAGAAAAGGGAGCACATTCACTACCTTGAATATTGAATAAAAAAATAGAGATGAATGAAATCTCTAATAAATATGCTATCGCAAATCCAACTCTCCTTGCCTGTAGCTAATGCAAAATATTGTTTGTGCAGTTGAAAATATACAAAATCCTTCAATCCCCACGTGCAGAAAGACAAAATATAATTTTTCACATTAACTACATTTCTCAATCCTTTCTGTGGGAAAGCTTAGTTTGCCTAAAATATTGATTGATTGATTTTAATTTTTAATTAATTAATTTTAATTTTTAATTAATTAGTAATTATGATAAATATTATATTATAGGTGATGTGTATTATATAGACATTGGTGTTATATTGATTTTTTCTTAATTATTTTTTAATTTATAAAGATAATTAAAATGGTTTTGGCTAGGAGTTTATATAGGCTCAAGCGGCAAACATTCTCAGTCTAGTGTTCTTTATAATGTATCTCAATCAGGGAAATTTTTCTAATGATTTAAGCTTGAATTCTAATTCTATTTTGTAACTTTATTTTATAATTTGATATTTAGGAGAGATTTTAATGTGTCTTTGGAAGACTATGACTATCTCTATAAATTAAAATTATGTTCTTGAGAATGAGTCACTGTCATTGGTTAAGTATAACTTGATCACTTCCAAGATTGCAAAGGTATCTTTTAAAAAGTCTTGTATGGACGTGTATTTGTCTATGATCAATCTAGACAATTATACAATATTGTATGATGTCATTTGTGCATATAATTAAGTGTGTATCTTAGCTATGCATATGCACAACTGAGTCTTTGTTTCCCTCATTTTAATGTTCCAACTCTATATCACATATTCATTTCTTAGATGTTATTTGAGATTCAAAATTTTGTAACCCAATAGCTGACTGAAGTCGCCAATTTCTTGTTTGACCTCTCATCACTGCACCATTAATCATGGAGTCAACAATTTATTGTTTGAATATGTTTAGTCCTTTATGATGTTAGCCTATTGTGGACAAGCATTACTGGTCATGAAATGGAACTTCAAAGTATATAATTATATATATTATGTTATCAAATGTTATTATAAAGGAGTAATAATCAATCATTAATTTAGTCATTTTTGTTTGAGTGACTAATTATTTAGTCATTTATTTGGTCATTTATTCAGTCATTTTTAGTTGTCTGACCTTGTGACTATACCCAATGAAAAAATTAGTCATTTATACTTGTGAATTGCAAAAAATTAGTATAATTTGATCAGTTTTAGTCACGTGATTAAAAAATTTAGTCACATGACTAAAATTTTTAGTCACGTAGTCACATATTTACCTAGAATGTACTAGTGCTGTGATCTTTTCCTCAAGCTATTAGGCTTACCACAAATAGGACCAAATCTCTGATACCAATTGTTAGTATTATTAGGTGCAAGATTACTGAGAGGGGGGGTGAATCAGTAATTTAACATTTAAACTTTTCATAAACCATTCAATAAATTGCATCAATTAACATCCATTGCATGAATAAAAAAATCAATGAATATAAACATCCACAACCATCCAACATAGTAACACCAATACTTTTCTCATTGAAACCCAACTGGGAAAAACCATGTATGGGGATGGCACCTACAAATAATTTTGCACTCTTCTAAAGTACACTTGGTTAAGAGCTTAGGCCTTTTAGGAGCTTACAAATTCCCAATTAAGAGAAAGACCCTATTAGGAGCCACCCGATTAAGGGATTTACCTCTAGCCCTATTAGGAGCTTTACCCTATTATGAGAAACCCTAATTAAATATTCAATTGGTTAAAGGATTTAAAAATTAGATATGTTAGAGTCTACCCAATTAAGGGATTTATCTTGATTAAAATTTTAGGAATAAACAAGTTAAAGTGATCTAAGAAAGTAGCACTTATCCTCTACTAGTACAAATCTAGTTCAAGACCAATCTCTTATTCGCATGCAGAACATCCAAACCCTTCAATCACATAACTACATTCATGATCTTTCTCTTCCACACAATCACACTTCTCATAATACATCAGAAATGATATATAAAACATTTTACAACCTAAGGCAAAAAAAAATCCCTAATTACATTTGAATTACACCTTAGATCTACCAAAATGTATTACCAAAACCAAATCCATTGATTACAAGATCTGTCTGATCACCATTTCAAACCACACATCTATTTGATAAAGAAAATTCAAACCACATCACACTTTCCAATGCACAACTTCAAGAAATTCAATAATAATGATCATGAAAATTCCAAATCATCATTCCACATCCATATTTCACATCACTGCGATCCTTGGAACACATAACCACTTATCACAACATGATACAACATTACCAGTTGAGGATCTGACTGATTGTTCTAAGAACTTCATTTACTTTTCATTGAGTTATCTTCCATCCATTGTAACTCTATCTTCGGGTCACCAATCATGGTGTGGTCACAATATAAACCCCATGACATATTCAAGATAACATATCCTAAATCACAACACCTAAATCCAAACCTATTCAACACAATCATCAAATCATTCCTCCTTGGCTACATCTTGTTCTTCATGTTGACCTGTCAACCTTCAATCAATCATAAGTCACAATATACCTATGATAAAATTGTGCACTCATGGATACAACATCTAGAAACATCACTTAGTATTTCATTATGATTGCATGCTCCAACTCTTAGCACAACTCTAGATCCAACCTTTTGAACATACATCAACATAACAGGTAAACTACCAGCCAACAAGTACTAAGTTGACATCAATGACAACATCATAACTAATCAACCTAACATCATATCTACATCAAACTCATACCATAGCATACTCAACTTATCTCTATATCAGGTATGCCAATAGAGAGGAGGGGTGAAGAGAGAGGTGTGTTGGAATATTGTGCAAATATGTGCTTAAGATTTGTTTGATATGTGTTTTCATTGATGTCAACATATTTCTCTATTTGTGATAGTGTTGCAGTGAAGTTTAGTGATTTCATTTGTTTGGTGTAGATTTTATATTAAAGGTCAGATTTTTTAGATTTCAGAGTTTTTTAGATTATATATAGTTAATTTGGTTCAAATTTTAGAGGTTTGCATGAAGATTTGGGTGAGTCTTGTGTATTTGTGTTGTGATTGGTTTTTCAGTTATTCAGAGGTAAGAGAGTGATAATATTTTTATTTGTATTTCTCTGCATTGTAATATTTTTCTTTGCATATTTGGTATCATTTTTGGGACATCGATGTGTATCCTCAATTCAAGTGGTTCATGATTTGGAGGCCTGTAAGTGATTTTCTAAATTTGACAGTCTTTACTATTAGTGTTGTTGATGTTTGGTATAATGATGATGGTGCTTCCAAAATTTGTGTTAACATGGATATTTTGTGGTAATTCATGATGCTTGTGGATGTTTCTAAATCATGTGCTTCTTGTTTTGTTGGTCTACATTGTTTGATGTTCTCATAAGTTGTTCTCATAAGTAGTTATTTCAGTCAGTGTATTGATGTTCTTCATGTTCTTGGCCGACTTGATGATTGTAGTGTGTTGTGGATATTTTAGGAGTAATTCATGGAGGTGTTTCATATTCAAGGATGAATATTTTGGTTCATTTCGTGTCTTAACTGACATTTCTTAGTCCACATTTAATATTGTATTGTGCGTAATTATATTTTCATAATTAGGTGGAGAGTGTTGAGTCGACCTTGTTGATTTTTCCAAGGTTGATGATGTGTATAAATAAATGTAATATTATTGTATTCATCTGTGGATGTGTGGATTAGAAAGAGGTGGGAATTTGTGTATGTGAAATGAAGGTATACATTTTTTGAAGGTAGTGAATAAGTGTCAAAAAGAAAGTTGCATTTTCTCTTCAATGGAATTGATCCAAACATAATGAAGATGATATTGTATAGTTCATAATCAATGGATGTAATCCAAATTTTTTGTAAGGAAGTGAGCCTTACTTGGTCAATAAGCCTTTATCTTTTGAGTGGTGAGATCTAAGAAATGTGCCTGAATGCATATAAATTCCCATTGTAATACTTCTAACAAGTTATGATACTTCTAATAGAGTATATCATATTGTGGGTTCATCCCCACTGTGGTTTTTCCCTTGACCGGATTTCCACCCAAAAAATATTTGTGTTATGTGTGTTCATGTTGTGTGGTTAATTTATGCTTTCATGGTTAATTATCAGATCTGAAATTAAGGTTGAAGTTTTGTAAGTTTCATAAGTTGTGGGAAAATTGATTCACACCCCACCCCCACCCACACACCCCCTCAGTTGTTTGGTTCCCTATTTAAATCAATTGGTATCATAGCCTAGTTCCTCTGAGGGAATCTTAACCTCTTGAGGTGATCTAGGATGATAGATTACAAGAAGGATAGTGAGAGATTTATGGTACAAATTAATCTCTTTGGGAAGGTCACATGGAGTGTAATTTGAGATGCATAAGTGAATAATTTTGGGAGATAATTGAGAAGTGTGTATGTAAAAATCATACCTGTTTATAAGACACAACACATCAGTAAAACATTATTGAGTAATGACAAAAAATATTGATTAATCAGGCAATTTACTACCTTCTAGTAGACGTGAGTATGGTATTCTCAGAATTTAACCGAGATCAGTGACAATGCAATGCCTAAACAAAGGATTTGAATGCAAAACTTTGAAAATGATTGCAAGATTAATCTATCTTTTTGGATTTTCAAATGCAATAAGAATGTAATCTAGATGAAAACTGATCTAAAATATGGTATCAATGAAAATGAATCTAAGCTATGGATGCAACAACAAGACAACAATGGTTAGCAATGAATCTCAAAAAGTTGCACAATCTCAATAATTCGACAGTATAGCGATGCTATTCTCCAAATTGCACATGGTTTGATTCTCCAAATTCATGATCATTTGTGAAGGACTAAGGCTTTTTTATATAGAAATCCAAGGTTTCAAAACTCATGGAAAAACCAAAAATCACTCCCTGATAAACTCAGATTGATTGGTGAGTTATCAGGAAATTAAAAATAGTTACCTAGCAAAATCATGCAAATCAACTTTTTAACTCATAATTAGAAGTTGAGATCACTCCAATCTTCTTTTCAAGTAATGATCACATTTTGAGTTTGGAAAGTTAACAAATTGAATTCAATAGTTGATTTTGAGTTTAACTAATCTTCTAATTTTTAATTGATTTATTTAATATTCATGTGTTTTATTCTCAACTTAACTGATTTTATCAATTAAATAACTGATTTATGGGTCAATCAATAATTTAATCAAACTTTATCCAAGATTAAATCATTAAATTTGACAATTTCATTTTAATCAAATAAATATTCAATCGATTATTTTTAGGAATTTTGATTTATTGTCAAATAAAACAATATTAATTAAGAATAATGTCAATTAAATCTAATTAAAATAATTAAGTGGCTAAATGAAGTTTAATTAATTAAATATTTAACATATTCAATCAGTTGCACTTAGGAAAAATAAAATAATATCATTTATTGCCAAATAATATATTAATCAAAGATAATTAAGATAGATTAGGAATATTTAAGGATATTCCCCGATGGAGAATTAGAATAGGATCAATTAGGGTTTTGGCCATTTGATGTGCCTTAGGTTAGGACTTTAGGGTTGATTTTGACCGATTTGTCGATGTAGGAGGTCAATGGTACTGAAGCCCATTTTGGGGGTATTACATTTTGCCTCTCTTTAAATTATTGTGCGAAGCATAGTGGTTCAAAGATAAATCTATTTTGGTGAGATCCAGACTTAGTTATGTGATGGAGAAACTAATCCTGAAATATTAACTGACTCTGAGACAAAAATCAATTGAAATATTTGAAGATGTTGATTCAGGTCTTGATTGACCGAAGAATCAAGATGATGTTAACAATATCAACAATGAACCTGTGATTATGAAGAAGTGATAAAACACCTAATTATGAACCTATGATTACGAGGAATTGATTGTCTTGACTCCAGACCTGATTGTCCAAAGGAATCCAAAGGATGCCAAATTTGAACCCTTCAGTTATGAAGAATCAAGGAAATAACACAACTAAATTGATGGTTACGAAGAGCTGATATAGTTTACAAGATTGAGAGAATACTAGATTGATATGGATTTTGATGAATCTGATATGCCCCAAGCGACGAGGACTTTGGATGAGTCAATAATTAGACATAGTTGTTGTCTTAATTGAAGAAATTTTGAAAAAGACAGATTTGATTAATCGTTAATGATATAGAATACCATGCCCCCTTCGGGATTAAAATTGAAATATGGCAAGAAAGTCAACTGGAATGATTAGAAGTAATGTAATCGATTGTAGAAGTGGTTATGCATTTCTTAGAGGTCTTATCGAAAAAGTTTGACTAGGTTTGACCATGAGTTGACCATGGTTGACCAAGTTGAAATTTGGAAAGTTTGATGTTAGATTATCAGATAAGTTGAATTCTAAATTTATGTGATGTTTTGAAGGTCAATTATGCAAGTAGTCGGTCGTCCTGGGTCCAAAATTTTAAATCACAATTTTTCCAATATAAACGATCTTAAATTTTAATTTTGATCCCGAAAATGGATTCAAAACATTGAAATTAGCTAGGGGTGTAATTTTCATACAAAATAGAGCACTTTGAAAACTTAGGTCAAAACCTATATAAGACAAGAAAGGGTCATTTTCAAATCATTTGAACCTTTTGACATTCAAGATTCCGTGGAGCCCTCTAAGAGAAAATATGGTGGTCTCCATGTCTTCTCACCGTTTTGAGCAATCCAGGCGATATCAGCAACCATGATAGTACGAGAACCCAATAAGTGGACCTTTTAGCTTCTTTTGAATCATTTAAACACATTTTGAATTGCATTTTTAGGATCTTTATCTCTTTTTATGAATTTTTAACTTTTTATTCATGGGATGTCATATGACAACTGGTGCAATTTTGAGAATATCAAACATCGTGCTGAATTCAAATCATGAAAAGACATGCAACCTAGACTAAATGCAAAAATGCAAATGAAATGAAAACCTAGGACTTAGTCACTGATCATATATCAATCTTTATCATCACTAAATATTTTTAGGTAACATCGGATAGTCGATACAAAGTCCATTGGTGAGACAACCATGAACATATGAATATTGACTTTTAGTTGGAAATGTCAGATTTAGATATAAGAACCAAGGCACAAAAGCCAGGATGACCTAAATATCATGTCCATTTTGATATAGAAATTTGTATAAGCATCAGAGCATAAACGATGTGATGACCTAAATACACCTTGCATGCAAACACACCAAGCAGTTGAGAGATCATCCTTGTTCCAATGTGAATTACCCGTAGTGACCCTTTATCGTTCACGTCCTTGGGTAATGTCGTATTTCATAGTAGAAATAAGAAATCACTCAAAAAGACAAAGTTAGACCTAACCTCCCTAAAGCATCTGAGTATCAAAGGTCTAGGTACACGTGGCCATCCAATTATGATGGAGGCACTTATAGTGGACACCAATTCAATCCAGAGTTTCTAGGGGGATTAGATGTTTACTTACAAACATAAAACAAATAAAATATTATGCCCCCAGTCATTGCTCTTCTAAATCCTGTAAAAGAATACCATTGACAAGCTTGAAAGGACACAATATGCAAAAATATCAATGTGAACCAGTCAGCATACAAGAAGATGAAAGCATGTTGCAGAGCTTGTTTTTTTGTAGCTGTGTGTTTGTTGGTATTATTGTTAGGTGCAAAATCCTTTTCTGGTAGGGAGATAGACTGAGTGACTCGGATAAAAGCTCTGGAAGGACCATGACTAGATATGACTCATCTGAGATAGTTGAGGGATTTAGGATATGACACTCATTTCCCCGAAGTTGAGAACATTAATAGGATGCAAACTTTTTGTTGCTTGGTGCACAGACTGACTTTATTGAAAATAGAATGCGAAAGAAAATAAGGAGATATGTACAAACTAAAGCAAGACTGAAAAATGGGAAAAATACCAAGATTCCTTTAATAGATGGAGCATTGTGTACAAGTGGCGCTCATTTACCGGGTTTTCACCATCTTGGAAAAGATTCTATTTTTTCTACCAAGGTGCTTGTTTACTAGGTTTTCACCAAGGCACTTTTTCTTTTTCTTCTTTTTTTGTATTTTTCATCTTTTAAAATTTTTTTTTGTATTTTTCCATTTTTTGATTTGTTTTGTTAAATTACCAAGGTGCCTATTGCTAGGTTTTCACCATGATGATCATTTTTTTAGGACTTTTTCCAATTTTAATACCTTTTTTAGGACATTTTCACAGACTGAATGTCTTAGGCATAGAATTTCTTCATATGGAGAATGTTGATTGGTTCTCCTTCAATCATTGAGATTTGATAGGCTCTGGAGCCAAAATTAGCAGTGATAAAAAAGGGACCCAACTAGTTGGGTTCATACTTCCCCTTGTGTCCTCAGTGGGATTGATTTTTAGTGTTCTCTCTCAAGACTAGATCACCAACCTGAAATTCTTTGTGTCTAACTTTCTTGTTGTAGCCTCTAGAAATTCATTTCTAATATACTCTGAGATGATCATACGTAGCTTGATTGCGCTCATCTAGTAGCTCTAGTTCTTGTAACCTAGACACTATGTAATCATCATTAGTTACCAGACCATGCATTCTGATTATGGGTGATGGGATTTCAACCTCTATAGGAAATACCACTTCAGCCTCATATACTAAAGTGAAGGGAGTAGCCCTATTGGGCATTCTTATGCTTGTTCTATAAGCCTAGAGAGATGGATTTATCATTAGGTTCCAGTCTCTTCCTATTTTGTTGAATGTACAATGCAAGATATTCAATAAGTTTTGGTTGGATGCTTCAGCTTGTCCATTCCCTTGTGGATAGTAAACAGATGACCAGTGCTGAGTGATCTAGAATTTGGAACATAAGGAGTCTAGGTCCTTTTTCTTGAATTGGCCTCTATTATCTATGATGATGGAGTGTGGTATACCATACCAACAAATGATGTAATTCAGAATGAACATAGAAATTTGTTTTCCGGTTACTTGTGTCAATGGAACTACTTCAACCCATTTTGGGAAGTAATATGTTGTTGTGATTATATGGGTGTGACCATTTGATGAATGTGGATATATGGCTCTGATGAGATCAAATGCCTATTGTTGAAAAGGCCATTGTGTTGTGAAGGGAATCAAATCTCTCCCTGGCGCATGAATCAAGTTACCATGGACCTGGCATTTCTGACAATTCTTAGCATATTTCACGACCTCTTTCTCCATATATGGCCAACAGTACCCTTCCCTAATAATTTTTTGAGATAATGTTAGACCATTGGAAAGTGATCCACAAATACCTTCATGGACTTCCTCTAATGCGCATTGTGACTCTTCACATTCTAAACATCTAAGTAGTGTACCATCCAAACTTTGTTTGTATAGATCATTACCAATGATGACATACCGTGATGTGTTTTAGATAAGGTAGCATTTTTCATGATGGTTAAAGGTATCAGGAATGATTTGGTCTTGAAGATAGGATTATATGTTTTTGTAGCGGGAGGAATCATGACCAACAACAGTGTAGATCATGCGAGTTTCTAGACAATCATAGGTAGGGAATGATAGTCCTTCCACCAGGAACTCATAGCATAGCTCATGTTTGGGCTGTTGTAGAAGAGATGATAGCATTGCCATGGCATCAATAGCCTTGTTCTGCATTCTAGATATCTATTCAAATATTATAGAAATGAAGTACTTCTTTAGATCATCTACCATGCACTTGTATGGAATAAGCTTTTCATATTTTTTTTAATACACATCATTGACTTGGTGAATAACCAATTGGGAGTCTCCATGAATGTGCATTTTTGTTACTTTCCATTCTATTGCTATTTTCATTCTATTTAACAAGGCTTCATACTTTTCTATATTGTTGGTATAAGGGAATTTGATTCTGAATGCTTTTGGAATAGAGTAACCCTGTGCTGTGATGAACAATATACCAGCTCCAGATCTATTTTGTTTATAAGATCCATCAAAGAATAAGTGACATGTTCTGGAAGATAGGTGCATGATAGAGGAATCAATAAATTCCATTTGCATTGGTTGGTCATCCAACATTGGAGCCTTAGCTAGTTGTTCTGCAATGACTTGTCCTTTGATGGATTTTCTTTCAACGTACTCAATGTCAAATTCGCTCAGTAGCATTACCCATTTTGCTAATCTACTTGTATGAGAAGCTTTGCTTAACAAATATTTCAATGGATCAATCTTTGCTACTAGTTGTGTGGTATGAGCTAACATGTAGTGTCTCAATTTCCATAACACAAAGATCATAGCTAGACATGCCTTCTCTATCATAGAATAGTTCTATTCATAAGCCACCAATGTTCAACTGATATAGTAGATAGCTCTTTCCCATTTATTCTCATCATGTTGTGCCAACAATGCCCCTAGTGATGTGTCTATTGCAGAGACATACAATATTAATGGCTTTCCCTAAATAGGAGGCATGAGAATTGGTGGATTTGCTAAGTATTGCTTGATATGATTGAAATGCTTTTCACACTCCTCATTCCATGTAAAGGTCACACCTTTATGTAATGTCTTTTTGAAAGGTTGTGATATATCTGCTAGTTGAGATATGAAGCGTCTGATGGATTGCACCCTTCCTTGTAAGGTTCACATTTGACTTATGTTCTTAGGAGATTGCATCTTTGTGATTGCTTTGACTTTTTTTGGATCTACTTCAATACCTTTTCATTGAAACAATGTACCCTAGAAGCTTTCCTAAAGTGACACGAAAGGCACATTTCTTAGGATTTAATCAGAGACTAAATTTTTCCATTCTATCTAGTATTGTACCCAAGTCAACTAGATGTTCAGATCATTTCATTGATTTAGCCAAGGTTTCATCAACATAGTCTTTCATATTCTTATGCATCATATCATGAAAGATAGATGTCGTAGCTCTTTGATAAGTAGCACAAGCATTCTTAAGACCAAATGGCATTACATTCCAATAGAAAGTACCCCATGCACAGGTGAAAGTTGTCTTCTTTTGATCTTTTAGAGCTATCTTTATTTGATTGTATCTAGAGTATCCATCCATTAAAGAGTAGATTTGAAATCCCACAGTCATGTCCACTATCATATCAATGTTTGGTAGTGGAAAATCATCCTTAGGGCATGCTTTGTTTACATCTCTAAAATCTATACATACTCTGATAGATTTATCTAGTTTTGATACTAGAACTATGTTTGAGATCCATTCTGCATAATCTATGACTTAGATAAATCTGGCTTTAAGCAATTTATCTAGCTCAGCTTTGACAAGGAGTGCAACATGAGGATGCATTTTATGCAACTTTTTCTTGATTGGTTTTACTCCTGGGGAGATAGAGAGATGATGCATGATGAGATTAGGATCCAATCCTATCATATTTGAATATTTCCATGCAAATTTTATCTTCTTTTTTGTCAAGAATTCAGTGAATTTATTTTTTCTTCCTCCGATAGAGATTGTGCTACATGAATTAACTGAGGTTCTTATGTTGCGCCTAGATTGATAGGCTGAGTTGGTTCTATCAAAATTGGAGATCTATCCTTTAAATGACTTGGAAGGACATCGAATATTTCATCCTTAGGCAACTCGGAGAGGTTTTCACCTTCGGATACATCTTTTGTTTTTACTATTTTTGGTTCTAAGACTGCCACATAGTGGTTTTCACTCTCAAAACTTTTTTCTTTTTGCTTTTATTCTTTTGAATAAGATATTTGATATCCAAGTCTATCATGTTGACACTAGGTTCACTGATGGAAGTCATCATGGGTTCCACTATGTTTAGGTAGCATGCGAGAGCGTAGTCAGTTCAGAAAGTATAGATGTCTTGGCTTGGATCATTGGATGTTTGGTCAATAAGCTCGAGATGTTGAATGGTAAGTGTAGGAAAGGATTGGCTGATAGTGTTTACATATACAATGTTGTCTTCATTGGCTCCAATCCGACTCTCAAATTCAAAGGTGATATTACAACTCAAGATATTCAATTCATTAAGTGTCTCAACATCATCATTGGATCATGCATTAGTAATAAGTGAATCAAACTCATGAGGTCTGTCATGTCATTCTAGACTCACATCAAGTGTAGGTGTGTATTGGTGAATGACATCAATATGTTTATCTATGATAATGTCCTCTTCTTCTGGTTCTAGAATGACTCCCCATTCATAGTCATTAGATTCTTCATCGGAATCTCTAGGAAAATGAAGAACATGTGTAAAATCAAGATGAATCTCCCAAGAAGGGTTGCCTTCAAAATCTGAGCAGAATTCATACTCATGGGGATCTATCTCAAAATCACTAGTGTGTCCCAAATGTTCATCTATTATGAGAGGTATACCTTCTTCTTCTTTTTTATTTTCAAGATCAGTTGGTTCTTGTGTTACGAATGTCTCTTATGTGCAGTAGTAGGCTCTTGTGTGTCTACCATGTTGATTCTCTCTTTAGGTTTCTTTTCATTCTTAAGAAGGTCTAAGATGTGTTGAGTTATACATTCATAAGGAAAAACATCAATTTTTTCTAAATCATCATCGTCTGAGTGTTGTGTTTCTTCCTTTGGCTGAGTATCCATTTCTGGTTTTATCTGTTCTATGACATGTGTAGAGTTTCCACTGAGATGGAAAGTTTCTTCTAATAACTGATGCCAGTAGTATCTTTGGTTATTCTCCCATGGTGTTCAATGGGTTTGATGATGCCTTTGCCTCTTGTTCCTAAAGGTCCCTTTCTAGTGTATCCCATTTTAGACATTAGTTTGTGGCCTGGTCCATATGATTTTGAAATAATCTTAGATAATTTAGAGTCACACTTTTGAACTGTTTGTGATTGAGACTCATCTTTGTACAACCAAGCTAATATATCATCTTCCTCATCTAATTCTTGTTTGGATACTTGCTTTGTGATGAAACTCCCATCAAAGATAACCTGAGGTTATTTAGTTGTAGATTTCACTTTCTTTGAAGGTTGTCCATAAGACTTAGGTGAAATCAGGAGAGATGTGAGAGATAGTACTTGTTCCATTGTGTATTCTCCCATGGCTGTATCTTTGATCTTGATTTCTTTTTCTATGTCCTCCATTTTAGATGTAGATGCTATGTCAACTTGTTTAGTAGAAGACTCTCTGTTGTGTGGGACAAGCTTGTCAACACTTTCCTTCAAAGCATTGCAAGATGTTGACATGTCTAAAGGTATAGTGACCTCTACTCCATCATAGGGAAACTTGACACATTGGTGGTACATTGATGGAATAGATTTCATTTCATGAATCCAGGGCCTTCCTAAAAGGATGTTATAGGCCATCGGGAGATCTAGTACTTGACAAGTGATATCTCTAATGATAGGTCTCATTCTGATAGGTAGCACAATGACTCCTTTGGAATTCCTTTCTTGTTCATCATATGCTTTTATGGTTATCTTCTTTTTAGGGTCAATAGAATCTTCTAACAATCCTAGTTGTGTAACCAATTTATAGGAACATATATTTAGACCAGCACCTCCATCTATCAATACACATCTGATATGATGATTTTGGATTAGGACTTCAATATGAAAGGGCTGGTTATGTGGATGACTCAGTGAGGTTTCATCTTCCTCTGAAAAGGAAATGTATTGAGGAGAGGTCAAGTGACTCACCATGGTTTGGAACCTATCAAGGTTAAGTTTTTTAGGAACATTAGAACCAATGAGAGCTTTGTCTAGAATCGCACAATGAGCAAGAGAAATCCGAAGTAACTCAAATATAGAGATATTGGCATTAGTGTGCTGCAGTTGCTGGATTATGTTGTAGGATGTTGTTTTGGACTCTTTAGAATTGGAAGATTTAGGTGTAGTCCTTTGTTTAGATGCAGATGCAAGATTGAATGGCACCTTCAGGGCATTTGATGAACTCAAGTTTTGTCCTTGGAGAGTTACCTGAGCTTGAGATCAAGTGATTGCATTAGCTGATTTGTTGTCACTATCCTTTTTGACAATAGTGATGAAATTGCAGTATTGAGATGTGCATGGCTCTACCATGTTGATGACATCATTTTTGCTAGAGTAAGTGTAATTGACTTTAGCACCCATGTTTGGTTTAGAAGATGAATCTCCTTGAGTGTGTTTCAAAAAAGGTTCTATGAATGTTGTGTGATCATTATTGCACTTATGGTTGTCAATCACAATTTCTCTAGTGTCAATTTTGTCTTGAATAATATGTTTCAGATGCATGCATTTGTTGGTTTTATGACCCTTGTTTCGATGGAAATCACAGAGATCGGTCTCTCTCCACCATTTAGGTTTGACTTCAAGATCATATGGTTTGATCTTAGGTAATGTGATGATATTGTTTGCAAATAAAGTTTTCATGGAAGATTCTAAGGACTCACCCAAAGGAGTGAACTCACGTTTTTGTTTTGTAACCCATGGTTTATAGTCATTTGAATTTTTACCAAGTTTAGTCACCTTCATTTTTGAAGCTTTTATGGCTTGAGTACCAATCGTGAGATTAAATGTTGGTGCTTTGGGTGGAGCATTGATGTGATAAAAAACACCATCTATGACTACATTTGTATTCTTGTTCCAGAATTTACCTTTATCTTTGTTGTTGGAACTAGAACCTAAATCGTACTTGTTCTCCTTATGAAGTGATATATCTCACTTATGAACAAGAACATTTTCTATTTTTATGGCATTTTCTACCATTTTTTTTAAATGAGGTATGATTCTACATCTAAAGATGATAGTTGATTTCTAGAACCAGATTATTATGAAGATTTCTAGTTTCTCATTTTCTAGAATTTTTCAGGCATAGAGTGAAAACTTCTTCCTCCAACGATTGAGGAAAGTTGGGAAGGGTTCTCCTATATTCTGTTTCAAGTTGCAAATATCTATCATGGTGATCGGAAGTTGGATATTGTAGGATTATTATTGATAGAATATTTTGATTAACTGACACAAGGGAGGATGAGGAGAGGGGCCAAAGGCACACCCTAACCAGATCCATCTTGCAGAGATCACACATGGAAGCAACAACACAACAAGTGAGAGAGAGAACGTAGAAAATTTCATATATTATCTTCAATTTGATTCATACATGCTGGGTTGTAAGGCCTTCCTAGTTTAGGCCAAATATTACAATCAAGTACAAAATTCCTCCAACATGCGAGGATCTACCAACAATCTCTAATCTTCTAGCTTCTATCTTCTTACTAAAACTAACTCTTAAACTCTAGCCAAACAACTACATTTATACAAGAGGCTACTGAATCAAGTCAGCCTCTAGATCCACCATCAACAGAAGGAATGACCAGATCTAGGTCCACACGCTTCCCAATGATAGATACCATCATTAAATTCATGACCAAAATTAATTACACAAGTTGGACTCAACGCAAATCCAAAACAAACAACTTGGTAAGCAAGGATAACCAAGTGCCAAAAAAGCATCACCGAGCACCAGGGATATTCACTGAGCACCAGAGATATAATCGACCAACACCAGTAAACAAAGGAAACTGAGAAACACTAAACCAACTTAGTCAAAGTAGGAACCCAGAAACACATAAAACTTCAAACATGTTTCTGGTGACACAGGATTTCCAAGGACCCGAGATGCTCCTACATCAGACACCTAGGGTTATTTGAAAATGATTCTCTAAATCATGTAACAGGTATGATTCGAGTTGTATCCAACTCAAATTATGAAATCCATGAACTGTCTTCAATCGGTCTATTCTTCCACTTTACCAGATATTCCATATATTATTTTCCTCTTGTACTTCTACCAATTCTTTGCTCCAAAATATGCTCAACGTCTTCTATTTGTTTCTTAGGATAATCATTCGGTACTATCATTTCTTCATCTGACTCATGATACTCATACAAATCAGCAATGTTGAATATAGGTGATATATCCATATTATCAGGTAACTCAATCTCATATGCATTTCCACTATCAAATTTCTTCAGAATCTTACAAGGTCCAAACTTCTTTATTTTTAGCTTTCTATATGTTCCAATAGGAAATATACGTTTCTTCAAATGAACCATTACTTCATCACTGACTTCAAAAGTCTTATCTTCTTGATCTATTAGCTCTGTCTTTGTATTTCTGATTACTTTTCTCCATCTTATGTTTCACATCTTCATGTACTCAGCAAATTTTACTCCTTCGGCACTTCTCTTTCTTTCATCAGCAATATCCCTCAAATTTGATATACCTCTCAGTTGTATGCCATTTACAATCTCAAAAGGTCTTTTTCTAGTACTCCTATTCACCGAATTATTGTATGCAAACTTTTCTTGTGCCAACAAAGAATCCCAATTACTTGGTGTGTCTCCAACTAAACATCTCAAAATATTTCCCAAACTTCTATTCACAACTTTTGTCTGTCCATTGGTTTGTGGGTGAAATGTAGAAATATATTTCAACTCGGTGCCAAAATTTCTCCAAAGGGTCTTCCAAAAGTATCCAACAAATTTACTATCTCGGTCAGAGATAATAATCCTCAGTACTCCATGCAATCTGACAATTTCCTTAAAGAAAAAATCCACTATATGTATTGCATCTGATATCTTTCTACAAGGTATAAAATGTGCCATTTTAGAAAATCTATCCACAACAACAAATATAGAATCATTACCTCTTACTATCTTCGGTAAGCCAAGAACAAAATCCATACTAATATCAATCCAAGGTTTCTCAAGAACAGAAATCGGTGTATACAATCCAGTATTCTGACTTACTCCTTTTGCAACTTGACAAATTCCACAACTTTTCACAAATTTTTGAACATCTTTATATAGTTGTGGCCAAAAGTATTTCTCCTTAAGAAAATCCAATATTTTATCAACAGCAAAATGTCCATCCAAACCACTACTATGTTTCTCTTTATCAAATTAGTTCTCATTGCTCCTCTCGGTATACACAACTGAATACCTTTAAACAACATACCTTCTTGAATGAAATATTCTTCCTATTTAGTACTTGGTTGATCTTGAATAGGTGCTCTGTACTTTCTCCATGGCTCAAAAAAATCAGGATCCAATCCATAAGAATTTCTCATGTCATCAAAGCCAAGAACTTCAATTTTCATCTCGGTCATCAAAGATCTTCTTCTACTCAATGCATCAGCAACTTAGTTAGTGACTCCACTCTTATGCTTTACCACAAATGTATAAATCTGCAAATACTCTACCCATTTCATATGTCTCTAATTCAACTTATTTTGACTACCCAAATACTGTAAAGCCTTATGATCGGTACATAACACAAATTCACTCGATATCAAATAATGTATCCATTTCTTCAGTGCTTAAACAATAGCATAGAATTCTTGATCATACACAAAATATTTCCTTTTTGCATCATTCAACTTTTCACTAAAGAAAGCAATAGGTTTACCTTCTTGACTCAATACAGCTCCTATTGCACTTCTACTTGCATCACATTCTACTTGAAATACCTTATTGAAATCAAGCAATGCCAAAATAGGAAATTCAACAACATTCTGCTTCAGGGTCTCAAAATTTTTATTAGCTCCATGTGTCCACTTGAATTCTCTTTTATCTCCTCTCATAGTCTTAGTCATAGCATTACAACTTGAACTAAAATTCCTAATGAACTTTTGGTAAAAACTTGCCAAACCATGAAACGATCTTACCTCACTTGCATTCTCGGGTGTAGGCTAATTCAAAATATCTTCGACCTTTTCAGGATCCATCTTCAAACCATCATCTGAAATTACAAATCCCAAATACGCAATCTCCTTTTTCATGAATGAACACTTTTTCATATTTATCAGAAACTTTTCTTCTTTCAACCTCTACAATACTTGTTTAACATGCAACAAATGTTCTTCTCTAGTCTTACTGAATATCGGGATATCATCAAGGTATACAATCACAAATTACCCAAGAATTTCTTCAAAACTTCATTCATCAACCTCATAAAAGTACTTGGTGCATTAGTTAAATGAAAAGGCATAACCAACCACTCATACAAACCTTATTTTGTCTTAAAAGTAGTCTTCCACTCATCACCTTCTCTGATTCTTCTCTGATGATACCCACTTTTCAAATCAATTTTGATAAAATAATTTGCTCCAGTCAAACTATCCATTATATCATCCATTCTCAGTATAGGAGACTTATATTTCATTGTTATCTTGTTGATTTCTCTGGAATCAATACACATTCACCATTCTCCATTCTTCTTAGGTGCCAATACAGTAGGTACTACACAAGGACTTAAAATTTCTCTAATCAAACCTTTCTGCAACAATTCTTGAATCTGTTGGTTCAATTCCTGATTCTCAGTAGGTGTCAACCGATGTGGTGCCTTATTCAGTAAACTAGCTCTAGGGATTAGATCCATGCAATGATCAATGCTTCTCTTCGGTGGAAAACTATTAGGTACATTATCATAAATGATTTCATTGTACTCGGTGAGTAACTTATCAATCTCCTCAGGGATACTATCCTCTTTTTTCTTACTTGGTTTGTTAGGAATCACAGCAAAACATACATCATTCTTTTTCAAATCCTTAACAAACTTTCTTCCTTCCATCAAGAAAACTTTGACAGATGTACAAACATTACTAATAGGTTCTTCAATCAAAGGTAACAAGATTTGTCTTCTTCCATTAGCCCAAATAGTATACTTATGCAATCTCCCATCATATATAGCATGTCTATCATATTGCCAAGGTCTTCCTAGAAAAATATGACAACAATCCATGGGCATGATATCACATAACACCTTATCATAGTACTTTCCAATTTTCAAATTCACATAACATTATTCACTTAGCAAGAGTGTATGCTCATCTTTGATCCATGAAATCTGATAGGGCTTCAGATGTTCCAACCTTTTCAATTGCAACTTTGTGACCATTTTCTCAGATGCTAGATTCTTTGAGCTACCACTGTTAATAATTACCTTCCAAACTTTGTCAAAAACTCTACATCTGGTCTTGACCAAACTTTTTCTTACCAGATCTTCCTTATTACTTTCATTCCAAACTGCTCTCCTTACCATCAAGTTATTTTCCTTCTTAGGTTCATTCGGTGACTCTTCTTGCACCAAGGCATTTCTACTACTATTGACCTTCTTACTTGCATGTGTACACTCAAATGATCTATGTCCTTCTTCTCCACAATTGTAAAAAGTTCCTCGGAAACCACCTATGTTATAACCACCTCAATAGTTACTGCCTCTACCTCTAGATGAACTTTCACCTTTCCACTCGATCTTTCCTTTATCCAGATTTGTCTTTTTAGGTTTAGACCTACTATTTTCACCATGAGATTTACCTCTTCCTCTAGGGAACCTACCACCTCTACCTCTTTGTCTTTGCTCATGTCTCTTGTTCAATTTCTCCTCAGCTTTCAATGCAAATTGATAAGCCTCTTCAATGTTCTCCAATTTGACCAAACTGATTTCTTCTTGGATGGAAACTCTCAAACCATTTAGGTATCTAGCAATTCTTTCCACATCATCTTCATCATGTCTAGATTTGACATCTAATCTATAGAATTCCTCACTATATTCTTTTACCAAGCTATTTTTTTGCCTCAAGCTTTGCATTTTCCTAACTAGGTTAATCTGATAATCACAAGGTAAGAACTTTCCTTTCAATTTATTCACCATTTTATTCCATGCCTTGATTTATTCTTTTCCTTTCCTCTTTTTGTCCAACTACAGATGTTCCCACCATAAGGATGCATGACTATTCAACTTTGTGCTTTCAATTTTCACCTTTTTTTCTTCAAGTACATTCTCATACTCAAAATATTTTTCCATCTCAGTGATCCAGTCCATAAATTCATCAGAATCCAATTTTCCACTATACTCAGGAGGATTAAAGTGTGGTGTAGACTTCAGATTTTTCAAAGCCTTCAAAAATCTTTCCTTGCCTTGATCCATCACCGGTGTAGGTTATACATCAACTTGTTCTTCCTCAATTTCATCATCACTAACATCTTCAAGATGTCTTCCTCTTCTCTAGGTTGTTTTAACAACTTCTAATCTAGCAGCAATTTGCCTCAACATGTCTGCCAATCTTGGATCCACATCTCACCTCCCACAAACCATCTTGAAACCCTCTGCAATTGCAGGCCAGATCACAATCTGCTACCCCACAACAAATCAACTAGGGTTTGACAAGAAGGAACCCTCAAAACTAGATTCACAAACCTAGATCCAGATCTCACCTCACTCTGATACCACCTGACATAAGGGAGGATGAGGAGAGGGGCCAAAGGCACACCCTAACCATATCCACCTTACACAGATCACACACAAAAGAAAAAACACAAGTGAGAGATTGAATGCAGAAACTTTCATATATTATCTTCAATTTGATTCATACATGTCGGGCTGTAAGGCCTTCCCAATTTAGGCTAGATATTACAATCAAGTATAGAAGTCCTCCAACATGTGAGGATCTACCAACAATCTCTAATCTTCTAGCTTCTATCTTCTTACTAAAACTGACTCTTAAACTCTAACCAAACAACTATATTTATACAAGAGGCTACCAAATTAAGTCAGCCTTTAGATCCACCATCAATGGAAGGAATGACCAGATCTAGGTCCATAGGCTTCCCAATGATAGATGTCATCATTAAATCTATGACCAAAATTAATTACACAAGTCAGACTCAACAAAAATCCAAAACAAACAACTCAGTAAGCAAGGATAGCTGAGTGCCAGACAAGCATCACTGAGTGCCAAGGAAATTCACTGAGTGCCAGAGAGATAACCAACCAACACCGGTAAACAAAGGAAACTGAGCAACACCAAACCAACTCAGTCAAAGAAGGAACCGAGCAACACAGAAAACTTCAAATATGTTTTTGGTGATATAGGATTACCAAGGACCCGAGATGCTCCTGCATCATTAACTCCTCAAAAATTTTGATGGTTGGAGGTATCTTATAAAAATAGTTGATGGTAGCCCCTCCCAAAGATTGTGGGAAGAGATGCATCAAGTATTTCGGTTCATGCATGAACTCCATGGATAGAGTAAAAAAATCTTTGACATGATCTTGAGGATTAGAACCTCCATCATATTTGTCATATTTGGGTAGTTCCACTCTTTTTGGGAATGGTGGCATATACAAGCTTTGATCAAACAGAAATGGACATAGGGCATCCTTAGAGAATTCTTTAGCTTCTTTCTCCTTTTCCAACTTGTTGAGTTTGACTTGCATAGCATGCATCTATTTCATCATGGCTGTGATGGAATTTTCTTCCTCTAGTGTTATGATATTTTCAACATTAAAGTCTCAAGGAAGTTTGGCTCCTTGTTGAGCCAATTTTAGAAAGTATGTTTCTTTTTCTTCTTGTAAGAAGTGTTTCATCATTATTTTAAAGAGATCATCATCAGATAATCATTCAATTTCTGATGGTGTAGGTTCTCGATCTCCACCATGATTAGAGTGGTGGCCTTGTGAGCCCTGGTTAGCTCCTCCTTGAAACGTAGAAACATTTTGATTGAGATATTGTGTTGATGCAAGAGGGGTTGTGTGACCTCCTTTTAAGTAAAAATTTCCAAGGGAATCTTCTTCATAAAGATTGGTATCGTACGGTTGATGAAATTTTTGAGCAATAAGAGAAGATGAAGGTGACATCTTTGGTTCTTCTCTTGGCTTTCTATGTGATGAGGCTCTATTTTCCACCATTAACCTTAGGTGAATCTTTAGAGCAAGATAAGACAATTGATAGATAATCTGATTTAGAAAATATCAAGTGACGCAACCTTGTCAAGATTGGATTGGAAAAGATTGATTTGGACATAAATGAAGGATATTGTGCCTGGGATGTATGGGTAGATGCCCAAAAGATGATGAACATGAATTCACAACACTTAGTCATTTTAGATGATGAATAGAGGTTGTTTTGACAAGGTTTTTGACACGGGATGAGACGTCTTTCAAATTGATCAATCGGATGACAAATCAAGAAAAATATATCACTTTGGGAAAATGAGATGGATTCGTTGTTTATCTACTCTATTCCTAACACAATGGATATTTTGACAAATTATTGATAATAGCTGAAGGTTGACTGAATTTCTAACAAAATTTATATTTTCTAAAAAAATTTGTAAAATTTCGTACAACAGTGTACAGGCTCGTACAACATAGAAAAGGGTTTGGCATGAAAATTTAGAGGCTTGTATGAAAATTGATGCCATGAATAAATTTTGCTTTCAGATGGCTAGAAATTCTTGTACAATAGTATACATATTCCCATACGACACTTCGAGGGTTCTAATACGACACTTGCAGGACAAAAGTAATTGTCATATGATAATTAGAGTTTCAAGATGATAGTTTACACTAGAAAAGGATTTTTGCATCAGTTTTCAATGTCTTTGGTATTTTTTGGTATCAATTTTCTTGCAAATTTCATTGTTCAGTTTGAAAATCTGTGTATTGGATTTTCTAAGGTTTTTTAACATAGCAATAGGCTCACAATCATAACAAACATTTGGGAACTAACTCAATGAATCAAACACACCTAGCCTTACCATAACTAGGAGAAGAGATGTATTACTTGCTCGTTGACTTAGGAACACACTCAATGAATCCTCAAAATATGGCGGTCCAACAACACGCAATGGATTTTGAAGCCCATATTAGCCGAGTTCAAGTATTAAGGAGGGCTCGATATGATGAGTGTCTTGGGGTGATTATTATTCACCTTGCACAAGCACTACAAATCCTTCAGAGGTAGATCAGTAGAAAACTAGCTTAGGCTTTTAATCAAGGCATCCATTCACAACTGTCTCCCATAGTCCCACAAGTAGGATTGAGGTTGTTAACCCTATGAGTACTCTGATTAGTGTAGTCTCACAAGATAGATTCAAGCAGCTCTACTCTACACAAAATCAAAGCATTTTTATGGAATGAATCCAAGGAACAAGCACAACTATGTCTTCTGAGGCTTTAAATTCAAGGAAGTGTCAAATTTTATAGTGAGGTGGAAGAGTCGGCTTAAGACTTGTCCCCACTTGGGTCATTCCCAAGAGATTTTTACCTTGTCGGTAGGCCCTCTAAAGGATTAAATGAAATGTGAGGTTGGGGACCACAGGATCTAGGTTTCTTATTCTCTAAGAAGAGAAGAGTATAATCCCCTCACCTTGTCCTTTTCCCTATCTAAAACATGTCAAGAAAAATTAATCCAGAGATAGTACGCGAACTGGCACTGGGGAAGATACCTTCTAGGTTTCTAATTCTCCTAAGAAGGAGAAGAGAATAATCCCCTCAATAGCTACCTCAATGGCAATAGACGCACATACCTAATTAACTAGGTGCCTAAGAAAAATAGATATTAAGCAAACAGAGTATTTGCTTGATGAAGATTTGCCAACCTGCAAAACCACTTGTCAGAAATTTTGATTGATATGAGCGTCTTTGGCTAGCGATTCTTGTAAGGGTTTCCTACAAACAAGGGCTTAGAAGACAAGACAAGAAGAGGCCAAAAGATGGGTTTTTATGCTCGGGTCTTTGTCTCTCATCTTGAAAAAATGTGTTAGGCTGTCTCAAATAGTCACACACTAGAAAATAGCAATTGTTAGGGTTAGATGTCAGTCAAATATCAAATCAAAAGCTTAAAAAACTGATCATAAATCTCATACAATAATTGAAATTCTGGCAAAAAAATTCATACGACAATATACCTATGCCCATACAATACTTCAATTATGATACAACAGTGGGTACCTATAGATACAACATTTCAAATTAGATACGACAAAGTATAACAACCGGTACGACAATCCAGAAATGTCATCTGTCATACAATAGATAAATACTTCTGATACGACAATCTACAAATGTCATATGAAATTATACGAAAAATTTATCAAAACTTGAATCTTGGATAAAAAAATGTCAAAAAATGGATGAAATGAAGAATGGAAACCCAATGTCGGGCCCCACGGTGGGTGCCAGAAATGTGTGTGTGAAAATTGTACCTATTTATAAGACACAACACATCAGTAAAACATTATTGATTAATCACAAAAAAATATGCAATAAATAGTTGTATCATTAATCAGGTGATTTACTATCTTCTAGTAGACATGAATATGGTATTATCAGAATTTAACTGAGATCAGTGGCAATGCAACGCCTAAACGAAGGATTTGAATGCAAAACTTTGAAAATGAATGTAAGATTAATCTATGTTTTTGGATTTTCAAATGCAATAAGAATGTAATCTAGATGAAAATTGATCTAGAATCTGATATCAATGAAAATGAATCTAAGCTATGGATACAAAAACAAGAAAACAATGGTTAGCAATGGATCTCAAAAAGTTGCACAATCTCAAGAATTTGACAGTATAGCGTTGCTATTCTCCAAATTGCACGTGGTTTGATTATCTAAATTCATGATCATTTGTGAAAGACTGAGGCCTATTTATATAGAAATACAAGGTTTGAGAACTCATGGAAAAACCAAAAATCACTCCCTGATAAACTCAGATTGATTGGTGAGTTATCAGGAAATTAGAAATAGTTATCTAGCGAAATCATGCAAATCATCTTTTTAACTATTGTAGAAACTCAAAAATGGACAAGTGCTTTTAAATCAATAAAATGGCTCAAAATCATCAAAATGCACTAATTCAATCAAAAAAGGATCAAATCAATTAAAATGGACATTATTAAATAAAATTGGACAAAATCAATTAAAGCAAAGGAAAAATCAAATAATGATGTTAAATAATTAAATCAAAGCTTAAAGGGGTGAAAAACACTACATAATTGATTTTAATCAATTAGTTATATAGTTGTTTAAATCAAAAATCAAAATGAACCTATTACCCTTACATGGCATAATTTAATTAATTAATTAAATTTAATAATTCCTAATATCTTTTAACAAAGTTAAGCAACCAATGAAAATTGAGGACAAAAAGACACAAATCACTCAAAAAGTATGAATCTCAATCACTCATTCTAAAGTTTCAATCTCAACCACTCAATTTTGTCCTTTTGTCCAAAGCTTTGAGACAAACATTTAAATTCCCCCCCCATTTATGAACAAAACAAAGTATTTGACTCAACCAAAGATAAATCATGATTACTTCACTCCACCCCCTACCCTTGGGAATTTACTATAAATATGAAGCATTTAGAGCAATTCTCATCTTAGAAATTCATTTGCAAAGCATTATTACTATAGGCAATTGAAGAGCATTCTAAGAGAATTTAGAGCAATTTGCATATCTTTGTATCAATTTGAGCTAGAATAATCATTGTAGAAGCATTATAGCAGCATACATTCTCATTTTAGAAGTGTCACTAGTGGAGATTGAGCTGAGAGCTTCACTTACCACCTCTTTCTAGAGAACCATGAGATGCTATAGATCTTAGTTTCAATTTTAATTAGATTAGAATTGTATTTACTCTAAGTTGTTACTAATTTGATCTTAATTTCATGAAGGTGATTATCATCATCACACAAATGGCGCCCACCGTGGGGCCCTAGGCCTCATTTTATCATTTTGATCATATATTGCATGCTTGTATTGTCACTTTTCCGTGAATATTTTCCAGGAAACTGGTGAAGTCATGCATACAGAAGATTCATTCATGCTTACAGTCATTCTAATAATGCCTACGATCTTTGTTCTGACGCATGTTAGGTAACTACTTACACCTGGAACATTACTTCTATTCTATCTTAATTTCTTTACAGTCACCTACAAATCGAAAGCTCACGCCTGTGAGATAAAATTGTTCAGCCTTTTTTGTGTAAAGTCACACCTGTGACTCAGGAAGTATCGCTTATCCGCTATCTATTGTCACCTATGATCAAGCTTTGCTCCATAATTTACTAAAATAATCACGCTTTGAATCTTTAATTTTACGCTTACTCTTGTTAAATTATCGCTAGTGATCAATCATTTTCTGCAATTTTCAAGTCTATTCACGTGTTGCAATAAATTGTTTACACCTGAGTAATTTTAAGTGTCACTTGTGTCACTGGAAAGTGTCGCTTGTTATCATTAAAGTTATGCCTACTAATAATTTATTCACATGTATTAGCTGGACAATGTCGCTTGCTGTCTGTTGCCTTTATTTGTTGTTAAATTGATCAAATCATTTATCTAACTCTCTGTTTGCATGATTTGACTGTAAATGAGTAGACACAGAAAGGTCCAGAAGCCTGAAATCAAGTTTAATCAAGAAGGAAAGGTGTTAGCAAAGAGGATCGAGAAGGAAAACATTGCACACATTAAGGCTATTCTTGAGACAACACAAGAGGACAATTAGGTCTTCTAGAACTATCTTGCAATTATTGAAGCTTACAAAATGAAATTTGTTTCTCTCAATTGGATTTTTAGTCCTTAGTTCAAGTTTTTCTTTAAAAATTTATAAATAAGGTACCTAAAGTTCATACATAATTCTTTGCTACATCAATTTCGATTTGGTTTCCCCTCATAGTACTTGTTGGTGTTGACTAACTTGCTAGTGGACAAACATACTTGGAAGGAGCTATTTGCCAAGGTAAGATAAAAATAATGAAATCATTTAAAAATGCCCCTAACTTCGGTTAGCTACAAGGAAAAGGTAAGCCTCAACTAGTCAATATTTTCCCTTAGCTTGTGGCATTGGTGCATTTCAAGAATCTAGTAATTAAGAAGAATTAAAGAAACAAACACATAAATCAAAAGCCCCTTATTTGTGGAAGAGAGTAGAAATACTCAAATCCCTATAGTTAGTGGGTGAAAGAAATTGATCAAAATTTTCTATTGTGTTTGGGAACTAAAGGAAAAGTTAGGGATATGCTCTTCACCTTTTGGTGAACCAAATTCCCAAAAGCTTAACCTTAATTCCATTTTTCTTGCTTGGAATGAACATGCTAGAGAATTAGTGAGCTCACCTCCCGAGTTGTGCCTTAACGAGGCTAGTGAGAGGGATAGCCCAAAGTGGGATACGGTCACTTTTGCTGTGGGAATCCAACCCACTATAAAATGAAACACATGCATTCTTAATTGGGTGTGTGACAAACGGGTTTTAAATTTTTAGAACTTCTTCTAGTGGTCCTCATGGATTACGCAAAATCATACCTTGGTGCGTGTGGGAAGCCCCTTAACATACTTGGGGGATGAATTTTAAGATATTTTTGAATGGAATCCACAATAAATCCTTGATAAAGTAGCAAGACCACCTTTTAGAGTGAAATTTGACTTTAGGTAGGCTGCTTGGAATTATTTCTTTTGTTATACTTGTGGAAACGATTGAGAATATACACACTAGAGTGTTTTAGGGACATGATGAAAAATTGATGTGTGTGTTGCGATTGTGTTCTATTTTCAAACAAGGAAATTTCATAAGACCTGATCTTAAATGTTTAAAAAAATTCAAAATTTTACAAGTCCTTCAATGGCTTTATCATGACGAAGATGATACCTCAAGTACTCCCGTAGAAAGAATCCAGCATATCAACATTCAAACTGATTAGTATGGGAAAGGATTTGAGATAATGTAGAAAATGGGATACAAGGGAAGAGGACCCTTAGGCTGAAGAAATAGAGGTTTATTAAAACCCATTGAACCTGCTTGGAGGGCAAAAGAAGAAAGATCTGGAGTAGGCTACCAATACAAAGGAGAAAGCTCCAACCCAATGCAAGACTCATATCCTCAAGTGAACATGTTGGAATCTAATGTAGATAGTGATGACTCCTGAGATTATGAATGGGATACCTTATTTAATGAATCATGCCAGGATAAAGAAGTAGTCACAATACATACTTATGCAAAGATCCCAAGGCAAGAAACTCAACACAATGAAGAGCCTAATATACAAGATCTTAACATAGGACAAGCACCTACTAATCCGCCATGGATAGATACATTTTGGATGCCTTCAGAGGAGGGAGATTCAAACATTAGTTTTAATCTGCTCCTGGTTTTTCCCATGCTATTCCCCATAGAAGTTGACAAGGACTCAAGTGAAGGGGATTTTGATCCTTCTTCCATGGACCATCTCAAGGAAGCTCACGTCATAGATCTAAATGATACAATGTACGAACCCTCAAATGGAGTCATGTCCATAAACCCAATTGATGATAACTTGCCTAATGAAACCTTATCCTTGATAAATCCCCATCTTATTGATTGGGACCAAACTGAGCCAAGTGACTTGCTTTATTTTCCAAATGACCAAGCAATGAACCAATACCTTAATGCAGTTGAACCCTCTTTCACCAAAAAATTTGAACCAAACATGATGAGAACAACGGGGGTCCAATCTCTTAGTCAAAAGAAAAAAATGAAAAAAAAATTAAAAAATGAAAAGCTCTAGTGATGAAAACCACTATGTGGTGGCACTAGAACCAAAAAAAGTAAAGATAAAAGATGTTTCCTATGGTGAAAACCCAACTATGGCACCAAAGGAAGAGAGATTGGATACCTTACCTAAGCATGAGGAAGAAAGGTCAGCTATTCTCATAGAGCCGATAGAAAAGGTCAACATTGGGACAAAATTGGATCCAAAATTTATACAGTTGGCAGTGTCACTTACACCTCTAGAAAGAGAGGATTTCATCAAGTTTTTCCAAGAACAACAAGTGAACTTTGCATGGTCATATGCCGACATGCCCGGATTGGATCCTGACTTCATAATGCATCATTTGAATGTTAGACCAGGGGTTAAGCCCATCAAGCAAAAGTTGAGAAAAATGCACCCACATATAGCTCTCTTAGTCAAGGCGGAATTAGAAAAATTGTTGAAGGTGGGATTCATAAGAGCAATAGCCTATGTTGAATGGATATCTAACATTGTACCGGTCACAAAACATGACAAATCCATTCTTGTATGCATGAATTTTTGAGACTTGAATCTTGCATGTCCTAAGGACACAACTTGCCACTTCTGAGCATTGATGCAATAGTCGACTTGATAGCGGGTCACTCCATGTACTCATTAATGGATGGTTTTAGCGGATATAATCCGATAAAAATTGTACCTGAAGACCAAGAGAAGATAGCTTTACATGTCCTTGGGGTACCTTTTATTGGAATGTCATGCCCTTCGGCCTTAAAAATGTCGGAGCCACATATCAAAGGGCAATGACAACTATCTTCCATGATATTATGCACACATTTTTAGAGGATTATGTGGACGACATATTGGCCAAGTCCCACAAAAGAGAGGAACACCTACAAATTTTGAAAAAGATATTCATTCGGTTGGTGCAATTCAAAGTGAGACTAAACCCAAAGAAATGTGTCTTTGGTGTCCAATCCGACAAATTGTTAGGCTATATAGTTTCAACAAAAGGAATTGAAGTGGATCCAGAAAAAGTATAAGCAATAATGGATATGGAGATACCAAAGAACATAAGCCAAATGAGGTCTCTACAAGGAAAAATACAATCCATAAGAAGGTTCATTTCTCAATTGGCCAAAAAATGTCATTCATTCACAAGGTTGCTACACAAAGATACTATGTTCATGTGGGATGATGAATGTGACCTAGCCTTAACTTTATTGAAGACTTATTTAATAAATCCACCTATCCTAATGCCACCAATCAAGGGAAAATCATTTTTGTTGTACATATCCACTACCAAAAGGTCTCTAGGAGTGCTTTTGGCCCAAGAAGATGAGTAGGGAAAGGAAAGGGCAATCTACTATTTGAGTAGGATATTGATCAAATATGAACTTAACTATATATTTATGGAAAGGGCTTGTCTAGCAGTTGTCTTTGCATCTCAAAAATTGAGACATTATATGTTGATGCACAAGGTGAAACTAATTGCCAAAATTGATCTTTTAAAGTATTTGCTAAGTAAAACTGCCTTAACGGGTAGGATAGAAAAATGGGTCATGATATTGAGTGAGTTCAACATTGAGTATGTGGCTAGAAAGGAAATAAAAGGACAAGTGATAGCAAATCACTTAGCTGAGAACCCAATGACTTCTACACAAACTATTCAAGTGGAATTTTTGGATTCCGCAATTGTAAGCATAGAGGCTAAAACATGGAAGTTGTACTTTGATGGCTCGTATACACAAGGAGGTTCTGGGGCTGGCATATTATTGGTTACTCCTCAAGGGTACACCATTCCTAATTCCTACAATCTCTTGTTCCCATGCACAAATAATATAGCAGAATATGAGGCTTTAGTCATTGGGATTAAAATGGCTTTAGAATGGAACATCACCGAGCTACAAATATATGGAGATTCTCAACTCATCATCAATCAAGTCAACAATGAATACAATACCAAAGATGAAAAGCTAATGCCATATAAGACCATGATTGATGGATGGAAGAAGTGCTTTGCCTTGATCACTTTTGAATAGATTCCGAGAGAGAAAAATAGAGCAGCTGATGCAATGGCCACCTTGGCTTCCTTATTACAAAAACCAGATCAGAATGAGAAGTACGAGTTCTTGGTGGAAGAGTTGGTGAAACTGACATTCGACCTTCCTGAAACCAAAATTGTTTCCCTACTTCATGGACATGACTCACCTTGGTATGGCCCTATATATACCTATCTCAAAGACCAAGTGCTACCTTTAGACCAATCCCGAGCCCAAAAATAAAAGTTTATACGCCAATCAGCATGTTACATAATCCTTTCTGAAACATTGTATCGTAAGGGTCTCAACAGGACATTACTTAGATGTCTAGAGGAAGAAGAGTCTAAGTTATCTTTACATGAGGTTCATGAAGGCATTTGCGGGTCACACTCAAGCAGCTTAAACCTAGCCAAGAAGATCCTTCACTTAGGATATTTCTAGAAGACCTTAGAGAAAGATGCTTGTCACTTTGTCAGCATATGTAGTAAATGTCAATATCATGGCGACATGATACATGTACTGGCACAAGAGTTGCATCCCTTTGTTACACCATGGCCATTTTATCAATGGGGATTTGACTTGATTGGGGTAATCTATCCACCTTCTTCAAATGGTCACAAATACATCATAACTGCAACGGAGTATTTCACTAAGTGGGTAGAAGTGGTTCCTTTGATCACGGCCACGGGTAAACAGATTTCCATGTTCATCTTGAACCACATCATTTGCAGATATGGTATTCCTCATGCCATAATAACAGATAATGGAAATCAATTCAAAAATAAGGATGTGGATGAAATTTGTGCTACATTTCATATCACTCACCATTCTTCATCCATTTATTATCCTCAAGAAAATGGACAAGCCGAAGCTACAAATAAGAACATTTTGAAAATCTTGAAAAGATCGGTAAATAAATCGGGAAGAGATTGGAATGTGCAAATTAATCTAGCATTATGGGCCTATAGAACTAGCATTCGGACACCTATGGGAGCCACACCATTTTCATTAGTCTATGGAGCCGAAGCAGTTCTACCATTGGAGGTTGAAATCCTGTCTCTACAAGTATCATTGCAAGGGTTGATAACATATGAAGACTATAGAGTCACTAGACTTTAACAATTGGAGTTGTTAAAAGAACACCAAACACAAGCCTATGAGCACCTGAAAGTATATCAGAATAGAATCTTAAGGAATTACAATAAGCATATCAAACTGAGAATCTTTCGAGTTGGAGACTTAGTGTTAAGAGAAAACCCAAAGAATCAAGCTGAAAAAGAAAAGAAAGGAAAATGGGAGGCTAATTGGCTTGGTTTGTTCATCATTGTGTCTTCATTTGGAACAGGGTCCTATAAGTTAGCATATTGTGAGGGAGAAGAACTCCAAGAGCCTATCAACAACATTCATCTAAAGAGGTTCGTACATGAGGGAGACGAAAGAGTATAAAGAGTATCAGATGAGGAGCATCATATTTATTGTACATAGTCAAAGAGATCTTGAAAAATACAAAAAAAATTGAAAAAAGAAAAATACAAAAAAAAGAAAAAAAGTGCCTTGGTGAAAACCTAGCAATAGGCACCTTGGTAGCAAAAAAAGAGAAAAAGACCCAAAAGGTGAAAACTTGGTAATCAAGCACCTTTTGTTTCCTTAAGTCATTCTTTCTGATTCCATGTTTACATATTGCATTTCCAACATCCCATTTGTAAAACTGTCATTGCATCTGTCATTTGTACATAGTTATAATAAAGCTTTTTAGTCACATTGTTGCATTGCCTATCAACCCTAAGTTTATCGTACGATCACATTTACCACTTGGGGGTAGGAAAGGATTGGAAATTTGGTACCAAATGGATTTAATAATGCTACAATCAGTCACGTCAGAGAGAGACTTATCAGAGCTTCAGAAGAGTGGAAAGTTTATTGAGCCTTTGATAGATATCATTGTTAAAAACCCAAGTATTTTGATCCTACAACTTGATCCTTGAGCCTTCATTGACTTTATTATTCGGGATTAAAAAAATTGACAAAACACCTTAAAGATCAGAATGTTTGGAAATACTTTTTGAAAATCATGAAACATTGCAAAACACTTGAAGCTTTCTTTTGATAATCTTTATGAAATTGAATTTTATCACATCTTTTGAGCTAATCGATGATGTTTTGACTAGATTAGCCATGATAGAGACATGATATTTTTCTTGCCTTTGAGTGATTGTTTTAAGGAAGATCCATCAACTTATGAAGAGTTTGTCTAATGACATGGTAATCAAAGAACCATCAAGGACTATCCCATAAGAGGAAGGATTGACCTTTTCTTGTTTACGCAAATGGATACCTTAGCTATTTAGATCTTCCATATCTTAATACCAAAAATCCACTTGCAACATTGAATCCGTTGACACCGGTATTTATACTCCCATAGTTTGGTCATCCAACTAGTGAGGGTTGTACTAGTTTCAAGAAGAGGGTACCAAAAAGGCGATAAAAAGTGGTATTCATATCATCATGATGTGGTCAGTGATGGTTGTACATGCTTTCCGGTCCCAAAATGCTCAATGATGAAAATTTATCTCTATGGCATCTTTTTGCTAAAAAGCTGGTGACACTTAGTTGCATTGCATTGCATTATCATATTATATTAATCACATTGATCATGTTAGATTAATTGCATTTGTTTATGGTAAAATTTTCCAAGGACAAGGGGGTACATTAATAATCTTGGTTAGTTGAAACATTACAAAAGGAGGGGTTCAATCAAATGTTTTACTCTTGGATATCAATCAAACAAAGGAAATGAGAATTATCTTTTGCATTCATGCATAGCATTAATCATTATTCATTATTCATATATGAGAAAAAATAAAAAAAAGAGACAAAGGTTCATTACTCATACATCATTTGCATACATGTAGTTAAGGATAGAATTGCATACATCCAAAATCAGGAAAATTCCAAAAAACATAGGGGCATTCAAATGCATTTCCATAAAACACTTTGCATCCATACATTGAAAAAACCAGAAAACATGTCATAAAATCCATACATCAATGCATTCATCTATGTATATCATAAAATAAGATACATTGCATCCATAACATAAGTCAAAGTAAATGCATATAAAACATCATATAGCTGCATAAAAATATAATCTCATAACCAACTCATCAAGGGAACCAAGGAAGTATGTCATCATATAGATCATCATAAAAAGTGTTCATCAACATCAAAGATCCATCAAATCAATATATCAAGATACAATGTCATACAAAGTGATACATCAAAGAGTTTCGATCAATAACAATAACATGAAACATGACACAAGGACATCAATAATGAGCAAATATATCATCCATAATCAAATCATCAAGATCCATCCCCAGCACCAGATCCATCTGGACTCCTATCATCCTATCTATCCTAAGAAGGAGGAGCCTAAGAAGTGCTAGCTGTACTAGGTATCTAAATCGCATGAGTGATGAACTACTGCATCAAGAGAGCAACCTGATCTAGTCTACCCACAATAGTAGATATATCTATCCTCATAGCCTGCATATCTCATGATAGACTATCCATGCTAGGAGTAGCCTGTGAACTCTGTCCCATATCATGTGACTACTGCACCTATGGAGGAACCTATTGATCTTTTCAAGGCACCTGATGTGCTGGAACCTCATCCTGCTGAGCTAATGCAACTCTCTACAACTGAACTAAAGGATCTAATCCACCCAAAATCTGCCTAGCAGCATCGACATGAGCCTATCTCTCCTGTCTCTGATGTCTCTGGCATCTCTACTACCTATCACCTGCTGCTGCTCTAGGTCATACAATCTTAGCTACATGATCATCCCTAGCTCTATCCCTAGCATGCTCACCTCTCACCTGTGGTCCATCACCTGCTCTACCCATAACCTGAGGATCTCTCTATCCTTGCCATCCCACCGTCTCCTACCACCGCCACCACCATGATCATGTCCCTCATCTCGGTCGGGGACACACTTTGTGGGATCAGTAAAATGAGGAAACCTGTTACGATACCACTAGTCTCAATACTCATGGGACATCCCTGCATCAGCAACACCTAGAAGCATCTCCCATCGGCAATATCCCAAACCAACAATCTAATCATATGTGAACTAATAATCAATCATAGGACCCCACATCAATCTCTCTACCTATACATGAGCATATAAAGCTGCACCATGAGGCATATCTTGTACATGACCATACTATCTAGAAACTCTACCAAAGTAGAAGAACTCAATAGTAGTAGTAGTACGGCCAATCATCCAGTGAGGAGCGAACATATAAGGTAGCTCATCATCATCCTCTCTCCAGCACTCACAACCAATGTATGGTCTCCACTGAACCTAATCAAGATCATCTATCTGTCGCCGCCAATAATCAAGATGACCCAGATGGTGCTGAGCAACCATATTGCTATATAGAAAAGCATATGAGTAACCACGCTGTCGAATCCTATCTGAAATAGGCCTAGTAATGGGAAGGTGCTCCCATACCCACAACTGGAGAATAACTACCCTGGCTGACAAAGAAGCACTCTCTTTGTAAACTACCTCGTACAAATCATGATAGAGCTGGGCAAGAACACAGGAACCCCAATCAAAGCATCGAGGATGAGCTAGCAAATCCTCTAGAATCCTACCTCATTTGACTAAAAAACCACAACCTCATTGGTCAAGAAGAAGTAAACCACTAATAAGGGCACCAAGTACTGCTGGCAATGTAGGAAATGAAGCAAACTATGGCCAAGTGATCATATCATCATCTATGGTATTGTCCCTGAATACTCGTCGGCAGACTGTGGAAGCATATATGGAATCGTAGTAAACTAACTCTCCTCTGCATGGGATGTGTAGCAATCTATACAAGTCCTCGGGCGTGATAGTCATCTCCCCGAAGGGAAGATGGAAGGTATTGTGGTCAGAGTGCCATCACTCCACCACAGTAATCAATAGACTACGGTTCAGCTGAAACTGCAAAAGATCAAGTAGAAAGCTCAGACCGCATATCTTGACAACATGATACTCAGCATCAGTAAGTGTCTGACCAAGATTGATGACCCATGATGCAACCAATCGGATATATAGAATAGGAAAGTGTGCATGTTGGCAAAACAAAGGAATCATATCAGTATACCATATCAAGGAATTATCTAAATTCAATCAGTTCTATCAAAAGTATCAAGTAATCACACCCAGTACCATTTGTTCATGTCTTTGTGTCCTGAGAACGAAGCAAGCAGTATCTATCATATCAGTTTTCACACTGATTGATTTATCCTACCAGACCTATCCTATCAGATTGACAAATCACATTTGTTGGTACCACTATCATGATATCCTAATCAATTGCTTTATTTAAATGCAACAGACCTATTCTTATCACTTGAATCAATCATTTGAAGTTATCACAAATTTTCATCAGAAAAATCAAGTCCAAGTGCGCAAAAAAATTTCAAAATCCCTCAGGCATGATTTTAATTATTCCATGTGACATTTCACCTTAAGTGGTACATAAATGATGTTACGTGACACTTTGTTGGTGTTACGCGGTAATTCAGTTATCAGGCAACATTAAAACTTGCTAGGCAACATTGAATCAAGCCTAGGCGATAATGAAAATCTAGGGTTTCATACGCGTAAAAACATATGCCAAATGGACTTAAAACCCTAACTTAACGTGACATTGAAGTTTTCTCAAGCCAGAAAGAAAGTTTTCTAAGCAATAGTTTACTACGTGGAGGCGTGAGTAAAAAGTGTGGATGCAACATTAAAAAGGGCTACATGACATCAAATTTATGCTACGCGTGACTTTGCAAATTTGAAGCAACAATGAAAAGTAAAAATTGCAATAAATGTGATAAATCAAGCAATAAATGCAAAAAGGGAGTTTAGAATGACTCACTGGAGGTCCATAGTCAGGTGGTCTCACATAATGTCAACACCTCTCAAACCGATGCTCTCTTATAGGGACAACCATCTCGAAAATCACCGTGGGACCAGAGCAAAATCACCAAAGACAAAAGTGCAAATGAATAGTAAATCAAGGTTTTTCAACCTATTTAAGCTATTTTGACCTAATTTTGGAGGTGAAATTTGGCTTAGACCTATATTAACCTATCAAATCAATCGGGGCATATTCTTAAAGCATCGCATATCATCAAGATTTTTCAGAAATGAAAACATATTCAATAAATCAAATCAATTTCATTAAATTTTTTAAATCAAGCAATCAATATGTTTTATTTCTGAGGGGGCATCAGAGTATCAAATCAAATATCACTGGAATCAATGGGGCATCAAAATTTTTGGAATCATTATCAAAAGCATATCATTTTATCAGTATCAGATCAGTTTATCATATCATATCAGAGGCAGCAATCAATCTCATATCAGAGGTGTATCAGTGAATCAACAATCAGGACCTAAAAATTGATCAGGATCAAAAGAATCTTTGAATCAATGTTCTTCGCACATCAATTCAAAGAGGGGCATTTGTAGACACTCAAAAATTGGCAAGTGCTTTTAAATCAATAAAATGGCTCAAAATCATCAAAATGCACTAATTCAATCAAAAAAAGGATCAAATCAATTAAAATGGATATTATTAAATAAAATTGGACAAAATCAATTAAAGCAAAGGAAAAATCAAATAATGATGTTAAATAATTAAATCAAAGCTTAAAGAGGTGAAAAACACTACAAAATTGATTTTAACCAATTAGTTACATAGTTGTTTAAATCAAAAATCAAAATGAACCAATTACCCTTACATGGCTAAATTTAATTAATTAATTGAATTTAATAATTCCTAATATCTTTCAACAAAGTTGAGAAACCAATGAAAATTGAGCACAAAAAGACACAAATCACTCAAAAAAGATGAATCTCAATCACTCATTCTAAAGTTTCAATCTCAACCACTCAATTTTGTCCTTTTGTCCAAAGCTTTGAGACAAACATTTAAATTGTTCCCCCGTTTATGAACAAAGCAAAGTATTTGACTCAACCAAAGATAAATCATGATTACTTCACTCCACCCCCTACCCTTGAGAATTTACTATAAATATGAAGCATTTAGAACAATTCTCATCTTAGAAATTCATTTGCAAAGCATTGTTACTATAGGCAATTGAAGAGCATTTAGAGCAATTTGCATATCTTTGTATCAATTTGAGCTAGAATAATCATTGTAGAAGCATTATAGCAGCATACATTCTCATTTTAGAAGTGTCACTAGTGGAGATTGAGCTGAGAGCTTCACTTACCACCTCTTTCTAGAGAACCATGAGATGCTATAGATCTTAGATTCAATTTTAATTAGATTAGCATTGTATTTACTTTGAGTTGTTACTAATTTGATCTTAATTTCATGAAGGTGATTATCATCATCACACAAATGGCGCCCACCGTGGGTCCCTAGGCCTCATTTTATCATTTTGATCATATATTGCATACTTGTATTGTCACTTTTTCATGAATATTTTGTAGGAAACTGGTGAAGTCACATGTATAGAAGATTCATTCATGCTCATAGTCATTCTGATGACGCCTAAGATCTCTATTCTGATGCCTGTTAGTTGACTACTTACGCCTGGAATATCACTTCTATTCTGTCTTAATTTATTTACAGTCACCTGCAAATCAGAAGCTCACGCCTATGAGATAAAATCATTCAGCCTTTTGTGCATAAAGTCACACCTGTGACTTAGGAAGTATCGCTTATCTGCTATCTATTATCGCTTGTGATCAAGCTTTGCTTCGTAATTTATTGAAACAGTCACGCTTTGAATCTTCTATTTTACGCTTACTGTCGTTAAATTGTCGCTAGTGATCAATCATTTTCTGTAATTTTCAAGTCTATCCACGCTTTGCAATAAATTATTTACACCTGAGTAATTTTAAGTGTCACCTATGTCACTGGAAAGTGTCTCTTGTTGTCATTAAAGTTACGCCTGCTAATAATTTATTCACATGTATTAGTTGGATAATGTCACTTGTTGTTTGTTGCCTTTATTTGTTGTTAAATTGATCAAATCATTTATCTAACTCTCTGTTTGCATGATTTGACTGTAAATGAGCAGACACAGAAAGGTCCAAAAGCCAAAAAGCAGGTTTAATCAAGAAGGAAAGGCGTTAGCAAAGAGGATCAAGAAGGAAAACATTGCACACATTAAAGATGTTCTTGAGACAACACAAGAGGAGGACAATCAGGTATTCTAGAACTATCTTGCAATTATTGAAGCTTACAAAATGAAATTTGTTTCTATCAATTGGATTTTTAGTCCTTAGTTCAAGTTTTTCTTTAAAAATTTGCAAATAAGGTGCCTAAAGTTCATACATAATTCTTTGCTTCATCAATTTTGATTTGGTTTCCCCTCATAGTGTTTGTTGGTGTTGACTTACTTGCTGGTGGACAAACATACTTGGAAGGAGCTATTTGCCAAGGTAAGATAAAAATAATGAAATCATTTAAAAATGCCCCTAACTTCAGTTAGCTACAAGGAAAAGGTAAGCCTCAACTAGTCAATATTTTCCCTTAGCTTGTGGCATTGGTGCATTTCAAGAATCTAGTAATTAAGAAGGATTAAAGAATCAAACACATAAATCAAAAGCCCCTTGTTTGTGGAAGAGAATAGAAATACTCAAATCCCTATAGTTAGTGGGTGAAAGAAATTGAACAAAATTCTCTATTGTGTTTGGGAACTAAAGGAAAAGTTAGGGATATGCTCTTCACCTTTTGGTGAACCAAATTCCCAAAAGCTTAACCTTAATTCCATTTTCCTTGCTTGGAATGAACATGCTAGAGAATTAGTGGGCTCACCTCCCAAGTTGTGCCTTAACGAGGCTAGTGAGAGGGACAGCCCAAAGTGGGATACGCTCACTTTTGCTACGGGAATCAAACCCACTATAAAATGAAACACATGCATTCTTAATGGGGTGTGTGACAAATGAATTTTAAAATTTTTGAACTTCCTCTAGTGGTCCTCATGGATTACGCAAAATCATACCTTGGTGCATGTGGGAAGCCCCTTAACATACTTAGGGGATGAAAGTTTAAGATCTATTTGAATGGAATCCACAATAAATCCTTGATAAAGTAGCAAGACCACCTTTTAGAGTGAAATTTGACTTTAGGTAGGTTGCTTGGAATTATTTCTTGTGTTATACTTATGGAAACGATTGAGAATATACACACTAGAGTGTTTTAGGGACATGATGAAAAATTGATGTGTGTGTTGCGATTGTGTTCTATTTTCAAACAAGGAATTTTCATAAGACCTGATCTTAAATGTTTAAAAAAATTCAAAATTTTACAAACTGGTCAACAAAGTGCCACCTGTGCACAAAACAATACCGCCTATCAGAGGCCAAGTCATGCCTATGACTTTTATGAAAATGTGTATCAATAGGGAAGTCACACTTAGAACATATTGAATCACGCCTGTTAAAACTGCAAAACCGCTTATCAATAGCAAAGTGCTGCCTATATACCTATAGTGTACCTTCTAGTTCAATACCTGTTCACGTATATAAAAATTTTAGTCATGCCTACACTCAGGTCAGTGACGCCTGAAAACACAAAAGGGCAAACAGAGAGTATTTATCAAGGGGGTCAGAAAAATTTGATCATATATTTAGATACCCTTTTCCATGTTCTTACTGTTCCAAAATTCGGCCCAGTCATAAATCGTGTTCTAGACAATTTTGAAAAATCTTACAAGGATTTGACCACGAGCAATATTGACTCTTATTCTCCAAGGTTCATGCCTACTTTTACTAGATCCTACTACATCAAGAAAACCTTGCAAGGAGACGGGACTTATTTGAGCCAAGAGCTCCCTTACCCAGGTGACGATTCTACCACTCCAAGAGTACCCCAAAAATCACCCGAACAAGAAGTGGAAGACAACATGATGTACTATGGTGGCTTGGGTAATAACAGCAATAGTGGCATTGACCCAAACAACCAAGGTGATGCAAATAATGTGGGTATTGACACGAATAATCAAGGCAATGCCAATAGTGGAGGGGTGGATCAAAACACTCAAGGAATTGATACCACTCACCAAAGAACTAATACCGAACCAACTCTTGATGATGCCACCGATGACAAGGTTGATGAATCCATTCAGTACCCCTATTTCCTAAGACTTGTGGAGAAAGCAATGGCAAGAGAGAAAGAGAAGTATTTCATGGACCTAGCCCAAGCAGATCTTAAGCTTCCATGAGATTATGATGTGAATCAACTTAAACCACCCAAAGTTGAAGAAAGTTCCATTCACATCATGAACAAATAGTTTAAGATATTTCAAATGTAATTGGATACAATCAAGAAAAGTGGGGCTCCTAAACCCTTTTCTATCGAAGCATTGTATCCATTCCTATTTGATAAAAGTCTAGTAATGGCACCATTCCCAATCAATGTAGTGTTTCCCAAGTATGACAAGTATGAAGGAACGTCAGATCCACAAGATCACTTACGGGAGTTTTGTGCATTAAGCTTAGAGTTCATGCACGATACCACCTATTTAATGATACTATTCCCAAGAAGCTTAGGAGGCATGGCTATGGAGTGGTTTTCTAAATTACCATCCGGCATAAAAACCTTTGAAGAACTAGCTTCAAAATTTGTGTCCCATTACTAATACAACATCAAGCATGAGATCACAATGATAACATTATGTAATACTAAACAAAAGGATGAAGAAGCATTCCTCACTTTCTTACAAAGGTGGAGGACAGTATTTGCTAGGTATCCTAGGAGTGTTCCTGAAAAGGAGAAAATGGATATATTCATTAATAGTTTGAGCAACGAGATGAACTACCGATTGAGAATGAAATGCCCCAAGACATTCCAAGACCTCATAGAAAATGGAGTAACGATAGAAGAAGTCTTGGTTAAGAGTGGAGAGTTGAAATTGTATAAAGATAAAAACAATAACTCCAACAACAATAACTCCAACAATAGCACCAATCAGAATAAGAATTGGTTCAATAGCAATAATCAGTATAAAAACAACAATAAGGGAATAGTCAATGACGAGGTGGTTGATTCTAGAAACTCGAAGGTGACTCCATTTTCTCTTACAAGAACACCTCATCAGGTGAATAATGTAATAGTTTTAGTGGTGACCAGGTTACTTAGTGATGACCAAGGAGTTGAACACAGTATTGACCGAGCGTCAATAATTTACATTTGAGAAAGAATTTAGATTCCTAGCCGACATAGTTGAATTCTTGGATTATGTAAATCATGTTGACTTTATTTATTGATTGTATGGAAGCATTTAATGCATTTAAAACCATTTTATTGTCTTTCCATAAAGAGATTTGAGATGTTTCTAGAAGGATGGATGAAGAACATAAAATTGGAAGGATTCGATGAATCTGACCTAACCCTAAGACCTATGAAGGAGATTAAGTAGAAAAAGTTGGATCAACCTAAATGAAGAGGTATTAAGTAAACCTAAGTGTGAGATTGAATGAGGGATGCTAGAGTTGTTGTTGTTATTGACTGTATAAGTAGAAAAAGTTGAAGGAGAAGGAGTTGTGATTGCTTGAAGGGATTTATAAGAAGATCAATGATGGAGATGGAAATGGATCACAGTTAGTAAGCCAGCATATGTGTATGGAATTGGATCTGTTCTTTGCAATGTGAGTTGTATGTTTTCAGATCAAACACTGTTGTTACTTTCTAACCATTGTATCAGTTTTAAATCCTTTAATCAAGGTTGACCTAACAGTCATTTGTATAAATCCTTTGAACAAGGTTACATTCTAATGGAATGTATGTAAGTCCTTTAACAAGGCACACTCCTAATAGGGTGGTTGAAATCCTTTAACCAGGTCACACCTAACATTGTGTTTGTAAACCTTTGACAGGGTTGGATTTTCACAGAACTCACTTCAGAAGAGTGAAAATATCAGTAACATGTTACAAAGTGGTTTTTCCCAAATTGGGTTTCCACTATAAATCTCGGTATTAATGCTTGTGTGAATGTTTTGATTTGAACATTTCTATGTTTTTCAAGTTAAATACTATTGGATAGTGGACTGCACTATTATATGTTTCTGATATGCATTCAGTAATGACCGAGTAGCTAGTTGTTGTTAGATCTGAGTTGTTGAAGAGTTTTTAAAGTTTAATTATACATCTGGACCTGAGAACAATTGATTCACCCCCCCTTTTTGTTGTTCTAAATCATATTAACAATTGGTATCAGAGCTATTGGTGCTTACAAAGAACAAGTTTAAAGGTACTTGAAGTAAATGATCAGGATGTATAAGAAGAAGGTACTGAATCTAAATAAGGAGAACTTCCCCGCATGCCATAGTTTGATGAAACTGCATCTAGCTGGTACTGGTGACTCAACAAAGTATTATGTTGATCATGACTATGTTACACCTGTTGCACCTCTAATTGCCGAGGAGATGAGAGCTAAACAAGAACACAATCAAGAAATGTTGGAGATTGCATCTGCCTTAAGCTATCCTAGATTTGAAGACATAGAAGATTTCAAAAATGCAAAGAAAATGTGGGACACTCTTGCAAACATCTATGGTGGTGACATAAATGTACTAAGGGCAAAAGCTAAAAGCCTGAGAGGTAAATTTGATGAAATGAAAATGCAAGAAGGTGAGAATATTGCTCAATATTGTGGTAGAATAAAAGAAGTTGTAAATGCTATTAGAGGAGCTAATGGAACTATTGAAGATGAGACTATTATTGGAAAAGTATTGAGAACTTTGCGTCCTATTTATGCCATCAAAATTTTAGCAATTCAAGAATCTAGATGTAACCCTGGCAATGCTCTTACTTTGGAAAGTCTTGTTGGTAAGCTTACTGCTTTTGAGCTTTCTAATTTTGATAACTTCACTGTTGCTAATGTTGAATCTACATTCAAGTCACAAATGGTTCTAAATAAGTCTAAGAAAGAAAAAGAAAGATGCATCAGTGAAAGTGAAAGTGAAAGTGACACTTCTGATGAAGAACTAGAGGATCTTGAAGCTCTTATGGCTAGAAGATTGAAAAGGGGAAAAAGAAAGTATAAAGGTAAACTCCCTATCATATGTTTCTCATGTAATAAAGTTGGTCATATAGCTGCAAGATGTCCTAACAGGGATGACAAGGATGAGGAAAGAGATAGCAAGCACAAAGACAAAAGAGAAGATAGAGGTTACTGAAGGTACACAGACTACAAAGAAAAAGGTAATAAATCATGTTATATTGTTGAAGAAGAAACCGAAACTGATAGTGATGATTTTGAAATTGAAGTAGTCTATGTTGCTATGAAAGATAGGTCTGATGAGGATGAGAAAATTGCATTGATATCCTATGTGAAAAAAATGATAAGTGGATTATTGATAGTGGTTTCTCACACCACATGACTGGTGATAAAACTAAGTTTGATACCCTAGATCATTACAAAGGTAGAAGTGTTAAATTTTGTAATGATGCACCATGTCCTGTTAGGGGTAAAGGATTGATTAATTTGACTGATAAGATCAGTTGTGAAAATGCTTATTGGGTTGAAGGTCTTAACTATAATCTGCTAAGTGTTGCACAGCTTAATAGCAATAGCTACCGAGTGAAATTTCATCACAGGACGGCTAAAATATTTGATGCCACTGGTGAACTGATTGGAAGTGGAGAACAGACAAGAGGTAATTTGTTCTATCTAGACCTATCTGAAGAGACATGTATGATTGCACAACTTGATGATATATGGTTATGGCATAAGCGGCTATGTCATGTTAACTTTGATAATCTGGTAGAAATTAGTAAAAAGAAGAAAGTGAGAGGACTATCAAGATTGAAGAAACCTGATAATGTAATGTGCAAACAATGTCAGTTGGGTAAGATGACAAAGTCTAGTTTCAAGAGCAAGACTTTTACTTCTGAAAATGCTTTATATTTGGTTCATACTGACCTTTGTGGACCTATGGGTGTACAAAGCTATTGTGGTGCTAGATATTTTATTCTTTTTGTTGATGATTACACCATAATCATGACTGTAATATTTCTAAAAGAAAAATCTGATGCTTTTCAATTTTTTAAGTGGTATTTGGCTAAGGTTGAAAAGGAGACAACTAGGAACCTAAAGTGTCTGAGATCTTACCGAGGTGGAGAATTCATATCAAATGAGTTCAATCTGTTATGCAATGATAGAGGAATCAAGAGATAGATGTCTGCACCTAGAACACCTCCACATAACAGTATAGCAAAGAGAAGGAATAGATCTATCATGGATTGTGCAAGAACACTAATAATTGAGAAGAATGTTGCACAAAAGTACTGGAGAGAAGCTATAAGTACAATTGTTTATACCCTAAACTGAGTATAGATCAAAAAAGGTAAAAATATTACACCTTATAAGTTATGGCATGGGTATGCACCTAATGTAAAGTACTTTAGAATTTTTGGGAGCAAATGCTATATACTAAAAGACAATAGGAATGGAAAATTTGATGCTAAAAGTGATGAGGGCATATTCCTAGGTTATTCCATAAAAAGAAAAGCTTACAAGTGTTTGAACTCTAACACTAACAAAATTGTGGAAAGTGTAAATGTCAAGGTTGATGAATATGTAGAGAAAAATGAATAGGAAAGCAAGAGAGAACCAGAAGATTATAGATCTTTTGTATATATAGAAGAAGGAGAGGAAAGTGACAAACTTGCACCTGATGTAGAGTCTCTGATAAGCAATGTCGAGCATCAGGGAAACAATGCCAAGCGACAAGAAGAACATTCCAAGTGACATGAGGATGCTATTGAGTATCAAGAAGAGGTTGTCAAGCATTCAAAAGTTGAATCTGACAATCTTATTGGTGAACCTAAAGAGCAAGAAGAAAAGAGAGAAGAACCTATTTTGGCACAATATGTAAGGAGACATCACAAGCCTAAACAAATCATTGGAGACAAAGAAACTGGAGTTCTGACTAGCAGCAAGTTAAGAGACCCTACATGTTTACTGTGTGAATTCGAGCCTAAGACAATAAGGGAGGCATTAGGAAATGAAGACTAGATTCAAGCCATGAATGAGGAGATAGACCAAATAGAGAAGAATGATACCTAGACTCTGGTGCTGAGACCAGAAAATAAAAATGTCATTGGAACAAAATTGGTGTTCAAAAATAAGCTGAATGAACATGGACAAATCACAAGGAACAAAGCACGGCTGGTATTCAAAGGCTACACACAAGAAGAAGGAATAGACTATGGGGAGACATTTTACCCTGTAGCAAGATTGGAAGGAGTAAGAACTCTACTTGCATATGCTTCCTACAAAGATTTCAAGGTATACCAAATGGATGTCAAGTCTGCATTTTTAAATGGTATATTAGAAGAAGTGTACATTGAACAACTTGAAGGATTTGTTGATCCAAACAAGAGACACATGGTTTGCAAACTGAATAAGGTGTTGTATGGACTAAAGCAAGCCCCCAGAGCATGGTATGAGAGGTTGCACAACTACTTGATACAGATTGGATTCTCAAGGACAAATGACACCAGTAATCTGTACATGAAAGATGAAGAAGGTAAAGAAATCTTGTTAGCTAAGATTTTTGTAGATGATATTATATTTGGTGGACAAGATGCCCTATATAAGAAATTTTCAAATGAAATGCAAACTGAATTTGAAATGAGTATGTTTGGGGAGATAAAATTCTTTGTTGGTTTACAAGTATATCAGATGGAGAAAGGTATTTTCATCACCCAGTCTAAATATGTTCACGAGATACTGAAAACCTTTGGTATGGAGGATTCAAGGACAGTAAGTACTAACGTGGCTACTAGACAAAAACTGTCTAAAAATGATGATGATGTTGAAGTAAACCAAACTTTGTAGAGATCCATGATTGGAAAACTGTAGTATGTTGTTCATAGTAGACCAGATATTGCTCTAGTAGTTGGGATTGTGGCAAGATTCTCTGCCAATCCTAAGGAAACTCACATGATGGTTGTAAAAAGAATAATGAGATATTTGAAAGGGACTGCAAATTATGGACTGTACTATAAGAAGCATGAAAGATTTGAACTGAGAGTCTATACTGATGCAGATTGGGTAGGAAATGCGGATGATAGAAAGAGTACTAGTGGTGGAGCTTTCTTTCTTGGACAAAGATTAGTTTCCTGGACAAGCAAGAAACAAAATTGCATTTCCCAATCTACAACTGAAGCCAAGTATGTAGCTGTAGCAGTGAACTGTTCAAACTTGGTATGGATAAAGCAATTAATGGTAGGCATGAAAGAAGAGATCACTGAACCAGTTGTCATCTCCTATGACAACACAAGTGTTATCAACATATCTAAGAACCCAGTGATGCACACAAAGACCAAACACATCGCCATCAAGTATCATTACTTGAGGGAATTGGTACAAGATAAAGAGGTCAGAATGGAATATATGAATACAAAGGAACAACTAGCATACATATTCACTAAAGCTTTACCTAAAGAAGCTCATGAATATCTGAGAGGCAAATTGGGGATTCTTCCCCTAACTGAGGCTGCCTAGTCAAGCTAGGAGCAGTGCATCAAATGTGCTGCAAAGAGTATCAAAAAAATTGATGCAAAGAAAGGTCACACTTTAGGAGCAGCCTAGAGTTGTGAAAAGTACAACAAAGCTGATAATCAGTCATAAGAAAAGATGACAGAGGGAGAAATATTGTTACTGAATTGACAAGATGACATCTATATCTGAAAGATGTATGTTTTAGTTGCTACTTTGGCATTATTGTCAAAGAGGGAGATGAATAAGATGAAAACACATGGTGAGATTTCATGGAAGATCAAGTAAGAGGGAGAGATTCAAAGGAAAGGAACAAGAAGAGATCAAGTAGGAAGTTACTGAGTGGACGGTCATGTAAGCAAGGCTAATTGATTCTGAATCAGAATGAAGCTAAGGATATTATAAATATTTCTAATGTACAGATAATTTTTGGATTGGTTGGTGATTCATGTGTTATTCATATGGTGTTTCCATCAATGCCAAAGAGGGAGATTGTTGGAAACTGCAATTGAAGCAATTGTTGTATTGTCATTGATGTCAAACCTTAACTGGTAAGACTGTTGCTATCTAAGAAAGTACTATATCTATTTGATTGTTGAGAAGGATTAAGGCAAGGTTGATAACAATAGCACCTAAGGAAAGGTTGAGTTATCTTGATACTTTAATGGGTACTTGATTATGTGGCACAATGATAAGATAATGTAGTGCTTATCTAAGTAAGAAGTAAGACTAAACAAGTAGGCTTAACCGAGAAAAAGTGAAGAAATCTAGTTTAAGCCAAGTGATGTTAGTGTCGACCAAGCTAGTATATGCCGAGAAAATTCAGTGTTGACCGAACATCAGTTAATTGCCGAGGAAGACAGTATTAGCCGAGGAAATAGTTTCAGTGGTGACCAGGCTACCCAGTGATGACTGAGGAGTTGAACAAAGTATTGACCAAGTGTCAGTAATTTACATTTGAGGAAGAATTCATATTCCTAGTTGACATAGTTAAATTCTTGGATTATGTAAATCATGTTGACTTTATTTATTGATTGTATGGAAGCATTTAATGCACTGTAAACCATTTTATTGTAATTCCATAAAGAGATTTGAGATGTTTCTAGAAGGATGGATGAAGAATATAAAGTTGGAAAGATTAGATGAATCTGACCTAACCCTAAGATCTATGGAGGAGATTAAGTGGAAAAAGTTGGATCGACCTAAATAGAGAGGTATTAAGGAAACCTAAGTGTGAGGTTGAATGAGGGATGCTAGAGTTGTTGTTATTGACTGTATAAGAAGAAAAGGCTAAAGGAAAAGGAGTTGTGATTGCTTGAAGGGATTTTTGAGCAGATCAGTGATGGAGATGGAAATGGATCATAGTCAGTAAGCTAGCATATGTGTACGGAGTTGGATCTGTTATTTTCAAAGTGAGTTGTGTTAGGAATAGTCCCAAGAGATAACTGAGAGGGGGGGTGAATCAGTTATCTACAAGTTTCAATTCTTTATCCAATTAAGTATACTTAAACATTAAGCATAAACAAAATGAATGAACACTTGAACACAACACAATATTTTGGTTACGAGGAAACCCAAATAGGTAAAAAACCCGGTGGGAATTGACACCCACTAATATTCTACACTAGTGTATTATGATCCTTGTTAGAAGATCCTTAACCTTGTTAGAAGTTTTTTTATAATATATTTAGTGCAGTAGACCTGGTCAAGGGTCAGACCCTGTTAGGATTCTTTTACAATAGTCCCTGTTAGGGGAGAGGATGCACTGTCCGAGAGCACACTGCTCAAAGGGGCGAAGGCTACAACCTTTTGAATGACAGATATACACTATATCTGGATCTTGGTGAACTGTGCTTAGACTTGCTGTCTGGATCAGTTCCAATGGATAACACAAACACTTTACTTGGTCACATAGACCTTCTTCTGATGGCTCAACACTTCGCACACTCTGCTCTACACTTCTTCATCAACTATGAACCACACTCAAGCAATCACAAATGACTACCTATAAATATCTTTCCTCTAAATGATATAATCAATTCGGTCTATTAGAACCACCTTGAAATCATATTAAAGAATCCATAACAAAATTCAATAATAAATCAGTCGGCTCTACTAAGCATGCAACACATTCTGGGACCTATCCAATAAGATAATTATAGATGCATGCTACACACTGTCATCTCTACCAAATTAACTGTATCTTTCTCCTCAAGCTGAATTACTTTATGCACTCTTAACCAAACATCACTAACTCTTCTCTAAGCTTAACTCCAAGAGTGCATATTGAAATGATAGGCACAATTCTAGAACCAATATAATCTATGTCGGCTCTTCTGAACAAACAGAGGAAACTGCTACTGGTGAATAGTGACTGCATAACTTCACTTCTAGTGATCATCAGACTCTGTGTCCATGAATGTAACATTACTAACATGTCTACAACATATATCCAAGTGCACAAGGCTCTATCATAACTATACGGACAACCATACATAGAACACTGCCTATTACTCTGTCAGGAACACTACTGACACAAGCTACTATATATCTATCTGTACTAACAGTTAACCTCTGCGCCCATGATATCATGTTGATATCATGTCCATGCTACATATACTGAAAGCTTACTACATAAGTCTTCTACGCATGCTACTTTCCATATGTTTTCACCAATGACAAACATACAGTCAGTACTGGCCTGCTAGCAAATCTCCAATAATCTCCCCCTTTGGCATTGATGGCAACATATGGAATGAAAAACTCCACCAATCCAAATGAATAATTTTTTTATAACATTCTCCATTTTCTCTTCAAAACTCCCCCAAGGATGAATCCTCCATCTGTTGCAATATTCTTCAACATTCTTCCTTTCCTCAACTGAACTGCTATCATAACTAAATACTAATCCCCCTTAGTATATTACTCCTCTTTTTACTACTATTTTTCATGACTATATATTACTCCCCCTTTGACATCAATGGCAAAGGGTGCCAATCAATTTAAGCACCGGTACTACTCCAAACGTAGAGTAATCAACCATCCATCAGTCCCTGAGGACTGATGCTTTTCCTTCTTCTAAGAAGAATCAGGGAAGGGAATTACTCCCAACTTCTCCCTGAGATAATCAAAAGTATCCTTTAGCAAGGGATTTTTGAATATGTCTGCCAACTGATCTTTAGTACTCACATATTCTAGTTTGACTTCTTTCTCTGCCACTTTCTCTCTTAGGAAGTAATACTTGATCTCAATGTGCTTTGTCTTTGCATGCATCATAGGGTTCTTCGACATATTGATAGTGCTAGTGTTATCACAGTGAATAACAATAGGTTAATCAATCTGAATTCCAAAATCCTTTATCATTTTCTTGATCCAAACAATTGTGGAACAATTCAAGACTGTTGCAACATACTTTGCTTTTGTTGTTGACTGAGAAATACAATTATGTTTCTTGCTTGTCCAAGTGACAAGTCTATCACCAAGAAACACTGCTCCACCTGATGTACTCTTTCTGTCATCAACGCATCCTACCCAATCTACATCAGTGTACACATGAAGCTCAACATTTTCTGAATTAGGATACCATAGACTATAGTCTATAGTTCCTTGCAAATATCTGAATATCATTTTTACTGCCATGAGGTGACTTTCTTTATGCTTTGCTGCAAATCTTCCAACTATGCCAACTGCATTTGAAATATCAGGTCTTGTTTGAGTAAGATAAATGAGTTTACCAATCATAGAGTTGTACAATGTTATATCTACTGCGGGAGAATCATCTTCTTTTGTAAGCTTTCATCTTGTGATCATAGGTGTCCCTACTAGCTTGCAATCATCCATCTTGAATTTCTTCAATATTTCTTTCACATACTTAGACTGATTAATGAAAATACCTTTCTCTATCTGCTACACATTTAGTCCCAAAAAGTATTTGATAGGACCAATCATACTCATCTCAAATTCATTTTTCATCTCCTTAGCAAAATCAACACTAAGTTTTTCATTGCCTCCAAAGATAATGTCATCAACAAATATAGCTACAAGTAATAAACCTTCAGATGTCTCTCTTATGAATAAATTACAATTTGTTGCTCCTTTCTTGAATCCAATCTTTGTTATATATCCATCTAGTCTCTCATACCATGCTCTAGGGGCTTGCTTAAGTCCATAGAGGGCCTTCTTCAATCTACATACCATATCAGGTTTGTCTGATAAAGTGAATCCTTCTGGTTGTTCAATGTATACTTCTTCTTTCAAATCTCCATTCAAGAATGCTGACTTGACATCCATCTGATAAACTTTGAAGTTTTTTACTGTAGCATAAGCTAGAAACAACTTAATAGCTTCTAAACTTCTCACAGGTGCAAATGTGTTTGAATAATTGATGCCTTCTCTTTGCGCATATCTCTTACATACTAACCTTGCTTTATTTCTTACTACTATACCATCTTCATTCATCTTGTTTCTGAATATCCACTTTTTCCAATCACATTCTTATCACTAGGTCTTGGGACCAGTTCCCAAGTGTCATTCTTAATAATCTAATCAAGTTCTTCTTTCATAGCATCATGCCAATCTGAATCATTACATGCATCTTCAACACTTAAAGGTTCAATCTAAGATAGTAAACATACCACTTCATTGCTAGCTGAGTTCTTTGCTTGTGATCTTGTTAGGACTTTGTCGCTCTGATCTCCAATGATGTCTTTCTTGGAATGGTTTCTAGATGTAAACTTTGGAACTTTAGGTGATGTTGACTCATCAACCTTAGGAGTATCTTCTTCACTTGTCTCAGGGTCATTGAATAACACATCAATACTATCAAACATTTCTTCAATAACTGTCTCACTAGTAGAGGGTCTGGGTTCTTCTTCAATCATGGGTGAGTAATCATGATATCTTTCTTGAACCATAAATTTTTTATCAATCTTAACATGAGCACTTTCAATGATCTTTTTCAATCTTAAATTGAAACATCTATAAGCTTTACTTTTAGTAGAATAACCAAGGAAAATACCTTCATCACTTATTGCATCAAACTTGCCTATTGCTTCATCCCTCTTGATGTAGCACTTGCTTCCAAAGATTTTGAAGTATTTTACTATGGGAATATTACCAAACCATAGCTCATATGGTGTTTTATCAGCGCTAGGCCTCAATTGAATTCTATTAATGGTGTAGACTATTGTATTGACCGCATCTCTCCAATAGGTGTGTGCAACTTTTCCTTCAATCATGATGGTGTGCGTTGTATCAAGGATGATCCTATTCCTTCTCTCTGCAATTCCATTCTGCTAAGGGGTTCTAGGTGCACTCAACTATCTCTTTATGCCATGTTCTTCGCAATACTCATAGAATCTGTGGAGGTGAATTCTCCTCCTCTATCCGATCTCAAACATTTTATCTTTAGTCCAGATTCATTCTCAACCTTAGCTTTGAATATTTTGAACTTCTCAAATGCTTCTAGCTTATCTTTCAAGAACATTGTAACCCACATCATCCTAGTATAATCATCAACAAACAAAATGAAATACCTTTCACCATAATATAATCTTGTTTGGGTTGGACCACATAGGTCTGTATGAATCAGATCCAACTTGTTCTTTGTTGAATTGCACTTGCTCCTGAATGAGTTTCTCACATGTTTTCCCATCACACATTCCCTGCATATAGTATCAATTGGCTTTTCTATGCAAGGTAGATCTCTTACTGCCTTTTCATTACTTATATTTACTATGTTATAAAAATTGATATGACATAGTCTTTTATGCCACAACCAACTGTCATCAACTTTAGCAAAAAAAAAACTTGCTTCTGAATTGAGTTGGAAAACATTACCTCTAGTCTTTGAGCCTGGTGCAATCATAACACCAGCCTTGTTGTTAATGATGCATTTGTCATTTTTGAACTCCAACTGATAACCTTTTCCAAGTAACTGTCCAACAATAAGAAGGTTATGTTTCAAACCATCTACATAGAGAACATCATCAGTACTATTCTTTCCATCCAAGGTGATGGCTCCTCTACCAACTATGGGTTTAGGAGTGTTATCTCCAAATCTAACCATGCCACCATTATATTTGTCTAGATGAACAAATCTATTTTTATCACCTGTCATGTGATGTGAACAACCACTATCTATAATCCAGTATGTTCTTATATCAGCTTGGGAAATTAATGCTAGCTCTTGTTTCTCTTTCTCATCTTCATGATTTGTCTTATTGTTCATTTTCTCTATGATAGCAATAAATCCAATTTCTTCTTCAGCTGAATCATCCATTAAAACTCCATCTCCATCATAGTAACATTCCTTAGAGAATTTAGGCTTGTAGTCATTTTTGAACTTTCTAGCTCTTAAGGGACATTTAGATGCAAAGTGACCAATCTTATTACATGAAAAGCATTTAAATGGAAATTGACCTTCATATTTTCCTTTTCCTTTCTTTTCTCTTTTGGCAATCATAGCAATGAAATCATCTAATGTTTTCTCTTCATCATCTTTATCAAAATTACCAAAAGTGTTTGTAGATTTCTTACCATGAACTGTTGCTTTGAAGGTTGTCTCACTTTTAGGTTCTGTCTTCAATCTTGAAATCTCAAAAGCTGAGATTTTGCTGATCAAAGTCTCTCTCTTGAGAGTTGATGTAAGCTGCATGGTCTCATCAAGGATGTTGATCTTGTTTTCATATTCTAGAGTGAGAGTAGTCATCAATTTGTCCATAATGTCTTCCTTTAAGATCTCTCCACCATTGTTCTTGATTCCAGCAATTGCTTCATTGATCATTTGATTGTAAGCTCTGATATTTTCTTCAGGCAACATCTCTAATGCATTGTATCTTTTCTTCCATGTCTTTCTATGGGCATCCTTTGCTTGTTTGTCTCCTTCAAATATGTCTTCTAGGTACTTCCATATTTTGTGGGTTGTATCTACCTTCTTTATTTATGAAAATTCACTATTAGAAAGGGCGCTGATAAGGGCTTCTTTGGCTATTCCATTCTGATGAAATAATTCCTTTTTCTTATCATTAGCAGCATCCTTTGCAAGGTCTTCTAGGGTAGGAATCTTGACTGCTTTGATAGTTACATCAAAAACTTCAAAAGCAATGCATTGAAAATGAGTCACCATCTTGTTCTTCCAATCAAGATAATTCTCTCCATCAAACTTAGGACTTTCTTTTCTGAAGAATGCCATTTGATCAACCTCAAGCTGTTAAACTTTCTCTTTGAGGCACTTGGCTCTAATACCAATTGTTAGGAATAGTCCCAAGAGATAACTGGGGGGGGGGGGGGGGGTGAATCAGTTATCTACAAGTTTCAATTCTTTATCCAATTAAGTATACTTAAACATAAAGCATAAACACAATGAATGAACACTTGAACACAACACAATATTTTGGTTATGGGGAAACCCAAATAGGTAAAAACCCCGGTGGAAATTGACACCCACTAATATTCTACACTAGTGTATTATGATCCTTGTTAGAAGATCCTTAACCCTGTTAGGAGTTGTTTTACAATATATTTAGTATAGTAGACTTGGTCAAGGGTCGGACCCTGTTAGGAGTCTTTTACAATAGTCTCTGTTAGGGGAGAGGAAGCACTGTCCGAGAGCACACTGCTCAAAGGGGCGAAGGCTACAACCTTCTGAATAACAGATATACACTATATCTAGATCTTGGTGAATTGTTCTTAGACCTGTTGTCTGGATCAGTTCCAATGGATAACACAAACACTTTACTTGGTCACATAGACCTTCTTCTGATGGATCAACACTTCGTACACTCTAATCTACTCTTCTTCATCAACTATGAACCACACTCAAGCAATCACAAATGACTACCTATAAATATCTTTCCTCTAAATGATATAATCAAGTCGGCCTATTAGAACCACCTTGAAATTATATTAGAGAATCCATAACAAACTTCAATAATAAATCAGTCAACTCTACTAAGCACGCAACACATTCTAGGACCTATCCAATAAGATAATTGTAGACGCACACTACACACTGTCAGCTCTACCAAATTAACTGTATCTTTCTCCTCAAGCTGAATTACTTTATGCACCCTTAACCAAACATCACTAACTCTTCTCCAAGCTTAACTCCAACGGTGTATACCGAAATGATAAGCGCAACTCCAAAACTAATATAATCTCTATCAGCTCTTCTGAACAAACACAGAAAACTGCTACTGGTGAATAGTGACTACATAACTTCACTTCTAGCGATCATCAGACTCTACATCCATGAATGTAACATTACTAAAATGTCTACAACATATATCCAAGCATGCAAGGCTCTATGATAACTGTACGGACAACCATACACAGAACACTGCCTGTTACTCTATCAGGAACACTGCTGACACAAGCTGCTATATATTTGTATGTACTAACAGTTAACCTCTATGCCCATGATATCATGTTGATATCATGTCCATGCTACATATACTGAAAGCTTACTGCATAAGTCTTCTACGCATGTTACTTTCCATATATTGTCACCAATGACAAACATATAGTCAGTACTGGCCTGCTGGCAAATCTCCAACAAGTTGTATGTTTTCAGATCAAACACTATTGTTACTTTCTAACCATTGTATCAGTTTTAAATCCTTTAATCAAGGTTGACCTAACAGTCATTTGTATAAATCCTTTGAACAAAGTTGCATTCTAATGGAATGTATGTAAGTCCTTTAACAAGGTGCACTCCTAATAGGGTGGTTGAAATCCTTTAACTGGGTCACACTTGACAGTGTGTTTGTAAACCTTTGACAAGGTTGGCTTTTCATAGAGCTCACTTCAAAAGAGTGAAAATATCAGTAACATGTTACAAAGTGGTTTTTCCCAAATTGGGTTTCCACTATAACTCCTACTATTAATGCTTGTGTGAATGTTTTGGTTTGAACATTTCTGTGTTTTACAACTTAAATACTATTAGATAGCATGGACTGCACTATTATATGTTTTTGATATGCATTCAGTAATGACCAAGTAGTTGTTGGTTGTTAGATCTGAGTTGTTGAAGAGTTTTGAAAGTTTAATTATACATTTGGACCTGAGAACAACTTATTCACCCCCCCCCCCCCCCCCCCCCCCCCCACACCTCTCTGTTGTTCTAAATCATATTAAAAAAAACTAGTGAAAATTTGGGAGAGGGAGTCATGAAAACTAGTGAAGTATTGTGAGAGAGAGTCATGAAGAGTTGTGTGCAAGTATAAAGGGAGAGATGTTGATTTCTTTGACATTGAATATTTTTTGAAAATATATGCTTAAGAGATGTTTGAGATGTGTTTTCATTGGTGTCAACATATTTTCTTATTTGTGACAGTGTTGCAGTGAAGTTCAGTGAGTTCATTTGTCTGATGTAGCTTGTATATTGAAAATTAGATTTTTAGGATTTTAGAGTGTGTTGTGGATTGTTTTTAGTTTATTCAATTCAACTCTTAGAGGTTCGCATGAAGATTTGATGAAGTCTTTTGTATCTATGTTGTGACTGGTTTTTTAGTTGTTCAGAGGTGACAAAGTGATAGTATTTTGATTTGCATTATAATATTTTTCTTCGCAGATCTGGTAGCAGGTCTAGGACATTGATGTGTGTCCTAAATTCAAGTGGTTCATGATTTGGAGGCCTACAAGTTATTTTTCAACGTTGACATTCATTACTATTAGTGTTCTTGATGTTCGGTATAACGATGATGGTGTTTCCAAAATTTGTTTTGACATGGATGTTTCTATGGTAATGCATGATGCTTGTGCATATTTCTAGATCATGTTCTCTTTGTGTTGTTGGTCTGCATTGGTCGATGTTCTCATAAGTATTTATTTCAGTCGATGTATTTTTCTTCACTGACCTAATGATTGTAGCATGTTGTGGATGTTCAAGGCGTAATTCATGGAGGTGTTTCATGTTTGAGGATGAAGATTTTGGTATGTGCTATGTCTTAGCTAACATTGTTTTGTCCACATTTAATATTGTAAATTGTACATAATTATATTTTTATAATTAGGTGGAGAGTGTTGAGTCGACCTTATTGATTTTTCAAGGTTGATGATATGTATAAATAAATGTAATAATTTTGTATTTGTGTGTATATGTGAGGATTAGAAAGAGATGTGAATGTGTATATGAGTTGAGCATATACATCTTTTGAAGATCAGTGAATGTGTGTAAAATAAATTTTTATATGTGCTTCAATGGAGTTGATCTAAGCATAATGAAGATGCTATTGTAAAGTTTATAATTTGTAGATGTAATCCAAATTTTTTGTAAGGAAATGAGCCTTCCCTGGGAACTAATCCTTTCTATTTTGAGCAATGATCTCTAGATACTGTGCCTGAATGAATGTGCATTACCATTGTGATACTTCTAATAGGGTATAATACTTCTAATGGAGTATATCATCTTGTAGGTTCATACCCACCATTTTTCCCCCTTGACCAAGTTTCCACACAAAAATCTTGGTGTTATGTGTGTTCATGTTGTGTGGTTAATCTATGTTTTCACAGTTAATTGTCAGATCTGTAATTAAGGTTGAAGTTTTGTAAGTTGTATAAGTTTTGGGATAATTGATTCCCCTTCCCCACTCCCCCTCACCCTCTTAGTTTTATATTTCCCTATTTCCATCAAGGTACACATGTAAAGAGAGTGATAGACCTAGGGAAGGATGACATATAGATGTGTGTGTGTGTGTGTGTGTGTGTGTGTGTGTGAGAGAGAGAGAGAGAGAGAGAGAGAGAGAGAGAGAGAGAGAGAGAGAGAGAGAGAGAGAGAGAGAGAGAGAGAGAGTTTAATAAATTGTCATTTGGCATATTTATCCACTCAGGCCAAGTTTTACTTAAGGGAGGTGTTGTAGTAATTGGGTCTTTGTATACTCTATTACACTTGAGATAAACTTAGGAGTTCTTTTTGTATTCTTAGGTTTTTCTTTATTTAGCTATAGTTTTCCATTATAATGATACTTTTGTAACATTATTTCTCATTCAATTATTAGATAATCAATGTAAATCATCTTTATGGATCATTTATCCTTTGGTCTCAATATATTTCTCTCTTCTATCTTATTTTTTGATAGGTGTTGATTGTGGGTGATCATTGAGACTTGTAGGATTGAGGGATCGACTCTAATAGTTACATAAGGACCTTAGAATATACTATATTTGGGGATTCTAAACTCTTAAAATATTTTAAAGATCATTAAGAGAACTTGAAGAATCCTTGAGATTTTGATTCTTATAAATCCAGTCATTTTTTTTAATTTTTTCTTCTTTACCATTTTTATTAGACTTTTTTTCAACAGATCATTTTTAATAATGAGATTGGCCATCTTATTTTATTTTCTTCTTCTCTTCTTTAACTAGTGAACAATCCCTTTTTCTAGCTACAAGCCACCATTTGCAAAGATAAGTTGTTGAAGTAGTACCAAAGTTATTCTTAGTTTGAAATGGGTAGCTTATGAGGTTTCATAGTTGATTTCTTATCACTCCATTGCATAGCACTAGTTTCATTAGTTATACCATTTGTTCTTCCTCTGTAGTTTTTATTTTAACTATGATTGGTTGTTCTAAGGTTTTTCCTAACCTAAGTTGCAAAAGTTTGTAATGTATTGCATTAATTTAATCACGTCCCTATGATTGAGGATATAAATTTTTAAAGATCTATTTCACATATTTTTCCAGAGTGAATGATATCTTGTAAGTAGTTTAGGTCTTGTTCCTAGTAATTTCCTAGTTGGGTCCTATTGACATGTCTAGTTAAATTAGGTATTAAGTGCCATGTCTAGAAGTATTAGTTTTCAAGATAAAATCTTATGCATATCTTATCATTAGGAATATAATTTATTTTTAGTTACCTGGTCATTTAATATTTCCATCAAGGTACTTGATCATACTACATCATTGTGTTTATATAAACAAGGTGATTATACACAATATGCACATGTAGTTCTACCTTGGGCACACTTTGTTAGTAAGACATATAACATCACAAGAAGAGAGATTTTGTAGTATGCTTGATGTAGGTACGTCAATTTTTTTGTGTGGATGTTGTTTATAGTTTTATTTTTGTTATGTTAAGTCAAAATTTCTAAGGTTGAAAGGACTTGTATAGTTTTCATGATGGTCATGTATGTCTTGTTCATTTACTTCATTCATATATGTATTAAATGCTAGAGATGAAGTTTTGTATTTAAATATTTGCTATCTTGGAAGGATTTTTTAGCACATGCCTATTAATGAGAATATATATGTTGTAAAATATATCTTGTGTATTGGAGATTTTTTAGATTCTACTATTTTATTTATAAACCTTTGTATGAGTAAAATAATGAATAACTATATGGATGATGCTTGTTTTCCTTTAGTGATGGATAAGGAAGAAAGTGACATAATGATGGTGTGTTCAAACCCTTCTTTGATCAACAATAGGAGCATGGGAGCTTAGATGAGTAGCTTGCATCCAGTTGACCAAGTTGAGTTTTAGATATTATTTATGATCCGCATTATTTGTAGATTAGTTTGTGTGCATGGTTAGTTTCAACCAATCTAAATTATATCCTTATCATGGATGAGGGTTTTAGTTTTGAACCATTATATATCTTGGTAACGAAATAATGTTGTCTTCATTTATGAAAACTAGATATGTAGTTGTGATACTTTCATATAATGACAATGTACTTCTTCATTGTAGTCCTTGACTGGGATTTGTATCTATTGAGTGAATCTTATTGCGTATCTCTTCTATATCTTGCACATTTTTGTAATATTGTATTATAGAAGTTAAGAAAAGTTTTTAGAATATTTATTTTGTACCTTTTTTCTAGGATTGGGATGCTTATTTTGGATAATTTATAAGAAATTTTGAGGTTGTTACAATTTATTTTCATGTATACATTAGAGTCATTTTTAAAAATATTTCATTCAATAAAATACAAAACACAAGCAAGTCCTTTTTAATAGAATTGGATTACCATCATAATGCTAGTAACATAAAATAGTATTCATAACGTATGTAGTGGTAATCACATACAAAAATTGGACATTGAGAAGTTATTGCTTAAGATCTTGTAAAAGTGAAATTATAAATAATTCCAACTTTATAGAAAAAAATAATTAAATCAAGAGAGTTTCTACTACACAAGAGTGGGGTAGAAACATTGATGTGATTGAATGGCACTCCACTACCCATATGTGGAGAGATTTGATCTAAATTTGATCATGTAGAATATGAGTTGACATCAGGTTAGTGGATGCCTTGTTGAGTCTCCTTGCAATATCTATCTATTTTGGAAGTTGAGATATTTGATGGCGAATGCAAAGATGAAGGCGAAGAGAACACCCCATCCTACTGCAAAGCCTGCAGTAGTTCCTAGGAAGCTATGTCTAAATCCAAAGTAATCCTTTAAGAAATCCTTTACTATTTCTCTAGTGCCATCAGTTTTAGATATCGCATTTTCAAGGTCTCCAAATTGTGAAGCAACCAATCCATAGAGTGTCCATGAAACAGGGTCTGCCCAGTAGTACCATCTCCACCACACTGGGATTTTCTGTCATGGCAACAAACATTCGTTCAATCAATAGATGATTTTAAAAAAGAAAAAGAATACTATATCATTACATGAACATCAAGAATAATACTTACATTGCGTGGAATTATAAAACCACAAAAAAGCATCCATATTCCATAAAATGCTGAAGATATAATTGCAGCGATATTTGCATTAGGAGTGATAGAGGTTGTCATCATGCCGTAATATGTGAAGTATAGGAATGTGAAGAACATGAAGAAAAAGAACCAGAAGAACTTTGCTGCCTCCCATTTGTAGTCTATCATTGCATACACAATCAATCCATAGACGACTGATTGAATAAAAATGTAAGGTATTTCAACCAACACCTGTGCAATTAGCTCTTGTTAAATTTTTTGATCAAATGTATGAAATAAAGATTTGATATTCATTCCAGCCTAGGGACGTATGCCCTCATGTTGAATAATTTAAATGATATAAAATCTACCATATAAATTTAATAATAATAAATTAAATTATGGTTTTAAGAATAAGTACGTACTTGTGCAAGGGCATAGGGGAGAGCCGAATACATCCCTGCAGCCTTTTCTCTATAGAAGACCGTTCTTTCCACATCCACGACGGGCTGAACTGCTGATGCGTTGTTCACGCCCAAAAACATGACGGATGCAAACATTGAGCCCATTGCATTGGTAATATTTTTCTGCTCTCCTCTGCATTAGAAAGTATTTCAGTCAGAAGAAGAAGGATGAGATGGAATTCCAAGTTGAAGGGAAGGAAGGGGAATTGGCGAGCCTTACGTCTTACGACCCATCCTCCAGAAAATGGTGCCACAAATCAAAGCGACGATGAATGTGAAAAAGAAGCGCATTGCATTGTATTCTGGATTTCTCCAGTATGACCAATGTTGCTTCCACAGGCAAGCCCACGTCTGGACGAAGAAAGGCTGCGAAAACTGCGACTCAAATGCTACATCCTTCGACCCTGGAGCTGGTACGCTCAGTTCCTTTATCAGAGCATCGTTTCTCCTGCCAAAACACACAATCATGAGGGAAATGGCACAGTCAAATAGTAAATAGCTATCATCACCACCATCACCAACACTTACTCATGCAGACGGGAATTGCGATATATCTCTGCAAAATCAACTCCAAGTCGAAGCTCGGTCCCAACAGAAGACGACTCCAACATCCATGTCGCAGGATTGTAACCCTGGGTAATCTTGGGCACGCCTTCAACTGCCTCAAAATACTCAACTAGGTCCTTTGAATGGTGACCTAGAGGTCCCACGTATATCATTTGCCCTCCACGCTTCATCAGCACCAGCTGCAAATTTGGAATCCACATTTAAATTCATATTTCATTTTTCATGTCCCCACAACATCTAATATTAAAGATTTTTCATTTTCATGTGCATTACCTCGTCGAAGGCCTCGAATATGTCTATGCTCGGTTGATGAATGGTGCACACAACAGTTCGTCCCGTGTCCACAGTGTTGCGGACTGTTCGCATAACAATTGCAGCAGCTCTGGCGTCCAGTCCCGACGTTGGCTCGTCCATGAATATAATGGATGGATTCGCTACCAATTCCACTGCAATTGTCAACCTCTTCCTCTGTTCTGTCGACAACCCCCTCATTCCAGGCAGACCCACCAGAGCTCCTCTCAAGTTTTCTATCTCTACCAGTCTCATTACTTCCTCCACAAACATCTATTCAACAGAAACGCAAGGTTTTCACGATCAGTACTGAAAAAATAACTACATGTTTTTACATCGAGCATTCAAGGGCAATAAATTACGCCTACTTAAAAAATAAAACATACCTCTCTGGTTTTACGATCGACGTCTTTGGGAAGACGAAGCCAAGCAGAGTATATGAGGGATTCATAGACCGTGACACTGGGAGAATGTATGTCGTTCTGTTCGCAGTAACCAGAAATGCGAGCAAAGGTTTCTTGTTTCTTGGGATACCCAGATATGGTGATAGAACCTTCAATATATCCCCCTGTTTTCCTTCCTGCAAGAACATCCATCAAGGTCGTCTTCCCTGCCCCGCTCACCCCCATCAAACATGTCAACACGCCTGGCCTGAATGTCCCGCTCACTTCACGCAGTAACTGAAGTCGGTCTTCTGCCACTCCTTGTTGTTTCATTTCCTAAACCATCACATAATTTCATCAATTACCCCATTACTAAAGGATGTCTCGAAAGAAAATCAATTACTCAAATGGTCACCTATTTCACATTTTTACATCAAAAATTGAGTCTGCATTTTTACCTCGGGCATGTCGACGAAGTAGCTGACGTTGTGGAAGGCCATGGAGAGAGGGAGGAAGGGCAAAACCATGCCTTTCTTGCCAGCCTCACGGGCGCTTGTCACCACGGAATCAGACCTGTTTGAAACACCGCTACCTCTCTGTTGTTGAGAACCAGTTCTCCCACCTGTTTAACATTAAAATCATTACCACCCACTCTTTTCACATGGAATCTTAATGTTAGACGGGTAACATTTGGCTGGATCTCCTTACCAGCAGATTGAATTTCTCCGGTACCCCCACGCTGAATGTTTTGCATTTCAACCCCACTGTCGCGGACGACTCTGTTTTGCAAACCAGTTGTCGCAAATTTTTTATGTTTCAAGTCCTCTTCCGAAACTGTTGCCTGCGCCTTTCCCAGGGCTGATGAAAAAGAGTAAAGGCGTTAGCTGAATCTAATCTACTGGTGGTAAGCAAAGTATTCAATATCTAATCTACATGATTTGGAGCTGCTTTACTCACGCTCAAGATACTGTAACGCCAACGTGTAGAGTACATTAAAGACAACAGAGTATGCCAGGAGAGCCCCAACAGAAAGCCAATACCACCAGTTATCAGAAAATAGTCCGCGAGAATGCAACAATGTCACACCAACATTTTCCGTGTCCTGTCAACGTTAACATAAACATAGCCAGCAGTTTAAGTCTAGAGTCTAGGATCAAAAGCCAATTTGAAATTCGTACGAGTTGAGATTCGAGAAGAAGCAATGAGCTAACCTTTTGCCATCTACTTGCTAGGAACTCGTTTGATGCAATTCCTTGTTGAGCGTACATGAGAGGAGAAATCCAGTAACCCCATATCCACCAACCTTTGATATCACCTGGCACAGCAAAGGAAAGCATCACAGAGCATTAGTTTCCAGTCGATGAATATTTACTTAGTGATTGAGGGGGTAAAAGAGAAAAAGTGTGATTGACACCTCTGGGTATGATGAATCCCCCGAGACAGAAAACAACCAAGAGGGCAAAAGAGCCGAAAACCATTGCAATGACTCGATTCCGTCCTAGAGACGCTAAGAATCTGAAAAGCGCTAATGAAGTCTGAGAAAGTGAGAAGGCCAGCAACCACTGTCGGAAAAATCTGCATTCATATAACAGTGTCAGATTTAGATATTATTGGCACCAGAAGTAAATTAGCAAAGAACAAACATCCTTTTACTATAATTGAAGGCACGTATAGGTTACCTCTGAGGATTTGGTGCAAAACCAATGGTATAGTATGTGAAAATGATCCAGATCACAGATTCGAGTATCGAAGTAGGAACGGACATAACCCAGGCTGGAAAAGAGAAAGCCCAAGCAGGAAAGAACTTGTAACTCCTCTGCTTGTAAAAGACAGGGAGCTTGTCGACTGTCATCGACAGTTCCGCAAAACCGTTGAACATCATCTGCGTTAGCCCAAAGAAGAGAGCTCCGAAGTAGATCGTTGCATCATTCACATTCCTGTTATGCATGTTCGTTCGGAAGAAGACGCTCATCGTAATCAAAGCGATTATAGTGATCTGCCACACATGTTTCCACTCTTTAAACATTCATGTACCTAGACTTGGACGAAATTCAGTAGATAAATTCTCAAAAAAATTACCTGAATCGATTTGAAGATGTGGACAAATGAACCCCTCTTCATCAACAGAATTTCTCTATCCAAACATGCTTTGAAAAGCTCCTCTTTGCCTATGCCAAATTTCCGTGTGGTCAGCGCAGCAGGATGAGATTTGGTTTTATCGTAGGGAACTGATAGCTCTGCGCTCAATTTCACTCCGAGATGGAAAGATTGGAATGCGTCTGCAAACTCCTTGACGGGAACATAACGGTACGCTTGACTTCTGTTCGCCCAATACTGTTCTTGGTCCATGGGCGAAGTCACCTGTTATATTCATAACATAAATGGGATGATGTGAGTAATTAGTTAATTGATTGGAATCCAGAATAAGAGCACCCACATCTCAGAATCCGGAACCTGACAAAGTCCTTCTTACCTCCTGCAAAAAATCAGCAACACCTTTCCTTTCAGGGCATCGGAATCCCATGGACTCGAAGAATTCAAGAATGGATTCACGGGGCCCACTGTAAACGAGATAGCCTTCGGAAAGCAAAATGACGTCGTCAAAGAGATCGTATGTCTCGGGGGCAGGTTGCAAGAGCGAAATCACCATGGTCGTCTTGAAGACGTGCACGTATTGACGAAGGGATTTAACAATCTGAAATGTCGTGGAGCTGTCGAGGCCAGTGGAAATCTCGTCCATTAACAGCGCGTTCGCACCTCCCACGATCATCTCTCCGGTTGTAACTCTCTTCTTCTGCCCACCTGAAACTCCTCTGTGCATTTGATCCCCTACTATCGTGTCCGCGCAGATGTCCAGCCCCAATATCTGTTCCAACCCCAAATATCCCCACCATTTCATAAGAATCTCTCAAACAAATCCAAAACCTATAACAGGCTCTTGAATGTCAAAACAAACATTTTCAGTACCTTCAAGTAGTAGTCCGTCATCATGCTCGTCTTCTGCCCCTCTATTGAAGTTGCCTGCACAACAACTTCCCGTTAGCCTGGAAGATTCATCAGAATTATGATACAACATTCAAACTCTTCACATCACAGACTTGCACAAACCTTCATGAATATGTCTATGTCCGGATCTGGCTTGATGTCCTGTTCTCTCTCTCGCCTCGAAAGCTCAGTCAAAATATCTAAAAACGGGCCAAGAAAAAAGTATGCATCATTGATAAATTGATAAGGAGGATGGGTGATGTTTTTGTCCTGTAAGTATAACTTAAATGGGTTTCATTCTTATGAAAAGTGGGTTTTTATTCAATTTTCAATGTTGGGGAGATTCATAACTCTAAATTGAGTGGAAAATAAAAACTAACATACCATATCTGGAGCCGACGCCCTGAAAGCGGGCAGCGTAGTCTAAGGTTTCCCTCACAGTCAGCTCCCCAATGTGCAAATCGTGCTGACTGATGTAAGCAGACGTCCTCTCTGGGACGAATTCGTCCACTGTATGCCCATTGTAGTTCACCGATCCTGTAACCCTCAGAGCTTTATCCAGCCTTCCCGCAAGAGCCAAGAGGAGCGTAGACTTGCCCGAAGCAGGGGGGCCAAGGAGGAGCGTAAGCCTACATAAAGTCCCAATTTCAATATTAGATTTGAGACATAGGAAGCCTGTAATTTAGCATATAATTTACATCTTCCTGTGCTTATGCTTGTGCTTGTGCCTCACCTGCCGGGCTTGACCACACCACTGACGTCGTGAAGAATATTCATGGTTGTTTTGTGGCCCTTGTACAAATGAAGCGATTGCAACAGCCCCTGAAATTGACATTGCAGGTTTCAAGGTCATTACCCAACCACCAATCCAAGTTATTCGATGACTAATAAAATCAATAATATCATCAATACCTCGAACATGTCGAGGTAAAAGTTGAGGAGCGTAGGTAAGGCTCTGCCCCCGACATGGACGTCGGCATCGACATTCAAGTGCTCGTATCGAATTTCAACCTCCGGCAATTGAATTCCCACTCTGAATTCAAAAGGAAAGATTTCCACAAAACATTAGAAGAATGAAAGCATGGCCCACACATGAAAGGAAGGGCACGTTCTGAAAGAAATTAATCGCCAAACCTGTCGATTCTTCTACGCAGGCGGTGGAGAAAGCGCTCGTTGTCATGCTCGGCAACTTTGACAAGCCTGTCGAGCACTTTCTGACGGCTGTCGAGCTGGATATCTGTGACATCCACCTCGCCATGAACGTCTTTCAGAATGGCAGTCCTGAGACGATCATAGGTTGGGAGCTTCTCGATGGCAGCCCATTTGAGGGACTCATCCTCATCTAGACGGTTTCTCGATGCCGCGGAAGAACCAGAGAAAACGCTCTCCGATCTTTCGAAAAGCCTACGGCTTCCAAGACGAAGGCTGCCCGCCCAGGAGTGCACCTCGCCCTCCAATTTCACGGACATTATTGTGTTGCAGTTCGGTTCGGTTCGGCTCGGCTGAAGAACACCAAACGTGCTGTCTGGGATTGGGTCAAGAGCTTGTTATGGGTGAGAAAGAGAGAGAGAGAGAGTTAAGGAATACGAAGAATGGGAGCGCCCAGGGGATTTATAATACACTCCCCCTGGCTTGGCTTTCACCCCTCCCGTACTTTGACCCGTCTTTGCTCGAAGCTCTTCCTGCGACTCAGATTAGGAGGGTAAGAAATCAAAAAATGTAAAGAGTTAAAACGTGGTTAAGGGGTTTTCTTGATCTAGAACAAATTGTGGAATGTAAAGAGTTAAATCGTGGTTAAGGGGTTTTCTTGATCTAGAACAAATTGTGGTGGGCCTGTCTTGATTTTAACATGGTCTTCCTTGGAATACTATCTAGAAGAACACATGGGAGAAAACAGAGTATCGCCGTCCGTCTCCCAATTCCGACTAAAACCACGTGTAGAATGCAGTGTATCAAAGTTGAACAAGTGACTTTCTTGGTGGGGTGGGATTCGTTGTCGCAAGCGCATATGTTAGACCAACTTTCATTATAATATAAATAAGAGGGATTAGGGTGGCTGCTTTGAAATGTGCATTTATGTTCGATATATAATAAGGCCAAATGATTTCAAATGTGCATGGTAGAACTGGAATAGTGATCTCAACTTGTGATCTCATCTTTTCGAGTGGCGTAATCTCAATTTATTATCTTCTTCCCAATGTAATCGTTCATACTTCAAAACGATGTTGACTCGGTCGTATTTGTAGACATGAAAAAGGACTGATGTATATTAGCTAATTAAATAATTTTATTATACATTATTTCTTCTTTTATAAATTAAATTTAAATTTCTCTTCCATTGTTAATTAAATAAATTTAGTTATTTAATTAATTCATATTCAGTTGTTATTCTAGTTCATTATAATTAAATAATTATTTTATAAGTAACTTATTTTATATTTAAATTAATTATTTTAGTTTATTTATTTATTTTCTAAATATATTACTTAGTTAAATAAAATATATTATTTATTGATTTTTAAGGGTTTAGTTGTTGATCTTTTAATAATTCATTCTAGTTTTATTTCAAGTCTGGTATTTTGGCATCTCCGGTGGGACCTACATTCTTCGTATCTAATGATTTTGTGACAAATTTTGTGATTTAAGAATTTGCAAGTCATATAAATACAATTCATAAATTATTTGTCACATATGATCAATTATTTGACATATCTGAGTATCCATTTGCCATAATTGATGCTCACAGCAATATTAAAAAATTTAGCTTCTGATACATATGATAGATTATGTGTCACAACTAATTAATCATGCGATGCATCTGATTATGTATTTGATTGAAATTTCTTTATAGTTACTTGTCTAGTTGTATATTATTTTTGACAAAATCTAGTCTCTATGTTTTAATAACTTAGGTGACCCCTAACAATGAATTATCTACTTTTCAATGTGCATGTATTCTGTCTTTTAGTTTTTTTGTGGTAAAGGTATAATGACATATTTGGAAACATGTTTAATGCATTTGAAAAACTTGAAGGGACACAATTGATAACATCTTCATGAAATAATTGATTGTTTAAATGGTTTAGCTAATTGTTCAAATGACACAATTGATCAAGTAAAAGAGAGAAGTGACATCTCAATTTGTCTTAACATATTTATATAATATAAGAATGTGATTTCTACATATGTAATTGTTAAGTGATGCATAATGTAATTTTTTAATATATCAAAACTAATGCAAAATTCTTCCATTATCTTCAAAATTACAATATTCTTATAACCAAAATTAAGAGTACTAATCATTCTATAAGTAGAAAATTCAAGACGTATCATTTTCTTGTATAAGATTTGAATACATTGTTTGGGAAGAAGATATATAGAGACCAAAAGTTAAGGTTGAACTTGAAGAGGTGTCTTTCTTCACTGCATTAGTAGTTTTGAGCTTTGTTTATATTAGATTGAGGATCATAATCTTCTATAGACCGGTATGTCTTAATGGGAATCATTTGTGTATGTGTCCACCTGTACTTTCCTTGTGAACTATTTTTTGTGCTATACAAAACCTTTTGAAAGGATTTTTCCATTTTTGTTGTTTCATCTAAAGGCATCCATTTCATGTGTCCACTTTGCATTATTAAAAGTCATCAACCTTTGCTCATGATGATTATTTACTAGAGAATTCATGCTCATCACCAAAGTTCTGAAAGATCATGTTCTTTTGGAGGCGACGTGTATCTTAATTGTTTTGTCACTTGTTAAATGTTAAATTTTTAAGATAAAGTGGCAAGAGTCACTAAATAATTTTTATTTATAATAAGAGAGAATATAGAAATGAATCTAAGAAACATAAGAAGTGACACCGAGGAAGCCACCCAATCACCCTAGAAAATATTGAAACAAAATCAGAAAAAAGGTCCCAAGCTCGAGTCCTCATATTGAATCAAACTAAAAATTGTTTATGCATATTACAATTAGAAAAAATTCCATTCATGTAGTTAAAACCCTAGAAAATCTAAAGACCAAAGTATTACAAATGTTTAGAGTGAGGTTAGAGATTTTTCAAAAACACTACATAATATCATCACCATCCTCATACATTTGAGAATTATCAAATAGAGTAACAATGTCAAAGTTGAGCTACCAATTGCTATTACAAATGTTTAGAGTGAGGTTAGAGATTTTTCAAAAACACTACATAATATCATCACCATCCTCATACATTTGAGAATTATCAAATAGAGTAACAATGTCAAAGTTGAGCTACCAATTGCTATTACAAATGTTTAGAGTGAGGTTAGAGATTTTTCAAAAACACTACATAATATCATCACCATCCTCATACATTTGAGAATCATCAAATAGAGTAACAATGTCAAAGTTGAGCTACCAATCGCTAGGGTTGGTTCTTGGAGGACTCAGGAGGATAGGTGTAGTCGGCAGAAGAGGTTCATCAACTTGATCCTTCAGAATAACAAGACAATAGATATTTTTTAATCTCTCGATTACTATTGACTAAGCCGGGACTACTTCATGCTCAAGTAAATTTTGAATCCCTGAAACAACTCTTTCATGATGATCACACCAAGCCAAACCTAATTGCACATATAAACTCAGCCAAAACACTATTGTCAGCAATGTCTCTAAGATCAAAACAACCCCCAATGAGGGAGGCAATTAGCTGCATTAGAACGATAAAAAGACAATGCTATTTTTTTGGCAGATATGTTTTAGCCAAATTGCTGACCATGGAACTAGAAAACTAGAAGCTTTAGGTTTGGCCAGCACCGTGTGAAGTGCGTACGCTAGTGGAAAGCCATCCTTTCAAGTCCAAGTTCCCGCATGAGCGCTACCGCAGTGTATGCATTTGATCAAGGGCAATTGCTTCCCACTTTAGGTATTTATCCGCGAATGTCATCGACTATTTTGGCGTGAAGACAGTGGGATACGAGTGACCCCTAACACACATTATTATGTATATTGTCAACAGTTTTCTCAAGACTTGTCAAATCATAAAATGGAATGGCAATCATGGTGTTTGTAGTGCTTGACTTGGGGCGAGTCGGATGGGAAATTGGTTTTCCAACAAAGTGTCAATTGTGATTTGAAGCCTGCTCCCAGTGCTTTTAGAAAGAAATACTCAACGTCTAAACAATTCATTTCCGCATGGCAACATATCTCATGCACTGAACATACTGCTTACACGGATCATCCTTCCGCTCTAGCTGACTGCCAATGATGTTAGTAACACCATACGACAGGTGTTTCTCTTTGCTGTCAATACACAAGACATATACAACACTACAACAACCGGAAAGAATGAAACATTGCAACAGAATACTTAAAGAGCAATATGTAGGCATGGCACAAGGATTCATAATATGTAGACCGGGAACTTATGTTGAACAACTGATCCAAGAGCTCTTAATATATCCTTGCAAAGCCGGCAGCCTAAGGCATCTGAATACAACCATTTACATGCTCTGTCATGAGATCACATTTTTAGGGTTTCTATCAAACTCAAGAAACCGAAGTAAATGTTGTTAAAAATGGGCCACCTGAGTTTCTTATGTGAAATTCGCAGCTATAGCTGAATAGATCAACCAGAAAGAAAAAAAAAGACAGAACAGATAATACGGAAAAAACAGAGCAGCAAGAGAAGAAAACAGAGCATTAAAAAAAACTCAATATATAACAACAGCGATGATCAATATTACAATGTTTTCTATACTAAAAGAAAGGCACCGTATGAAGACATCAATTACAGTGAAGACGGAATTAACAGCCTTAATTTAGGCAGAAGGAAACGGATGTTAACAGAGCAGTTGGGGCAAGAAGAACGGATCTTAACAGAACAGTAATCGGTGATCCACAATCTACATGTAGTGATCTGAAGTGAAATGAAGATCACTAACAGTTATCAGAGTTGGAATTAACCACTAACACCTCCTCTTAATTCTAACTAAGGAGAAAAGAAAAGGCTAATGAAAAGAGGGAAAATCCAGTGGGAGCAAACCCCTCCCCCTCAAAATAGAGGCTAACATAACAAGAAAACTACTGTGTTACAGTTCCTTTCACCCCAAGAAGATTTCTGAGAAGGTGAAACTTCTGCTTGGTGTATGTCTTCATGAAGATGTCAGCAACCTGGTGAGATGTGAGACAATACTGCAAATCAATGACGCCATCATGGATCAGAGCTCAGATGAAGTGCATGTGGATCTCGATATGGTTTGTCCGTTGTCTGTTGTACTGGATCTCTGGAAAGCTTGGGTGTACTTTAATTGTCATACCAAATGATGGTCGGGTGATGGAAACAGATACCTAGCTCAATCAGGAAATTCTGCAACCAAATAGCTTGCATGGTCGCGTTGACTTCACCTCTATATTCGGCCTCTGCAGGTGATAGAGAAATGGAAGATTGCTTCTTACTTGACCAACAAATGGAACCTGACCCCAAATGGAAAACATATCCTGAAGTGGACTTGCGATCAATGCCATCACCAGTGCAATCAGAATCAATATAACCAATGAGATCCAAAGCACATCTAGCTAAATAATGAATCTCATAGCTGAGTGTTCCCTGAATGTAGTGAAGTATACACTTGGCAGCTTTCCAATGTAACTAATGAGACACCTGCATGTATTTGGAAACAACACCTACTATATATGATAGATATGGATGGGAGTGAGTGAGATAAAGAATACTCCCCACAAGCTGACGGTAGGGTGTGCAATCAACCAATGGTGTATCCTTGCCATCCTCAAGCTTTACCCCCAACAAGAAAGGTATGGTTGTTGGCTTACAGTCACTCATGTGAAATTGAGTCAAGAGATCCCTTGCATACTTAGATTGAGAAACTTGGACACCTAATTCGTTTTGGCTTATTTCAAGACCGAGAAAAAAGTTGTGGAGACCTATTTGGAAAATCTATCATGCAAAGTTGTTTTGGTTGTAGCAATGGTTGTGGTTGAATCATCTGTTATTAGCATATCATCTACAAAGAAGAATTTAACATACCCTTGCGGCTGCTCCATCATCAGGTAACATCTTATCATTGCAAACATTGAACTGATATAAAGACCATAGATAAATGCACCCCCTTTGCTAGGTTGCATACCTTACTCCTGCAATATAGTCATCATCTCAAACCAATTCCTAGATAATTTTTTCGTAAACTGATACATTTAGTGTGTTAGACATGAGCTCGACAATCCATGGGATACATTTATTTGACATATTTGTTTATATAGTACGCATGATGTATTTTCATCCACTTTTTGCATGCATTTGCACTAAACGAATAGAAAATATTATTATGTCCAATGAGCTCACGATGGCAATGCAAGTGGAAAATAATATTAAATGTAGTAATTACATTTGATTTTTTGGGCTAATGTGAGGATAATAGGGCCTTCTTGGTGTATGAGGTATGAAGTACAAAGAGCATGGAAGCTCATGCAGGGAAGGACCCAACTAATGACAATCCTACAAAATAAAAACTAATCTATAAAATTCCACACTTTTGAGCCATACTTCCTATATATAGAAAGGAAAAAGAAAGGAAACATAATATACTCTTAATATAAGGTAGAAGAAGGGACTGCTACCTATAACACTCACTTTGAATGCTCCCTTAAACTATGTGTTGAATAGTCCTGATATCTGAGAGGGGGAAGGGGTGTGAATCAGTTATCCTCAAATATTATTTTAATCTTAATTGATGTAGATAAATATTAAATCAATTAGATAAATAAAATAGATATGAACATGAAAGCACATAAGAACACCATACACAATGATCACCATATTTTACATGGAAACCCCAAGATGGGTAAAACCACAGAGAATGCTAATTCTCAATTATGTAACACCGGTTAAGGTGACACTAGTTAAGATGATTTTCACAAGTCGCTCACTACCCGACTATCACAACCAATAAAAAAAAAACTGATTACCAAATAGTCTTACTGTCAAAATACGAACTAATGGAGCTGCATCTACATATGCATGAAGTCAGTTCCAGTTAAGAGCATAATAATTGTCTATAGCAAATTTGGTTAAGAATCTTTTACAACTTCCAACAACCTCTTCACACAAGCTTTGCAATATTGTTTACTGCATCGTATCATAGTCACATATCTCTTCTTGTCTCTTTCTTTCCACTTGCTTATTTATTCCTTGTTGCACTACTTCATCATTCTTCACATCCCTTTTTTGGTTCACACACATACCACACTTGGATCCAAAATGATGTTATATATATATATATATATATATATATATATATATATATATATATATATATATATATATATATATAGACACACACACACACACACCCATAGAACAATAGAAATATAGAATAGGTCAACCTAGCACATATGTCAGCTTGAACACTAAAAAAAAATTTTAAAATATTCATTAAGGCTCAATACACTAGCACTGGACCCAAAGGATAGGTCTCACAAAAAGATCTTCTTTCCATGTTACCACGAGACCCATAAATAGGTTGAATACGTAAGATGACTTCATTTTATAGCATAATTACCTAAAGATAAATAACTAAATGAGGTACGTAAGATATATTCTGATGGCGATGGGAACGTGTTATGCCTTGCATACCCATCCATACATTTTCCCCTAAGAAAAATATTGGATCCCCCACTTTTTGCTTTTCCTTCTCTGCTTTGCTTTGTATTGTTTTTCTATTTTTTTCTTTGGAGTCTTTGACTCCGGAGTCTGCCCTCTTTTATCTTATTTTTTGGTCGAACCTTGGGCTCCTGGCTTCCATAAATCCTTCCAGCATTATTAAAGCCAGATGCCCAATGCCCAGAATGCGAAGCCTTAATTACTAAAAGACGTATGAGGCATTAAATGCACTTATCTCCGCCGAGTTATAAAAGGACCTTTCAAAGGTCATTTTAATCACAAAGTGATTAAAAACCACTTTCGAGAGCGTTTCTACGACCGAGTCTTCAAGCCTAGAATTTTGAGTGTTTGTGAGAGGATTTGGTTGTGAGCGAAGTGTTTTCAAAGAATCCCTTGGCCAATTTGTGCAACATTCTATTCAGGTGGACTGCTCTTCGCATTTTGAGTTAAATTAGGGCTTTCTTTTCCATTTTTTTGTTTCTTTTTTCCCTACTTAGAGTTTGCCCATAAGGTAGTGAAATAAAAGGGGTTTTTCATGTAAATTCCCCGACCCTGAATTTGGTTTAGGGCTTGTAAATTTTTGTGCTCTAGGGTTCTTCCATGCCCTAGTTACAGGTGTCGAGTGTTCGATACCTTAATTTTGGGTGGACGTACAACTAGCGATTTTTCAATTCTGCCAATTTTGCACCCTAGTTCATACATAGTTTTTAAAGTTGGCAAGTTGCATTTCATTTTAAGTGTTAAATTAGGGCTTGCTAGGAAAGCTGGATGCTATATGTGATTAAGGTATTTTTCTTGGTTATTCAACAAAAAGAAAGGCATACAAATGTTACAATAACAGATTGAGGAAGATTGTCAAGATTGTAAATGTCAAGGTTGATGAAGGCAATAAGAAAAAATCTAGATCTTGCAAATATGATTTGGATGATCAAGATGATAGTACAAACTAAGGAATGCAACTTCAAACTCAGAATCAAGTTCAAGTCATTCTAGGGAATTCAGAAGAAGAAACATGTGTTGAAAAAGGAACATAAGTATGAAATTCAAACAAATCCTAAGATTCCAAGGTATGTAAGATTGAGTCATTCAAAAAGTTAGATAATATGAGACAAAAATAAAGGTGTTCAAACTATAAAAAGGATTGTTGAAGATAGATTTGAGTATTATTCGATTTCAAAGATTGAACATAAGGATGTGAATAAGCATGTAATGATGAACATTGGGTAAAAGCAATGGAAAAAGAACTGAATCGGATTGTAAAGAATAAAACATGGGTTCTTGTTCCCAGACCTAAAGACAAAAATGTAATAGGAACCAAATGGCTCCTCCATTCTATCAGATGGATTTCAAGTCAGCATTCTTGAATGGTGAATTGGAAGAAGAAGTGTACATTGAGAAACTAGATGGATTTCAATTAACTAATCAAAGCGATATAGTTTTCTAGCTGAATAAATCTTTATGCGGACTAAAGAAATCCCCAAGAGAATCGTATGGAAGATTGGATAAGTATTTACTAAAGATTCCAAATTTAACAAAGGTGTTGCTGATAGTAATTTCTACTTCAAAATTGATCATAATAACATTCTAATTGTTGAAGTTCTTGTTGATCATGATATTATCTTTAGAGGGAATGATAAGTTGAGCAAAGAGTTTGTAAATCAAATGCAAAATGAATTTGAGATATCTATGATTGGAGAGATGAAATTATTTTTAGGTTTTCAAATCACATAGTCAGATAATAGAATTTTTATATCTTGGTCCAAGTATGTGAAAGAGATGTTGAATTTTTTTGGAATGGAAGATTCAAACCCAGTTAGTACTTCTATGGTGACCAAATATAAGTTGACCAAAGATGATGATTCACCTAAGAAAAATCAGAAAATATACAGATCTATGATAGGTGGATTGCTATATTTAACTTAGACCATACTTGATATCATGAGTGCAATTTGCATTGTTGCTAGATTTCAAGAAGATCCTAAGGAATCTCATGTTGTAACTTTGTTAAAATAATTTTTAGATATTTGAAAGGGATAGTTTATTATGGTTTATGGTATCCTAATTAAAGATCATGATTTCAATTTGAGTGCATTTACTGATGTTGAATGGGAAGGAAACTTGGATGAAAGGAAGAGTACTAAACTTGGTGGTGCATTTTTCTTGGGAAAAAGATTGGTTTCATGGTTGAGAAAAAAACAAAATTGTACTTCTAAATGTACTACATAGGCAGAATATGTTGTTGTTGCAATCAATCATACTCAAGTGGTATGGATGAAGAAAATATTGAAGGATATCAGAGTAGTATATGATGAGCCTATTGCTACCTACAGTGATAATTCAAGTGCAATTAACATTTCTAAGAATCCAATGTTGCATTCAAAGACTAAACATATATCAATCAAGTTTTACTTTTTGAGAGAGAAGGTTAAAGAGAAAGAAGTCAGATTGGAGTATGTGCCTAATAAGGAACAAATTGTAGATATTTTCACGAAGTCTTTTCCTAAGGATACTTTTGATATCTCAAAGGGAAGCTAAGGGTGATTAACATTCCTAATCAGAACTAATGTGCATTGGTATGCATCAATCTAGTGCATTTAAATACATATCTTCTGATCTAGATTGATGATTGGTGGCTACTACTTAGGGGGAGTAGTTAATCTTGTGTTTTGAGAGTCAAATGTTCAGATTTGGGGAGAGAGTTAGATTCTGCAAATATGTGCCTTGGCCATTGATGTCAAAGGGGGGGGAGATTCATGTAAAAAACTAGTGAAGTAATGGAGGAGAGAGATCCATGAAGAGGTGTGTGCAAAGTCTAAGGGGGAGTTGTTGATTTCTTTGACATTTATTATTTTTCACATCATATGTTGTCATCAATGCCAAAGGGGGATATTGTTGGAATAATATGCAAATATGTGCTTCAGAGATGTAATGTTAGATAATTGAGAGATGTGTTATCATTGATCTCAACATATTTCTTTTTCTATGATATTATTGCAAAAAAGTTCAATGAGTTTATTTTTTCGATGTAGCATGTATATTGAAGATCAAAGTCTATGGATTTCATAGTGTGTTATAGATTATTTATAGTTGATTCAGTTTAACTTTCGAAGTTGTGCATGAATATTTGAGTGAGTCATGTGTATCTATGTTGTCACTACTTTTTCAGTTGTTCAAATGTGTCAGAGTAACAGTGTTTTGATCTACATTGCTTTGTATTGTAATATCTTGCTTCGCAGATCTGGTGGCATGTTTGGGAAATTGATGTGTGTCCTCAACTCAATTGGTTCATGATTTGGAGGCCAACAAGTTATTTTTCAAGGTTGATAGTCGTTCATGTTAGTATTCCTAAGTGATGGTATAAAGATGTTGATGATTCCAGAATCTGTATTGACACGGATGTTACTATGGTAATTCATGATGATTATGGATGTTTCTAGAACGTTCTCTTTTTATGGTGTTGGTATGCATTGATTGTTGTGCTCGTGCTGCAATTGGTGATTTCAGTCTATGTGTTGATATTTTCTCATGTTCTTGGATGACCAGATGATTGTAGCATGTTGCGTATATTCGAGGCATAATTCTTGGAGGTGTTTCGTGTTCAAGGATGAAGATTTTGGTTCGTGTTATGTCTTAGCCAATATTGCTTGGTTTGTATTTAATATCATAATTAAGTATGATTATATTTTTATAATTAGGTGGAGAGTGTTGATTTGACCCTTTTGATTTTTCCAAGGTTGATGATATGTATAAATAAATGTACTAATCTTGTATTCCTGTGTGGATGTGTGGATTAGAAAGAGTTGTGAATGTGTATGTGAGTTGAATGTATACATATTTTGAAGGTAGTGAATAGGTGTGGAAAAGAAAGTTATATTTGTTCTTCAATAGCACTGATCTAGGCATGATGAAGATGCTATTGTACAATTCATGATTTGTGCATGTAATCCAATTTTTTTGTAAGGTAATGAGCCTTCCTTAAGTAGTTAGCCTTTTTCTTTTGAGTAGTGAGCTCTAGGTAGTGTGCCTAAATGCATGTGCATTCCCATTGTAATACTCCTAAAAGGGTATAATACTTTTAACATAGTATACTTATCTTGTGGGTTCATCCCCACCATGTTTTTTCCCTTAACTGGGTTTCCACACAAAAACCTTTGTGTTATGTGTTCTTTATGTGTTGTAGAATATCTGTGCTTGCATGTTTAATTATTGGATCCGAGAATAAGGTTGACGTTTTGTAAGCTGCAAAAGTTTTAGGACAACTGATTCACCCCCCCCCCCCCCCCCCCCCCCCCCACCTCAATAGTGTACTGCCCTATTTCCAGCATGATCAAATTATACTTGATTTTAGATAATTTGTTTGTTATTATTCTTGGTTTACAATTTCACATTTTTTATCATCCATGCCATCATTTCTATATATGTTATTCCCATGGCTATCATGTTGTCCTTTTGTTCATTGAACATGTTAGTTATTATATCCATGGTAAATGCATCTATAAAGATTCACTTTCATTTCCATTAATGCTATTTGTAACTCTTGTAGCCTCTGATCTAATTCTAGCTATGACTATCGTGAAATGGAAAATGTTTATATATAAGACTAAGGCAATTTTTTAAAATTATTGCTACTTATATACCCAAATCGGCTCATGGTTCCACATATACAAAACATACCAATACTATAAATAACATAATATATACATTATTAGTATATGAATATCAGTACAATAACATCAATAATATAAATAAGCAATTTCTAGTACACATAAATAATACTATAACAATTTCCTCACTTGAAATATAAGACAAAGAGTAATGTCCTTGTTAACCTCGCATGACATAACCTTAAATCATAATAATATATAACTATGTGCATGACACCTAAATAATTATATCAATAGTTTCAATTGTACTCAAACAATCTTATTGGGCTAGCATGTCATCCTAATGACTTGTAAGTTATGACTGTATATTTCCACATTGAATCACAATTTTCCACTAAAAAATCTTGACTAACGATATCTAACTTGTAGGTTAGGTTTAATAGTGATTTTAACTAGATATTTAAAAATTATTAGAAACGTTACATCATTAAATTGATAATTAGCATTAATAATATTATAAGTAATAAAATCAATGTTTGTAGGTTGATAAATAGTTATATTATTCTACATAAAAGTTTTGATAGTCAATAGGTAATTATTAAGAAATTGAAAAAAAGAGACATATATAATCCGATGCATAACTAATATAATTTATACTCACCTTGATCTCAAATGTATATTATTGCTATTATCTCTATCATTCAGGAAATAATTTATATTTTCATATACCTATCATTTCAATTTCAAATAAGATAAATATATCCCTCATGATATTATAATAATAATAATGAGGCATATATTTTATTTTTATGTGCCCATCAAAATTTCCACCCCTTATATTTTTCAAATTCCATAACCTACGGGAAGAACAAAATGAGTTTGAATAATGGCACCATGTCACATTATACTGTTTCACATCACGCGGTAGACTAAAGAGTTGAATCATTTCTAATAACACCTACGCACTCTTTCACGTCACGATATACGTAAGGTGTGAGACTTATTTATTAATATTAATATGTTATCGTTCATAGAATGTAAGAAGCCGGCATGTTTGAAAAATGACATTTTGATTCCCATTAATTTTTCCTTTTTGTTGGGAGAAGTGTGCTAAAGAGGCATTTTATATATTGTTCAATTTTACATAATAGTTTGCTTTATTTTATCTAAAGACTACTACTATCAAGGGAAAGGAATATTTTGAATGAACAAAAGAACGTGTTAGGTAGGACTGATAGGATTTGATTGAAATTTTTATTATTTATTTAGATATAAAATAATTTTATTGCAAGGGTGTTCTACAATTGAATGTGATATAAAAATGGTGTAATTATGCATAATGAGTGTTAGGTGTGTCAGATCTTGTATGATATGTGTCTTTGTTTGTTTGAATCTAACACTAGCGTTCTTGTTTTTGTTTATAATTATATAATAAAATCAAATGTTGGAAATTATATTGCATCATAGGTGGTAATTAACATTAGTAATTTTACTAGTAAGTTAGTAATTAAAAAGTGTTAAAAAGGTGTTTATAGGTTGGTACATAGTTGTATTGTTAAGTAAAACTTGGTTAGTTGTTGAGTGGCTAAAGGGGTGTCTTCTACAATACAATGTAAAATTACTACAATATCAATTTAATCTAATATTAAATGTATATTTTGCATTCATTATTCACATAGTTTGCATTTTTGTGTTTTCGTCATTTCAATTCAAACTATATTATAAATTTACGAGAGGTCATCAAATTATTTATAGGTATCAACTAATTAGGAATGATAAAATACTTATGCATTTTCTCCCTCATATTTCATGTGCTACTAATAATGAAATGTAAAATATATTTTGCTTGGATCAACTAATTACATGATCTTTATCTATATGAAACTATCTACTCATAGTTCAATACTCATTACTCATATTTGCAAAGTGGAAATCTCAAACCACTTTGAAAGGCAGTCAAGAGCTTCGAGTACTCAAAATCGCTCTCTGCATTCTGAGAAAATTGATGAGGTTCCTCAACCCCTGATTTTTTCTCACCGAGATAGGAAAATGTGTGTAATCAATATTATCTAACATATAAAAATATATAAGCTATTGAAGACAAACTAACACTTGTTGTGAGGACACTCTAGCTAGCCATAAAACCTCTCTTCCTAGGAGGAATGTATGGGTTGAGGATGACATCCCAATGCATTAGCATCCCTACAGACATGGTATAGAAATCTGTACCAAAAAGATGCCAAACTATTAATGAAAATCCTATTTATTAATTATGATCTAAAATCGAGGTGCAAATATTTGGACCACGAACCTTTTAAATTTAGGTAACATCAAAATATCCCAAATAATATACACTCGTATGCACAAGGAAAAATATCAACTTGGAAGTTCACACTAAACTAATTTTAGTCACATTGTCAACACCAACAAACACTATAGGAACCAATCACCAAACCTGACCTCATAACATATCCTAATCATCATGCACACCTCTATAACTTTACATAAACCAAGTAAATATTATCTACAACATCTCTTGACATCTGCAACAACTTATCTTTAATAACCTAACCTCTGAGCATATTGCACTATTGGCCAAACTATCCAACGGATATGTTGACATCAATGACAACACATCCAACTTGCCAATAAAATATTCTCTCCTTAGGACTAATCCCTCTAATGGATCCTTGAGAAGACTATGCTTTCTATAGACTAATCTCCTCTTACAAATTCCCTAAGATGATGCTTTCCTTAGGATAGGCTACCATGTTCGTTTCTCTTAGATTTCCTTGGACATGGTGTTTTCTTGGTTATCTTGTGGGATTGGTTGAACTAGCATGACAAAAATTGCTATACTATTTGAATAGCATAACACAACTTTCTAAACCATCAATTCCACCTTCACATCAAGCTCTCTTTTGGAATGAGTGGAACTAGCATAATATAGCTTTCTAGTCTTTTTACTATTTCCTCATTTTCTCTCCCATGGATCACCTAGCATAATCTAACTTGCTAGGTTGTTGGATTCATGGTTTCTTTCTTTCTCTCTATGCTCTCATAACTTTGTGAGTGGGTTAGATCATGGAGTGTTGTATTGTCCTTCGTGTATGCTCTTGCCCTTTCCATGTGAACACTTGTGATCTCACAATAGATTTACAAGTGTGATGCTAGTGGTTGAGACATTTGGCTCATTGAGGTCTCCTCAACTAGTTGACTTGGAGCCTCAATAAATTTTGGTCTTAGTTTTTCTTTTTCTTTTTTTGTATGCCCTTGCACATGGTTGTATGAGCTAAGATCCTTTATTTAGGGGCTTGTATTCTTAAACTTGGTGATGTCTTATCTCTTTGCAATTTTTCCCATGATCTCTCTCTTTCACTCTGTCTCGTATTTCTTCTCCTTTACTATTAGCATGAGGTGGACTCATACTCTTGCTAAAGTGGAGAGTAAATGGATCATTCTAAATTGTAAGATCATATATAATTAGATGCTCAATTAGGCCCCATTTTTGCATGTGTAGATTCCTGGATTGATTTTTTATACTCTAGCTCCACATTGCCTATATTTATGGCTTTCTCTCTATATTCTCAACTCCCAAAACAATTTTCATAACTTTTTTGGTGGAATAGGTCACCCCGGCCGACCTATTCCTTGGTGTTTTCCCCAAAATTCAAATAGGGGCCCCATCTCATTAGTTAAGTGATATTTCTAGATTCTCATCACCTTCCTTTGATTTTTGAGCCTTTAAATGTTGTGAGAGGTATAAAAGCAACCCTTTCTCTCCTTATTTTAATATATCATCATAAGAATTCAAGAGATCTCCTACAATTTCACATCTACGCATTCTCAAACAAGGTCTCAAGCATTCTAAGGAATTTTCTATTGGAGTTGATGATAAAACAACCCACATCTCCCAAGAACACCTGCATGCAAACACTTGTCATAGAAAGAGAGAGAAGAAGTAAGATGCTATGGAGGCCCGAACGCATTGATCGACGAGAGAGGAGAAATCATTTTTGATGTGCAAAAACAAAAGTTGCAATTCAATAATGAATAATCTCAATAATTCGTTATAAAAACAAAGGAGATCTATCCTTATAAGAGGAGATCTAAAAACCTAAAAAGGTAAAACCTAGGTTGCACAATAATAATTAATAAAGCAATTACTTATTATATGCTTAAAGTTTAGTTTAAGTAGAAAGAGATAATAAGTGACTTAGTAATTAAATCAAACATGATTTAATTAATAAGAAAACACTTTATTACTCTAACACCCCCCCTTAAGATAAACTTTGGGAGAAGCTAAAAACTTAGAAAGAACTACTGAAAGCAAATGGGTCATGGCAACAAAAGGCTTGATCAGGTACCCAAGTACAAAAGAGAGTCTCTATAAAGCGGAAAAATAGAGAAAACCACATGGGAAAAACTCTACTCCAAAAAGAGACAAAGACTAGTCTGAAGGACTGAAGAAGCCTCCAAAACTAGGAATGTTCCAGAAAATAGGAACAAGAAATAACATGTACAACAACACTAAAGCAATAAGCTGCAAACTCTGTCAAGAAGCAAATGATGATCTAAAGATCCTCCACTAAAATATGCAAAAATAAAAGTTGCAATTCAATAATGAATAATCTCAATAATCTGTTATGAAAACAAAGAAGATCAATCCTTATAAAAAGATATCTGAAAACCTAAAAAGGTAAAACCTAGGTTGCACAATAATAATTAATAAAATAATTAATTAGTATATGCCTAAAGTTTGGCTTAAGTAGAAAGAGATAATAAGTGACTTAGTAATTAAATCAAACATGATTTAATTAATAAGCAAACTCTTTATTACTCTAATATTTTCAAGTCAATTTAATTAGATATCATATTGTTACACATAATTTACACACAGTTCATTGAATTTTATAATAAAAGAATATTTATATATGTATGTATGTATGTATACATACGTACATACATACATGCATGATACATATAGATATAAATACACACATATACATATGTACACACACACATACATACGAGAGAGAGAGAGAGCACATAAAATAGATTTGAGTCTTACTTTATGAACATCACACATATAAAAAGAATGAAATACAATTTAATTAGATGATGAATTTTAATTAATTTATATTTATGTATCTATATACACGTGTTTATATTGATATATATATGTCTAATAAGTACTCATTTGTTTATCTTAATAAAGAAACATAGTTAAAAAATACATAAATAATTAACTTTCTACCAATATATTATTTAAAAAAATATAATATTATATGTTAAAAATAATGTGCCAATTTCTTTGGACGAAATATTTTTGTTTTCCTTACTGAAATGTTCAATAGAAATTATCCAAAATCTAGAATGTAATTGTGAAAAAAAAAAGATTTTCCAAAAGTCTTGATCTAATACTTTTGAACAAGTTAATGAATAGCCTTAGAACAGGCCACATACAGAAAATAACCTAGTCTAAATTAATTTATTCTAGAATGTAAACTATATCTAGTCTACAATTAGACAATGTAAATGCATGGCCACAAGAGTCGCCGACGATGGCAGCTTCGGTGTTGATGACAACGGAGAATTTTCAGTGTTGTCGGAAGCACTCAAAAACTAGTTATCCACACGTCTCACTCGTGCTTCGCTCGTTACTCACACGTTCGGAAGCGTTATATACACGTTCCGGAGCGCTATTTACACGTTCCGAAGTTTCTTCAGTCGTTTGTTAACCGTTCTAAAGCGTTGAACACACGTTCCGAAGATTATTCAAATCGTTTTTCACCTGTTTCGAAGCGTTATTCACACGTTCCGAAGCTTATTCAACCATTTTCACCCGTTCCCAGAAAAAGGAAAAATTCCTTGTCGTAGATGTCAAGCTTAAAACAAAATGCATAGAAGTTTCCAATTAGTGTTAGTCTACGAGATTTCAGAAAAAATGTATAATAAAATATCCTCATTCAAATGAATCTCTACACTTGTTGTTCCATGTTAATGTAGGCACCAAGAATTTTCCAAATTTTTCCACCTTTTTCCAGAAAGATCCAGAACTTTTCTGTTGAATATTTACAATTTATTGGTAAAACATTTGACTAATGTAAATATAGTTGAAGAGAAATTTCATGTGGAAGTTGAATTTCTTGTGGTAAATTTGTTTTTGATTAAAATGGAAGTATTGTTAGGGTGCTTGTCCTTACAAGAACATATGCAAATCTTCTAGTAAATTTGTTATCAGTTTCACTTGTTCTTGATTACCATTATTTCATAGCCAAGAGAAATATGCATTATTTAGAGAAGAGTAGATAATCATGAGACCTATGAGTTTCACTATGGTTGATGGGTTTAAATAAAATCTATGTACATGAGTTTTTATAAACGATGAACAGGGTGATCCAAAATGTATGTAGAGTTTAGATGGTCATTTCACAAGTGATCAAATTATGAGTAATGTTCTACAAGCTAGATTTTAGTAGTTGATATTATTTATAATGCGCAAGTTCTGTTAGAAGTTGTATTATTTTGGGTAGATCTGTGTAAAATTGTGAAATTTTACTAGATTGTTTTGAGATATACAATTATTGAGAAACAAGTGATTGATTTCATTTTCTCAATTTACTATTAGATGGATTTAAACAGATCTTTGATACATCTTGATATTAATTGATTGTTTTACAAGATAGATGGAAGCCATAGAAATACTCATTTGTAACATTAGAGATGTGAGAATATCATAACACTATTTAGATGTCCCTAGATTCTAATAAGAGATTAAGACACAATTTTGAACAAGGTAATTGACAAACTTACCAAAACATTTGTAATAAAACATCATAAATGAACTTTGTATCCTTCCCAGTATAATGACTAAGTACAAGTATTTAATTTGTAATTTGAATTTTTCTAGCAAATGTTTTTAACATTAACATCTATGATTTGTGAGAATCAATCCCTACAACTCCATGGGTAACATATGTAAAATTTCAAAGATAGTATGATGAACACTATTCTAATTGTATAATAGGATTGGATTAATGATGTCAATCAAACACATTCTTCAAGGTTTAATGTGCAATACTATTAGCATGAGTAGGAGGAAAAGGGCTTGTTTGGCAACGTTTGGATTAATGATGCCGATGGAACATATTTTCAACATGTCTATGTGCATACTTATCATCTATTCATGTTGATTACAAGTCTATGTGCATACTTATCAACATGATAGTAAGTGCAAGAAGTTTTTTCCCAATCCAAGGGAAGTTTTCCCAACCTTGGGAATACTGCTAGAAACAGGTACTTGTTTTGAAAAAAAAAGGGTACCCGTTTAGGTTTAGGTGTTCACCTCAAAAATTCAAAAAAGGATACCCATTTTTTAATGCATACATATTTTTGAAACATATATATATTTTTAAAATGCATACTTTTTTAATTCAAAATGGGTACGCATTTTAAAATGGGTCCCTATTTTGTAAAAGTACTAATTTTATTAAAAAAAATGCCTACAAACTCTTTTTTACTTAGAAACTTATTATGTTTATGTAATGGGTACGCATTTTATAAAAGGTACTCGTTATTTAGAATTAGAATTCATTTTCAAAGGGTGAGGGGATGTAAATGGGAGAAAATGAAATTCCTACTAGATTATTAATGAATTATAAAGGTATAACCATAAGAATAAGTTACAACTATAATCCACTAGTAGAATTGAGTACACTAGCATATTTCTATGTCTATTTGTATTTGATTTGATATAAATAGGTAGGATTGCGGAAAGTATAATCACTTTAGATTTATAACAATTGAGTTGGTTAAGAAGATTTCTTTTTGTTAAGAGAAAATAGATTTTGAAATGATTTTGAACCTTTTACAAAGTGAGACAAGTAGGACACAACAACCATACCATAGTGTAGTTACAACAAGCTTAAGAAAAGAACACAAATACAAACTAAACAACATCAAATCTAGGACAAGTGAATCTCAAAACCTTTATGCTATTTTGGGCTAAGATACATGTTAGAAAATGACTTTGTTACTTCTTTAGATGAGTATGTGCAGGATCATGGTATGTCAAAAAGTGGCGATGGGAAAAAAAAATTGTTTTCTATCTTGCCAAACGCACCAAAATCCGCTATGACTTTTTGTATGGGTTGAACAAAATCAGATACCAACCCATTTTGAAAAATTAAAAAACACATTTTAGTAAAATGGGCATAACTTTTGCGTTTCTTATTGAAATTTTTTTTTTTATAGGCGTTGGAAAGGTGATTAGGAGACCTACAATATGGATAAGGTAATTTTATTAGATTGTAGACCAAAAATTAATTATAATCATTTGAAGTGAATCCTTAATTTTGAAACTTGTAATAATCACAACTTTTGCTTACAAAAACATTCTTTTTTAGTTCAATTTTTCTCCCATAAGAATTGACATAGTTAAAAAGTAGTAAATAATGAAAAAATTACATTTTATGTACTAATGAGATTAATTTTTTTTCTAGATCATCATATAGGGTTTCTTTGTTGTCTTTGATCCTTTGTACACAATTTCCCAAGATGTACTAAAATAAAATGTCTCTCTATACCTCTCTTCCCCTCTCTTGATTTACTTATTTATATCTTTCTCTCTTTCCCTTTCATTTTATGTCCCTTTAAATCTATCTTTATCCATTTTCCTTCTTCTGCATCTCTCTTTGTCTCTCTATCTATGTCTTTGTCTCTACTAATTAATCTTCTCTCTATTTATTTCCCTCCCTCTAACCCCCTCTACCCATACCTATTTATTACTTGTATCTATCATCTCCTTTATATCTCTCTCTTTCACACTCCATCTCTATCTCCCTATAGATAGATCTTCATGTCTATCTATATCTCATTATCTCTAGATCTCTCTTATTTTAATCATCTATATCCCTTTACCTATGATAATAAATTAATTAGTTAGAGGGGGGAAGGGATGGAATGGTGGGGGGAAGAGATGGGATGGTGAGATGACAAAGGTAGAGAGAGAGAGAGAGAGAGAGAGAGAGAGAGAGAGAGAGAGAGAGAGAGAGAGAATGTGAATGCGGTTAAGCATGGATGTTGTAATAAGTCATTTTGAGCCTGCCGATATTAATAAAGAGGTCCTAGGATGTCTTAAGGGGTCCTTGGTGCCTTAAGTGGTCCTAAGGGATCGTCATATTTGTATTAAAGGGTCATGGGATATATTAATGGGTCTTAAGATATTTTTATAGGTCCCAGGGGATCCTAAAAAAAATTAATGGGTTGGAATGAGTCCTAGGACACATTGATGCATCAAAAAGCATCGTAAGATACATTAAGGGGTCCTAAGATGTCTTAAGGGGTCCTAGGTTTTCTAAGGGGTACTAAAGGATCATAAGGGGTCCTAGGACATACTAATATGTCATAGTACCCCTTATGATCTCTTACAACCCTTTACCATATCATAATGTATGGTAAGGGGTCCTAACAGGTCCTAGGACACATTAGTGTGTCCTAAAGACCCCTTAGGGCCCATTACCATATACTAATGTTTGGTAAGGGATCCTAAGGGGTCCTAAGGGGTCCTAGGAAACATTAATGTGTCCTAGGACCCCTTAATAACCCTTATGACCCCTAAAATTTATTGTAAGGGGTTATACAGAGTCCTAAGGGGTCATAAGGTGTCCTAGAACACATTCATGTGTCCCATGACCCCTTAAGACCCCTTACAACCCCTAAGGACCCCTTACCAAACATTAATGTGTCCTAGGACCCCCTAAGACCCCTTAGGACCTCTTACCATACACTAATGTATGGTAAGGGATCCTAAGGGGCCCTAAGGGGTCTTAATGGCTACTAGGAAACATTAGTGTATAGTAAGAGGTCCTAAGGGGTATTAAGGGGTCCTAAGACACATTAATTTTCATTATCTCATAGATAAGAGAAATATGCATTATTTAGAGAAGAGTAAATAATCACGAGACCTATGCGTTTCACTTTGGTTGATGGGTTTATATAAAATTTATGTATATGAGTTTTTATAAACGATGAACATTGTGATCCAAAATGCATGTAGAGTTTAGATGGTCATTTCACAAGTGATCAAATTATGAGTAATTTTCTACAAGCTAGATTTTAGTAGTCAATATTGTTTATAATGCGCAAGTTCTATTAGAAGTTGTATTATTTTGGGTAGATCTGTGTAAAATTGTGAATTTTACTAGATTGTTTTGAGATATACAATTATTGAGAAACAAGTGATTGATTTCATTGTCTCAATTTACTATTAGATGGATTTAAACAAATCTTTGATACATCTTGATATTAATTGATTGTTTTACAAGATAGATGGAAGCCATAGAAATACTCATTTGTAACATTAGAGATGTGCGAATATCATTACACTATTTACGTCCCTAGATTCTAATAAGAGATTAAGACACAATTTTGAACAAGGTAATTGACAAACTTACCAAAACATTTGTAATAAAACATCATAAATGAACTTCCTATTGTTCCCAATATAATGACTAAGTAAAAGTATTTAATCAATTATTTGAATTTTTCTAGCAAACATTTGTAGTGTTAACATGTATGATTAGTGAGAATCAATCCCTACAACTCTATGGGTAACATATGTAAAATTTTAAAGATTGTATGACGAACACCATTCTAATTGTACAATAAGATTGGATTAATGATGTTAATCAAACACATTCTTCAAGGTTTAATGTGCAATACTATTATCATTAGGAGAAAAATGGCTTGTTTGGCAACGTTTGGATTAATGATGCTGATGGGACATATTTTCAATGTCTATGTGCATACTTATCATCTATTCATGTCAATTACAAGTCTATGTGCATACTTATCAACATGATAGTAAGTGCAAGAAGTTTTGTCCCAATTTAGGGGAAGTTTTCCCAACCTTCAGAATACCGCTAGAAATAGGTACTTGTTTTGAAAAAAAAGGGAAACCATTTAGGTTTAGGTGTTTGACTCAAAAATTCAAAAAAGGGTACCCATTTTTAATGCATAAATATTTTTAAAATGTCCATACCATTTTTAAATGCATACTTGTTTTATTCAAAATGGGTACACATTTTAAAATGCATCCCTATTTTGCAAAAGTATTGTTGGTGTAATTAAATATTCCTAATTACACTTAACTTAATCTTACTTAGGATAATGCATTGCATAGTAGTTTGTCATTGAGACACCTAGGAGTTTGCACCTCAATTAAGCACATGGTGTAGGAGAAATTCCACTTTAGGTGTGAGATCCACCTTTAGTGCTCATATCACATTATCATCCTCATCCTATGGCACATACTTCATTGCATAATGAAGGATGATCCACATTTGGTGGACATGTGATTACACCTAGCATAGGTGATAGATTATCAACTCCTTATCATTCTCTCTTATTGCCTTTCCTATATAAGGAGGCCTATTATGTACATTTTAAAATAAATTCATTGGATCAATCAATCATCAATTAATGCACCTCTTGCATTTGTGTTATTCTTTAACCTCTAGATCCTTGGTTCAATCTTTGCTATTTGCAAATTATTACATGGTATCAGAGTCATTGGAGCATTTCAATTAGCCTATTTGGAGAGATCTTGGTGCAAGCATTAGAGGTCCATATCTCAGATCTGAAGACCGGTGTGTTGTGGAAGCATCTTGAGGTTAGATCTGACTTCACCATTGCGTCTGTGAGGCTATTTCAGTTAAAATCAACTATAAACTCACCCATATTCAACAAAAGTCAAAATCAAGGCAATTTTTTTTGCAAATCGAGCTGTACGACCCGATCCGCATCTTTGCAGTACAATTTGGGTAAAAAAAATTTATTTATTTTTTGCAAAATTTTTCCTAAATTTCTTTCTCTAAATTTTTTTGGGGGGTTGGTACGGCCCTTGCATTAATTGTCGAGTATCAAGGAATATTCCCTAGTTTCTGCAGTCAGTAGTGACATCATCCTCGACACAACCATCAAGAAGACTAACATACAAAGCACAGACCGAGCCTGAGCCTGAGCCTGACTCTTTACTACACTTCAACAACCGAGCGTTTGCATATAAAAATGGGGCAAAGCCTTACCCACCATCAATGTGGAACTAAAGTCCCTATCATTGCACTCCTCGCTCGGCCCCTCCGCTCGTTTCTCACTACCCGCATGACGCTCCACCTCCTCCACCCATGATGTTGTGCCACGTGACACATAAACAATGGGACATGTGAAGCTATGTTGACTACCATATGAACCATTGCTTCACGTCCTCTCTACCACGTGGAGCACATCTAATAGCACACAAGGCCATGTCAGTGGCCAACAACAGCCCAATCAGGCTGTGACATGTGGCAATCCTACAATCTAAGACTCTGCCATGTCACCTCCGTACAATCAGAAGACATCATCAACCACATCTCATCTTCCCATGTCACCACCATACAAAAGCCCCATTAGCAGACCACATTTGCAACTAGGCCATTTTTTTGCCACATCATCTATTTTGCGGGTTTAAATTTGATGCCCATTTGGACATCAAAATAAGGCAAATTGGCTATTTCGGTAACAGTCATAGGAATGCCAAATTTAATGCAGTGAATTACTAACATCAGTAGGGGTTTGAAATTTTTTCCCTCACCATTAGAGTTTTTGAATTTGCAATCTAACTTCAAAGGGCCATAACTTGCTCAATTGTGCTCCTTTTTTTGAGATTTTTTTTATTTAGGGTAGAATTTCTTGAAGATTCCAACAGTGGTATTATTTTTGCAATTTGGTAGACATAGTAATCATAAATTTCATATTTTCATGATTGTTCCTATCTATTCCTCATTTCTACAACTTCCAAGGCTTTGTTTGGGCACATACGATATCATTTTGAGGGGATTTTTTTTTGAAAGTGCATGATTTTTTGTCTATTTTCCAGATCTACAATAAGATTTCTATGATTTGGGGTGGATATGTAACTTTCAAAAATAGGTCATTTTGGGGCTATATTTGCACTTGGTTAATCCTTATATTTCAATTTTCTAATTTTCATTTGTCATTTGAAGGAGTTATCACTAGTTATCAGTCATTATTTGGTTGCATTATGGATAATTAAAAGGTCAAAATCATAACTCCATATAACTACCATGAATGGAAAGAATCTTTATGTGATCACTTTTTGAGTATTGGGTTGCTTAGAATGACTATTGGGTGGGATAAAGAACCAATTATAGGTGTTGCAGAAAGGAGAAAATTGTTTGATCAAAGAGATAAAGCATTTGGATCTCTTAGATCATCCATTTATCATGATTTTCTCTTTCATATTGCATCTTGCACACATCCTCATGATGTTGGGGTCATTTTGGAAGGACTCTTTGGTAAACCTGATAGAATGAGAAAATTCAGATTAGAGAATGAGCTCATAGGTCTAAATCCTAGTGATTTTGACAATATTCAAGACTTTTTTCTCTATGTTCAATTCTATTAGATTGGAGCTTTCTACTTGTGGCATTACTAAAGGGGATGAACAATTGATCTTTTCTATTCTTTCCAAGCTAGGTCATGAATATTCAATTTTTGTTTCTACATTCTATGCTACTATGGATGCTCTTGGTAGTGCATACAAATTTCCTTTTCTTGATGAATTTTCAGCTCAACTCACAAGGGAACAAGTAAAGTTCGCACACATGGGTCAATTGAATCCTTCAACACATCATGCATTGATTGCAAATGAATTTACTTCAAAGGCTTCTAATGGAAAGGAAAAGAAGCAACAAAAGGATCCTAAGACTCATGACAAAGGTAATGAATCTCCTTCACACAATACTTCTGAATCCAAGTCCTCTTCAAGAGAGGAATCATCTAGAAGTAAGAGAGATAATTGTGCATATTGTAAATAGCTAGGACATGATGAGCATGTGTATTTTCACAAGAAGATTGATGAGATAACTCACATTATTCAAAAGCACAATATTAAGTTTCCCTCATCAGTGTCTACTCCTTCTACACATTTGGCAGTTTCTACATCTCCATCATCATCCAAAGATAAAGGTAAAGGACAATTACTTTTGGCTTCCACACATCCTTAGCAAGGTAAATGGCTTCTTGATTCAGGTGCATCACATCATATGGAATATTCTATGGATATGTTTTGTTCTATTGAGCCTTGTAATTCTCCTAATATTTTGATGGGTAATGTGTGTGTGAAAATTGTACCTGTTTATGGGACACAACAAAATTAGTAAAACATTATAGGTTAATGATAAAAAAAATAGGCAATAACGAGAAATATCATCAACTAGACGATTTACTACCTTCTAGTAGATGCGAGTATGGTATTCTCAGATTTTGACTGAGATTAGTGACAATGCAACATCTAAATGAAGGATTTGAATGCAAATGGATGTAGAATTTAGTCTATATTTTTGGGTTTTTCTATGCAGAATAACGATGTAATCTAGATGAGAAATTGACCTAAAAATTTAATAAAAACAATGAATTGAATCTATGCTATGGATGCAAAAACAAGAAACAATGATTAGCAATGAATTACAAAAGTATGCAAAATCTCAAAAATTAGCATTGTTCCTCTCCAGATTGCACATGATACGATTCTCCAAATTCGCGGTCATTTGTGAAGGATTGAGGCCTGTTTATATAGAAATCTAGGGTTTGAGAACTCATGGAAAAGCCAAAAATCACTCCCTGATAAACTTAGATTGATTGGTGAGTTATCAAGAAATTAGAAATAGTTATCTCACAAAATCATGCAAATCAACTTTTTAACTCAAATTAGAAGTTGAGATCACTCCAATTTGCTTTAAAAATCACAATCACATGTTGAGTTTGGAAAGTTGACACAAAGAATTCAATAGTTGATTTAAAGTTCAACTGCTCTTTTGATTTTTGCATAGATAATCATTTGATTTATTTAATTTCCATGTGCTTTATTCTCAACTTAACTAATTTTTGAGTAAAAATAATTGATTTATGGGTTAATCAATTATTTAATAAAACTTTATCCAAAATTAAATCATTAAATTTGACAACTTGATTTTAATCAATTATTTTTAGAAATTGTGATTTATCATCAAATAAATAATATTAATTAGGAATAATGTTAATTAGATCTAATTACATTAATTAAGTGGCCAAATGAAGTTTAATTAATTAAATATTCAACATATTCAATTAATCAACTTTGGATAAATAAAATAATATCATTTATCACCAAATAATATTTAATTAGAGATAATTAAGATAAATTAGGAATATTTTAAGAATCTTCCCCGATCAGAATTGAAATAGGATCCATTAGGGTTTCGATAATTCAATGTACAGATGTGCCTTAGGTTGGGACTTTAGGGTTGATTTCGATTGATTTGTTAATGTAGGAGGTTAATGGTACTGAAGCCCATTTTTGGGGTATTACATTTTTCCCCTCTTTGGATTACTGTGCGAAGTGCAGTGGTTCAAAGATTAATCTATTTTTTATGAGATCCAAACTTAGTTATGAGGTGGAGAAACTGATCCTGAAAGATTAACCGATTCTGAGACAAAAATCAATTAGAAGATTTGAAGATGTTGATCCTAGTCCTGGTTGACCAAAGAATCGAGATGATGTTAACGATACCAACAATGAACCTGTGATTACGAAGAAGTGATAAAACACCTAATTTTGAACCTATGATTAGAAGGAACTGACTGTCTTGACTCCAGACTTGATTCTCCAAAGGAATCGAAAGGATGCCAAATTTGAACCCTTCAGTTATGAAGAATCAAGGAAATAACACAACTGAACCAATGGTTACAAAGAGCTGATACAGTTTACAAGATTAAGAGAAGACCAAATTGATATGGATTTTGATGAATCTTATATGCCCCAAGTGAAGAGGAATTTTTGATGAGTCAACAATTAGACATGGTTGTTGTCTTAATTGCTGAAGAAAAATTGATTGACAGATTTAGTTATTGATATAGATTACCATGCCCCTTTGGGATTAAAATCAAAATCTGGCAAGAAAGCCAATGTGAAATGATTAAAAGCGTAATAATCGATTGTAGAAGTAGTTGTACATGTTTGGGGATGCGTTTTGCATCATTTGGAGGTCTCATTGACCAAGTTTGACTAGGTTTGACCATGAGTTAACCATGTTGAAATTTAGAATGTTTGATGTTAGGTGATCAGATAAGTTGAATACTGGATTTCTGTAATGTCATAAAGGTCGATTATGCAAGCTGTCGGCCATCCTGGGTCCAAAATTTTAAATCATGTTTTTTATAATGTAAACGATCTCAAATTTTTATTTTGATCTTGAAAATGGATTCAGAACGTCGAAATTAGCCAAGTGTGCAATTTTCATGCAAAACGGAGCACTTTGAAAATTTAGGTCAAAACCTATATAAGATGAGAAAGGGTCATTTTCAAATCATTTCAACCTTTTGACTTTTAAAACCTTGTGGAGCCCTCTGAGAGTAAAAATGGTGGTTCATCTCCTCGCATTGATTTGAGTGCTCTCGGCGATACCAACGACCTAGACAGTACAGGAATCTGGTAAGTGGACCTTAAAGCCTCTTTTGATTAATTTCAGAACGTTTTTTAATATGCTTGTTAGGATTTTTTAGTTGTTTTTCATGGTTTTTATTTTTGCTTCACGAAATGTCATATGACATGTGGTTGTGTGTCGTACAAAATTTTAGGTTCAATTCAAATGTCATGTGTGTCATAATATAGTGACGTATGGGAGACACCCATCTCTTGTACGCCATTTTGTCGAGTCTCTTAGTTGTCATACGGGAACATGTAAAATGTCGTATGACCATAGAATGCCATATGGGTAGTTTTAGAGTTTCATACGAGACTTGACACTAGTTTTAATTTTTCTGAAATGTCGTATGGAAAATAGTGAGCAATTTTGGGGCCTTGATTTTTTCAAACATTTTATTTGCCCAGCTAGATTCTATAGCCTTTAATGCACCTTCTGATATGTTCATTTTCTCATTTTGTGTGTATGTATCATTGTTTTGAAGCTAGAACTAATGTTCGGTCTATTTCTATGCTTTGTAGGTGAGATACCTTGATGTCCATGTCTATGTTTCTCACCCAATGACCCAGAGACTATGTTTGGTGCTTCTTGACCTGATCAGGGTCCACCTTGCTGCTTGTGGATTTGATTATTTGATAGGTTTACCTGACATTCGGGTAAATCATGGACTAATCACCACACTTATGGAGAGATTCCACTCAGAGACATAGACATTTCATCTCCCAATAGGGGAGATTACTGTTACACTAGAGGATGTCTATCAGATTCTCTAGATTCTATTTCATGGACCATGCCCAGACTATTTGAGTTCTAAGAATACCAGTTTATAGGCATTTCGTACACTGTTTGGAGCTGACAAGAAGATTTCTTAGCAAATACCATGGGAGGTATTAGTGTAGCACTACGAGCAGACCCACGGGCTCGAGTGTATCATCATTGGCATGATCAGTGGTATCATTATGTCTGACCGTCAGTAGAATGATCTTCTGATCGGATGGGCACTGATGGTATAGAGGTTCATGGCACATCTAGCTAAGTTTGGTTGGGTTTAGTTCTTGTTGGCTCATATGTTTGCTGAGATGCATGAGATAGTCTACCACGAGGGTAAGACTTTCTCTTCTAGAATTATTGTTCTTCAGATCTGGGCATGGGAGAATAACCCCATCTGTAGGCCCATTTGTGGTGATGAAAGGTAGGATCAAGAGCCTCTAATTTATAGGTACATAGAGCTCATTACCCAGGTGAGGATGGGCAGGATGGAGTATTGGCACCATGTGCTTGATGACACAACTGTAGTTGTCTGGCGGCCATACTTACAGGTGGAGGCATGGCCGACGACTAGGGATTAGTTTGGATACTTTTGTCAAAGCCAGATACAGATAGGGCGCTCTACCAGCATCTTGGAGTAGTTCTTAATCACTCGGGTTTGGAGGTAGTACAACCTCATCTAGGATGCACCACAAGAGTTCGCATCATATGCAAGACAGGTGTAGGAGATTGGATTGGGATGGTCACCCATATTATCTTATGTAGTGTGTAGCCTAGAGTACAAGTTGTAGACTATGGATTAGGTAGAAGATGCAAGCGTGAAATATGCATATGTAGCGCATATAGCAGAGTTCCCATTTAGGTGATTTTTTGATCTCATAGAGCCGATTCTGACCATGGAGGAGGCAAATGACGTTACAGGTGCCCCTCGGAGTAGAGGATGGAGGAGGAGGGAAGTACAGATCCCCATAGTTGATTCGATCCCTTTGATGTAGAGAGCATCAAGGATCCCACCATGGCCTATAGGAGATGTGAGGCCCACCCCTAGACCATGGGCAGTTCCATTGGGTAGACCGACAGTTTTGCAGTGATAGTATCTGTGGGGTGAGGGCAGATGTCTAGGAGGTACTAGCATCACTATAGCTACTGATGAGGTACTGGGTGCACACCAGGATGCACTGATGGTTGAGGTGCAGGAGGTGCCTAATTTTGATCTTGGTGCTAAGGTTTGACATCGTAAGGCGCAAACAAACACAAGTGTTGGCGACGACAAGACTATGGGCGAGGAGGAGGTAGTTGCTGATGAGGTACTAGGTGCACACTAGGATGCACCGATGTTGAGGTACAGGAGGTGCCTAATTTTGATCTTGGTGCTGAGGTTTGATGTCGTAAGGCATAGACAAACACAGGTGTTGGCGGTGACAAGACTATGGGCGAGGAGGAGGTAACTGTTGAGGTTGATCCTAGACTGAGGCAGACACCTCAGGATGTTATACAATGGATATAACACTAGCTAAGGTACCAGAGATCCCATAGTTTATCATTGGAGGTCCAGTTGAGAGAGCATGACAGGAAGCTGTAGGAGTCATAGGCAGAGGTTAGATAGCTCTAGGCATAGGTAATCCATCAGACTAGTCGGGTAGCCTACTATGTATCATCTTATTTTTTTATTGTGCCATCTGGGCAGAGAGTCACCTCGTACCCTTAGTATATGCAGGGGTCAGAGGGAATCAAAGCATCACGTGCTGAGCCACTGCCAAATGCACCAACAGGAGGAGGAGCAGCACCTGATGTAGAGGATTATGCATATAGTTGATAGTCTAGTTGATTCCTCATTTTGATATTTTGTTGTACTGGATAGCTCATTAGAGATCATTTTTGTATCATATGCACCTTGTGCACGCCTTGTACTATATATATATATATATATATATATATATATATATATATATATATATATATATATATATATATATATATATATATATATATATATATATATATATATATATATATATATATATATATATATATATATATATATATATATATGAGATCATTTTGGATTGGTTGTGACTTCATAGCACTTGTTGTTGTAAATATGATGTTGTTATCATGTGATGCAAATGTATGCACTTGTGAATGTATGAATATGCAATGTGAAATGCAATGGTGAATCTTAGATAGATAATGAAAATGTAAGGCTTTATTCATGTTTTATGGATGCACATGTATGTATGCAATGGATAGAGGAGATGATTTATGAAAATTATATGATATGTAAATGCATGATACACATGATATGTTTTTGTAGGTACATGAAGAGTTTAAGTGCTCAGTTGATTGTCAAAAAGGATGTTTAACCCAGAATGATGACTGCTTGTTGATTAGTTGTAGGGACCTTTATGTGGTGCAGTCCCTTGTGATGTGATTAGTGAAATCTTGAGAATATCAAACACCATGCTAAATTCAAACCATGAAAATGATGCAACCAGACTAAATGCAAAATGCAAATGAAATGAAAGCCTAGGACTTAGTAACTGATCATATGTCGGTCTTTATCATCACTGAATATTTTAGGTAACACCGGATAGTCCATACAATGTCACTAGTTAGACAACCATGAGCATATGAATATTGAATTTTAGTCGGATTTGTCAGATTAGATATAAGCACCAAGGCACAAGAGCCAAGATGACCTGAATATCATGTCCATTTTGATTTAGAAATTTGTATAAGCGTCAGAGCATAAACGCCATGATGACCTGAATATGCCTTGCGTGTAAACACACTAAGCAGTTGGGAGATCATCCTTGTTCCAATGTGAATTACCCACAGTGACCCTCTATCATTCACATCCTTGGATAATGTTGTGTTTCACAGTAGGAATAAGAAATCACTCAAAAAGACAAAGTTAGATCTGACTTCCCTGAAGCATCCAGGTATCAATGGTCGAGGTACATGTGGCCATCCAATCGTGATGGAGGCACTTATAGTCGACACCAATTTAATCTAGAGTTGTCAGAGTAATTAGATTTTCACTTACAAGAAGAAAAAATAAAAGATTATGCCCCAGTCATCACCCACTAAATCCTATAAAAGGCCATCATTGAAGAGCTCAAAAGGACATAATTATGCAAAAATATTAATGTGAATCAGCTAGCATACAAGATGATTAAAGCATTTTGCAGATATTATTTTTGTTGTAGCTGTGTGTTTGTTGATGTTGTCGTTAGGTGCAAAATCCTTTTCCGGTAGGGAGACAAACAAACTAACTCAGATAGATCACTAAAGGACTTTGACTGGATATGACTCGTCAGAGATACTAAGGACCATAGGATATGATACTAGTTGCCCCCAAGTTGGAAACATTGATAGGATGTGTAATACCCCAAAAATGGGCTATACATTCATTAACCTCCTAAATCTTCAAATCGAACAAAATTGACATCAAAGTCCTAACCTAAGGCACATCTGCACATTATTGAATCCTAATTGATTTTATCCTAATTCTACATCGGAGAATATTCCTAGCAATATTCTTATTTATCCTAATTATCTTTAACTTAATAATTATTTGGTGATAAATCCTATTTATCCTAAAGTTTGATTAATTGAATATTCTGAATATTTAATTAATCAGATTTAATATTTCAACTTAATTATTTAATTAAATTTAATTCTATTTATTCCTAAATTGTATTATTTAATTTTGACAATAAAATAAAAAATCTCATGACTAATTGATTAAATTCTTATTTAATTAATTAATGTCAATTGTTAATATTTAATAATATAGTTTTAGAATAAAAGCTTGATTTAATAATTGATTAACCCATAAATCAATTGTTTTAATTCAAAAATCAGTTAAGTTGAGAATAAATCACTTTATTTTTAAATTAATTTATAATTAAATCATGCACAATCAGAAAAGCAGGCAACTAGAAATTAACAATCAATTTTAAATTAAAACTCAACATCTGATGATGAGTTGAAATTTGATCTGAAACTCTATTTTGAGTAAAACTCTGCTTTTGCATGATTTTTGTGAATTAATTATCTCTAATTTTTTGATAACTCAAAAATCAACCTGAGTTTATCAAGAGGGATTTATGGCTTTTCTCCTGCATCCTCAAAGCCCTGGATTCTAATAAAATCAAGGCTCGGCTCTTAATTTTCATCAACACTCAAATTTACACAATTACTCTGGCGAATTGGCAATTGAAGGATTAAGCACTTGTGGCAGGCGATTTGTGACATCTTTCATAGTTGATCATAGTTTCATTTGTGAGATCTTTCATAGTTGATCATAGTTTCATATCATAGATTTTCATATCATTCATAACATTCTTAGATTAAATCTGCATTCAATTTCATTCATATAGCTTAAGATTCATACAGTTTCTCATATTATTGCACAGAAAATACAAAAATATAGATTAATCTACATTCATATAGTCTTTTATTTTTTGCATTCAAATCCTTCGTTTAGGTGTTGCATTGTCACTGATCTTGATTTCAATCTGAGAACATCATACTCGCACCTACTAGAAGGCAATAAATCACCTGGTTAGTATAGTTTCAATTATTTGCAGATTTTAGTTTTTGCTAACCTCTAATGTTTTATTGAAGTGTTGTGTCTACAGCTAGGTAGAAAATTCACACATGCATTTTTGGCGCCCACCATGGGGCCTTGAAATGGGTTTCCATCTCTTCTATTTTACTTCTATCTATTTTTCTATTATTTTCTGGTCGATTCTACGATTTCATTCTCTGTTCGTACATTTTTCGTACGACTTTTGTTAGAAAGTCATATCAGGAAGACCCCACTATCATACGATAGTTGATTATATCGAGGCTCATATCAGAAGCTATACATTGTCCTTTGGGAGCTTGATTGTCATTTGGTGAGACACCCACTGTCGTACGAGTTTCCTGACTGTCGTCTGGAAGGTAACCCACTGTCATACGAGTTTTAGTGCTAGGATTCAATTGTCATTTCATAATTTTTGGCAGTTTTTTAGATTTGATTTTTAGATTTGGACTAACAGCTAACCCTAACAATTGAGATCCTCTATTTGTTTACTGATATTTGTTGAATCTGATTGGGAAAAGCACAACTAAATTGCTAAAACAGGTAAAATCTACTAAGCGCATTGTGAAGAATTTAGGTATTCTACTACAATCTGATAACACTTCAATTTGGACATAAAAAGAACTCTCACATGTCAGGCTTGTGTGCCTTTATTTCTTTCATATCACAGACTTCATTTTGGGCTATAAAATGAACATAGATTTGTTTTCTGCATATCTGTTACACATAGTAAATAGGCCATATGAACACTATTGGAAAATTGTCTATACTGAAGTATATGACTAGATATAGTGTTGTCATTATGGCAACAAAGTCATATAGTAGTTTGGAGTCAATGCATGAAGTGTAAAGATCTGAAATCAGTTAAGTGTTGAAGACTGGACAGCATACAGAGTTCCTGCAGCCCAGAGCACCTGCGCCCATGCGTACGGATGAATTATGGTATGTGCCCTAGAAGTTAAGGTTGTTAGACTATATTCTTACTTATTCTAAGAATGCATAAGTAGATATGCAAAGATGTGAAAGTGACAATCAGTTGAAGTTGCACAACCAGTGTATGACAGCAGAGAACAAAGCATAAAGCTGACAGTGACTATTTTGGTTTGTGATTGTAAATTAATGTTCTAGAGGCTATGTGCCCATTGTATTTAGGTTTCCGACATATGTATATGTATAATTGTAAGCACACTTAAGCCAATTCATTTGGAAGCATTATTTGTAATTAGTTATAGGGCCGACCTAATTGTATAAGTGGTATGAGTGCATAAATATAAGGTACACCCATTGTATTCGACATGGAAGTGAAAATAGAGTTGTGAGAAGCAGAGTAGAGGTATGTGAAGAGAGCATATGATGTATTACAGCTTTGCAAGAGGTCAAAGCATCAAGGCACCAAAGGAACTAATCTGACAAGCAGTGTCACAGTGATAGTTCACCTACAGATATAGTGTGTATCTAATTCAAAAGGTTGTAGCCTTCGCCCATTTGAGTAGTGAGCTCTCAGACAGTGCATCCTCTCCCCTAACAGGGATCATTGTAAAAGAATCCTAACAGGTTCTGACCCTTAACAAGGTCTACTGTACTAAAATCATTATAAATATACTCCTAACAGGGTAAAGGATCTTCTAACAAGGATCACAAAACACTAGTGCAGATTATTAGTGGGTATCAAGTCCCACCGGGGTTTTTACCTATTTGGGTTTCCCTGTAACCATATTGGTGTCATGTGTTGATTTCATGTTTCATGTTTATGTGAATGTTTAATTCAGTACTTAAGCATTTATAATTTAGTATTCAGATTAAAGTGAAAAGTTAAAATACAGTGAACATTGATTCACCCCCCCTCTTAGTGTTCCCATTCCTAACAATTGGTATTAGAGCTCTGGTCCTCAACAAAGAAGTTTAACCACTTGAGGAGATCATGGACAAAGAATATTTGAAGAAGAAACTTGAAGCAACTCTTGAAGACCTGGACAACTCAGAAAAAGAAATTGAAAAACTAAAAGAAAAAGTCAGTTATGCTCAATTAGTTATCAAGAGACTAAGAAAAGATTTGAAGGGATGCTCTAACAGTGATCTTGAAGAAAAAGTCAAGAAGTTGAATGAAGAAAATGCATCCTTAGTGAGTCAGCTTGAAGAACTTGATGACAAACTGATGAACAATCAAGATGTCTACAATGAACAAGTAAAGGAGAACCTTCAACTCAATGAAGAGTTAAGAGAAACAAATTTGGAAATCTTGGATCTAAAGAATTGCAAAGCAAGATTGGAGTCTGAATTGAAAGATGCAAAGAACCACATTGACAAATTGCACACCAGTTCTGATTTGATAGAATCTCAGTTTTATGCAAGAAGAGTCAAAGGAGACACTAGCTGTATTGGATACAATGAAGCACAAAATCAGATTTATAAGATGCGAGCAAGAAAGGAGATACAAAAGGAATCTACTGATACTGAGAAGACTGAAGATCAAACCAAAGAAAATAGTAGTCCTCCTAAAAATGAGCCCAAGCCTATTGAATGCACCTATTTTGCATGTAACAAGCATGGACACATTGCAAGGAACTGTACAGAGGTAAAGACTTTTAATGGTTATTTTTATACATGTAATAGATTTGGTCATAGAGCAATAAATTGAAAGACTAGTAAGAAGAACTTGATTCAACATGATCAAAGAAATCAAAATCGGACAAATGTTAGAAGTTCTCAGAATGTTACATGTTAGATATGTAACTATAATGGTCACTCAGCCAGAACATGCAGAATGGTGACTCATGTCAATGCGCCGAGGAATAATAGACCTCCAGTTATTTGTGACACCTGTAACAAGGCTGGACATATCTCAACTTTTGTAGATCAAGGACGCAAGGTCAGGAAAGCCCTAAAAAGGATGAAAAACCAATTTTGGATCCTGAAGTAGAAGTCAAGTTTGTGAAGGCCTCAGAAGATACTAGCTTGCTTTGGTCAGAAGAAAAGAAGGACAATGCTATTGAGAATGTATTGGATGCATCCCAAGTGGATGCACCCTCTACATCTGCTTAAATGGCCCTCAGGGTCATAGGGGGAGCTAATTTAGCTCTAGACCCCTGCGTGGCTGGTATACTCATCCTTAGAATATGTGCCTTTGGACTTAAGCTTTTGGAGTGTATAGAAACCTTTGTTCAAGAGTGCACATGCTGACTGTTAGCAGAACTCAAGTTTGAAAATTTGAAGTGACAGCCTGTTTTACGCGAGTTGCATTAATGGTGAATTTCTTACTTTAAGTACACATAAAGTTTTTTGGTCACTCATTGCATTCATATTCAGAGTGATTGGAGAGAAGATTGAGCCTTGGAAGTTGTTGTGAAGATTTGGAGATTGATCTATTAGTAGTTGCAGTGCATTTGATCGATTGCAAGAAACCCTAGCTCATTGTGCCAATTCAGAAGCCATCAGAACATCTCAGAGATCATTTGGAAAGAGAATATCAAGTAAGTCATGGCCACTCCTATTGTTTTTGATGTTGCTAAGAAGAAGAGGTATGTTTTCAAGAGGCACCCATTTAAATCAACCCTAGATGATTGAGAGGGAGCATTCTCCCGCACGCCGATGGGCATCATGCATGTAGAAGACATAAGGGCTTACATCTATTGTAAGAAGGAACTTGTTGGACTAGATAGGTTAAGGGTGCACATGGACACAATGTTGAAACCAGACAAAATGTTCATGGATGAATACACTAAATGGAATGATCACCCCATTGTTGAATATGCCACGACATATGAGTTCTATGAGGAAGAATGAATAAAGATTATGAGTTGATTACGAAGGAAAAAAAGACAGCCTTTGGAAAGGTATTATTGGAGCAACAGATCAAACCACCCACTGCGCCCATGGCTCATGCACCCATTAAGGAAGATAAAGTGGCAGAGCCCACTAATGTACCAATGACAGGTCCTTAGGACTCAACGCCTATGTTAGAATCACCCAAAGACAACACAATTATCATAGATAATGTGGAAATAGCCATGGCGGCTACTGATAAGGACTTGGATAAGTTTGAGGAAGCATTTGTCAGCACTGAGGAAGCATAAATCTTATGCAGCAATACCCCTCCCACTCAGCAAGAAGAAGTAATTATAGAAAATATATATGATGAGAAAGAAGAAGAAAAGAAAGAAGGAGTAGAGGTAGAAAAGAAAGATGAATATTCTATTGATTTGGTTAAGGTGAAGCAAGAGGTGATGGATAGAACTCCCATCACTCCCTCCTCAGCATTGTTGTCAAGTTTCACACCTGACACTAGTAGTTTGGACTCCTGGAAGGAAGAAGACCTGATTAAGTTCAACGTTCTAGCTATGGAGAAGGTGAAGGAGAAGCAAGTAATGAGGAATCCTCTCTTGGTGGAATCAGTAAATATTTTGAATAGTTTTCTGCTAGAGGATAAGAAAATGGTAAATGTACATTCAGTTGATGATGTGAGCATAGTCATCTCTTAGTTCAAAGTAAAATTTTCAAGCCTAGAAGAATCTATGGCCATAGTGGTAGAGGAGAAATACTTAAAGAAGAGACTCAATGAACTAATGAGTAATTTTGCACTAGACTTGAACTCTCTTAAGTCTAGTCAGGCATCATTGAAGGAGTTTGCAGATCAAGGAAGGAAAGTCATTGCAGAATCCATGGATCAGGATAAGTTCACTGATGTCCATCTTAAGAAGATAAAAAATGAAGAGGCAATGATTGAGAAGGTGAAGATTTAAGTGCTAGACACAACCACTGATGCAAACATGTGCAACAATGTCTATCAAGGTTAGTTGGACATAATTGAGAAGGCAGAGAAAGAAATGGAGAAGATAAGGTCTAAACAGACTCAATTGAGGAACACTCTTGCACCCTCACTAGACATTCTCAATCAAAACATAAAGGAGATTAATGAGACCATGATAACCTATGATCAAGGTCTGAGCATAGAATTGGAGAAGATGGAGAAGCTTCAATATGCATTATGCGCCCATCTACAGATAGTAAATTCTCTGATAACCTTTTGGAAGAAGGAGATCCAAAAACTCAAGATTGCATATCCAAATGTTTTCCCTCAGTGAGTGTATGTAGATAAAGTTTTTCGATGCACCTTTATCATTAATGTCAAAGGGGGAGTTGTATAGAATATGGAGTACATATATGTATAGGGAGATATAAGAGTTTGTATAAAATATATAGAAGACAAAAGTTTTTTGTGTAAAGGAACAGTTAGAGACTTGGCCGTATTTCTTTGTTGCCATCAATGACAAAGGGGGAGATTGTTGGAAAGTTGTCTATATTGAAGTATATGACTAGATATAGTGTTGTCATTATGGCAACAAAGTCATATAGCAATTTGAAGTCAGTGCACTGAGTGTAAAGATCAGAAATCAGTTAAGTGTTGAAGACTGGACAACATATAGAGTTCCTAAAGCTCAGAGAACCTGCGCCCATGCGTACAGATGAATTATGGTATGCACCCTAGAAGTTAAGGTTGTTAGAATATATTCTTACTTATTCTAAGAATGCATAAGTAGATATGCAAAGATGTGAAAGTGACAGTCAGTTGAAGTTGCATAGCCAGTGTATGACAACAGAGAACAAAGCATAGAGCCGACAGTGACTATTTTGGTTTGCGATTGTAAATTAATGTTGTAGAGGTTATGCACCCATTGTATTTAGGTTGTCAAAATATGTATATGTATAATTGTAAGCACACTTAAGCTAATTCATTTGGAAGCATTATTTGTAATTATTTATAGGGCCGACCTAATTGTATAATTGGTATGAGCGCATAAATATAAGGTGCGTCCATTGTATTCGGCATGGAAGTGAAAATAGAGTTGTGAGAAGCAGAGCAGAGGTATGCGAAGAGAGCATATGATGTATTAGATCTTTGCAAGAGGTCAAAGCATCAGCGCACCAAAGGAACTGATCTGACAAGCAGTGTCACAGTGACAGTTCACCTACAGATATAGTGTGTATCTGATTCAGAAGGTTGTAGCCTTTGCCCATTTGAGCAATGAGCTCTCAGAAAATGCGTCCTCTCCCCTAACAGGGATCATTGTAAAAGACTTCTAATAGGGTCCAACTCTTAACAAGGTCTACTGTACTAAAAGCATTATAAAGCTACTCCTAACAAGGTAAAGGATCTTCTAACAAGGATCACAAAACACTAGTGCAGATTATTAGTGGGTGTCAAGTCCCACCGAGGTTTTTACCTATTTGGGTTTCCCCGTAACCATATTGGTGTCATGTGTTGATTTCATGTTTCATGTTTATGTGAATGTTTAATTCAGTACTTAAGCATTTATAATTCAGTATTCAAATTAAAGTGAAAAGTTAAAATGCAGTGAACACTGATTCACCCCCCTCTCAGTGTTCTCATTCCTAACAATTGGTATCAGAGCTCTGGTCCTCAGCAAAGAAGTTTAACCACTTGAGGAGATCATGGACAAAGAAGATTTGAAGAAGAATCTCGAAGCATCTCTTGAAGACTTGGACAAATCAGAAAGAGAAATTGAAAGACTAAAAGAAAAAGTCAGTGATGCTCAATTAGTTATCAAGAGACTAAGAAAAGATTTGAAGGGATGCTCTAATAGGGATCTTGAAGAAAAATTCAAGAAGTTGAATGAAGAAAATGCATCCTTTAAAGAACTTGATGACAAACTGATGAATAATCAAGATGTCTACAATGAACAAGTAAAGGAGAACCTTCAACTCAATGAAGAGTTAAGAGAAGCAAATTTGGAAATCTTGGATCTAAAGAATTGCAAAGCAAGATTGGAGTCTGAATTGAAAGATGCAAAGAACCACATTGACAAATTGCACACCAATTCTGATTTGATAGAATCTCAGTTGTATGCAAGAAGAGTCAAAGGAGACACTAGCTATATTGGATACAATGAAGCACACAAATGGGCTATAGGTTCATTAACCTCCTACATCTTCAAATTGAACGAAATTGACATCAAAGTCCTAACCTATGACACATCTGCACATTATTGAATCCTAACTGATTTTATCCTAATTTTGCATTGAAGAATATTCTTAGCAATATTCTTATTTATCCTAATTATCTTTAACTTAATAATTATTTGGCGATAAATCCTATTTATCCTAAAGTTTGATTAATTGAATATTCTGAATATTTAATTAATCAGATTTAATACTGCCACTTAATTATTTATATAAATTTAATTCTATTTATTCCTAAATTGTATTATTTAATTTTGACAATAAAATAAAAAATCTCATGACTGATAGATTAAATTCTTATTTAATTAATTAATGTCAATTGTCAATATTTAATAATATAGTTTTAGAATAAAAGTTTGATTTAATAATTGATTAACCCATAAATCAATTGTTTTAATTCAAAAATCAATTAAGTTGAGAATAAATCACTTTATTTTTAAATTAATTTATAATTAAATCATGAACAATCAGAAAAGCAGGCAATTAGAAATTAACAATCAATTTTAAATTAAAACTCAACATCTGATGATGAGTTGAAATTTGATCTAAAACTCTATTTTGAGTAAAACTTTGCTTTTGCATGATTTTTGTGAGTTAATTATCTCTAATTTCCTGATAACTCAAAAATCAACCTGAGTTTATCAAGAGTGATTTATGGCTTTTCTCCTACATCCTCAAAGCCCTAGATTTCTATAAAATCAAGGCTCAGCTCTTCATTTTCATCAACACTCGAATTTACACAATTACTCTGGTGAATTGGCAATTGAAGGATTAAGCACTTGTGACAGGCGATTTGTGAGATCTTTCATAGTTGATCATAGTTTCATTTGTGAGATCTTTCATAGTTGATCATAGTTTCATATCATAGATTTTCATATCATTCATAACATTCTTAGATTAAATCTGCATTTAATTTCATTCATATAGCTTAAGATTCATACAGTTTCTCATATTATTGCATAGAAAATACAAAAATATAGATTAATCTACATTCATACAGTCTTTTATTTTTTGCATTCAAATCCTTTGTTTAGGTGTTGCATTGTCACTAATCTTGATTTCAATCTGAGAACATCATACTCACACCTACTAGAAGGCAGTAAATCGCCTGGTTAGTATAGTTTCAATTACTTGCAGATTTCAGTTTTTGTTAACCTCTAATGTTTTACTAAAGTGTTGTGTCTACAGCTAGGTAGAACATTCACACACACATTTTTGGCGCCCACTGTGGGGCCCTAAAATGGGTTTCCATCTCTTCTATTTCACTTCTATCTATTTTTCTATCATTTTTTGGTCGATTCTATGATTTCATTCTCTGTCCGTACATTTTTCATATGAGTTTTGTTAGAAAGTCATATCAAGAAGACCCCACTATCATACGATAATTGATTCTATTGAGGCTCATATCAGAAGCTATACATTGTCATTTGGAAGCTTGATTATCATTTGGTGAGACACCCACTGTCGTACGAGTTTCCTAACTATCATCTGGAAGGTAACCCACTATTGTATGAGTTTTAGTGCCAGGATTCAATTGTCGTTTCATAATTTTTGGTAGTTTTTTAGATTTGATTTTCAGATTTGGACTAACAGCTAACCCTAACAATTGAGATCTTCTATTTTTTTACTGATATTTATTGAATCTGATTGGGAAAAGAAAAACTAAATTGCTAAAATAGGTAAAATCCACTAAGCACATTGCGAAGAATTCAAGTATTCTACTACGATCTAATAACACTTTGATTTGGACATAAAAAGAACTCTCACATGTCAGGCTTTTATGACTTTATTGCTTTCATATCACATACTTCATTTTGGGCTATAAAATGAACATAGATTTGTTTTCTGCATATCTGTTACACATAGTAAATAGGCCCTATGAACACTATTTGTGGATGATCTTGAGAGAGTGGTCTTCTTTCACCTGTTCATGCATGCAAAGCTCTTCCTGATGAAGGATCCCCTTGTAGGTAGGGAGGTTACTGAGATTGTCTTGTGTTCTACTAGATTTGTGCATCTTCAACTTTTGATTGATACATTCTCTCTCTAGAGAGGTTGATAGATCATAAGAGGTTGACATCATAGATCTTTGTGAGATAATTTTAGTCTTAGCATGTCAGATTAATCTGTCTGCTTTGTTTTGGTTAAAAGTGAAAAGGCTAGAGGACTATGCTCTACTCTCTTTTTGGGTAGTATCAAAAACTCAGATCCTTGAATCTAGAACCAGTCTCCATGTGGTATCTTTTGTGAGTCACCTTTGGAGAGGTTTAACCGTAGTGGACATTCCCTTAATTGGGTCAACCACGTGGACGGAACCTCAAGCGGTAATAGCCATTTTTGTTGTGGTAGCAACAGCCGCTATATAAATGTCTTTATGGGGGAAATCTTCATAGGTGTGGTCTCTTGTTGGGCTATCAGATCTCCTTAGCAGCTCTTGATTGATTAAATTCTCAGGCTTTGTCAAAACCCCGGTGTGCCTGGATTGGAGTTCGTCCTCTTGAGATCACAAAAGTTGCAGAGTCAGACCATTACTACAAACCCTAGTGAGGCCAAATTTTCATTTTTCTAGGAATATGTGCATTATTGGAAAACTTTTTCGAATATACACAATTAGCACTTCTAGGGATTAGCACATTCAGTCACTTGATTGTTCATGTGCAGGGTTACTTTGTCCCCTGTTCATTATTTTTAGACGTTCTTGAAATCACTGGCTTGTTGTTCTACATGCTTGTTTATCTATTTGGTTATTGAAAATGAACGATCCCAAAATAATCTTCAAACTTGGACATAAACATTTGCAAACAATCTGAAACTGAAAACCCAAAAATTGCAAAATTTGAAGCAAAATACCTTTCTAGAGTCAAAAGTCATCCCACAGGGTCAGATTATCATACGAGTTTTGAGCAAAAGTCATTTCACAACCCCCGTATTATCGTACGGTATCCAGTATTGTGTTGTATGACTGTTGTCACCAGAAATCAAAAGAATAATTATACCTAGCAGAAATTGTCGTATGAGTCTTGCAATTGTTGTTTGAGAGCATACCCAGTGTCGTACGAGCCTTCAGAAACTCGTTTGAGAATTTTCAAAAAGTTGTCAGAGATTGGTTGAATTTGTCAAGAATCCAATTTTTACAGCCTATTTCCAGATTCTGTCAAAATATTCATTGTGTCAAGGACATAGTAGAAACTAGAATGAATTTTATCATTTTCCTAAAGTGGTCTCTTGAGTCTGATTTAGCCTTCTGATTTATCGATTTGAGTCTTTTTCATCTTGTGTCAAAACCTTGTCAAAATTATCTTCAAATTCAGTCTTCTTACCAAAATGGCTAAGTGTTGTGAGCTTGTGCCCACCATCTATTGGGCATCTACCCACACTACTGTGGCACAATATCCTTCATTTACATATGATCTATTCTTCAATCAATTCAATCTTGATAAGGTTGTGTCATTCGATCTTCTTGAATCAGGTCATTCTTCAGTTGTCTTCATCTTATTATTTTGCTTCACCCAAGGTTAATGGTGGAAACTAGAGCTTCATCACATAAGAAATCTAGAGAATAATCTCATACTTTTCCTTTTTCTACTCATGTAGGTCCAACTCTTGAGAAACTATACAATTCAGGTCTTTACAAAGATGACAATCTTGGCAATTTTTGATTGAAAACTAGTTACATAACCCCTCCATCAACTCACGAAGGTAATCAGTAATCTCTACATCAATCTATCCCAAGGAGTCCTAAAACTCCTAACATGTCTCATAGAGGGACACATCACGTGTCTCAAGGACCTCACTCTCAACATGGTATGGATCAAGAACCTACACCTTTTGAAATTACTCGATATCAAAATGATGATGACTTCAAGAGAATGATGAGGCATTTCTTGGAAGATAGAGAGGCACACTTTCTAGAGTTAGCTCATCAAGGATCTAAACTTCCTCCAAACTTTAATGTTGAAAATATCATCACGCATGAGGAAGAAACCCCTATCACCGCTATGATGAAATAGATGCATGTTATGCAAGTCAAACTTAACAAACTTGAAAAAGAAAAGGAACCTAAAGAGTTTTCCATGGAAGCTCTATGTCCTTTTCCATTCGATAAAGACTTATACATGCCACCATTCCCTAAAAGAGTGGAAATGCCTAAATACGATAAGTATGATGGAAACTTTGATCCTCAAGATCTTGTCAGAGAATTTTGTACTCAATCTATGGATTTTATGCATGAACCAACCTACTTAATCTGTCTCTTCCCTCGATCTCTGGGAGGAGCAGCCATTCATTGGTTCTCTCGAATGCCTCCAACTATCAAAACTTTTGAGGAGTTAATCAAACTGTTCTATCAACAATACTCCTAAAATATCCAGGATCTGATCACCATGATCGACATCTACAATCTGAAACAATATCCAGGAGAACCATTCCTGACATTTCTCAAGAGATGGAGGAATAAATTTTCTCTATATGCTAGACCCATTCCAGAAACTGAGAAACTAGAAATCTTCATCAATAACCTTGTTCTAGAAATCAACTACCCTTTACAAATGCAAAATCATACATCCTTTGATAAGATGGTAGATAATGTGATCAAAATTGAGAAAGTACTTGTGAGAAAAGGAGATATCACACTTCAAAAAAACAAGTATGAATATGTATCTAGTTCCAAGGACAAGAACAAAAATTGAAATAAGAATAAAGGCATCATCACAGATGGCGTTGTTGATAATATCTATGCCCCATCTAAGGCACCCACTTTTAATCTCACTGTTGGCACCCAAGCCATCAAAGCTTCCGAAGCTAAAACCATAGAGCCCAACAAGAAGTCATTTGACTATAAACCTTGGGCCACAGATCCTAATCGCAAATTCACTCCTCTTGGAGAATCCTTGGAATCTGCCATGAAAACTTTATTGGCTAACAAAATCATCTACTTGCCTGAGATAAAAGTCTTTGATCCTGAACCTAAATCAAAATGGTGGAGAGAGAATGATTTCTATGGCTTCCATTGCAATAAGGGTCATAAGACTAATAACTGCGTTTGCTTGAAACACATCATACAAGACAAAATTGATAATGGAGAAATCATGATTGATAATCATAAGAGCAATAATGATCATACAACATTTACAGAACCATTTCCGAAACATGGTAAAGAATATTCTTCTTCTCAACCTAATATGGGTGCTAAAGTCAATTATGCCTACTCTGGAAACAATGCCATTATCAATATGGTTGAACCAGGTCTATCTAAGCATTGCAATGTCATCACAATTGTAAGAAGATATAGAGAAAATCATTCAGCTAATGTAGTTAGTCGATCACAAGCTCAGGCGCATATGCAAGGACAAATCCCAGATTCATCCAATGTCCCTAAGGTGCCTTTCAATCTTTCATCTACTTCTAAATAGAAGGCTAAATCTAAATCTTCAAATCCCAAAGACACAAGGCCTACATCATACAATATTGTCTAACAACTCCAACATACAAATGCAAAAATCTCCATGTTTGAGTTGCTTCGGATATCTCCAGCTCATAGAGCCATTCTAGACAAAGCTTTGCTCGGATCCAATGTTCCTGATAACCTTGATTTAGACAAACTCTAGGCTATGGTTGGTCATCTTACATCTCCACAATATATTTCCTTTTCAAAGGAAGATGATAACTCTTTGAGTCATCCACATAACCAGCCCTTGCATATTGAAGTCTTGATCCAAAACTGTCGTGTCAAATGTGTGTTGATAGATGGGGGCACTAGTCTTAACATTTGTTCTTTTAGCTTGATTACACAATTGGGATTTTTAGAAATGGCCATTGATCCTAGAAAGAAGATAACTATCAAAGCATATGATGAGCAAGAAAGATCTTCCAAGGGAACAATTGTCTTACCTATCAGAGTGGATCTAGTCATCAGAGATATTATATGTCAAGTTCTTGAACTACCTTTGGCTTACAATATCCTTCTAGGGAGACCCTAGATACATGAAATGAAAGCTATTCCTTCTACGTACCATCAGTGTTTGAGGTTTCCTTATGAAGGAGTAGAAGTGACGATTCTACTTGATCTATATACAACTTGCAATACATTAAAAGAAAGTGCTGATAAACTTGTTCCTAATAACAAAGAATCTTCTACTAAGCAGCTAGACATTGCTTCAACATCCAAGATGGAAGACATTGCTAAAGAGGTTAAAATCAAAGAAAATGGTATGGGAGAATATACTATAGAGCCAGTCTTATCTTTGACATCTCTCCCTATCTCACCTAAGTCCTATGGACAAACTCTAAAATAGTCTAAAAATGAGTCTAAATAACCTCTTAAGGCATATAAAGGAAATGTTGTTGCAAAACAAGTGTCTAAGAAAGAGTTTGAAGAGGATGAAGTTGTGCTTGCATGGCTATACAAAGATGAACCTGAATCTCACATTGTTCAAACATGTGAAACTAAAACACTGAAGATCCCTTCCAAGTCATATGGCCCAGGGGATAAATTGATCACAAAAATGGGATATAAAGGAAAAGGACCTTTAGGACTGTAGGGTAAAAGTCTTCTGTCACCTCTTAACCATCATGGATGAACAAGTAATAATACAACAGGTCTAGGATATAAGAAGAAGCCTTTCTATCTTAGCAAGAATTCCCCACATGTCTTAGAACAAATTGAGCCATCCACAGCAAATCAATTAAAGGGGGAGACAACTGAACAATCTGATAGTGATGATTCTAACACCACCACTGAGGAGCTCATTCCTTATGAGCATTTGCCTAAAGAAATAAAAGACCTCCTTGAAGCTGAAGATGATCCAGTAAAAAGAATCAATGTAGTAGAAACACAAGAACCTACTATAGAGCAAGAGACAGTTGCACCCCAAGAACCAGCTGAACTCGAAGACAATCAAATAGACAAAGAGGAAGGTGGTAGTTATTCTGAGATAAATTCCCATGAGTATGAATTCAAATCAAAATCTGAGGGTAACCCTTCTTGGGGTATCCATCCTAACTTTACTCATGTTCTTAAATTTCCTAAAGGCAATAGATGAAGAATCTAATGACTATGAATGGGGGAGCCATTCCAGAGGAAGATGAGCTTATTACAGAGAAACATGTTGATGTTATTCACCAATATGCACATAAACCCAATGTAACTCTAGAATGAAATGATGAACTTAACGAGTCTAGTCACAGGAACCTATAAATTATCAGATTGTGAAGGAGAGGAGCTTCAAGAACCCATTAACAATATTCATCTTAAAAGGTTCTACACATGAGTTAGACGAAAGAGTATAAAGAGTATCAGATGAGAGAGCATCATATTTATTGTACATAGTTCAAAAGAGATTTTGAAAATACCAAAAACATTTGAAAAGAAAAAAAGATCAAAAACATTGGAAAATTGAGCATGAAGAAAGGAAAAACATTCAAAAAGATATTGTCTTGGTGAAAACCTAGCAGATAGGTGCCTTGATGATATGAAAAATACAAAAAAAAAGAAAAAATACAAAGAAAAAATAAAAAAAATAAAAATAAAAATAATATATATATATATATATATATATATATATATATATATATATATATATATATATATATATATATATATATATATATATATATATATATATATATATATATATATATATATATATATATATATATATATATATATATATATATATATATATATATATATATATATATATATATATAAGAGAAAAAGTGCCTTGGTGAAAACCTAGCAATAGGCACCTTGGTAGCAAAAAAAAAAAGAAGCTTTAAAAATAGAAAAAAAAAAAAAGAGCTTGATCCATCCAAAAGGGTGAAAACTTGGTAAACAAGTGCCTTTTGTTCCTTTAAGTTTGTCTTTCCTAGTCACATATGTCCATATTGCATTTCCACCATCTCATTTGCATAACCACCATCACATCTGTCATTTGTACATAGTCATAATAAAGCTAGTCAGTCGCATTGTTGCATTGTCTATCAGCCCTAAGTTTGTCAACCGATCACATTTATCCTCTGAGGGCTGAAGAAGATTGCAAATTTGGTACCAAATGGATTCAATAAGTGCTACAATTAGTCACGTCAGAGAGAGATTTATCAGAGTTTCGGAAGAGAGGAAAGTTTATTGAGCCTAAGTATTTGACCCTACAACATGATCCTTGAGCCTTCATTGACTTTATTATTCAGGATTAAAAATGGACAAAAACACCTTAAATATTAGAATACTTGGAAATACTTGTTGGAAAATCCTAAAACATGGCAAAACATTCAAAGCTTTCTTTCTTGGCAAAATAATGAAACATGGTAAAACACTTGAAATTTTCTTGTTGATAAATCTTGATGAAATTGACTTCTCATCATATCTTTTGAGCTATTCAATGATGTTTTGACTAGATTAGCTAGGATACAGATGTGATATTTTTCTTGCCTTTGAGTGATTGTTTGGAGGAAAATTCATCAACTTATGAGAGTTCGTCTAACAACATGGTCATCAAAGAACCATCGAGGACTATCTCATAAGAGGGCGAGTTGACCCTTTGCTTGTTTATGCAAACTGATCCCTTGGCTATTTAGATTTTTTATATCTTAATACCAAAAATCCACTTGCAACATTGAATCCATTGACATCAGTATTTAGACTCCCATAGTTTGGTCATCCAACTAGTGAGGGTTGTACTTGGTTCAAAAAGGAGGTTACCAAAATGTGATAAAAGCGGTATTCATATCATCATGATGTGGTCAGTGGTGATTATACTAAGCTTTCCAGTCCTGAACTACTCAATGATGAAAATTTATCCTTAGGGCATTTATTTGCTAAAAGCTGGTGACACTTAGGTTGCATTGCATTGCATGTTAGATTAATTGCATTATCTTGTTAAATTAAATGCATTTGTTTGTGGTTAATTTTCCAAGGGCAAGAGGGGGTACATCAATAATCCTAGTTAGTCAAAACATAAAAGCAAAATGGGGTTCAAAAAAATGTTTATTCTTGATCAAAACACTACAAAGAAAATGAGATTATCTTTTGCATCTAGGCCTTATTCATTATCCACATATTAGAAAAAGAAAACATCCATACATCATTGCATACATCTATGTATATCATAAAATAAGATATTGCATCCATAGCATAAAAACAAAGTAAATGCATACACACATCATATAGTTGCATAAAAGATAATCTCATAAACCAACTCATCAAGATGAACCATGGACTATATCATATATATCATCAAAATAGTGTTCATCATATGATCATCAAATCAGTATATCAAGATACAATGTCATCAAAGTGCTACATCAAATGTTCCAAGAAATGGATAACATGGCATATGAAACAAAGAGGACATCATCAATGAGTAACTATATCAATGAGCCTCCAGCACCAGATTTTTCTGGACCTCTACCATCCTATGGGGGAGGAGCTTGTGAAGTACCCGCTCCATCTTGTCTCAGAACAACCATGGCTGATACAAACTATTGTAATAAAGAGGCAACTTGATCCAACCGATCTACAACAACAGACATATATGTCCTCAATACCTGCATATCTCGAGATAATCCATCAATATGATCACCCTGTGCACCTTGTGGCTGTGGAGTTGGGGGAGGCATCAATGGAGCACCATCATCCTATTGTGCCTGATCCTGTTGAGCTGCATCATCATCATGATGAGCCAAGGCTACTCTCTATAACTATACCAAGGGATCCAATCCCTGAAGAATCTACCTAGCTACATCAACCTGTGCCTGTCTCTGAGCTCTCAGATGTCTATGAGCTCTATCATGTCTATATGTTCTAGGCTGTCTATCAACTGCATCATCTTACGCTCTAACCGGTCTATCTCTAGCATCCCCATGATCATGACCCCATCTCATCTATCCTCTACTTGGTGTAACCTGAGGATGTCTACGTCCTCGTCCTCTTTAATGTCTATCATCCCTATCACCATCATGACATCCAGGAATAGGCTCAGCTGGATCAGTGAAATGAGGAAACCTATTGTGAGCCCACCAATCTACATACTCGTGGGACATCCCTGCATCTACAATACCTGTCAGCATCTCCCATCTGCAAATAGTCATACCTGCAATCTGATCTAATGCAAATTGATAATCAATACATGGACCCCATAGAGAGATCTCTACCTGTACTCAAGCATATAGTGCATTGCCCTGAGGCATATCCTGTGTTCGACCATACTGTCTCAAAACTCTGCCGAACCAGAAGCACTCAATAGTAGTGGTAGTATGCCCAATCATCTAGTGAGGGGAAAACATGTATGGTAACTCATCCTCATCCTCTCTCCATCTATCAGAACCGAGGTAAGGATGCCATGTAACTTGATCGAGATCATCAATCTGACATCTCCAGTAATCCAAGTGACCCAAGTGGTGCTGAATTACCATCCCAGTGTAAAGGAAAGCATAAGGAAATCCCCGATGTTGAACCCTATCAAAAATAGGCCTAGTAATGGGAAGATGCTCCCATATCCACAACTAAAGAACAATGGCACCCGCTGATAATGATGCACTCCCCTGATACATCACCTTGTGTAAATCATGATACAATTGCACCAGGACGCAGGAACCCCAATCAAACCATCGAGGATGAGAAAGTAAATCCTCCATGATCCTACCCCAACTAACTGAAAAACCATGACCTTGCCGGTTGGGAAGTAGTAAACCACCAATCACCGCACCCAAAATCGCTGGTAATGTCAGAAAAGATGCAAACTGAGGCCATGTAATAGTATCCCCATCTCCTATAGTGTTGTCTCTGAATACTCATCGGCAGACAGAAGAATCATAGATAGAATCATAATATACCACCTCTCCTCTACACAAGATCCGAAGCAATCTATACACATCCTTGGGCGTGATAGTCATCTCTCCATACGACAAGTGGAATGTGTTGTGGTCGGAGTGCCATCGCTTTGCCACTGCAGTCAATAACCCATGGTTTAGTTGAAACCGTGGGAGGTCAAGCAAAAATCTCAATCCACATCGCTTGATAACATGAAACTTAGCTGCTGTGAGTGCTTGACTCAAGTCAATAACCCAAGATGCAACTGACCAGATGTATAAGGTATGAAAATGTGCCTATTTTGCAAATCAAGAGAATCATATCAATTTTCTATATCAGTGAATTATCTTAAGTCAATCAGTCTATCAAATATCAGAATCAAGTATCAAGTAATCACACCCAGTACCATTTGTTCGTGTCTTTGTGTCTTGAGAATGAAGCACACAGTATCAATCATATTGGTTTTCACACTGATTGATTTATCCTACCAGACCTACCTATCAGTTATCTCGTATCAGTTTTACTATCCTATCAGATTGACAAATCACATTCATCGGTACTATTATCCTAATATCCTAATCACTTATTTGTTTAACTACAACAGACCTAGCTATCTTGGATGTTCAATCATTCATCCAGAGACATCAACAACATTTTCTCAATCATGGTTTTTCTATATCAGCATATCAATCAAACCGGGGCATAATCATACATCATGACATCTCATCAAATAGTCAGAAATGAAAACATATTTGATAACTCAAACATCAAATCAAATTTTTTGAAATCAAGAAATTAATATGTTTTAATTTCTGAGGGGGCATAAGGGTATCAAATTAAAATTGCAATCAAACATCATGAAATCAGTGGGGCATCATAAATTTTTTTATCAAGAGGCAGCAATCAATCACATCAGGAATCAACAATCAGGACTTAAAGGATCTTTGAACCAATGTTCTTCGCACATTGATTCAAAGAGGGGCATTTGTAGACACGTAAAATTGGACAAATACTTTTAAATGGCTCAAAATCAATAAAAGGGATTAAATCATTAAAATCAATAAAATGGACATAATTAAATAAAGTTGAGCAAAATCAATTAAAGCAAAGGAAAAATTAAATAATGAGGTTAAATAATTAAATTAAAACTTAAAAGGGCCAAAAACACTATATAATTGATTTTAATCAATTAATTGTATAGTTATTTTAATCAAAAATCAAAATGAACCTATTACCCTTACATGGCTAAATTTAATTAATTAATTGAATTAATATTCCTTAGTTTCTTTCAACAAAGTGATTGACCAATGAAGAATTGAGGACAAAAAAGACACAAATCACTCAAACATTTAAATTGTCCAAAGATTTGAAACCATTTAAAGGCTTGTCCCCTCATTTGTCCCCCCATTTATGAACAAAAAAAAGTTTTTGACTCAACCAAGGGATAACCATGATTACTTCACTCTACCCTCTACCCTTGGACATTTACTATAAATATGGAGCATTTTGGAGAGTATTTCCATCTTGGAATTTCATTTGCAAAGCATTGTTATTATAGGCATTTGAATAGCATTCTAAGAGCAATTTGAGATTTTTAAAGCAATTATCATTGTAATTTGTCAATTTGAGCTAGATTAAGCATGGAATCATCATAGAAGCATAGCATAAGCATAGTAGCAGCATCATTTCTCATTTTAGAGGTGTCACTAGTGAGGATTGTAGTTGAGAGCTTCACTTACCACTTCTTTCTAGAGATCCATGGGATAATGTAGATCATAATTTCAATTTTAATTAAATTTGCATTGTATTTGATTAAATTGATGTTAGTAGATCTTAATTTCATGCAGGTGAATAACTTCATCACACAGAATGAGCTTTTCATCTTTTGTTTGATACACATCATTGACTTGATGGATTACAAGTTGTGAGTCTCCATGTATGTGTAGTTATGTTACTCTCCACTCAATTGCTATTTTCATACCATTAAGAAGAGCTTCATATTCAACAATATTGTTTGTACAAGGAAATTTGATTCTGAATCCTTTAGGGATTGAGTATCCTTGAGGAGTGATAAACAAGATACCTGCTCCAAATCCATTTTGTGTATAGGAGCCATCAAAGAACAATTGCCATTCTCTAGAAGAAAGATTCATGATAGAGGAATCTGGGAATTCCATTTGCATTAGAGTATCATCAAACAAAGGTGCATCTTCTATTTGATCAGCAATAACCTTTCCTTTGATAGCTTTTCTTTCAACATATTCAATGTCAAATTCACTTAAGAGCATGACCCATTTAGCTAGTCTACCTGTGAGGGCAGCTTTGCTTAGTAGGTACTTCAATTGATCAATCTTAGCTACCAAATGCATGGTATGAGCTAACATGTAGTGTCTTAGTTTTTGTGATGCAAAGATCATAGCTAGACAAGCTTTCTCAATCATTGAATAGTTCTTCTCATATGCTATCAATGTTCTACTGATATAGTATATAGCTCTTTCCTTCTTGTTCTCATCATGTTGTGTGAGCAATGCCCCCAGTGATGTATCTGTACCAGAGACATATAAGATAAATGGTTTCCCTTGAATAGGAGGCATCAAGATAGGAGGATTTGAAAGATATTGCTTGATATGATTAAAATTCTTTTCACATTCCTCATTCCATGCAAAGGTCACACCCTTATGTAATGTCTTTGTGAAAGGTTGTGATATGTCTGCTAGTTGAGATATGAAGCATCTAATAGATTGTACTCTCCCTTGTAATGTTCTCATTTGACTGATAGTCTTGGGAGGTTGCATCTCCATGATAGCTTTAACTTTAGCTGGATCTACTTCAATTCCTTTCTTTGAAACAATGTAGCCTAAGAGATTTCTAGAAGTGACACCAAAAGCACACTTCTTAGGGTTTGGTCTGAGACTAAAATTTTCTATTCTATCTAGTATATTGCTCAGATCATTTAGATGTTCAGATCTCATCATAGATTTTGCTAAAGTATCATCAACATAATCCTCCATAGTTCGATGCATCATGTCATGAAAAATAGATGTCATAGCTCTCTGATATGTAGCACTAGCATTCTTAAGCCCAAATGGCATGACATTCCAACAAAAGGTACCCCATGCACATGTCAAAGCAGTTTTCTCTTGATCCTCAGGAGAAATTTTGATTTGATTGTAGCCAGAGAAATCATCCATTAGAGAATACATCTCGAAGCCTGCAGTCATGTCCACTATCATATCAATGTTAGGTAGTGGAAAATATCCTTAGGGCATGCTTTGTTTACATCTCTAAAATCTGTGCACACTCTTATAGATTTGTCTGGTTTTGAAATGGGTACAATATTAGAGATCCATTCAACATAGTCAATAACATGGATGAATCTGGCTTTTAGTAGCTTCTCTAATTCAACTTTGACCAAGAGTGCAACATGTGGATGCATCTTTCTCAATTTTTGCTTAGTAGGTTTGACGTTTGGAGCTATGGATAAATGGTGCATTATAAGATCAGGATCCAAACCTAGCATATCTGAGTATTTCCATGCAAAATTGATCTTCTTTTCTATTAGGAATGTTGTAAAAAAAAAAAATTCTTCTTCTGATAAGGATTGTGCTACATGGATCAACTGTGGTTCTTTTGCTATTCCCAAGTTGATAGATTAAGTGGGCTCAATTAGAACTGGAGATCTATCCTGTAAATAACTCGGTAGGACATCAAATATCTTATCCTTAGGTGCCTCGAAGAGGTTTTCACCTTTGGATACGTCTTTTATTTTTACTTTTGTAGGTTTTGAGATTGCCACAAAGTGGTTTTCACCCTCATAACTCCTTTTCTTTTTATTCTTATTTTGGTTTTTTTGACTAAGATACTTGATGTCTAACTTCATCATGCTAATGCTCGGTTCACTGATGGAAGTCCTCATAGGCTCAACTACATTGAGGTAGCAAGCAAGGGCATAGTCATTTGGAAAGGTATAAATACCTTGGCTCAGATTTGTAGAGGTTTGGTAAAGAAGTTCAGGATGTTGGATAGTCAAAGTGGTGAAAGATTGGGAAAGAGTGTTTACGGATATGGATCTGTCATCATTGGTCCTAACCCGACACTCAATTTCAAAGGTGATATTACAACTTAAGACGTTCAATTCATGAATAGGCTCAATGTCATTGTGGGAGTCCACTTCATCTATTAGTGGAAGATACTATGATGAATGGGCCAAGCCAATTAGCTTCCCATTTTCCTTTCTTCTCTCTTTCAACCTGATTCTTTGGGTTTTCCCTCAACACTAAGTCTCCTACCTGAAAGACTCTCGGTTTAATATGTTTATTATAGTTCTTCAAGATTCTATTTTGAGACACTTTTAGGTGCTCATAAGCTTGTGTTTGATATTCTTCAAGTAACTCCAATTGTTGAAGCCTAACTACTCTATAGTCTTCATTTGTGATCAATCCTTGTAATGATACTCGTAGAGACAAGATTTCAACCTCTAATGGTAGAACTGCTTCAGCCCCATAGACTAATGAGAATGGTGTGGCTCCTGTGGGTGTTCTTATGCTGGTTCTATAGGCCCATAATGCTAGATTAATTTGCATATGCCAATCCCTTCCTGATTTATTGACTGACCTTTTCAAAATCTTCAAGATATTCTTATTCGTGGCTTTGGCTTGCCCATTTCCCTGAGGGTAATAAATTGATGATGAATGGTGAGTGATATGAAATGTATCACAAAGTTCATCAACATCCTTATTCTTGAACTATTTTCCATTATCTGTTATTATGGCATGAGGAATAGCATTTCGGCAAATGATGTGATTTAAGATAAACATGGAAATTTTTTTACCCGTTGCCGTTATCAAAGGAACCACTTCAACCCACTTAGTGAAATATTCTATTGTGGTTATGATGTGTTTGTGCCCATTTGAAGAAGGTGGATGTATGATGCCAATTAGATCAAACCCCCATTGATAGAAAGGCCATGGTGTGACAAATGGGTGTAATTCCTGTGCCAATGCATGTATCATGTCACCAAGATATTGGCATTTGCTGCATATCTTCACAAAGTGACAAGCATCTTTTTCTAATGTCTTCCAGAAATACCCTAAGCGAAGGATTTTCTTAGCTAGATTCAACCCGCTTGTGTGCGACCCACAAATGCCTTCGTGAACCTCGTGTAAAGATAACTTAGACTCTTCTTCCTCTAGACACCTAAGTAACATCCCATCAAAACCCTTACGATACAATGTTTCGGAGAGGATGAGGTAATGGGCTGATTGATGGATAAAGTTTCATTTTTGAGCTTGGGTTTGGTCTAAGGGTGGCACTTGGTCTTTAAGATATGTGTATATAGGTCCATACCAAGGGGAGTCATGGCCATGTAATAGGGAAACAATTTGGGTGTCATGAAGGTTGAATGTAGGTTTTACCAACTCTTCCACCAAGAACTCGTACTTCTCATTTTGATCAGGTTTTTGTAACAAGGAAGCCAAGGTAGCCATGGCGTCAGCTGCTCTATTTTTCTCTCTAGGAATCTACTCAAAAGTGATCAAAGCAAAGTATTTCTTCCATCGATCAATCATAGTCTTATATGGCATCAACTTTTCATCTTTGGTGTTATATTCATTATTGACTTGATTGATGATAAGTTGAGAATCTCCATAAATTTGTAGCTCTTTGATGTTCCACTCTAACGCCATTTTGATGCCTATGACGGGCCTCATATTCCGCTATATTATTAGTGCATGGAAACATAAGCTTGTAGGATTCAGGAATAGTATAACCTTGAGGTGTGACCAATAGTATGCCGGCCCCGGAACCTCCTTGAGTATAAGAGCCATCAAAGAATAACTTCCATGTTTTTGCCTTTATGTTTATAATGGTGGAATCCAAAAATTCCACTTGAATAGTTTGTGTAGAAGTTATGGGATTCTCAGCTAAATGATCCACTATCACTTGCCCTTTTATTGCCTTTCTATCGACATACTCAATGTCAAATTCACTCAATATCATCACCCACTTAGCTATTCAACCTGTTAAGGCAGTTTTACTTAACAAATACTTGAGAGGGTCAACTTTGGAAATTAACTTGACATTATGCATCAACATATAATGTCTCAAATTTTGAGATGCAAACACCACTACTAGGCAAGCCCTTTCCATAAATGTGTAATTAAGCTCATATTTGATTAAAGTCCTACTCAAATAGTAAATAGGTCTTTCCTTTCCTTGTTCATCCTCTTGCACCAGAAGCACTCCTAGAGACCTTTCCATAGCATATATCTATAAAAGCAATGCTTTGCCCTTAATTGGTGGCATGAGAATGGGTGGATTTATCAAATAAGTCTTCAATAATGTGAAAGCTTGATCACATTCGGCATCCCATATGAATATAGTATCCTTATGTAGCAATCTAGTGAAAGAATGACATTTTTCGGCCAATTGAGAAATAAATCTCCTTGTGGATTGGATTTTGCCTTGTGAGGATCTCACTTGGCTGATGTTCTTAGGTATCTCCATGTCTATGATGGCTTGTACTTTCTCCGGATCCACTTCAATTCCTTTAGTGAAAACTATATAGCCTAATAGCTTGCCGGATTGGACACCAAAGGCATATTTCTTTGGGTTTAATCTAACTTTGAATTGTTCCAACCGGATGAATATCTTCTTTAGAATTTGGAGATGCTCTTCTCTTTTGTGGGATTTTGCCAATATATCATCCACATAGTCTTCTAAGAATGTGTGCATCATGTCGTGGAAGATAGTTGTCATGGCCCTTTGATATGTAGCTTTGGCATTCTTGAGGCCGAAGGGCATGACATTCCAACAAAAAGTGCCCCAAGGGCAAGTAAAGGTAGTCTTCTCCTAGTCTTTAGGTGTAATTTTAATCTAATTATACCTGCTAAAACCATCCATTAGGGAATACATGGAATGAACCACTGTCAAGTCAACTATTGCATCAATACTTGGAAGTGGGAAATCATCCTTAGGACAAGCAAGATTTAGATCTCGAAAATCCATGCATACTCGAATAGATTTGTCATGTTTTGTGACTGGTACAATGTTCGAGATCCATTCAGCATAAGCTATTGCTCTTATTGTAATACCCCAAAATTGGCACCTATTTAATTTCATCAATCTTGGTGCATTATCTTGATTTTACATCACCAAAGTCCTAGTTCCCTAGGCAATTTTCTCTCTCCTATCTGACTTAATTTGACTTGATGTCAATTGCAAAGACCATAAATTGCAATAATCAAATGCTAAATTAATTCCTAAGTCCTAGACTTTATTTGGCTAAATAATCTCTATGATAAGTTAATTTAATTATGAAGTCCTAAGTACTTTTAATTAAATTAAACTCCACCCCCTTTAGCTAAATACCCTTGAAAGGAATTAATAAATATTTAGTTAATTGAATGGACACCTCTTTATTTGAATTTAATAATTCAAATTACTCGAAAGGTCATTCCCCACATGTGGCAAATTCCATTCTTTTAATTGAATAAATCATGCTTTTTTGTCTCAATTAGGAATGAAGAGTCCATCGTTTCGAATCAAGAAACTCTTCATTCCTCTTCTGGCTTGGTCTATTTAATGAACCTCTTTTTCTCATTCAAGAGAGAGCAATTTTTGAGAGCATCCTTACTATAGCATTTTTTAGTCTCATATCTCATTGTTTTCAAAGTTTTTTATTGCATTTATTAGATTAATATCTCATTATTAGTATAATCTTTGCATCACATTTTAGACTAAATTTGCTTACTTGTTCTTAGTCTAATATCATCTTTATTTCAAAATCAAATAAAAATCTGCATTTCATATTTCTTTCAAAGTTTTCTAGATTAATTGCATTCATTCTTAGCTTATTTTCATTTTGCTCATATTTGCTTTCAAATCCTCCATTGTTGAATTGGTCTCCCGGCTGTTGGCTCTCGCTCTGAGAGTATTCAAACACCCCATTCACATAGGAGGCAACAGGTCACCTCACCATGGAATTTGGATTGAGTTCTTCATACTCTCTCCCAAATTCTATCAAGTGAATAATGACCATGTTGTGTTGTGCCTGATTTAGAGGTCACATTCAGTCACATACATTTTGGCGCCCACCGTGGGGCAGAAAGATCAATTTCTGACCTCATTATCATTTTTTTTTCTAACAGGAAATTTTGCTCTGCTGCGTGTCCGTACTGTTTGTGTACAGATCCTCGCGCGAGAATCCAGAGTGTCCCGCGTGAAGTTTCACCCCTGTGGTACTCTCTCACGCGAGATTGTAACTATCTCGCCTCAGACCTGCACTTTCTCGCGCGGATTGGAGTACTTTCTCGCGCGAGCTTTCATACATTCTCGTGCGAACCTTCATACATTCTCGTGCGAGCTTGTGCTTTCTCGCGGGCGGTTTGGTACTGTCTCGCGCGCGGTTTGGTATTGTCTCGTGCGTGGTTTGGTACTATCTCGCGCGGCCCTCTGTACTGTCTCGCGCGAAATTCTGTGACAGACAGAGGTCAAGATTTCAGATTTGTTAGTTTTGTTTGCTGTTTTCAATTTTTTGAAATTTTTGAAATTTTTAGCGTTTTCAAATCCGTGCCACTCTGGAAAACAGGCACCCATTTTTTTTTGAAATTTTCACAAATGGTCTCAAAAGTTTAAGTATGATATATTGTTGGAAAGGTCTTTCCAAGCCTATTCCAACCATGTTGGTTTCATTATCAGATTTTACCATTTGATGAGCTATTTTTCTTGCAGATTATCTGATTTTTTATTTTGCTAATCTTGTGGGTCTAACAAGTTGTTTTGAAGGTGCTCTTGCTTTCATGGAAAATGTTTAAAATAAAGCATTGGACTTGAGGTACTTTGTTTCATCTCTACAACATTTGGACTTTGGGATTAAAATTGAACATCTCATGTGTTTGGCTTGAGTGTTTACACGCTTTCATAGAACACATTTCAATTGATGCTCTTAATGGGAAATGAATGAACATAGATTTTATTTCATTCAAGTTTGTGTAAGTGAATGCTTGTGTTTAAATCTTAAGTAATTCTTGGTTCCAATATCAAATATCTCATTGAGTGATTAAGGGCATGGATTCATTCCTTGTTTACATAGGGAGTTAAATGCACCACTTTGTGGACTCACTCTATGTTTGCTTGGAAAGTTAAATATTCCATTGGTTCAACCTTTTTTCATTTGTGAGTAGTATTGATAAGCAACTTTAGATTACTTGTGATTGATCTAGATTGCTATCTTGGGTTATTGGACTTGCTAATCCGCCGGCCCCTCATTTCCGCCCTGTGGTTGCAATCCCAGCGCCACATTAAAGGGGAGGGGTCTATAGGAAAGAAGCGTTAATTGTTCCACTTGGCAACCCTTTTGTGCTTTTTGGAACTCACTTGTTTTCTAAGGTGTGGACTCACTTTGAGTTTGTGTGAGGAGTTAAATGCACCACTTTGTGGACTCACCTCACATTTACTTGAAGGGTTAAGTGTTCCACCTTTAGTGCTTTTCAATACTTTTTGATAGAGAATTACTTACTTTTCATTTTTTTAGAAGGCCTGCTTGGGGATTTCATCACCTCAAGGGACGACCTTAACTCCTGTGTTCCGGCGGAGTATAAATATCGGGAGGTGAATCCAAAGACACCTCTCTTGGGAATGAGTTAGATTTCACTCTTGGCTAAGCCTCAAAGAACTTTATACCTTTGAGAAGTTAAGGAGGAGATTTGGGTTACCATCTCCCCCCAGCTGTGTGATTTCTAATTCTTCTCATCTACAGATTTGTGCCTCACGTACCTTGCGTATATCGAGGACTCCCTTTAGAAAAGCCATGTATATCCTTGTAGACAACTTGCTAGGATGTTGTTGTGTTTTAAGTGTCTGCTAAAACATTCTCAAGAACATACACAAGTAGAGTCCTTAGGGAGTAGAAATACTAAGTCACTATTCATGTTCATGCGCAAGGTTGCTTTGTCCCTTGCCCATTGCTTGAAGACTGTTTTCTTGAACTCCTTGATTGCTGTCTTATGTGCTTGATTAATGACATAAATATGATCTGCCTTTTGTCCATGATTTGTTTTTCTATTTTCCTGTCATTCACCGTCAGAAACTGGTTGTTTTGAGTTAGGAATCGATTGATCTTTGCTTTGACTCGTATTGTCTCTCATTAGTCTACCTTATCTCATTGTGCTCTTGTACCTTGTGTTGCGATTGTCTTATCTCGGCTGTTCTAGCCATCTCTTTTTGACAATTCGTACCAGGTTCATCTTGCATCTTGGCTGTTCTAGCCATTTATCTCCTTTCATTATCTTTGAGACAGAGTCTAGCTTTATCCCGAATCTTTGCTCGTTACATCTTCGTTTATGACTGTCACGACTCAAAGTGGCAAGACTTATCTCATTCAGAACACTGATCAAGATCAAAGTGAATCTCGTAATCAAGACATAGGTCATCCCAAATCTGTTGTGAAATCTGAACTTTGTGAGAGATCCTCACATTCTTCGTCATTCCAAGAGTATTACAATCCATTATTTCAGATACAGTCTGACTTACTATTTCAAGAGTATTATAACCTATTGTTTGAAGACCAGCAAGACTCTAAAGGGTCACTTTCTAAAATTAAACCTATTGATCCTTTTGAACCTATCAACTATTTCACAATCTCTCATAATACTACCAACAAGATGGGAGATCCAAAATCTTCAAAGTTGGTTTTCAATCTCAGCTCTAACATGCCAAAACCTTCAAATTTGGTTTTCAATCTCAGCTCTAACATGCCAAAACCCTCAAAGTCTGTCTTTAATCTTAGCTCTAGCATGCAAACAGTCAATGCCACTAAGAAGGCTACAATAGAAGCTCAACCGCCTTCTAGATTTTCTAGAAACAAACCTTGGATCCCTCATTGTGACATGATCATTGCTCCAGGGAGCAAGGATACTCCTAAACCCAAAACTCCCTTTGTCTTGCAAGGCCCTGCGTCTCCCTCTTATAAATCCACACAATCTCCAGCTTGTGCGAACACTATCCCTCGATCTCATGCAAAGATTGTTCTCAAAGGTCCCGAACCTTTGACATCCAGACCAAAACTATCTATGGATAAAGCCCTCACTAAGGAAAATGTCCCCAAAGATCTTGATCTCAATCAGTTCCAATCTATGGTGGGTCATTTAACTTCGCCTCGCTATTTGTGCTTTTCTGAAGAAGATGATCATTCCTTAAGCCATCCGCATGATGCTCTCCTACACACTGAAGTTATGGAAGGTCCCGAGCATATCCCCCGCATCTTCATTGACAATAGTGCTAGCCTAAATACTTGTTCTGCTAAGATGCTTACCCAAACAACAGACAGCTTTGTTCCTACCAATAGAGAGTCCATTTAGTTCTATGAGGCCAAGCTAAAAGAAATAGAAAAGACCCTGAAGATCAAAGATATTGGCATGGGGGAATATCAGTTTGAGCCCATGTTGACATTGACAACTCTCCCTCCATCTCCACATTCCTATGGAGAACCCTCTGAAGATAGATTTGGTATTGGCTATCAGAGCGATGAGCTTGACCAACCTAGCTACAACTTTCTCTCATGCAAGGATTCAGATAATGAAGAAACACAGATTCAGCCTATGACACATGAAAGATCTTTGAATGTTCAAAATTCTGATTCAGACTACCAGAAAGAGTCTTATCTACCTTCTCAAGTGCTTCAGGAACATGATTTTGGTCCTCACCAGGAGGATTTTATACAATCAACTGAACAGATTTCTACTACTACAGCTACTACTGAATATGTCACTGCCTCTAATGGCACACATACTGATTGGGAGCAACTATTGGATGCTTCCCTTATCTTTGGTATGCCTCAAGGTATGCCTATTCTAGATTGTGCTACCACTTCTACTGTTGAACAAAATCCTACTACTGCTGATTCCAATGATACACATACTGATTGGGAGCAACTGCTGGATGCTTCCCTTATCTTGGGTATGCCTCAAGGTATGCCTACTCTAGATTGTTCCACCACTTCTGCTATTGAACAGAATCCTACTATTTCCAACTCCAATGGCACACATACTGATTGGGAGCAACTGTTGGATGCTTCCCTCCTCTTGGGTATGCCTCAAGGTATGCCTATTCCAGATTACTCTGCTGTTTCTACTACTGAACAAGATCCTGCTATTGAAGAAATGTTTCCTTTGACAGATGATAGTGATGAAGAAAGTCTGCCTCTGACTATGTCTCTAGCTAAATGGGACTCTATATCAGATGCTACTATAGAAATACCAGTTGATGCTATGCACCTATATGCTAGTCTTAAAAACTCAAAAAGAGGAGAAAGTTATGATCCTCCAGATCAAGCTATTGATGATGATCCTTTCCACCCTCCTATGGAGATCATTCCTATGGCTCTTAGGCCATCTACTCCAAGCTATACTCCTACTGCTCCAGCAAATCATGGGTATGTAAGACCCCATTCTGTTACAGCTTCATGGAATATTGGAAGATCCAAAATTGAAATAGTTCCTATTCGTGCACTCTTACCACCTGAAAGGGGACCTGACTCTTGGAATAGACCATCTTTGTTAGGCTCACATAATATTCCTCCAAACTTATCTGACTCTTCTAAGATGACTCACAATCGACAATGCTCTATGGAAGATTACTTTCTTGATCTACCTGATGCATTCATGAATGATGAGGATGATACTGATATATTTGCACTTGAGCCCATCCCATTGACTTCTCTTCCCTCTTCATCTCCCAAAAAAGTGGCCCATCCACTTCCATTTCCACCTCTCCACTTGAACCAGTCACATAAGCCTCTTTCATCCACCATTCCTGAGTCTTTTGGAAGTAACTTGGATGTGCAACATAAAAATAAAAATAATGAGAATCCACTTATATCTCAAGGTCACCATGTCCCATCTAATCGACATGTGACTATGACGAAAGGAAAGAAACAAAGGTGTTCAAAAGACCGCAAAGGTCCTCAAAAAGAAGAAGACAATCAAAAGCCAGAAAATAAAATAAAAAATGGATCTCGAAATCCATTCTATAGGCATTGTCATCAAAAGCACCTCAAAGTAAAGAAGACAAAATTCAAAAGCTATGTGGATTCCAAAGAAAGAAAAAATCAAAGTTGTCATTCAAGCTTCCAAAATTCTCATGCTTCCCTCCATTCCATCACCCTTGCCTCTCATACTTTACCCTCTTCACTCCATCTTGCCTTGTCCCAAAGTGCATATCAGCATCTCCTCATTGCTAATGACATGACTAAGAAAAATCTAGAACGTACTCTTCCTAAGCATTTAGAGCGTGGGAAATCTGATAAAGAGTTAAGATGTGTCCATGAGGATATTTGTGGGTCTCACTTAGGTGATCTTTCCTTGACTATGGATCTCTTGACTGTTGGACACTACTGGTTGGTTCTCTTGTTACTGCTACAACATCTGGTTCTGATTCTGCAACTTCTCAGCTGGCTACTGCTACAAATGACTGTGTTCTCAGAGATTCCTACTAAAGGAGAGAAACTCAAAGAGCCCATCAATGCTCTTCATCTAAGAAGTTCTACAGCTAACATTCTCAGTGTGCTCATGTACATACTTATTGGTCCTGAAAAAATCCAAAAAATTGATATATTGCACAAAATCCTAAAAATTGCAAAATGTCCTGAAAAAATGATCATCTTGGTGAAAACTTGGCAAACAGGCGCTTTGATGTATCTATTATCCTGGTGAAAACCTGGCAAAAAGGTGCCTTGATAATACAAAAAAAATAAAAAATTTCAAAAATACCAAAAAATAGAAAATGTGAAAAATATAAAAAAAATGAAAAGATCAAAAATACAAAAAAAAAAGAAAATAAGAAAAATACAAAAAAAAAGAGATATTCAAAAAAATACAAAAAAATCAAAAAAAGAGAAAAGTACAAAACAATTGAAAAAGAGAAAAATGTGCCATTGATGAAAACCTGGTAAACAGGCGTCATGGTAGCAAAAATAGAATCTCTGCCAAGATGGTGAAAACCTGGTAAACAGGCGCCTCTTGTTTTCCTGAAGTAACATCTCATCTCAGCGTCGCTTGGCTCTTAGTTTCCTGCTTTAGTTTCCTTCCTTTCCTGCTTTAGTTTGTTTTCCTGCTTTCCTGCTTTAGTTTGTTTCCTGCTTTGGTTTGCTAGCTCATGCGCTTGTCTTTGAGTTTTCCTCGACTCTTCATGGATTGGAACTGGTTCACACTTGGGGGCAGCTGCCTAGTCTAGGGGGCACTGTCCTATCACTTTCGGAAACTCTTTTGAGCATTGGTCACCAGTGATTCTCATTACGTCTACCTACTGTCATTATCTCATTGAGACTTCAAACATTATCTTTCCGAATCGACTTCAATCCACTTGAACACGAACTTAAACTGAAACTAAAACTAAATGTGTGTTCCTTTGAGACATGTTGAGCTTTGTTTTCTTTGCATGCTTGTTTTTTTTGCTTTTGCTTTGTTTGCTTTCTGTTTGTTGGTTTAGTTCCAATGATCCAAAGAATTCATTTAAGAGGGGTGTCCGTCTGTAAGAGCCTCTATCTCGTATTGGATGGCCATGCATACCTTGACTCCTTTTATATGGATGCCTTGGTGAGGTTGGTTCTTCTCCTTGTTTGTTTTGAGTGACTTCTTTTGCTACATTTGGAATTGAACGCTCGTCCTGTTAAGTGAACGTAAGGGTCACTGCGAGCAATCTTTGGCAAAAGAAGGAACTCCTGCGTGCTTGGTGTGTTTGTTCGCAAGAGACATTCAGGTCATTCTAGCATTTATGCTTTAATGCTTATGTTAACTTGCTAAATTAAACGGAATAGGTGTTCAGGTCATTCTAGCTTCTTGTGCCTTAATGCTTACACCTCATTCCGACAAATTTAAGACTTATGTCATATTCATATTCTCATGTTGGGGAGAATTGTATGGCATCTTGCGATTGTCCCATGCTTAAATGAACTCAATGATGATAAATACGATGAGTCCAACAGCCGAGTCCAGAGGATTGCATTTGTTCATCCTAGGCCTGCATTTAGACTTGCATCTTTCATTCTAGGCTTGCATTTGGAGTGCTTTCTTGTTGCTCTCTTGATTGCTTTCTTTTGGATCTGCTCATCAAAGGTTCTCATCTTTTGTCCCAGTCTCATCTTGGCTACATCCTTTTTCGGGATCGAAATCAAAATCTGACATCTCTAAGTGGCTCAAAATCGCGTTTTAAATATTGGACTCCTTCTGGATTGAATGCTTGTGCAGTCAGCCTTCTGGTGTCATCTTCCTGCCAGATCCTCATCTTTGCATCATGTTCTCAAATCTTTGCTTCTTTTCATCAAGTCAACCCTAGTCAAAATTTAGTCAACTATGGTCAAACTTGGTCAACAGGACCTTTGCTTTGCTCCAATTCTCTTTTGTAGCTTCGCGAATCTAGTCTAATTGCTTTTGCTCTGCAATCTCTTGTTGTTTATCATCCTTCTGACATGTCATCTTTCGATTTCGCTCCCGAGAGGGCAGGATGATTACATCATTTGAATCTTGTCGAATCTATTCTTGAATCAGTCTGATTTGAATCATCAGTCCTCATTGCTAGGGGCATCTTCACGCCTCGCATCTTGTCATCTTGAAATCTATCTCTTAGGTATCTGAGCAATCTAACTCAGATCCTCGAGGATCACTCTTCATTTTGGAGATGGTTCTTGAAATCTTTTGGGCATTGGGGCAATCTAACCCTAATTCCTAGGAGTCAAGCTTCGTTCTAGAGATAGCTCTCAAAATCTCTTTTAGACCGTTATTTGGGCAATCTAACCTGGGTCTCGGAGGACTAAGCTTCGTATTGGGGCAATCTAACCCTGATTCGGAGATAGTCCTAAATCTGCATCTTCATCAATCGGTATTGGGGCAATCTAACCCCAATTCCGGTTCTCTTCTAAGATCGTTGTCTTCGCAATCTAACTTAGACTTTGAAAAATTCATGCTTTGATCTGCTTTCATCTGTCACTTCAGACTATTCTTTGAATCAACGCACTATTCGTACATCAATTCAAAGAGGGACAAATGTAATACCCCAAAATTGGCACCTATTTAATTTCATCAATTTTGGTGCATTATCTCGATTTTACATCACCAAAGTCCTAGTTCCCTAGGCAATTTTCTCTCTCCTATCTGACTTAATTTGACTTGATGTCAATTGCAAAGACCATAAATTGCAATAATCAAATGCTAAATTAATTCCTAAGTCCTAGACTTTATTTGGCTAAATAATCTCTATGATAAGTTAATTTAATTATGAAGTCCTAAGTACTTTTAATTAAATTAAACTCCACCCCCTTTAGCTAAATACCCTTGAAAGGAATTAATAAATATTTAGTTAATTGAATGGACACCTCTTTATTTGAATTTAATAATTCAAATTACTCGAAAGGTCATTCCCCACATGTGGCAAATTCCATTCTTTTAATTGAATAAATCATGCTTTTTTGTCTCAATTAGGAATGAAGAGTCCATCGTTTCGAATCAAGAAACTCTTCATTCCTCTTCTGGCTTGGTCTATTTAATGAACCTCTTTTTCTCATTCAAGAGAGAGCAATTTTTGAGAGCATCCTTACTATAGCATTTTTTAGTCTCATATCTCATTGTTTTCAAAGCTTTTTATTGCATTTATTAGATTAATATCTCATTATTAGTATAATCTTTGCATCACATTTTAGACTAAATTTGCTTACTTGTTCTTAGTCTAATATCATCTTTATTTCAAAATCAAATAAAAATCTGCATTTCATATTTCTTTCAAAGTTTTCTAGATTAATTGCATTCATTCTTAGCTTATTTTCATTTTGCTCATATTTTCTTTCAAATCCTCCATTGTTGAATTGGTCTCCCGGCTGTTGGCTCTCGTTCTGAGAGTATTCAAACACCCCATTCACATAGGAGGCAACAGGTCGCCTCACCATGGAATTTGGATTGAGTTCTTCATACTCTCTCCCAAATTCTATCAAGTGAATAATGACCATGTTGTGTTGTGCCTGATTTAGAGGTCACATTCAGTCACATACACTTATGAAGCCTACTTTCAACAATTTTTCTAGTTCTGCCTTGACCAAAAGAGCTATGTGTGGGTGCATCTTTCTCAACTTTTGCTTAACGGGCTTAACCCCTAGTCTAACATTCAGATGATGCATTATAAAGTCAAGATTTAAGCCAGGCATGTCTGCATATGACCATGCAAAGTTTATTTGTTGCTCTTTGAAAATTTTTATGAAGTCCTCTCTTTCTAGAGGTGTGAGTGATGCAACCAAGTGTATGAACTTTGGATCCACTTTCATACTAATGTTAAATTTTTCTATTGGCTCTATGAGTATAGGTGACCTTTCTTCCTCATGCTCTGGTAGGGTATCTAATCTCTCTTCGTTTGATGCCACAATTGGGTTTTCACCAAAGGAAACATATTTTATCTTTACTTTTTTGGGTTCTAATGCTGCCACATAATGGTTTTCAACAATAGAACTTTTCTTTTTTTTTCTTTTGACTGAGAGTTTGAACCCCCATTGCTTCTATCATGTTTAGTTTGAGTTCATTGGTGACAAAGGGTTCAACCGCATTAAGGTATTGGTTTGCTGCTTGGTCATTTTTGAAGTAAAGCAAGTCACTTGGCTCAGTTTGGTCCAAATCAATGAGGTCAGGACGTGTTAAGGATAATGAGTCATTAGGCAAGGTATCATCAATTTGGGTTATGGACATGACTTCATTTGAAGGTTTGTACATTGTATCATTTAGATCTATGACATGTGCTTCCTCAAGGTGATCCATGGAAGAAGGGTCAAAATCCCCTTCACTTGAGTCCTCATCAACTTCTACAGGAAACAACATGGGAAAATTCACAAGTAGATTAAAACTAATGTTTGAATCTCCCTCCTTCGAAGGCATCCAAAATGTATCTATCCATGGTGGACTTGTATAAGCTTGTCCTACGTTAAGATCTTGTATGTTAGGCTCTTCATTGATTTGAATCTCTTGCTTTGGGATCTTTGCATATGTGTGTATTGTGACTATTTCCTTGTCTTGACATGATTCATCTGATAAAGTATCCCACTCATAATCCTGAGAATCATCACTATCTCCCTCGGATTCTAAAGCATTTACTTGAGGATAGAAGTCTTGCATTGGGCTAGAGCTTTCACCTTTGTATTGATAGCCTACTCTAGATTTTTCTTGTTTTGCCCTCCAAATAGGTTCAATGGGTTCTAAAAATCCTCTATTTCTTTGACCTAAGGGTCCTCTTCCCTTGTATCCCATCTTTTACATTATATCAAACCCTTTTCCATATTGCTTAGTTTGTATATTCACATACTGAATTCTTTCCATGGGATTGTTTGAGGCCTCTTCCTCATCATGATAAAGCCATTGAAGGACTTCATCTTCTTCCTTATCCCATGTTTCTTTGTTATCTTCCCTTACAAAATAGGAATTATACTTATGTGGAAGATGGTCTTTTGATGGTTTACCATGTGACTTTGGAGATGTGGGCATGTCGAATAGAGAAATCGAATATTCCCCTACTCCGTTTGAACTAATCTTGCATTGTTTTTCAAATTTATTCATCATTTCACTCATGTGCTGGTAATGATCTTCCTTGGCTTGTTCCTTTTCTTCTTTGGTAGGTTTGTAGATTTCTATCTTTGATTTAGGTGCTAGATATGAACTTTCCATTGTATTTGGACCCTCGTAGCTCACTTTTTCCTTTCCCTTAGTTGATGTCACTAAGCTAGCTTGAGGAGGGTGTTGAGCAGCATCTAATGTTAGTTCTTTCATTTTAACATCTTCAATTTTGGCTCTTTGAATAATTCCTTCTCAGTTATGTACCCTCAAAACAATATTGGAATGGGTTTGAGTCCCCTCCAACCGTGATTTCTTCACCCATGTACAAGAATTTGATGCATTGGTGGTATTTGGATGGGACTGCTTGCATCTCATGAATCCATGGTCTCCCCAACAAAATATTATAAGTTAACTTCATGTCTAACACTTGGCAATTGGTGTCCTTCTTGACAGGTCCCACTTGTATGGTCAATACAATCATGCCTTTAGTGGCCCTTTCAACTTCATCATAAGCCTTGATGGTGATCTTTTTCGTAGGATCAATGCAAGACTCAGATAACCCTAAGGATTTGACAAGATTTAATGTGCAAATGTTAAGGCCAACTCCTCCATCAATGATGGCTCTTTTGACTCTATGCCTTTCTATTAGGACCTGTATATGCAATGGTAGGTTTTGAGGATGGGTTATAGACATGTCATCTTGATCGGAAAATGAGAGACAATGAGGTGCCACAAGATGACCTACCATATTTTGGAACTTTTCCTCTTCTAAGTTAGTAGGAACGTTTGTCTCTATTAGAGCTTTTTCCAAAATATCCTTATGGTTAAGGGATAACTTCAATAATTCTAAGATAGAGATTTGTGCTGGAGTTCTTTGCAACTAATCAACCAAGCTATAAGGTTTTGTTGTTGTAGAAGGTTTCTTGACCATGATGTTGGACTGTGGAGTGTTAATAACTTTAGGAGCAGCTCCTTGTAGAGTCATTCTAGAATTCTGCCCTCTTGTAATGACATTTGATGCCTCTTTTTGTGGCTGTTCCTTGATGATTATAGCATTCACAATGTTATTATAAGGTGGTGCAAAGTTAAGATTATTGGCACTTTGTTTCTTTCCATTAGATGACTCCCCTTTATCATGTTTGTAGAAAGGTTGTTGGAATGCTGTATGATCTTCATTGTTTTGAGGTCCATCAATGGTGATCATGCCATTATTGATTAAGTCTTGCACTACATTCTTTAGTTGTAGACATTCATTTTTTGTGTGCCCTCGAATTCTATGGTACTCACAATGGTTATTGGCACTCCACCAACTAGGCTTGTTATTTGGCTCATAAGCCTGAATGCTGGGTAAAGTAATGACATTATTAGCCATGAGAGTCTTTAAGGCCTTTTCAAGGGGTTCACCCAAGGGTGTGAAGTTCCTTTGAGGGGTTGGCCTCAAATATTTATCAAATTTAGTACTCTTTGAATTATCTCCTTGATTTCCATTATTGGTATGGTTGTTGTTGGATGGCACATTGGAAAGCTGATTGGTATTATTCACCTGATTAGGTGTCCTTGTAAGAGCAAAGGGGACTACCTTCAAGTTGCTAGATTAAACTACTCCATCATTCACAATTCCCTTATTATTGTTCTTATAACGGCTGTTACTATTGAACCAATTATTCTTTTGATTGTTGCCATTGTTACCATTGTTGCCATTGTTGGAGTTGTTCTTGTTATCTTTGTACAGTTTGAGTTCTCCACTTTTGACCAGCACTTCCTCCGTTGTTACTCTATTTTCAATTAGATCTTGAAAGGTCTTTGGACATTGCATTCATAATCAATAGTTCAACTCATTGCTTAAACTGTTTATGAAGATATCCATCTTCTCTTTTTCAGGCACACTTCTAGGATATCTTGCAAAAACTGTCTGCCACCTTTGTAGAAAAGTGAGGAATGCCTCTCCATCCTTTTGTTTAGTGTTGCATAACATTATCATTGTGACCTCATGTTTAATATTATATGAGTAATGGGCCACAAATTTTGAAGCTAGCTCTTCAAAGGTCTTAATGCCGAAGGGTAACTTAGAAAACCACTCCATAGCCATGCCTCCTAAGCTTTGCGGAAATAATCTCATTAAATATGTTGTATCATGCATGAACTCTAAGCTCAATGCACAAAACTCTCGTAAGTGATCTTGGGGATCTGTCATTCCTTCATACTTGTCATACTTGGGGAACACAACATTGATTGGGAATGGTACCATAACCAAGCTTTTATCAAATGGGAATGGACACAATGCTTCTATGGAGAAAGGCTTAGGAGCCCCCCTTTGCTTAATGTTGTCCAATTGCATTTGAAACATCTTGAAAATCTTGTTCATGATGTCTAAGGTACTTTCCTCAACTTTCAGTGCTTTGAGTTGGTTGACATCGTAGTCGTGGGGCAGCTTGAGACCTTTTTGTGCTAAGTCCATGAAGTGTTTTTCCCTATCTTTGTCCATTCCCTTTTCCATGAGCTTTTGGAAATAAGGACATTGGATAGCCTCACTAACTTTTTCATCCATGGCATCTTCTGTCGTTGCTTCAGTGTGAGTTCTAGTGTGGGTTTGGTCAATATCTTGAGCATTTTGATCTACTCCTCCATTGTTGGTATTGCCTTGGTTAGTATTGTTGCCCTGGTTATTTATATCATTGCCCCTATTATTGGCATCACCTTGGTTAGTGGTATCAATGCCACTATTGTCTTTATCACCCAAACTACTATAGTACATCATGTTGTCTTCCCTTTCTTGTTCAAGTGACTTTTGTGGTATTCTAGGAGTAGTCTCATCTTTGGGGTAAGCGAGCTCTTGTCTCAAATAGGTCCCGTTGGCTTGCAAGGTTTGCTTGATATAATAAGATCTGGTAAATGCAGGCATGAACCTTGAAGAATGAGAGTTAATATCACTTGGGGTCTAATTCTTTGGATGGTTTGTAACAATGCTATAGAAACAAGAATTTGGACCAAGCTGAGAGTTTGAACAGTAAGACATGAAAACGGGTCCTCAAAAATGTGTTCAAATTTTTTTGATTTATCTTGCAAGTACTCTCTATTTTCCCTTTTAGGTTTTTGGACATCACTGAATTGAGCATAGGTGTGATTGAGACTTCTTTAGGCGTGCACTGGTTTCTTGTTAAGCGATACACTGTAGGTTACCAGGTGAGACTTTGGTAATGCCAGGCGGGTTTCCAATTTTTCTAGGTGTGTTTGAAATTTTTCTAAGCATGACTTCAGTATGTCTACGCATGTTTAAACAAGTCCCAAGCATGACTAAACCTCTGATAGGTGAGTGTGTTTCGTGCACAGGTGGCACTTCTCTGACCAAGGTATAAGATTTTGAATTTTTAAAATGTGTAAGATCAGTCTTTGGAAATTTATGTGTTTGAAAATAGAAAAACAAGCACAACACACACATCACTTTGTCATCATGTCCCTAAAAACATTCTAACGTGTATTTTCTTCGACATTTTTCACAAGTATATCACAATAAAAAATTCCAAACAGCCTACCTAAAGTCAATTTTGGCTTGTAAACATGGCTCTACAAGGTGGCTTTGCTATTTTACTAGGTTTTAATAAATATTCCGTTCAAATAAAATTCAATCTCTCAATCCTCCAAGGAGGCTTCCCACACGCACCAACGCACGATTTTGCGCAATCCGTTAAGACTACTAGAGGAAGGTTGAAAAATCAAAATCCATTTGTCATGCACCCCATTAAGGATACATGCATTTCATTTTAGAGTGGGTCAGATTCCTGCGGAAAAAGTGAGTGTATCCCACTTTGGGCTATCCCTCTCACCAGCCTTGCTAAGGAAAACTCGGGAGGTGAGCCCTCTAAATCTCTAGCATATTCATTGAAAGCACAAAAATGGCATTAAGGTTAAGTTTTTGGGAATTTGGTTCACCTAAAAGGTGAAGAGCATATCCCTAACTTTTCCCTTTAGTTCCCAAACACTTCAAGCAATTAATTGTTCTTTCTCAACCTCTTGACAAGGAGGTTCTTAAAATTGAAATATTTGGTTAAATTCCCTCCTTATTAAAGCTAGATTCAAATGAAATGCCGCAATTTAAGGGAATGCAAGCTTGATCATGTAAAATACCTTTCCTTGTGGCTAGCAAAAGGCTAGGGGCATTTTTGAATCATTGATTTTCATCTTATTTCCACTCAACTAGTGGCAATCGTTCCCACTCCCTCCTCCAATAAATTAGTCCAACACAACCAATTCACAATGAGGGGAAACCAAAATTGAATTTGACAACACAAAGATTTAAGTAAATGGAACTTTGGAGCACTTTCTTTGCATTTTTAACAATTGAGCTTAAGGATAAAAAATCCAATTTAATGAAACAAATTTATGCTTGTAAGCTTCAATCAGAGCAATGTATTTTTCATGTACCTTAACATCTTCGTCCAATGTTGATTCAAGAACAGCTTTGGTATGTGCTTGATTTTCCTTCTTGATCCTTTTAGCCAACGCTTTTCCCTCTTTGTTGAACCTAGTTTCTGGCTTTTTCACTTTCGAATGCCTGTTCATTTACTGTTTAAAAGGTACAAATAGAGAGTTAGATATTGAAGTTTATCAATTTAAAAACCAAAATAGACAGCAGACACCAGGCGACATCATCCAGCTAATAGGTGTGACTAAACTGCTTACAAGCGTAACTTTGATAATATCGAGCGTCACTTTGCAATGGCTCAAGCGATATTCAAAGTTACTCAGGCATGAATAGTTTATCCAAAGGTGTGAACAAAGCTTAAAATTGCACAAAATATTTAATGCTAAGTGACATGTTAATAGTACTAAGCGATAAATTTCCTTAGCAAAAGCATAACTAAAACTATAACATGCGAAGCAAAGCGTAAACTTAAGTGATAACAAATTAAAGCTAAGCAATACTCCCTGAGTCATAGGCATGATTGTGAGCCATAAAGACTGAAGGATTTGTCATCGAAAGCATAGATCTCCAGCTAGTAGGTGTTTATACAAAGCTCTTAGGCGACAGAGAACCGACTGTAGGCGTGATTCAACCTCCTATAAGCGTGACTTTTCCAATTTCCTGCAAGCAATTCACGGAAAACAGAATGTCCAAGCATGCAAATGGAGATGAAAATGATGAAGTGAGGCTTAGAGCCCCACGGTGGGTGCCATTTGTGTGATGAATTTATTCACCTACATGAAATTAAGATCTACTAACATCAATTTAATCAAATACAATGCAAATTTAATTAAAATTGAAATTATGATCTATATTATCCCATGGATCTCTAGAAAGAAGTGGTAAGTGAAGCTCTCAGCTACAATCCTCACTAGTGACACCTCTAAAATGAGAAATTATGTTGCTACTATGCTTATGCTATGCTTCTATGATGATTTTGTGCTTAATTTAGCTCAAATTGACAAATTACAATGATAATTGCTTTAAAAATCTCAAATTGCTCTTAGAATGCTATTCAAATGCCTATAATAATAATGCTTTGCAAATGAAATTCCAAAATGGAAATGCTCTCCAAAATGCTCCATATTTATAGTAAATGTCCAAGGGTAGGGGGTAGAGTGAAGTAATCATGGTTATCCCTTGGTTGAGTCAAAAACTTTGCTTTGTTCATAAATGGGGGGACAAATGAGGGGACAAGCCTTTAAATGGTTTCAAATCTTTGGACAATTTAAATGTTTGAGTGATTTGTGTCTTTTTTGTCCTCAATTCTTCATTGGTCAATCACTTTGTTGAAAGAAATTAAGGAATATTAATTCAATTAATTAATTAAATTTAGCCATGTAAGGGTAATAGGTTCATTTTGATTTTTGATTAAAACAACTATACAATTAATTGATTAAAATCAATTATATAGTGTTTTTGGCCCTTTTAAACTTCAATTTAATTATTTAACCTCATTATTAAATTTTTCCTTTGCTTTAATTGATTTTGCTCAACTTTATTTATTTATGTCCATTTTATTGATTTTAATGATTTAATCCCTTTTATTGATTTTGAGTCATTTAAAAGTATTTGTCCAATTTTACGTGTCTACACATTCCATACAAAAGAATGGTAGATGATCTAAAGAAATATTTCATATCTATCACCTTTGAGCAAATACCTAAAACAAAGAATAAGGCTATCGATGCAATGGAAACGCTATCTACTTTATTACAATAGCCTGAACATGAGCTACGCTAAAAGTTCATGGTGGAAGCACTATCTTATCTTGCATATGATTCCCCCAAAACCCGCATGATCTACACTATTGTTGGTCATGATTCATCCTGCTATAAAAACCTTTTCTCTTATCTCAAAGACCAAATCATTCCTAATTCCTTCAACTACCATGAGAAATGATACCTTATTAGCAATGCATCCCGGTATGTCATCATTGGTCATGATCTGTATAAATGAGGTCTAGATGGTACACTACTTAGATGTTTAGAATGGGAAGAGTTTCAATGTGCATTAGAGGAAGTCCATGATGGTATTTTTGGGTCACACTCGAATGATTTAACACTAGCTCGAAAACTTATTAGGGCTGGGTACTATTGGCCTAAATGGAAAAAGAGGCTATCAAATTTGCAAAGAACTATCAAAAGTGTCAAGTACATGGTAACTTAATTCATGCACCAGGGAGAGATCTAATTCCCTTTACTACACAATGGCCTTTTCACCAATGGGCATTTGATCTTATAGGAGCCATACATCCACATTCTTCTAATGGACGTACCCATATAATCACAGCTACAGATTATTTCACAAAATGGGTAGAAGCAGTCCCTTTGACTCAAGCGATTGGCAAAAAAATTTCAATGTTCATCTTGAACTACATCATATGTCGGTATGGTATTCCGCACTCTATAGTCACAGATAATGGTGGTCAATTCAAGAACAAAGACTTAGATGATCTATGTAGAAATTTCAAGATTACACAACATTGGTCATCTATATACTATCCTCAAGGGAATGGACAAGTAGAGGCTTCAAACAAGAATCTATTGAAAATCTTGCACTGAACAGTTAATAAAACAGGAAGAGACTGGCATCTCATGATCAATCCAACTCTCTAGGCCTATAAAACAAGTATCAGAACACCTACTGGGGCTACACCATTCACTTTAGTTTATGGTTTTGAAGTGGTACTGCCTATTGAGGTTGAAATCCCATTACTAAGAATCAAAATGCATGGTCTAGTAACTGATGATGACTACAGAGTGTCTAGCTTGCAAGAACTTGAACTACTAGATGATCACAGACAAGTAACATATGATAATCTCAGAGTATATCAAAAGAGAATGTCTAGAGGTTACAACAAAAAAGTTAGACAGAGAATTTCAGGTTGGCGATCTAGTCTTGAGAGAGAATCCTAAAAATCAATCACATAGAGAACGCAAGGGGAAGTTTGAACCCAACTGGCTGGGTCCCTTTGTTATCACTGCTACTTTTGGCTCTAGTGCCTATCAACTCTCAATGACTGAAGGAGAACAGCTTTGAGAACCAATCAACATTCTCCATCTGAAGAAATTCTACGCCTAAGGCATTTAGTCTATGGTAAAATATCTTGAAAAAATCTTAAAATTTTGAAAAAGTCTTGAAAAAATTAACATCTTGGTGAAAACCTAGCAATGGGCACCTTGATGATTCACAAAAAAAGTAAAAAATATCAAAAGTACAAAAAAATTGAAAAAATGAAAAATACAAAAAAAATGAAAAAAAGGAAAAAGTGCCTTGGTGAAAACCTGGAAACAGGTGCCTTGGTAGCAAAAATAGAATCTCTACCAAGATGGTGAAAACCCAACAAATGAGTGCCACTTGTTTCAAAATGCTCCATCTATCAGCACAATCTTGGTCTTTCCTGGCTTTCAGTCTTGCTTTAGTTTGTACATATCTCCCGGTTTGTTTCTGCATTCATATTTTCAATAAAGTCAGTCTGTACACCAATCAACTCAAGCGTTTGTATCCTATCATTGTTGAAACTTGGGGGCAATCAATGTCATATCCTGTGGCCTCCAGTATATCTTAGACGTGTCATATCTAGTCAAAGTCCTTTAAAGCTACATCTGAATCAGTCGGTCTCCTCTCCAAAAAGGATTTTGCATCTACAACAACGCAATCAAACATCAAACAAATTGAAAACAATCTATGCTTCTTCATGCTTTTATCTCCTTGTATGCTTACTGATTCACATTGATATTTTTGCATATTGTGTCCTTCAAGCTCTTCGATGATGTTCTTTACAGGATTTAGAGAGTGATGACTGGGGGCATAATCTTTTCTTTGTTTTCTGCTTGTATGTGAAAATCTAACAACTTTGGAAATTCTGGATTGAAATGGTGTTCGTCTATAAGAGCCTCTATCTGGATTTGGATGGCCATGAGTACCTCAACCATTGATACCCAAAAAATTCAAGGGAGTTTGATCTAACTATTGTCTTTTTGAGTGAATTCTTACTCCTACTGTGAAATGTGATCTTACCTAAGGATGTGAATGATAAAGGGTCACTACAGGTAATTCACACTGGATATAGAATGATCTCTTGACTGCTTGATGTGTTTGATCCACAAGGCGTATTCTGGTCATCACGACATCTATGTTTTGATGCTTATACAAATTGCTATATCAAAATGGACATGATATTCAGGTCAGCCTGGCATTTATGCCTTGGTGCTTATATCTAATCCGACATTCCAAAAACAAAATCAATATGCATATGTCTATGGTTTTCTAGCTAGTGGGCGTTGTATTGATTCTTGTGCATACAAATCAATATTCATATGTCTATAGTTTTGTCACTAGTGGTTGTTGTATTGATTTATTCAGTTACCTAATAAAAGTTCAATAATGACGACAAATCGACACATGATCAATGACTAGGTCCTATGTCTTAGGTTTGCATTTCATTTTGCATGTCATTTTGCACTTTGCATGATTGCATGATCTCACAAATTGCTTGAACACTTCAACAAATCTTCAAAACTAAACTTAAACTTGACAACAAAGAGTTGAATCTCACATGAAGGTTTCCTCACAAAATCTCAAGTAGTCATCATCCTGGGTTAGACATCCTTTTTGACATAAGACTGAGTAGTTGTCTTCATCAATACCTGTAAAATATATCATGTGTATCGTTGCATTTACATTACATATTCATCATTTCATCTATTGCATAGCAGTCCATACATTTTCATACACTTTCCATAATCAATCACATTTGCATAACATTCATACATTTGAAAGAAACCATTGCATTGCATAAATCCATACATACATTCTATACTATCCGTAGCATTTACATCACATGATATCATCATAAAATCAAAACATGACAAGTACAAATGAAGTCACAACCAAAATCTTGATCTCATATCATATAACTCGAACTAGTCAAAGGTTCACTATTGGCACAAAGTACAAAAGAATGAGCTCATGTGAGCTATCCTAAGTCAAAACAATATACATGAACAAAAGAGAAAATATATCAAAATATATCTAGAAAGTTTGGTTGTATGCCTGATCCTCTACATTTGGTGGAGGTGGTGGTGGTGCATCAGGTGCTACCTTAGCTCTAGATGCCCTCGCTCCCTCTAAAGCTATCATATACTAAGAGTATGTGGGTACTCTCTAAGCAGTAGGAACAACAACATAGTATGCAAAAACATAATAAGAAGCTCTCGAGGTCTGATGTGTCACCTCTGTCTATAACCGCTTGTTCTCCTCTCAAAGCTCATATATCTATTTATTAGCCTCAATGAATCGCTCCTCCCACTGAGCACTCCATACCTTTAGGTCCCTGACTTGTAATTTGAGACGTCTAATGATCTCTTGCGGAGTCAATGGTACACTAGGATCTATATCTACCACAGACATATCAGTATCTACCATTGGCTACTCAGTGGTCTCTGCTCTCTGGGCCTTACAGCGTCTAACCCAGCACCAAGATCAAAATTGGTATCACCCTATAAAGGATTAGGACATGCACCTATATCCTGTTGTGCACTAAGTACCTCATCTGCTGTGCCCACACTACCTAAAGTGCCACTCTCTCCTCTAGTCAATCTCCTATGTAAGACTGTAGGTCTACTTGTTGAAGAACCAGAGGGATGAGGTGGTCTCATTTGTCTAGATGGTCTCTGTGGAGGTGTGAATACTGCTCTCAGCCTCAGAAGTGTAGGCTGGGGCATTTGTACCTGTGTAGGTCTCTATCCTTGACCAAATGGAACCTATACACCTGTGACATCCATGGCCTCCTCCATGGATAGTATCAACTCTGTAGGGTCAGAAAACTTATCTATGGGATGATTTGTAAGCCATCCAATGAATCCATCTATAACACCAACATCTAGAATACCTACTCTATAATCCCAATCTCTACCAACAATACTACTGTACTCATGTGTACAAAGAGCATATGATAATTGAGGGCCCCATCCTAATTTGAGCTCTCTATGGATCTGTGCATAGGCTGCAAGATCCTTTGGTGCATCTTGAATGATTCCATACTACCTCTATACTCTAGTGATTAGGAAGCGCTCAATAACAACAATAGATCTACCAATCAGTACATGGCTCTGACAAAAATAACTAAACTTCTCCCTCGCAGTGGGCCAGGCCTCTATCAGCAAGTACGGTCTCCATACTACAAAATTCATATCATCAAAACACCACCTAAAGTACTCTATGTGACCCATATGCACCTGTGTAACATATCCAAAGTAAATATATATGACCGGCTCTTGTGGCTGGCATTGATCCTGACATACTAGTCTGCAAACTGGGATGTGCTCCTAGCCCCATATCTCAAGTACCAAAGCTCTGAAAGCAAAAGATTTGCCCTCCTGATACATGATCTCATGCATCTCAAAGAACATATGTGCAAGCATGCATTGACCCCAAGCTAACTCAAAAGGAGTGGCCATCAATCATGCCACCATCGGTACCCAGCCCATCAATAAACCATTCTGCTGACGGCCAAACATAATGATACCTCCTATCATCCTAGCTATAATACACTCTAATCTATGGGTCTACCCATAACACTGCACTAACAAATCCTAGGAAATGGAACTAGTAAGTTGTGTATCGTCTGAAGGTATGTAATCCAGACTGTCCTGAACTCACATAATCTGGACGAGGACCATGAAACGGAATGTGCAATATCCTATATACATCCTCAAGTGTCAAAGTAATCTCTCTAGTGGGTAGATGGAAAGTCTGGGTCTCTGAATGAAACCGCTCTATCAATGCAGTCAACAATCCATGGTTCACCCTAATCTTGGGAAACTAAATCAAATACTCAAACCCACAGGAAGCAAGATGTACCCTCATAGGGTCAGGCAGTGAAATGCAGAGCCTTTGAGTCGCAGGATGTGAGATACGCACATGAACATCAAGGTATATGACCTACACAGAACATAAACAGGGAATCCTATCAGTTATTTGGTTGAAAAATAGGCTAATAGCACGATAATTCAAAAGTTCACTATCTTAGAAGGTGCATTAAATGATCAGCTATCAGCCTAAGAAATCAAAAAATCAAAAATTTTGACCTAAAGATGAGTTTTAAGCTCACTATTTTCCATACGATGATGCAGTCTGGCATCCAAACTCATACGATTTTCAGAAGGGTCCCATACAACAAACCATGCATATACGACTTTCTAGGTCTCACCATACGACAGATGAGGGACCTGATAAAACATCGTACAACTCTTGGGTCCCTCTCAAATGAGTTTTAGGGGGTTCTGATATGACACTCTACAGGATATTGAAAATTTGTACAAGTCACGGAGGACAGTCGTATGAGTTTCCATGCATGCGAGAATTGAAAAATTGAAATGTATAAAAAATGACCTAAAATGCTACAAACATGAAAAAAATGGAATTTACGAAGAGGCACAGAGGTCCACTTACTAGATGTCCATACTGCGGAGGCCTCTGATGTCTCTGACTGCGCTCAAATCAGTGTGAAGAGACAAGTACTTTCAGCTCAACCATTTTCTCACTTAGAGGGCTCCATAAGGTTTCAAAAGTCAAATGTGAATAATGAATTGAAAATGACCCTTTTGGTCCTTATAGAGCTTTTGACCTAATTTTCAAAAGTGCTCCGTTTTCCATGAAAATTGCACCCCTGGCTAATTTCGAGGTTCTAAACCCATTTTCGGGATCAAAATCAAAATTTGAGATCATTTACTATCTCAAAATTGCAATTAAAAATTTTCAGACCCAGGATGTCTGACTACTTGCATAATCAACCTTCAAATCATCATAGAAATCCAGAATTCAACTTAACTGATTATCTTACATCAAACTATTCAAATTTCAACTTGGTCAACCATGGTCAACTCATGGTCAAACCTAGTCAAACTTGGTCTCCAGGACCTCTAAACAATGCAGATCACATTCTTGAACGTGTCTAACCACTTCTCAAATCAATTAACATGCTTCTAAACCATTCAACGTTGAATTTTCTAGTCAGATTTCAATTTTAATCCTGAAGGGGGCATGGTATTGCACATCATTCAAAGTCTATAGATCTAAATTTGAAAATCAAATCTTTCCTCAGTGATCAAGACAACAACCACGTCTAGTTGTTGATTCATCTATAGTCCTCGTCACTTGGGGAAAATCTATCATCTCTTGGGGCATATCAAATTCATTGAGAATCATATCAATCTGGTATCCTAAATCTATTTTGTAAACTATAGATCCATATCAATCTGGTATCGTAAATCTATTTTGTAAACAGTATCAACTTTTCGTAACCATCGATGCATTAGCGCTATTTCCTTGTTTCTTCATAACTGATGGGTTCAGGATGTGATACCAATATGATTCTCTTGGGACATTCAGGTTTGGAATCGGTCACTCACTTCTTCACAATCATAAGGTTCAAAATTAGGTGTTTTGACACTTTTTTGTAATCACTGATTCATTGTTGCTATAGTTAACATTATCTTTGGTCAATCAAGACCTAAATATTAAATCTTTAAATCTTTCAATTGGTTTCTGTCTCGGAATCAATTAATCTTTCAAATCAATTTCATACATCTTTATCATACATAGACTATTCTTTGAACCACTTTGCTTTGCACAGTGATTCAAAGAGGGGCGAAATGTAATACCCCAAAAATGGGCTATAGGTTCATTAACCTCCTACATCTTCAAATTGAACGAAATCGACATCAAAGTCCTAACCTAAGGCACATCTGCACATTATTGAATCCTAATTGATTTTATCATAATTCTACATCAGAGAATATTCCTAGCAATATTCTTATTTATCCTAATTATCTTTAACTTAATAATTATTTGGTGATAAATCCTATTTATCCTAAAGTTTAATTAATTGAATATTTAATTAATCAGATTTAATACTGCCACTTAATTATTTATATAAATTTAATTCTATTTATTCCTAAATTGTATTATTTAATTTTGACAATAAAATCAAAAATCTCATGACTGATTGATTAAATTCTTATTTAATTAATTAATGTCAATTGTCAATATTTAATAATATAGTTTTAGAATAAAAGTTTGATTTAATAATTGATTAACCCATAAATCAATTGTTTTAATTCAAAAATCAGTTAAGTTGAGAATAAATCACTTTATTTTTAAATTAATTTATAATTAAATCATGCACAATCAGAAAAGTAGGCAACTCAAAATTAACAATCAATTTTAAATTGAAACTCAACATCTGATGATGAGTTGAAATTTGATTTGAAACTCTATTTTGAGTAAAACTCTACTTTTGCATGATTTTTGTGAGTTAATTATCTCTAATTTCCTGATAACACAAAAATCAACCTGAGTTTATCAAGAGTGATTTATGGCTTTTCTTCTGCATCCTCAAAGCCCTGGATTTCTATAAAATCAAGGCTCAACTCTTCATTTTCATCAACACTCGAATTTGCACAATTACTTTGGCGAATTGGCGATTGAAGGATTAAGCACTTGCGATAGGCGATTTGTGAGATCTTTCATAGTTGATCATAGTTTCATATCATAGATTTTCATATCATTCATAGCATTCTTAGATTAAATCTGCATTCAATTTCATTCATATAGCTTAAGATTCATACAGTTTCTCATATTATTGCACAAAAAATACAAAAATATAGATTAATCTGCATTCATAGTCTTTTATTTTTTGCATTCAAATCCTTCGTTTAGGTGTTTCATTGACACTGATCTTGATTTCAATCTGATAACATCATACTCGCACCTACTAGAAGGTAGTAAATTGCCTGGTTAGCATAGTTTCAATTACTTGCAGATTTTAGTTTTTGCTAACCTCTAATATTTTACTGAAGTGTTGTGTCTACAGCTAGGTACAAAATTCACACACATAGGATGCAGACATTGTTGTTGTTTGGTGCATAGAGCGACTTTATTGAAAACAAGATGTGAAAGAAAACAAGAAGATATATACAGACTAAAACAATACTGAAAGCTGGGAGATTGCCAAGATTGCTTTGATAGGTGGAGCATTTTGATACAAGTGGTTCCCGTTTGCCAAGTTTTCACCATCTTGGCAAAGATTCTATTTTTGCTACCAAGGTGCCTGTTTACCATGTTTTTACCAAGGCACTTTTTCTTTTTCTTCTTTTTTTTTGTATTTTTCATGTTTTCAATTTTTATTTTATTTTATTTTTTGTTGAATCACCAAGGTGCTTATTGCTAGGTTTTCACTAGGATGATCATTTTTTTCAAGGCTTTTTCTGATTTTTTATACTTTTTTCAGGATATTTTCATAGGCTGAATGTCTTAGGCATAGAATATCTTCAGATGGAGAACATTGATTGGTTCTCAGAGATGTTCTCCTTCATTCATTGAGAGTTGATAGGCTCCAGAGCCAAAATTAGCAGTGACAACAAAGGGACCCAACCATTTGGGTTCAAACTTCCCCTTGCGTTCTCGATGGGATTGATTTTTAGTGTTCTCTCTCAAGACTAGATCACCAACCAAAAATTATCTGTGTCTGACTTTCTTGTTGTAGCCTCTAGATATTCATTTTTGATATACTCTGAGATGATCATACGTTACTTTTCTGCGCTCATCTAGTAGTTCCAGTCCTTGTAACCTAGACACTATGTAATCATCATCGATTACCAGACCATGGATTCTGATTCTAAGTGATGGGATTTCAACCTCTATAGGAAGTACCGCTTCAACCCCATATACTAAAGCGAAAGGAGTAGCCCCAGTGGGTGTTCTGATACTTATTCTATAAGCCCAAAGAGATGGATTTATTATTAGGTGTCAGTCTCTTCCTATTTTGTTGACTGCATGATGTAGGATTTTCAATAAGTTCTTATTGGATGCTTCAGCTTGTCCATTCCCTTGTGGATAGTAAATGGATGACCATTGTTGACTGATCTTGAATTTAGAGCATAAGGAATCTAGGTTCTTGTTCTTGAATTGGCCTCCATTATCTATGATGATGGAGTGTGGGATACCATACCGAAAAATTATGTAGTTCATAATGAACCTTGAGATCTGTTTGTCAGTTGCTTGTGTCAATGTAACCACTTCAACCCATTTTGTGAAGTAATATGTTGTTGTTATGGTATGGGTGTGACCATTTGACAAATGTGGATAGATGGTTCCTATGAGATCAAATTCCCACTATTGAAAAGGCCATTATGTTGTAAAAGGAATTAAATATCTCCCAAGCATGTGAATCAAGTTACCATGGATCTGGCATTTCTGACAATTCTTATCATACTTCATGACATCTTTTTCCATATTCATTCAATAGTACCCCTCCCTAATGAGTTTTCAAGCTAATGTTAAACCATTGGAATGCGATCCACAAATACCTTCATGGACTTCCTCTAATGTGCGTTGTGACTCTTCATGTTCTAAACACCTAAGTAGTGTACCATCCAAACTTCATTTGTATAGATCATTACCAATGATGACATACTACGATGCATTTCAGATAAGGTAATATTTTTCATGGCAGTTAAAGGTATCGGGAATGATTTGGTCACGAAGGTAGGAGTATATGTTTTTGTAGCGAGAGGAATCATGACCAACAACGGTGTAGATTATGTGGGTTTCTAGGAAATCATAGGTAGGGAATGATAGTGCTTCCACCAGGAACTCATAGCATATATCATGTTCAGGCTATTGTAGAAGAGATGATAGCATTTCCATAGCGTCAGCAACCTTTTTCTTCATTCTAGGTATCTGTTCAAATGTGACTATAATGAAGTACTTCTTTAGATCATCGACCATGCACTTGTATGGAACAAGCTTCTCATCTTTTGTTTGATACACATCATTGACTTGGTGTATGACCAATTGTGAGTCTCCATGAATGTGTAGTTCTGTTAGTATCCATTCAATTTTTATTTTCATTCTGTTTAGCAAAGCTTCATATTCAGCTATGTTGTTGGTACAAGGGAAATCGATTCTTAATGCTTTAGGAATGATTAACCTTGTGGTTTTATGAACAATATGCCAGCACCAGACCCATTATGTGTGTAATATCCATCAAAGAATAAGCGCCATCTTCTGGAGGATATGTGCATGATAGAGGAATCAGGAAATTACATCTATAGTGGTTGGTCGTCGAACATTGGAGCTTCAGCTAATTGATCTGTAATGACTTGTCCTTTGATAGCTTTTCTTTCAATATATTCAATGTCAAACTCGCTCAGTAAAATTACCCATTTTTCTAGTCTACCTGTGAGAGAAACTTTACTTAAAAAATATTTCAATAGATCAATCTTTGCTACTAGTTGTGTGGTATGAGCTAACATGCACTATCTCAATTTCTGTGATGCAAAGATAACAACTAGACACACTTTCTCTATCATGGATTAATTATTTTCATAAGCTACCAAGGTTCTGCTGATGCAATAGATAGCTCTTTCCTTCTTATCCTTATCATGTTGTGCTAGTAATGCCCCAGTGATGTATCTATAGTGGAGACATACAATATTAATAGATTTCCTTGAATAGGAGGCATGAGAATTGGTGGATTCACCAAGTATTGTTTGATATGATTGAAGTTATTTTCACATTCCTCATTCCACATGAAGGTCACACCTTTATGTAATGTCTTTGTGAAAGGTTGTGATATATCTACTAGCCGAGATATGAAGCGTTCGATTGATTGCACCCTTCCTTGTAAGGTCTACATTTGACTTATGCTTTTAAGAGGTTGCATCTCCATGATTGCTTTGACTTTAGATGGATCTACTTGAATGTCTTTCTTTGAAACAATGTACCCAAGAAGCTTCCCTGAAGTGACACCAAAGGCACATTTCTTAGGATTTAGTTGGAGACTAAATTTTTCCATTCTATCCAGTATTGTACCCAAGTCATCTAGATGTTCATATCGTGTCATTGACTTAGCCAAGATGTCATCAACATAGTCCTCCATATTTTTATGCATTATATCATGAAAGATAGATGTCATAGCTCTTTGATATGTAGCACCACCATTCTTAAGACCAAATGACATTACATTCCAATAGAAAGTACCCCATGCATAGTCAAAGCTATCTTCTCTTGATCTTCTGGAGCTATCTTGATTTGATTGTATCCAGAGAAACCATCCATTAAAGAGTACATTTCAAATCCTGCAGTCATATCCACTATCATATTGATGTTTGGTAGTGGAAACTCATCCTTAGGGCATGCTTTGTTTACATCTCTGAAGTCTATGCATACTTTGATAAATTTATCTAGTTTTGATACTAGAACTATGTTTAAGATCCATTATGCATAATCGATGACTCAGATAAATCCATCTTTTAGCAATTTCTCTAGCTCAGCTTTGACAAGGAGTGCCACATCAGGATGCATTTTACACAACTTTTTCTTGATAGGTTTAACTCCTAGAGCTATAGAAAGATGATGCATCATGAGATTAGGATCCAATCTTTGCATATCTAAATATTTCCATGCAAAGTTGATCTTCTTGCTTGTTAATAATTTTGTGAATGCTTTTTTTTCTTCTTCTAACAGAGATTGTGCTACATGAATCAACTGAGGTTCTTTTGTTGTGCCTAGATTGATAGGTTGAGTTGGTTCTATCAAAATTGGAGATCTATCCTATAAATGACTCAGAAGGACATCAAATATATCATCCTTAGGTGCCTCAGAGAGGTTTTCACCTTCAGATATGTCTTTTATTTTTACTATTTTGAGTTCTGAGACTGCCACATAGTGGTTTTCACCCTCAAAACTCTTTTTATTTTTTCTTTTATTCATTTGACTGAGATATTTGATATCCGACTCTATCATGCTGATGCTAGGTTCACTGATGAAAATTGTCATAGGTTCTAGCATTTAGGTAGCATGTGAGAGCGTAGTCGGTTTAGAAAGTATAGATGTCTCGACTTGGATCATTAGGTGTTTGGTCAATAAGATCAGGATGTTGGATAGTAAGTGTAGGAAATGATTGATTGATAGTGTTTACGCATACAGTGTTGTCATCATTGGCTCTAATTTGAATCTCAAATTCAAAGATGATATTACTACTTAGAATGTTCAGTTTGTTAAGTGTCTCAATGTCATCGTTGGATCCTGCATTAGTGATAAGTGAACCATACTCACGAGGTATGTAATTTCATTCTAGTCTCATATCAGTTATAGGTGCGTATTGGTGAATGACATCGATATGTTTATTAGTGATAATGTCATCTTCTTATGGTTCTAGAATGACTCTCCATTCATAATCATTAGATTCTTCATTAGGATCTCTGGGAAAGTGAAGAACTTGTGTAAAATTAGGATGAATCCCCCAAGTAGGGTCACATTCAGAGTTTGAGAAAAATTCATACTCGTGAGAATCTATCTCAGAATCACTATTGTGTCCCAAATTTTCAGCTATTGTGAGAGGTATACCTTCTTCTTCTTATTTGTTTTTAGGATTAGTTAGTTCTTGTGTTGTGAATATCTCATGTGCAATAGTAGGTTATTGTGTGTCTACCACATTGATTCTTTCTTTAGGTTTATTTTCATCTTCAAGAAGGTCTAAGATATGTTGAGGTATACGTTCATAAGGGAAAACATCATTTGTGTCTGAATCATCACTATCTAAGTGTTGTATTTCTTCATTTTTCTGAGTATCTATTTCCAGTTCTATTTGTTCTAGGACATGTGTAGAGCTTCCACTAAGATGGAAAGGCTTCTTCTGATAAACTATGCCTATAGTATCTTTGCTGTCTGTTCACAGTGTTCAATGCATTTGATGATGACTTTGCCTCTTGTTCCCAGAGGTCCTTTTCTAGTGTATCCCATTTTAGACATTAGTTTGTGGCCTGGTCCATATGATTTTGACAGAATCTTAGGTAATTTAGAGTCACATTTTTGAACTATTTGTGATTGAGATTCATCTTTGTATAACCAAGCTAATATAGCCTCTTCCTCATCTGATTCTTGTTTGGATACCTACTCTGTGATAAAACTCCCATCAAAGATAACTTGAGGTTCTTTGGTTGTAGGTTTCACTTTCTCTGAAGGTTGTCCATAGGACTTAGGTGAAAGTGGGAGAGATGTGAGAGATAGGACTGGTTCCATAGTGTATTCTCCCATGCCTATATCTTTTATCTTGATTTCTTTTGCTATGTCTTTCATTTTAGATGTAGATCCTATGTCAACTTGTTTGGTAGAAGACTCTATGTTATGTGGGACAAGTTTATCGGCACTTTCCTTCAAGGCACTGCAAGATGATAACATGTCTATAGGTATAGTGACTTCTACTCCATCATAGGGAAATTTGACACATTGGTGGTACATTGATGGAGTAGCTTGCATCTCATGAATCCAAGGCCTTCCTAGAAGAATGGTATAGGCCAAGAGGAGATCTAGTACTTGACAAGTGATATCTCTGATGACATGTCATGTTCTGATAGGTAACATAATGAATCCTTTTGAGGTTGTTTCTTGTTCGTCATATGCTTTAATGGCTATCTTATTTTTAGGGTCAATAGCATCTTCTAAAAATCCCAGTTGAGTAACCCATTTATAAGAACATATATTTGGACCCATGCCTCCATCTATCAATACCCGTTTGACATGACAATTTTGGATTAGGACTTCAATATGAAAGGGTTGGTTATGTGGATGACTCAGTGAGTTGTCATTTTCCTCTGAAAATGAAATATACTCGGGGGAAGTCAAGTGAATCACCATGGTCTGGAACCTATCAAGATCAAGATTTTTAGGGACATTAGAACCAATGAGAGCTTTATCCAGAACTGCATGATGAGTAGGAGAAATATGCAATAACTCAAATATAGAAATTTTGGAATTAGTATGTTGCAGTTGTTGGATTATGTTGTAGGACGTCATTTTGGATTCTTTAGAATTGGAAGATTTAGGTGCAATCCTTTATTTAGATGCAGATGCAAGATTGAATGGCACCTTCGAGGCCTTTTATGAACCCAAGTTTTGTCCTTGGAGAGTTACCTAAGCTTGAGATCGAGTGACTGCATTAGCTGATCTATTCTCTTTGTCCTTTTTGACAATGGTGATGACATTACAGTGTTGAGATATGCATGGCTCTCCCATGTTGATGACATCATTGTTACCAGAGTATGTGTAATTGACTTTAGCACCCATGTTTGGTTTAGAAGATGAACTCCTTGAGTGTGTTTTGGAAAAGGTTCCGTGAATGCTGTATGATTTTTATTGGATTTATGGTTGTCAATAACAATTTCTCTAGCATCAATTTTGTCTTGAATGAGATGCTTCAAATGCATGAAGTTGTTGGTTTTATGACCCTTGTTTTGGTGAAAGTCACATAAATCAGTCTCTTTCCACCACTTAGGTTTGACTTCAGGGTAATATGGTTTAATTTCAGGTAACGTGATGATATTGTTTACCAATAGGGTTGTCATGATAGATTCCAAGGACTCTCCCAAAGGAATGAACTCGCATTTTGGTTTTGTAACCCATGGTTTATAGTCATTTGAATTTTTTAGCAGGTGTAGTTGTCATCATTTCTGAAGCTTTTATGGCTTGAGTTCCAGTCATGAGATTGAATGCTGGTGCCTTGGGTGGAGCATTGATGTGATCAACAACACTATCTGTGACAATATTTTTGTTTTTCTTCCAGAATTTTCCTTTATCTTTGTTGTTGGAACTAGAACCTAAATCATACTTCTTCTCCTTATGAAGTGATATATCTCCCTTATGAATGAGTGCATTTTCTATCTTTATGGCATTTTCTACCATTTTGTCAAAAGAGGTATGAGTTTGCATCTGAAGATGATAGTTGATTTCCAGAACTAGATTATTGATGAAGATTTCTAGTTTCTCATTTTCCAGAATTTGTTGGGCATAGAGAGAAAAATTCTTCCTCCAGCATTTGAGGAAGGTCAAGTCAGGTTCTCCTAAATTCTATTTCAAGTTGCAGATATCGATCATTGTGACTGGATGTTGGATATTGTAGGAGTATTATTGATAAAATAGTTTGATTAAATCCTCAAAATTTTTGATGGTTGGAGGCACTTTATAGAACCATTTGATGGCTACTCCTCCCAAAGATCATGGGAAGTGATGCATTAAGTGCATTGGTTCATGCATGAACTCCATGGATAGAGTACAAAATTCTCTGATGTGATCTTGAGGATAATAATTTCCATCATATTTTTCATATTTGGGTAGTTCTACTCTTTTTGGGAATGGTGGCATGTACAAGCTTTGATCAAACTGAAATGGACATAGAGCCTCCATAGAGAATTCTTTAGGTTCTTTCTCCTTTTCCAACTTCTTGAGTTTGACTTACATAGCATGCATATATTTCATCATGGTCATGATGGGGGTTTGCAAATTTTACTGTCTAGTTTTGAAAGTCTATGTATTGGATTATCTGAGGGTGTTTAACATAGCAATAGGCTCACAATCATAGCAAACATATGGGAACCAACTCAATGAATCAAACACACCTATCTTACCCTAGCTAGGAGAAGAGATGTATTTCTTGCTCGTTGACTTAGGAACACACTCAGAGACTCAGAATATGTAGGTACAACAACACACAATAGATGTTGAAGCCCATATTAGAGAAGTTCAAGCATCAAAGAGGGCTCAATATGAAGAGTCTCTTGGGGTGATTACTATTCACCTTGCAGAAGCAGTACAAATCCTTTAGAGGTAGATCGGTAGAAAAATAGCTTAGGCTTTTAATCAAGGCATCCGTTCACAAATTCCCCCCATAGTCCCGCAAACAAGATTGAGGTTGTTAACCCTATGAGTACTCTGATCCATGTAGTCTTGCAAGCAAGATTTAAGCGGCTCCGTTCTACACAAAATCAAAGCATGTTCATGGAATGAATCCAAGGAATAAGCACAACTATGTCTTCTAAAGCTTTAACCTCAAGGAAGCATCAAATTTTATAGTGGGGTGGAAGAGTCGGCTTAAGACTTGTCTCCACTTAGGTCATTCCTGGGAGCTTTTTACCTCTCTGGCAGGCCCTCTAAAGGATTAAAACAAATGTGAAGTTGGGGATCACAGGATCTGGGTTTTTTATTCTCTAAGAAGAGAAGAGAATAATTCCCTAACCTTGTCCTTTTCCCTATCCAGAACATGCCAAACAGAATTAATCTAGAGATAGTATGCAAACTAGCACTAGGGAAGATATCTTCTGGGTTTTTTATTCTCCTAAGAAGGAGAAGAACATAATCCCTTCAATATCTACCTCAATGGAAATAAATGCACGTACCTAATTAACTAGGTGCCTATGAAAATGAAATAGTAAGCAAACATAATATTTTCTCGTTAAATTTTTGGCAACCTGAAAAACCACTCGTCAAAAATCTTTGTTGATTGAGCATCTTTAGAAAGCATTTTTTTCTAAAAAGGGGGTTTCCTACAAAAGAATGGTTTAGAAGACAAGACAAGAAGAGGCAAAAAGATGGGCTTTTATGCTCAAGTCTTCATTTTTCATCCTGAAAAGATGTGTTAGGCTGTCAAAATGATTATGCACCAAGAAACAACAAATGTCAAGGTCAGCTGTCAGTCAAAATCTCAAATCAGAATCTCAAAAACTGATCAAAAATCTCATACGACAATTGAAAACTGGCATAAAAACTTGTACAACAATATACCTTTTCCCATATGACACTTCAAATACAATACAACACTGGGTACCTGCACATACGATAATTCAAGCCCGATAAGATAATATATATCCACCAATACAACAATCTAGAAATGTCATCTGTTGTATGATAGATAGAGGCTTCTAATACGAGTATCTACAAATGTTGTACAACATTGTATAGAAAAAATCAAATAAAATCTTGAGCCTAAAATGTCTGAAAATAGAAAAGTGAAAAATGGAAACCCGTTGTCGGGCCCCATGGTGGGCGCTAGAAATGTGTGTGAAAATTGTACCTATTTATGGGACACAACACATCAGTAAAATATTATAGGTTAATGATTAGAAAATAGTCAATAACAAGAAATATCATCAACCAAGCGATTTACCGCCTTCTAGTAGATGTGAGTATGGTATTCTCAGATTTTGACCGAGATCAGTGACAACGCGACATCTAAATGAAGGATTTGAATGCAAATGGATGTAGAATTTAATCTATATTTTTGGGTTTTTCTATGCAGAAGAATGATGTAATCTAGATGAGAAATTGATCTAAAACTTTAATAAAAACAATGAATTGAATCTATTCTATGGATGAAAAAATAAGAAACATTGATTAGCAATGAATCACAAAAGTATGCAAAATCTCAAAAATTAGCGTTGCTGCTCTCCAGATTGAACGTGATATGATTCTCCAAATTCACGATCGTTTGTGAAGGACTGAGGCTTGTTTATATAGAAATCCAAGGTTTGAGAACTCATGGAAAAGCCAAAAATCACTCCCTGATAAACTCAAATTGATTGGTGAGTTATCAAGAAATTAGAAATAGTTATCTCACAAAATCATGCAAATCAACTTCTTAACTTAAATTAGAAGTTGAGATCACTCCGATCTAGTTTTAAACTCACAATCACATGTTGAGTTTGGAAAGTTGACAAAAAGAATTCAATAGTTTTTTTAAAGTTCAACTGCTCTTTTGATTTTTGCATAGATAATCATTTGATTTATTTAATTTCCATGTGCTTTATTCTCAACTTAACTGATTTTTGAGTAAAAATAATTGATTTATGGGTTAATCAATTATTTAATAAAACTTTATCCAAAATTAAATCATTAAATTTGATAACTTGATTTTAATCAATTAAATAAATATTTAATCAATTATTTTTAGAAATTATGATTTATCGTCAAATAAACAATATTAATTAGGAATAATGTTAATTAGATCTAATTACATTAATTAAGTGGCCAAATGAAGTTTAATTAATTAAATATTCAACATATTCAATTAATCGACTTTGGATAAATAAAATAATATCTTTTATCACCAAATAATATTTAATTAGAGATAATTAAGATAAATTGGGAATATTTTAGGAATCTTCCTTGATGTAGAATTAAAATAGGATCGATTAGGGTTTTGATAATTCGATGTGCAGATGTGCCTTAGGTTAGGACTTTAGGGTTGATTTTGATCGATTTGTCGATGTAGGAGGTTAATGGTACTGAAGCCTAATTTTGGGGTATTACAGGTAACGACACATAAATGAGGGTTTGTGGGAAAGGTTATATTCCTATGGGAAAGGGGACATTTAATGATTTTATTTGTGTACCATCCTTGACCACTAATCTCCTTTCTATTTACCAAATTATTCATGGGGCACAAGGTAAAATTGTTGAGTTCACTCTTGATTATGTCTACATTAGGGACATGGAGACTATGGATGTCATAGCTATGGGAATTGTTGATCATACATCACACTTGTATTCTTTCTCACATTTTGTTGTTGATGATGATGATATTCATGATGTACACATCCCTTTACCAAGGGAGAATTATGTATGTGAGAACTTTGGAAACTTGACTCATTTTGTTGTTGAGACAAGTCTTGAGCTTCCTAATCCTTCACCTCATGCTTCTACAGACATGGGCTTTACTAATCAGTAGGATGATCACAGTGCTTTAGATCTTGCAAAATGTGATGACTACTTGGATGCCTTTTCAACATTTGTTGTTGATTCTCATGATGCATATTTTAGAGACATACATGAGGGGGTTTCTCTTCTCTTGATGATAACATCATACTTGGAGATAATTCTTCACCTTCTTTGGAGATTGGTATTCATGATTCTTCTTCTTGAATTGATTTTTCACATGATGTAATAGATTCTTTGACCTTGGAGAGGCCTATTCAGTGTTCAAAGATTCATCCATGAAGACCTTCATCTTCTTCCTCTTTCTATTTGCACATGGATTAGATTCTTCATCATTTGATGCATCTATCTCTTCCTAGGGGAGACATGTTTCTTTTAGGCATTGGTTAGCATTTTTTTTGTAGGTACTCTTCATCAACATGGGAGCTTCTTCATTATGGGGGGATATCATGTCTCCAACTATCCTTCTTATGGGGGGATAATTCTTTGTATATACATGATGTATGTAGTTCTTGGGGGCTCTTGAGTACTCTATCTATCCATCCATATTGTGTTTTCTTCTCTCTTTTTGGGTGATGGTTTTCCCATAAGGTTTTCTATCTTTCTCCACTTTATAAGAATTTTCCATTTCATGTATTGTATTGCATATTGTACATGGGTATCTAACATGGCCTAGTAGTTAGGACCCATCTTGCATTGTGAGTTTAAGTGCATTCCCCTAAGTTTCACTTAAGGGGGGTGTTGGTCTAATTAAATATTCCTAATTACACTTAACTTAATCTTACTTAGGATAATACATTACATAGTAGTTTTTCATTGAGACACATAGGATTTTGTACATCAATTAAGCACACGGTGTAGAAGAAATTCTACTTTAGTTGTGAGATCCACCTTTAGTGCTCATATCACATTATCATCCTCATCCTATGACACATACTTCATTATATAATGGTGGATGATCCAAATTTGGTAGACATGTTATTAGACCTAGTAGAGGTGATAACTTATCAACTCCTTATCATTCTCTCTTATTGCCTTTCCTATATAAGGAGACCTATTATGTATATTATAAAATAAATTCATTAGATCAATCAATCATCAATCATTGCACCATTAATACAAATATATTAATGTTCATATCATATCTCTTGCATGTGTGCTATTCTTTAACCTCTAGATCATTGGTTCAATATTTTCTATTTCTAAATTCTAACAAGTACTAATTTTATAAAAAATGCCTACAAACTCATTTTTACATAGAAATTTTTTATATTTATGTAATGGGTACATATTTTATAATAGGTACTCGTTATTTAGAGTTTGAATTCATTTTCAAAGGATGAGGGGATGTAAATGTGAGAAAATGAAATTCCTACTAGATTATTAATGAATTAGAAAGGTGTAACCATAAGAATAAGTTACAACTGTAATCCACTAGTAGAATTGAGTACACTATCATATTTCTGTCTATTTGTATTTGATTTGATGTAAATAAGTAGGAATGAGGAAAGTATAATCACTTTAGATTTATAAAAGTTGAGTTGGTTAAGAAGATTTCTTTTTATTAAGAGAAAATAGATTTTGAAATGATTTTGACCCTTTTACAAAGTGAGACAAGTAGGACACAAAACCCATACCATAGTGTAGTTACAACAAGCTTAAGAAAAGAGCACAAATATAAACTAAACAAAACCAAATCTAGGACAAGTGAATCTCAAAAACTTTACCCTATTTTGGGCTAAGACACATGTTATAAAATGCCTTTGTTACTTTTTTAGACGAGTATGTGCAGGATCATGGTATGCCAAAAAGTGGCGATGGGAAAAAAAATTTATTTTCTATCTTTCCAAACATGCCAAAATCCGCTTTGAATTTTTGTATGGGTCACAAAAATATGAATTTGGTTTGGTAATACCAAACCAAATCAGATACCAACCCATTTTGAAAAAATTAAAATACACATTTTTGTAAAATGTGCATAAATTTTGTGTTTCTTATTGAAATTTTGTTTTTTTTATAGGTGTTGGAAAGGTGATTAGGAAACCTAGAATATGGATAAGGTAATTTTATTAGATTATAAACCAAAAATTAATTATAATCATTTGAAGTGAATCCTTAATTTTGAAAATTGTAATAATCACAACTTTTGCATACAAAAACATTCTTTTTTAGTTCAATTTTTATTCCATAAGAATTGACATAGTTAAAAAGTAGTAAATAATGAAAAAAATACATTTTATGTACTAATGAGATTAAATTTTTTTCTAGATCATCATATAGGGTTTCCTTGTTGTCTTTGATCCTTTGTAAACAATTTCCCAAGATGACCTAAAAGAAAATTCCTCTTTATACCTCTTTTGATTTACTTATTTCTATCATTCTCTCTTTTCGTTTCATTTTATATCCCTTTAAATCCATCTCTATCATTTTTCCTTCCTCTGCATCTCTCTTTGTCTCTCTATCTCTACTAATTTTTCTTCTCCCTATTTATGTTCCTCCCTCTAACTCCCTCTATTCATACATATTTCTTACTTGTCTCTATCACCTCCTTTCTATCTCACTCTTTCCCCCTCTATCTCTATCTCCCTAAAGATAGATATTCATGTCTATCTTTATCTCTAGATCTCTCTTATTTTATTCATCTATCCCTTCAATGATCATAATAAATCAATTAGTTAGAGGGGGGAAGGGATGGGATGGTTGGGGGGAAGAGATGTGATGGTGAGATGACGAAGGGAGAAAGGAGAAAGGGATAAGGGGAATGAGAGAGACATGAGGTACATAGAGAGAGAAGGGGGATGTGGAGACATATGAGGTAGAGAGAGAAAGAGGACATTTTAGAGAGAGAGAGAGAGAGAGAGAGAGAGAGAGAGAGAGAGAGAGATGATTGTGGGGTGAAGGGATGAGATGGTAAGATGAGGGAGGGGAGAGAGTGAGATAGATGGGGTAATTAGGGGGGAGAGATGAGATGGAGATAGTCCTAGGATGTCTTAAGGGGTCCTTGGTTATTTAAGTGGTCCTAAGGCGTCATCATGTATGTATTAAAGGGTCATGGGATATATTAATGGGTCTTAAGATACATTAATAGGTCCTAGGATATCCTAAGATACATTAATGGGTTGGAATGAGTCCTAGGATACATTGATGTGTCAAAAAGAATCCTGGGATACATTAAGGGGTCCTAGGATGTCTTAAGGGATCCTAAGTTTCCTAAGGGTTCCTAAAGGGTCATAAGGGGTCCTAGCACATACTAATATGTCCTAGTACCCCTTATGATCTCTTACAAACCCTTAGGACACCTTGCCATACAATAATGTATGGTAAGGGGTCCTAAAAGGTCCTAAGACACATTAATGTGTCCTAAAGGCCCCTTAGGACCCATTATCATATACTAATGTTTGGTAAGGGGTCCTAAGTGGTCCTAAGGGGTCCTAGGACACATTAATGTACATTAGGACCCCTTAATAACTCTTACGACCCCTAAGATGTATGGTAACGGGTTATAAAGGGTCCTACGGGGTCTTAAGGTATCCTAGGACACATTAATGTGTTTCATAACCCCTTAAGACCCCTTACACCCATAAGGACCCCTTACAAAACATTAGTGTATGGTAAGTGGTCCTAATGGGTTATAAGGGGTCCTAAGACACATTATGTGTCCTAAGACCCCTTATTACCCCTTAGGACCCTTTAAGACCATTTACCATACATATTAGGGGTCATAAGGGTTCTTAAGGGGTCCTAAGGGGTCTTAAGGAGTACTAGGAAACATTAGTGTATATTAATGGGTACTAAGGGGTCTTAAGGGGTTCTAGGACATATTAATGTAACCTAGGACCCCTTAAGACCCCTTACCATACACTAATGTATGGTAAGGGATCATAAGGAATCTTAAGGGGTCCTAGGACACATTAATGTTTCCTAGGACCCCTTAAGACTTCTTTAGGAGCCCTTACCATACATTAGTGTATGATGAGGTGTTCTAAGGAATCCTAAGGGGTTCTAGAACATATTAATGTTTCCTAGGACTCCTTAACAACTCTTATGACCCCTAATATGTATGGCAAGTGGTCCTAAGGGGTCATAAGGGGTTATAATACACATTAATATGTTCTAGGACCCCTTATGATATCTTAAAACTAATTAGGAACCCTTACCATACACCAATGTATTGTAAGGGGGTCTTAAGGGGTCATAGGACACATTAATATGTTTTATAACCACTTAAGACCCCTTAGGACCCATTACCATACACTATTTCATGATAAGGGATTGTAAGGGGTATTAAAACCCTTGAAGACTCCTTACCATACACTAATGTATGGTAATGGATCCTAAGGGGTCTTAAGGGGTCCTAGGACACATTAATGTGTCCTAGGACCCCTTAAGACCCATTAGGACCACTTAGGGACCTTTACCCAACATTAGTGTATGGTAAGATGTCTTAAGGGTTCTTAAGGAATATTAGGACACATTAATGTGTGGTAGGACCTATTAGGACTCCTTACCTTACATTAGTGTATGGTAAGGGGTCCTAAGGGTATATAAGAGATCATAAGGGGTCCTAGGACACATTATTTTATCCTGGGACCCCTTATGATCATTTAGGACCCTTTAATATATCCTAGGATACCTTTTGACCCATCAATGTGTTCTAGGTCTCATCCACACCTATTAATGTAACTTAGGATCCCCTAGGACCTGTTAATGTATACTAAAACCTATTAATATATCCCATGACCCATTAATATAGATGAAAACCCCTTAGGACCACTTAAGGAAATGGAGACCCCTTAATACTTCCTAGGACAATATCCATCTCATTTATCCCCCCCTAATTACCCCCTATCTCTCTCTCTCTCTCTCTCTCACACACACACACACACACACACACACACACACACACACAAATGAAATAATGAAATGAGAAATGAAATTCCCTTTTTTAAAAAACTTATGCCTATGTTTGTCAAAATTTAGACCACCACAGAATTTGTCCCTATTTCGACAAAAATGGGCATAAATTTAAAAAAAACAAAGTTTTCCTTCTATAATCCGACCAAGAAAAACCTTCTTATTTTTTGGTCAAAAATTTTGGTAGAAATACTGGGCCAAATGTACTATTGTCTAGATCTCTATGGCTGAAAGGAGACAAAAACACAAGATTTTTTCATCTAACTACCATGAAGCATAAAGGAATGAATAGTATTAATTCTTTATCTTCTACAAGGGGAACAATCTCCAAAGAAGAGGAGATAAGGGAAGAAATGATGGGCTATTTCACTTCTCTCTCTCAAAGGAGTCTAATCTTGATCTGGAGAGTCAAAATACTTTGTTGCATTCTATTCCAAGTATTCAGGAATTTAAGGACAATGACTTCCTCAAAGCTATCCCTAAGGAAGAGGAAATAAAAAGGGCGGTCTTCTCCTTTGAAGGAGAAAAATCCCCATGCCCAGATGGGTTCCAAATGTTCTTCTTTAAAACATTCTGGAGTATTTTAGAAAAAGATGTGTGCTATGTTGTGAAAGAGTTTTTTGGCTCTAAATATATCCTTAAAGAACTTAACTCTACCTTCATAGCTCTCATCCTGAAGAAATCAAGAGCTAACTCTGCTGATAGTTTTAGGCCTATAAGCCTCTGTAACTCTCTGTATAAGATTATGTCAAATGTCCTAACCTCAAGACTCCTAAATCTTCTTCCCAATCTTATATCACCTCAATAGAATGGCTTTGTCCTAGGGAGACAAATCTTGGACTCTATCATAGTTTTTCATGAGAATATTCACTCTTTGGAAAAATCTAAGAAATAGGGTTTCTTGATGAAGTTGGACCTGTCGAAAGCCTATGATAGAGTGGACTAGGAGCTATTATCTAAAATTCTCCAAGATTTTGGTTTTGATTCAGGGGTGGTCAGATTGATTATGCAACTGGTCACAACGGTTTCTTCATCTGTCATTGTGAATGGAGGCTCCTCCCCTTTCTTCCGACCTGCAAGAGGCTTGAGACAAGGAGGCCCTATATCTCCTATTATCTTTGCTATAATGGCTGAAAGTCTTGGAAGATATATTAATAGCTTAGTGATACATGGGTAGATATCTAGTCTTCAACCTTCTTTGTCTGGTTTGAAGTGCTCTCATGAACAATTTGTTGACTATACTATTCTTATGGGGGAATCTTCTATTAAAGAAGCAAGGAATATGAAAAAGGCTCTCAATTTCTACTCTAATGCTACAGGTCAACTAATCGATTGGGAGAAAAGATTTATTTATTTTAGTAATACACCTAAAGAAAGAAAGAATAAAATCTCCTCTATCTTAGGTTGTAAGATAGAGATGCTTCCTGCTCCTTACTTGGGCTTTCCTCCGTGATTGAAACCTAAAGGTTCTTTTTGGAATGAAATTATAGATAGATTCCACCACAAACTTGTTGGCTAGAAAGGAGCCACTCTGATCCAAGCTGGAAAAGCCCAACTGCTGAAGGCGACTCTTCAAAATCTTCTAGTTTACACTCTTAATCTATTTAAAATCCCCTAGAAGTATGCTAACCTGATTGAAAAAATTCAAAAAATATTTCTTTGGACTAAGGTTGAGGAGAAAAAAAGACTCAGCCTAGTTGCCTAGGATAACGTCTATAAGCCCAAGAAATTTGGGGGGCTGGGCATAAGAAATATTATTAATACTTGTATCATCTCAAAATGTAAGCACTTCCATGTTAAGAATGTTTAGCTCTTCGAGTAAGTAGTTTGGGGTTGTGTCAAGTGCCTTGAATAGGTCTTTGCATGAATATGGATTTTTCCCCCTGTTCTGCTTCTCTCTCCACCCATTTCTAGCCTTTTTTTGGCACCTAGTCCTAAGAATTTGAAATCTGCCATCTCAGGGTCAAAGTCAACCTCCTAGGTCAAGGTTGACCTTAACTCTGACCTAGGGTAGAGTCAACCTCGACCCTAACCCTGGGTCTAATTTTAGGTTCTGGGAGTTTCGGGATGTCGGGCTTCAAAAAGTTTTATTTCCCGCTTCTGGGTTGGCTGTTTTGGATTTTGGAACGGTAAACTCTTAAATGATATTTAATTTAGGTCCATTTCTTGGGGTTAAGGTTAATTGGGATTTAATTCTCCAATGTCAGCCTTCACTATAAAAGGAGGCCTTCCTCTCTCATTTTCTCCATCCACTTTCATGATCAAGGCATCAAGTTTTGAGATCAAATGCTCAAGGTTTTCTCAAGGCAATCAAGCAAGCATTCCATCAATAATTTTCAAGGAATAATTCAAGCCATCATCCATTCAAGTATTTAAGTTCTCCTTTGAAGATCAAGGATTCAAGCATTCAATCCTTTGAAGGGATTTGGTTCAAGCATTAAAGATTCATCATTTCAAACCCTAGATCTATCCATCATGGTGGCATGATCTTCCTTCAAGATCCTTTGTTCATCTTCAAGATCCATTCATTCTTTCCTCAAGGTGGATTCCAAGCATACAATCATGGAGGTTTTGATTTACATTTTTTAATGTTATGTTCAAGCTCTCATATCAATATACTTGTTTACATTTGAAATACAATTGCATATCTATTGAATATCATAGCTTCATTGTTAGATTTACTTCTACTACCTTCTAGCATTATCTATTTTCAATTCCATTATTAAGGTTGATTCCAAACCAGGGTTTGACTAAGGCAAACCCCTCATCCAAGCAACAAAACCATTTTTCTTGCAGGTACAGGTACATGACAGTGAATTAAAGTGCAGATCTAGATACCCTTTTCGGTGAACTTCTGGGATCCAAGTATAGAATTTTCATCGGAGCTATTTCAGGTCAAATTCAACCTTCAGTGGGGGGTAAGATTGTGCCCTAGGGAAAGATTGTGCCCCGCTATCTAGGTCAAAGTCGACTTGGCTCCGAAAGACAAATTTTTTTTTGGGTTTTCTCTGTCTTGGCATTTTCAGTCCATAGTAGGTTGCAGAATCTCCTGAAACTGAACACAAACATCAGAAAATAGTGATTTCCACATCAGCCTCTTTTCAAGATAAGTATTCCTACTTTATTAAGTTTTTATGTCCATAAAAGTTTCCATTATTTATTCATACTTTGTTATCACATACTTTCCATACCAAAATATAAGATTCTCTCCCTCATTCACATTCTCCATAGATTGAATCTTTTGTGTATTAACCTTTTGGTTGATAAATTTGGATTTCTCCTTTGGGAATTTGAATTTAAGGGTAAATCTTATATTTCCCATCAACACACTCCCACACACACAATATAAAAATATATCTTAGACCTAGATATATTTTTATATCTTACAATACTAACAAGGCTCTGTTAGTAAGCAATGTTGGAGGATCTTTCAAGAGGAAAAGGAATGGACCTCTATAATTAAAATAAAATATCATCTTTCCTCCTTAGATAACATCTTAAATTCTCAAATGGATATCCAGGGATCCTTTTTTTGGAATAGTATCAGCAAGGGAAAAAATCTGGTCAGAACAAGTGTTAGATGGAAGCTGGGAAATGGCAAGAAGATTCAATTTTGGAATGATAAATGGTTGATGGAACATCCCTTTATTGAAAATTAGGAATGGAAAAGTGCTATCCAAGAGTGTAAAGAATCTATTAGGGAAATGGTGAATGACTACTGGATTAATGATGAATGGACATACCTTGGATTGAAGGATGACAAATGTAAAGAGGTGAATAACCAACTTAATAACTGGTTCATTAGAGAAAATGTGAATGATGAAATGATTTGGAGCCCTGAAAACAATGGCAAGTTTTTGGTCACCACAACCTCTACCCTCCTCATATCTTAGGAAGATGAACCCCTCTGTTCCCAAGTATGGAATAAAAATATTATCCCTAAAATTAACATGTTTTCTTGGCTGCTTGTTTAGAATAAAATCCTCACAGTGGATAACCTCATTAGAAGAGGGTTCAAAATTCAAAATAGATGCATTCTGTGTTGTGAAGTAGCTGAATCATGTAACCACATTATGATCCATTTCTTCTTTACCAAAGAAGTGTGGGACTCTATCATCATGTCCATGCACATGAAGTGGGTTAAACCTTTGCATCTTTAGGACTTTGTTCAACAATGGCAGTGTCCCTTTCATGACAAAGAAGCTAAGGCCCTCTAGGATCTTGTTCTCCCTCACTTTACATGGTGAATCTGGAAGGAGAGAAACAATAGAGGCTTTAGAGAAAGATTCTCGCTTTCCCACAAGGTTGCTAATTCTATTTGTAGAAGTCTTATGGAAAATTTTAGAAGCATTGGCCTGAAAGATACCCACACATGGAACTCTTCCAACAATCAAGATGATATCTTCATTTGGGATAAAATTAAAAGAAAGACAGATCCTAATCCTAGAGATAACATAATATTGACTCCCCCCTATGGGATGGATAAAATGAAACTTCGATGGTCCTGCTAAAGGGAACCCTGGAAGGGCTGGGGTGGGAGGAATGATTAGAGACTATGCTAGAAATTGTCTAGGAGATGTTGTGGCCCTGCTAGGAATACAAAATAACCATGTTGTGGAAGCTGAGGCTGCACTCTATGTGGTGATGCTGGAAAAAGATATGGGCTGCTTGAAATTATTGTTGGAAGGAGACTCCCTCAACATTATTAATTGTATTAAAGGTAAATGTGCTTACTCCTGGACTATAGCCCACATAATAGACAAGATTAAGATGATCATCCAAATATTTGAAGAAAGCCATGTCACCCATATCTACCGAGAAGGAAACAAGCTGGCGGACAACTTGGCAAATGTGGGGGCCTACAATGATGTCACTAAAACTTGGATCGGGTAAGAAAATCTTAAAACAAAGATCTTAAGTCTAATCACCTATGATAAACTTAACCATAAGGAGGGTAACATCACATTTAATAATGATGAAAAGGAAAATGAAATTATCAAATAATTCTACTTGTAAGGCCTTAATGAGACACAGATTCTGGGTAGTCTTAAGTATTTTGAAGAGAAGGAGCCAGCTGAACTGTGTTCCTTTGAGAACTAGTAAAATTACTAATCAGAACAACAACAGTGTTGAGAATATGGGAGGAGGTCTGAGAAGGGAGGAGCCTCTTGATTGTGAGAAATGGAGACAAGAGGAAAAAGTTTGGAAGAAGCTGAAGAAAGGTACGGTCACTCCGTATATGGAAAAGCTTCATGGTTATGACAAACAAGTAACAAAAAAGTTTGCTGAAGGCTGGGTTAATGGCAAAGTTAACTTATGGGGTAAATCCTTTCCTCTTACTCTTACCCCTATTTCTGAGATTACTAGCTTATCCCTTGAGGGAATGCACTTCTATAGGGATAACAAGCATATAGGAACATAAGCCTTTAAGTTTTTCCTTAAAACTATGGATGAAGAAGCACTGATGACCAAAGGTAAAGGGGATTACATTGATATTACAAAAATTAAGAAGTTTTGGGCTAAAATGTTGAAAGTGTTGATTGAGTACTTCACTCTTGATGGTCGTTACCCAAAGATTTATAATCTGCACTTTGTTCTAGCTAACCATTTTAGACATAATAATAAGGTTTACTTCCCTTATTTCTTGTTGAGTTCTATGAACAATAGTATTACTAAGCACATGAAAAAATCTAGCAATCTGGTGTTGCATAAGGGTTTGATTCTACTCATCGCTTACTACACCAGGGACATTATCCCAGAACCCATTCCTAAAAGGGTTGCAGGAAAGAGAAAGAAGAACAAAGAGGAAAAGGAAAAGGCTGATATCCATGAGAAGGATAGGAAAAATAAGAAAAGGCTCTATGATAGTGGTGATGATCCCAAAGACCAAACCCCTCAGTCTCAGGGAAAGGAAAATATCCAATAGGATAATGTTGAGAAGGAGCCAAAAATGAGGAGGAAGATACGAAAAAATAGGACCCCAATTCTGAGGATTGTGAGCAGGAGGAGGCTAGTGAGGAGATTGAGAATATTGAAGGAGAAGAAGATGAGGAAGAAAGGGGAAAAGAAGAAGATAATGAAGACGAGGAGGAAAAAGGAAAGGAAGAATCTTGGCCAGAGGAGAATAAAGAGGAAGTTATTGAAAAGGAGTAAGGGAAGGGTTAGTCAAGCTATGGGGAAGGAGAAAGCCAAAAGGAGGCTACTATGGGTTTTGAGATTGATGCTCACATTCTGGAGGAGGTCAAGAAGAAAGAAGGCCATGGTATTCAAATGGATAAGTGGATATCCCAGGAGCTGCAAGAAATGAAGCATCATCTAAAGGCCATGGAGAACACAATGGAACCCCTTTAAAAAAATCTAGAAAAGCTAGAAATGGAGTTTTTAGTTAAGGTAAAAAACAATCACCCGAATGAAGACTTAACGACCAAAATTCAAGCCATGGTTGACAATAAGCTTAAAGACCTAGCTGACAAAATCAGCTATAATGGGTTCATAATTAACAAGGTTATAAACCATAGCAATGAAGGTCTAAGTGTCTCTATCATGAACCTGAAAGCTCTGTATAATCATTTGGAAAATAGCCTGCTGGAAAAAAAAGCCATAATGATCGACGATGGTGCTGGGAGCTCTGGGCCAGGAACAAGAACTAGGAGCCATCTCAAGAAGAAGATCCCTGATACCCCTAAGGAGCTAAAGGCTTAAAAGAATCCATTCAAAAAATGGAGGACTTGCAGAAGCAGGTGGAGAAGACAATAAAAAGAAAGTAGTTTCTTTTAGTTGGTTGCTAGCGGGTTGCTGGTAGTTCTTTTGTCTTTGTTGTTTTGTTGTGGGTGGGTTGGAGTCCTGCTTTTCTCTCTCTGGAAGGCAGTCATTTTTTTTAAGGGCTGAAATGATATATCTTTAAGTTTTTTGTAAATGGTTTTGGGTTCCATTCAAAACTTTCTTTTATCTTAATCAAAAACTATGTCAATTATTATGGGAGAAAATTTGAACTAAAAAAGAAGTTTTTGTATGAAAAAGTTGTGATTATTGCAAGTTTTAAGATTAAGGATTCTCTTTAAATGATTATAATTAAGTTTTGGTCTATAATCTAATAAAATTACCTTATCCCTATTGTAAGTCTCCTAATCACCTTTCCAACGCTTGTAAACAATAAAAATTTCAATAAGAAACACAAAAGTTATGCCCATTATACTAAAATGTGTTTTTTTAAGTTTTTCAAAATGGGTATTTGATTTGGATTAGATATCTGATATTAATGGGTACTTTATACCTTTGACACGCCTAAGGATTTTATTCAGGGTTTGCCTCGGGTTGTGGCTTTGGGATGCCAAACGTAGATGGTCAACCCAAAAATTGTATTTTCCATATTTCCTTCGATCTCTAGACTTCGACCATGTAGCTAAGGACTGTCTTTCACCCAAATTTGATGAAACAAAAAAAGGTTTTTTAAGGATATTCTCAACTTTCCATAAATATAATTTCTGTCAAATTTTGAGTTGAATAAGTAATTATTATTTATTTTCTAATTGAGTTAGCTCTAAAGTCCTAATTGATAAACTAATTGAGAAACAACTATCACTTTCAAATAGTATATTATTTTTGAAATAAGAAACATGTGTCACATTCTATGCTTTGACTACTACAAGAAAAAAAATTTCATTTGATGAAGTTTTGACGAAGTTAAGGTGGTCAGGCACAAGAGTTTTAATATTCTGGAAAAGTTGTAGCAGAAAAATCATAATTAATTATTTAGTTGGAAAATAATTATAAAAAAATATGTGTCACATCTAGACATGAGTCTACTAATTATATCTAGAATCTTGTTAAAAAATATTATCATTTGATTGTGTTTAAAGTGGTCAGACATGCACCTACTTCTTATCTTTTTCCTAAAATCTTCGTACTACTGCATTGAAATTTTAAATTTTCACCATATAGAATTTTTTTTTTCAGAAAAGGGATAGTAGCTTAAAAAATGCATTCAATTTCCTATAGATTCCCTTCTTACATATTTTTGATATAATATTGATAGCTTGTTCAAATTTTTACGTCAACTTACCTAACCCTAATTTTCTAAATTTTCATTGCCACTTAAGGGCCTAGTTTGGTATACCATGATCCTATACATACCTAGATATTAGTCTAAAAAATCTCATTATTGATATTCTCATATTAAGGACAAAGAGTAGGAAAATTCTTCTTTGACAAATCAATCAAGAGAAATACAAGAAAGGTACATTAGATAAGGGAGTCTAATGGTTGAGTGGAAACTAAAATATAAAATAGAGGCACACCAACATGACACTGGCTATCTGGCCAAAAATTTGCACCAGCCATTGCCATGCCCCCAAGTCCATACATGCCATGTTCATCGATACCATTGCTCATGTCAAATCAAAGCGAAGACTCTACTGTTGCATACCATTGCTCACGTACGTGTAGTGCAGAGGTGTCCACCGGCCATCAATAAAATCAACACAACAAATCCGTACATTAGTGGAAAAAATTGGGAAGAAGCTAATTTACTTTTAATTTTGTTTAGTACAAATACATTTTTTAAATATTATTTATTCAATATTACAAATTAAAAATTGATTTTATAATTTTATTTTTTATGTTTATTATAAAGTCGTAAATAGTTAAACATATTGATGAAATTTTGTTCCTATCTTCTTTGTGACATTGAGTGAGAAGATTTAGTTTAATTTTTATTTATTTTAATATTATTTGTTCAATATTAAGTAAATGAGTATTCTTATAATTTTATATTTTATGTACATTAAAGAATAGTAAAATTTCTTTCTTTCTTGTGATGTGATATTAGTGGAAAATTTTGGGAAGGTAAAATTTCTTAGTTGTCGTTTTAGACATGTTACATGATATTCGTGGAAAAGTGTGGTTGAAATCCAAAAACTAACCAACATGAAAATTTAACAAATACTAAGCTGACAAATAAATTAACCAAAGGTCATCAACTTTTAAGTTTTTATTATTCCAAAAAGTACTAAATTTATGATCAAACAAATTATTAAAATTATTTTTATTATTTATTTAATTTTAATATTTAATATTTTAAATTATTTTAAAACTAAATTTGATCATGATTTATTATTATGTAATTATGTTGTCATGTTATTTTAAAATTATTTTTATTATTTATTTAATATTTAATATTTTGAATTATTTTAATATTTAATTTGATCATGATTTATTATTATGTAATTATGTTGTCATGTTATTTTAAAACGCTTTGAGTAAGATTGTAATCTAGAAGATATATCTAGATTTTTATTTTTATTTATATAATAGAATTTACTAGTGGTGTTCAAATAAACACATTAATTTAATTTTTTTAAATATTCTATTGTAGTATCTCTATGGTTAATTTTATCTTTCAAGAATACATATGACTACAAATTGTGATGATTTGCCATTTTTACAAAAAACAATCTTATATTATCATTACAATTTTTTAATAATGTTTGCCTCTTTTATAGGAATTCTTAGTTATCATATAATTTTAATGGCTTCAAATATTTAATAGTTATCAATTGTGAATATTTTAGGTTTTATTTAATAGTTTCACAATAATATGTTAAAGTTGTCTAATATATTACTCATTTTATTGTCAATCTATTGGTAAATTTGTGGTGTTAGAGCTTACATATTTATACATGTATTATCAAATTCAATAGAGATATCAAAAAATTAAGTTGAAGGCATAAGAGCCCTCATATTATTATAGGTGAAAGTGATCAAGTATGGGTACCAAAGAACAACTTATAAATTTTTTTAAAAAAACTCAATGTCTTAATCTAGATAGCTCTTGAAAAAAAACAATAGTCATGATGGTCTAATTTTATCAAATTTTCTAAAATATATTGAGTATACTACAAGGCACAATAAAAATATTATTTCATACTTCATATTCTTTCAAAATTTAAAACCAAATTTAATACCCCCACTTTTGAAGACATATTGCTAAAGATGTTATTTTCTTATTTTTGGGTTGATTGTGTAGCAATTTTTTAGCATCAACGTTTTGGATCACACTACATGATCCATCATCAAGATGCAAGAGAGCCAAGGAGAAGAGAGAATCTTGATGATGGATCATGTAGTGTGATTTGAAATGTTGATGCTAAAAAATTACTACACAATCAACCCAGAATTAAGAAAAGCACTTACATGGATTATGGAAATTTGATAGCTTTGGCTAAAGATATTTTTGATTAAGTAAAAGGTTTTACAGGGTGCCTGAAACCCAATACATAGAAAAAGATAGAAAAAGAAGTCTAAACCTAAAAAACAACAAGAACTAAGAGCGAAACAAGCCACTACCAGGGCCGAAAGTAAAGCCAAACAGAGACAAAGAAAATAAAAAAGTAAACCATGCACAGGGGCAGGCAGAAAAAACCAGGGATCAGGAGATGTTCCTAAGCAGGGTAGCCGCTTTGGACTCAAGGATCTCCATTTTATCAGCAACCTCCTTAATCTTGTGGATGTCCATGGACTCTTCATGCTCGTTATTCTTCTTGGATGTGTCCCTAGTCCTCTTACCAAGTCCTTCATTAGGCTTCTACACTTTGTCATCTTTTATGATCTGCACGTCTTTCCCTCTTGGATTTTCTTCCATTTTCTCAATGAGAAGCTTGATATTTTCATTAGAGGCTCTCAGGATGTTGAAGCTCTACACCACAATGCCTTTGAGAGTGTCCTCAAGGATCAACATGTTTTCCTCCATCTTAATTATCCTAGTTTCTAGTCTCTAATAATCCTCAGTCGCTCTCCTACCATTATTGTTGTCTGTCCCATTCACTTTGTTCTTGAGATCCCCCAGTTTGTGGTAAAGCCATTTGATAGACCTAAAGTTATCCATCATGTTGTTCTTGGCATTGTTGAGAAGGTTAAGATCCATTTCCTTTGTGTTATCACCGAGGACCACAAGAGCTAGGTCAATCAACTCCTCTCGTTGTATCCCGCCATCCTCGCCCTCAAGAACTTTGGGATTAACAGCTTCCCAAATAATCCCCATCTTCATAGTGTTAACATTGAAGTTACACCACACTTTCTTCCCCTTGACAGACTCATTGCTACGAAACTCCTCATTCTATTGTTCCTTGTCATCCTTCGAATTGTGGGCATGAAGAGACTAGGGAGAGGGGTATTCCTAGTAGTTACCTTCAAGCTCATCCAGGTAAATATCCCAAGCCTTCTCATGAGGGCTAGAAGGGGGAGTGTTCCTATGGCTCATGGCCTTGTCCTTAGGAGACAATCGGCCAGAGCTTTCACCCTTGTTCTTGATTTTTTTGTTTAAAATCCTTTGTGTAGTAGGCTCTCTTTTCTTCTTTCCTTTCCTACTGGAGACCTCCTCCTTGTCATCCATATTCATGCCTTCCGCATTGTCATTATATTCCTCTTTAGAATAAATAATAGTTCTAGCCTATTTTTTGGAGGGCATCACCGCTTTTTCTATTTTGACAGAACTGGCAAATCTTTTTTTGGAGGAAGAACCTTGAATCTTCTTTTTTGTTTCACAATACTCCCGATCCTCCAAATGTAGACCCACACTATCTTTAGTTTCTGAGGGGACATAGTCAGAGCCAGAAACATCCACTCTATCCTCATTATCAACAATTTCCTTCACCAAGCTTTGGGATTTAAAGTATTCATAAATCAAGAGTAATAACCCCTCATGAAGGGCAAGATTAGAAATATCCTTATTCCTATAGCCATTTATATTATCATTGATAGAAGCGTATAAGTAGAAAGGGATAGAAACCTACATACCATGTCTAAATTGGTTCATAAGGATGAAATGGTAGGTTCTTATCCCATCGAACCTAGTATCCAGTGTAACATAAGAGATGAGAGCCCTGAGGACAAATCTCCACAACATTTTAATCCCTTTAGGTTGATAGTAAGTACCAACTTTGGTGATGGATTTCTTCTCGTTCATATCCCTCACAAAATCATTGATTGCAGAGTCTAAAATTTTTTGGTCCCTATAAAATTTATTCCCAACAATGGGGATACCAGTGACATTATAAATGACCTCCTCGGTGATAGTGAAATTCCTCCCATCAATCACCACACAACCCTCATTCCATCTTTTGACAAACATTTTGGTCACCGCCAGATTTCCACCATGGATCCTTTCAATAAAAGTTGAAATTCCCCCTTTCTATAGGGAATTCCAGACCTTAGTCCATCTCCTCCATTTCTCACTATCTTCTGAGGGCTCCCTTCTATGTCTTTCACCTCCCATCAAAAAAAAATCATTCAGACAAGCTCTCTGGTATAACAAATTGTAGTTGTTCACATGCTTTCTTGCCAAGGTATTCCAGATCTTTCTACTATTATTTTATAAAAGGCAGGTTTTAACTTTGGGAATGGGCACCTAGAAAGCATGTGAATGGGAAACAAAGTAATTTCCCTTCCTACCATTCTAGTACTTCCCATTTATGGGAAAGTACATCCAATAAGCAACATTAAATTTCATAATTTATAATTATGATTCCCTCCTTTCCCCAAATTCCATCCCTTTCGACTAAATCCTTCACCTCACATGGGAGATCTCCACCATGTAGCCATCTGATCATAGTGTCACTTTTAACTACCAGATTGGGAAACCAGTCAAAAACTTGGTTGACTTCCCTGTACACGTGGGATATGTGTAAATTTTCAAATGATTTCAAAAGAGCACACATTTCTTTAATCATATAGGCTATAGTCCATTAAGGGGAGTGATGGGAGTTTAAACAATTAATGATATTTTTAGAGTCGCCTTCGAGCCAAAGATTTTTAACACCAATATCATAGGCTAATTTAGTGACTTGAAGGGTTGCATTAGCTTCTGCACAGTGATTTGATTAGGTGCCAAGAGGGAGAGTAACAACTACAATACCCTTTCTGTAACAGTTTCTAATCACACCACCACTTCCCGCTTTTCCCAGATTGCCCTTGGCTGCTCGATCAAAGTTAGCCTTAGACCAGCCTTACGGAGGATAGCTACAGGTGCAAGTCTATCTTTTATTGTTGTTCTTATTTGGGTCAACATTCTGTTCTTTTCCTACAAAAGGGTTAGTACTACCACAGATAATAAAGTTTTCTTTTAAAGAATGGTGGATCTTTTCAAAAATGATTTTGGGAGGAGCACAACAATCCCTAAAGATATGATTGTTTCTCCCTTTCCACACTCCCCAATAGAGATGTGGGAGAGCCAATGAGCATAATTTGTGAAGATCATCATTCTTAAAAGGAAGAGACCATTGGGAAAAAAGATCTTGAAAGGAGGAGGGAAAACACTAGTGTAGTCCAAGAGCAGAAATGAGATACTGCCAAACCTTACTAACATAAGGGAAATGAATGAATAGGTGGTCCACTGACTCCACTTGGAATTTAAAAATCACACACCTATTGGGGATTCGGAAACCTCTCTTTAAAAGATTATTAACAGTGAGGATGTGATTCTGTAGAAAAAGCTAGAAGAAGACATTAATTTTGGGAATAAGGCCAAGTAACCATGCTTTGGCCCAAATAGGCATGGCTTCCTAATGCATTTGGAAACAATAGGTAGATGCAACCAAAAGGGCCCCATCAAGGGAACCGTCCCAAATCAGAACATCTTGAGAGGGGGAAAGGGACCGCATTAAGAACTATCAAAAGAGGATTCAGGTCCAGAGATAAAGAGGAAAGGTTCATCCAGGCATTACCCACTCTATAATTACAGACCTGAGAACTGTATTTTTGGATACACTCTTCCATCCACATATTGAAAGGCTCACAATCGTATAAGGGTCCCAGCTAGACCCAATTATCATTCCAGAAGTTAATAATTTGACCATTACCAATCTTTGATTTAGCTTTAGATTTGGCAATATCCTTAGCATTGAGGAAGCCATTCCATATATAACAACCTTTGAGAATATCATTACAACCAAAAAAATGATTTATGGAGTTATTAGAATGATACTTATCTTCAAAAGTGTCTTGCCATTCCCCTTGTTAAAAATATGTCATATATGTTTCACTTGGAGAGCTTTGTTGAAAGGTTTGATTCTCCTAATACATAATCCACAAGCTCTTTTTGGAAGACAAACTTTGTCCCAAATAATATTAGGGAGTCTCTTATGCTCATTGATCCCCGACTAGAGAAATATTCTCTAAATTTTTTCCATCACCTCCACAGCTTTCCCGGGTATAGAAAAGAGACTTAAAGAATAGGTGGGAAGATTTTGCCGTGTAGATTTAACCAAATGGATTTTTCCTTCTTGGTTGAGAGTGACTCCCTTCCAACTAGCCAATTTCCATTTGAATCTATCAATGAGTTTGTTCCATAAAGCATCAGGAAGCATGACACCTAAAGGAAGACCCAAATAATTTGAAGGAAGAGTATCAATGCATCAACCCAACATATCCACAATTCTCCTCTATCTCTCCTCAAGAGTATTGATGAATAAAATAGAGCTTTTAGTCCAATTAATGGATTGACCAATAGCTCTAGTGTAGGAATTGAGAAAGTTCTTCACCACTCTGGATTCACTCACTAAATCCTCCCTGCCTAAAATAGTATCATCCATGAACTGCTGGTGAGAGAAGATTGTGTTACTAGAAGATGGCTTGATACCTTTCAAAACCCCATTCCTCCTATTTGTTGAAATAAGTCTCCCAAGGCATTCGGCTAGAATTATGAAAAGAATGGGAGAAAGGGGGTCTCCTTGTCTCAAACCCTTGGAAGATTTGAAAAAATTTGAGAGTGAGCCATTGACCAGGACCACCAATGAAGGAGTAGAAATGAGTTGGTGGATGATCTTATAAGTGTTCGAGTTGAAACCATAAGCTCCAAGCACCCTTAGCAAGAAAAGCCACTCAACATGATCATAAGCCTTGGAAAAATCAAGCTTGAGAAGGAAACCTTCCCTCTTACCAACATCTAAGGAGTGGATCACTTCGTGCACCGCCATAATGGAATCAAGAATTTTTCTACCTGACACAAATCCAGACTACTAGTGAGAAATGATAGATGGGAGCACCTTGATAATTCTGATGATGATGACTTTAGAGATGATCTTATAGGAGTTGCATAAACTAATGGGTCTAAAAAGCTCCATCGAGTCCGCCCCTAGGACTTTGGGGATGGGAACCAAGAAAGTAGCATTAATTTCTTTGAGAAGGTTTTTTTATCCAAAGAATTCTTGCACCGATTTAACCACATCAAATTTAACCACTTTCAAAAATAAATGGAAGAAGAACATTGGGAAACCATCTAGTCTTGAGGCTTTGTCACCAGGGAGAGAGTGTAAGGCTTTTTTAACTTCCTCCATATTCAGAATAGCACATAAAACTTTATTTTGATCTTCAGAGATGATTTTGGGAATATTGCCTAGGAGGGTATCCCGGTCCTCCTTCGAGAGCTCATGGTCTTTGGAAAGAAGGGAGGAGAAAAAAACAATAGATTCATTAGATTTCCTTTTCCTCCTGTAATAGCTAGTCCCCCCTCTTTATACTACTAATTTTGTTAGCAACCCTGTGTTTCATTGTAGACAAGTGGAAGAACCTTGTGTTTTGGTCCCCCTCCCTTAACCAAATGGATCTAAATCTCTGCTTCCAAAAAATTTCCTCCTTCCCTATTACATTGTGGTACTCTAACAGTAGATATTTCCCTTTAAGAAGTCTATCCTCATCATACCCCTCTCTCAGGATTTCCTCTTTAACAAGGTTAAGATTTGAGATAGCCTTTTCTTTAGAAGAAAATATATTACCAAATTCTTCCTTGTTCCATTGTTTGATATTTACCTTTATATTTCTAAGTTTTTTAGCCACCCAAAACATAGTTGAGCCCTTAACATCTATATTCCACCATTCCTTAATTTTGTTAATCAAATTTGGATGGGTGGTCCACATCTTCTTGAATCTGAAGGGGAAATTCCTTTTCTTAGCAAGCAGATCTAGAGAAAGAGAGAGGGGAGAGTGATCCAAAATGATCCTCACCAAAGTAGATAATTTGTAGTTGTAAAAATTCATCCAATCAACAGTGATCAAAGCATGATCTAGATGGACTTGGATGCACTCCTACCCAATTCTCCTATTGGACCTGGTAAAACATGCACCCTGAAGGTCCACATATAAGAGGGCTTGATTGTTGATGAATTCCATAAGATCTTGCCTGCTTTCCAAGTCAGGATAGATGCCTCCCTATTTTTCCCCTTCTTTAAGGGGAGTATTAAAGTCCCCCATGATAACCCCCTTAGAGAGATCACATATAGAAGCTATGCCTTTAAGTTTTTCCTAGTAAGATCTTCTACCTTTTTTAGAATTAGGGGCATAAGTATTCATGATATACCATCTTTCATTATCCTTAATGCTAGTAAAATTCATAAGGCGCAAGTTACCTTCTTTGTGGATGACTTCAGCCTTCAAGTGAGAGGAGTTCCACATAGGCATCAAACCTCTGAAAGCTCAATCAGAGCTGGAAGCAATCATATCCATATATTTACAAAATCTAATGCCTTATATAGTATCCTTCTTTATCTTAGTTTCCTAGATTAACATAATATCTAATCTATGATCCCTTATCATATTCCTTATAACATCCTACTTATGTGAGCCTTTAAGCCCACGAATAGTCAAAGAGATGATTTTCATTTCTTTTTGGATGTACAAGCTTCCAAGATGGTATTTTGGGTTCCATCTGTTATGTTCTTGCTGGCTTCTTCTTATTGGTCTTGGCTAGCTTTCTTTCTCCCTGGAGTTTTTGATTTAGCCCCCATGTCATCTTTATTCCTGCTCCTAGTTGCTACTAGAGAGACCAAGGAAGGGTCCCCGTTGTTTGATTTCTTCTTCTTCTTCTAAACCTTAGTCCACTCTCCCTCCTCCCCTTCTTTGTATTTCACAAATATTTATTCCATTCTTGTTAGTTTCCTTGGGGAAGCTAATTTTAGCAATTCTTCCATCTTGAAAACCTACCTAGAGGGCACACACTCTATGTTGTGATTAGGGTTTGATTCCTAAGAGGAAACACCCATCTGCATGTACTGCTTAGGACTGAATATTCCATTCTCCAAAGAAGGTTCTAGGGAATCTAGAACAAATGATACGTGGGCCATCCTTGTGAAGGAGTCCCCTCCTTCAGCTAATCTCAGCCCTTCTATAGCACTGTCCTCCCTTAATACATCTTGCAAAATATTGACTTCCAGAACCTTATATGGCCCATTTAAGGGAAGAAACTCCTCCCTTTCCACAAAAATATCATTCTAATGTAGGAAGATCTCCCCAGAACCATTATTATTATTTTTCTCCCATTCCCTCTTGGTTCTTATTCATTTATGGGATCACCATATTGGAGTCCTTTTTCTTGCAAACTTTGTGGATGTTTGCCTCGATTCCCTCTTGGGACTTTTGGTTTTTCTCCATTGTTGAGCCTATTGAATCCTGGTCCTTGGTCTTTCCAAATTTCATTTGGGCCTTCTTGGCTTTCCTATATTTTTCCAACGCCTAGAGCATAGGGTACAATTTGGCATAGTATCCAGCTTTCTTGCAATGGAAATAGGCAAAGGGCACACTTTCATAATCCAGATTCTGCACTCTTTTACCCAGTTTTGAATGAATCTCTATGATCTTTGGCATATCTTTACCCTCTTCCACCCCTGTGCAGATCCTAGCATAAGTAAGATGCCATCTAGCCATCGTCACTAGGTCTATCGATAGCAGTTATCCAAAAGATTTGGCTATTCCATCAAAAACATCTTCATACCAGAATTCCAAAGAAAGTTCAGGTAATCTTACCCACATAGGGGCTTGGAAAAAGAATGAATCATTAAGATCCAAGTTAGTAACATATGTTTATAACTGAATGTGGACCTCTAATCCAGCCATAGACACAACATAGTCATTGCTCACAAAGTGAATTATGAAAATGAGTATGAATTACCCACTTCACGAATTCATGGTGAATAGACCTGTTGCCCCTAATTAGTTGGGGTGTTTGAATTACTCTCAGATTGGAGAGCCAACAACCATAGACCAAGCTAAGAAAGAGGATTTAAAATGCTTGAAAATGATTGAAAATTGCAATTAATCTATATGAGAAATGAAAATTGTAATCTAAGAATGAAAGTGCAGATTTAATCTAAAGAACTTGAAGGAAATGTGAGAATTAAACTACTAACAAATAAGTAAACTATATTAAGATGAGAATGCAATTATATCACTAAAATGAAATTATACTAATTATGCAATGAAAATCTTAAAAGCATGAGAGAATTGAGACACAAATTGACTAGTTTTGATACTCTAAAAATTGCCCCCTCAAAATGAAGAAAAGGAGCTCATAATATAGAAAAGTCGAGAGAGAGGATGAAGAGTTTCTTGAAACGAAATGGCTGACTCTTCATTTCCATGGAGGAAGGTGAGACAAATATGAAAGAATTATTTAATTAAATGAATGAATATTGCCACATGGGTGGCTTTTTGAGTAATTTTGAATTAATAAAGATGTCCATTCAAATAACCAAATATTATTTAATTCCATGATGTGTATTAGCTAAAGGGGGTGGAATTAATTTAATTTAAAAGAACTAGGACTTTTAGAATTAAATTAATTAATCATAGGGATTATTTAGCCAATAAAGTTGAAATTTTAGGAATTAAATATAGTGTATGGTTAATGCAAATTTAGGATTTTTTTGCATTTGACACCAAGTCAAATAAAGTCAATTAGGAGATAGAATTGCCTAGTACAATAGGACTTTAATGATGCAGTTGATGTGCAAGCAACACATTGATTCAAAGAATAGTCTAATGTGACAGATGATGAGGTTTCAGGATTATCTCCAAAACAAAGCTTAACCCTCAGAAGTCGAGGTTATATTGCCAAGACACCGATCAGATTGAGGTATGATTCTACGAAGTCTAAGTTAGATTATGAAGACAACAGTCGGATTACCACTTGAGAGAAGACTAGAATCAAGGTTAGATTGCCCCAATACCCATTGATAGATGATAACTGATGCAGATTTAGGACAATCTCTAGAACCAAGGTAAGATTGCCCCAATACGAAGCTTAGTCCTTTGAGACCCGGGTTAGATTGCCCAGATAACGGTCCAAAAGAGATTTTGACTAGAATGAAGCTTGACTTTCAAGAATTAGGGCTAGATTGCCCTAATACCTAATAGATTTTGAGAACCATCTCTAGAATGAAGCTTGATTCTTGAGGATCTGAGTTAGATTTCTCTGATACCTAAAAGATAGATGACAAGATGACAAGATGCGAGGCCCAAAGATGCCCCTAGTGAAGAGATGCCCCAAGCGATGAGGACTTTTGATTCAGATCAAATTGATTCGAGAATTGATTTGACAAGATTCAATGATGCAATCATCCTACCCCCTCAGGAGCGAAATTGATAGATGACACGTCAAAAAGATGATTGACAACAAAAGGTTGCAGATAGAGATAAGATCAGAGATCCAGAGGAACTCAGAATAGATTAAGGAAGCATCGAGAGGATGCAGAAGCGATATGGAGTGATTTAGAGGTCTTGTTGACCAAGTTTGACCATAGTTGACCAAATTTGACTAGAGTTGACTTTTGATGAAAATGTTGAAGATCTCGAGAAAATGATGATGAGATAAGATTCTGGCGAGAAAATGCCACCAGAAGGTTGACTACACAAGCGTCCGATCCCGATGGTCCCAAAATTTTAAAACATGATTTCGAGCTTTCTGGGAGTGTCAAATTTTGATTTCGATCCTAAAAATGGATTTAGAATGGTCGATTTAGCCAAGGGTGCAATTTTTACGCAAAATTGAGCACTTTTTGAAAATTAGGTCAAAAGCTATATAAGGCCCAAAGGGGTCATTTTCAATTCATTATTCGCTTTGTTTTCTAGCGAATTTGAGAGCTCTGAGAGAGATGGAGGGCGTGCTAGGGCATACACATCGTTTTGAGCACTCCTAACGACACAACTAGCCACTGGAGTATGACGCACCTGTGAGTAGTCGATAAACCATCTTGCATTTCAAGTTTTAACATTTTATTAGGTGATTTAGGTTAGATTTTACACATTTTAAGCCTTGTTCTTCCAATGCTGGGTGAGGAAATAGTTTCCTCCTGCCAGCCTCAGTCGTCCCTCATGTGAGGAAATGGTTTCCTTGTGGGGGTTAGGGCTTCCTCGCATCGGGCTCCTCCGTGAGATTGCGTGAAGCGCTAGGTGATGCCACACAAGATTTCATCCTCAGTGATGATTTCTCGGGCAAGAAAAGATCCTCTCTTGCGTGAGGGAAAGTTTCCACGTGCGAGAAGTTGCTGCAGTGTGTAGAGTCTTCATCCAATGTTGCATAAAATCAGCCAATTAGAATGTCCCAGAGTTGTGTTTAGGGTAGATACATAGCCTTACTTGTTGTTATTGCTTTGAAGAGCCATCATGATTGAGATACTAATCCAATGTCGTCGCTTGCTTTGCAGGTTGACCTCCCAAATGTTGCATTCCGGTCTCACCACCTGGTTATTGGCACATTAGTAAATAGATTGAGCTATGCTGAGGGTGCCCACATCGATGGGCTAGGATTGACTTACTTGCGTGATATACCTGACATTCAGGTAAATCACAGTCTACTAGGTGCACTGGTCAAGCGTTTCCATTCAGAGACAAACACCTTCCACTTGCCAATGGGGGAGATGATAGTCACTCCAAAGGACATATATCAGATACTGAGGATACCTTTCTATGATGCCTGTGTTGAGTATGAGATCCAGTCGAGAGCGGGTACACTGGCACTGAGGGCCATCTTTTAGGATGAGCTGGTGATGGGCCGAGCCATCTCATGGGAGGACCTAATCAACAGATATGGAGTTGGTCATAGACTAGCAGTTGTCTTGGCTATATTCTTGAGTTGTTACTTGGTTCTGGATCAAGGACAACATGGATTGGAGTGTGGTTGGGGTTGCATGTTACAGTGGATGCTGGATAGACCAGTTGCTAAATTTGGATGGGGCAAGTGCATGCTCACTCAGATGTACCATGCGATGCATGAGATCATGTATCAACGTGCATGGACCATGGCCACAGGAGTCTTTGTGTTGCAGGTATGGGCATGGGAGCATCTTCCCATATGTAGGTCGATCTTTCATGATACTAGATAGCAGTTGGAGCCATATATATATATAGATATGCAGGTCCTATGACCCAGCCAATGCTGGGTAAGATGGAGTAGTGGAAAGGACAACTGGATGACATGGAAGCAGTTATATGGAGACCTTGGGTAGCTATGGAGCCATGGGATGATGCTCAGCATGAGCTCTCATATATGTTCATCTTGTGTCCACTAATCAGATGCACCATCACTATCATTGAGTGCTTCCTGCTCACACAAGTTCTACGTCAGTTTGGGAGACCATAGGATGTCTTCCAGGAGTACTGCACTTACGCTCGATTCATCGATGAGATAAAGAAGGGTTGGTAGCCCAAGTTGGATTAGGGAAGATGTTCCATCGAGGCATGAGTACCTCTAGCCTGATGGGACTACATGGTGGATGTCACCAATGTAGGGATGATGATTGCAGATAGAGATCATATCTTGGCTCACCCCTTCCTGAGATTCACAGATCCTATTGGCATGGGCCAGAGGGCACAATAGTAGCCTGCACAGTAGTAGTGGGGACAGCAAGAGCAGAGACATCAAGTACCTACACGGTAGTAGATACTAGTATAGAAGCCTGGATAGCAGTAGGTTGCTTAGCAATAGTAGCAGAGAGTCTTGAGGCCCAGGAGTGGTCAGACTCCCATCCCTCCTAGGACTATGTGTTTAGATGTAGGTGCAGGGAGTAGTGGGACCCAACAGAGGTCCACTAGGCAAAGGACAGGGGATACCTCTCAGCATTCACCTCCTGACAAGGGGGCATAGGGCAAGGATATCAACATGTAGGATGCATATGTGGGAGGATAGGTACCACACCAATAGGAGGCTCTCAAGAAGAGATGAGAGAGGATCAGGCAGGTACAGTGGGAGTGAGATGACTATCACACCCAGGTCATTGTCTAGGAGACCCGCGTATCAAAGTGAGACCGCCAGATTAGAGGAATTTTGGAGGCACTAGCTAGAGCACAACTGGAGGTGAGATATGAGGCTACGTAGTCAACCTACTATTATGCAGCATACGTCGGCATAGTGCTAGATCTAGCAGAGCAAGTACCTCCATTTTTAGAGTATGTTGGGGCACAGGTAGCACCTCAGGGACCTCCACTGCAGGCACCTCCACATGCACCACTATAAGTTCCACCTCCAAAGGGTCCACCACAGAGATAGATGCCTCCACCTCCACCTCCTCTAGGTGGCAGCGGGTAGAGCTAGACACATGATTGATATATATTGTAGCTCATTTTTTCATACTGTGCTTGAGTAGCATCATTTTTTACATTGACATTGATCAACTGAGATATATATGAGATCACCATTCTGATATCATTGTACTTGTGTATATATTGCTTCTATGTTGATTTTTATGAGATGTTTCCTATATGATTAGATGTATGCATAGATAGATATGAGATGCACATGATTCCTTTATGATATGCAGATGAATATGCACAGGTTTTATTATATATATGCAATGTGAAATGCAATGATATATAAATGTAATTTATGATTTGATATATACTTATAATGAATGCACATGTATATGGATATGTAGATGTAGAATGTATGTAAATGCAATGTATATGGTACTAATCATCTCATGCAAGACGTAGCAATACATGACAGGTACTAACCAAAAAGAATATTTGAAGATTGAGAACGAGGACCAGACCCTTGTGCAACCAAGATGAACCCGGGATGAGAGATGAGAACCTTCAGTGAATAGAATCCAGAAGAAGACAATAAAGAGAGCACCAAAACATTGTCTCAATGTAAGCCTAGAATGAAGATGCAAACTTAAGCTAGATGCAAACCCTAGCACTTGGTTGTTGGACTCATTTTATTATCATCGTAGAGTTTTTTGTAAAGGACGTTCATAGGATGTCATACAACCCTCACTAACATTGCAATCATGAGAATATGAATATGACATTAGTCTTTGATTTGTCAGAATCAGGTGTAAGCATTAAGGCACAATAAGCCAGAATGACCTGAACACCTATTCTTTTTGATTTAGCAAGTTAACATAAGCATTAAAGCCTAGCTGCTAGAATGACCGGATTGTTGCTTGCGGACAAACACACCAGACACATAGGATTTTCTCCTTTTGCTAAGTGAATGATAAGCATATCAAGGTGCTCGTAGTCAGCCTTATGTTCACTTCATAGGATGAGCATTTGTGATTCCACTTGTAGCAGAAAGAAGTTACCAAAACAAACAAGGAGAAGAACCAACCTCACCAAGGTTTCCATATAAAAGGAGTTGAGGTACACATGGCCATCCAACACAGGATGAAGGCTCTCATAGTGGACACCCCTCTTATATAGATTCATTGGATCATTGGAACTAAACCAGAAAATAGAAAGCAAAGAAAATATCATCCTGCCAGTCTTCACTTCTCTCGGTCAAGAGAGACGTCTTAGAGTTTCTCGAGGAGGAATGATAAAGTGAAAAGACAAACACACAAGAGAAAAGCTCAGCATGTGTCAGAGAGTTACAAATTTGATTTTCAGTTTCAGTTTTAGTTTAAGCGGATTGATGTCGGATCAGAATTATACAACACGAGAAGTCTCAATAGGACGATGATAGTAGGCAGACACAGTGAGGACCACTAGTGACTGTCGCAAGAGATGAAGTCTCAAAGAGATATCGAAGTACTAACGAAGTATCACCAGGAAAACATAGTGAGAACCACTGGTGACTGATATGATAGATCCTCAAGAAGAGAGACCTAAGAGTGAACAAAACATAAGTAGGCAAATGCAGTGAGAACCACTGGTGACTGATGTATGAGGGACCCTCGAGAAAAGAGATCCAAGCAATAGCTAGGTGTCAGTAGGCCGGAATAGTGAGAACCACTGGCGACCGATACATGAGAGATCCTCAAGGAGAGACATCTGAAAAGTAGCTAAGCATCACTAGATAGACACAGTGAGAACCACTGGTGACTAATGCATGAGAAAAATAACTCCGAAAACAATCGGACAATGCCCCCTAGACTAGGAAGGTTCCCCCAAGTGTGACCAGTTTCAATCCATGTAGAGTTGAGCATAATCTCGAAGATAAATGAAATCAAATTCATGAGCTAGAAAACTAAAGCAAGAAATGAACTAAAGAAGGAAAGAAAACTAAAGCAAGAAAGCAAGAGCCAAGTGGTGCTGCAATAGGTATAGCATTAGGGAACAAGAGGTGACTGTTTACCAGGTTTTCACCATCTTGGCAGAGATTCTATTTTTTCTACTATGACGCCTGTTTGCTAGGTTTTCACCATCTTGGCAGAGATTCTATTTTTTCTACCATGACGCCTGTTTGCTAGGTTTTCATCAATGGCACATTTTTTCTTTTTCAATTTTTTTTGTACTTTTCTTTTTTTTTATATTTTTTTTGTATTTTTTGTATTTTTGAATTTTTTTTATTATTATCAATGTGCCTGTTTACCAAGTTTTCACCAAGATAATAGATACATCAAAGTGCCTTTTTACCAGGTTTTCAGTAAGATGATCATTTTTTCAAAACATTTTGTAATTTTTAGGATTTTTGACAATATACCATTTTTTGGGGATTTTTTCAAGATCAATAAGTATGTACAGGAGCACAAGAAATGTCTCAGTTGTAGAATCTCTTCAGGTGCAAAGCATTGATCGGCTCTTTGAGTTGTTCTCCTTTAGTAGTAGATAATTGATGAACACCAGACCCAAATGTTGTAGTGATAATGTACGGGCCGAGCCAGTTTGGTTCAAACTTTCCTTTCTGTATCCACTATTGTTGATTCTTGGGGTTTTCTCTCAGGACAAGATCACCCACTTGGAATTCCCTTGGTCTAACTTTCTTATTGTAGCTCTTAGACATTCTTTTCTAGTATGCTCTTAGATGATCGAATGCCACTTGTCGATGTTCATCCAGTAACTCTAGCTCTTGCAGCCAAGATATTCTAATGTCTTCATCAGTAATGAGGTTCTTCAGAGAGACTCTCAATGTAGAAATCTCGACCTCAATAGGCAACACAACATCCACACTGTAGACTAAGGCAAAGGGCGTAACCTCCATTAGAGTTTGAATGTTTGTTCTATAGGCCCATAAAGATGGATTAATCTGGAGGTGCCAATCTCTACCAAATTTGTGAACTGTTCTATGTAGGATCTTGAGAATTGTCTTGTTAGAAGCTTCTACCTGTCCATTACCCTAGGGATAATAGATCAAGGACCAATGTTGAATGATTCTGAACTTAGTGTAATACACCAAAAATGGGCTATAAGTTCATTAATCTTCTATATCAACAATTCGAACGAAATCGACATCAAAGTCCTAACCTAAGGCACATTTTCACATCATCGAATCCTAATTGATTATCTTAAATTCTGCATCAGGGAATATTCCTAGCAATAGTCCTAATTATCTTAATTATCTTTAATTTAATGATTATTTGGCAATAAATCACATTTATCCTAAGTTTGATTAATTGAATATTTTCATATTTAATTAATTAGATTTAATATCTTGCCACTTAATTGTGTAATTAAATTTAATTCTATCTATTATTAATTGTATTATTTAATTTTGACAATAAATCCAATATCCTATGAATAATTGATTAAATTTTTATTTAATTAATTAAAGCAAGTTGTCATTATTTAATAATATAGTTTTTAATAAAAGTTTGATAAAATAGTTAATTAACCCATAAATTAATTATTTTATTTCAAAAATCAGTTAAGTTGAGAATAAATCACTTTATTTATTTATTAAATCATAATTATTCATGTGCACATTCAAGGACCAGTTAAACTCAAATTGGAAAATCAATGCAAGTTGTTAGCTTTTTGAAACTCAACATCTTTTTGAGTTTTAAAGTTGATCTAAACTTCTAATTCGAGTTGAACTGTGCTTTTGCATGATTTTTGTGACTTAATTATCTTTATTTAAAGATAACTCAAAAATCAAGCTGAGTTAATCTGAGTGATTTATGGCTTTCTTCCATTCACCTCCAAAGCCTTGGATTTCTATAAAATTAAAGCCTCAGCTCATCTCAAAGCATCTCATATTTTTACACAATCACGTTGGAGAATTGGAATTTGGAGAATCAAAGCTTATTGCGAATCAAGGCTATTGTGAGATCAATTTGTTTTTTTTACATTCATTTATATTCTTTTTCATATCATTGTTAGATCATTTTAGCATATCAATTTCCATATTAGCATAGATTCCATATCAAGTTTATCATTCATATTGCATAGAAAATATAAAAAATATAGATTAATTGCATTCATTCCATATCCATCTTTTGCATTCAAATCCTTCATTTAGGTGTCGTCTAGGTCACTGATCTCGATAACAATCTGAGAACATCAATCTCACACCTACTAGAAGGTAGTAAATCGCTTGGTTAAATTAGATTTTAATTTTGCATGATTTTAATTTTTGCTAACCTCTAATGTTTTCCTCAAGTATTGTGTTTATAGATCAGGTATAATTTTCACACACATTTCTAGCGCCCACTGTGGGGCAACCCACCTTTGCATGCTGGTTTTGATTTTTTTTGGGAGCTAAAACCCCAAAGTTTCAAAGATTTAATTTTATCTCCCAAACGGCTTGGATTTTTTATATAAATTTTTTTTTTCAAGTTGGTGACACATTAGGGAAGCTACAGTAAAAATTTTAGAATTTTCTGAGATGTTTTGAATTTGTAATAATTTTTTCTTGAAATTCCAAAAAAAATTAATATCTGAAGCAAATCAGCATAAATGAAGAGATTTTTCTAAAATTTTTGCATTTTTGGAAAGCTTTTTTTTTTTTAGTAGGGATCTCTATTCTAAATTTCTATTTTTGTGGCCAAAATCATATAAAAAAAAATCAGATCTTGTTGACTAGGTCAAATGCAGTGCAAAAAAATTAAAATTTTGTGATGGGTATGCACTTATTTTTCATATGATTCAATGCATGATATGAGTTGTCATTTGAATTAATTTCTAGTTATTATTTCTTCTAAAAATTGATTTTTAGATCTAACCCCAGGGTTTTCATAAGTTGAATATACCTTGCATATCTTGTTTGCTTGTTGGCTTGTTGGAGGGTTCGTAGCTTGCTTCCATAGTAAAGCTCAACAAAAATTGCTAAAAATCAGATAAAATCTACTAAGCGCATTGCAAGGATCCCAAGTATTCTACTTCATCTAATGACATTTTGATTTGGAACTTAAAATATCTCTCATGTGTCTAGCTTGGGTGATTCTTTTCATGCTTTTGTTTTACACACTTGCATAATTGATACTAGGTTGTGACCCCTTAAGGATTCATTAAGTAGTCTTAGATACTTGTGATTGATCTTGATTGCTATCTTGGGTTATTGAACTCGCTAATCCATCAGCCCCTCATTTCCACCCCGTGGTTGCAATCTCAGCGCCATAAAGGGGAGGGGTCAACAGGACAGAAGCGTTAAGTGTTCCACTTGGCAAACCTTTTGTGCTTTTAGAAACTCACTTGTTTTCTAAGTTGGGGACTCATTTTCAGCTTGTGTGAGGTGTTAAGTGTTCCACCTTGTGGACTCATCTCATATTCACTTTAAGTGTTAAGTGTTCCTCTTTCTAATTTTTGGGTACTTTTGGTAGATTTGCTTTCAGGAATATATCTGTGCTCACATAGTAATTAGGCCCTATGAACACTATTCGTGATTCTTGAGAGATTGGATTCCTAGCGAAATCTTTCTTGATGACAGAATCCTTGTAGGTAGGGAGGATACTTAGTGCATTTCACATTCAACTTGGTTAGTGTGTCTTCTCTTATTGATCGATACATTCTCTCCCAAGAGAGGTTGATAGATCATGTGGGGTTGACATCATGAGCTTTGGTGAATCAAAATTGGTTAGTGTGCCTTCTCTTATTTATTGATACATTCTCTCCCTGAAGAGGTTGATAGATCACGTGGAGTTGGCATCATAGACCTTGGTGAAGCAAAACTTTGTCTTAGCATGTTGGATTAATCTGCTTACTTTGTTTGGGTTAAAAGTGAAAAGGTGTCAAAAACCTTGGATTTGGAGCCAAGTCTCCTTGTGGTATACTATTGTGAGTCATCTTTAGAGAGGGTTAACCATAGCGGACAATCCCTTCACAAGGCAAACTGCATTGATAGAACCTCAAGTGGTCATAGCCATTTTCACCGTGGTAGTGACAGCCGCTATATAAATGTCCTTGTGGAAGAAATCTCCACGGGTATGGTTCATTGTTGAGTTGTTAAATCTCCCTAGCAGCTCCTGAAGATTAAGTTCTTGGACTGTGTCAAAACCCTAGTGCGCCATTACTAAAAACCCCTTTGGATCATAAAAGTTGCAGAGTCAAACCATTACTAAAAACCCTAGCGAGGCCAAATTTTCATTTTCTAGGGTATATGTGCGTTATTGCAAAACATTTTTGGAACATACACAATTAGCACTTCTGAAGATTAGAATGAATAAGTCACTTGATTGTTCATGTGCAAGGTTGCTTTTTCCCTTGTTTATTATTTTCAGATAGGCTTGAAGTCACTTGCTTGCTATTTTGCGTGCTTGTTTATCTATCTGGTTACTGAAAATGAACAAATCTGTTACAATCCTCAAATCTGGACATTGAAATTTGTAAACAATTCAAATCTAAAAACTCAAAATTTGCAAAATCTGAAGTAAAATCCTTTTTTGGAGTCAAAAGTCATCTCAGGAGGTCAGAAAGTCATACGAGTTTCCATCAAGTGTCGTTTCATTGCAACCCATCTGTCGTATGATAGCAAACCCAGTGTCGTATGAGTTTTCATGCCAGCAAATCTTCAAAGTCAAAATCTTGCAACTGTTGTATGATATTGTCAAATGTCATTTCATTGCTACCCAACTGTTGTATGATTGAGTACCCAGTGTCGTACAAGTTTTCATGCCAGCATATTTCAATAAATCAAATCCTGCTTACAACTATCATGTGATATTTTCAACTATCGTTTCATTGCATACCCACTGTCGTACGAGCTTTGCAATTGTCATACAAGTTGTGCAACTGTCATTTCATAGCCTACCCACTGTCGTACAATTTTTTCAAAGTGTCATTTGGGAAATTTTTGAAAGTTGTCAAAAAATTGTCAGGATTGCCAGATATTTAGCTCTTTCAGCCTAGTTTCAGAATCTATCGAATAGATCATTGTGTCAGGAACAGAGTAGTAGCTATTAAGAGTCTAATCATTTTCTTAAAGTGGCCTTTTGAATCCGATTCAGCCTTCTATCTAATCAATTTGAGTCTTTATCATCTCGTGTAAAAACCTTGTCATAACTATCAATCTTCAATCAATCAATCATCAAAATGACTAAGTGTTGTGATATCTTGTCCGCTATCTTTTGGGAACCTACCCATACATCTAGGGCACAGTATCCTTCATCCATGTCTAATCAAATCTTCAAATCAATCAAACCTTGACAAGGTTGCATCATCTGATCATCTTGATTCAATTCATTCTTCAGTTATCTGAATCTTATTCTTTTGTTTCACTCAAAGTTGATGGTGGAGACTAGAGCTTCCTCTCACAAGAAATCTATTACCACTATCCAAAATCCAACTTTTGAGCAACTCATCAATTCTGGTCTTTACGAGGATGACGGTCTTGGAAACTATCGATTGAAATTTGGTTAAGTACCCCCTCCATCGACTTACGGAGGTACTCAACATACCCCTCATCAATCTAATCCAGGGAGTCCACAAACTCCTACCATGTCTCAAGAAGGGACAAATTTTGGCTCTCAAAGAGCTCAATCTCAACATGGTGCAGATCAGGAACCCACACCTAAAGAAATTTCTCTCTACCAAAATGATGATGAATTTAACAAGATGATGAGACATTTCTTGAAAGAAAATAGAGAAGCATACTTTTTACAACTAGCTCATCAAGGAGCTAAACTTCCTCCCAACTTTAATGTTGAAGACATCATTACACATGAGGAAGAGAATCCACTCATAGCTATGATGAAACAAATGCATGCTATACAAGTTGAACTTAACAATCTCAAGAAAGAGAAGGAACCCAAAGAGTTCTCCATGGAGGCTCTATGTCCTTTTCCATTTAACAAAGACTTGTACATGTCACCATTTCCAAAAAGAGTGGAGATGCCAAAGTATGATAAGTATGATGGACACTCTGATCCCTAAGATCATGTCAGAGAGTTCTGTATGCAATCCATGGAATTCATGCATGAACTGACCTATCTGATGCATCTTTTTCCTAGATCTCTGGGTGGAGCATCCATTCAGTGGTTTTCAAGATTGCCTCCTACGATCAAAATGTTTGAGGAATTGATTAAATTGTTTTATCAACAATATTCCTACAATATTCAACATCCAGTCACCATGATTGATATTTGTAATCTCAAGCAATATCCAAGAGAATCATTCCTAAATTTCCTCAAGAGGTGGTGAAAGAAGTTCTCTCTATATGCTAGACCAATTCCCGAAATGGAGAAACTTGAAATCTTTATCAATAACCTTGTTCCAAAGCTCAATTATCCTCTACAAATGCAAGATCATACATCTTTTGACAAGATGGTGGATAATGCTATCAAAATTGAAAAAGTGCTTTAAAAAAAGGGGAAATCACACTCCAAAAAGATAAGTACGAATCTGGATCTAGTTCCAAAGACAAGAACAAAAATTGGAACAAGAACAAAGGCATCATCATAGATGGCATTGTAGACACTATCTGTGCCCCATCAAAGGCACCAGCCTACAATCTCACTCTTGGCACTCAAGCCATTAAAGCTTCCAAGAAAAAGTCTTCTCAACCATCTCAAAAGAAGTCGAAATTCAAAAAATGGGATAAACATAAAAAATTTACTCCTCTAGGAGAGTCTTTAGAATCGGCTATGAAAACTCTACTGGCTGATAACATCATCTCTTTACCACCAATCCGACTGAATGCTCAGGACCCCAAACCAATATGGTGGAAGGATAATGAATTTTGTGATTTCCATCAGAGTAAAGGTCACAAAACTAGTAGTTGCTACCACTTGAAGCATACCATTCAAGATCTGATCGATAGTGGAGACATCACAATTGATAATCCCATGAGCAATAATGATCATACAGCATTCACAAAACTATTTCTGAAACATGGTCAAAAGGTTTCAACTTCTCAGCCTAATATGGGGGCAAAAGTCAACTATGCCTACCCTAGAAATAACACTGTCATCAATATGGTTGAACCATGTCACTCTGAAAGTTGCAATGTCATCAAAATCATATGAAGAGATAGAGATCATTCCTCAACTAACACAATTACTTGATCACAAGCTCAAACACATCTGAAAGGACAAATCTCAGATTCATCAAATGTCCCTAAAGTGCCCTTCAATCTTTCATCTGCTTCTAAACAGAAGGTTGCTTCCAAATCTTCCAATCCAAAGGATATAAGGCCTATGTCTTATAGCATTGTTCAACAACTCTAGCACACTAATGTGAAAATCTCCATGTTTGAGTTGCTTCGTATATCTCCAGCTCATAGAGCCATTCTCGATAAAGCTTTGCTTGGTTCCAATGTTCCTAATGACCTTGATTTAGACAGGTTCCAGACTATGGTTGGACATCTTACATCTTCTTTTTAGAGGAAGATGACAACTCCTTGAGTCACCCACATAATTAGCCTTTTCATATAGAAGTCTTGATCTAGAACCGTAGAGTCAAATGTGTGTTGATAGATGGGGGTGCTGGCCTAAACATTTGTTCTTACAACTTGATCACATAATTGGGATTTTTAGAATTGGCTATTGATCCTAAAAATAAAATAACTATCAAGGCCTATGATGAACAAGAAAGATCTTCTAAAGGCACCATTATCTTACCTATCAGAGTGGGTCCAGTTATCAAAGATACCATCTGTCAAGTGCTTGATCTACCATTGGCCTACAACGTCCTTCTAGGGAGACCGAGGATACATGAAATGCAAGCCATTCCTTCTACATACCATCAATGTTTGAAGTTTCCTTATGAAGGAGTTGAGGTTACTATCCCAGCAGATCTGAATACAACTTGCAACACCTTGAAGGAAAGTGCAGATAAGCTTGTACCTAATAACAGAGAATCTTCTATTGAACCAACTAAAGAAGCATCCACATCTAAAATGGAAGATCTTGTAAAAGAGGTTAATATCAAAGAAAATAGTATGGGAGAATATACTATCAAGCCAGTCTTATCTTTGACATCTCTCCCTATCTCACCTAAGTCTTATGGGAAATATTTGAAACAATCCAAACCAGACTCTAAAACACCTCCTGAAGCATATAAAAAGAATTTTGTAGCAGAAAAAGTATCCAAGAAAGAATTTGAAGAGGATGAGGCTGTGCTATCATGGCTGTACAAAGATGAACCTAAATCTCAAGTTGTGCAAACTGGTGACTCTACAGTCTCCAAACTCCCTTCCAAGTCATATGGTCCAGGAGATAAATTAATAGCTAAGATGTGATATTTAGGTAAAGGACCTCTATGAATTAGAGGAAAAGGTCTTGAGGTACCTCTCCCACATATTGGTAGAGAAAATAAAAATAAAGTTGGCTTAGGCTTTAAGAAGAAACCCTATCATCTCAAAGGTAATTGCTCTCATGTCATAGAGTAGATCGCACTAGGGGAACCTCTTCTTAAGAAAGAAGAAATAGAACCATCCAATAGTGATTCAGATAGTTCAGAACTCATCCCCTATAAAAAATTTCCTAAAGAGATCAAAGACCTTCTTGATGATAAAGATGATTCTATCAAAAGCATTAATGTAGTAGAAACAAAAGAACCTACTATCAATCAAGAGATAGTTGCAACACAAGAACCAGCTAATCTCGAAAACAATCAAGAAGAGGGAAGTGGTAGTGATTCTGAGATAGATTCTCATGAGTATGAATTCAAATTAGAATCTGAGGGTAACCCTTCTTGGGGTATTCACCCTAACTTTACTCATGTTCTAAGATTTCCTAGAGATCCTGAATCAGAAGCTGAATCAAATGATTATGAATGGGGAGCCATTCCAGAACCAGATGAGCTTATCACAGAGAAACATGTTGATGTTATTCACCAATATGCACCTCAAACCAATGTAAGTCTAGAGCGAAATGATGAACCTATCGAGTCTGATCCACCTATGGTTGAATTGGACTCCCACGATGACATTGAGCCTATTCATGAATTGAATGTCTTAAGTTGTAGTATCACCTTTGAACTTGAGCGTTAGGTTAGGACCAATGATGACAGATCAATATCTGTAAACACCATATCCCAAGCCTTTCCTACTTTGACTATCCAACGCCCTGATCTTATCGACCAAACTTCCACAAACCCAAACCATGGTATTTATACCTTCCCAAATGACTATGCCCTTGCTTGCTACCTCAATGCAGTTGAGCCTATGAGTACTTCCATCAGTGAATCGAGCGTCAGCATGACCGAGTCAGACATCAAATATCTTAGTCGAAAAAACAAGAGTAAAAAGAAAAAGAAAAAGAGTTCTGAGGGTGAAAACCACTTTGTGGCAGTCTCAGAACCGACAAAAGTAAAAATAAAAGACGTATCCAAAGGTGAAAACCTCTCTGAGGTGCCTAAGGATGAGATATTTGATGTCCTTCCGAGTCATTTACAGGACAGATCTCTAGTTCTAATTGAGCCCACCCAATCCATCAATTTGGGTACAATAGAGGAACCACAATTAGTACATGTAGCACAATCCTTATCAGAAGAAGAGAAACAAAAATTTACTACATTCTTGACAGAAAAAAAGATCAACTTTGTGTGGAAGTATTCAGATATGCCAGGGTTGGATCCAAATCTTATCATGCACCATCTATCCATTGCTCCTGGATTAAAATCGGTCAAGCAAAAATTGAGAAAGATGCATCCTCATGTTGCACTTTTAGTCAAAGCTGAATTAGAGAAACTCCTAAAAGCTGGATTCATCCGCGTCATAGATTATGCTGAATGGATCTCCAACATTGTACCTATTTCTAAACCAGATGGCTCAATCAGAGTATGCACAGACTTTAGAGATATGAATAGAGCATGCCCTAAGGATGATTTTCCACTACCTAACATTGATATGATAGTGGACATGATTGCAGGTTTTGAGATGTATTCCTTAATGGATGGTTTCTCTGGATATAACCAAATAAAAATTGCTCCAGAGGACCAAGAGAAAACTACTTTCACATGTGCGTGGGGAACCTTCTGTTGGAATGTTATTGCATTTGAACTCAAAAATGCTGGAGCTACATATCAAAGACCAATGACATCTATTTTCCATGACATGATGCATCGCACCATGGAAGATTATGTTGATGACACATTAGAAAAATCTATGATCAGAACTTAACATCTAAAGGACTTGAGCATGATCCTAGACAGAATAGAATAGTTTAGTCTTTGACTAAATCCTAAGAAGTGTGCTTTTGGTGTCACTTCTGGAAAGCTCTTAGGATACATAGTTTCAAAGAAAGGAATTGAAGTTGATCCGGCTAAAGTCAAGGCTATAATAGAGATGCAACCTCCCACAAATATCAGTCAAATGAGGATGTTGCAAGGCAGAGTTCAATCTATCAGAAGATTCATATCACAGCTAGCGAACATATCACAGCCTTTTACAAAAACATTACATAAAGGTGTGACCTTTGCATGGAATGAAGAATGTGAGAACAACTTTAACCATATCAAGAAGTATCTATCAAATCTGCCTATCTTGATGCCTCCTATTCATGGGAAGCCATTGATCTTGTATGTCTCCGCAACAGCCACATCACTAGGGGCATTGCTAGCGCAACATGACGAAGACAAAAAGGAAAGAGCCATTTATTATATAAGCAGAACATTGGTGGTGTATGAAAAGAACTATTCTATGATTGAGAAAGCTTGTCTCGCTGTGATCTTTGCATCACAGAAACTGAGACACTATATGTTAGCTCATACCATGCATCTAGTAGCAAAAATTGATCCACTAAAATACTTACTAAGCAAGGCTGCCCTCACAAGTAGACTAGCTAAATGGGTCATGCTTCTAAGCGAATTTGACATTGAATATGTTGAAAGAAAAGCTATAAAAGGTCAAGTTATTGCTGATCAACTAGCAGATGCACCCATGTTTGATGACACACCAATGCAAATGGAATTTCTAGACTCATCTATTATGCACCTATCTTCTAAAGAATGGCAATTGTTCTTTGATGACTCCTATACATAGAATGGATCTGGAGTAGGCATATTGTTCCTAACTCCCCAAGGATACTCAATCCCCAAAGCATTCCGATTAAAGTTTCCTTGCACGAACAATATTGTGGAATATAAAGCCCTTTTGAACGGTATGAAAATAGCAATTGAATGGAGAGTAACAGAGCTACACATTCATGGAGACTCTCAACTTGTTATTCATCAAGTCAATGATGTGTACCAAACTAAAGATGAAAAGCTCATTCCTTACAAGATAATGGTCGATGATCTTAAGAAATATTTCATATCTATCACATTTGAGCAAATTCCTAGAATGGAGAACAAGGCTGCCGATGCAATGGCAACACTATCTACTTTATTACAATAGCCTGAACATGAGCTACGCTATAAGTTCCTGGTGGAAGCACTCTCTTATCCTGCATATGACTCCCCAGAAACTTGCATGATCTGCATTGTTGTAGGTCATGATTCATCCTGATATAAAAACTTATTTTCCTATCTCCAAGACCAAATCATTCCCAATACCTTCAACCGTCACGAAAAGAGATACCTTCTCCGTAATGCCTCCTGATATGTCATCATTGGTAATGATCTATACAAACGAGGTCTAGATGGTACACTACTTAGATGTTTAGAACAGGAAGAGTCTCAACATGCATTAGAGGAAGTCCATGATGGTATATGTGGGTCACACTCGAATGGTTTAACACTAGCTCAAAAACTTATTAGGGCTGGGTACTATTGGCCTGAAATGGAGAAAGAGGCTATCAAATTTGCTAAGAATTGTCAAAAGTGCCAAGTGCATGGCAACTTAATTCATGCTCCAAGGAGGGATCTAATCCCCTTTACAACACAATGACCTTTCCATCAATGGGCATTCGATCTTATCGGGATGATTCATCCTCACTCTTCTAATGGACATACCCATATAATCACTGCTACAGATTATTTTACAAAATGGGTAGAAGTGGTCCCTCTGACACAAGCAATGGGGAAACAAATATCTATGTTCATATTGAACTATATCATATGTAGATATGGGATCCCTCATTCCATAATCACAGATAATGGTGGGCAATTTAGGAATAAAGACCTCGATGATCTATGTGCCAAATTCAAGATCACCTAACATTGGTCTTCTATCTACTATCCACAAGGGAATGGCCAAGCAGAGGTTTCTAACAAAAATCTATTGAAGATCTTGCATAGAACAGTAAACAAAACTGGCAGAGACTGGCATCTCATGATTAATCCAGCTCTATGGGCCTACAGGACAAGTATCAGAACACCTACTGGGGCTATGCCTTTCACTTTAGTTTATGGGTCTAAAGCGGTACTACCTATTGAGGTTGAAATCCCATTACTCAGAATCAGAATGCATGGTCTAGTAACTGATGATGACTATAGAGTGTCTAGGTTGCAAGAACTTGAACTACTAGATGAGCGTAGACAAGCAGTGTATGATCATCTTAGAGTATATCAGAAGAGAATGTCTAGAGGCTACAACAAGAAAGTCAGACACAGAGAATTTTAGGTTGGCGATCTAGTCTTGAGAGAAAATCTGAAAAATCAATCCCATCAAGAATGCAAGGGGAAGTTTGAACCCAACTGGCTGGGTCCCTTTGTCATCACTGCTACTTTTGGCTCTAGTGCTTATCAACTCTCAACGACTAAAGGAGAACAGCTTTGAGAACCAATCAACGTTCTCCATCTAAAAAAAATTCTATGCCTAAGGCATTCAGTCTATGGTAAAATGTCCTGAAAAAATCTTAAAAATCAAAAAAAGTCTTGAAAAAAATTAACATCTTGGTGAAAACCTAGCAATAGGTGCCTTGATGATTCACAAAAAAATAAAAAAAATATCAAAAATGAAAAAAAAATGAAAAATACAAAAAAAAAGAAAAAGAAAAAGTGCCTTGGTGAAAACTTGGAAACAGGCACCTTGGTAGCAAAAATAGAATCTCTGCCAAGATGGTGAAAACCCAGCAAATGGGCGCCACTTGTTCCAAATGCTCCATCTATCAGTGCAATCTTGGTCTTTCCCAGCGTTCAGTCTTGCTTTAGTTTTTACATATCTCCCGGTTTGTTTCTGCATTTCAAGTTTTCAATAAGTCGATCTGTACACCAATCAACTCAAGCGTATGTATCCTATCAATGCTTAAAACTTGGGGGCAATCAATGTCATATCCTATGGCTTCTAGTATATCTTAGACGTCTCATATCTAGTCAGAGTCCTTTGAAGCTTCATTTGAGTCAGTCAAATCTATCTTGTCTCCAAAAAGGATTTTGCATCTACAACAACGCAATTAAACACAAACTGAAAACAATCTGTGCTTTTCATGCTTTTATCTCCTTGTATGCTTACTGATTCGCATTGAGATTTTTGCATATTGTGTCCTTTTGAGCTCTTTGATGATGTCCTTTATAGGATTTAGAGAGTGATGACTGGGGGCATAATCTTTTCTTTGTCTTCTACTTGTATGTGAAAATCTAACAACTTTGGAAATTCTGGATTGAAATGGTGTCCGACTATATGAGCCTCTATCTCGAATTAGATGGCCATGCATACCTCGACCATTGATACCCGGATGATTCAAAGAAGTATTGATCTAACTATTATCTTTTTGAGTGAGTTCTTTCTCCTACTATGAAACACGATCTTACCTAAGGATGTGAACGATAAAGGGTCACTACGGGTAATTCACATTGGATTTAGAATAATCTCTTAGCTGTTTGATGTGTTTGTAATGCAAGGTGTATTCAGGTCATCACAACGTTTATGTTTTGATGCTTATACAAATTGCTATATCAAAATGGACATGATATTCAGGTCATCTTGGCATTTGTGCCTTGGTGCTTATATCTAATCCGACATTCCAAAAACAAAATCAATATTCATATGTCCATGGTTGCCTAGCCAGTGGGTGTTGTATTGATTCTTGCACATACAAATCGATATTCATATGTCTATGGTTTCATAGCTAGTGGGCATTGTATTGATTTATCCAGTTACCTAAAAGTTCAATGATGATAACAAATTGACATATGATCAGTGACTAGGTCCTAGGTCTTAGGTTGCATTTCATTTTGCATGTCTCTTTGCATTTTGCATGTTTGCATGATCTCACAATGGCTAAATGAACTTCAATGCTTAAACAATTCTCCACTCGCATCTTCAAATCTAACAAGAGCTGAATCCCACACGAAGGTTCCTCCAACGAAGCAGCAAGTAGAATCCTTTTTCAGGATCAAAATTCAAATCTGAGATCATTCATATTATTAACTACTTGAATAATCAACCTTCAATCATAGTAGAAATCCATTATTCAACTTAATTGATTATCTAACATCAAACTATCTAAATGTCAACTTGGTCAACTATGGTCAACTCATGGTCACACCTAGTCAAACTTGGTCTTTTGGGACCTTCCAATGATGCAGAATGCATTCTCAAACATGTTTAACCACTTTTCAAATCAATTAACATGCTTCTAAACTATCAACGTTGACTTTTCTTGTCAGATTTCAATTTTAATCCCAAAGGGGGCATGGTATTGCACATCATTCAAAGTCTGTAAATCAAATTCTATCAATCTTTCCTTAGTAATCAAGACAACAACCACATCTAGTTACTGATTCATCAAAAGACCTCATTGCTCGGGGCAAATCTATCATCACTTGGGGCATATCAGATTCATCAAGATCCATATCAATCTGGTATTCTCCTAATCTTGTAAACTGTATCAGTTTTTGCAACCATCGGATCATAGTGTTCTTTCCTTGGTTCTTCGGCAACTAAAGGATTCAGATGTGATACCTGCTAGTTCTGCTAAGACAATCGAGTCTAGAACAGGTCACTCACTTCTTAGCAATCCTAAGGTTTGGAATCAGGCGTTTTGACACTTTTTCACAATCATAGGTTCATTTGCTATTATAGTAAACATTATGTTTGGTCATTCAGGACCTATTATCTCCATATCAAATCAATATCAATCAGCTTCTGTCTCATATCAATTATCAATTTTGAATTAGTTTCATATCTCTATCAAACATAGATTGTCTTTGAACCACTGCGCTTCACACAGTAATTCAAAGAGGGGCAAAATGTAATACCCCAAAAATGGGCTATAAGTTCATTAATCTTCTATATCAACAATTCGAATGAAATCGACATCAAAGTCCTAACCTAAGGCACATTTGCACATCATCGAATCGTAATTGATTATCTTAAATTCTGCTTCAGGGAATATTCCTAATTATCTTAATTATCTTTAATTTAATGATTATTTGGCAATAAATCACATTTATCCTAAGTTTGATTAATTGAATATTTTCATATTTAATTAATTAGATTTAATATCTTGCCACTTAATTGTGTAATTAAATTTAATTCTATCTATTATTAATTGTATTATTTAATTTTGACAATAAATCCAATATCCTATGAATAATTGATTAAATTTTTATTTAATTAATTAAAGCAAGTTGTCATTATTTAATAATATAGTTTTTAATAAAAGTTTGATAAAATAGTTAATTAACCCATAAATTAAGTATTTTATTTCAAAAATTAGTTAAGTTGAGAATAAATCACTTTATTTATTTATTAAATCATAATTATCCATGTGCACATTCAAGGACCAGCTAAACTCAAATTGGAAAATCAATGCAAGTTGTTAGCTTTTTGAAACTCAACATCTTTTTGAGTTTTAAAGTTGATCTAAACTTCTAATTCGAGTTGAACTATGCTTTTGCATGATTTTTGTGACTTAATTATCTTTATTTAAAGATAACTCAAAAATCAAGCTGAGTTAATCTGAGTGATTTATGGCTTTCTTCCATGCACCTCCAAAGCCTTGGATTTCTATAAAATTAAAGCCTTAGCTCATCTCAAAGCATCTCATATTTTTGCACAATCATGTTGGAGAATTTGAATTTGGAGAATCAAAGCTTATTGCGAATCAAGGCTATTGTGAGATCAATTTGTTTTTTTTACATTCATTTAGATTCTTTTTCATATCATTGTTAGATCATTTTAGCATATCAATTTCCATATTAGCATAGATTCCATATCAAGTTTATCATTCATATTGCATAGAAAATATAAAAAATATAGATTAATTGCATTCATTCCATATCCATCTTTTGCATTCAAATCCTTCATTTAGGTGTCGTCTAGGTCACTGATCTCAATAACGATCTAAGAACATCAATCTCGCACCTAATAGAAGGCAGTAAATCGCTTGGTTAAATTGGATTTCAATTTTGCATGATTTTGATTTTTGCTAACCTCTAATGTTTTACTGAAGTGTTGTGTTTACAGATCAGGTACAATTTTCACACACACACTTAGTACATAATTCCTTTAGATCTTTTTTCTTGAACTGCCCCCCATTGTCAGTGATTATTGAGGAGGGTATACCATATCTACAAATGATGTAATTTAGTATGAACCTTGCTACAGACTTGCCATCAGCTATAGTTAGAGGAACTAGCTTGACCCATTTGGTAAAATAATTTGTAGCTGTGATAATGAACTTATGTCCTCTTGAGGAAGACGGATGTATCTGACCCACTAAATCAAAGGCCCATTGCTGAAATGGCCAGAAACTGATGAAGGGAATGAGCTCCTTGGCAGCAGCGTGGGTCAAATTTCTATTAAACTGACATTGTTTAAAAGACTTGGTGTACTGTATAGCATCCTTTTCCATCTCCGGCCAGTAGTAACCAGCTCTAATAAGTTTACGAGCTAATGTCAGACCGCTCGAATGAGAACCACATATGCCTTAATGCACCTCAGCTAATGCACGTTTGGACTCGCCGAGCTCTAGACACCTAAGGAGGGTACCGTCTAGATCTCATCTATACAAGTAGTTAGCTACTATGACATATTATGAAGCACTGTGGATTAGGTGGTGTTTTTCATTCTGGGTATAAGTGTCTGGAATAATTTGGTCCTGGAGATAGGAGTAGATATGATGGTAATGAGATGAATCATGCCCAATGACTGAACATATCATGTTGGAGTCAGGGGTATTGTAGGTTGGGTAGCGTAATGTCTCCACCAGGAATTCATGTCTGAAGTCATTTTCTGGCATTTGTAACATGGAGGCAAGAGTTGCCATGGCATCAACTACTTTATTATCTGCTCTTGGAATCTGTTGGAAGGTAATGTGTGCAAAGTACCTTTTCAGATCATCAACCATTCATTTATAAGGCACCAAATTTTCATCCTTTGTTTGATGTGTCATTGACTTGATTGATAACCAATTGTGAGTCCCCAAAGACCTTAAGTTCATCCACACATCATTCAATAGCTATCTTCATACCATTGATTAAAGCTTCATATTCAGCAATGTTATTTGTGAAAGGGAATAACATCTTGTAAGCCTTAGGTAAAGAGTATCTATGTGGTGTGATAAATAGTATTCTGACACCTGATCCTTGCTCGGTAAATGAGCCATCAAAGAAAATATTCCATGTTTGATGTATAAGAAGCATTATAGACTCATCTGGAAATTCAATTTTCAATGGTTGATGATCCTTGAGAGGAGCTTCTACGAGTTGATCTGCAATAGATTATCCTTTAATAACTTTTCTCTCCACATACTCAATGTCAAACTCACTGAGTATCATGATCCATTTCACCAGTCTGCCTATAAGAGTAGCTTTTCTAAGTAAGTACTTTAATGGATCAATTTTAGCAATAAGTCTTGTAGTGTGAGCAAGCATATAGTGTCATAATTTTGTGAACAAGCAATAAGTCTTGTAGTGTGAGCAAGCATATAGTGCCGTAATTTTTGTGAAGCAAAAGCCACTACTAGACAAGCTTTTTCAATGACCGAATAGTTCATCTCATAAGAGACCAGAGTTCTTCTGATGTAATAAATGGCTCTTTCTTTGTTATTTTGGTCTTCTTAGCCCCAAAGAGCACCCAGAGATGTGTTTATAGCTAAAATATAAAGGATTAGTGGCTTCCCATGAATAGGAGGCATCAAGATTGGTGGATTTGCAAGATATTGTTTGATTTGAGTGAGCCTTTTGTCACATTCTTCGTTCCACCTATAAGTCACACCTTTATGTAGAGTTTTGGTGAATGGTTGTGACTTATTGGCTAGATGTGCAATGAAGCACCGAATAGATTGTAGTCTCCCCTGAAGTCCTCTCATTTGACTAATGTTCTTTGGTGGAGGCATCTCCATGATAGCTTCAACTTTCTCAAGATCTACCTCTATGCCTTTAGCAGATATGATATAACCAAATAATTTTCCAGAAGTGATACTGAATGCACATTTTTTTAGATTGATTCTGAGACTGAATTGTTCCATTCCATCTAGTATAGGACCTAGATCTGCAAGATGTGTTTTCTGCTGCATGCTTTTAGCCAAAGTGTCATCTACATAGTCTTCCATTGTTTTGTGCATCATGTCATGAAAAATAGTAGTGACATCTCTTTGATAGGTAGCTCCGACATTTTTAAGTCCAAAGGGCATGACATTCCAATAGAATGTTACCCAAGCGCATGTGAAGCCTATCTTTTCTTGGTCTTCTAGCACAATTTTTATCTGATTATAACCAAAAAATCCATCCATTAGAGAGTACATTTGGTAGCCAACTGTCATGTCCACTATCATGTCATTATTAGGTAATGGAAAGTCATCTTTAGGACATGTTTTATTTAGGTCTCTAAAGTCTGTGCACACACAGATAGACTTATCATGTTTTGTAATTGGAAAAATATTAGATATCCACTCTGCATAGTCAATAGCTTTGATGAAACCATCTTTGAGAAGTTTTTCTAACTCGGCCTTGACTAAAAGTGCCACATGTGGATGCATCTTCCGAAGATTTTGTTTGATAGGCTTGATGCCTGGTGCAATAGATAGATGATGCGTGATTAGATTGGGATCCAATCTAGGCATATCAGAGTAAGTCCATGCAAAATTAATTTTTTTGCTTCGAAAGAAATTGGTGAACTCTTCTTTTTCTTCTGCAGATAAAGACTGTGCTAAATGAATGATCGGTGGTGCAGTTTCTATACCCAAATTCACTGGTTGGTTTGGCTCAATCAGCACTGATGATCTCTCTTGAAAATGATTGGGAAGTGTATCAAGTATCTCATCCTTGGGTGCCTCAGAGAGGTTTTCACCCTCAGATACATCTTTTATTTTAACTTTTTTTGGCTCTGACACTGTCACAATGTGGTTTTCACCATCAAAGCATCTATTCTTTGTTCTTTTAATTTTATGAATAAGATACTTGATATCAGCTTTAGTCATGTTGATACTATCTTCACTGGTGGAGAACATTACAGGTTCAACAACGTTAAGATAACAGGAAGAGTGTAGTCATTCTGGAACATAAGGACTTTGCTAGCTAGAGAGGGAGAGTTCCAATTGATAAGTTCAGGATGGAAGAGTGAAAGAGTAGTGGTGGGTTCAAGTGAGTTCACAATATAGCCATCAAAAGTGTGGATGAGTAAGTCAAGACCTAGAGTGATCTCATCCAAAGGTGTGTTTGATTCTTCTTGAGTCCTCATAGCGGAAGTAGAGGGAACGTTAGCATTAGTAAATTCACACTCGATCGACCTAACACTAGACCCTTCACCTACTTTGAGAAGGTTTTCATACACGTGAACAACATCTATATCTTTATCAAAAGTGGCATTAGATAGAGAATCAAACTCATATTCATGTGAGTCAGTGATGCTTGATATGGGAATTCCATCAACAGTAGCTATACCATCTGACTCATATTCATGTCTTGTAGTATTAATGGTTTTCTGAAGTTGATCTTGTCCAAACCGCTCTCAAAAATGTGGTGGTATGTAACATTCATCCTAAAACTCAAGATCATCCATTTTTATTTCTCTCCATTGGTCATACGTGAGTTGATGCACTAAAGCGGTGTCATCGGAATCACTATCAATCTCTACCAGATGGACAAGTATAATAGCTACATCTAGTTCTGCAAAGAGTGCAGCAAGATCCAGAAGAATAGGATATGGAAAAGTATCCTCATCAGAAGTGTTCTCTGATTTATCAGTTGTGGTAATGTCCTCAAATTCTGGCCAAAATTTTGGTTCTGGTTCTGGCTCTGGTACTGGTACAAACTTGTTAATCCCTAGATGAAACAGGATTTTCTTGAAGCCTAAACCTGAGGTGTCCTTGGTGTGATGACCTGTGGCTTCAATTGGTTTAATAAAACCATTGTCATTCACCCCTATAGGACCACTCCCTTTATAACTGAAGTGCTTTATGATTTTGAAGGCTTCACTGTATGGTTCTTGTTCTAATTCATGAGCAGGAGTGATCTATTCAGATGTTTCTTTTGCTTTGTAAAGTCAAGCTGTAATAGCTCTTTCCTCATCCTCATCCTCTAATGGTGTTGTGGCCTTGACAAAGGCACCATCATAGATTACTTGGGGAGAATAAGCAATAGGTTTTTTGTTCTCAGAGGGTCTCCTGTAGGAATGCGAAGATGGAGGTAGAGCCGCTAATGATAATACAGGCTCAATTTGATACCCTCCCATGCCTGTATCCTTAAACTTCAGAGTCTATTCCATTTCTTTGAGCTTGGCATCATAGAATTCAGTGGACTCTCTATTAGTTGGGACAAGACTGTCTGCAGATTGTGCGAGTGTGTTGCAAGAATAATTGGTATTGGTAGGAACTGTCACTTCTACACCATGGAACAAGAACTTGATACATTGATGATATGTAGATGGAACCACCTACATTTCATGGATCCATGGTCTACCCAATAGTATATTATATGCTAGAGGAATATCTAGAGCTTGGAAAATGACGTCTCTTTCAACAAGCTCAACTTGAATTGGCAGCACAACCAAACCTTTAGATTTGCATTCTTCTTCATCATATTCCTTAATAGTAATTTTCTTACGGACATCTATGCAATCTTCATCATAGCCTAGTTGGGTGAGCAGCTTAGTAGAGAAAATATTTAGGCTAGCACCATTGTCAATGAGGACATGGTGGACATGCTTTGGACCTATCATGGCTTCTATATGCAAAGGAGCATTGTGCGGATGGCTCAGCGAGTGGTCATCTTCTTCAGAAAAGGACAAGTAGTGGGGTGAGGTCAGGTGACCCACCATGGATTGAAACCGATCGAGATCCAAATCTTTTGGGACATTTTCCTAGGTGAGGGCTTTATCCAAAATTTCCCTATAAGAAGGCAAGATCTTCAACAACTCAAAGATAGTGATCTGAGCATTGGTATGTTGCAGCTGGTCTAGAATGCTATAATTAGCCACGTTAGATGTAGGGATCGATTTTGAGTTCTTTTTGGTAGGACCAACAATATTTTTATCCGCAAGTTGCTTCAGAGTAGATGTAGAAGGGTCGGGACCCTTAATGGTGATTTTTGCACAAGAGCGAGTAACAACATTTTCTGAGACGATTTGGGTTTGGAAGAATGAGATCTGGGGCCTCACAAGACAAATGGTGTCTTAGTCTTAGGAGCACCTTTTCTCCCCTTAATAGTAATCACATCGCAATACTCAACCTCAATAGGTTCGATCATACCAATGACATTGTCATCGGTAGTGTACGTATAATTGACCTTAGCACCGGTGTTCTTAGTCTTGGAAGATTCACCTTTCTCCTGAGGAGGAAAGGGATCTTTTAAAGCCTGATGATCTGAATTCTTGTTATGGCCGTCCACAATAATGTCATCATTGTCAATCAAATCTTGGACCTTATGGCACAGCTGAAGACAAGTAGAAGTCTTATGGCCCTTATTTTGGTGATAATCATAGTATGCGTTGTTGTTCCACCAATGAGGTCACAGTTGCGGATCATAGAGATGCTTTTCCAAAGGAGAAAGTATCTGGTTTTGCATGAGAGTCTTATAAACCACATCAAGTGGTTCTCCTAAGGATGTGAACTCACACTGGGTCGGGATGCCCAAGGTTTATTTTTAGTGAATTTCGAAGGTTGTTGAGTCTTTTTTGTAGCCTTTTCCGTAGCTTTGACCACCTGTATACTAGAGGAAATGTTGAAAATAGATTTCATAGGCTTCGGGGTCACATTGTCAACCACTCCATCATTTACAACATCTCTATTCTTGTTGACAAACTTCCCTTTATCTTTTTTGGAGGAAGCCCCTTGTTTGTTATCCTTTTGTAAAGTCAACTCTCCTTTCTTGATCATAAATGCTTCTATGTGCACAACTTGTTTAATGATGTTGTCAAAGGTTAGGAGACCTTGTAATTGTACTTGATAAACAAAATTTGGGACAAGATTATCCAAAAAGATGTCGAGTCTCTCAGACTCTGGTAGTTTGCCAGGATATTTGGTACATAGTTGTCTCCATCTCTGGAGAAATGCCAAGAAAGGCTCCCCTTGTCACTGCTTTAGATTACAAAGGTCTCGAATATTGACTGGGTGCTAAATATTGTATGAGTAATGCTGGATAAATAGATTAGCGATCTCGTCAAAAGATTTGATTCCAGTGGGTAACCAAGAAAACCAATCCATAGCTAACCCACCCAAACTACAAGGAAAGAGGCACATAAGATATGTCTGATCATGCATGAATTCCATGGATAGAGCACCAAACTCCCTCAAGTGATCTTGGGGATCGGTAGTACCCAAGTATTTGTCATATTTAGGCAACTCTACACCTTTGGGAAAAGGTGGCATGCGAAGACTCTTATCAAACAGGAAAGGACAGATGCTTTGCATTGTGAATTGTTGTACAAGTTTATCTTTATCCCTCGCAAGTTGGCTAATTTGGTCTTGCATGTCTCAAATCATCTTTTGCAACTTTGCGGTCTCAGTCTCTTCTTCTTTGGCCACAAGCATTTTGACTTGGTAGTCTCAGGATAATTTGGCCCCTTGTTTGGCCAGTTCTAGAAAATATTTCTCCTTCTCCTCTAAAAGGAGGATCTCCATCATCTTAATAAGACCCTTGTTGGCTTTTGCCGCATCTATGTCATTTTGAGTTATTACCACATCTTCGTTACCAAGAATCTCATAAATGCTTGGGACTTGATCTTGTTGTAGGTCATCTTGGTCTTGGTCATGTGGAGGAGGACAATAGTGATATGGTTGTCGGCTGCCTTGAGATTTTTTTTAGGATTGATCATTTTGGGATTGATTTTGGTCATATGGAGGAGGGCGATAGTGATATGGCTTTCGATCACCTTGAGGTTTGTTTTGAGATTGGTCTTGATTCTGATCATTTTGGGATTGATCAAAATGCTGATCATTTCAAGAGTGATCAAGACGCTGGTTATTTTGAGATTGCTCATGAGTTTGGCTATATTTGACTAGTTGGAAATCAAATGGATCTCCCATCTTGTAGGATTAGGAAGTGAATGAAGACTTAGTAAAACAATATGAACAATGTCGAAAGGGCGCGACTAAGGTAACCTTTGGCACTTTAATAGGATCAAGAGGGTTGATAGGTTCAAATGAGTCGATATCGTCAGCAGGGTCGATAGGTTCAATAATAGGACTAGTCCGAGGAAGTGGCCTTCCAAGGTTATGAAACAACAAGTTGTTTTGGAAGAATGAGTTGTCCTGTTCTTGAAATGATAAGTCAAGTTGCACTTGAAACAATGAATTATAACACTCCTGGAACACTAGAGGTGATGATTGCGATGGGCTATCTTTCAAAGTACTCAATGAAGAGGAGCTTGTGGATCCCTCATAGCACGCAAATTGTATAATGGGTTCCAAACAACCTATTTCTTGATTACAAGGTTTACCCCTACCTTGTCCAGTACCACGAATGGGGAAAGTATTGCCACTTCTAGTCATAACAGTCACAAATGAAGATTTAAGTATCAAGAGAGGACTTGGGATTAAGCTAAAACTTTGTCTCTAAGAATAGCGAAAAGGAGATAAAGGCTAGAACAACCAAGATGTGAGATGCACCTAGCACAAATCATCAAGAGAATGGCTAGAATAGCCGAGATGTGACTATCGCATTGCAAGGTAAAAAAGCACAAAAAATGAGACAAATAATAGGGAGAAAATATGAGTTTAAGTGGTAATCATTTAGTTTGTAGCTCGAGAGACTCAGTTTTAGATAGTGGACAATAGGAAAATAGGCAAATAGACCTCAGACAAAAATTAGATTAGGCAAAAAGTTCACTAATCAACAAGAAATAACTCCCTATTTTGAAAACCAGGGTACAGGTTCACATGAGAAAGTGTTGGGCCGCATGAGAAAATGTCAAACTTCATGCAAGAGAATGAAGTTTCATGTGAGAAAGTGCTCTAGAAAGTGAAATTTCACAGGGGAAAGAACCAAAGTTTGACAGTTTGACATAATTTTTGAGGTAAAAAGTTAAGTTTCAAGACACAGCTTGAACTATTCTCTGACGGAATTTCCAATTTTTAGATAGTTTGAATCAACAATCTCAGTTTGAATGTTGCAAGTAATCATTTACAATCATGAAGTTTTAGATCAAGCAATAGTGACGCAAGAAGTAGTCGTAAACAGTTCTACCAAGGACAAAGAAACTTGGCAGAATAATGGGAGTCTTTGTTTAATCATGTTGGACAATTTAAGACTTGAAACAATCACTTAGTTATCCCTACAAAAAATATGGTAGAGAAGACAAAATTCATGCCTCACAGTTTACGTGCATGCGTTCACCTCACACAACCATGTCACCCCCTAGAGGGCACCCATTTTTTTTGGTGTTTCCAAGGACTCAATAGTATATGTTCAAAGGTTACCCTTGAAGTAGGGGCCAGTGTCATATACCACCTTCAAACATCCAGGTGCATGCCTATGGTGAGAATCTACGGGAGAGATTCTTCCCCCTCCCTACGCAAAGATTATGTCTCCTTCCAAAGGTGATCCGGGTAGGAAACTAACTAAGAAATTTTTTAGTGGGCTTCCATTCACACTAACCTTCAGTGCCCCCAATACAGGGCTAGGGCCTCACATCCACACTAACACCCAAAAGTCATACACCCCTGCAAGCAGGGCAAGGAGCGGCGTCACTTAGTACAACAAATGGAGCTTTCTCAAGATGATAGTCAAAATCAAGAGAAAGAAGCTAACACGGCTTTGGAGTCTTTAGACTCAACAAAGCATTATTTATTATAGTGAGATGGAATCACTGGCAATAGGTGTGTACTCACTTGGGTTGTTCCCGGAGGTTCAACTTTCGGCAGGCCCTCTAAAGGTGACACAACTTGGCTTGAATTCGAGGGTCAAATTTTTTGATTCTCTCAAAGAGAGAAGAGAATACTTCTCTACCTCTTCACCTTACCCAAACATGCAAGACATATTCATCACTGAGTTAGTTCCTCCTCAACCAATCCACAAGATTTTGGGTTTCTGGTTCTCTCAAAGAGAGAAGAGCATAATCACCTAACAAGTAGACATGCCAAAGATCCACTACCTTTCCTTTCTTCCCCAGGTATCTATCATGCTAGCAAGATCTTGGTCTTGGGTTCATTTATGGGCATCACTTTCATGTAATGAAGATCCTATTACGCTAGCTCACTATAAAGACCCTTAATAAAAACAAGGCCCTAGTTATACTATGTGATGAAAGAAATAAACAAGCAAAGTGTTTTTAAATGTCTTTGACAATCGTCCTGCAAGAAAACTGTTAGCAAGTTTTTTCTTCATCACACACCCTGTAGACCACTATTATTCTATCAGAAAAATAGAGATATAAAATCATAGCAAACAGTAAATATTAGAAATCTGCAACAGAAGACACAGAAACTGAAAATCTTAAAAACTGATGCCCAAAACTCGCATAAGGGAGTACACCTCTGTGCATGAGAAAGTATAGTGTTGCATGTGAGAAAGTGCAACTGGTAGCAAATCTTCATGCGAGGAAGTACCCAGAAAGTAAATCTTCACGCGGCATGGTCAGAAAGTTTGCGCGAGATTTCGTACACAGTGATGTACATACGTACGACAGAGTTTGAAATTATTGTCAAAAAAAATTTAAGCGTGAGGCCACAAGTCAATTTTCTACTCCACAGGGGGTGCCAAAATGTTTACAGCTAAACGTGGACCTCTAATCTAGCCATAGACACAACATAGTCATTGCTCACAAAGTGAATTACAAAAATGAGTATGAATTACCCACTTCACAAATTTGTGGTGAATCAACCTATTGCCTCCTAATTAGTTGGGGTGTTTGAATTACTCTTAGATTGGAGAGCCAAAAACCATAGACCAAGCTAAGATGGAGGATTTAAAATGCTTGAAAATGATTGAAAATTGCAATTAATCTATATGAGAGATGCAAATTGTAATCTAAGAATGAAAGTGCAGATTTAATCTAAAGAACTTGAAGGAATGTGAGAATTAAACTACTAACAAATAAGCAAACTATATTAAGATGAGAATATAATTATATCACTAACATGAAATTATACTAATTATGCAATGAAAATCTTAAAAGCATGAGAGAATTGAGACACAAATTGACTATAGTTTTGATACTCTAAAAATTGTCTCCTCAAAATGAAGAAAAGGAGCTCATAATATAGAAAAGTCAGGAGAGAGGATGAAGAGTTTCTTGAAAAGAAACGACTGACTCTTCATCTCCATGGAGGAAGGTGAGACAAATATGAAAGAATTATTTAATTAAATGAATGAATATTACCACATGGATGGCTTTTCGAGTAATTTTGAATTAATAAATCCAAATAAAGATGTCCATTCAAATAACCAAATATTATTTAATTCCATGATGTGTATTAGCTAAAGGGGGTGGAATTTATTTAATTTAAAAGCACTAGGACTTTTAGAATTAAATTAATTAATCATAGGGATTATTTAGCCAATAAAGTTGAAATTTTAGGAATTAAATATAGTGTATGATTAATGCAAATTTAGGATTTTTTTGCATTTGACACCAAGTCAAATAAAGTCAATTAGGAGACAGAATTGCCTAGTACAATAGGACTTTAATGATGCAGAAATTTGAAGAAATGCACCAAAATTGATTAGAATTGTAAGGTGCCAATTTTGGGGTATTACAACATCATCTATAATTTAATAAAATTAGTTTAGTTAGTTTTGAAAAAACATAATAATCATTAAAAATAATTGCCATATGTAACTTGTATTCACCTTTAACCATTTGGTTTAAATCAATGGAGAAAGGTAATTGACATTGTCGAGTACTTTCTTGATCATTCAGACCTACAAAATGAAAGATGCTTATCATATATATATCTATGTGTGTATGTGTGTGTGTGTGTGTGTGTGTGTGTGTAAGACTAAATACTTTTGAATAAATGTACTTACCTTTCTGCATGATAACATCTCTTTCGTGTTGTATTATTATGCCCGATCGATTAATGACCTTCTTTTTCTTTTGCTTTCTACATCCTATAGAGGGGAATTGAAAATTTTCATGTTCCTTAGCTCTTTCATTTGTGTTTTGAGATATGTCATTACTCTTTTGATGAGTAAAATGATGTTTACACATTTTACTTGGACTAAACCATGGTGATATTCATCTAATAGGCATGTTGTCTGAGCTAGGGATTGATTTGAATTTGGAAGATGAAGAAAAAGTTGCATGGATGTCTTTTTTAAATCTCCCAACACACTGACTAAACATTATTTTTTCATCTTCTCTAGTAGGTAAATTTTGAAGCAATGAAGTGATGGAATATGGATGAAGTGACTGAGAGGGGGGGGGGGGGTGAATCAGTCAACCATAAAACACTTCACAATTTCGCACACACCTTTCCTGTCTTTCTTCTATATATCTTCTGCTATATTTCTTGTTTATTTTTCACATTTGACCTTTTATTTATATGATTTTAGATTTGTCAAATCGACATTACTTAGTATAACAGTCGGCTGAATTAAGCAAACTTTATTTGCAAAGATCCTTCAAGGGCCGACAGTGCTCGGTGACCATAACTTTCTACAATCTTTCGGAGACCGAGGGAACTCGGTAAACACTGATAATCCTTTTTCTTCGATAACCGACTGAACTCGGTAAGTGATAACTTTTCTTTGACAACCGATTGAACTCAGTAAACACTGAATTTTCTTTGATAACTGACTGAACTTGGTAATGCTAACTTTCTTTGATAACCGAGTGAACTCGGTACATGCTGATTTTTCTTTGATAACCGAGTGAACTCGGTGAATACTAATTTTAATGCCAGGCAGACCGACTGAGCTCGGTAGGTACTAAATGATGCAGACTATGACATTGTGTGACATCAAAGACAATACATAATTTGAGTAGCAATTTTCTTCAGACAATTGTTTCCAACATGAAGTTATGTAGTCAACTGAATTTTGAAAGTTATCGTTGGAAGTATCATATGATTCCCAACCACCTGTAATAGAAATAACAATGATTCAGTTAAAAAATATTTAAAATGTTCTAATGCTTCATTATGAAATTATGGTTTTGAAAGTTACCAGTACTTTGAGCTTCACCAATGACAACCCCAAGCACATCTTGATCTTCTAAAGGTATGCAACCATCTATAATTGAAATAATAATTACTTAATTTTTAGAACCATAAAATTATTTAACACTTAATTTTAATAATATTAACATTACCAATGGTATCATTTTCATGACAAGAACTCCCTCTGACTTCATCATTTTTATCAACCAATGGAGTAACATCATCTGTAATTTAATAAAATTAATTTAGTTAGTTTTGAAAAAAAATGTAATAATCATTAAAAATAGTTACTAAACTTAAATCACAAATGAAACTTACAACCAATTTGATCTTTTTGGTTTATTTTGTTTCTCTTTAGAAGATCTAAAATCTTCAACACATGTTTGCGCGTGTTTCCTCTTTTTGCCCACTGAAAATCACAAACATGTAAATTTGATCCAAATTTCCTAATGAGGTGCCATTTTGTTGGATCAGTTGGCCTCTTATCTTATATGTATCAGGAAGAAGATCATGGGGATAACAATCTGTATCAACTATTTCTTTTGATCTCTCTAAAGCAGTTATGTAATATCTCTCCTTTTTGAAGTTAGTCAAGAATCTAGACAACCGTAGATATCTTTTATTTTTATAGTATGGCTCTACCCTATGGACAAGCGTATGAATTAGCCAATCTATTCTCCTTGTGCATTTCTTAGAACAGTCACTTAAATAGTGATTCTTAATGCACGAAAATGGTATGACTCTATAGCTACATTAGTTTCTTGGTTTACATGAGAGAAACTTAAAAAAAATTTTGCCCACATCTCTATACAAAAAATATATGATGTCTGAGCTTACACTATAAAAAATTTAAAAGATGTAAATGCATATAAACCATAATGGATATTTTGATGAACTTACCAATGCCTCTCTCATTATGACACCAATTTTTTTGAAAAATACTCAATAAATTTCTTCTCTTCTTTAAAATCCTCTATCAATTTTTTTATCAAATGAGTAATGATGTCTATGTTGTTAATCATTGCATACATTATTTCACCCAATCTATCAAACATTTTTGTTCCAAAATCCCTATTACTCACAAACTTGGATTATAAAAATTATATTAGGCTATGATGTTTAAGCATGTGAATTTTCTTATACTTTAATTGAATTTTAACTTACATGTACACATTCTTTAGCCATGCTCTATGTACATGCCAAATACATAAGAGTACTCAACAATCAAAGGTTGATCTACAAGTTACATTATAAAAGCCGGTAAATAACAATTGCATTCTAACAAAATTTATTGTTAAATGAGAAATCAATTCTTGTTGGAAATTAGGAAACATATATTTTTATAAATGAAATATTAAATAATTACACTCTTATAAATATAAAGTAAGGTTGATAAAACCTGATTGCTTCAATCTCAGCACTAGCATCATCTGTAATGAATGCATTCACATGTCAATATTCTTTATATTCTTTCCCTCTTTTTTAAACCTCTATTAGCCATTCATTTATATCCTTAATTTTATTTCTTGAGGATATGGCCCATGCAACAGACACACCAGCTTCTTGTTCATCAAATACAAGCAAGGTATATAACTCATACTACACATGAATAAATCAATGATACATTATTATTTTTGAATAAATTAGACTAAAATTTGAATTAAGATCCATAAATAAAATTAACATTGTTCTACTTACACCATATTTATTTGTTGAGAATGTAGAATCCATTGAAATGATTGAGTCAGTGAATGTTTCACCATCAACTCTTGCATCCATGGTTTCTGGATGCCTATGATGAATGGAATATTTTCCATATTGCTTGGTGTTTTATAGTAGAAGAAGTTATCTTTCTCCTCCACATGCCACAAACATACACTTTTTGCATCATCTTCATTTTTTTGTGAACATAGGGAACGTACTCTTTTCCATGCATTCAACACATCCTTTCTCAATTAACATGTGTCCCTCTTATTCATCAACTTTTTCAAACCACAATCTAGGTAATGCTACTCACATATTGTGTCTATCCCCACACCCATCAATAATAAGGATTATATATATGATTTACACTCATTTGACAACCTTGGTGCAAAACTACTCCTTGGATAACCATAAGGGTCATCCTTTCCATGACAAAATTCACCACTAGCATCTTGATGGATATGCTCATTATATGTAATAATACCATACATAACCCTAACATGAAAGTGTGATTGACAACCCCTTTTATGAATAAACCTCTATATCCTTTTCTTTTTTACATTGTTATTTTCATGTGCATTTATATCATCTCGAGGCCCAAAAGCACAATGGTAACTGTTTATACATGCACAAAATATATATTAATCGATATAATAAATAAATAAATAAAAGGTGACATGCTTAATTAATTTATTAAATCTAAACAAACCTTGAATACATCTTTGTGGTGTGGTGAGAAGGTTCTGTCAAATTACTCCATGTGTTTTTTGCGTATAAAAGTTATTTCGGTTCCATCTATAAACCTTCTCCTCTCACAAAGTGAGGGAGTCTGTCAAGAGGTATAGCAGAAAACAAGTCTATCTGTCAAGTATTTTCATCTCCAATAGATGTCCATTCAAGTTCATAACTTGAGAAAATATTTCCTTGATTGGGTATGTCTTGCATGTCTAGATTGATAAGAGATTCCCATTTATTCTTTCTACCCATCCTGAATAATATCAATGTCGTTAGAGGGCCTCTAAATTTTTTTAATCCAGGGAGCACGAAGATCCCAAAAATGCATCGTTTCCCCTCCAAAAATAATTTCTCCAGTAGGAGAACGCATAAGATATTTACCTAAACCAGTGGGCCCTTGGGCAGACCCTACACTAGCTCCAAGATGCTGGTCTCTAACTAGAAAAGTAAATGCTTGTGCTTGAGAGGCTTCTGGGCCAGTAGGTCCATAGAATTCACTGGCATAAGCTGTATTGTTAAACCAAACAAAACAACAAGCAATGAAACCAAAGACATAGGAAATTTTTTATGGTGATGCCATTATATTTATTTATATATAAATATCCTCAACAAAATATTTACTAATATCAAAATCATACATACTTAAAAAGAACTAAATGTTCAATTCTTCATAGAATTTTGAACTTTTTGAAGCTAATATGATCAATAAAATAGAATGACATATGCTAAGATGGTATCCTAAACATAGGAGATAAATGTTTATGAAAAAATGACAAGACAAAGGGATACTATATGGTGGTGTAAATCTAGGAAATAAATGTTTATAAAGGTGTCAACCTAGCTTGTAGATAGAAGAATATTTTTTATTAATAAAATAGAATGCATATCCCATAGGTGAAATTTTTGTTTGATATTATTGCAAGTGGATCTGTAACATATTTTATCCCATTTTTGTTGAATTTTTTGGTCTAATATTTGTCCATTAAAAATAAAAGATGGCGTTTGATTAAATGTGTTGATATCATATGATTCTTTTGTGGGCTATGATGGTGGTAAGATACAAAGTACTATTATGGATGCCAATGGTGGGGTTGAACCTAATATATTGTTAGAATCAATGTGGTGTTATTACTCTATGTATGCAATGAGGGATGTTTGGACATGAAAATACTATGATATGAATAGAGACATAATGGCGCAAGCTTGGGATAAAGTGTATATATAATAATGGATGTGTATGTGGATGTTATGATGGTGTAAGTAATTATCCAACCTAAAAAATAGATGTCTAGATGAAGATATTATATCACAGTGAATACTATGATGGTATCCTAAACATAAGAGATAAATGTTTATAAAGAAATAGCAAAACAAAAGGATGACGACAATATGGATGATGATCAAACCTAGAATAACAATGTTATGAAGATTTGATCAAGCTAGGTATGAATCTAGAGGAAATGTAAACCTTTCTTGAGTTAAGTAAAAGCTAAGAGTTATTGTATAATAAATGTATATGAAGATGTTATGATGGTGTAAGTGAATCTATAACCAAGGACATGGATGTGTTTGAAGATGTTATGTGACTCCTAGTATGGGCCCACTAAATGTTTAATTCTTGATTAAATTTTAAACTTTTTAAACTTAACACCTTTGTCAAGTATACTAAAAAAATTAACTAAATGATTGAATTCTTAATAAAATTTCAGTTCAAAAAATACATATAAAAATGAGAATCAGTACGCAAAAGCTAGTGTAATTTAATGTTTCAATAATAAAATACTCAAAGAACAAACACATTGTTCTAGTTGATTGAAATAGATGATCTAAATGATATTTAGATAAAATAATTAATATTTAAATATTAAATTATTATGTTGTTAATATTATTAAACTATCTATATTTAACTTAATGCAATTTAAAAATTGAAGAAGAAACCTACTTACCTAATTTTTGGAGTCCAATATGAAGAAATGCCTTTGCTTGACCATGTTTGACTTGGAACTGACTTTCAAATGCCTAGACATATTTAAAAATATAAATTATAAGTGATATAATTTATTTTAACAATTTATTGTACACAAATTTTTAAACATTCGATACACATGAAAGCTACGCTTGATTAAGTCTTAGTTCTACACAAACTAGAAATATAAACCTGTGAGACAAAAATATAATAGTGATCATTAGTAATATATACCATGTACTTAATGGATAGAATTGTCTTAATATATATCACATAAATATAATTAATTATTTTTTGAATAGTAAAAACTATTTTTTTAATAATAAAGATTAATTTAATATTAATTTTGAAATATAAACATGACATTATAAAATAAGAGTGAAATTTATTTCAAATATATATAGCGATGATAAAATTGTTCAAAACTCTTGTATTTGAAATTGAGCCTTGTGTCTGTAGGTTATTCATATGCACTAGGACAAGTTTGATTGAATTTGAATGAATGTTCTCTTGAATGCAATGAATTTTCTCTAATACTTATGTAATAGAGGTGATTGCATGCATAATTTAAAATGAATCATTCATGCTTCTACACATGTAGGGTAGGTGTGGAGAAATTTTCATCTTGATTAGAACTATTTTGGTGATCAACCCTATTAATTAATGAGGGGTTAGATGGAAATAACTATCCTTAGTGGTTCGAATAATAATTTTGGGCTAACATAGCACTTAGACTAGTAAAGTGGTATGAATCCCCTACTACCTACACGAAGAATAATGATTAGTTTTGGTCATGAGGTGTGGGTTAAAGTAGGAAGCACTAAAAAATAATCCTAGAAGAGCTTAAACACTTGAATTTCATCTTGTTAACATCCTCATAATATCAAGATGGAATACAAGGAGGATTATTATCAAGATGGATTATGAGGAGGATTGTAATTGCTAGGTTATTCATATGCACTAGGATAAGTTTGGTTGAATTTCAATGATTGCTTTGTTGAATGTAATAAATATTCTCCAATACTTATGTAATATAGGTGATTGAGTGCATAACTTAAATTAATAGTGTCATGATGCGAGAATTTAATTGAATGCAATGATTTTTATACATTAACATAACAAAATAGTTGTAAGAAAATATGCAAAGTCAACTCTAAACAAAAGTGTAAAATGGGCTCAGTTAGTTAGATGTTTGGTTTTAATTTTTTTTATATTAATTGCATCATGATCATGATTGCAATGAAAAATTTATACTTATAAACATAAAGAGAGTTAGATAACCAAGTTGTATTTTTGTCTAATGGGATTTCATTATGGACAAGGATTGGTTAATCATCAAAATAAGACAAATAAGTCAATCAAACTAGAATTTTGTGTCTACTTATAAATTGGCTTTTATGTAACTATTTCTATAACTATATAAATTCATTAAAATATTGACCCAAATTAAATGATAAACTACATTAAAGATGTCATTTTCACTATCACAATATTAGAAATTTCTTGAATATTGATTTAATTTCATTAAAACCTTTTGTATAATCCAATCTATTAATCCTTTTTAATTATTCAATTAAAAAAAATTAATTGTACAAATTCAACATTTTATTTTTGTATAATTTAATGTATAGTAATATACAATATAATAGGGGTGACCCATTTAGAGAAATCAAAGCACTTTCATTGGTGAGGCTCCCAAAATGAGTTCATTTAAAGGAAAACTAGCTATAATAAAAATAACTTATATTATACAAAATATTGTATATAATAATAAATAAAAATATATATTTTATAATTTAAATCTTGATAAATAATTGAAGAATAAACTTATACGAATTAAAATATATAATATTATTATATTGCATTCTTCAAATATTTAAATATTGCATTTGATGTTATATATTTTTAATTTAAATTAGTTAACAAGATTTTATCGTAAAATTAATAGTATATACAGAATTGTACATTATATTTGTTATTTTTATATTTGTATTTAATATTATATAATAATAAATATCATATAAATATAGCATATAATTTAATAACATTAATATAAATTAAATATATATGATAATAAAATATATTTTATATAAGAAAGCACATCTTAAAAATGCCAAATCAATTGGTATGTGATAAATAAAATAAATGATGAATCGTATTTCAGATTATTTTTTCAGTTGTTTAGATGAGGCAAATTATTGTATACAAAACAAACAATCTAAAGTGGAAGCTTGCAGAAAAAAATATTTCATTAGTTAAGAAATAGAAGAGCCTATTTTTGGAAGAAATGCAAACAAAAATTTAAAAAAATATGAAAATCTGAAAGAGGAAAGAGGAAAATGCATTGGCATTCATACCTGGGATTATGTTTTTCTTCCGCTGTGAATCTGGCCAAAATAGCGAAGACCTACAGATTGCATTGATGATGTGAAAATTTTATTATTTGTCAAGAATAATAGCAAAAAAAAATTGGTAAGATGAAATTAAAAATAAACAAGTAAATGAGAAAAGATCAATAACAAGTCACCTGCGATTTTTATCCAGCTTCCTGTTTGTGGCCTGGAAATTGTGAAGAAGACATGCATTTCTTTCACAAGATTGCACAAGATAGAGAACTAATCCTCAAAAAAATGTAGGAGATCTTACCCTTGGACAACTAGATTGTGGGATTGATTTTTTTTTGTTGTTGAATGAAGTCAATTTGGATGATTTGTTATAGAGTGACCTGAACTGCCTATAAAATAGTAGGGCTACAAAAATGAGTGGTCTTTCTAGCAAGTCATTTCATTGCCCCCTCCCACTCTCTCTGCCTTGATCCTATGAACAAACTAGAATTTCGGTAGCAGCTTCAAAAAATACCCTAAATAAAAAATAGGCTCTAGATAGCTTAGGATTAATGCCACTTGCTAGAGTAAGGGAAGCGAGCTGATTAATTAAGTAACTTGTGCTAAGTAAATGGGCTATGGTCCTATAACTGGAAGGGATATGGGCTTTTGAACCATTGCTTTACAACACTGCTTCAACAGGGGAAACAACTGAAACATTCACTAACAGGTATTGGCGGCGGATAAATTTTGGCCAGAATGCTAGGTCTACTAAATCAATGGGCGAAGCTACTAATGCCTTTGTCGCCTTTGTTACTAATTCAACTGGCTTATTCATAAAAACCATGGATCATATCGTGCTATTCAAACCCACCATTGAATCAGATTGCATGGTAAGTGTGGCATTAAAAAGAAATAGGTGAGAAGGTTGGCAACGTCTTTATGGCATTTAATAGCTTGTGTAAGAGGACATAGATTTTTGGAGAATACATTCAGCGATCTGTATTGATGGATTGATTGGATTTGATCTGTACGGCATAAAAAATTGATTGGACTGCCCAAAGGTATGGGCATGTATGATAGGGGCATGCCATCCAAAAGGGAGGGCATTGACAGGTGAAAATATTTGACTATTTAGTCGTTGCCTACCAAGACCGCCCTTAGGAAGAGGATCATAATACATACCATAATGAATTCCACAATAGGACTATCAAGCAATAAAAAAAGGAGAAGGGACCTCCACTCTTTGACAATAATTTAATAAAAAAAAATTAAAGTAGGTACCACAATGGCCATGTAAGCCTTAACACTAGAGACTCAAGAGGAAACATCAAAACCTTAGAAAAATCAACCGTCAACTATTTCATGAGGGTATTTTGATACCACAAAGTAGAGCTAATATTCTTGATATAAATGAGATGATCCAAAGCAACGTGTCAAAAAGTGAAGAAATGCACTTCCAATGAAAAGGAAGACCTTCATACTTAATTATGTGAATAATCATTAGAATAAACTCTCAACCATAAAATGAGCAAAGATAGTATGACCAACATTCATTGTAACTAAATCTACCTTCAAAAGAACATAATATTATTTTTAATAGCTTCAAAATATGAGTCTTTAAGAAATAAAAAAGAGGTTGAGTAATTGAACACAAACTAGCATGATATGAAGAGGTGTAGTAAGAGGATTAAAAGAAGTAAACCATACCTTAATTGATAGAGAGTGCTCACCTCACAACTACAACTTTTTATTTTAAATGAGCTCTCGATAAAGCTGAACTTTTTCTTGCATGAGGGGCACCCAAGATGTTACCACCCAAATATGCAAGTCAAGAAGGTGATTAAATTTACAAAATAAGACTTAATTGAATTTAAATGTTCTTAATGACCTCGAAACCACAATGAATAATAGCGGATGGAGCACAATCTCCACCTTGACAATAATTTACCTCATCCCTTCTCATGCCCAACTGAGGTTTAGGCTCCTCATACTCCTTGAATAAATCTCAACACATGTCTCTAAGACAACTCCAAGCCTCACCTAAGTATCCAAATAACCATGAGTACCTCTAATCAAACAATCCATACTAAGGTCCAATTACAAAACAACACTCGCATGAAGCTCCCAAGCAAATGAACAATGTACTCAACACTAAGAGAACTTCCCAAAAAAATAAACATAATGATCTAACCATATCCTCAAATGAAGATCATATGCTCCAATGAACATACCACACTCCCATGAGAACCTATCATGCCAAAACTCTAATACACAATCACGAGTCCACCATGGAAGTTGATAACAAAACATCCTCTAAACCAAGAAATAACTACAAATTTTTGAAAAAGGAAAATTTCAAAACCTCTCATGCAACCAACATCTAATCATTAGGCTTTTTCATGTGACCAAGGAGTGAAACCACAAACCCAACATAAGCATTCCATAACTATAGTCCAAAAACCTCCATGTAACTAGGATGTCAATATCCATCCAAAATGAATACCTCCTCATTGCTATTGTTTCCTCTCTGATAATATTGAAAAGAAAAAGTGCCAATGCCATATCTTTCTAGTCCTTGTGAGATATATCTATAGGTTTCTTCAACTTTTCTACCAACACCTTGTACGATCCTTGTTGCACTAACAAATCATGCATCTTGAGCTTCCACTGCTCAAATTTATTCCTTCCTATAAATTTCTCCACTTCAAAACCTTGCATTCGAAACCTTTTCCAATTGATGCTACAAAATCATCAACAAATCTTAACACAATTACTACAAAAATAATCATTTTCGCGCCACTTTTTACAGAAGAAGCATAAACCTACATGATAAAATATTATAGCACAAATTAGTTGCAAATAAATAATATAGAGAATAAAATAAAATAATATAATAACAATAATACACTAATTTATGTGGTAAACCCTTGACAAATCATCAAGGAAACATCCACAAGGAAAGGTGTCAGTACTCTTATTTCTCATGAAAAACAATTACAATCCTCATAGTTATTGCAATCATAATTTCTCTTGTAATTTTTAATTCACATACTCTTGTAATTTACGACTCACAATTTACAATTACCTCATTTTGGCTTCACGAGCAACATATATATACTAGAAAAAATTCTAATTACAACAAGAACTAACATAGAAAGAACCAACTTTATTCCTTTGAAGAAATTAGCAATTTCCTTTCGAATATAAGAGCTCTTTCTTTCTAAAAATGAGATAACATATTATAGCACATATTAGTTGCAATGAAATAATATAGAGAATAAAATAGAATAATAGAATAACAAGAAGACATTGATTTATGTGGTAAATCCATGAAAAAACATCAAGGAAACATCCAAAAGGCAAGGTATTGGTATTCTTATTGCTTAGGAAAACTATTTACATCCTCACAAGTGCTCCTATCATAATTATTCTTGCAATTTGCAATTCACATACTCTTACAATTTACAATAATTTACAATTACCCTATTTTTCATTCATAGGCAATATAGATATATACTAGAAAACCTTCTAATTTCAACCATGACCAACATAGAAAAAACCAATTTCATTTCTTTCTTCAACATAGAAAGAACCAACTTTATTCGTTTGAAGAAATTATCAATTTCCTTTCAAAGATAAAAGCTCTTTTATTTCTAAAAATGAGATAAGATATGCTTTCTTTTTTCCTTGTTTCTTTTTTTAATTGTTTTATAGGTATATTTCTATATTGTTGTCACAATCCAACATATAACACATTTCCATCCAAATTCTTTTCTTTTAACTTGCATAAAGGAGTGGCATTATAGATTTCAGGCTTGTTCAAGCATTCTAAAGATGGAATTAATATTTTGATTCAGCCTAAAGTGTTGATTGAACACTGTGGTTTAGGTATGTACCATCCTAAAAAGTTAGCACCCATGATTGGATGCTTTATTAGGACTTATTAGATCCCATTTTTGTGATTTTGAGGTGTAAATGGACATTGTTCTTGATCTTGGCAACCTATTCTTCTTTATCCCACATTTTTCCACCTATCCTGACATCCCATTCAAATTCTATCCCATTCTCTATGGGACATGTTGCTAGTGGCATCATGTCCTTGAGAATTGGGGCCCAAATTTTATTTGGGGCCTAATATCGGGGTATTAGCAGGAGATTTGGTTTTGTGGTCAAAATGGATCATTTTTTAATCTTTAAATGATGAATTGAGTATAAAAACACCTTCTCTCTCTTTATTTTTCATATCATAACCATACTCATGCATTTGCAATCTAGTTTTCAAGCAATCAAGAGTAACTGAGCAATTGGATTCAAGATTTGAAGGAAAGCATCCAAGATCAAGTTTCTCTAAGTCTTGGATTCTTCAAGATCATCCAAGTCAAAGGCACTCTTCTCCAATTGAATAAAGTTTCTACCCCATGATGGCCAAGTAGAGGAATTCTCAATCAAGCAAGAATATCCTCCCATTCACATTTTATCTCCTTCATTGCAAGTGATTTTCAAACATATCTACATTCAAGATATAGGAGTGGCATTCATAAATCTATGCATTTGTGAGGGCATCCTTGATTCTACATTACATTCCAAGGTAAAATATTTGGGTTTCAAGGAGATTCAAGCATCTTCGTGGCATGAGAGGTTTCTACATTTGTCCATGAGGGTTTATGAAAGGTGAATCAATCATTTACCTTTTTACATACTTTCCTTTATGAAATTTCATTTCATTTTTAAGGTTGATTCATAAAAAAGAGTTTGAACAAGACAAACCCCTTTAGAAAACTTTTTCCCCATTTTTATATGTAGGAACAAGTTACAGAGCCATTAGACAAGATTAAGAAAGACTAGGAACTTTTAGATAATACTTGGAAAATTCAGTCAAAAACATTAGGTACAAGTCTCCATTATTTTCATGTCCTAGGTACATGTAACCATTACCATCATGTCCCCTACATTCTAATCCCAGATTTTAGCCACAAGTTAGATCTTCATTTTGGTTTTTGTTTCTATACATTTCAACTTTGTTTGTCTATATCAATCCATTATTTACAAATTTTTAGAAACTTTCCTAATTAATCATTTGCATTACTCTATTTCACCATTTATATTTTCATGATTACATAGTTTAGAGAAGGATCACTATCCCACTTAGTGTTTGAGTCTCCTCTTGAACATAGTGGGGAATCTTTCTTCTGAAATGTGCAATTCATGAAAAGGAGAAGTGATTTATCTAATTACATCATTACTTCATTCCTTTTCCACATGTACATTCTTTTGGTAAACCCAAATCTTCTTACATAATTCTAATTCTGGTAGTTATATCCTCTTTGCATAATTTATATCTACATTGCATGCTTTACATTAGATCTTTCTATACTTGATGGTTAGATGTGCTTTACATTAAGTTTTCTATTTTTTTTAGTTGAATTACATATCTCTTTCAAACTCTATATTTTCATTTGATATATCTTTATTTCATTATCTTGTGCAGGAGTGTTATTACCTTGAGTCCTACTTATAGAATTTTGGCTAGAAGAAGCCATATACTTATGGGTTCTTTTGGTCTCGGGTCCTCTATTTTTCCTAGGAATCATGATAAGACCAACATACTTACCAATTAAATTAATCCTATTATTGAGAAAAATTATTCCCACTCTTCTCATGATGAATATGAGACCTTAATTGTCCCTCCTATGAAAGTTCATGAACTTTCCCATGAATTTGAAAAATTTGAGCAATGGTTAGGGAAAAATAAATAAAAATCCTAAGGTCATATCTATTGTAGAGGGTTTGAGGAACATAATTCATAATGATGAACATGGTGTTAATATCTTGTTTAGTATCTCTCATCTCATTGATAAAAATGTTAAGCATATTAGACATTGTATCCAAGAGATAGGTTTCATTCCACCTAATACTAGTATTTACAACTCCATGCCTATTTATACCTCTATTCCTAGTGTGTTCACTTATGCTCCACCCATTATAATCACTTCCATTCAAAACCTCAATCCTACACATGTTAGCATTCCTAATACCATATTTCCCACTATTACTTCAAGTGTTCCATGTGTTTCTTTACCTTCATCAATGCCCACTTACAATAGTATTCCTTTTTCATATTCAATCATTCCTCCCATTTCTCATAATGGACCAAACATTTCACACATGTCTCCTACCACTCTTTCTACTGATTCTATTATTAGTAGCTTGACTCAAACAATGTCTTCCTTGCAACAAAAAGTTGCTTCCATGACCCAATCCAAATTCAACATTCCTACTTGTGAAATTTTTGGTCCTTTATCCCTATATATAATTCATGGTGTTATTCCTAAATACACAAAGATTCCTCACCTAGAGACTTATTATAGTAAAGGTGATCTTTTGACCCATGCCAAAACCTTTCAAACATTGTGTAGTGATTTCTCTCATGGTCATAGGTTCATGGATAAATTTTTTACTAGAACATTTTGAGATAAATCCATGCAATGGTATTGTTCTTTTCCTCATTATTCTATTGATTCCTTTCAAAAGTTCGCTAATGCTTCCATCCAACAATTTTAAAATAATACTGGTTCTAATATTTCTTTGACCAATTTAATTCATTGTAAACAAAAAAATTAAAGAAAAAGTGTTTAATTTCATTGGTAGATTTAATAATTTTCATGCTTGGATTTCTTATCACGTGCCTAATATTGATGTACAATGTATTTTTATTTCTAATTTACAAAAAGACATTAGAGATAAGATTTTTCTTTTTGAATTTTCTTCTTTTACTCAATTTCGTGCAGTGCTTCATAATTATCATCTTCAAGTGAGTCGGTTTGAGAGTACCACTCCAATGGATCTGGTTGATAAGAGTGATGTTGCATCCTAATCCTATAAAAAATTTTAGAAACCAAATAAATTCATCAAAATCAATAATTCATCCAAAAATTTTGATGAGCAAGTGGTAGCAACATCCAAAGGTATGGCTCCTTTGACATCTATTTTTAGACCTTCTCATGATTTTACCTAGCTTTCTAAATCTTTGAATAATGTGATGTTGATGTTGATTAATGGTGAAATGTTAACTATTCCTCATGTTAAACCAATTGAAACAACCAAACCTTTTCCCAAATCCTTTGATCACAAATATTTTTTTTCCAATACCATTGTTAACTTGATCATGATACTGAAAAGTGTTTCCATTTGAAATCTATTATTCAAGACCTCATTGGTTTTAATAATATATCTATTCAGGATCAACAAAACAAATTCATAGCACCTCCTAGACAAATAATTTAATATCTATACCAATCCTTTTCCATCTCATTCAACCAATGTTGTTGAGTATACCCAATCTTTTACTTCTTCCTCCACCCATGTTGTCTATGTTGATAAGTTTATTGAGGCAAACTATATTGTCAATAATCTAAACCTAAACCTAAAATTGACCTTGAGATTTATATTACCTTTGATCCTAGTGAGACAATTAAAGCACCCAATGGTTCTCTTTACATTGTTGCAAAGGTTAATGCTCTCTATTCTCATGCTTTCATGATTGAACCTACTTTCATGGTGAATGTGATAACTAAAATACATCTTTACAATAGACAATTACAATGTGATTTCTATGATAAATCTGATGTGATGATCCAACTTGTAATGGTTTTACCTTTCCTACCCATGGTTCCATTATATTTCCCATAAAATTTGGTGGTAAAACTTTAGATGTCATCTTTGTTGTCATTCCAAATTTTGATCAATTCCACATTAAAATTGGTCTTTCTTGGCTTACTTCAACCATGACATTTTTAGCCTCTCCTATCCATAAGTTTTTGAATTTTACCATAAAGGATAAATCATTACTGTTAATCATAGTCTATATCAGCCTTAAGTACCTTGAGAGTATATTGACCTTGATTTATTTTGGTCTTATATGCCTTAGCCAACTCAATCCCACAAAGACAATCTCTTTTGATCATATCAAAAATACAAAATCCAAAATATTTGTGAACTTAGCAATTATAAGGATGTTCCATCTCTTTGTCCTAGATCTACTACACTTCCTACACCTTCAATGTATGCTTCAACTATGCCTCTTATATCTTATAAACACTCAATGGATAGTATCTCTCAACCTAGTGAGGTTACTATAGTTCTTCCTCCTAAAGAAGAAAATGGTTTGATGTTGATTGATCCTAAACCAAAACAAATCTTTAGCAAAACCAAGTGTAACTACTATGCTCATGATTTTTTATGTCAATGTCACCCAAAGGCTATAAACATGCTTTCTAGAAACTCACTTCTCCTAAAACACCTATCGATGATTTGATTCCCTTTGACAAGCCTATGGTTGACCCTAAGGAGGGATTTAATTTGAAAAAAGATGAAATTGAACAAACATGATAATTCTATTCATATCTTGGATTCTATTATAATTAAATTGGATGAAGAAGATACTCTTGATTATGATGATTTTGATGTTCCTAATGCAACTAATGATGATATTCATGCTAGTGATTTTGATGATTTGTATGAGATTATTGATGTTTTTTATTAAGGTAAAATCAGGTTTTACATGGACCCGAAACCAAAGTTTAATACAACAAAAGATAGAGCATTAAAGAAAAAAAAATGAAACAGCTGCTAGAAAACCACAACAGTGAACAACAATCAAACAGTTCAAAAGAAAAAGATAGAGAAAAAACCAACAGCAAAACATCTACCAGCCAAAACAAGCTAATTATCTTTTATCATTTCCTCAGCCTTCTTCTAGAGATCTTCCATCTTCTGGATTGCTTCTTGCAGTTCCTTCAGCTCAGTAGGTTTTTCAGGGACCTTTCTCTGAGTGTGTCCTCTAGTTCTCATCCTCGGTCCTGTATTTCCAACATCTTCTTCGATAGTGATAGTGGTTCTTTCCAGCATTTTCCTTTCCATATGGTTAAGCAACATTTTCAGGTTCATAACAGTCACCTTCAAACCCTCATTGTTGTGATTCATGACACCTCTTATCATGTTGTCATGGTTGTTGATTTTAGTCTCTAAAGCTTTCATCTTTTCTTTAACCTTCTTATTCATCTCAGCTATACCATCCTCTTTAGTATTTTTATTTTTAACCTTATGAAAAATCTTATTTTCCATTTTTCCCATCTTAGTATTCATGTTATTCATAGTTTTTTCCATATCCTGGATATGAATATCCATTTCCTGCATTTCCTTCTTACAGTCCCTATTCTCCTCCTGATTCTCCACATTGTTCTTCTCCTTATGCAGAGAGTCTTCCCTCTGAAGGGTTCCAGGTTCCTCTTTGTTATTAATTTTCTCTAGCCTGGCCATCACGTTCTTCCCTTCCTCCCCTCTTATGGAGGTCTCCTCACCAGTGTCACTAGCAGAAGGAAAAATACCAGCCTCCTTTCCATCATTCTCTTGGCCACCCATAAAACCCTTTGAAAAAACCTCTCTGGTTTTATCTTCCCCCTTCTTTGACATGGCATTATTCAATTTTTCCTCCACAAGATCAAACTGAGAAGAAATAACCTCCTCTAGAGAATGAGTGCCAACCTCCTCTTTCTCAGCATCCTCAATAATAATAGGGGTATCTATAGTTTTTTCATCTGAAGAGTAACCATGGGTTCCTTCCTCTTCCTCGTCCACTTCCTCCTTCTCTTCTCCTTCTTCATAGCTATTCTCCTCTTTGTCATCATTCCCCTCCTCCAGCCACTCATTCATTTCCTCTTCTTGATCTTTTCCATAGTCTTCCTCTTTGTCATTTTTTATCTCTTCATCTTCAGTCTCCTTCTCGCTTCCTTCCTCAAGAGAACCCTTTCCTCTCATTTGGTGTTTGTGCTCAAACTCCTTCTCTCTGGTATCTTTATCATCAGAAGCAGCAGGATGTTTTCCTTTTTTTATCTTTTTCTTCTTACTACTCTCAGGTTCCTTCTCCTCCTCAATTTTCACCTTTCTTTTCTCTGTGATTTTTTTAGGGATAGGGTCCAGAATGTTATCCCTAATGTGCTCAAATATAAGGAGAATCAATCCTTCATGCAACACAGGGTTAGAAGTGTAATACCCCTAAAGTGGCACCTATTTAATTTCATCAATTTTGGTGCATTATCTCGATTTTACATCACCAAAGTCCTAGTTCCCTAGGTAATTTTCTCTCTCCTACCTGACTTAATTTGACTTGATGTCAATTGCAAAGACCATAAATTTGCAATAATCAAATATTAATATTAATTCCTAAAGTCTTAGACTTAATTGGCTAAATTACCCCTATGATAAATTAATTTAATTGTAAAGTCCTATGTGCTTTCTAATTAAATTAAATCTACCCCCTTTAGCTAATTACACATCAAAAAAGAATTAATAAATATTTAGTTAATTGAATGGACACCTCTTTATTTGAATTTAATAATTCAAATTACTCAAAAGGTCACCTCCCACATGTGGCAAATTCCATTCTTTTAATTAAATAATTCATTGTCTTTTTGTCTCAATTAGGAATGAAGAGTCCACCGTTTCGAATCAAGAAACTCTTCATTCCTCTTCTGGCTTGTTCTATTTAATGAACCTCTTTTTCTCATTCAAGAGAGCAATTTTTGAGAGCATCTACACTATAGGCATTTTTTAGTCTCATATTTCATTGTTTTCAAAGCTTTTTATTGCATATTTAGTCTATTATCTCATCTTAGTGTAATTGCATTTCACATTTAAATTAAATTTGCTTACTTGTTCTTAGTCTAATATCATCTTTATTTCAAAATCAACTAAAAATCTGCATTTCATATTTATTTCAAAGTTTTCTAGATTAAATTGCACTTCATCTTAGCTTAATTGCATTCTTGCTCATCTTTATTGCTTCTTGGAAATCCTCCATTGTTGAATTGGTCTCCCGGCTGTTGGCTCTCGTTCTGAGAGTATTCAAACACCCCATTCACATAGGAGGCAACAGGTCGCCTCACCATGGAATTTGGATTGAGTTCTTCATACTCTCTCCCAAATTCTATCAAGTGAATAATGACCATGTTGTGTTGTGCCTGATTTAGAGGTCACATTCAGTCACATACATTTTGGCACCCACTGTGGGGCAGAAAAGATCAATTTCTGGCCTCATTCTTCATTGGTTTTTAAGCTTTAATGTTGGTTTCATGTCTTGTACGGTCATTTACAGTCTGAAAAACTTTTAATATAGTAATGAATGGATAGAATGATGAATATTATTTCTCATTCTTTTGGTTTGGTTAATTTTTATAAAGAAATGAATAAGTTATGATCATTTTGGTGAAAGTGGGTATTTGCAGATTTGAGATTCTCTGAATATAGTCAGATTGAAACATCTGGTACGGACAAATTATGAATAATCAGAATCTCTAATAATATTCATTGGAAAGATACATGAATCAGCTTTCATTTCCTTTTGGTTTGAGTTATTTTTATGTATATTTTTGAAATTTATGGACATTTGAGTGAAAACTGCTTTTTAACAATCTGCATTGGAATTACAGACAATGATTTATTTTTAAAAAATGATTTATGAATGAGAAAAATAAATGGATTACATATTTGGAAACTAGATTCATTAATAGTTACTGTGAAATTGGTTTGGTTTCATTTGGATTCTTTTTGAGAGAGATATGTGATTCCCTAGGCAGGGTTTGATGTTTTAAATCTGATTTATGACAGAAAAATTGCAGTCTGAAAAGTTTATTGCTTGAGGAACCAAATTGAATCATAAGACCTTGTAACTTTGGAAAATGATAGTTCTTGATGTTGGCTAAAAACTTCATTCTTTCCAGAAATTTTAATATTGTGATTTTATGGGTCAAATAAATCAATCTTTAAAAACTGTCTTGAAGACAACAATGTTACATATCTTATGGTTTGTCATTGATTTGTCTTGATTCTATACTTTCGGATGTGTGCTAAATGCTGGATTGTAGATCTTTGGACCTAAGGTGAGTTCTTAAAATCTCTAAAACATTTGGACTTTGGGATTAAAATTGAATCTCTCATGTGTTTGGCTTGAGTGTTTACATGCTTTCATAGAACACATTTCAATTGATGCTCTTAATGGGAAATGAATGAACATAAATTTTCTTTCATACAAGTTTATGTAAGTGAATGCTTGTGTTTACACCTTAAGTAATTCTTGGTTTCAAATATCAAAATATCTCATTGAGTAATTGAGGGCATGGATTCATTCCTTGTTTACATGAAGAGTTAAATGCACCACTTTGTGGACTCACTTCATGTTTACTTGGAAAGTTAAATATTCCATGATTCAAACCCTCTTGCACTTATGAGTAGTATTGATTAGCAGTCTTAGATTACTTGTGATTGATCTAGATTGCTATCTTGGGTTATTGGACTCGCTAATCCACCGGCCCCTCATTTCCACCCTGTGGTTGCAATCCCAGCGCCACATTAAAGGGGAGGGGTCTATAGGAAAGAAGCGTTAATTGTTCCACTTGGCAACCCTTTTGTGCTTTTTGGAACTCACTTGTTTTCTAGGGTGTGGACTCACTTTGAGTTTGTGTGAGGAGTTAAATGCACCACTTTGTGGACTCACCTCACATTTACTTAAAGGGTTAAATGCACCACCTTTAGTGCTTTTCAATACTTTTTGATAGAGAATTACTTACTTTTTATTTTTTTAAAAGGCCTGCTTGGGGATTTCATCACCTCAAGGGACAACCTTAACTCCCGTGTTTCAGCGGAGTATAAATATCGGGAGGTGAATCCAAAGACACCTCTCTTGGGAATGAGTTAGATTTCACTCTTGGCTAAGCCTCAAAGAACTTTATACCTTTGAGAAGTGAAGGAGGAGATTTGGGTTACCGTCTCCCCCCGGCTGTGTGATTTCAAATTCTTCTCATCTATGGATTTGGGCCTCACGTACCTTGCGTATATCGAGGACTCCCTTTAGAAAAGCCATGTATATCCTTGTAGACAACTTGCTAGGATGTTGTTGTGTTTTAAGTGTCTGCTAAAACATTCTCAAGAACATACACAAGTAGAGTCCTTAGGGAGTAGAAATACTAAGTCACTATTCCTGTTCGTGCGCAAGGTTGCTTTGTCCCTTGCCCATTGCTTGAAGATTGTTTGCTTGAACTCCTTGATTGCTATCTTATGTGCTTGATTAATGACATAAATCTAATCTGCCTTCTGTCTGTGATCTGTTTTTCTATTTTCCTGTCGTTCACTGTCAAAAATTGGTTGTCTTGAGTTAGGAATCGATCGATCTTTTCTTTGACTCGTATTGTCTCTCATTAGTCTACCTTATCTCTTTATGCCTCTTGTACCTCGCGTTGTGATTGTCTTATCTCGGCTGTTCTAGCCATCTCTTTTTGACAATTCGTACCGGGTTCATCTTGCATCTTGGCTGTTCTAGCCATTTATCTCCTTTCATTATCTTTGAGACAGAGTCTAGCTTTATCCTGAATCTTTGCTCATTACATCTTCGTTTATGACTGTCACGACTCGAAGTGGCAAGACTTATCCCATTCAAAACACTGATCAAGATCAAAGTAAACCTTGTAATCAAGACATAGGTCATCCTGAATTTTTTTATGAAATCTGAACTTCGTGAGGAATCCTCACATTCCTCCTCATTCCAAGAGCATTACAATCCATTGTTTCAGATACAATCTGACTTACTATTTCAAGAATATTATAACCCATTGTTTAAAGACCAGCAAGACTCTGAAGGGTCACTTTCTAAAATTAAACCTATTGATCCTTTTGAACTTGTCAACTCTTTCACGATCTCTCATAATACTACCAACAAGATGGGAGATCCAAAACCTTCAAAGTTGGTTTTCAATCTCAACTCTAACATGCCAAAACCTTCAAAGTTGGTTTTCAATCTCAGCTCTAACATGCCAAAACCCTCAAAGTCTGTCTTTAATCTTAGCTCTAGCATGCAAACAGTCAATACCACTGAGAAGGCTACAATAGAAGCTCAACCGCCTTCCAGATTTGCTAGAAACAAACCTTGGATCCCTCACTGTGACATGATCATTTCTCCAGGGAGCAAGGATACCCCTAAACCCAAAACTCCCTTTGTCTTGCGAGGCCCTGCACCTCCCTCTTATAACTACACAAAATCTCCAGCTTGTGCGAATGCTATCCCTCAATCTCATGCAAAGATTGTTCTCAAAGGTCTCGAACCTTCGACATCCAGACCAAAACTATCTATGGATAAAGCCCTCACTAAGGCAAACATCCCCAAAGATCTCGATCTCGACCAGTTTCAATCTATGGTGGGTCATTTGACCTCACCTCATTATTTATCCTTCCCTAAAGAAGATGATCACATGTTGAGCCACCCGCATAATGCTCTCCTGCACACTGAAGCTATGATAGGCCCCAAGAGTATCCCTTGTGTCCTCATTGAAAATAGTGCTAGCCTAAATACTTGCTCTGCTAAGATGCTTACCCAAGCGACAGATAGTTTTGTTTCCGCCAATAGAGAATCCACTGAGTTCTATGATGCTAAGCTCAAAGAAATAGAAAAGACCTTGAAGATCAAAGATATTGGAATGGGGGAATATCAAATTGAGTCCATCTTGTCATTGACAACTCTCCCTCCATCTCCACATTCCTATGAGGAACCTTTTGAAGACAGATTTGGTATTGGCTATCAGAGCTATGAGCTTGACCAACCCAGCTACAACTTTCACTCATGCAAGGATTCAGATAATGAAGAAACACAGATTCAGCCTATGACACATGAAAGATCTTTGAATGTTCAAAATTTTGATTCAGACTACCAGAAAGAGTCTTATCTACCTTCTCAAGTGCTTCAGGCACATGATTTTGGTCCTCACCAGGAGGATTTTATACACTCTACTGAACAGATTTCTACTACTGCAGCTACTACTGAATATGTCACTGCCTCTAATGGCACACATACTGATTGGGAGCAACTGTTGGATGCTTCCCTTATCTTTGGTATGCCTCAAGGTATGCCTATTCTAGATTGTTCTACCACTTCTACTATTGAACAAAATCTTACTACTGCCGATTCCAATGATACACATACTGATTGGGAGCAACTATTGGATGCTTCCCTTATCTTGGGAATGCCTCAAGGTATGCCTACTCTAGATTGTTCCACCACTTCTACTATTGAACAAACTCCTACTATTGCCAACTCCAATGGCACACATACTGATTGGGAGCAACTGTTGGATGCTTCCCTCCTCTTGGGTATGCCTCAAGGTATGCCTATTCCAGATTACTCTGCTGCTTCTACTACTGAACAAGATCCTGCTGTTGAAGAAACATTTCCTTTGACAGATGATAGTGATGAAGAAAGTCTACCTCCGACTATGTCTCTAGCTGAATCAGACTCCATATCAGATGCTACTATGAAAATACCAGTTGATGCTATGCACTTATATGCTAGTCTTAACAACTCAGAAAGAGGAGAAAGTTATGATCCTCCAGATCAAGCTATTGATGATGATCCTTTCCACACTCCTATGGAGATCATTCCTATGGCTCCTAGGCCATCTACTCCAAGTTATACTTCTACTGCTCCAACAAATCATGGGTATGTAAGACCCCATTCTGTTACAGCTTCATGGAATATTGGAAGATCCAAAATTGAAATGGTTCCTATTCGTGCACTCTTACCACCTGAAAGGGGACCTGACTCTTGGAATAGACCATCTTGGTTAGGCTCACATAATATTCCTCCAAACTTATCTGACTCTTCTAAGATGACTCACAATCGACAATGCTCTATGGAAGATTACTTTTTTGATCTATCTAATGCATTCATGAATGATGAGGATGATACTAATATATTTGCACTTGAGCCCATCCCATCAATTTCTCTTCCCCCTTCATCTCCCAAAAAAGTGGCACATCCACTTCCATTTCCATCTCTCCACCTAAACCAGTCATATAAGCCTCTTTCATCCATCATTCTCGAGTCTTTTGGAAGTAACTTGGATGTGCAACATAAAAATAAAAATAATGAGAATCCACTTATATCTCAAGGTCATCATGTCCCATCTAATCGACATGTGACTATGAAGAAAGGAAAGAAACAAAGGTGTTCAAAAGACCGCAAAGGTCCTCAAAAAGAAGAAGACAATCAAAAGCCAAAAAATAAAATAAAAAATGGATCTCGAAATCCATTCTATAGGCATTGTCATCAAAAGCACCTCAAAGTAAAGAAGAAAAAATTCAAAATCTATGTGGATTCCAAAGAAAGAAAAAATCAAAGTTGTCATTCGAGCTTCCAAAATTCTCATGCTTCCCTGCATTCCATCACCCTTGCCTCTCATACTTTACCCTCTTCACTCCATCTTGCCTTTTCCCAAAGTGCATATCAGTATCTCCTTATTACTAATGACATGACTAAGAGAAATCTAGAATGTACTCTCCCTAAGCGTTTAGAGCGTGGGAAATCTGACAAAGAGTTAAGGTGTGTCTATGAGGATATTTGTGGGTCTCACTTAAGTGATCTTTCCTTGACTATGGATCTCTTGACTATGGGACACTACTAGTTGGCTCTCCTGTTACTGCTACAACATTTGGTTCTGATTCTGCAACTTCTCAGCTGGCTACTACTACAAATGACTGTGTTCTCAGAGATTCCTACTAAAGGAGAGAAACTCAAAGAGCCCATCAACGCTCTTCATCTGAAAAAGTTCTACAGCTGACATTCTCAGTATGCTCATGTACATACTTATTGATCCTGAAAAAATCCTAAAAATTGATATATTGCAAAAAATCCTAAAAATTGCAAAATGTCCTGAAAAAATGATCATCTTAGTGAAAACCTGGCAAACAGGCGCTTTGATGTATCTATTATCCTGGTGAAAACCTGGTAAACAGGCGCCTTGATAATACAAAAAAAAAATAGAAAATTTGAAAAAAATACAAAAAAAAATAGAAAATGTGAAAAAAATAAAAAAAATCAAAAGATCAAAAATACAAAAAAAGCAAAAAAAGAGAAAAGTACAAAAAAAATGAAAAAGAGAAAAATGTGCCATTGATGAAAACCTGGTAAACAGGCGTCATGGTAGCAAAAATAGAATCTCTACCAAGATGGTGAAAACCTGGTAAACAGGCGCCTCTTGTTTTCCTAAAGTAACATCTCATCTCAGCGTCGCTTGGCTCTTAGTTTCCTGCTTTAGTTTCCTTCCTTTCCTGCTTTAGTTTGTTTTCCTGCTTTCCTGCTTTAGTTTGTTTCCTGCTTTGGTTTGCTAGCTCATGCGCTTGTCCTTGAGTTTTCCTCGACTCTTCATGGATTGGAACTGGTTCACGCTTAGGGGCACCTGCCTGGTCTAGGGGGCATTGTCCTATCACTTTCAGAAACTCTTTTGCGCATTGGTCGCCAGTGGTTCCCACTATGCCTGCCTGCGGATACCTAGCTTTTGTTCGATCTCTCTTTTTCGGGATTTCTCCCTTTTATCAATCACCAGTGATTCTCATTACGTCTGCCTACTGTCATTATCTCATTGAGACTTCGAACGTTATCTTTCCGAATCGAATTCAATCCGCTTGAACATGAACTTAAACTGAAACTAAAACTAAACGTGTGTTCCTTTGAGGCATGTTGAGCTTTGTTTTCTTTGAGTGCTTGTTTGTTTGCTTTGCTTTTCCTTTTGCTTTCTGCTTGTTGGTTTAGTTCCAATGATCCAAAGAATTCATATAAGAGGGGTGTCCGTCTGTAAGAGCCTCTATCTTGTATTGGATGGCCATGCGTACCTCGACTCCTTTTATATGGATGCTTTGGTGAGGTTGGTTCTTCTCCTTGTCTTTTGAGTGACTTCTTTCTGCTACTGATGAAATTGTAAACGCTCGTCCTGTTAAGTGAATGTAAGGGTCACTGCGAGCAATCTTTGGCAAAAGAAGGAACTCCTGTGTGTTTGGTGTGTTTGTTCGCAAGAGACATTCAGGTCATTCTAGCATTTATGCTCTAATGCTTATGTTAACTTGCTAGATCAAAAGGAATAGGTGTTCAGGTCATTCTAGCTTCTTGTGCCTTAATGCTTACACCTCATTCTGACAAATTTAAGACTTATGTCATATTCATATTCTCATGTTGGGGAGAATTGTATGGCATCTTGCGATTGTCCCATGCTTAAATGAACTCAATGATGATAAATACGATGAGTCCTACAGCCGAGTTCGGAGGATTGCATTTGTTCATCCTAGGCCTGCATTTAGACTTGCATCTTTCATTCTAGGCTTGCATTTGGAATGCTTTCTTGTTGCTCTCTTGATTGCTTTCTTCTGGATCTTCTCATCAAAGGTTCTCATCTTTTGTCCCAGTCTCATCTTGGCTGCATCCTTTTTCGGGATCGAAATCGAAATCTGACATCTCTAAGTGGCTCAAAATCGCGTTTTAAATATTGGACTCCTTCTGGATCGGATGCTTGTGCAGTCAGCCTTCTGGTGTCATTTTCTTGCCAGATCCTCATCTTTGCATCATGTTCTCAAATCTTTGCTTCTTTTCATCAAGTCAACCCTAGTCAAAATTTGGTCAACTATTGTCAAATTTGGTCAACAAGACCTCTGCTTTGCTCTGATTTGCTTCTATAGCTTCGCGAATCTAGTCTAATTGCTTTTGCTCTGCAATCTCTTATTGTTTATCATCCTTCTGACATGTCATCTTTCAATTTCACTCCCGAGGGGGCAGGATGATTACATCATTTGAATCTTGTTGGATCTATTCTTGAATCAGTCTGATTTGAATCATCAGTCCTCATTGCTAGGGGCATCTTCACGCCTCGCATCCTATCATCTGGAAATCTATCTCTTAGGTATTTGAGCAATCTAACTCAGATCCTCAAGGGCCAAACTTCATTCTGGAGATGGTTCTTGAAATCTTTTGGGTATTGGGGCAATCTAACCCTAATTCCTGGGAGTCAAGCTTCGTTCTGGAGATAGCTCTCAAAATCTCTTTTAGACCGTTATCTGGGCAATCTAACCTAGGTCTCGGAGGACTAAGCTTCGTATTGGGGCAATCTAACCCTGATTTGGAGATAGTCCTAAATCTGCATCTTCATCAATTGGTATTGGGGCAATCTAACCCTGATTCCGGTTCTCTTCTAAGATCGTTGTCTTCGCAATCTAACTTAGACTTCAAAAAATTCATGCTTTGATCTGCTTTGATCTGTCACTTCAGACTATTCTTTGAATCAACGCGCTGTTCGCACATCAATTCAAAGAGGGGCAAATGTAATACCCCTAAAGTGGCACCTATTTAATTTCATCAATTTTGGTGCATTATCTCGATTTTACATCACCAAAGTCCTAGTTCCCTAGGTAATTTTGTCTCTCCTACCTGACTTAATTTGACTTGATGTCAATTGCAAAGACCATAAATTTGCAATAATCAAATATTAATATTAATTCCTAAAGTCTTAGACTTAATTGGCTAAATTACCCCTATGATAAATTAATTTAATTGTAAAGTCCTATGTGCTTTCTAATTAAATTAAATCTACCCCCTTTAGCTAATTACACATCAAAAAGGAATTAATAAATATTTAGTTAATTGAATGGACACCTCTTTATTTGAATTTAATAATTCAAATTACTCAAAAGGTCACCTCCCACATGTGGCAAATTCCATTCTTTTAATTAAATAATTCATTGTCTTTTTGTCTCAATTAGGAATGAAGAGTCCACCGTTTCGAATCAAGAAACTCTTCATTCCTCTTCTGGCTTGTTCTATTTAATGAACCTCTTTTTCTCATTCAAGAGAGCAATTTTTGAGAGCATCTACACTATAGGCATTTTTTAGTCTCATATTTCATTGTTTTCAAAGCTTTTTATTGCATATTTAGTCTATTATCTCATCTTAGTGTAATTGCATTTCACATTTAGATTAAATTTGCTTACTTGTTCTTAGTCTAATATCATCTTTATTTCAAAATCAACTAAAAATCTGCATTTCATATTTATTTCAAAGTTTTCTAGATTAAATTGCACTTCATCTTAGCTTAATTGCATTCTTGCTCATCTTTATTGCTTCTTGGAAATCCTCCATTGTTGAATTGGTCTCCCGGCTGTTGGCTCTCGTTCTGAGAGTATTCAAACACCCCATTCACATAGGAGGCAACAGGTCACCTCACCATGGAATTTGGATTGAGTTCTTCATACTCTCTCCCAAATTCTATCAAGTGAATAATGACCATGTTGTGTTGTGCCTGATTTAGAGGTCACATTCAGTCACATACAAGAAGCCTTTTTTTTGTGACTGGTTATGCTGCTATTCAGAGAACTTAACAGATAATAAGGGAAAGAGATTCTTCTTTTGTGCCTAAAGTGGTTAGCAAACACAAAATGGAAATTATAAATTTTCGAATACCACCCATCCAGAGTGAAATACTCTATCATGGACTTTAGAATTTTAGCCTAGAATTCATCTATATTAGAAATGTCCACATAGTCCCCCTTCCCCTTAGTCATAAGGGCTTTCTCATCAACAATTTTGGGAAAAAAAGCAAAGGCTTCAATTCCTCACTTATGATTGCCTCTATGAAAATGGGTACCATCAACAGGAAGACCAGTAATTTCAGCTATACTAGAAATGGTAAGCTTGAAAGACTTGCCCCAAAGAAACACCTTACCATTATTCTAGCCCTTCGCAAACAATGTCATAATATTTTTGTCGTGACCATGAAGCTTCTTCATAAACTGGGTAACCCCCACTTTTTTTAGCTTCTTCCACACATCTCTCTCCTATCTCCATTTGTCACAGTCAGAGGGTTCCGCCCTCTTCAGACCACCTCCCATAATATTCTTGTTTTTCATGTACTGGTTTGGCTTCTTTCCAGATTTCTCCACCTTACTTCTTAGATTCACAATGCTTTTTTGGTTTTTTGAAAATAACCTTTTGTTCGTGCCTTATTATCTATGAAGTAAAGTTCCCATGCTTTAGCTTACATGCAAGCCTCCTCGGTAAATGGTTTGTCCTTGTCATCATAAAATTAAGTGATGTTTCCTTCATAGTGATTAATTCTATCATATTTGATTAGACTGGAAATCTCACTCTTGAGATTCGTTTCCCCTCTCCACTTTTAGATGATGTCAGATAATGTGCCATCATTAGCCAACCTATCCACCAGTTTATTGCCTTCACGATATATGTGAGTGACATGGTAGTCTTCAAAGGAGTTCATTAAAAGTTTTATTTTGTTGATGATGTGTTCTATCATCCAAGAAATGACAAAGTTCCCTTTTATGGCATTGATTATATTTAGAGAGTCCCCTTCCAACCATAATTTTGTGCAACCCAAATCTTTTGCCATCATGACCAAATAAAGAGCAACTTCTGCCTTTGCCACGTGGCTAGTTTGAATTCCAAGTGGGACAACAATCGCTCCTAAGCAGTTTCCAGCATTATCTCTAATTAACCCTCCACCTCCAGCCCTTCCAAGATTTCCCTTCACCGAGCCATCAAAGTTCCCTTTAACCCAACCATTGGGAGGCGCTGTCCACATAACATTATCTCTAGGGTTCTAATTCTAACTCTTCTTTAATCTCTCCCACAAGATCCTATAGTCCTTCTCAGGTTGAGGGTCCCAAAGACTCCTATCTTTCCTTCCCATACTTCTGTAATTTTCCATAATACTTCTTGACATAGAATTAGCAACCACAGAGGGAGGGGCCTTTTTCTCTCTAAAGATTCTATTATTCCTCTCCTTCCAGATAAGCCAGGTAAAGTGGGGAAGGACAAATTTCCATATAATCCTGGCATTATGGTCAATAAAAGGACTCTTCCACTGCTGAAAGAACTCCTAGATAGAGTTAGGTTTCACCCACATGAGATCAAGGGAAGACATAGTTGAGTCCCACACCTCTCTTGTAAAAGAGAAATGTATCATAAGGTGATTTCTATTCTTAGCATCTTGACATCACAGGGCACACCTATTAGGCATTTGGAACCCTCTTTTCAAGAGATTGTCCTATGTGAGAATTATATTCTGAACAAGTAGCCAGAAGAACATGTTAATTTTAGGGGTAAGGTCCTTATTCCATACCTACGCCCAAAAAGGTTGAACCTCATTAGGGAGAAGAAGCAACAAAGCATAAGCAACCGAGAACTTTCCAGAAGTCATCGGACCCCAGATAATTTTGTCATCCTCATTCTCTCTTATAAACTAGTTATTAAGTTGTTTATTCAGTTCTTTAAATCTGATATCCTTCTGCCCAAGGTCTATCCATTCTTCATTATTCCAGTAATCACTGACCATTTCTCCTATAGTATTTTTATAGTCTTGAATAGCATTCCTCCACTCTTAATTTTCTATCAGGGGCTTCTCTGACATCCATTTATCATTCCAAAAATGAATTTTCCTACCATTTCCTAGCTTCCAAATTGCACCTTTGCAAATGAGATTCTTGCCTTTACTTATACTGTTCTAGATAAAAGATCCCTAGATATCATTTTGAGAATGGAGAATTCCTTCTAGATCACTAAGATGGTATTTCCTTTTCATAATCAAGTTCCATTCTTTCTCATCTTCAAATATTCTCTAGCATTGCTTAGCTAGGAGGGCTTTGTTAGTATAATTGATGCTCCTTATTCCCAGACCCCCCATCTTTTGGGGCTTACAAATCTTCTCCCAGGCCATAAGACATAGTCTCTTTTTCTCTTCCACTCCAGACCATAGGAACCTTTTCTGGATTTTCTCTATTAATTCAGAAAACTTTTGAGGAATTTTGAATAAGCTCAGAGCATAGACCGGAAGATTTTGCAAAGTTGATTTCAGCAATTGGACTTTCCCAGCTTGACTGAGGATCACCCCTTTCCAACCCGCCAATTTTGTTTGAAATTTGTCAAGAATTTCATTCTAGAAATTAGCCTCTGATTTCAAGCATAGAGGCAGGCCAAGATAAGAGGTCGGGATACTTCCTATCTTTCACCCAAGGATAGCAGAGATTCTATTCATTCTGGCTTCAGGGGTATTGAAGAAAAATAGGGCACTCTTCTCCCAATTTATGAAATGACTAGTGGCTTTGGCATAAACATTTAGCACCTTTTTCATATTCCTTGCCTCCTTCACTATAGATTCTCCCATCAGAATCATATCATCAACAAATTGTTCATGCAAACAGACAATCCCTCCAAAAGTCGGATGTAAACCCGTAATCAAACCTTGAGAAACTTGATGAGAGAGGAATCTCCCTAGACATTCTACCATTATAGAAAAAATAATTGGTGATATAGGATCACCTTGACGTAACCCTCTAGATGGTTTGAAGAAAGGAGAGGATCCCCCATTCATAATCACCGAAGAAGAGACAATAGTAACAAGTTGCATAATAATTTTAATCACTCCCTCATCAAAACCAAAAGCATGAAGAATCTTCATAAGAAACTCCCAATCAACCCTATCATAGGCTTTTGATAGGTCAAGTTTCATAAGGAACCCCTGCTTCTTCAATTTCTCCAGTGAATGGATGTTCTCATGAACAACCATGATCGAGTCCAAAATTTGTCTTCCTGACACAAAACCATTTTGTTGGGGAGAAATGAGATGAGGGAGAATCTTGAGAATCCTAGAAGTCAAAACCTTAGATATGATTTTATAAAATGAATTACAAAGACTAATAGGTCTAAAGCTATCAGCAGTGTTAGCTCCCAGTTTTTTTGGTATCAGAGCTATGATGGTAGAATTGAGCTCTTTAAGAAAAGACTTAGATCCATAGAATTCTTTCACAGCATCACAAATATCAGCCCCAATAATATCCTAGAAATTTTGAAAGAAAAACATTTGAAAACCATCCGGCCCAGGGGATTTTTCACCTTCAAAGGACTGAATAGCCTTGATAATTTCCTCCTTCAAGGGTATAGATTTGAGAAAGAGATTATCCTCCACCACCAACAGTGTAGGAATGGAATTCAACAAATTGTTCTGATCATTAGGATTGAGACCTTGCTCTTTAGAGAGGATCGAAGAAAAATGGCCCATCATATCTTTCCTTATCTCTTCCTCTTTATTAAGAGTACCCCTTTGGGTAATCAAAGAGTTGATTCTATTCATAGCCTTATGTTTCATTGCTATTAGATGGAAGAATCTCATATTTCTATCTCCTGCTTTTAGCCAAAGAGACCTAGATCTCTGTCTCCAAAAAGTTTCTTCTTTAGATATAATATTATGGTAATATGCTAGGATAATATTTTCTTCTTTCCTAGTTTCTTCAGTCAAACTTGTGCTCTATATCTTATCTTGAATTTCTTTAAGGTCCATTTGAATTTTTCTTTTGGTTTGGAATATATCCCCAAATACATCCTTATTCCAACATCTGACTTTAGATTTGATGTTAGCCATTTTTTTTACCACCTGGAACATCGCCTTTCCTTCCACTTTAATACTCCACCACTCCTTAATTTTATTTTTGAATTTAGGATGGTTTAGCCACATTTTCTCCAATCTAAAAGGAGAATTACCTTTCCCTTTGAAGGAGTTAGCTATAAAGGATATAGGAAAGTGATCCAACCCTATACGATTTAGAGCAGAAAGAGAGCAGGAAAAATTGGCAATCCACCCATGAGAAACAAGGACTCTATCAAGCTTGACCTGAATGAGATCTGCCCCATCTCTCCTATTTGTCCAAGTAAAGTCGATTCCTTCCATATCAATATCCAACAATCCTTCATTAGAAATAAAATCCATAAAATCAACCCTACTATCCACTTGGGTATTGTTCCCTCCTTTCTTATCAGCTTCTTTCAGGGGAGTATTAAAGTCTCCCATCATCATCCAGTTGTCTTCTGGGAAATCATGATTTAGTAGCTATGTTTTCACAATAATTATCTCTTAGTCCCAGTGATGAACAAAGTGACCCATCTTTACAACATAGTCCTTGTTTGAAACTAGCTATTGTTTATCTACCATGCTGGATGTTTCTCCTCTTGCATGTCACCCACTTTCCCTAAATACTATAGATCGAGATGAAGGGTAGGAAATATTTTGGGATAGCTCCTCTTGTGTGATGGATTCTTTATATTTTATTATTGTAATGTTCTTCCCCCATGATGTATTTCTTGCTATAGGTTTTGTTTAGATTTCTTTAGATGACCCTTGTTTCTCCATTGGCACAAGGTGATAAAGGAATCAATCTGTTGTGACATTCCTCTATTTGTATCTCATTTCTTATATATGTTGTTACATGTTATGTCATTCATATTTCACTTTATGTAAATGTGCCTTTGTGTTGTCTAATTGGGGGTGATGTGAAATTGCAACCACCTATTCTTTTTAGTCTTTGTGATGTTGACCCTAAAATTTTCTTCTTTGAAACTCTTACATGCTCTTATTCTCAATCTACTATCTTTGGGAGATGATGACATTGATCATCTTGGTGATCATGCAGATGCTTGATCTAGTAGTTCCCTTTGTGTCCCTTTTTCATGTGTTCATTTCCTATGGTATGTCCCCTCTTAGGGCATCTCATAGTGGAAACATTTCTTATGGGTGCATCTATGCTCCGTTAAATCCATTTCTCCTATTAAGGCATTTTCAATCACTTTAATGTGGGGGTATATGCTTCACTCCTTGTTTCACATTTAACACACACACGCACACTGATTCAATGCAATATCTCTTGCAGATGTCTAAGGAATCATTTATTTCCTTGTGTTCATCCTTTCATTAGATCCCTTAATGAATACAATACTTTCATCAAGGATTGATCTTCCTTTATTTGATCCCTTTAGAGATAATTCTTTCCTTAGGCCTAATCACTTTCATTAGATCTCTTAATAGAGGAAATAATTTCCTTAAGGACTGATCTTTCTTTCTTTGATCCCTTTGGATACAATGCTTTCCATAGGCTTGATCACCCTATTGGATCCCTTAACATAGATAATGCTTTCCTTAAGGACTAATCCCCTTTGATGGGTTGAAAAGAATAACACAACTTGCTATACTTTCACTGCCATCTTTTTCAATAATTTCTCTTTGTGCGATCCATAGTAAGGAAATAGCTTACTAGGCTAGCGGTCATGCATCTCTCTTTCTCTCTCTTTCTTCTCTCTTTTGAGTGATGCCTCTTTTATCTTGGTTTTGGATTTGATGAAGACTTAGGTCACTTAGGGGCTTGATGTTTCTTTGTCTCCTTGACCTTATAAGATTGTTTTTATGTATTGATCTACTTTACCATGAGCAGGAGTTTGTCTCATACACATTCTAAGATGTGGGATAGATGTATCATCCTAAAAAGTTAGTACCCATGATTGGATGCTTTATTAGGACCTCTTAGACCCCATTTTGGTGCTTTTGAGGTCAAAATGCCCATTGTGCTTGATCTTGGAAACCTATTCTTCTTTCCCTTACATATTTCATCCTATCCTAATATCCCATTCAAGATCATTCTCCATGGGACATGTCGCAATGGTGTCATGTCCTTTAGGATCAAGGCCCAAATTTGGCCCAAGGCCTAATATTAGGGTATTAGTGGGAGAATTGATTTTGTGGTTGGCTTGGATCATTTTTTAATCTTCAAATGATGTATTGAGTATAATTTTTTTTTATCTCTCCTCATTTTTCATTTCATAATCATACTCGGGCATTTGCAATCAAGTTTTCAAGAAATCAAGAGAAATTAAGCAATTGGATTCAATATTTGAAGGAAAGCATTCAAGATCAAGTTTCTCCAAGTCTCCAATTCTTCAAGATCATCAAAGTTAAAGGAAATATTCTCTAATTGAGGAAGTTTTCTCTCTCATTATGGCCAAGTAGAGGAATTCTCAATCAAGCAAGAAGATCCTTCTATTTACATTCTCTCTCCTTCAATGCAAGTGATTTTTAAGAATATCTACACTCAAGATCTAAGAGTGGCATTCATATATCTATGCATTTGTGAGGGAATCCTTGATTCTACATTACATTCTAGGGTCGAATATTTGGATTTTAAGTACATTCAAGCATCTTCATGGATATAAGCAATATCTACACTTGTCCATGAGGGTTTATGCAAGGTGAATAAATAATTTATCTTTTTACATACTTTCCTTTATGCAATTTTATCATTTTAAAGGTTTATTCCTAAATGGATTTTTGACCAAGGCAAACCCCTTTAGATAAATTTTTCTGCATTTTTTTATGTGCAAGAACAAGTTACAAAGTCATCAAACAAGATCTAGATAGATCATGAACTGTCGAAGGATCCCTGGAAAATTTAGTCAAAAGTACTAGGTACAGGTCACCATTTCCATCATGTCCTAGATACATTTCATGATTTCTTCCATTTCCATTTCATTCTGATCTCAAACTTCAACCATGATTAGATCTACATTTTGGTTTTTATTTCTAGGCATTTCAACTCTTTGTTTGTCTGTATTGGCCTATTATTTATAGTTTTTTAGCAACTTTCCTAATTAATTATTTACATTAATATATTTAATCCTTTCCATTTTCATCATTACATATTTAAGAGAAGGATCATTGTCCCACTTAGTTTTTGTGTCTCCTCTTGAACCTAAGGGGCATCTTCCTTCTGAAATGTGCAATTCGTGAAAAGGAGAAGTGGTTTATCCATTTACATCATTAGTTCATACCTTTTCCTAATGTACAAGGTATATGAATGTGATGATGGATAAAAATATTGACCATTAAATCAAGTGCTCAAAATTTACTTTGAATGTACTCATGTAGAGCTTGGTTGACAATGTATTCATCATGAATGAATTTAGTGGTTATATGCACAATTTACTTATAGGATTGCACTAGGTCCAAGTAATTAAACCAAAATATGTATAGAACTTGAGATGAAAATAGTAAGAAAGGAGAAGGGGCATGTAAAACATGTTCACCTGTAACTTCTCTGATGGCATATCCTACCTGGTTGCAACTAAGAAAAACAATCTTGTATAGATAATTGTGATTGAATGGATCTAAGATAGGAAATTGTAATTTCCTTATTGTGGCTATATTCTATAGTTGATAGGTTGATAAGATGGATTGACCTCATTTACCAAGTCAACATCAACAAGAATGAATAACTTAAAATCCTTTAATATTAATAGAGATGAAGAAATTTAAACATTTCTTAAGCTAAGATTGATAGTGATGCAGGAGCATCCTAGGTCCTTGGCAATCCTGTGTCACCAAAAACATGTTTGTGCTTTCTTGTGTTGCTCAGTTCTTGCTTTGACTAAGTTGGCTCGGTAGTTGCTTGGTTTCCTTTGCTAACCAAGGTTGGTCAGTTATCTCTCTAGCACTTGGTTAATTCCCTGACGCTTAGTGATGCTTGTCTAGCGTTCGGTTATCCTTGCTTACCGAGTTTTTTTTTTGAGTTTTCTATTGAGGGTGACTTGTGCAATTAATTATGGTCATGGATTTCATGTTGGTATCTATCATTTAGAAGCGTATGGACCTAGATCTGGTCATTCCTTCTATTGATGGTGGATCTAAACACAAACTTGTTTGGTAGCCTCTTGTATATATTGTAATTTATGTTTGTAGTTTTAGGACATCATTTAGGACATCAGTAGTAGAATATAGAAGATTGAAGATAGTTTCAGATCCTCGCATGTTGGAGGACTTCTATACTTAAATTGTAATATCTGGACTAAACTAGGAAGGCCTTACAACCCAGCATGTATAAGTCAATTTGAATGAATATAAGAAGTTGATCTGCATTCTCTCTCTCAATTGTGTGTTTGTTGCTTCCGCGAGTGATCTCTGCAAGGTGGGTTTGGTTATCCTTGCTTACCAAGTTGTTTGTTTTAGTTTTCTGTTGAGGCCGACTTGTGCAATTAATTATGGTCATGGATTTAATGTTGGTATCTATCATTGGGAAGCGTGTGGACCTAGATCTAGGCATTCCTTTCATTGATGGTGGATCTGAAGGCCGACTTGTTTGGTAGCCTCTTGTATATATTGTAATCTTTGTTTGTAGTTTTAGGACATCATTTAGGACATCAGTAGTAGAAGATAGAAGATTGAAGATAGTTTTAGATCCTCACATGTTGGAGGACTTCTGTACTTGAATTGTAATATCTGGCCTAAATTGGGAAGGCCTTACAACCCAGCATGTCTAAGTCAATTTGAATGAATATAAGAAGCTGATCTGCATTCTCTCTCTCAATTGTGTGTTTGTTTCTTCCACGTGTGATCTCTACAAGGTGGATCTGGTTTGGGTGTGCCTTTGGCCCCTCTCCCCATCATCCCTTGCATTAGGTGGTATCAGAGCTGAGGTGAGATCTAGATCTAGGTTTGTGAATCTAGGTTTGAGGGTTCCTTCTTATCAAACCCTAGTTGATTTGTTGTGGGTAGCAGATTGCGATTTGGCCTACAATTGCAAAGGGTTTCAAGATAGTTTGTCAAAGGTGAGATGCAAATCTAGGATTGGCAGACATGTTGAGACAACTTACTGCTAGATTAGAAGCTTTTGAAATAACCCAGTGAAGAGGAAGACGTCTTGAAGATGTTAGTGATGATGAAACTGAAGAAGAACAAGTTGATGTAGAACCTGCACTAGTGATGGATCAAGGTGAGGAAATATTTTTGAAGGATTTGACAAATCTGAAGTCTACACCACACTTTAATCCTCCTGAGTATAGTGGAAAATTGGATTCAGATGAATTGGTGGACTAGATCACCAAGATGGAAAAGTACTTTGAGTATGAAAATGTCCTTGAGGAAAAGAAGGTGAAAATTGCAAGCACAAAGTCAAAAAGTCATGCATCCTTGTAGTGGAAACATCTGTAGTTGGACAGAAAGAGGAAAGGAAAAGACAAAATTAAGGTATGGAATAAGATGGTGAATAAGTTGAAAGGAAAGTTCTTACCTTGTGATTATCAGATTAACCTAGTTAGGCGAATGCAAAGTTTGAGGCATAAAGATAGCTTGATAAAAGAGTATACTAAGGAATTCTATAGATTGGATATCAAATCTGGACATGATGAAGATGATGTGGAAAGAATTGCTAGGTACCTAAATGGATTGAGAGTTTCCATCCAAGAAGAAATCAGTTTGGTTAAAATGGAGAACATTGAAGAAGCTTATCAATTTGCATTGAAAGCTAAGGAGAAATTGAACAAGAGACATGATAAAAGACAAAGAGGTAGAGGTGGTAGATTCCCTAGAGGAAGAGGTAGATCTTATGGTGAAAATAGTAGATTTGAACTAGAAAAGCCGAATCTAGATAAAGGAAAGACTGAGTGGAAAGGTGAAAGTTCATTTAGAGGAAGAGGCCATAACTAACAAGGTGGTTATAATAGAGGTGGTTTCCGAGGAACCTGTTAAAATTGTGGAAAAGAAGGACATAGATCATTTGAGTGTACACATGCAAGTAAGAAGGTCAGTAGCATTCAAAATGCTTTGGTGCAAGAAGAGTCATAGAATGAACCTGAGAAGGAAAAGAACTTGATTGTAGGGAGAGCACTTTGGAGTGAAAGTAGTAAGGAAGATTCGGTAAGAAAAATTTTGTTCAAGACCATATCTAGAGCTTCTGATGAACTATGGAAGGTAATCATTGATAGTGGAAGCTCAGAGAACTTGTCATAGGAGGAAATGGTTACAAAGTTGTAGTTGAAAAGGTTGGAACACCCGAAGCCCTATTAGATTTCATGAATCAAAGATGAGCATACACTCTTGGTAAGTGAACAATGTTATGTGAATTTAAAAATTGGAAAGTACTATGATAAGGTGTTATGTGATATCATGCCTATGGATTGTTGTCATATTTTATTGGGTAGACCTTGGCAATATGATAGACATGCTATATATGATGAGAGATTGCATAAATATACTATTTGGGCTGATGGGAGAAGAAAAATCTTGTTACCTTTGATTGAAGAACCTATTAGTAATGTTTGTACATCTGTGAAAGTTTGTTTGATGGAAGGAGGAAAGTTTGTTAAGGATTTGAAGAAGAATGATGTATGTTTTGTCGTGATTCCTAAAAAACTAAGTAAGAAAACAGAGGAGAGAATCCTTGAAGAGATTGATAAGTTACTCACCAAGTATAGTGAGATCATTTCTGATAATGTACCTAATGGTTTTCCACCGAAGAGAAGCATTGATCATTGCATGGATCTAATCCCTGTAGCTAGTTTATCGAATAAGGCACCACATCGGTTGACACCTACCGAGAATCAAGAATTGGACTGACAGATTCAAGAATGGTTGCAGAAAGGTTTGATCTGAGAAATTTTGAGTCCTTGTGTAGTACTTGTTGTATTGGCACCTAAGAAGAATAGAGAATGGTGAATGTGTATTGATTCCAGAGAAATCAACAAGATAATAGTGAAACATAGGTTTCCTATACCGAGAATGGATGACATAATGGACAGTTTGGCTGGTGCAAAGTATTTTACCAAAATTGATATGAAAAGTGGGTATCATCATATCATAATTGGAGAAGGTGATGAGTGGAAGACTAGTTTTAAGACAAAAGAAGGTTTGTATGAGTGGTTGGTTATGCCTTTTGGTTTAACTAATGCATTGAGTACTTTTATGAGGATGATGAATGAAGTTTTGAAGAAATTCTTAGGTAAATTTGTCATTGTATATCTAGATGATATTTTGATATTCAGTAAGACCAGAGAAGAAAATTTGTTGCAAGTTAAACAAGTAATGTCGAGGTTGAAAGAAGAAAAGTTGCTGATAAATCTGAAAAAGTATTCATTGATGAAAGAGGAGATTGTGTATTTGGGATTTGTGATTTCAGCTGATGGTTTGAAGATGGATCCTGAAAAGGATGAAGCTATTTTGAATTGGCCTACACCTGAGAATTCTAGTGAGGTAAGATCATTTCATGGTTTGGCAAGTTTTTACCAAATGCTCATTAGGAATTTTAGCTCGATTTGTAATGCTATGACTGAGACTATGAGAGGAGATAAAAGAGAATTCAACTGGACCCATGGAGCTGATAAAAGTTTTTAGACTCTAAAGCAGAAGGTTGCTGAATTGCCTGTGTTAGAATTATCTGATTTCAATAAGGTATTTCAAGTGGAATGTGATGCAAGTGGTAGTGCAATAGGAGTTGTGTTGAGTCAAGAAGGTAAACCTGTTGCTTTCTTTAGTGAAAAGTTGAATGATGAAAAAAATAAATATTCTATGTATGATCAAGAATTATATGCTATTGTTCAAGCCTTGAAGAAATGGAGACATTATTTGATACCGAGTGAATTTGTGTTGTATACTAATCATAAAGATTTACAGTATTAGGGTAGTTAGAATAAGTTGAATCAGGGACATATGAAATGGGTTGAATATTTTTAGATTTATACATTTGTGATAAAACATAAGAGTGGAGTTACTAATTGAGTTGCTGATACATTAAGTAGAAGAAGATCTTTAATGACCGACATGAAAATTGAAGTTCTTGATTTTGATGACATGAGAGATTCTTATAAATTTGATCCTGATTTTTCTAAGTCATGGAGAAAGTGCAGAGCACCTATTCAAGATTAATCAAGTACTAAATGGGAAGAATATTTCATTCAATGAGGTATGTTGTTTAAAGGTATTTAGTTGTGTATACCGAGAGGATCAATGAGAACTAATTTGAAAAAAGAGAAACATAGTAGTGGTTTGGCTAGACACTTTGGTGTTGACAAAACATTGAATTTTCTTAAGGAGAAATACTTTTGGCCACAATTGTATAAGGATGTTCAGAAATTTGTGAGAAGTTGTGGAATTTGTGAAGTTGAAAAAGGAGTAAGTCAAAATACTAGATTGTATACACCAATTTCTATTCCCGAGACACCTTGGATTGATATCAGTATGGATTTTGTTCTTGGCTAACCAAAGATAGTGAGAGGTAATGATTCTATATTTGTTGTTGTGGATAGATTTTCTAAAATGACACCTTTTATACCCTATAGAAAGACATCAGATGTAGTACATATGGAAGATCTTTTCTTTAAAGAAATTGTCAGATTGCATGGATTACCGAGGAGTATCATCTCTGACCGAGACAAAGGTTTGTTGGATACTTTTGGAAGACCCTTTGGAGAAATTTTGGCACTGAGTTGAAATATAGTTCTACATTTCACCCACAAACTGATGGAAAAATAGAAGTTGTGAATAGAAGCTTGGGTAATCTTTTGAGATGTTTAGTTGGAGACACACCAAGTAATTGTGATTCTGTATTGGCACAAGCAGAGTTTGCATACAATAATTCAATGAATAGGAGTACTGGAAAAAAACCTTTTAAGATTGTAAATGGCATACAACCAAGAGGTATATTAGATTTGAGGATATTGCTGATGAAGGAAAGAGAAGTGTTGAAGGAGTAAAGTTTTTTGAGTACATGAAGACATTGCATGAAGATGTGAAACATAAGTTGGAGAAAAATAATCAGAAATACAAAGACAGAGCTAATAGATCTAGAAGACATAAGACTTTTGCAGTCGGTGATGAAGTAATGGTTCATTTGAAGAAAGGAAAATTTCCTATTGGAACATATGGGAAGGTGAAAATGAAGAAGTTTGGTCCTTGCAAAATTTTGAGGAAATTTGACAGTAGAAATGCTTATGAGATTGAGTTACCTGATAACATGAATATATCACCTATATTCAACATTGCTGATTTGTATGATACCATGAGTCGGATGAAGAAATGACATTACCGAATGATTATCCTAAGAAATAGATAGAAGAAGTTGAGCAGATTTTGGAATAAAGAGTTGGCAAAAGTACAAGAGGAAAACAATATATGGAATATCTATGAAAGTGGAAGAATAGACCGATTGAAGAAAGTTCATAGATTTCACAATCTGAGTTGGATTCGACTCGAATTGTACTTGCTTCATGATTTAGAGAATCATTTCAAATAACCCCAAGTATCTGATGTAGGAGCATCTCAGGTCCTTGGCAATCTTGTGTCACAAAAAACATGTTTGTGTTTTCCTATGTTGCTTGATTCCTTCTTTGACCGAGTTGGCTTGGTAGTTTCTTGGTTTCGTTTGTTAACCGGGGTTGGTCTGTTATCTCTCTGGCACTTGGTTAGTTCCCCAATGCTCGGTGATGCTTGTCTAGCGCTCAGTTATCTTTTCTTACTGAGTTGTTTATTTTAGTTGTCTGTTGAGGCCGACTTGTGCAATTAATTATGGTCATAGATTTAATGTTGGTATCTATCATTGGGAAGTGTGTAGACCTAGATTTGTTCATTCCTTCCATTGATGGTGGATCTGAAGTCTAACTTGTTTGGTAGCCTGTTGTATATATTGTAATCTTTATTTGTAGTTTTAGGACATTAGTAGTAGAAGATAGAAGATTGAAGATAGTTTTAGATCCTTACATATTGGAGGACTTATGTACTTGAATTGTAATATTTGGCCAAACCAGGAAGGCCTTACAGCCCGACATGTATAAGTCAATTTGAATGAATATAGGAAGCTGATCTACATTCTATCTCTCAATTGTGTGTTTGTTGCTTTCGTGTGTGATCTCTGCAAGGTGGATCTGGTTTGGGTGTGCCTTTTGCCCCTCTCTCCATCCTCCCTTGCATCAAATAGATATAAATTTTACTAAATTTTCACTCATGTTTCAATTTAGTTGAAGCATTATGAATTTCAAAGTGGAAGGTGCATTAAAAAAACCTTGTTTATTGCATTCATATGAAAGATTACAATTTCCCAAAAAGAAATATTCTTGTGATTGTATAGAACATGAAAGATTTTTGAAAATATTTTTATGCTAAAGTAATCAATTAAATGTCAAGATTTTATCTTACACAAGCTATGAAAGTGGACTTACATCTTTCTAAACAAACTAGAACAACTAGTACAATAATGAGTACATGAAGAAAGGAGTCAAGGGTAACCAGTCATTGCCCTTTCTTGATTGGCTAGAAGAAGCCTTTGTCTAGTTTCCTGTCTGCATGTCCTAGTACTAGCTCTTTCCAAGTGTTCTTGTATCCTTCATATGTCAAAGGAAGAAGTTAGATCCAATAGATCTAAGAAATGACCAGTCACACTAAACTGCATTGTCATATACTTATACCAATACTATCTAATCTAATTGTGCATAAAAGATGAAAAGTTATCTTGTATCACGATACACATGTTATGAGAATCAGTTATTTTTCAAACTTGTTTGTTTCTTGTGCAGGTACATCTTGTTTCTCATTGGATTTTGGAATTAAATGTGGCTCCCACAAGGGTTTGAGCCCAACATACCATTGAGAGATAAGATGAACACATAAACATTAATAATAACAAATCAAGTAACTAGAATGGATTAGTTGGATCATTCATTATTTACCAAGTTAAAATGTTTAACATTGACATAAGGTGTCATCCTTGATAATTCATGAATGATAAACACCTGATCATTCTAGTTTATTTGATATTATGCAATGGAAAAGAGCATAATATGCAATAGATCAAAATTAAATGCTATAGGAAATGATCTACATTTTGTCATGACAGTAGATTAGAAGTACATGTATTTTGATGCTACATGACTGAAATATATCAAGTAAATAATAATGAAATGACGTGTTAAAGAGATGTTTCATATATTAATCTATTATCAAAAGAAGAAAATTTGATCAACTCAATGATACCACATGGATCAAATGTAATCAAAATGTGGAAGCATAAATACCTAAGAAAGCATGTTAGTGTTTTTAAAAGAAACAAGTTTTGAACTAAAGAAATGTAACTACAACACATCAGGCATGTATGTTATTGAATTAAACATAATCAAATTTTACAAATAACATTCATTGGTCAAAAGAAACATTGCATTTAAGTAGAACTACAACATGAATACAAAGTGCATATGAAAGTTTATGCAAAACATGAAATTTGTAAGAATGGTGACAACATAGAGAGGCCATGAATGATGTTGTTAATCTAACTGATTGAACATACTACATATCAATGATAGGTGATACAAGCTACAAGAGAGAATGCTATCAAACAATGACATTATGTATACAAAATACAGTATGAGTATCATTGCAATGACTAGCAATCCAAATTAGTACAAGACAACAAATTCAAAAGAAAATAACAAAGCCTAAAAAATATACAACTATAGTTGCCAATGTTACAGGTCAAAGGTACTGGATGCATACTTACTAAAGGGGAAAGAATCATTCATTGATAGTTTCATCATACAACATGTGATAAACTTCATAAAGGAACCAGTGTAGTCAACAATGACATCAAGAGTAAAAAAAATGACAATAGATTTAGAGATATCAAAATAGCGTATACATGAATCAAACGTAATATTAATGACATTAACATAGAAGAGAATCATGTGTATCAGATACAGATACAAGATAGTGATCAGATATGGGTCTGGCTTAGTAATATTCAACTACAGGTGTGCTAAGTGAACCAATGAAGTGATGGAATGGAGCAGCAATATATATTGACATATATATTTGGTAAAGAGAACATATGTTACATATGTCACAAAGTCATAAAAAATCATATAGCTTAAAGCTCCCAGACATATGGAATGAAATCAAAGCCCTCAAGTACAAAAATAAAACCACATAATGCATATTTTGAGTCATATTTAAGATAGCTTGCAACTATTTGAAAGAAAAGCATACAAAAATATTATATGGGTTGTCTCATATTCAATATAAAATGAAAGGGTTCATTGTAGATATAAGGATCTTCCATGTTGAATACCTGGTCAAATGAATAATATAAGTATTTGAAGTTTTCAGTAAGATGACATAGTGCTATCAAAGTTTGAATAACATATTTGCAAAAAACTAAATGCGGCCATGGTCATAAATAGTCATAGATTTCCATATGAATATTACAGAATGGATGGTTTCATTTTGAGGGAAAAGTCATTCACAAAACATATATTCTAGAATTTGAAAATCCCAAAACAATGTTAATGTTATAAGACACTAAGAGGGGGGGAGTGAATTAGTGCAAGCACAAATCTATATAAACTTTTACTTAACTTGCAAATTATCCAATATGAAAAATTAAATATAACAGAGAAACATAACACATAAAATATCCACACATTAAACACAAAAACACCAATATTTTTGTGTGGAAACCCTTGTTCAAGGGAAAAACCACGATGGGAATTATAACCCACTAATCTCACTGCTGCACTTGTTAGGAGCAATTACAACACCCTGCTAAGGGTATACCCAGTTAAGAGTATCTATAGCCCAGTTAAAGGCTATTACAAAGTCCTATTAGGAACTACCTTGTTAGGGGATTTATAATTCATTTTGAGAGTCACCTTGTTAGAGGGATTAAACTTCAAACGTATTGGGATCTTACATACCCTATTAAGAGTAACCTGGTTAGAGGATTTAGACTACAAGGATATTAGAACTTTCCTTGAGGATAAATTCAATAAGAATTGTTTGAATGTATCAAACTATGTCTAAAAGATCCACTTCAGTCCTACTCAAATCACTATTATGATCATATACACTTCATCTTCAATAATCACAATCATTGCAACATATAACCATCATATTTTCCTTTAGATCTCATCTTATATATACACTTTTAGGTCAATGGAATAACCCTAAAATGTGTTACTGATTTTAGCCTCCAAAATCCATACAAATTCATAAGCGATCACACAAGCATATGAAATTTTGATCCACAATGTCGGTTCTTGATAATACACTTCAAAAACAAAATAAATATAAACATTGATCCAACCGCCACCTTGATTTTATCACCTTGACAAACTAGTTGGTTGTTCTAGCCGATATCACCGGCATTCCTCCAAATATTCAACTATCTTCAAGTCATCTTATGTGATCATAGAAGTAGGATAACATGACTTTTTACATTCTACCTTTCCAATCTTACCGCCAGATATATTCACATCATCACCGCACACCACATTCACCATAACTGAATGTGTTATCAACAAACACTCTGTATACTTAGAGAAATCCTTATGCAATTATCTTTACCACAAGTATACTAGATTCATTCATCCTAAAAGTATTTTTTCCAGCAATAACAACACTCCAACATGCATCTCATGAAAACAATATCTCTAACACCTTCATCAAATGTCAACAAACAACTACAACAGATAAAGAATCCAAAAGAGTCCTTGTAGTAGAAACTATATATTGACATATGCATTTATAGAAGCCACATTTCAAAAGAATCAAAATCCTCATGGCAGCCTACAATAGAAATCCTCATACAAGAAAAGGGGAAGGTTGAGCCCTCAAATGGAAATCCATGGTTTGGGGTTTTGAGTGTAGCATATACAAAAGATTTTACAACTAATAGTTGTCATTGCACCAAAAGATCAACTTGTTAATACTTGATTGTAAATCACTAGACTTATAGAAGATACAAGAGATTGTTAAACCATGTCACAAATCCTGAAGGGGAACATTGGAAGTTAGTCCAACAATTCCCACCTCAATGTCCCCTGAGGGGATTCAAATGTGTGACCAAGCTCTGGTACTACTTGTTACAACTAGTGGTTGTCATTGCACCAAAATATTGACCCGTTATGCCTGATACAATCACTAGACTTATAGAAGACACATGAGGTTGTTAAATCATGTCACGAATCCCAATGGGGGACATTGGCGGTTAGTCCAACAAGACAAATGTATCATTATGTAAAAAGAAATGGATTGTTTATAGCACCAAAGGCCATGTTTTTAATTTAAAATACCCAGATACCAAATTTTGAACCCATGACCAAGTTATAACAAATAAATTTGCAAGAAATGAATCATGGCACATGACATCAAATTAACAGGAATGGTGGTGCAAGTATCAAGAACAAAAATTTTGGCAGAGAGGAGAAATGAAATACCAAAGGTTACGACAAAAGCCATTATACCTATTGATTGCAATGAAAATTATCAAAATCTGCATAAAACCCGTGTAGAAGCTCCAAAGTCCATCTCCAAATCACTGTCAAACTCTCATCTTTTCTTCATTCTAAGTCAACGACTTCACTCTAGAAACTTCAAAATGAACAAATGAAAATAAATGAGGTAAAAACATATGTTTTTAAGGCTTCTTTGAACCCTATAGAATATATTGTAGCATTTTTAAAAAGTGGCATTTTTGCCTCTTTTAAAGTATTTTCAAGTTTTTCTAATGTCGTGGAATGGGCTATATGCCAAGCTAAGCAATATGATTTAATTTATTAAGTATTATGGTATATATTACTTAATTGATTTGAGTTTATTTTATTAAGTAATATATTCCATATTACTTAATAAAATAAATATTGATGTAATACGATATTATTTGTATTAAAGCACAATGTAATTAATATTAGTTAATTGATATTTTATAAATCAATTAATTAGTATTAAATTTGAATGTAGTAATAATAAGACACTTAGCCTTGATCTTTAAGTTGAGAAAAGGTAAGTCCAATTGTGACTCTTGGTTGTGACTCATAGATAAAAGGAGGGAGATGTGGCACCTTTGTGATGCCAAGTGGAGTCATTATAACCAAGGAGAAGTTTCATATTTTTTGGACTTATAGAAGAGGGAGTGGCGACATCTTGATTTTTCCATATCTTAGAAGTGTTCTTGGATTGGGAGATAACTAAGTGACTCATTGGAGTCTTTTTAGGGAGACTTGGCATGGATTTAGAGTTGTCACTATGAGTTCTTTAGTAGTGATGACTTTTAGGATTTTTGGAGACCTTCTTGGAGCATTTTTAGGTCCTCTTTTTTAGGGTTTTTTATGACATCTAACCCCAAAAATTAATTTGTAGTTCCACTTTTTTGGGATTTTGGGAGGGATCTTGAGGTGTTTATATTCCCTCTTTTTGTACATTTGTGTAGTTCATATTTTATGCAGCCCATGTACATTGACTTTTCTCAAGTCCTTTACATTGTGAATGTTTTATTGTATCTCATTGATGATATGTGATTGAGCTTCCTTTGGAGCATAATACAACTAGTATTTTGGATCTATCTTGAACCTTATTTCATGTGTGTTACTATTGATTGATGTTTATTTATGCATTTCTTTTAAGAATCCTCAAGTTTATGTCTCATTTCAGCACCTGTTATAATTTAGTGAATACTTGTGTATAGGTTGTAATTTGTGTCAAAGATTGAAGTTATTAGTTGTGAAGATTTCCTTTCAATTTTTGTTCATCAATACCTTCTTGTGAAACACTTTTATGTAGAAAGTATTACTTCAAGGTTGTGTCATGTAGCTAACTATTTTCCAACTTCATTGTGTTAAAGAAACATATAGTTCTCTGTTAAGTTTGGTGCATCACCTCTATTTTTAGGTTTATTTTATCTCTAGTTTGAGTATTTTATTCTTCCCCTTTCTCTAAAAGGTTTTAAGTTTTATTAGTCTTAAGTGAAAGTACCAATTAGGAGCCGACCTTATCCAAAGGTTCAACCAAGTTATAGGTCACCCACAGCCTTTAGTTGTTTCTCATGTTCCTCAGAAGTGTCTCGAGTTTTGAAATTTGACAAGGGTGCACTTTTGAGTGCTAAAAATAACAAAAAGTAAGAGTTTTTAGATCATGCCTACTATAATGCCCCACTAGGGAACTTGGGAGAAATTAACCTAAAACATGTTACTAAGTTTATTGAATAATTTATTTTTTGAGTTCACAATCAATAATGAATAACAATCTGGAAGCAATATAACATAAGACAATACATACTCTTGAACGTAACTCATTTATAGGTTACGAGTCTCAAGGGTTCCAAGACGTAGAATTACATAAATATAAATTAATCTACTAAGAACAATCCATAAAAAATCACATGATATATCTCGCATTAATTTTAAACCTAAATTGATAATACTCCTAATCCTTTACTTAATCATAATGAAAAGGAAACAAATCATAAGGTACACTAACATATTCATTTCAACTAAATAATAAGATACATTCATTACATCAATGAAATCAAAGGTACATGTACAACAAGGTATAAAATAATACATCTTAGTCTTCAAGATAATACATCTTCCAGTACACATGTCGTAAGGATAACAATAATACAATACAAGTACATATACATTTCCTGAATCAATGTCACTAACCAATACATAAAATTGAATACAAGATATACATCTTATGGCGATAACAATAAAATCTCAAAACAATGAACAAGAAGGTAGAAACAACATCAAGGATCATCCAAGCACAAAGTCATGAATGTCGGATCTCAATGGTAATAAGAATCACTACCACTCAATCATGTGGAACTCAGAAGTCCACTCCCACCATGCTAAGGAGATAACACCAGACCTCACTCAAGGAAACATCTAAAAAAAACAACACTAATGTCAATGCACACTAGATAAACTGGTAGTAAAAGGATATATAAGGTTATCAAGTATAAATGATTGAGACATAATCAAGATTACCAAATGCTCATGTAGGAACCTAGGACACATATAGGGAAGTGTCATCACATAAGTCAACTCTATGGTTACCATGGTAATCCCTCTAGACCCTGCCCCCTAGTGACTCTATGCAGTATTAGTAGTCCTTTTGTACAGACAAGGAAAACCAACTATGCAAGACCTCAATGTCTCTCTGGATGAGAACAATCTTCTCCCACTCCCATCCTAGCCTATACTAGAACTAAAGGCATGGGCGAGGGATAATTACCATTTTAATGTTTCTATCTTAATAAGATTTATTAAGTTATCACTTATTAAGTCAACTTAAAAAGGATACCCAGGCAACCACTTTAGGGCTCTAATGCCTCCAAAGTAAGTCACTTCCCCTCTATGGTCCTAGATAACCTACCCTAATGCTCCTGGCCAAAGAACCAAAGAGAATGTAAAACCAAAACCATAAAAGACTTTCCATAAATTAGTAAATTATGAAGGTCATCAAATACAAGTGTTGGAGCATAACAAATAATATCTCATCGTATACAAGGATCCAAATTGTCCCTCCCATACTGGACATCTCAATGAATCAAATACCAAATCTCATAGTTTAAAACATTAAAACTCAAGAAAAAGTCATTACTGAATTCACTCTCCAACCTGGAGTAATAACATAATCCAAAGCATCACTTAGATCATATAACAGATAGATAGAAGAAACAAGGTAACCAAGTTAATTTAGAATCAATATAATAATGATCGTCACCTTATATGGTTAAATAACATAATGATCAAGACTTAGGAACACATGACCTCACATCCCAAATGTGCACAAAACAACACATGAACAAATCGTGTAACAAAAAAAGGTTATGAACTTTCCATAGAATAAACCCACAAGTATACCAATAAAAATCCAATCTTCAAGGACAAAGTCCACCTAAGGTAATACTCTACCCATATAGACAAATAATTAAAACAAGATGAACAAAGCAAAACTTTCAATCTCAAATCAGTATTACCTAAATGAGGTGTATTTAATATCTTATCAAAATTGACTATTGTTATTAATTTACATAATCTTAAGTCATAATCGAATTAGTTACTAACGTCAGTGGGTTAACTGAGGATAATAGAATATCAATTTTTCTTTTTATAAAATAATTTGTAACATCCCTTATACAAATAAATTTATTAAATAAAATTATTGAATAACAATATAATTAAGTTTTAATCGTAAACAATGACAATAAAAAAAATAACTTTTATAAATTAATTTATTAAATATAATTACTAAACACATATAATTAAATACCTTAAACATTAATATATATATATATATATATATATATATAAAGAAATTAACATTTAATATTTTATTTTATTTTGTTTATTTATTTATTATTTTTTCTTTATATTAAAAAAGGTTTTATTCCCACTCCCACGCTGCCCATACAACAGTAGTTGCTACCGCATGACAACACTTCCTATTGCATAGCAGCAAGGTTGTTTGTGCGGTAGCAGTTGCTACCGCTATGACAGCTTGCTACCGTCGGCAACAATCTTTTCTTCCATGACAACTTGTTGCCGTAGGCAACAACTAATGCTACCATGATAGTTTGTCATGGGTGGGGTTAACCCCCACCCATATTTTTTTTAATTTAATTTAATTTATTTTTTAAATTTATTTTCCATCAAAAAATAACTGTGTCAAACAACGAGCACTCCTTTTTTTTTGAAAATATAATTTTTCCAAATACACATTATATATATATATAATCAAATAAATATATAAGGTTTTTATGTCTTAATGCAATTATTTAAATCTCTTTCCCGATATTAAATTTTCATTCTAAATTGTACAATATATCCAATTGATCTATGATTCCAATTTAGTTTAATTTCAAAGATTTTTATCATATTTAAAATAAAACCCTAGTTGATTTAATTTCAAGCTTTCCTATTGTTTTCAAACAAAGATCTCAATTTTCACAGGTTCAATACAATAAGGTTTCTTCACTCAATCAAAGAACCCAATAGATTTTCAAATCAAAATATTCACACAAAATGAAGAATCACAATACAACCATTTCAAATACAAAGATCCAACCTGGCAAACACAAAGTAGGCAATCTTTAAAAAGAATAAATCTACAAGGTTTTCAAAACCCTACCTTATTCCACCAATTCATAGAAGCCACAAAGAAGGACCAAAACTCTGACAATTCTAAGATTTCACAAAACCCTTCAATTCCAATCTAGAGCCAAAACTCATTTGCCTAAAACCCACGTGTCCAATAACAACCAAAAAGGATTTCTAATATAGAAAACTCAACAAAATGAACTCAAACATCCAACTCACAATCAAGAATTAGAACTCAACTCCTAAGTTTTTTTCATCAACACCTTTTTGCATGTTTTAATTTTAATTCAATTATAATTACATGCACTTTTTCAAATAATATCTTTTAACTTAAATTTATATTTTAATTTTACTAATATTGAATGTGCAAGTTTAATTACATATAAATATTTAATTGATAATTAATATTTTTAGCATATTAATAATATGCAAATTGATAATCAAATATCAATTATTAGACTTTTTAATTAAGTCCTTATAAATAAACATAAGTATTTAATTGATTTTCATTAATTAAATATCTTATATTTAATATTTTACTATATAATAAGATCTGATTATTCAATCATTCAATTAATCTTAATTAAAATTTTAAAGAATTTTTAACACAAAATCACATCAAACCACCTTACATGAAATGAGGAGGACAACTGACTAAATCAACATGCAACAATCAAGATAAAAAATAGTTTCATGAATAAGGTCACCTTGACGAATTCAAAGGGTTAACCAGTCATAAACTTGTCCACTATTTCAAGACAATAAATAGCCTAGGATAGGATTTAGACCTGGATGCTATCTCCCTTCTCTTACCATTGAGATATTGCGATAGGGCACGTTCATCCTGACAATTTAGGGAGTTCGATGTCCGATACCTAAAATCCTGCATAAAAGGCAAGCATATATATATATATATATATATATATATATATATATATATATATATATATATATATATATATATATATATATATATATATATATATATATATATATATATATATATATATATATATATATATATATATATCTCTATCTCTATCTCTATCTCTATCTCTATCTCTATCTCTATCTCTATATATAAGACAATGGCGGGGATCGATCGATCGTGTGGATTTCGCAAGTAGTTACAACTTTGTCCCTCAACCACATCGGAAACATCAAACAGAAATATAAAACATACACGCCAACCATACACATGCAAGTATGAGGTAAACAAAAACCATAAACATAAATAACAAATCATCATATGCAAATAACCATCATCAACTTACTAACATGATATAAATCAGATGATTAAAATATCATAATACTAAATCATTAAATACAACTAAAGATCTAATATAAATAAAAAGTGGTTTAAAAAGGGTTGGCATCATTAACATAAAGGGAAGTAAAGTGGTGGGTATTGCACCTACAATGAATTAATTATGAAGATAACATGATGGATTATCATTGCTATGATATTCCCTATTACACATACAAATTAATAGTCGATTAGTATTGAAATAAATGTATTTTAATGCTACATTCTCCACAAAATATATTTAGAAGTGTGACATTGCCACTAATACCTCCATATTTCCAAGTTATGATAGTTTGAAAAATTCTTCATGAACAAAAAAATGACAATTTTCATCTGCAAATTATAGTATTTTTTTTAACAATAGGATAAAAGCCTGAAATATTAATATTATAATGATTGTATGAAATACAAAATAGGCTCCTGTAATCCAGATATATGATTGTTTAAAATTACAAAATAGCTCTTGTAAGCCAGATATGACTCTAAGCAAATAAAACAAAACATGATTTTACATATCTACGTTGCCCATCCAAATATGCAAATTCTATTAATATCCTCTATCAAAAAAAATGAAGAATATCATGAGCAATGGATTCATTCTTCCATGTCCTATGGTTCGATTTTGTTCTCTCCTCATTGCTCCTAAACATTGCCAACTTCCTTTATTTGTGGCTTGTATAAGGTCATCTGCACCTTTAGCATCTACATGTCTTTCTGCTGGAGCATTAACATGGTCATGACCCAGCAGTGCTAATAGAGCATTCACAATCCTAACTTTCTCTATCTTATCTTGCCCAATTACCCAATTGTAAAACATGCCCATGAAGGAGAAAATGCCAAGGGAAAAAACCCCTAATGTGGGTATGTCTCTTCTAGAGATCATATTGCTAGACTACAATAAGGAGTTTGTTCCTAAGAAGAGAAATATCCCTAACTACCTTGCGTGCTATTGATTCCAACATTGTGAAAGATTATACTAGATCAAGTGCATTTGACAAAAAATTGAAACCAATTGTGATGGGAAATGAGATGCCTTGCCTATGGGTATAGTATTTCATCCCCAATTGTACTAGTAACAATGGATGTTGAAGACTTTCCCTAGGAGGTCATCCATAATCTACTCTATGAATGGTGATTCTCATTCAACGACCGAGCTACACACCTTATAATTTTGTGGAAACTATTCCATGTGGACCGTTCTATATGCTTCTCACACCCTAATAGTCAAAATTTCCCCTTCTAATGGTGGAGAATGACAAAACATTTGAAGAAAAAGATATGAAAATGCTAATGAAGCCCTAAGTTTCTTTTTTGAAGAAAGAGGTAATATAATACCCATCACACGAGCACATTTAAAGAATAAGTGACACATTATTAGTTCCTGCCATAGACAGGTAACTATTGTTTTCATTAGATTTTTTTAAAATTTAAATGCACCAATCAGATTTCAATATTTTTTAAGGCTTTTCATGTTTGTTAAAATTTGGTAATTTCAGCATATTTTATAATTTTCAATAATGCTATTTATTTACAATCCTATTGGCTGTCAACAAAAAAGGCAATGTGAAAAATAAAATTTATTTGAAATAAAAAACATAAAGTAGGTGTAAATTTGCCCAGTCACCAAAGTACATGTGACAACTAACAAACAACTACATTCTTAAATGCCATTTAATGTGTATTATTAACCTGTCGTAAATAATCTTTCTGCACAAATTTTAATTCTCTCTAAATCTTTCCTCTCTATTGTCTTTTTGTTTTCACACAAACTTGCTGGTATCAGAGGATTTACAATTGGCGAAGGACGAAGGTTATTTTGTTGTACAGAGACCGAGAAGCTGGGAAGTTCTGTCTGAGAAATTAGGAGTTTGGTAATTTTGCAGCAGCATGAGCTCTTTACCGTCGTGAGGGTTTTCTGTTTGCAAATTCTTTTGTGTATAAAAACTTTCAACATATCCCACCAATGCTTTGAGTCTATTCTTGAATTTTATCTTGAGCTTCAGAGTTTATCCATGTGAGGTAAAGAAGCTTATGTTTGCTTTATAGGCGGCCCTCCTTTTGGGCAAGATTCAGAAGGCCTTTAGCTAGAACTGTTTGATCTGGAAGCATTCCTTTAATCTCGTTACTTTAATGAAATGAAGTAGGTTGCAGTGTATTTCTAACTATATCAGATTGATAAAATTCAAAATGGGGAAGCCATTTCTATGTAACAATTCCACTATTTTTCCACAGGAGATTTTGGTTGGCATTCATTTTTAGAAGCTATCTAGGTTAGGGTTTTGTACTAAGTATTTCATACAGGATATGTTTTATGACATTCATTGAAAATGTATTTTTATTGATTAAAATTCTAATTTTTTGAAAATTTACGATTTCTTTTTTTTCCTTCATTTTTCTGATGCTTTTCTTTAATTTTTTTACAAATCGCAGTTAAAAATGGTTTGATTTGTTAAGCTTTTGTTGGGCATTCCAGACACAGACCCCAACACTGTGACCCAAGAGGGTTTATTTTTTATTATTTCAATTTGGAGATAATTTCTTCAGAAATATTTTATGATGCATGTGCCAGAAACATTAAGTGTTCTTTCATTTTTCCTCATGAGGGCTTATTTTTTATTTCAATTTTTGAGATGTCTCCTTCATTAAAAAAAAACTAAATTTGTGTAAAATTCTTGCTTCATCTTTTATTTTTGAAACATGGAAAGGGCAAATTCATCGACTTTGCCATTCATTGTTTATGTTTTGCGAAAAGCATAGGTTATAATCTCGATATATCTAATGACTGTAATCGACAGTGCATTCTATTGATGTACTTGATTTTTTGTAATCCAAAATGTTGAAATGATGAGTTGAAAACAATTTTCCATTTTAGTTTACAGTTTTCGTGAGAAATAATTATTTCTCCAGCTTTAGCTGGGCTCAAGATTTTATTTTTGGTGGGTTTTCTTGTACAGGAAAGATTGTCAACAGTGGACCAAGGTAATACAGGGCCAACTAAGAAAACTGACTGTTAAAGTACAATATTTTCCTCTCTATTTCTACAATTAGTGGGTTTCTATTGCTGTCTGTATTCTGCCGCTGTGCCTTTTTATCTATGAACTTCATTCTTTTACAATAGCTATAATTTTTATTTTTTTTTAAGACAAAAGTGGCTAGCCACTATAATATTTTATTAAACTGATTCAACAAGGTCGGCTGGGAAAGAATCAGTGAAGAAAACCCAGTGTCATCCCTAAAATATACATAGCTTTATATATTTAAAAGTTTGATTACAAAGGGTGTAAAAACTACCACCCATTGGAATGCCAAAAGCAGAATATCAACCTATCCAACTACTACATCAATTCTAGATTTTCAACAGTTTCCACGATGTCAAACTATATGTCCAGCAAAAAGATCAAAAAACTCAAGAAACATATCCTCATTATCATTCAACCATATCATCGTAACCACGAAGGAAGTTACTATCAAAATCAGGCAGAGCCTTCCAAACAGCATGATTATCAGAAGTACCTTGCCCACCTTGCAAATCCCCACTATCATCCTCTGCCATATTGTAATTAATCTTTATTTGAGGGCAACAAAGATTAGCAACAATAGCTGTAATTTTTATAACAGTAACAAACTTAACTTTTATTGGAGGGAAACAAAGATTAGCATTAGTGTCAGGTTGTTGCTGATGTGATCTGCTTAACACATCCATATAGTAACTTATTTTCTTTTAGTAATAGATTATTTTTTAAAAAATAAAATTAAATTGTAAATGCCACGTCAATATAGCTGCACAAGAAGCCTTTAAAAGGGCATTCCGAACAATCTCTTCCAGCATTGATTATTTTAATACCATCTTTGTGTCTACAATAGAAAAAACCATCATATTTAGATTAGCTAAAACGCCTAAATATGGGCTTTGCCTGTCAAACCCATACTCTGGTGATGACGCCTAAAATATCAAAGAATGGTTTATTTCAAATGTCTGTCTTCTATCTTCTAGTAGACTACCAAGCTCCATTTCATAGCCATTAGTTAAATCATGCATTCTGCTTTCATCAATGACTTGTGCACCTAGTCCGTTGTTTGTGCAAAGATTCTCTTCCACAATAGGAGCTTCTACCACATTTTTATATCTATGGAAATGAAAATAAAGAATGAGAGAAGATATGCAGAGAGTTAAAAAGATGAGAAAATGAGAGTGGGAGAAATAAATGTAAAGATAGAGATATGAAGTGATTTATTGAGAAGATAAGATATAATGATAGGATAGCTGGAGAGAATAAAAAAAAACTATCAAGGTTTTAAGAAGTATAAATATTTATGTTATTTTGAAAAATTCTTTCATATTTATATTTGTAAATTATTTGAAAAAAAAAACAAAAAAAACACATTTTTAATTTTTATTGAGTTTCTGAAGCCTTTTTAGCAAGTCCATTTTGTGAATTCCCTGCAATAATAAGGATACAAAATGTTCAAATAGAACATAAAGCATATGGCAACTGAAATAGATAGAGCGTCGATTAGAAAGATGCCCAACAAATCAGCATCACGGCTGTTCAGTGAAGCCTTTGGAAGAGCACTGCATGATCTCCCCATCATCTCATCCTCAAATGCAAAATACCTTCTCCTCTTTTGGCAAAGATTACACCGACTAGCTTTATGGGCTTTGAAAAACCTAAAAAGTGCCCTGATGATATGCTTAAGAAGCAGAACTTGAGGATTTCCCTTGTTTCTTGCCATTGCAGAGCTCGAAACTAATCAGTAGTTTTAATCTATTTCTTAATCACAGAGAGATCAAAGGATGCAGAATGCTTTGGTGAGAAGAGAAAGGAATGTGTTCTGTATATATAATAATTCAAACAGAGAAGCTGCTATGATTAGAAAGCAATGGGAAGTTGACAGAGTGGCCCACACTGTAGTGAGGGAGCAGGTACAAATTCTTGAAAGATGGGATTTTGGTCCTTTCAGAACTCAGAATGCAAGCCAAAACCATGTGCCGCCTCTTCAAATTATATGGGAACTTGGAGACAAGCATGAAGTGCTGTGTTTTTTGAACGACCTAATTCTTCTTGATTCTACCGCCTCTAATTTTGCCTATTAGCTTTATTATTCAGTTATCAACCAATAATGATTGAACACACAAATATTTGTGAAATTAGCATTAAATAGATCATATCACTACCGATATTAGCTAGATTAGCATTTAATTACACTTATCACCATTAGATAGCATTTTACAATCCATTATTTCACAAATTATGAGGACCTTGAGCAACTTAGCTCATTTTTAGCACAGACCATCAATGCAAGTGTTGGATAGAAAGGACAGTAGCACATGAAGATAATGTGTGTTGTGGCCAAACTGTTGGCTTTAGTTTGCAGGCCCACCGACAAATTCACACATCGTGTTTTTGCAAGTATTGGATTAGATAAGAGGCTTATTGCATTCAGATCGGATTTAAATATAAGTCCAAAGAATTGGTTGATATTTGCTATTTAGCTAATCAGAATCATCATATTAATGCTTATCTTAATGTTTATTCCTACTCCTACCTAGCATCTTATTATATTTCACAGCGATCTGACAGTAATGGATATGGATCAGAGAGGTGGGTCCCTTTTCTTCATAATTAATAATCTTTCCTAGAGCAATTTCAGGAGGAGGTGGAGGATTTCGCTCATTTGATTTGTCTCACATATATCAGTAGAGGCCAGAGTAAGGTGAGAAACATGCCACCCCTCTTCTGTCATCTTTTTTGTGATTGTAAGAAAAAAAAATTAATATAAAAAAATAAATAAAAAATAGCTAATTCTTTAAATTTAATAATGATGTTCTTGTAGCGCTGTCTACATATGTAATTCTGATTTATTGCTCTGCACGGTCCTCTACGACTATTTTCTTTCTTACAAATTGCAATCTTATGCAATAGAAAAATAAAAACTTCGAATAAATAACCGTTACAAAATGGCCAAATGCAAGCTCTGATATGGAAAATTATCTAATCTACATTCAAACCAATTAAAACTGCATACCGAGTAAACCTGTCAAAAAAGACTAGTAACGTTGACCAAAGCTCATTCACAATATTCATATTATATTATTGTTCAAATAACAGGACGTACTATAGTTTAATAACCATCAAAACCAAACACCCAGAGTTTTACAGCTCAGCAATATTTTCATAATGCGTTAAACAATTACTATTTTGCTACCTTCATAGTTGTCTCCATCATACTATAAAATACATTCACAGTATTGAATGCTCACAATCGTCATTTACATATACTATCTATGTTATTTTGAACATGTTACTTCTCGCACTAGACTCAAAATAGTTCAAATCATGTGTTATGTTTCAAATGGTATTCATGCTATTTTTCAAATCAAGTTTGGATCATTATACTATAACAACAGTGAAATCCACCTTATCGTTTACATCACAAAAATACAATATTACAAAAAATCTCTTTCACCATTTTTCTAAAATGTTACGCTTTTACAGTTTCAGTATTATTTATGTTTTTTCTAATATAATATGTAATGCTCCAACTGGTACTCCACATATCATATAATGTCATTTTGCCCGAATACCGAAATACAATGCACATTCGTGCTAAACTGTCCAACATTTTCATTGCATCATTTAAGGATTTAAGTATTCGCTGCCTCTTTTATTTATGTGTATGCACTAAAAATAATCTACACAAAGCAATAGAACTAGTAGACCAATCTTTTAGAAAGAATAGGAACATGAAAATTGACATAGCAAAATTTCTCTATCATCATGCTTTAAGAATTTGGCCAAAATTTTAATGTCATGGCCAAACACTCCTAAGAAGGGTTGTCCACAATGTAGTCCACACAATTAAACACACATAGGTAAAAAAAAATACTACAAATAGTACTAAAGTTACCTCAATAAACAATCACTAAGAGAGAAAACTAACCACCAAGGATCTCAAGTTTTCTTAATTTATTAAAAAAAAAAATTGCCACATTGGATTTCCTTGCATATAGAAACAAATAGCCACTTCCAAAATTAGGCCATAGAGTACCATATAACTACATGATCTATACATTAACCACTCTCAACTACTTCTCCATATTATACTCAGTTTCCTCTTAGTCCTCACCCCCTCTAGTTTCCTTACTACAACTCACTTAGTTCCCTTAATCTTCTTCCCTTCTAATGGCCTTGTAATATCATATTTTTACCTTGCTTTATCTCCCCAAATGATCCATGTCAACTTAATGATAGTACAGATCCTCATAACACATGCAATTTCTTACTGACCTAAAATAGAAATTTTTTGAATTTCAATAGTCCAGTAGTGAGTAATCTCCACATGACTCATCACACATTCTCAAAAATCAACAAAACCCTTTTAAAGTATCTTTCCCTAAGCACAAACCTAATGTAACCTTATGCAAACCACAATAGTTCCTAGAACTAAATATTTGGTCAAGTCACATGCACTCATTATTGAATTGCAAAACTAGACCCCTCCAAATCATTGTAGATTTTAGCAAACTAGCATTCATTTACACATAGAACTACAATTGTAACTACAACATTGAATCTCCTAATAAAATTAAATGATTCCTTTTTATTGTCTTAGAAAGCTATTCTTATCTTTCTAGACTAGTACACGAAAATTCTCTATGATGTCCTCAAGATTCCCCTGCATCAAAAGTTTTTGTACGTTGTTTATGCCTACATATTTTGCATAAATGTCTAGTAGGGTAGCTACAACTATAACATTTTATAATATAGATAGATATGCAGGTGATTTCTATCAATCAAATCAAAGATGGATGGGTTTCTGAACCATTATGCCTCCACATTTTGTATTCATGTCTATCAAGGTAGTTGCAACTAGCACACTTGATGACATAAATACATAGTGAGGTGATTTCTCTAGTCAAACTAAAGAAACATGGGCTATTGAACCCTTATAGATAGATTAGGCGTTGATAAGTGAAATATCATTACTCACACTTCTTAAATTACAAAGGGAATTTATTTTACTTGAACATTTAGGTTGTTATCCACATCTTTCTTAAATGGTTAAGTCTATTATATATGTATTAGTTCAATCAATTATATATGAAAAAATATATATGGATGTTTAAGGGATTGATCATAATTGGTCAAAATGTTAGACTTTCATTATGGATACCCAAGGTTCATTTTGTTATCTCTATTTGAGCATTAAGATGTTGTCATTAGTATCAAAGTGGATTAGACAATTATCTATGTTGATCAGTTGGTAAAAGAAAGAACTACAAGCTACACATGCTAGTCGGTTAGACAAACAAGCCTTCATACCGAGTATTCATAAGGCAGTACTAAGAGCTAAATGGAAACAGGCTTAACCGGGCACCAGAGCAGTTTTACCAAGCAACAAAGTATACCGAGCACTGAGCGTCAGTAAACACCGAGCACTAGTATAGTTACCGAGCAGTATTGACTGTGTTTACCAAGTGATCAAGGAAATGGCATAGTAATATGTTATGGCACATTTATCTATGTAAATGGTTACAACAGATTCATTAAATGTTTTACCAAGATCAAGGATTATTTATTATAGATGTAATCATTAAATGTGATGATGATCCCTATGTAATAGTTAGATCTAGGTTAATTTTGTATAATGTAGATCTTAGGTTTTTCTTAAGAAGATGTAAACTTAATTAGGTCATGATAGTTATGGAAATCATAGCAGTTTGCTATATAATTGTAATTCATGTCATTTTGACATGAGTGAGAACAAGAACAAGGAGATCTTGAAGTAGTAGCCACCTTCAAGACATCAAAATTGAGACATGATTTGAGCAGTAAGCAAAGATACAATTCAGGTTATTCAGAATCAGTCAAGGCTACCGAGTAGAACAGAGGATAGACTACTACACATTGAGGTAATATTTACTAAGTATATCATAGATTTGATTCAGACAAGTTTAGTTGTCAATTACAGATACTTTCTGTTATTCTCTAATCATTGTAGTAGAGTTAGCAAAATCTCTTAACAGAGTACACTTAACAGTCTGATTGTAAATCTCTTAACCGAGTACACACTCAAGTAGTGTTGTTAAAATCTTTTAAAAAGGTAGATCTAGTCAATCTTATTGTTACTCTTAACAGGGTAAGATCACTAGAAGTGATCACAACTTTTAGCCTTAACCGGCATACTTTATTATCTGCAGTAGTGAAGAATTTGTGGGTGTCATCCCCACCACAGTTTTTACCTTCTCACAAGGGTTTCTGCGTAACCAAAATGTCTGTGTTGTGTGATTGAATTACTATTTATTTTTCATGCACTTTACATTTACAAGTCTATTGAATGAATGTTGCAAACAATGGATTCAATTGGATAGATTAGTTATCTACTATTTGCAGATTGAGTAATTAGTAAAAAGTTTTTGAGGGTACTAATTCACCCCTCCCCTCTCATTCCCTTATCTTTCTATTCCAACAATTGGTATTATAGCTAGTTCTCTTATTTGGAAGGTTTAATCACTGAAGACGAAAGATCTAATCATGGAGAGATACAAGCTAGACAAAATTATAGAAAATCAAAAGATTCAGATGTAGATTTTTGTTGAGAAATACAAGCAAGCTAAGGATGCATTGAAAAAGTTACTGGTTCAAAGAAAGAACATGGCTATTCTGGATAATGAGACTAACTATCATGAAGAAGAAATTGATGACCTATTTGAGAATATTGGATCTAGTTCAAGTAGTATTTCTGATGGTTCTGAAAGTGCAATTTCTGATTTATCTGAGAAAAATCTTCATTTGACTAAACAAGTGAAAGCCCTGCAAATTAGTCAAGAGACACAAATGGTAAGAATGATTGATGTGATGAACAATGCTAGACAAGCTGAACAAGAGAGAAATTTGGTTGTTGAAGATAGAAGACAAAGGACTGAACAACTACAAGTAAAGGAAACTAAGATACTGAGACTTCTCGAGCATCACTTTGAAATATTTAATTAGATGATTGTTGTAAGCCAAGAGATCAACCGAGTGAATAATGAGTTATCAAGGAAACATGAAGATATTGGAGTACTTGGGGAAAAAAATGAAAAACTAAGAAATGAAGTGAAGATGCAACAACAACATAATGAGATGATGGAGTCAGAGTGCTTCTTGAAGACTCTGTCTTGATTCTACTGCTGGAGGCTTTTTTTGGCCCTATCTTGCTGAGGGCTTTTCATTTTATGTCTTGTTCTTTAGTGTTTTTTGTGCTTGTGTCTGTTGAAAATCTAGGAAGTGTCCCTTTTGGGGACTGTCCCTTTGTGGGATAGTCAGTTGTCCTTCATTTTTTCCATGCTTATCTTTTATAATCTTTGTTAAAGGGTTTTGGGGCCCCTTCAAAACCTGTTGTTACCTTAATAAAAAACATAATGAGATGATGAAAAAGGCTGAAGATAGTTCTAAGAAAATTGATGATTTTCTGATTGGTCAAAGAGGACTTGGAAGCACTACTAGATTAGGCTACACCGAGCAAGAAGAATCATCTAAACAAGCTGAGCAGATGAATAAAAACCAGAATCAGAGACATAAGACATTGACATGCTATCACTGTGGTAAATCAGGCCACACTTCAAATGTTTGTACAAGTAAAGCACAAGGTAAACTTAAAACCACTCCTAAGTTTAATGGTCATTGTTATAATTGTAACAAGTTTGGACATCAAGCATATGAATGTATATCTAAGTTGAATAGGACTCCTAACAAAACCTACATGGAGAAACATTGTCACACTTGCAACTTGCATGGACACACTTCACAAGAATGCAGGACAAAGATGAAGCAAGTCTGGACACCGAAAGAAAATAATAAATCCTATCAAACAAGAAGATAAGGTAATGCTCACACTTGGGATTATAATAGATGAGTTAACTGCATCGTATGTGGAAGGTATGGACATATTGCAGCTAATTGCATGAGGAAGAGATGGGCTGGAAAATCTCAAAGCTGGACAAGAATTGGTATGGCATGCTTACACTGTCACAAAGTCGGTCACCGAAGTAAAGATTGTAGAGACCAAGCACCAGAAGAACAAGTTTTTGAGAATGGAAATACAATTGCAAATATCATGAGAATAAGAAATACTATGTGGAGAAAGACATCAAATGATAATGTTGAGTCAAGCAATGCGGTCGGTGAAACATTGTCCATTGGATTGGGTGACATCGACACCTCCACCTAAGCTGACAAATGTATGTATGGAACTGATATTTCAAGTTGATCACATTTTACATACAGTTCCTTATATTTGATGTGCACATACCAAATCTGCATGAATTAAGATGCATTATGGTTTTATAAGTTTTGGAATTTAAAGAGTTTACAGTTGGTATATGCTAGACCGAGTAAGGAGTTACCCGTAGGTGACTATTATGCAAGGTTAACCGAGAATCAGTATTAACCGAGTGAAAAATTATATGTTAACCGAGCTTTTGGTATTTTGTGGTACTCACCGAGTTTGACAGTTGTCGTCGAGATGTGAGTAGGTCAAGCATTTATTGCAAAAAAATTTAAGCAGGAATTTGAAAAAGTTATAAATACACAATGAACTTAGTTCATTCTTTCACCAGCGTTTACGAAGAGAAAAGAGCTTCCAAAGTGATTTTGAGAAAAGGATTTTCAGAGTAATTTGAGTGTAATTTCAAAGTCTTCCGAGTGATTTCATCGACATTTTTGTGTAAGTACTATTACTACCAAGTTGTTCATACTCGTACTTACTGAAACCCTATTTTAAGAAATCATGGCATCTGCATCAAAGGTGAATAAGTTAAGTTTTCATAGGAGGAGGAAGTCAACCTTATTGTTTCTACAACATGCAATGAACCTCGATACAAACTTCATCCCAAAGTTGCATCGAAAGTTGATCAAGCGGGAGCTTTCTCAAGCATACCACCTAGGGTTATACTGATCAAGGACATACAATCATACATTCACTACAAGATAGGAGAAATTGGAGATTTTGATTTGTATGCATCTTATTAGAAGCTATGTGAAGAAGATGGTAAACTAAAATTTGACTACAAGCAACTGGAAGTACTGGGTTTGGTGAATGCCCTCAATTTTTTGAGAGAGTTCAAGAGCGATTGGGTTAGGTTTGTTCTCAATTGGTTCCATGATGGAAAGTTTTGGTTGGATGAGCCAGTCAGAATAACTAAGAAAATGATTCACGATGTTATCAGGTACCCTACCACCAATAAGGCTAAAGAAATTCATAGTGCACCAAGGACAAAAATTGAGAAGAACACAAGAGCTGAGTGGGATGGTTGAGCTATGAAGATCAACACAATCAAGGACCAAGAAGAAAAATATGCAGCACATGTCATCAGTTATAAGAATTATCAGTCAAGTAGACTGAATAGTGTGCCATGTGGAGCCTTTGACATAGCTTACTGAATGATCAAGAAAGGTTATCAGCTGGACCTTGCTGAGCTTCTTTTGAAGTAGATTGAAGAGAACATGAAGACAATCCAGTCAGTGAAATCTAATACATGTAAGTTTGGATCCCTGTTGGTTTGCATATTCTTTTATGTGCAAAGATTTTTTCCATCGGTTAGTAATGTAAAGTGGTCAACCGACAAGCCAATTATAGTGCAAATTTTAGATTTGATTAAGGGCTTGGGAAATAATCTCAACGGTATTTTAGACAATTATTTTGAGTAGTTTAAAAGCAGAATGAATTCTTAGAGCAGAATTCCAAGGCAACTAGTAGAAGATTAAGAATAGGATATATGTTTTCTAGTTGACATCGATCACACATTGATTAAGGCTATGGAGCCTAGGACAAAATGGTTAGCCCCTATGGAATATGAAATGCACATTGATTTTGCTTCCAAATCAATAAAAGCTTTGTTGGTTATACTGAAGGATGTTTGCAGAAATGTTTGGAACCTATGAAGAGGCCAAGACAAGAATTAAAACATGCCTAGTTATCGGTAAAATAACAAAGAAGTCAAGGAAAATGATGAAAATCTTGTAAAGAAATTTAGTGATGATGTTGAGTCATCTGAGAGTACACCGGTTGAGGTAGCAACCGAAGGTCAATTACTTCTTTTTAACAAACCACGTGACAGTGAAGAAACTGAGTCTGACAATGATGTAGAATCTACACCAATTTCTACTAACCCCACTCCAAAGAAGAAGCAGTTAGAAGTGAATACAAGGGCATGAATAAGGTCAAATATTGTAGCTTCACCTCCACTAAAGAAAGGAGTTGTAAATATATCAAGGCCAACTACAGCTACACCGACAAAGACATATAAGAAGAGAGGTACTAAATCTACTACTAAGGCCCCTAGAAAAATAAGAAAGTTAATTAGAGGAAAAGATGATTTAGATGATGATGATGACGATAATGATCAATTTAAAGTTGTAGTAAATAGGAGTTGGTCAATAGATGAGGTAGTTGAAGAGATAATTGAAAATGGAAGAATAAGTGAACCTGTAATTAGTCAGTTTGTGCTCTTGTCAACCAAGGATCAGAATAAATTAGAAGAGGCAATTATACAGATGATGATAAGATTCAAGAGAGTACCGATTGAGTTTACCAAATACTTACCCAAGGCATTAGAAGAGATAATTTCACAAAAGTGGTCCTATGCTTTGAATACTAAGAAAAGAATAAGGGAACAGTCCCTAGTTTTGGCGGTTCCCACATTGACAGTTCTTGAAGTTGAGGAATTAATGAGCAAATATTCAAAGAGATTTTGAGTAAAGAACTAGGCACTGCAAATACTTGATGAAAATCTAGCAGACATAGATGAGAATAGTCAACTCATCTGGATTTCAATTATATAATCCCGTGAAGAGTCAGAAAAGATGGCCTTAGCCATTATTCCCGCGAAGAAATTAAAGAGAAAAGGGAAGGGAATTCATAAAGATGATGTAGATTTGGCACCAAAATAGAGTATTGCTTATCAGATACCGAGGTACCTGATACAACAGATGCCACCGAGGAAATGAGTTTAACTCAGGATGCACCTAATCAAGTTTAAATCCAAGGGATTGACAATAATGCACTTGATGTACTCATTGAGGACATCACAGATGGTGATCCTGATGATATAAAAGATGATGAGGATGTAACCATTGCTGGAGCAAAAACACAAGATGAGAGATTCACTACCAAGACAGTAATAAGATCTATACTGGGTGATCTTCCTATCCTGATGGAAGCGGTTGAAATAATCTCTAAGGAGAAACCCGAAGGCTCAATCCCTAAGAAACCGAAGGACACATCTGGGGAACAAGAGACAAGAGCACCTGTTGAGATAGAAGAGCCTAAGGAAAAAGAGGCAAAGACACAAGGCCAAGATGACCCAAAGCCTACCGAGACCACACCATCAGACTACATTCAAAGCTCCCTCCATATCAACCGACACACAGGTTACCAAGGAGTAGAAGAAGGAAGACAATGTGTCTACCGGGCAAGAAATGCTAAATGTTGAGGTAAAGGATATTATTCCTTTTATTAAAGATTTTCCACAAGAGCTGAAGAAGAAGAAGAAAAAGCATGGTAAAGGGCTGGTCACACTACATGAAGTCATTGTAATACCTGAATGTGACCTGAGTACTTTAGACCCCGAAGAGTTGAGAAAATATGGGGAACTATGCACAAGGAAGCTCAAGAGAACCTGAAGAAAGAGTGCAAGAGAAAACAAATTCTTGAGGATGTAAGAGACATCTTGCAATAGGTTGTACTCAAGGTCCAGATAAATGAGGATGCATTGATAATGGACCAACTTGCCACTCTTGTACAGGAAATAAACACCCCAGATATTGATGCAGAGAAGAGACTTGAAGAAAGGGCTGCATCAAAGATACAAGAAAAATTGGCAAAAAAGATCGGCCAGGAAGTAGCAATAAAAAAACTAAAGCTTTATGAGCTAATTATCGATATTCAATCTATTACTCAAAGAATTATTCAAATGTTAGTTAAGCTTTGCACTATGGAGAGTTTCACTACTGAGATCAGTGAAAAGATTAAAAAGCTAGATACCAAAATCCAAGCTAGAGAAAACGCTTCCTTAACCGAGCTAGATGCTTTTCATAAGCATATACTAAAACTTCAAGAACTTAGGCGGTTAAGAGGAGAGTTGAGGAAGGAGGATAAAATAAGTGATCAAATCACTGAGATACAAGGGGATTTGCTTCTCCACTTGAAAATAATTGAGTGTCATATTGTCAAAGCATAAGCTTTAGTTGCAACACTAAAAATTTTAGTGTTGGATAACATCTTTTCCATGCATGCACAAGTCGGTCTTGAGCACCTTGCTCTCACCAACTTGAAAGAGGAATGGGAAGACCTCTTGGATTCTCAGAAGAAAACCCATCAGCACATTTTTTACAAGATGTAAGTACATATTTTTGAGTTTAGCATTAATCTCGAAAAGGGGGAAATATAATGTATATGTCAAATTGTATAATTATATGCTAAGTGTACTACATACATACTGGGAGCATGCACCGAGGGGGAGTCATGTAAGTTTTTTTTTGAAATTTTGTCGTGTATATATGAAGTAAGGATAGTGAAAGATATATCGTTGTATAGACACTACAAGTTTTGATACTAATGCCAAAGGGGGAGATTGTTATCTCTATTTGAGCATTAAGATGTTTTCATTAGTATCAAAGTGGATCAATCGATTATCTATGTTGATCAATTGATAAAAGAAAGAACTAAAAGCTACACATGCTAGTCAGTTAGACAAACAAGCCTTCATACCGAGTATTCATAAGGCAGTAGTGAGAGCTAAATGGAAATAGGCTTAACCGGGTACCAGAGAAGTTTTATCGAGCATCAGAGTATACCGAGAAACAAGCGTTAGTAAACATTGAGCACCAGTATAGCTACCGAGCAGTATTGACTGTGTTTACCGAGTGATCCAAGAAATGGCATAGTAATCTGTTATGGCACATTTATCTATGTAAATGGTTACAATGAATTCATTAAACATTTTACCAAGATCGAGGATTATTTATTATAGATGTAATCATTAAATGTGATGATGATCCCTATGTAATAGTCAGATCTAGGTTAATTTTGTATACCGTAGATCTTAGGTTTTTCCTAAGAAGATGTAAACCTAAGTAGGTCATGACAGTTATGGAAATCATAGCAGTTTGCTATATAATTGTAATTCATGTCATTTTGACATGAGTGAGAACAAGAACAAGGATGACAAGGAGATCTTGAAGTAGTAGCCACCTTCAAGACATCAAAATTCACACATGATTTGAGCAGTAAGAAGAGATACAATTCAGGTTATTCAGAATCAGTCAAGGCTACTGAGCAGAACAGAGGATAGACTACTACACATTGAGGTGATATTTACTAAGTATATCATATATCTAATTTAGACAAGTTTAGTTGTCAATTATAGATACTTTCTATTATTCTCTAATCATTGTAACAGAGTTAGCAAAATCTCTTAACAAAGTAGACTTAACAGTCTGATTGTAAATCTCTTAACCGAGTACACACTCAAGTAGTGTTGTTAAAATCCTTTAACAAGGTAGATCTAGTCGATCTTATTGTTACTCCTAACAGGGTAAGATCACCAGAAGTGATCACAACTTGTAGCCTTAACTGGCATACTTTATTATTTGTAGTAGTGAAGAATTTGTGGGTGTAATCCCCACCGTAGTTTTCACCTCTTCACAAGGGTTTCTACATAACCAAAATATCTATGTTATGTGATTGAATTATTATTTTTTTTTCATGCACTTTACATTTACAAGTCTATTGAATGAATGTTGCAAACAATGGATTCAATTGGATAGATTAGTTATCTACTATTTGCAGATTGAGTAATCAGTTAAAAAATTTTGTGGGTACTGATTCACCCCTCCCCTCTCAGTCCCGTATCTTTCCATTCCAACACATTTCTCCATAGGGACATCTAAAGTTGTATTCTAAGTTGTGAATCTTGGTATTCTATAGTTGGCTTCTCATGTGAAGGTGGCTTCTAAATTAAAGTGGATTTATAAGTAGTGACTCTTGGTTTTTCATAGGTGATTTCTCATTTTTTTTAATCTTGTAGGGATTTTAAATATTGGTCTCATGTTGATTCTATAATAAGATGATATTCATAATTAATTTCCAATTAAGAAAAATCCCTATAGATTGTCCCACTTTTATCTTTAGTGATTATCTCATTCACTATCTCTATCTATTTAAATAATCTCACTAGGTGTGTAATTATCTATTGAGAATTCTTCAAGTACTATTATTAGTTAAACAAGATAGATAGAAATAGAAATAGGTTTCAAGTATAAAAACCTAATTTTATGTACATTAAAAAAATTCTCATAGAAAATTGTAATAATAAGTGCAATTTGGATTGATATAACATCTAGTACATGTCATGAAAACTATTTTCTCAGCTAGTGCATCCTAGAAGGTTGAATCATCTATTATAGTGTTATCTTATTGGTTAGGTCAATTATATTTCTCAAGAATGGTATGATGTCAAGGAAAGAAAAATGTATGAAAGGGAATAGTATATTAAAAATTACATTAGTGGTTTCTTCCCAACCACACAATACTATTTTCTTGTTTATACATTTATTTTTTACACCCTAACCAACTAGAAATGTGATTGATGTAGAGACTAGGGAGTTATTTCATGTGTTTTATTAGAGAGTGGGATTCAAACTCTCAATACAAATAGTCTATCATGATGCCTTGCTTACAGATACTACTTGAGATTCTTTGCTTGGTTTTTATGAGTTTAGTGGGATTATATCTAGTTATGGATGTTTTAAGGTTATATAAAGAATGTTTTTTATTAAGGGTAAAATATTTTTTGAAGGAACTAAAAAACCATTTTATGAGAAGCACAAAATGCTACCAAAAAAATACACAGCCTATTAGCATCCATCTCACAACAAACTAACAGTGATAGATAAGCAACTAGGATGCCAACATGAATAAACAAAAAATAATTATTGGATGTTCTTGAGAGTTTAAAAAACCTCACATTCTAACTGATTTAGGTTTTAATAGATATTCTTTAAAATTCTTGCAAGTCATTCTTAGTTTTCTTAGTAGACTTTTTGAGGTTTCCACAAATCTGGGTACATGTACCTTTATCAACAACAACACTTAGAATTTTGTATCCATATTAAATCCAAATCAACAATAGTATTATTAGGGGCTTTATATTTTTGAAGATTCTACCATTTTTAACTAAACATTTTATATTCTCAACATGTTACTTTGAATGGCTTTAAAATTGATCTTGACCAAATTCACCAAATTATCACTTACCTTTATTATTTTGGCCTCTAACCCAACAATATGTTCTTCATTATCAAAATTCAAAAAACTAACATACTATGCAACATTCTCTAGGATCACCAACATCTTCTCATACTCCATTGACCTGGAACCACCCTCTCTGCTCTAGATGAAGGGATATTGTTCTAAATAAAATAAATTTAGAGAAAGAGTATTATTATATGTTGGTATATTTAGTTTTTCATTATTTATAAATATGGTATTATTATATTGAAATATATGGATAATACCACTTAAGATGTTAGTCAACATATGCTTGGTAATTTATATTAATATGAGTAGTTAAATCATCCACCAAGGTATTCATTGGTGAATAAAGCTTTTAACTCATTTTGGGGTATCAAGGTAGGGGGATCCCTTGTTCCAATTAGGAAAAGGATTGAACTTACATTGATTCTTCTAAAATATTTTGTTCATTATGTATTGTGGATGAATCAAAGATTAAAGATTGTAAATTGTAATAACTAAACTAAGTTGTGTATGGGCTTTATACTTAATGGTATGATCTAGAATTGTGTCAAGATATTTATCAAGAATAATCTATTGATATAATGAAGACATGAATATTTGTATCTACAATAATAATCCTGTAATAAATAAAATTATTAGACTTAATATTTATATTTTTAAATTTTAAAGTCAAAATATTAATATTATCATTAACTTTATTAGTAAGATTATAAATGGTGTTAATCTTGTGTTAGGTAAAAATGTGGCTTACAAAGTATAATTTGATTAATGGTAAAAATGTAGCTATTTTTGTTGGGAAGGTACAAATGGTGTATCTTAATGTATAATAACTCTAAAATTCTCACTAGAATAAAAGATGGAATAAAATAAAATTAATGAAGCTAATATTGGTTATTTGTGAAAGTGATATCAACAATAATATTACATTGAAATCAATGACAATGGTTATATTTTTATCTAAATAGGACTTTCCATTAAGTGTTATGGTACTACTAATGAACCAATAGATCCCATCCATGTTAATAAAAAAAAAGTACAATTCTAATAATATGGTAAATGAATATAAGGGTTAAGGAGATATTAAAAATTAGTAGTAATATCAATTGATCAAAGTTGTTAGATTTCCACAATCCATGTCAATGCTATGTAATTTTTTGGGGGTTCAAGAAATTTTTAACATCAACACTTTAGATCACACTTTGTGATCTATCATCAGGATGCAAGAGAACATAAGGAGTTTAATCCTTAAAATTTCTAGAAGTTTATATTTAAATGATAATTACCTCCCATCAAGGGCATCAATCAAAGCTGTTAGATTTCCACAATCCCTATCAATGCTATGTAATTTTTATGGGGTTCGATTGTGTAGAAATTTTTAACATCGACATTTTGGATCACACTATGTGACCCATCATTAGTATCCAAGAGAACATAAGGAGTTTAATCCTTAGAATCTCTAGTTGTTTAGATTTAAACAATAATTCCGTCCCATGAAGGGAATAAATCAAAGATGATATAGATTGTGGAAATCTAATAGCTTTGATTGATGCCCTTCATGGGAGGGAATTATTGTTTAAATATAAAAAAACTAGAGATTCTAAGGATTATTAAAATCCTTATGTTCTCTTGCATCCTAATGATGGATCATGGAGTTTGATTCAAAATATTGATGTTAAAAATTTCTACACAATTGAATCACCAAAAAATTACATAGCATTGATATGGATTGTAGAAATCCAACAACTTTGATTGATGCCCTTCGTAGGAGGGGATTATCATTTAAATATAAACAAGTGGAGATTAGATAAAGTTTAAACTCCTTATGTTCTCTCGCATCCCAATGATGGATCAGAGAGTGTGATTTGAAACGTTGATGTTAAAAATTTATAAATAATCAAAACCCATTACATAGCAATAATATAGATATTAGCATGAAGGGGATATGTTAATATTACACTACTATAGAATTTAACATTTTGACCATTTTCTAATTAAATACTAACATTTAGGTGATGTGAGTAGAACCATAATCATTAATGTTGGTTCGAGGAATCATATAGAATTTTTTATTGTCCCAAACCTCTTTAATTAAGAGGTAATAGTGGTTTTAGATCATCCTTCAATAGTACCATCATTAAAGAAATTATTGAAATTTAAATTAAAAATGGATCCTTTGAGCTAAGGCTAGTTCTTGATAGTATTGATTAGAGTGTACGTAGCAAAAGTATAAATATAATCATGCATAATGTGAGCTTTGAATAGAATATTATGAACCTATAGTAAGATAAATATAAAAGCTATAGTCGATCTTGAAATTATGGGAAGATATAGCCATATTTTGATGACCTTTAAATGGTTTTACATATATAATTTAAAGAGTTTTTTTATTTGGTACGCTATCTAATATAAATTTGGTATTTATTATTAAGTTTATATATTTAGAATATGAACATAAATATTTAATAAAGATCTTGATAAACAAGAGATATTTCTTTGGAAACTAAAACATAATTAAATAATTAATATCACATTTTCACAATTTATAGAGATCAATTTTTTTGTGAATAGATTGTGTTGGAGTTTTTTATTAACATTTTGGATCACAAATTGTGATCAATTTTTTTATCTCCTTAAACTCTCTTGTATCATCCTAATGATGGACCACATATGTGATCTGAAATGTTGATGGAAAATATTCCAATACAATCTGCCTATTATTTTTTTTACAATAATAACTAAATCAATTAATTAATAAATTTTCTACAATCCATAATAGATTATATAATAGTTTTTGAATTTAATTGGCTTATTATTTTTTAATGGACATCTGTGAAAATTCTCACAATCCATAGCTAAATTATTTGAATCTTTTAAATGAAACACAATACATGAACTAGGTGACACAAGTCGCATTAACTAGGGGGGAGGACCCACTAATTGAGTACCCTAACTTTGCAAAAATTTCAAATCAATCCCATTTTTTTTTAAAATAGCTTACTTGGAAAGTCCCCTACTTATAACTAAGGTTTTAGGGTCACATCATCAAATATGATACCACATCAACATGTTTTTTTCCAAGGTGTCTTAAATAATCCAAAAGAAAGTGAGACTAATGGTCATGCAAAAGGGAGACCCATACTTGTGTAGTTGATGTGGCATCACATGACTAGTGGATTTTTAGAACTAGGGGATACATTTCATTGAATAAGAGGTAGTCATCATTAGCAATAAAAACTTTAAAGTCACAACTATTGGTACAATGTTTCCAAAAAAATAGACACTAAATAAAAAATTGTTATCACAACCATTGGAACATGTTCAAGTACTAGGTCCTTTCTCCTAAGAGATGGGAAAATGTGAGTAGAGATATTTTCAAAGCACGGGAAGGTCATAGAATCTAGATTTATGCCAGACAATGACATTTTCTAGAAACATTTTGCTAAAAAATGAAAGAAAGCCAAGGAGAATCCTAACTAGTGTGTCTGTTTCTAAAAACCAAGTACATGTGGAGAGAAATAATTTTGAAAATATTGTCATTGAATACGAATCCTTGTCTATCATTGGTTGTAATTAAAAAAACTCACCCATTTTCCTACCTTTGATTGTTAATATTAAAAAAATAAAATTCATCCTAAACAATAGTAATTATACATAGTAATACTAATAAATATTATACTCATATGTAGATCAACATTATTCTTAAGGTATGTTGAAATCAAAAGTTAATACCGGAAATTGGGTTACTATAAAATCATGAAGTGCCTTCATTAGTAGTTGATTGATTTTTGTTAAGCAAAAACATAAATAAATATATTAATTAATTAAATGAAATATTATATAAAAATAGATAAATGTCAGAGTGTAGGATATGTAGTATAATTATGAAGAGAAATGATATTGTTCTTTTGATTTATTCAATGATGTGATGTGTCAGGATCAATATAATGTAAGTAATAAGGTTGTAAATAGTAATTATTTTTTAAAATGGATTAATGATTTATTTTTGTATTGTAGAAGACTTGAACTTATCATCTTTAGGTCCCTACAACATGGACTTTACCATTAAACCAAGTGTCTAATAGATTAATAAGTATTAAAATATAAAGGCTAAATTATGATAATCATAAGTATCCTTAGTTGTGTGTGTGTGTGTGTCCAATAATCTTTGATTTAAAATCGGTTACCTTTAATTAAAAGGGTATTTCTCCTCACTCTTAACATAGTGAGATTTTAATTTTATCAACAATATCATTACAAAATATTTGTTTTCTAGGAGTTTGTAGTTAGAAAAAAAGAGGGGGAAGTAGTAAAAGTATCAATAAGCCAACCTAAGTATAGAAGAGCTCAAAAAATAGATAGTATGATTTATTTGTTAGGTTATATTTCATTAAAGGAATAATAGCATAAATGCTTTCATGTTATGACTTGGTTATTAGATTAGATTTCTTTAAAATATCATTGTATAGTTATTTTATATTTTTTATTAGATCAGTAGGGATTTTGAAAGGTCTATGATCTCTTGTACAAGGAGAAAGTTTAAACATTAAGCCTAACATAAAAACAACCAACTGGGATAGAACAGTAACAACACAACTCAACAAAATAATACTAGATAAAACAATGCTAACAAACAACATCCAAACTCAATTTAGGGTGGCTTAAAATAGTGGTATGAAGCTCTCTGATTGAGCACAGTGGAAGGATTCTTCTCTCCAAATCACATTTTCTTGAGACAAGGAGGAGGCATAATATTTTTGACACATCCATCATTAGGCCTGTAAGCATTATTAATCCTCAAATATTCCATAAGAGGAATCCCTTTGATAGATTCATAATTTTGAGTCTCTTGAAAAATACGGGGAGTTTCCCCTTGATTTATCTCCTTCCTTTTCCAAACATGGTGTTGTTTCTTAACTTTTAAGAAAGAATTATAGCCATAAAAACTAGGGGGAGTTTTCTTTGTTAGCATTAATGTTAATGAACTTTGTTAGCAAGGCAGATTGGATGTTGATTAGAGATTATTGAGCTCTTATATGTTACGTTCATAACTAGGTTTTTCATTTATGTCAACATATATCCTTTCTGGACAAAGTTAACAAAGTTACAGGCACAGATTCATTTGGCGAGGGTTTATACTGATGATTTAAGTTTTATGAAGATTTATTATAATTCAAGAATGTGTTTTGATGATGTGGTTGCAAGAGCAGAAAAAGTTACGAAGATATGTTCGAGTTATGCGAAGTTTACTAAAGACTATTCCCAGTGAGAGTTTCCAAGAACTGGTGACAGTTATTTGAGATTTATTGTTCGGTGAGGTTGAAGATAGTTCAATGAGGTTGGTATGTTGTTGAAGACATATTCAAGATGCTTGGATAAACATGAAAGAATCTACTTTGCATTCTATGAAGACTTGTGGACGATGTGAAGCATGTTACTTCTTTGGGAGCCGGCTATAGATTAATATTATTATGGAAGTGTTTAGATGTAATCAAACATGTATTGTAAATTCTTATTTGTGTCCTATATTATTAATTTTAAATTGAGAAATATTTTTTGCCGACTCAATAATCGTTAGGACTTGGTATAAAGGAAAGGAAGCTTATTTGGATGTAAAAGGGTATCATGCAATCATGAGATATTGTGCAAGCTTTGAATGCGAAATATAAATGATCAAAGTAGAAGATGATGTTGTTGTTATGTTGAGGACTTCAAAGGAGCTATATAGGAAAAGAGAGTTGATTGTTTAGTCAGTTCTCCCTTGGATGTGTTATCCTGAAGATTATTTAGTGAAGATAGTCTTGAAGCAATTTGGATAGTGGGTCCAGTTGTCTTTGTTGTGTTTCTCATCAACTCCTCACAGGGTTGGAATTTTTAAGCAAGGATCCAAAGTCTCCTCAAAGGGACTCATGTGTACTGATTGCATTGTAAAAGACTTCTAACAGGGTCTATCCTTTCACAAGGAACTTTTATATTAGTACATCATCTTGTGGGAATCATTCCCACCGGGGTTTTCCCTCTGATCAAGGGTTTCTCTAGTTAACAAATCTGGTGTTATTGTGTATGTTTATTATCTTCTGGTTATTGTTGTTATTGATTACAAGTTTAACATTTGATAAAGATGAATTTAAGTTAGTTAAGATCACAATTGATTCATCCCCTCCAGTTGTGTTGGTGGACTTTACTTTCTAACAATTGGTATCAGAGCATCAAGTCCTTGAAGGAAAATTTTAACAGCTTAAGGAGATCCATGGATACTACATTTTTTCAAGAAAGAAATTCTGAAGTTTGATGAAGTTAATTTTGAAAATTGGAAGGAAAGAATGAAGACACATTTTCTATGCATGGGAATTGACTATTGGATGGCTATCAAGATGAAGAAGATGGTTGTAGAAGAAGATAAACTTGATTTATGTACAGATGAAGAAAAGAACCTATACATGTACAATATCCTTGTTGGAGAGGCTATTGTAGTACCCCACCCATAGTATGATTTTATAAATGTTATGATTAATTTAGGATGATAGATTATATGTTAGGAAATCATTAGTGCTCATGGTTTTACTGACCCCATACTTGCATGTGTATGGTTGATGTGTTTGTTTTATACTTCTATTTGACGTGCCTGATGTGGTTGAGGGACGGAGTCATAGTTACTTGCTTGCGAGATCCACACGATCGGTCGATCCCCGCCATTGTCTGTTATATATTTATATATGTATGTACATGCAGGTTTTGTATGCAAGTTTGCAAGTACCGGGCATCAACTTCCCTAAATTGTCAGGATGAGCGTGCCCTATCGCAATATCTCAAATGGTAAGAGAGGGGAGATAACATGGATCCAAAACCCTAACCTAAGCCCATTTGTCCTAGGATTGGTCAAGAATTAGTTTGACTACCCTACCCGAATTTGTCTAGTTGACAGGAATTCATGGATCCTTATCTGGTGTCGTTTGGTTTTACTTTGTTTGATTTTACTTCGTTTGGTTTCAGTTGATTTACTGCTTATGTGGGTGATTTTCTATGATTTATTAATTTAATGATTATAGTTGAAAATTGAATATTAATCATATTCCTAAGTTATTTGAGAAAATTTAATTAAAGTCAAATATTTGATTATTTGGATTTAAATTGATTATTTAATTGTAAATTAGATTTAATTATGTTTGTGTGTGTGATTAAATAATTAAATATTTAATTGCATGGTTTTAGGATGCTCTAAATATTTAATTTATTTAATAATGAATTTTAATTATTAACATGTGCATAAATTGAAATTGAATTGCTTTCAAAAGTAAACAACTTGTTTTCAAAAGTCAAAGTTGAGTTGTGCAAAATAAAGTTATTTTAATTTATTAATTAGATTTTCTTTCAATTTCTGATTTGGAGTTGAAGTGGGAGTTAACAGTTGAATTATCTTTGGGGTTGCATGAAATGGGGAATTGAATCCCTATTAGGGGGATTTGCATTCATTTGGAAGATTAGACAAGTTTTGGAAGGAAAATTTTGGGAGAGGGAGCTTGGATTGGAATCTTGAGATTTTTGGCAAATTTGTTTTGTGAAATTCTTGCTTGTGCATCTAGATCTTGTGCCTGTTTTCTTCATAGCTTCAGATCTGCAGGTTGGATTTTTTTTGGAAGAAATTCTACTTTCAAATCTTCAAAAGGTTTTCATTTCAGTTTTTGGCATTGGATCTGAGGTAGGATCTGAAAATCTTCTTCTGTGTTTCTATTTTGTTGTTTGATAGATTTCTATGTTTGAATAATTTCATGTATTCCTCCTTAAACCTGTATGTGTTTTTCTTGTTTTGGGTATTAGAGAAACCCTTGAGTCTCTTATTTTAGGATTTTATTAAATTTTAGCACAGTAGGGTTATGCTAGCAAAATTTCGTTGGAAGTTTTCTCATAGTTTTCCTTTAAAACAAAAAATCAATCCTAGGTTATAGTTAAACTATAATGCTAAAGAAAAAAAAATTTATCTTTGGTTGAAAAACTATATTGAGAAAAAAACCCAATTTGAGTAGTAAAGTAAATTCTGGTTTTTAAAAAAAAATATAATAGTCTCTGTTAAAAATGTCAAAAAATACAGTGAAAGGAAGAAGGCTATAAAAGATAAAATAAGAAAGTCAATCTATTGTTTGACCCAGTTTAAAATATGTTAAAAATATATAATATTATTGCCATTCTTTTTGGTATTTTAGATTTTTTTTCAATATAAATAAAAGAAATTACAATCATTTAAAAAAATGTTATTGGCTTTAAATTAAATTAATTTTTTTTTAAATGAATTTTGATTGGGAGAGTACCTGACTGTACCCCGCCCCCCCACGGTAGTCCTTACCCTACCGATAGTACTCACTGGTACCGCACGATAGGGCTGGTCCCTACCGATGGTACCAATGGGTACCGTGCGCTGGGACAGTCTGCTGGCAGTACTGCTATGGTACCATGCAGATGGGATTGGGAGGAGGGAAGTGGGGCCCAGCCTCCCCCTCAATAAAAGAAATTTTATTTTTATTTTATATATTATTTTGTTTAAAGTTTTAATATATAATTAGGTTATTTAAATTTTATTTTATGTATGTAAATTTAGTTTAATTTTAGTTTGTTAATTAAATTAATTAATTAATTTTTAATTAATTAATATAATTTAATTATTTTGTTTATTATTTAATTTAACTAGAATTTAATTATTAGCTTAATTAAATTTATATTAGTGAGATAATGTAATTAGTTTTCTTTTTTTTCTATGATCAGTGTTTATTTAAATTTTAATATTTAAATAAACACTTTTGTATTGTATATTGGTTTTGTAAATTGATGGTTAGTATGTTAATATCTATTAAATTTTATTTTAATAGTATATTAAATTAGATAATTTATTACATTCGATCTAATTGGATTTTGATTAAACTATAACATATTTGTTTTACAATAAATGCTATTTGTATGTTTATTTAATTTGGGAATTTACCAAATCTAATTATATAGGTTGAATTATATTCCTATTTGGCAACATGTATTTTGACAAGTGTTATGTTTATACTGAAATTGAGTGTTTCTGTTATGCTAAACCTATAGGAGGTACTTAGGGAAGTTCTTTAATTTAATGACATTGTCTTAATATTTATTTTATATTTATCATATCAGATTTATGTGTTACTATATGTGGAATCAATTATGTTCAATATGGAATTTTGTATGCTTATGGTTAAATTCCAGTTTACTATGATGCAATACTGTCTTCTTCGTGCCTGGAGTGTCTTCTTGTACTTACTGTGATTCGGGATACTAGAAGACTTAGGGGGAAGATAGAGGCTGGGGTATGTGTCACTTGTTCATGTTTTCAGTATATTGCTTTGATGTGTGTATGAGATTCGATTATACCCTGACTTGACCATACATGCTCATGATGTTTTGTATTATTCTTTTGGTGCCTTTGTAATCATTTCTAGTTCTTGTATGTGAAACTAGATTTGGGATTACTTGGTTGTGTACCTGTTTGATCTATGTGAGATCTGTGAGCCTAGGGTAGTTTACCTAGATATGTAGTAGGAGGTGGCTTGCAATAACCATCAGGGCCCACAAGTGGTTGCCAGGATCACTTATTGTTAAGTATCTATAATCAAGTGATAACATAATATAACATTGAGAGACATTAAAATGAACCTAACAAGATATGTTTCCTCACCCTGGCTTAGTGCTAGTACAGACTAAGGTGGGAATGGAGAAGATGACTAGCCACCTTTAAAGGCATGAGTTGGCATAGTCAATGGATTCGTTTGTACGAGAGGTCATTGACACCGTGTAAGGTCACTTTGGTGTCAGGATACAAAGAGATTACCAGGACAAAACTCAAGGGTTAGACGTACATGGTGACACCTTCCTATGCATAGTCTAGTTATCCTACATGTGTTGGTTGCCTCTGGATTAGTGAGTCTTTCATATCATTATGCTTGTTTGCCTTGAGTTAGAGAGCTTTCAGGATCCTTTCCTTAGCTTGATTTGTTTGATGTTTGTTATCTGAGTGAAATCTATTGTTATCTCCTCAGCACAGTGGGAGTGGACCATTTAGGTTCACGAGGTCAGGTGGTAGTGATTCTTTTACCATTTGAGATTTTGACATTCGTGTACCAGTGCTGGATGATCCCTGTTGGAGTTGTTCCTTCTTGATCTTCATTGTTGGAGAGGTGTTCTTCTTCTTCTACTTGATCTTCTTCCTTGTGATCTTGTATCAGTTTTTTAGAGATGTCATGTGTTCTTCATTTTTGTTATTGTATTACATACCCTATGACATGTGCAGTGGATGTAGATTTATGGATACCTTATGGTACCAATTGTATTTATGTCATCTTCTATGTGATGTTTTTTTATCCTTCTTTTTTTTATATGAGTTTTGTTATTATACCTAATCTAAATTAATTAATTAATGTTAAAGTAATATTTGTCAAGGAACCCTTGAGAGTTGTAACCTATGTTGGTTATTGTATTAATGTGAGTAAATGGTAATTGCTTTCGCATTGATGTTTATCTTGTATGTTAACTTTTTTAAAAAAAATTTATTCTGCAAACTTGGATGCATGTTTAGGTTAAGTTCTCCTGGGTTCCCTGGCGGGGCATTACAGCTATTCTATCAACTCTTCTAGATACAAAATATACTGAGGTAAAATATTTAATACTTTCTATTGAGATTTGGACTAAATTGGAAAAAAAATTTGAAGGAGATGAAACTTTGAATAATGCTAAATTGCAGAATTATATTAGTATGTTTGAAAGTGCTAAGATGAAAGAAGATGAAACTATAAGAGGTTACTTTAGCACGATTACTGAGATTTTTACAAAAATTAATAATTGTGGTGGAAGAAAAATAGATAATGAAGTCATATGGAAGATAGTGAAATATCTACCACCGACCTATGAACAGAAAGCACATATCATTGAAGAAATGATTACACTTGATTTTACCAAAGAGTTGATACTTGGAAAGTTGCAGGAACATGAGCAATGGCTAAAATAGAAGGAAAGATCACCTAGACTAGAAAAAACTTTTAATGTACAAAAGGACAGACCTATGTTGACAAGAAGTGCAAGTACCAATGGAGATTATGCTATAGATTGGGTAGCTAAGAAAGAAGAAGAAAGGAAGTTTGATGATGCAATGGAACTAATTGCAAGGAGAGAACCTAAAGGTAGGAAAGCTTTTTCTTTTTGGACATGTAAACAATTTGGTCATTTTTATCTAAATGTCCTAAGAGAGAAAAGAAGATCAAATATAGAAAACCTTATAAACCTAAGATAGAGAATTATTGTTATGTAAATGAAGACAAAGAAATTGCATAAATAAGGATGTAAAATTTTTAGAAAGTGATGATGAAGATGTAGATAAAATAGGATTTGTTTATATTAAAGATGAAAATTCTGATAAAGAAGAGGTAAAAGAAGAAAAAGCTTTAATTTCACATGTAGAACATAAAAAGTTTGATTGGAGAAGTGGATAAATTTTTTGAACTTAATAGATATGATGGAGGAATAGTTAGAGTTGGAAATAATGCACCGTGTTAGATTAAGGGAAAAGGATCTATTACACTTGATGAAAAGACTAACACTGAAGATGTTTACTTTGTTGATGGATTGAAACATAATATTTTGAGTGTTGGACAACTTATGGACAAAGGATATAGGTTATATTTCATGGAGAAGACTTGTGTTATTAAAGATAGTGATGGAAAAATGATTGGAACAGGAATACAAAAAAAAAAGGGTAATGTATTTCAACTAAAACCTACTGAAATGGAATGTTTGATTGCTAGAGTGGATGACAGTTGGCTATGGGATAAGAGATTTTTTCATATGGAAAAATGATTGGAATGGGAATACAAAAAAAAATTAAAAAAAGGGTAATGTATTTCAGTTGAAACCTACTAAAATGGCATGTTTGATTGCTAGAGTGGATGATAGTTGGCTATGGGATAAGAGATTTTTTCATATCAACTTTGATAACATTGTGAAGATCACTTCATCTAATGCAACTAGAGACTTGCCTAAGATTGTGAAGCCTACTAACATGGTTTGCAAGGAATGTGTTATGGCTAAACAAAGAAACAATTCATTTCCAAGCAAAATGTTTACAACATCAGTCAAGTTGGAGATTGTGCATACAAACTTATGTGGACCTACAAGGGCAATAAGATTTTATGGTGAAAGGTATTTCATGTTTTTTATTGATGATTTTACAAGAATGATGTGGGTAGAATTTCTTAAAGAAAAATATGAAGCTTTTAAGAAGTTTAAGTTATTGAAGAATAGAGTTGAGAATGAATTTGGCTTGAAGATTAAATGTTTGAGATCTAATAGAGGAGGAGAGTTTACTTCAAATGAGTTTAACATCTTTTGTGAACAAAATGGAATTAAGAGACAACTTTCAACACCTAGGACATTGCAAGAAGAAGAAGACAAGGATATGCTTTGCAAATTAAAGAAGGCATTGCATGGATTGAAGAAGGCACCTAGAGCTTGGTATGCAAGGTTTGAAAAACACTTGATCAGTTTGTGATTCAAGAAAGGTAATGTAGACAGTAATATGTACTTAAGAAAAAATGACGATGGATTATTGATTTTTGAAGTATTTGTTGATGATATTATCTTTGGAGGCAATGATGAAGCAAGTAAGAAATTTTCAAATGAAATAATTTAGATGAATTTGAAATGATCATGATTGGTGAGATAAAATAATTTTTGGGATTGCAAATTACACAGAACGGGGATGAAATTTTCATATCACTAAACAAATATCTTAAGGACTTATTTACAAAGTTTGGAATGGAGAATTGTAAACTAGTTGGAACCCCTCTGGTAGCTGGATGTAAATTGTCAAGCAAGGATGAATCACCAAGTGTAGCACATAAAAGATATAGATCTATGATTGGAGGACTATAGTACTTGACATATACAAGACATGATATAGCTAATGCAGTTAGGATTGTAGCTAGATTTCAAGCAGAACCTCAAGAGACACATGTTGTAGCAACAAAGAGGATTTTTAGATATTTAAAGGGTACATAGGATTATAGGCTATGGTATGACAGATCACATGATTTCACATTATGTGCATACACTAATGAAAATTGGGGAGGAAATGTTGATGACAAAAAGAGTACAAGTGGTGGATATTTCTTCTTGGGAGGAAGATTGGTCTCCTAGTTAAGAAAGAAATAGAATTGTATATCATAGAGTACATCAGAAGAAGAGTATATTGTAATAGTAAATAATTGTAATCAAATCACTTGGATGAAGAAAATGTTGATGGATATTGGCATTGAATTTACTGAGCCTATTATTATATATTGTGAAAATACAAGTATAGTCAGCATGTCAAAGAATCCATTATTACATTCAAAGACCAAACATATTGCAATAAAGTATTATTTTGTGAGAGAGAAGGTTTTAGAAAAAGAAATCAAATTGGAGTATATTAGCACAAAGGAGAAGATAGCAGATATATTCACAAAACCTTTGGCTAATGATAATTTTGAGTATCTGAGAGGTATGCTTGGGGCCATTCCCCAACCCTCTTTAGAGTAATAGATGTAGGAATGCATCAGTCCAACATGATCAAAGCACTATACTTATCTAGACTAGATGATTGATTCTTCTCCTATGGGGGAGTATCTTTGCTTGAGCTGAGTCATTAAGGACTCTTGGACATGAGTTTTCTACAGTAGCTTTTGATACTTAGGCATTTTTGTAGATTGTATTGAAGATGATTGAACTTTGAGAATTGACATAATGACACCTTTTTCATTGATGTCAATGGGGGTTGAGATATACATGAAAAATATTGAGCAAAAAACCCTAAGAGAAGATTTAATGGCAAAGACATGAGTATGGAAGTGACTACAGGAAGATGAGGAAGAAATATATTGATAAATATCAATAGGGGAGATTACTGAACCATAATGACAAGATGGGACTAGATGGTTTTTCATCTATGTTTCCATCAATGCCAAAGGGGGATATTGTTAGCATGAATGTTAATGAATATTGTTAGCGAGGAATATTGGATGTTGATTATAGATGATTGAGTTCTTATATGTTACATTCATGACTTGGTTTTTCATTGATGTCAACATATATGCTTTTTGGATAGAGTTAATAGAGTTACAAACACAAGTTCATTTGGCAAGGTTTTATACTGATGAATTGAGTCTTGTGAAGATTTATTAGAATTTAGGAATGTGTTTTGATGATGTGGTTTCAAGCATAGAAAAATTTATGAAGATATGATCGAGTTATGTGAAGTTTACTGAAGACAGTTCATAGTGAGAGTTTCCAGGAATTGGTGACAATTACTCGAGATTTATTATTTCGGAAAGGTTGAAGCTAGTTCAATGAGGTTGGTATGTTGTTGAAGACATATTCATGATGCTTTGATAAACATGACATAATAGACTTTTGAAGCGTGTTACTTCTTTGGGAGCCAACTACAGATTAATATTCTTTGAATGATGTTAAAATATGGAATGTGCTCACCTTATTCAAATATGTGGGAAATATGAGATCAACTACTAAATCCAAATTCCCAAAGGAGAGATCCAAATTGATCACTTAAAAGGTTAATGCACAATTGAATCAATCTATGAAGAATATGAATGAAGAAGAAGATCATATATCTTTCTATGAAGAGTATATGCTTTAAATCTAAAATAATTGAAAGACAAGTACTAACCTCAAAGTAGGGTAGATCTGGAAAATGCTGATTTCTGGTGTCTGTGTGCAGTTTTGGGCAATTCTACAACCTCTTTCGGACTGTAAATGTCAAGGCAAAGAAACCTCAGAAAACTTTTATCTTTCTAACAGCAGGTAGTCTTTGACCCTGATAAAAGGTCAAAGACTACTTCAAGATTTGGAAGGTTGACTTTGATTTTGTTCGCAAATCTTAGAAGTTCACCGAAAAGGGTATCCAAATCCAAGCTCAGATCCGCAGTTCTGCACCTATACTTGCAAGAAAAAGAGGGTTTTTGTTGTTTGTTTGGGGGGTTTGCCTTGGTAAAACCCCAATTTGGAATCAACCTTGAAATTTAATTGAATTTTTAATATCCATAAACAAATCAAATAGAACTTTTCACCTTGCTTATGTTGAAGTCCTTGTAGAGGATTCGAATCCTCAAATCCACAAGTAGGGATGCTCCAATGAATGTAGAAGTATGTAGGATGTCTCAAATCAATGGCATTTGATCTTCAACACCAATCTTGAATGGATCTTTGCATAGGAATAGACTTGGATGAATGTGGAAGGATGGATCTTCAAGGGGGATCCAAAGAGATTGAATCCTTCAATGGCTAACAATGGATCTCCTTAATGAATGCTTGAATGCTTGAATGGATGCTTAGGCTTGAGGATGAATGAATTCTTGCTTGCTTTCCTTCTCCTTCTTTCTTTCTTGATTTCACTTGAGAACTTGAGATATTGTGAGATGAGATAAGATGAGATCACTTGAAAACTTGATTGAGAGATGGATTGAAATGAGAGAGGAAGGCTTCCTTTTATAGTGGACGAGGGTACAAACCTCTAGAGAAGGCTAACATTGGGGAATTAAATCCCAATTAACCTTAGCCCCTAGAAATGGACCCATATTAAATGCAATTTAATGATTTACCATTCTGAAACTCCAAATGGCCAACTCGGAAGTGGGAAAACAAATATTTCTGAAACCCAACATTCGAAAATAATGGGAACCTAAAATTTGAACCCTGGATCAAAGATGAGGTAGACCCCACCCTAGGTCAGTGTTGAGGTCATCCCTGACCTAGGTCAGGTTCTAGGTTGTCATTGACCCTCAAGGTCATCTTTGACCTTAAGGTCAAAAAAATGAGGACCTTAATCCAGAATGCTAGGAAATGTAGAAAAATAGGTGAAAATAGGAGCAGAGAATAACATAATAGAGGGAAAGCTAGATCCATGCAAAGACCTGATCATGGCACTTAACATGACCCCAAGCCATTCACTCAAAGGGCTAAACACTCTTAACATGGAATTTCTTCCATTTTAAGATGATACATTAAGCTCCCACTTTAGCAAGAGTATGGACTCGATGCAAACTCTTGGTAAAGTAGATCATAATGAAAAGATAATCTTATCGTAATCAAAGGGACAAAGAGAAATCTCAAGCCCCTAGGGACTCAAGTCTTTATCAACTCCAAGATCACAATAAGAGATACATCTCTAGAGAGAGAGAGAGAGTGATTATCTTGCCCAATGAGAACTTATGTCCCATTGTGAACTACACAAGGAAATGGTGCAACTGGAAAGATGGAATTGAACCACCTAGTGAATGTGGCTACTCACTAGTCAACCCATCAAGGATTCACCCTTAGGAATATTCTATTCCATAAGAGCAGAACCAAAAGAAAAAGAGATCCATTCTTAAGGACACCTCCGACCTTAAGGGATCAAAAACAAAATTGAAACTGGCAGAATCAAGAGATCCTAATATATAAATCCATGCTTTAAGGATTAGTCAATAATCCAAAAAGGGAGAAAAGTATCTTGAAAAACAATATATGCGTATTGAGAAGTGCGTGTGTGCAACAGGTGAGCAGAGCATATGCCCCCACATTAAAGTCATTGCTAACACTTTAACAGGAGCAATGGCTTTAACGGAAACATAAACAACTCCACTGATTACGTTTCCACTACGAGATGCCCCCAGATGAAGACAAATCAAGGGAAATACCACATAAACATATAGAGAACACAAAAGGGATCTACCTATCGTGGGGTCAGTATGATCATAAGATTATATATATATGATATTATTGCAAATGAATTGACATCATTCCCCAAATAAAGTAGATCTACAATCACAAAGGAGGAAAGATCACATAAGATATATGAAGAAGAATCTTTTCAGACCATGACATGGAGACCAAAAAGAATCAGTGCTAACACATCTCAAATCCAAGCAGATTACACAAGGAAACATGCATGAACAATAGCACATTTACAACATAACATGAAACAACATATAGGAGAATAGAGATACATATAGAGAAATTGTACAATAGGTTTGATTCCTTTATCACCTTCCACCAATAGAGTAACAAGGGTCGTATAAAAGAATCTAACAACATTTAGCAAGCACATTATGAGAGAAGCACAGTACAGTAGGAAAACACACAACAAAGCTACTACAAAGGACAAGTCGATCAAGAGTGTCACCTACTCTCACCATCTCATTGTATATCATTTAGGGAAGGTGGGTAACTCACAAGAGGGACTACATCCAACATAGTAGGAATGATAGCAAGTTCCAAACAAGGATCCTCTTGAGAATCATCGTGTTCATTACTAGGTTTAAGTGTTAATTGTGATGAAAGCATATTAGGTAAATCAATGTCAATGTCAATAGTCTCATATTCATCACTAACATCATTAGTATCATCAAGAGTATCTTCTTCATCCAAATTAATCAAAATAGGATCTAAGATACAAATAGAATCATCATAATCATGCATCTTAACATCATTAGTAATAACCACAGTATGCATAGGTTTAGAGAATTTTGAAGAATAGAATTACGAGCTTTAGCATGAGCACGATGCTTCTTACTACATTCATTAGCAGATCGATTCCATTTTTCTTTACTTGAAATAGGTTGAGAACTAGGAGGAACAACCATAGGATTCTTCACAGGTTCTTTAGGAAGATTAATAGGATTATCAGGAATAGTAGGAACTTGATTAACAAAATTAGAAGCCATAGTTAAAGGAGGTATGGAAGGTGTGGGCAAAAGACCATGATTAAGATCCATATGAGGTACACTTAATTTGAGAATCTTACGATGCTTATAAGCTTGATATGAACTTAAAAGATTATTAGGTCGAGGAGGACATGAATTAGGTAATGAAGGCCAAAAGAAATCAAGAGCAGCACAATCTCTAGGCCTAGAAGGTTGATATAAACTATGATTAACTAATCCTTCACAGGTTCTTTAGGAAGATTAATAGGATTATCAGGAATAGTAGGAACTTGATTAACAGAATTAGAAGCCATAGTTAAAGGAGGTATGGAAGTTGTGGGAAAAATACCATGATTAAGATCCATAGGAGGTACACTTAATTCGAGAATTTTACGATGCTTATAAGCTTGATATGAACAGAAAAGATTATCAGGTCGAGGGGGACATGAATTAGGTAATGAAGGCCAAAATAAATCAAGAGCAACATAATCTCTAGGCCTAGAAGGTTGATATAAACTATGATTAACCATCTATTGGAATTAGGAGAGATAGGTACTGAGAGGGGAGGGCTGAATCAGTGACCTCAAAACTTAACTTGTAACATACTTCTAATCTATAACTGAATACTATAATAACCGATCAAAATAACTTGAACATAATTACATAAATCAATCATCTAATTAACTTTAGAAAGTAAACAACATGAAATCAATATGACAATCACATAACACAAGTATTTTGGTAACACAAAAACCCTTTCTAGAAGGTAAAAACTGTGGTGGGGATAACACCCACAAATTCTTCACTACTGCAGATAGAAAAGGTTTTCCTGTGAAGGCTACAAGTTTTGATCACTTCTGGTGATCTTACCATGTTAGGAGTAACATATTAGATCAGCTAGATCTACCTAGTTATAGGATTTAACAACACTAAATGAAGTGTGTACTCAGTTAAGAGATTTATACAAAGACTGTTAAGTCTACTCTGTTAAGAGATTTATACCAAACTCTATCACAATTGTCAGAAAGTAATAGGTAATTATCTGCTAGTTGACAACTCAATTGTCTAAAATAGATCTATAATTGCTCATCAAAATATCACCTTAACTATGATGATTCTCTGCTTTGTTCTGCTCGATAGCCTTGACTAATTCTACTCAAATTGATATCCTCTGTGTTCTGTTCTACTCGGTAAATGGATTGTCTTGAAGTTAGGCAATGACTTCAAGTGCTCCTTGATTTATATATCTTAGTTCAACAACCCCATAAAATGGTGTGAACATATACAATATATAGTGTTATGTTTTGCCGCTTAAGCAAAAATTAGGTTACAAAGAGTAATCATAACCCTAAGATCTACAGTACAAAATAACCTAGATCAACTAATAAAAATAAGATAATCATTGCATTTAATATCTTTTACAATAAATGCTCCTTGATCTTGGTAAACCATTTTATGATCTATTGTAATTGTCTACATAGAATAATGTGCCATTTCTGATTACTATGCCATTTTCTATGATCATCGGTAAACACTATATAATCTGCTCGGTGTATACTACGATGCTTGGTGTTTACTGACCATCAGTGTCGGTGATGCTGGTGCTTGGTTAACTATGTGATGCTTGGTGTAAAGGATTTTACTGACTGCTCTATCTTGGTTCTAGTTAGCGACTGTCTCAATATAAGTGACCGACCGACATATTTACTATCCTTTGATACTAATGACAACCTTAAATGCTCAATAGAGATTAACACCATCTTCACTTCATCATCATGAAAAAATTTAAGACATTTATGGATAGGTGAAGCAACAACATGCATGGTTTTTAACCATGGATGACCAAGCTTAACTTGAAATTGATCAGAAGTAGGAACAACAAGAAAGGTAGTGTTCGCAATTTTTCCACAAAGTTCAACCGGAAAGTTAATAGAAACAAATGATGGATAAAGAAAACCATTGCAAGTTTGAATCCACACATCTGATGTATCATAAGAATCGCGTTGCAAATTTTTCATAAAAATATTTTCTTCAGTAATAACATTGACTAAGGATGTAGGATCAACAAGACAACCAAGAGTAGGTATCCGGGAAATCCTAGCATAAATGTAAAGGGGACCATCATGAGCTTTAATAGTCTTAGAATCATCAAAGGTAATCGAAAGTTCCCGAGGTCTTTTATGCTTAGGTTGTTGTCGAGGTTTAGGTTGAGTTTTCAATTTAGGCTTAGATTTTGGTTGAAGTTGAGTTTGAACTTGAGGTTGAATCTGAGGTTGAGGTTGAGGTGGAGATACAATTTTACCAACATGCTCCACTTGATTAACAACATGATTGAGATCATCCATCTTTGAATCATACACAATTTCCATAGAAGATGGCTGAGCAATTGTATTAGTATCATGCGCAAGTAAAGGATTCGTATAGATTTGAAGGTTTTGATTAGGAGGAGAGACAAATTTGTTCCCACTACCATCAAGATTATCCATAGATAAGGCATTAGAATCAATTAAATCTTGAACCTTATGTTTTAAAGAATAGCACTTCTTAGTATCATGACCATTCTGACGATGATATTGACAAAAGGCTTTAGGATCAAAAGATTTACATGAAATTGTAGTAGGTAAAAGAGGTCGAATATGAGGTAAAGTAATCATATTAGCAGTTAACAACATATTCATAATAGAATGTAAAGATCCAGAAAGAGGAGTAAATGTACGATTTAATCAAAAAGTAGTGGATGCAGAAGTGGCATCGTGAGATGCAACAACAACTTGATCAGCAACTGCATTCACTTGTTTGTTTATCTTGACATAATTGTTGAATTTTTTTAATTTGTTTGGATTAGGAGCAGCATCACTCTTATCAATTGGACCAGGAGCCATTGGAGTTTTGCTCTCAAATTGACTCACTTGTAATTGATAATGATGAAGTGTTGCACGAAGTTGTTGAAAAGAGGTAAATTCAGTAAGCAAAATTTTATCTCTAATATCCTTTTACAAATTTGAAATAAACATATGTTGAATATCAATATCAAGAACAGGATAGGAAATCTAAGCATGCAAATACTTAAATCTACCAATAAATTCATTGAATGTTTCCTTAGAACCTTTTGTACAATGCATCAAATTGGTCAAAGACACTTGTGGGCCAATGTTGTTTTGACATTGTTGAATAAAGGCATTGGCAAGTTTAGGAAATGAATTAATAGAATAAGGAGGCAAGGAACAATACCATTGTAAGGTCGTGTCACAAAAAGTTCTAGCAAACAGTTTGGCTAAAATCCTATGGTCATGAGCATAATCACTACAAAGGATTTGGAAGGTTTTAACATCATGAATGAGGTCTCCTTTTCCATTGTAATTCTAAAGACGAGGCATATCAACTTATTGAGGAATAGGAGTATGAATGATAACTAAGGACAAAGGGCTTCCCATGTCACATGTAGGAACACTAAACTTATTTTGAGTTAAGGATGCAAGTTTTTGTTGTAAGGATGAAACAGTTTGAGCCAAACTGATGATTGTTGAATCATTAGAGAAAATAGGAGTAGCAACATTAGAAACACTAGGTAAAGTGTAAGAAGCTGCAGGAATAGAAGACACAACTAGAAGAACACTAGGAACTACAGTTGAAAGCGGATTGGAATAAGTAAAATGAACATTATGATATGAAGGTTGTGATGTAGGTAGGGACACAAGAGGAACACTCATAGGAACATAGGGAACCATCATAGTCACCAAAGGAGTATACTTAGGAATACTAGGTAAAGGATTAAAAGAAGGTTTGACACTAGTAACAGGAGGAATCAACCCTAAATATTGAGCTTCTCGAGATAAAGGTTTAACATCTGAATGCACAAGGTGAGTAATACCACACAAGAGGTTAATACCTTGATCACTATCAGGGACTTTCTTAAGATCCTCTATAGCTTGAATAGAATCTTGATTATGGTTTTCTTGAAGAAGCCAATTACCCATTTTATCAAGTTCAGTGGAAAGTTTATGGACTTGTTCAAGAGGAACTCTTAAAGCGCCATCTTCATCATGAGATGAATGAGAAAAGTTGTGCTCCATCATAGGATTGGAATCATGAAGAATTAAATTATCATCCAGGATCCTAAGGAAAGGAGAAGAAGATTCAGGATCAAAGGCACCCATGATTCTACAACTTCATCTAACCAAAATGCTATAAGTAGGACTAAAGGTAGTAAAGCTCATAAACCAATGCAATGCAAATGAACTAAACTAACACAAAATATTTTGATTTTATATGAGATGCAAACATATAAAAGGAATCTAATACATGCAAGATCTAACACCATAAAACATAATAAAGCATCTAATTCCACAAAAGAAAGGAGAGTAAGTATGTCGAGCTCACAAAAATGAATGATGTTAAAATATGGAATGTGTTCACCTTATTCAAATATGTGGGAAATATGAGATCAACTACTAAATCCAAATTCCCAAAGGAGAGATCCAAATTGATCAACCAAAAGGTTAATGCACAATTGAATCAATCTATGAAGAATATGAATGAAGAAGAAGATCTTATATTTTTCTATGAAGAGTATATGCTTTAAATCTGAAATAATTGAAAGACAAGTACTAACCTCAAAGTAGGGCAGATCTAGAAAATGCTAATTTCTAGTGTCTGTGTACAGTTTCGGGCAATTTTGCAACCTGTTTTGGACTGGAAATGTCGAGGTGAAGAAAACCCAGAAAACTTTTATCTTTTTGACAACAGGTAGTCTTTGACCCCGATAAAAGGTCAAAGACTACTTTGGGATTTTGAAGGTCGACTTTGATTTTGTTGACAGATCTTGAAAGTTCATCGAAAAGGATATCCAAATTCAAGCTCAGATCCACAGTTCCGCACATGTACCTACAAGAAAAAGAGGGTTTTTGTTGTTTGTTTGGGGGGTTTTCCTTGGTCAAACCCCAATTTGGAATCAACCTTGAAATTTAATTGAATTTGTAATATGCATAAACAAAGCAAATGGAACTTTTCACCTTACTTATGTTGAAGTCCTTGTAGAGGATTCGAATCCTCAAATCCACAAGTAGGGATGCTCCAGTGAATGTAGAAGTATGTAGGATGTCTCAAATAAATTGTATTTGATCTTCAACACCAATCTTGAATGGATCTTTGCATAGGAATAGACTTGGATGAATGTGCAAGGATGGATCTTCAAGGGGGCTCCAAAGAGATTGAATCCTTCAATGGCTAACAATGGATCTCCTTAATGATTGCTTGAATGCTTGAATGGATGCTTAGGCTTGAGGATGAATGAATGCTTTCTTGCTTTCCTTCTCCTTCTTTCTTTCTTGATTTCACTTGAGAACTTGAGAGATTGTGAGATGAGATTGCTTGAAAACTTGATTGAGAGATGGATTGAAATGAGAGAGGAAGGATTCCTTTTATAGTGGACTAGGGCACAAACCTCTAGAGAAGGCTGACATTGGGGAATTAAATCCCAATTAACCTTAACCCCTAGAAATGGACCCATATTATATGCAATTTAAGGATTTACCATTCTAAAACCTGAAATGACTGACCTAGAAGCGGGAAAACAAATATTTCTGAAACCCGACATCCAGAAATCATGGGAACCTGAAATTTGAACCCTGGGTCAAAGATGAGGTAGACCCCACCCTAGGTCAAGGTTGAGGTCATCCCTAACCTAGGTCAGGGTTTAGGTCATCATTGACCCTCAAGGTCATCTTTGACCTTGAGGTCAAAAAATTAATGACCTCAATCCAGAATGCTAGGAAATGCAGAAAAATAGGTGAAAATAGGAGCAAAGAACAACATAACAGGGGAGAAATCTAGATCCATGCAAAGACCCGATCAAGGTTCTTAACATGACCCCAGACCACTCACTCGGAGTGCTAAACGCTCTCAACATGGAAGTTTTAATACCCCTCATAGCTTATTACTGTTGAGACTATGTTTTAGCTGATACTGTTTTACCTTAGCGGATTAGACCAGACATATTTTATATTTATATTATGGTGTGAAATTAAATAGTTATACTTTGATGCTGATTATCATGCTTAGATCTGAACCAAAAACATTATGTGATGGTTAAATTTAGTAATGATGGATTTTATATGATGTTTCATATGCATGTATTAATTGATGTAATTTAGATGATTATTCATATCTGGTACTTACCCCATACCCGCATGTGTATGGTATCATGTTTGTTCTCATGTATGTCTTCTTTTCTATTTGATGTGCATGTATGGTAGTGGAGGAGGTGTAGTTACCTACATTGAGTCAGGTCCACACATCCCAACCATCCCTACCATTGTCTGCTATTATGTTTATATATGCACATGTACATGCAGTGGTTTTATGCAGGTTGCAGGTACCGGGCATCGACTTCCCTGGCTTGACAGGATGAGTGTGCCCTCATTTTGTCTCAATGGCGGAGAAGGGGAGTTAGCACTTAGGCCAATTCCCTAGCCCAACCTAAGTGTCCTAGAGGAATGGACGGAATCTCACTTGACTTACCCGATTCGAATCCATTCTGGCCGAATGAATTCGATACACTTTCCCTGTTGAGCATGAAATTGATCCTAGGATTATTCCTTGCATGTGTCCTATCTGGTTGTTGGTGATTGATGTGTTAATTCTGTTAGCAATTTATGTTATGTTACGTATTAGTAAGTATAATGTTATTAGTATGATATAACATAATCAGATACATATGTTTACACTATGTCTCTTACGATAATAATATTATTAATTGTATATACATTAACTTTATATATATGATTATATAGATACAACTTATCATGTATTTTGAAATATTGAGTGGCATAACCTAATTCAAATGATAAATTGGAAATAAAAAAGAAATGAAATTCATAAGAGGAAATAAAATGAAAAGAAATTTACAATTTAAAATTGTTATATTTTGGGTTGTTGACTTGAATAGTAGGGTGAAATAATAAAATATTTCTCCCCCCACTTTCCAAGCCAATTTAGAGGGAGAAGAGAAGAAGACTTGTCATTACCTTTCATATGCAAAATTTAGAGAAGAGAATAGAGAGAGAAGTGAAGGGTTGAGGAAGAGAAGAGAGGAAGAGTAGAAGGCAATTTGGGAGCTGATCTGGAATCAGCTGAGAGTTCAAGCTTGTGGGTTTGAGAGGTATTCTCGGCTGGACTTCATCAACCTGCTTGTTGAATCAGGTAGGGTTTGAGTTCCCTTAATATGCTCTAAATTAGTTTCAATTCTTTTCCAACAAAGTAGAGGATACACTTATCTTCTCAAATGAAGTGTGAAGCAATAAACAATTGAGATTTTAGCTTTCAATGTGGAATTTTTAACACCTCAACATACAAACTTCTCCAATTCAGTCATTAGTGGAAGCTAAATTTGAAATGGGCAAAACTTGTTATTTCCAAACACAATGGAACTTAGTTATATTTTGATCCAATGTTTGCCACAATACTTATTTATTAGATCATACAATTATTCCAAATTGAGGGAATTAGTAAATCAAATTGACAATCAAATTGGAAAACAAATAACATTATGTATGGGATAGAAAAATAATCTAAGTGTTTCAATGGAGAAAACCAACAACAAAAATAAAACTAAGTCTTGAGCAAAATAGACATTTCCAGCTCTCTCGAATTTGTATGGGAAAAGAATTCCCATACAAATTCTTACCACAGTCAATATTTTAATATATTTCTTGCCATCTTGTCCAAAAAAAAAACTAATATTTTATATTGAGATGCACTCCATACTATCACTTTTCAAACAAATAAATTCATAATTCAAAATTCAAAATCAACTCTCATCTTGAAAATGTGTGGGACCCACTCCAATTTGAAGGACAAATCATTATTTGAAAACAAATAAAAACATATATTTGAAATCAATTCTAATAAACCCATACCCTTCTCCACGCCACATGTCACCTTACCTTTTTAACTCCATGTCTTTTTTGCTTGTGGTATTAAGTGACTGACAAAGGTAATTTATTATGTAATGGAGGCCCATTCTCCCAAACCTGGGCGTCCACCTCCACTTTCCCATGCTTTGGTCCTTGCAAGTACTCTCGTAGCCAATCATATTTATGTTGGTGCAAGCCTTTTGACCAAAAGGTGGCATGAGTTTCTAACATCAAGCTTTTCATTGTTTAATTCTTCTTCCTTATTCAAGCAACTTGCCTTCACCTACATGTGCCCTTTCCTAGGTGATGGTCATGTGTCACTTCTTGGAATTAATTAAAGTTGCTTTTTCCAAGCCATGGACTGACTTTGGACGCCATGTATTGGGCTTAGTTCATGTGGGGAGTGCTTGGGATTTGGTGGGACCCACCTCAAGTCACTTCCACTCCTTGAATTTCACAGCCCTTTGTGGGAAATTTTAAAATGTTTTATTTTCCTCCTATTAATATTGTTTTACATGATGATGTGGAAGGTAGGTCCTAGGTGCTAGGTGTTAGGGGTGGGTAATTGTAAATTTGATTAGGAATTAATAAGATATGTTTTATTAAACACCAAGCATGTTTTTAAGTTAAAAGTTGAGCAATATAAATTGGAGATATTATTTAAATTTGAATTTGGAATATTAACTCTATTATGTGAATGATTTTATTAACCATTATTTTAATCCTACTAGTGAATTCATTATGGTTTTTGGTATTTAAATTTAGCCTTGGCAATGGAATATTAACAATAGGTGTTATAGCATTATTACTAGTAAACTTATTGTTTTATCCTTTAATTGTATTTTAGGAGTGCGTATCTGAGATTAGTAGTCTTTCCATTAGTTAAGAAACATTCTCATTAATCAAGCTATAGTAGGCAATATTAGTGTTAACAATATGGTCATTTTATGGTAGACGTGGATATTCTAATTAGTGGGATTAATTAGTGTGAGCAAAATTACTTGTTAATATGATCATTATGTCTTGGTTTACCTTACGACATGTTAATTCTTGTGTTACTATGTTCTCTTACGACGTATATTGTTTGTGCAAGTTAAATTTACTATTGTTGTAGTGGTTTTGAATACGGGATTAGATGACCAACTAGGGGGTGAAATCCAGAGGTCGGGTATGTGTCGTGGATGTAAGTTGATCTTTATGATTGTTGATGTTAATGATGATTTGCATATCTCTGATCTATTGTTGTTTGATTTTGTGATGTTTTGGTGTGAGATTTGGATTGGGATGTCAAACTGATCTTTGTTAATATTTCCTCCTGGTGGATTAAATTTGAATTAGTGGCCAAGTGGATTTATGTTTTGAAATGGGAATATGTTTACTTGTTTATCTATTACTTGGAACTTAATATGATAGAAGTGGCCACAAACTAGGATGGGTATTGTTGAGAGACTGGGGTATGTTATCTAGATGTGATGTAGGGGGTGGCTTGCAATGGATCGCCGAGGCCCACAAGTGGCTGACGGATCATCCATTGACAAGTTTCTTAATTCCAGTGATAACATTATAAAAAAATTGTTCTAGTTAGGAAAACATTAAAAAGATAATTTGTGATACTTCGCCCATGCCTTGAGTGTCATCAGTTCAGTGAGGAACCTTCAGGACTAAACTCAAGGGTGGATCATCGATATGCTTGTCTTGAGAGATATCGATGCCACGTATGCTCACTTGAGTGTCGTAGGTTCAGTGAGGAACCTTCAGGACTAAACTCAAGGGTGGATCTACGTGATGACACCTTCCTACTCACACCTTAGATATCTTACGTAGGTCATTGCCTCTGGTAACCTGTATACCCTCTTGTTCTAGAGATATCTTTCTAGGTGGTGATTGGGATTGGTCCTTAGTATGTGCGTGGGCTGGTGATATCTCCCTAGCAAGGTGGGGTGGACCTCTGGGTTCCACATGGTCGAGAGGTAGTGTACTTCTCCATTGAGACTATTGCGGATATCCTCCATCACCTGATTGTTACTTGGACCAGATTACCACCATTGTTGCAGATTCATGTATCAGATGTCAGATGTTATTATCTTGTACTTGTAGGAGGTTTATTTGATTATTTATGATCCCTGCATGGATCCATGTTGCATTTGATAATTGTAATTGTATTAAATATCACCACATACCCTACGACATGTGTAGTGGATGTAGGTGATCATATGATGTAATGTAATTTGATTTAGAGAGATGTACTTACTTTCATTATGTACTTAAAAGTTCTTTAGCATTTGATCATGTTAGCATAGTGTTAGTTAGACAACGTAATACTGCATCAGGGACCCTTGAGAATGAAAATTAAATGATGGGTAAAAGTACAAAGCTGTGTCACACTTTTATAAAGGAAAAGGTCAACAACACACAAAAAATTTAACTTTAATGACATAAAAATGGCATTTAGGTTTAAAATTTGGAGATGATGTAAACTAATGAAATGTGTAAAAGTGGATGAAGTTAATGGCTATAATTTTTTTAATTTTTTTTGAACAAGAATTCACATAGTTTTAAAATTTTTTAAGTCCATTTTTTACTTGCTGAAAAATGCTGAAAAATGAGGGTCTTGTCCGCACCAAAAAAGTATATGCAAATAATTTCTTTTTCCTTTGATTTCAAAATATGTCATAGATAAAATGTATAGCTAGTGCAGAAAAGAAGAAAAATTAGTTTTCAATGTATATTTTCTCTATTATAACTACTCAAAGTCGAACATACCTGAAATCGATAGTTTTCAGCTCGCGTCAAATTTCCCCTATCAAATCTACACCATTCAGAAAATAAATTACACATTCTTGAAGATAACTCTCTCCTCTAGTGTTAAATATAAATTTTCAATTTTTTTGATAAGCTTTACTATTTTTTTCTATTTTTGAAGCATCTTGTTCTCGAATGTTAAAATACCTACTTGTAATATTTTGAAATTATAATATATTAGATCTAATTAAAATACTATAAAAATTATATGATGATAATCTTGACTCTGTGCTCTAAAATAGGGTATTTTTATATTTGTATAAAAATATCATTAAAAAGAGTAAGAGTTATTGAAACGTCGCTTTTCTGAAATAATTTTATATCTTTAGTAATTGTTATAAAACATGCATTTAATAGATATTTCCAATTGAAAAAGGTGAAGAACTTATCTAACTTAGCTAGAATGAATCTATCTAGACCATATGTTTGACAAAAAATAATTTTAGTTAGAAATACTCAAATTCAGCTGTGCTAATAAGTTGTCCTGAAACGTGACACAACTTTGTGCTTTTACCCTTATGTGTTTATTCAAATTCATGAATGTAAATCATTGTGATTCTATGTTCAATGTGCTTGTTAACTTTAGTAAACAAAAAAAAAATTTGTTGCATAACTTAGCATAACTTTTAGTGTTAATCTCTTGGTTCCACTGGCGGGGCGTTACATAAGTGCTTCCATTTTAAGACGATACATTCTTTTGGAAGTGTTTATATGTAATGAAATGTGTACTGTAAATTCTTATTGATATCCTATATTATTAATTTTAAATTGAGAAATCATTTTGGTCAACTCAATAATTGTTAGGACTTGGTATAAAGGAAAGGAAGTTTATTTAGATGGAAAAGGGTATCATGCACTCATGAGATATTATGCAAGCTTTAAATGCAAAATCTTTATGATCAGAGCAGAAGATGATGTTGTTGGTATGTTGAGAACTTCAAAGGAACTATACAGACAAAGAGAGTTGTTGTTTTAGTCAGTTCTCCCTTGGATGTTTTATCCTGAAGATTGTTTAGTGAAGACAATTGTAATGTCCCCACTAGGGAACCCATAAGGAATCAGGTCTTTGACCCAAAATTACAACTAACAAAAAAAATTTGTCTTAACATTCTAACATATCATCATTACCATTCACAAGTACATTCCTTAAGGTTCCCTTAATGAATTCACTTACCATTATCAAGCAATGCATTTTATTACTTAATCTAATGCAATAGTATTTTTGTTTGAACTTCAATTTACATTGAGACATTGCTTCCATTCCTCATCAAAACCTATTACATTAATGAGATAATTGCGTTCATTTTCTTTACCTAATTTGCATAAATATTCTCTTTTAAAAATGAATCAGAAGCCCATCATTTATCTAATACACTAGATACATTATCCTTTCCTCATTCATTTTTTTTCTCCTTAACCTTATCTTTGCACTATCATCACATAAACTTTCTATTAAAAGTCATTACTTTCCATTTTCATTTCAAGGATCCGAATAGAAAGAGTGTAAAGTACTTAACCATCTAATGCTAACCAATATAACCCATTCACTAAATCATCTTTGTTACAATTATAAAAACCACAAATTATCATCTATGTCATTGTATATATCCAGTTTAAGGATTAAGGTAAAAACCTAGTTTAAATAATCTTACATCATACACATTGAACTTAAACATTTAAGAACATTAGGAAAGAATTACATCTTAATACTACTTTCAATAACATACATGTTTTCCTTTCCCTTATTATTGTCACCTAGAGATGCCCATCAACCCTTCCCACATACATAACTTCTTTCTTACAATTTCCATTTACAAACATAATTAGAGTTACAGTTACTGCACATGGCCCAAAGGCATACAGAGAGATAATTACAAAAAGTTTCCCAAGGCTTACAATACATCTTTACATCTTGATTACAAAAGATAGAGATACTTGATACAATAATAGAAACTTCACCACTGAACAACTCAGAATCCAAGCCACGACACGAACGACAAACAATACCTTGAAAGATATTTTCCACCCAACCATGTGAAACTAATAAAGTTCCACCCCCCATGCTAGGAGATAGAACCAAGGTACTCTCAAGACCTTAAGGAAATATAAGTCTCAAATACCAATAAATCCAAGACTCAAAAGAACAAGAATAAAACACATAAAATAACATCATACTATAACACCGAGGTTAAGGTTCTAAGAGACCACCTAGGTGAGTGTCATCACACCACTTGTCTATTGGGATCCTCCCTGGTAGTTAACCATGGTCCTAGTACTCCAATCAAGTCTGTGTGGCCTTTATTATATTTTCTTTCATTATCTTTTAAATCCCCCCTTCCCAGGTTAATTTTTTTTAGGTTATCACTTTTTACAAACCCACCCATAGGATCATCTGGAAACCACTTTAGGGTTCCAACACCTATGGTGAGCCAATCACCTATGATTCCTAGTCCCTTACCCCATCACAAGCTAAAGATACAAAATAAAACTTCCATGTCCTAATTCATAGGTTTAGGAAACTCCCTTGTGCACTTAGGCCCTTGGAGCGAGTCCTAACCTTAGCCATATACATAACAGGAACCATTGGAAGAGTGTCTATCACAAGAAACCTTAAATCATAGCATATAACTTTCCATGGCATATTTATAGGTCTAGGGAACCCTCCCATGCACACGAGCCATTGAGATGAGTACTAGCCTCATAAACTAAGCTCAAGTATATGCCTAGTGTAGAAACACCATATTACATCAACAAAGCCAGTAATGAAAAATGCATGCATTAACAGAACATTATGATAAACTTAAAGTAATAAAATGAAGATTACGAGAGGTAAAAAGATGCAAATAGAGGCCAAATCAAGGTTGGAAGATACAAACCAAACCCCAAGCCAAACAGGGACCCAACACTGAAATCCTTGACTCCAAAGTTTCCAAAATAGGTCCAAATATAACATAAAAGTAATATAAATTATAAACTAATAAATATTGATGGGGAAATGAATGTACTATAAACTAATGAACCTGTAGGGACCAATGAATCAAGGTAGAAGACAAAGTAATCTCATCTTAGAAAGGTGGCAAGATATTACATATTTAAGTTTTGATAAATCTGCTCGTGTAGGTTGGGTGCAAGATGGATATAGATCAAGAGAGGAGTAAAATAGAGTTTTATATGTGTCCTAGTGGTTAGAATCACAAGAGACCCTTTATCTGTGTGATTTTAGAGATTATCTCAGAGATCTATGCATGACTAATTCTAGAAACATATATATGACTGTCATAAAAATATAGTCTCGATGCGGTGAGCATAATTTTTGTTTGAACTATTGGATTTTCCTAATTTTCACATATGTTGGATAATATCGAATGGCACAGATTTTCACTGAAGATATTTTAATAATAATTTTAGGTTCAAAATTAATGCACAATAGAGTACGGGTATAGAAAAATACACCAGAACACTTTGTCTATTTTCAATTAACATATTCTTTTTTCATTATTATCCTAACTATAAATCATTTCACCAAATAAAATTTGCAGACCATATGAACAATATAAATACTTAAGAACACACACATATACACATATAAATATGTCAAATTATAATTATATAATCAATCATAGACTTCCAGGAAGAATTTCCTTTCCAGTCTCACCCAAAACCCCCCTCTATGAATAATTTAATCCCAACTATATGGTTGGAGGAGTTTCTTTACAGGAAGCAACTTCTCCAACTTCCATAGTTGGTTGGAAAAATCAAACTAAATATTCTCATAAGCACTTAATATAGTTTTAATAAATTTAATTAAAATAGCTTCCAAAGAAAGCTATATCAGGAAGAACAAGCAAATAGCTTTCTAGGAAAACACATAGCATAATTGGAAACTAACTAGCTTAACTTCTAGGAGGTCTCGAGTTCAACTCCCTCCTAGATAGCTAGTTTTACTACAAAGAGCATTTCTTTTATTAATTACTTATTATATTCACTTTTTATTTAATACACTTCATTCAATACATTTAATTTAATTTAATTTATTTAATTATTAAAATACATCTTCATAAGCAATTTAAAACATACAAATAATATTATTTATATAAGCATGGGTATATGCGTGTGCACCAACATATACACACACCTATATAACATACAATCAATTATACATAGATATAAAATAAATAATATAGATATATATATAAGGATAATTCTAACTTACAACATAAATCTCAGAACAACATCAAATCATAAATCACAAGACCACATCACATACAACATTCAAATCCCCCAACTAGGGTAACCTCCTAAACATAAATCTAAGTCTCCAGGTAACCTTGAGAGTAATCTTGGTAATATCTCCACACAACAATAGTTCAAGGATTTTGAAGGCACGCTCAGACATGTGTAGCCAGGTGGAATCAATGCCTAGTACCTGCATCATACAACACCAACATACATACATACATACATACATATACATATACATATACATATACATATACATATACATATACATATACATATACATATACATATACATATACATATACATATACATACATACATATATATATATATATATATATATATATATATATATATATATATATATATATATATATATATATATATAAACAGACAATGGAAAACAAGGAGAGAGAGTGCAACATCATGTGGACCTCCTGTAGGAGTAACTACGACTACCTCCCCTCATCCTACACTCACATCAAACAATGACATCAACAAAGTATAATTGGATTAGTGTGGTTAGTACCAAAATAATCTCTATTTCATATTACATCATAACACAATTATGTAAATGTAAATTATCTGTTGACTTTCCCAACCTAGTTTAATCATCAGGCATGTACATAGATTGTCTCATTACCAGATCATGATAAACAAATCATACAATCCTCAATATAGAATTCATGCCTAATCTTGAGTATACAAGTAACATCATTAGAGTAAATAACACATCTAACCCTTATAGTGATTATAATTAATTAACCTAAGATAATATTAAACATTAATAATGAGCATCTCATAGAAGCATATAATTCTATCAGGTGATCCTTTTAGCATTAAGGTCCTATACTATCAATGACACACATGAAGATATAAAGGAACATACTTATGAAAATATTATTATTTCTTGAATTAAAATATGAAGTTATGGTGAGTTGGAAGAGGTTCAGTTTAAGAAACCATCTCAAGAAGGATCATTCTCACCTATAGCTGTTCCTAATTTCTAGTGAGCATAACCAGGACTTGTTAGGGTTGGAGGGGCATTACAAAAGTCTTGAAGAAATTTAGATAGTGGGTTCAATTGTCTTTGTTGTATTTCTCATCAACTCCTCATAAGGTTGGGATCTTATAGCAAGGATCCAAAGTCTCCTCATAGGGACTCATATGTACTAATTTCATTTTAAAAGACTTCTAACAAGGTCTATCCTTTCGCAAGGAACTTTTATATTAGTACATCATCTTATTTGCATCATTCCTACCAAGGTTTTCCCTCTAATCAAGGGTTTCCTTAGTTAACAAATATGGTGTTATTGTGTATGTTTATTATCTTGTGGTTATTATTATTAATGATTACAACTTTAATATTTTATAAAGATGAATTTAAGTTAATTAATCTCACAACCGATTCAACCCCCCTCTCTCAATTGCGTTGTGTTATTTTATGTTATGATCCATTTCTATATCTAATATGAATTTCTATATAATGGAAAATGATGACCAATGGTAGACCCCCACTTTCTATATACATTGGAAAACCAAAATGCAATCCTTAAATCAAATCTAATCTACATAACTCAAAAGAATAAGGGGATGCAAATGCAAGATCTAGCTAAAGGGTGGATTTGGGTATTTCCTATATAGATATAAATGTATGAAAGAGGAATCCAAGAGATCTAACACTATGACTAAAGAAATGATTACTTGCAAGATACAATATTAGATTTAATGCATGAAAGAAAGTGCTAAAAGGGAATGAGAATGAGGATGTACTCACCTTGAGGGCTAGTAGAGGAGGAAACTTAAGATCTATAAAAACCTTTTCAGAACCTATCAGAATGGAAAACTAATCTAGATCTGTGGTTCTAAAGACTATGTCTACCAGATGTGAAAATATCAAATCTATAGGAATATGTCTAAATAGATTGTACCAGGTATAGGTCAAAATGGGTTTGACCTATACCTAGAAAGGCTAAATTTGAAGGTCTCAGGACCATGACTATTACTATATCTCCAGATCTACAAATTTGAATCCATATCTCCACAAATATGCACCTGCACATAAGAGATAAGGGGAAATTTTTGGGGGAAGGGACTTGCCTTGGACAAGCCCCTATTTATGAATTACCTTGAATTGAAATAATGGAAATGATATCATGTAGAAGAGATTGATTCTAAAAATCAAATATATCATACCATATAGATGTAATTGTGCTTAGTATGTGATCAAGTATGTTGATGCAATAGCTTTGACTCAACATGAAAACCAAATGGAAGTCATGTAAGAAAAAACCTCATGTAGTAGATGCTCTTAATTTTCCTCAATGTTTAATTTAAGAAGAGAAATACTTGAATGAATGAATATAGATCTCTTCCCTTGATGACCAACTCATTTTCTTCCTATGGAGAAATAAGCTAGATCTATGGAAGGAAATGCATGAATGCTTGATGAATGATGGGGGAATGCCTTAAATGAATAATTTATTTCTCTATTGAACTCCTAGAATGCATAATATATTTCTTCTAGAAATGCATATGACTTGTGGATGTGTGTTGATGTCAAAGTGAGAGGAAGAGACCTCCTTTTATAGTGATTTCGAGGCCCAAATTTGTGAAGTCCAACTGTGCAAGGAGGTAAAATGAAAAAACTTTGCATCAGGCCTAAGACCCATCAAAATTCAACCCCCAAGGTATAGGTCAAAATAGGTTTGATCTATAGTGGGCTAAAATGGTCCCAAAATGAACACAAAAATAAGTTCTTACTTTTTAGGAGTATACATTTAGACCCCACTTTAGCGGGAGTATGAGACAAGCTCATGCTCAAAATAAAGAAAGAGACAAGATATATATATATATATATATATATATATATATATATATATATATATATATATATATATATATATATATATATATATATATATATATATATATATATATATATATATATATATATATATATCTGTCTGTGTGTGTGTGAGATTGTAGAGAGTTGCAAAGAGATAATACATCACTAAGTCTATGGACATAAGCCCCCAAAAGAAGGATCCTAACTCCACATCCATGTACAAGGGAATGAAAATAAAGAAAAAATAAAAAGAAAAGTAAAAAGAAACCAAAAACAACAAAGGGTTTGGTACTAAAACAAAACTCCAAATCAACTAGTGAGAGAGACCTCAATTGAAAATGTCTCAGCCACTAATATCATGTATGGAAAGATATTGCAAGAGAACAAGTGATCACATAAGAAGAACAAGAGCATCACCAATAATGATACCAACTCCATGACCTAACCTACTTAACCATGAGAGAGAGAGAGAGAGAGAGTTTTTATGTCTTACTATGAATGACATAAAGTGTGACCACCACGCATAGTAATATTGTATTTCTTACCATGCATGACACAAAAGATAGGATTTAAAGTTCTAGAATTTTGTATTCTATGCTAGTCAATTCTATCTAAAAACTTGCAACTATTGGAAAATTTTCTTATGCACCTCATGAATGGATATAGATCCACTATATTCATGAATATTTTTTGTATACGTGCACTTCATGGATGGATATAGATTCATTATATCCATGAAGATTGGTTTGTATATGTATACCACATGGATGGATACAAATCCATTGTATCCATGGGGATTAGTTGTATTTAAAAATGCATAAGAAAAATGTGCAAGAGAATGTACAAGGGAGGCAATATGATGCCCCCCTCCTTATGATGGCTAGGTAGTAGACATTATAAGGAAGAGAATCAAGGATACCTACTTCAATCAACAAGGAGATATCCTTAAAATAACAACATATACCATAAACTTAGCTAAGAGTGTTAACTTTTATAAGATAAGAAAATAGATAATCGTGAAAGGATATTTTGGTTGTGAAAAGAGACCCTTGAAATGAAGAGATCTTGTTGACACAACATCTACCTTCAAGATTAGTGCTTGAAAAAAAATAACACCTTCAAGACAAAGATGGGGAAAAGAACAATAATGCACCCATTTAGCTCCCTATCGCTAGGTGAAATAGGGGTTCTTGATGAAGGATGAAAAAATTGGAATCACATAGTAAGGGAAATTGTTTATAATGAACATAGTTTTGAAAATAAGGAAGAGGTGTTGATGAAGAATTCACACCTCTTATAGAAGAGATAATCCCAATCAAAACAAAAATTCATTATAAGAAGGTAATGTCACATGATATACAAATTCCACTACACTAAGGAAAGTAGATCCTTAGAAAAAAGAGAGAAAAAATGTAGAAGAAACCTTGCCCCCAAGTGTGAAGGAAAGATAATATATATAATACACCCTTAATGAAAGTCACTTTATAATAGATACACAATGTCAAGCAAAATAAGAAACACATTAGAGAAATTTTAAAGTAAAAAAAACATATATATGCTATAAAATACATCACACATAAATTAATCAATTCATTAAGGAAAGAAATCAAATGATGATATGAATGATTATTAGATGATAGACATGCTTTTTGAGACATGAAAGGATTTTTGAGAAGAGACATTAGGATCTTGCATGAAATAAGGTATCTTGAATGCCAAAAAGTATGTACCATCATGAAATACTTGCAAATCCATAAAGATGAAAGGAAGAAAAGGATGTCACATTGTGTCTACTTAGTGGTTACCTCATGTGTACAAGATATGCACTTCCAAGGAAGGAAGAGATTTTAAGGAGAGAAATATCCTAAAAAATAAGTTTGTACATGGGAGGACATCATAGTATAAAAGAGATAAACAAAAAAGAGATAAAGGATCCTTTAAAGAATGATAAATAAAGAAAAACCCAATATATTTCCTAATTGATAGATCTTGTGCACTTTCAAGTAATAATAAGGTTACAACTCAAGATGAAAAGCCTTTTGTAAAACAAAAAATCCTTGAAAGAAAGAACATTATATATTAAAATATGAAAGTTCAAAAGGGATATTGGATGCATTGTGAAGGAAGATACAAAGAGGAAGGATACCTTATGATCCCTAAATTATTTCTATTTATAAGAGACATGTGTGTCAAGAAAGAATAAGGTTGTAACTTGGGATGTCTATCTCCTGAAAAAGAGAATATCCTTATGTAAAATAATAAATGCATGCAAGAAAGAACAACATATTATAAAAGAAACAAGTCAAAAAAGAGAGAAAATGATCCTATGAGATAAATAGGAGAATGAAATAGGACCCTTTCCCCCCAAGTGAAGATACAAGGAAAAAGAGTTATTATGTTTCTCACAAACTATGAAAATAAGCCCACAAAGGATAGGCTAGCAATGTCATATAGTGAAGAGAAACATAATAGGAACGTAGATACATTAGGTAGAATGATCATGAAAAAGGTTCCATTCATAGTTGAAAGTTATTTGAATCATACCATAATCAATGAATTCTTGAAATTTACACTTCAAATCATAACATTCACTAGTCTTATGCCCATGAATTTGATGAAACATACAAATGGAAGAATTATCTTTTTTATGTTTTCTATTTTTGTGCTTGGTTTTCAAAGGAAGAAGATTAATTAAGTTGGCCTTAGTAAGATCAAACAAAACAAACTCTTATTGTGAGGAGAAGTCGAGAGGATAATGTATAGAGTGATTAGGAAAATGAGAAGGCGGGACGCCTAAGGTTTCTTTTGAAAAAAAATCTCATTAGGAAGGTTTGATGTATCAATAAGATAAGTTGATCCTTTAAGGTGGGAGTGGATTTAAATCTAAAGATGACCAATCAATATCAACATATTCATTAGATAGATTTGTTTTATGCTCAAATTCAAATGTATGGTCCTTTCTATAGAATGTTGGTGTAAATTCTAAGGTTCCCCTATTATCATCTTGAAGAATTGATACGCCACCTATTTTTATTGGAGAAAGAAATGAAAAAATAAATGGAGATTGAATTTTATTAGGATACTTATGTTATAAGTGATGAAGGGTGCTCCCCTTAATACCACAAACACATAACAGAAATAGAGAAACAATAACAATATGCAAGAACAGAAAATTGGCTTCTTATTATCTCCACAAATGTGGAATTACAAACTTTCAGAATTACAATATAAAAAGCCACATGGGCATTCCCTTATAATATTCTGTAGGAAAAAGCCTCGAACTATTACCCAGAACTATTCTGAACTGCCTAAGACAATAATACAGCCTTCCTTATATAGGCAATTTCCACCGCCTGGGAAGGTTCCAGAATTTTAGCCAATAAGGCCGACCAAACTTAGAATTATTTTATTTTACATTTTATTACATCATAGTCGGCTCAAGATAACCTTTGAAACCCGAACAGAAATTTTGAAGAAAATTATTTTTCGCCATTTCAGGTGGCCCAACTTCCGAAGACCATAAGTCATCACCCGTTGACCCGCTCGACTATTATAACCCCATTTCGGAAACACCACGAAGCGCTCTACAGGCTTGACCCGCGCAAGCACCCGTCACCCAAATTTTTGACCTCATCCGGGGCCTCTAAAGCCTTCAAAACTGAGTTCAAAGTTTCTGTACCCTGCTGCCAATACCGAAAATCTTCAATATCTTCCAATGTACACTTGACCTGGCAATGAAACTTTACTGGCAGACTTATATGACCAAAATGAACCTCCAAGAAAGAAATCAGATCATTCCGAGCACATATGAAAATTACCAAAAATAGTAACTTTCCATAAATAGCAGCTCTGCACAAAATAGCCCTTATTGAATACAAAAATAGAAATATTTTTGGGTGATGCAAGATTGCTCTTACACCCAGGATGCTCTTGCATCAGACACCCGGGGTAATTGAGAAGTGACCCTGTCACGACTCAGGTGTGTAGAGGAAAACCAAGACGGTTAACCTCCTCCTTTGTTAGCCATGATGAATCTTCAACAGGTCGTCCTTTCCATTTGACCAGATATTCTTCATATGTCCTGTTCCTTGTGCTTCTGCCAACATGACTGTCCAGTATGTCTTCAATCTCCTTGATATCTGAACTAGTTGCTGGAATACTCCACTGTGCTACTGTGATCTCATCTTCAACACCTCCTTCATGATACTCTGTCAGATCTGAAATGTTAAACACTGGTGAAATATTTAGCTCAGTAGGCAATTCTACCTCATATGCGTTTCCTGAATCATGTTTCTTCAGTATCCTACATGGTCCAAACTTCTTCATTTTCAGCTTGTTATATGTACCAACTGGAAACCGCTCCTTCCGCAAATGAACCATGACTTCATCACCAACCTGAAATTCCTTATACCTCCTTTTCTCATCCGCCTTAGCCTTATACTGTGCATTCATCTTGGTAATATGCTTCCTCACCTCCTCATGGATGTTCTTCAAGTGTTCTGCAAAATCCTCAGCTTCAGCACTACTTATTTCTCCTTTATCTATCTTTCTCAATTCAGATGCATTTCTTGGACTACTTCCATATACAATCTGGAATGGTGATTTACCAGTGCTCCTGTTGACAGAATTATTGTATGCAAATTCCGCCTGTGGTAAAATCAAATCCCATCCTGCTAGCTTATCTCCAACCAAACATCTCAGCAAATTTCCCAAACTTCTATTCACCACCTCTGTCTGTCCATCAGTCTGTGGATGATGTGATGAACTAAACTTTAAATCTGTCTTCAACTTCTTCCACAATGTACGCCAAAAATATCCAACAAACTTAGTGTCTCGATCTGAAACTATGGTCTTTGGCAAACCATGAAGTCTCACTACTTCTCTGAAAAACAATTCTGCTACATGAACAGCATCATTAGTCTTCTTGCAGGGAATGAAATGTGCCATCTTTAAAAATCTGTCAACCACCACAAAAATTGAATCGTGTCCCCGCTGTGTCCTCGGTAAACCAAGAACAAAGTCCATGCTGATATCCTCCCAAGGCTTCTCTGGTATAGGTAATGGCTGATACAATCCTGTATTCTGCTTCTGTACAAACTTCTTCACATCTTGCTGCAACTGTGGCCAATAATAATTCTCACTAACCAAACCAAGGGTTTTATCACGACCAAAATGTCCAGCCAATCCTCTGCTATGCTTCTCCTTGATGAGATTCTCCCTCATAGAACTTCGTGGAATGCACAACTGACTCCCTCTGAATAGCATATCATCTTGGATGATGAAATCCAACCATTTCGTCCTGTCTAGAGTAACAGGTTCTGTGCAAGCTTTCCAAGCTTCACCAAAATCAGGATCCTCTGGATACAAATTCTTGAGTTCCTTGAACCCAACCACTTCAATCTGCATTTCTGTCAGCAATAGTTGCCTTCTGCTAAGAGCATCTGCAACCCTATTAAACTTTCCACTCCTGTGTTTCAAAACAAATGTATAACTCTGCAAAAACTCAACCCATTTCAAATGCCTTTGATTCAATTTTCCTTGACTATTCAAATATTGCAAAGCTTGATGATCAGTATACAAAACAAACTCCTTAGGAAGTAGATAATGTCTCCACTTCTTTAATGCCTGAACTATAGCATAAAATTCCTGATCATAAACAGAATACTTCCTCTTGGCATCATTTAACTTCTCACTGAAATAAGCAATAGGTTTACCTTCTTGGCTCATAACAGCTCCTATTGCAGTACCACTAGCATCACAATCTACTTGAAACACCTTATTAAAATCTGGAAGTGCTAAAACAGGTTGTTCTGTAACTTTTTGTTTCAATAATTGAAAACTCTTTTCTGCCCCATTAGTCCACTTAAACTCTTTTCTACCCCCTCTCATTGTTTCAGTCAAGGGTCCACAAATACTGCTAAAATTTTTGATAAACTTTCTGTAAAAGCTAGCTAGACCATGAAAAGATCTTACCTCAGTAGCACTCCTTGGAGTAGGCCATTCAAGGATAGCCTGTACCTTCTTTGGGTCCATTTTTAGACCTTCTGCTGAAACTACAAATCCCAAATACACTAACTCTTTCTTCACAAAACTGCACTTCTTCAAATTAATCAACAATTTCTCTTCTCTCAACTTCTCAAACACCATACGAATATGCATCATATGTTCCTCCAATGTCTTGCTAAAAATCAAAATATCATCTAGGTAAACAATGACAAACTTACCCAGAAATTCTTTCAGAACCTCGTTCATGAGCCGCATGAAAGTGCTCGGTGCATTGGTTAGCCCAAAAGGCATGACTAACCACTCATATAGTCCTTCCTTTGTCTTGAATGCAGTCTTCCATTCATCTCCTTCTTTGATCCGAATCTGATGATATCCACTCTTCAGATCTATCTTTGAAAAATACACAGCTCCACTCAAACAGTCCATAATATCATCCATTCGTGGCAATGGAAACCTGTACTTGATCGTGATCTTGTTTATTGCCCTAGAATCTGTACACATCCTCCATTCTCCATTCTTCTTTGGTGCTAATACTGCTAGTACAGCACAGGGACTCAGACTCTCACGGATCAATCTTTTCTGTAACAGTTCATGTACTTGTCTGTTCAACTCCTCACTTTCTGCAGGTGTCATTCTGTGTGCTGCCTTATTCGGCAAACTCGCTCCTGGGATCAAGTCCATCTGATGACTGATCTTCCTAACTGGTGGTAATCCATCAGGCACGTTATCGGATACAATATCCTGAAACTCATTCAACAAATCTGCAACTTCTACAGGAACATCTTCTACTTCCTCTTTACCAGCTTTTGGAATTAAAGCAAAACACACATGCTCATGCCTCATACCATCTAGGAATTTCCTTCCATCAACAAATGTTATTCTTGCATTACCACATACCTTTTCTTCGGTCTCCTTCAATGGCTTTAGCTTATGTCGCACTCCATCCTTTGTCAGGGAATAGGTATTCGCACGACCATCGTGTACAGCACATCTGTCAAACTGCCACAGTCTACCCAATAACATATGACATGCATCCATAGAGATGATATCACATAGTACCTCATCTTGGTACCCGCCAATCTTGAACTTCACCAGGCATTGTTCGTTGACCATGACCTTGTGGTCATCCTGTACCCAGGCAATCCGATATGGATGTGGGTGTTTCTGTCTCTTGAGTTTCAAATTTGTCACCATCTCTTCTGACACCAAATTGTCAGTGCTTCCACTATCAATAATCACATCACAACATTTACCTTCACACTTGCACTTGGTGCGAAATAGACTTCTCCTTTGCTCAGGTTCATTCTCACCACTCAACAGGACTCTTCTGTTAATCAACGTTTCTCCTCTTTCAGCATCTTCAGAATTTGATGACCTGGCATCTTCATCTACATGTGCAACTCTGGCCTGGCCTTCATTTCTTCTGTCTGTTCTGCCTTGGCGCTGAGGACATTCAAATGCCCTATGACCTTCTTCTCCACAGTGAAAACATGTTCCACGGAAGCCTCCTCGTCCAGATCCTTGTCCTCTTCCTCTTCCCCTCTGATCTCTATTATTCTGATCCTGGAAGCGATTGGAATTATTTCCACACTGATTCTGACTGCTACTGGCCTCATCCTTCTTTTTTAGATCTTCATTTTGGCCACCATATGACCGTCCACCAGATCGTCCACCGCGACCTCTTCCATTTTGTCTGCTCTCGAACTTCTTGTTTAGCTTTTCCTCTACTTTTAGGGCAAATTGGTATGCCTCCTCAATACTGTTCATTCGAACCAGATTCAGCTCCTCCTGAATGCTTGGCCTTAACCCATTAAGGTATCGGGCAACTTTCTCCTTATCAGCTTCTGCATGGCCTGTTCTGATGAGAAGTCGATAGAACTCCTCTGTATACTCCTGAACAGATCTTCCTGCTTGCTTCAAACTCTGCATTTTCTTCATTAGGTCAAGCTCATAATCAACAGGAATGAACTACCGCTTCAATTTATCCACCATCCGATCCCATCTTGTGATTTTATCTTTCCCTCTTCTATTTCGCTCCAATTGAATTTCTTGCCACCAGATCTTCGCATGACTTTTCAGTCTGGCCTTCGCAAATTTGACTCTATCAAGATCGTCAACATCTTCGTACTCAAAATATTCCTCACATTCATTGATCCAGTCAATCAATTCCTCCGGGTTAAGATTTCCAGAAAATGTAGGAACCTCAATCTTAGGTCTTTTCCCAATCTTGGAAATGGCCCGAAAAAGTCTTTCTTCCTCTTGGTTCACAATTTCAACTTCTCCTGCTTGATATTCTTCTTCGGCTTCATCCTCGCTTTCATCTCTGACATTAAGATTCATTCCTCTGCGAATCTTTTCTTGCAATGCTCGCACTTGTCTCTACAGCTCTCTAACCTCAGGTGTTACGACACCAGCTCTTCCGCCACGTTCCCTTTGTGGAGGCATTTTCGCGATGCGCGCTGAAACCCTAGCCACGGTCCTGGTGCAAACTGCCTCACAGTCGGCGATCTGTTTACACACTCAAGAACTCCTGCTCTGATACCACTTGATGAAGGGTGCTCCCCTTAATACCACAAACACATAACAGAAATAGAGAAACAATAACAATATGCAAGAACAGAAAATTGGCTTCTTATTATCTCCACAAATGTGGAATTACAAACTTTTAGAATTACAATATGCAAAGCCACATGGGCATTCCCTTATAATATTCTGTAGGACAAAGCCTCGAACTATTACCCAGAACTATTCTGAACTGCCTAAGACAATAATACAGCCTTCCTTATATAGGCAATTTCCACCGCCTGGGAAGGTTCCAGAATTTTAGCCAATAAGGCCGACCAAACTTAGAATTATTTTATTTTACATTTTATTACATCATAGTCGGCTCAAGATAACTTTTGAAACCCGAACAGAAATTTTGAAGAAAATTATTTTTCGCCATTTCAGGTGGCCCAACTTCCGAAGACCATAAGTCATCACCCGTTGACCCGCTCGGCTATTATAACCCCATTTTGGAAACACCACGAAGCGCTCTATAGGCTTGACCCGCGCAAGCGCCCATCACCCAAATTTTTGACCTCATCCGGGGCCTCTAAAGCCTTCAAAACTGAGTTCAAAGTTTCTGTACCCTGCTGCCAATACCGAAAATCTTCAATATCTTCCAATGTACACTTGACCTGGCAATGAAACTTTACTGGCAGACTTATATGACCAAAATGAACCTCCAAGAAAGAAATCAGATCATTCCGAGCACATATGAAAATTACCAAAAATAGTAACTTTCCATAAATAGCAGCTCTGCACAAAATAGCCCTTATTGAATACAAAAACAGAAATATTTTTGGGTGATGCAAGATTGCTCTTACACCCAGGATGCTCCTGCATCAATAAGGTTAGATTTTGAAATTTTCATCAATGTATAGTACTACATGAACACCTTTTACAATAATCCCATATTTGGTTTGAGAGATATCTTGATTAGTATTGACTTGATTAAGTTCATTAAGCTAAAAATATTCCTTAGGAAGAGCCTCACAAATGCCATCCTCTACTTCTAAGATATGTTTAGGAGAAGGACAAACTTAACTCATCAAGGCATCATCTATAGAAGGAATATCAATAAAACTCATAGAAAGTGGTTGACTATTAGGTGAAATGGTCATGTCATCATCCTCTTTTACCAAATGATCCTTATAAGGAAGAGAAATTTTAGAGGAAAGATCATCATTGTTATTGAAGGCATCTTTGGTAAGAGGGAGATCTTTACAAGAAATAGTGGTAATCACAATATCCTTAGCATTGGGATCAATTTTGGGAGGGTGAACATTGTAGAAAGGAAGAACTACATTGTCATTGTATGCATGAATGTAACATCTTGAAGATCTTGAATAAAAATTGAAATTGAAAAAGCAAATGAAGATAACAATTCCATGGAAAATGAAATATAATAACTATATAAATAAATAAAAAATTGTGTTTTTTTAATTATGTGGAGAAGATGTAATGCAACACAATCTAAGAGGAATTAAATCTATGAAACAAGATGCAATTTTTTTTGTCTTTTTCACAATCCAAATTTACTAAATAATGCAATTAATGTAAAGGGAATCTAAACACCAAATCAAGGGTAGAACCTATAGATGTAGATGCATAAAATGTAACAAAATAGTGACCAAGACAAGGCATACCAAGAAGATCTAAATGCAAGAAGGTATCTAACACAAAAATCAAAAGTGGAAATGTTATAGGTCTGGTTCACCAAAATGTATAGTGTACCTATGCATACAATATAAGGAGATCACACAAAGAAGATCTAACTACCCAATCAAAAAGTAGAAAGTATGAAAGCATCGGGTTCACCAAAACATATAATGGAAAATGGTGATCAATGGTAGACCCCCCACTTTATATATACATTGGAAGACCAAAATACAATCCTTAAACCAAATCTGATATGCACAACCTGAAAAGATGAAAGAATGCAAATGCAAGATCTAGCTAATAGGTGGATTTGGGTATTATATATACAAATAGAAATGTATGAAAGAGGAATGCTAGAGATCTAATGCTATGACTAAAGAAATGATTACTTGAAAGATACAATATCAGATGTAATGCATGAAATAAAGTGCTAAAAGGGAATGAGAAGGAAGATGTACTCACCTTGAGGGAAAGTAGAGGAGGAAACTTAAGATATGTAAAAACCCTATCAGAACCTATCAAAACTAGAAAATGATATGGATCTGGGGTCTTGAAGACTGTATCTACCAAATGTGAAAATATTAGAGTTATAGGAACATGTAAAAATAGATTTGACCTATACTAGATATAGGTCAAAATAGGTTCGACCTTTACCCAGAAAGGTTAAATATAAAGGTCTCAAAGACTATGACTATTATTGTATCTCAAAATATACAAATCCAAATTCATAGCTCTATAAATCTACACCTAGACACAAGACATAAGGGGAAATTGTTTAGGGAAGGGGTTTTACTTGGTCAAGCCCCTATTTATGAATTAACCTTGAAATGAAATAAAGGAAATAATATGATGTAGAAGAGATTAAATCTAACAATGGAATATATCATACCTTGTATATGCAAAAAAATTTAGTATTTGATCAAGTATATTGATGCAATAGCTTTGACTCAACACAAAAACCAAAATGAAATCATGTAAGACAAAACCTCATGTAGTATATTCTTATAATTCACCTCAATGTTGAATTTAAGAAGAGAATGACTTGAATGGATGAATTTATATCTCCTACCTTGATGGAAACTCCTTTGCTTCCCATGGACATAAGGAAGCTAGATGTATGGAAGGAAATGCATGAATGCTTGATGAATGATGGGTGAATGCCTTAAACGAATACTTTCTTGCTTTCTTAAACTCTTTTAATGCACAATATATTTCTTGTAGAAATGCATATGACTTGTGTATGTTTTTTGTGAAAATGAGAGGAAGAGGCCTCGTTTTATAGTGATTTTGAGGTCCAAATTTGTGAAGGCTGACTATTGAAGGTGAAAAAATGAAAACACTTTTTATCGGCCCTGAAACACACCAAAATTAAACCCTGAGGTATAGATCCAAATAGATTTCACCTATACTAGGTATAGGTTGAACTAGGTTTGACCTAGATACTTGAAAGGATAAATTTCAAGGTGGAAATCACAAGATTCAAGAAGTGTTAAGATTTTTAGAGGAAAATGGAAGGATATGTGGGAAAATCAATCATAAATGCATCCAAATCTTGAAATTACCAAAATGGGAACCAGGAGGGAAATGAATTATGTGAATGGATGGGTAAATAGGAAATTGTGCATAAAAATTAGAGCCAACTAAGATTTTTGAGAAAGATTAAAGGAGAAGGTAGGACCTTGATTTAAATTATGTATGCAATTAGGTAAAATGTGAGGTCCTAACATAGAAAACACACTAAAGTGGGCTAACATGGTCCCAAAATGAATAAAAAAGTAAATGTTTACTTTTTAGGACTATACAATTGCGAAATGAGCATTACCATTCTTATAATTCATTAGTTATAACAATTATAGAGTTTTTGTTTAAGATTACTTATAAAACTTCACATTTGATTGATTTCATGTATCTACATTCTTATCCATGGATAGGTTCTTAATAAAACTACATCCTCCAACTTTTCTGGGTAAAGGATTCTTAAAAAATGAAGGACAAGGGAGGGTATTGTTATCAAGTTTGTGAGATAATTACCCTTCCACTTGTGTATTAATAGAATCCCACTTGGTGGTCATTATATACAAGTAACTAAATATCTCTCTTCATTTCAATATTAGAAATTATTTGTATTTTTTTGTGTAATATTAGAAATGAAATATGAGGGAAGGTAGAGACCAATTTCACATATTGAGATTTTATTATAACCATCACTCATTATATGGACTTTTACTTGTGGGAATTGTGATGGCATTGGTATAAGGACTTATGTAATATATGACAAGGATTAGATCATCTATGAAGTCACAAATAGGTAGAAATTCATGAAAAAACATTATGATTCTATAACTCCCTCTTCTAGACACTACACTTGTTTGACACACCTAGAGATTGAGAGGTAGATAGTGAATCAATATCTTAACAAAAACTACAATATTTAATATAATTTCATCATCTTTATATGTTATCATCATGATAACATGTCTTCTAACAATCAACAAGTCTCTCAATCACCATCACTATTATTCAACATAACACATCGTCATTATCATTATACAAGTGAAATTAACAAAGAGTGCTAGATATTTTATGTGCAAGAAGTCAAAGCTTGAATGGAGATGAAAATATGGCTTTTAAAATATAGAGGAGGATGGAAAAAGATCTTACAAGCTATTCTAGAATATTTTGAGCCTTTTCCACTAACCAAGGTAGGTGACAAGTGTCAAAATCCTTAGAATGAACATTTGAAGGATAGGATATCACAAGATGAAGGTTTGGCATGTGGACGTCCATTTTCCATGCTAATGTCCAAGTGAATCACACTAAAAAATGACAAATGGCAAGAGGAACATGTGGTTCATGAAAACACAACACTAAAAGATAGCTACTAAAAAGGACCTTGAGAATCTTGAGAGGGAAAAAACCTAATTCAAGGGCTAAAATGGTTCTAAAAAATTGCTTAGGGAATGAACACTAAAGTGGTTACAAAAGTGTAGGTTTTGGAAAAAATAGAGTTTATACACCTCCTTTAAGAAGATAATTATTGTTGACAAGGTTTTGGAATTTGTGAGTAAAAAAGTGCAATGTTCTAAGTAGAATGGGCATCCTTTCAGCTCACCCATCTGAATTTATAGTTGTAAGGAGAATTCATTTTTGTCTTCCTTATTTTTGGTTTTCATAACCAATGATTGTGGGTTACACCCCTCTATGGGTTAAGGTCCCTTGTGACTCACCAAAGGTATAGATTAAATATACATTTTTGTAGGTTTTTGTTTAAGGTATTGATAGAGAAAATTCCAAAATTCACAAGGAAGGAGCTTCACTTTTGACACGAGCATTTTCTATGTCAAGCATGACTATAGTTTTAAAATTGGCTAAGTTTTGTTATTATTATTATTTTTTATTCTACTAAATTATAATATTTAACAACTTGTTATATCTCTTGAAATTTTAAATCATGCATATGCTCTTTTGAGATCTTTGCAATTCTTTAATAGTTATGTATCACATTATGCATAATTGATTGTGAACATTGTTATTTATTTTGGGCATATCACCTTAGAATAGGTTTAGAAATTTATTTCCTTTTGGTATCTCTAGATGTCCCATTTATCCCTCTTAAAATAAGAAAAGTCAACTTCTCAAAAAATCATAGGTTGTTTCATAGGTCTCAATCTCATGCTTGTGAAACTCTCAAACTAAAATTTCTCTAGCATCCACTCTAGGGATCAATGAGTGCACATGCCAAGGAAGAAGAATATGTTTTTCATTTGTTACTTTAAATATTGACTCTATATCCTTTTATCTCTAATTATTGACCTTTATGCATGTTTGTGAGTGCTTATATACTTAATATATATGTTCCCACTACACAAATTGTATTAATTTTTTGATGCACATTGGTCAATATTTATACGCTCATTGATCGATATTTCGACCAAAGGGATTGTTGCAATATTTTGGTTGATTGATCAACAACCAATTGGAGCGTCTTAATTTTGACCCTTCTTAGCATCAAAAAAGAGGTCATATGCTTGTAAAATGTGGCGTCAAAAGATCTGATTTTTAACGCTGGCTCACATCATAGTTTGACGAGGATGTTATGTCTACGATGAGGTTTTGGTCAAAATATTCATCGATGGTTGGAGTTAGCCAAACTCATTTTTGACAAGAATAACGTCAAATGAGTCCACTTGGATTCGATCAATTGAGGAAAAATGTTAGGACTAAAGATAGCAGAGCTCAAGAGACCATAATAGTTGGTCTTCGTCTTTGGTCCATATTACTGAAAAAATGGTTTACCTTTCATTAGCTCATCAAATGTGATCTGAAAGAATTTAATAGAATATTTCCATGATAACGTATATTATTTAAGTTAACATTGTACGAATTTATCTACTTCACGCACTTGTGGACTATGAGGATGCATCTCCTCCCATGGACTGCATTACTTAGGCCACAGGAGGGGATGCTTATTTATCGATGTCCCTACAATCCACAAGTGTGGGAAATAGATAAATTTTTGTAGCGTCAAACTAAAATAATGTACGTTATATAGAAAATACCTTCTATTAAATTCTTTCATATCACCGTATTTGATGAGCTAATGAAAGGTAAAATGTTTCCTCAATTGTATGGACCAAAGACGGAGACCAACTATTATAGTCTCTTGAGATTTGTTATCTTTAGTCCTAGCTACTAGGTAAGGCCTAAAAGACTTATACATGTCGATCATTGAGAATAATCATCGCCTTTCCTTTGTGTACACTGCACAATATCCAGTATATTACTAAAGGTGAAGAGAAGGCAAAAAATATGAATGGATAAAAGAAATGAAAGATACAATAATATTATTTTGTTATTTACCTTCTCATAATTGACCAAATAATTGATTCCTTCGAACCTCCAGTGTTGATGAGTTGTAGAAGCATAACAGGTTTTGACAGTTTCATGAACAAAAGACTACGAACAATTTTTTTTGTCCCTAGGACCCTGAAATATTGAGCTTCTCTTTGTTTCAAGAATAGTTTAACATTATCTACTTAACAGGGCCAACCACGTGAAGGTGGAAGCTCATCAGGCCCCTCCTAGGAGCCTCTTATGATCTCTTATGATACTTTAAGACCTCTAAGATGTATTATTAGGGATCGTAAAGGGTCATAATGGGTCCTAGGACACAACAACTAAGAAACATAAATGTAGGCATCATGGTCACAATTCTTTGGAGACATGACATAATTAAGTGGTATACCCAGATGATGCAACACAACCACTACTCCTCTGGCTCTAAGTTGACATTTTAGGGTCCAAAAAGTATAGATAAGGAATAAATTGAGAGAGCGGAGGAGGAGGGCCATAACGACCAAAATAATACAGGGTTTGCAAAAATTATATGGAAATTACAATCTCTGTAAACCTTGGAATATTTTTGTCCTTATGGCCCTTTGACCTTCGCTCTCTCAATTTATTCCTCTCCCTCTATGTTGTATTCAACTTAGCCATCATTATCTATGGTTTTTGGATCCTATAGTGTCAACTTAGAACCAGAGGAGTAGTGGTTGTGTTGCATCGTCTGGGTATACCACTCAATTATGTTGTGTCTCCAAAGTATTGTGACCATGATGCCTACATTTATGTTTCTCAGCTATTGTGAGATTAAAATTCTTCTAAGGAATATGTTGTGTCTATGTGTAACTGCATAGGATCATCACCAAAGGGGGTTTCAGATTAGAAAACTCTCTTTCACTTAACCATTGGATTGCAGGGAAATCACTAAAACATGTAGGTTATAGGGTTGAAGGTGAGTGAAAGTTGTGGCATGGGTACTATAGTATCCCAACTACCTTAACAAGACCCCTATTTTCTTTTGGAATCCACCTACATATGTCAAATACATGGTGTATTAAAAGAATCCACTTACATATGTCAAATACATGATGTATTGACCGTTGATTGGATCATTGAAGGAGTTTTGGAGTGAGATTGACAAACCCCTTGGATTTGAGGGTTTATGGAGTGAGATTGACAAAGCCCTAGGATTTGAGGGTAATCCTGATGGTTTTTGGATCCTACAATGTCAACTTAGAACCAAAGGAGTAGTGGTTGTGTTGCATCGTCTACGTATACCACTCAATTATGGTGTCTCCAAACAATTATGACCATGATGCCTATATTTATGTTTCTCAGCTATTGTGAGATTAAAATTCTTCTAAGGAACATGTCGTGTCTATGTGGAACTGCGTAGGATTGTCACCAAAGGGGGTTCTAGATTAGAAAACTCCCTTTCACTTAATAATTATGAAGCCATCAATGGTATAATAATTGTTTAGGATTATAAGTTTCCATTGATGGCTTCAAATTACCAAGCAAAAGGTGTTTTCTGGTACAAAAGACTTAGCAGCCTCCAGGGCCTTTTTCTTGAATGCATTATACCCCTAACGTACTTCATGGAAACATTTTGCATCAGGATTATAGGGAAATGTAAACCAAGATTCATATAGAGAAAGGTGTTTCTCTTGGAAAATGGCTAATGGTGATTGATGAAGAAGATTTGAAAATGATGATTGATCCAATTCTGATTGGTGCAACATTTTCAAATCTTCTTCATAATCATCATCAAATGAACATTTTCAAATATTCTTTGTCATTCATCATCTCAATATTCTACAATCATCTTCTATCAAATGATTATCCTTGAAAAGAGGAAATTATCAAGAAAATATCATGAGAGAGAACTTTTAAAATAAGAATAGTGGTAAAGTGTAACATAATTTTAACTCCTTGGTAGGAAAATCCTTCAACTTGGCTATTGTGATTAAAATTCTTCTAAGGAACACACAAGATACTAAGGATGTTAAGCCAAAATTTCTTAAAGAACTCTTAGAAAACCATTTGTAAGCTAAACATGGTCTCAACACCCACAACAACAAGAATGAATCAAGGAAAAATAAGTCTCATTATGCTAAAGGATTACTTAACTCCATGTGTGAATGTTTTAATAACTTTGTTGGGTTAATTTCAAGGCATTTGTATTGAATTTGGTGTCTTCAAGTTTGACTATCCCATGACAATTTAGTATTTTTGGTGTTGCTTTGAATCATGAATTAAGATTCATCCCCATAATGTGTTGTCTTTGATTAGGGGATGAATCCTAACATTTTATTATATTAATCTAACCTTCCCAATGCAATAATAACCATTGGATTGCAGGGTGGTCACTAAAACATGCAGGTTGCAAGGTTGAAGGTGAGTGAAAGTTGTGGCATGGGTACTATAATATCCCAACCACCTTAACAAGGACCCTATTTTATTTTGTAATCCATCTACATATGTTGAATACATGGTGTATTTACCACTAATTAGGTCATTGAAGGTTTTTTGGAGTGAGATTGACAAAGCCCTAGGATTTGAGGATTTGTGGAGGCCTAATTGGGGCTTTGGTAATTGAAGAGGTCATAGGACCAAATAAACTTGATAATCCTCTAATTGGATGTATTTTATGATACTGTCCAAGGTTATAGACATGGGGGAGGTGTGAAGAGGTAGGTCTCTTTGTAAAAGTCACTATTTTGGGGCTAAAAAGTAGGTACAGGGTTAGGACAACATGGTACTTTCTAAAAAAAACCCTTGAAAGATTTTGATATGTTGTTGTAATTAATAATGGGTATCTGAAAAGTTGATTTACTTTCTTTGTGTTTTGGGAAAAGTTAAATAAGGGATAAATAAGGTGGTATTTGGTATGAGTTGTAAGTAACAAATAAATAGTTGTCAAGTTGACAACATTACTAAACCAATGTAAACAACCCAAGAGTTAGTTTAGGACTATTAAGAAATAATTACAGTTAGTGTTCAATAATAAATAACCTGTGTGTGTGTGTGTGGCTTAGCATTGTGCCCTAGGTCCTCCAAAGTTGCTTACAAGCATTATAAGGACCTTTGTTTATAGTTTGGGCAATTAAAATATTGATAAGATGTGTTATTGATTTGAGAATAGAATAAAATTATTGCATTTTGATTTTTTATTGTCTCCATGTAATTATTGTATTGTATCATTGACATTTAAGGCAGAGGAAGTTGGTTTAGTCTTGACTATTCCTAGACTATGAAAGAAATCAACATTTTGTTATTTTCAAGTCTTCATGGATTCTTAGACTCTCCCACATTTTGGGGTTAATGTGTCTAGTGGGAGGAGTCTAATTTTGTATAGTATGTCATTGTATAGAGTTTAATGCAGGGATATGCAAGGATGTGGTGGAAGAGACCACAAATGGAGGCAAGTTGTTGATTGAGGGTGCGAGGAACAACACCAGACATTAATGTGGGCATATACTCTGAAGGAAGGGTATATTTTATGATGGATCTTGGTTATTAAGATCCATGTGAAGGTGTAGAATCCCTTGGGAGGATCTAGACATGTGTGGAAGAACCCTTGTGACAAAGCCCTAGCCTTTTAGTGATTCTTGTTGATTTAAATTCCTAACATTTCTTGATTACTATTCACAATCCTAATGACTTAATATTTTCCTATAAAACACATGTCCTTGATCACTCAACATAGGACTATTATTGTGTAGCTTGATTGAATGATGGTTATAATTATAAAATGATGGCCTCAAGACATGAAATTTAAACTTTAAAATGGAAGAGGTAGGCTAAAAAATGCAATTTATTTTAAATATTCAATCATGCCATATGGCACAGTCCCAAGTTGGGGAATTTTATGAATATTGATGCAGAGACTAGTTGCAAAAGCAAGGAAGAAGAGAAAAGTGGAAGAAGAAGAGGGTACTAGGAAGAGTACTCTTAGAGAGGAAGTTGCACCTATGATGTGGGGTGTAAGGACTTGTGATGAAATCTTGGTGCATGCTGGAGGAGACAGCATAGAGGAAGGCCTAGAAGTTCTTGAAGATGAGGTAGATTTGTGGAATAAGTTTTCTACTATAGTGGAAGAATGACAGAGTTATGGAGGATTTTTGTAGTACGTGCACCATATTTGTTATGGTGTTAATGACTTGGTTTCTTGATAGAGTCAAATTGTCTGATTTATTTTGTCATAATTTCTATGATTTTTTGTTTATGTCACAAAATATTCATGAATCTATTATTTGGCCAAATAATGATATTGGTAGATTCCTTCTTAGGGTCCTGTGGCAGGGCAGGATTCTCATTTCTTCCACTTGTCCCTAATAATAATCTCCTTCTTTCTTCATAATTTCTAGGTGTTGTCTATAATTTATTTACCATTTCCTACATCTTCTCAATTGTGGATTTTGATTTTATATGGTATTGTCTTCTCTGGGTCTATTCATTTCCCTTTTTGTTTCAACAGAACCCATAGTGGCATGCTCATCAACACTCTTAATGACACACTCATCTCTTATTCTTTATCTTTTTTCTCTCTCCATTATTTGTTTCATCTTTATTTCTTCTCTATTAGGGATAACCATCTTTTGTTTCTTAGTTTTTTCATTACTTTCTCTTGAGTTCTTATCTTCTTTTGGCATGGGTGCTCCATTATTTTCTCACGTGTGAACCATATATTGTATCTCATGGAGATTATTTTATTTAATCTTTCAACAAAAGAATCATTTCATTCCTTTTTGGTCACTTTCCCCCTTTTTTTTAATTCTCATCCCCTTAGCGCCTAGCCCACTCTCAAAGGGTATACAGAAGTAGATAGAGGTTAACTAAATTTTTGTATCTCTATGTTGTTTAATTTTTTGGTCTAAAATGGAATTTTTAAATTATTGCCTATGGTAAACCTCAACAAAACCAAGGTCCTAGAAATAGAACTAAGATTAGAAAAAAAAATGAAGTGGTTCAATTTCATGGTTGAAGCGGTTCAATTTCTTGGTTGAAGCAGTTCCATTGATAATGACAATAGGAAAGCAAATTTCCATGTTTATCTTGAATCATATCATTTGCCGATATGGTATTCCTCATGCCATAATAACAGATAATGGAAAATAGTTCAAGAATAAGGATGTTGATGAACTATGTGCTACATTTCATATCACTCACCATTCATCATCAATTTATTACCCTCAAGGAAATGGGCAAGCCGAAGCCACAAATAAGAATATATTGAAGATCTTGAAAAGGTCGGTCAACAAATCAAGAAGGGATTGGCATATGCAAATTAATCCAGCATTATGGGCCTATAGAACCAGCATAAGAACACCCACCAGAGCCACGCCATTCTCACTAGTCTATGGGACTGAAGCAGTTCTACCATTAGAGGTTGAAATCCCATCTTTACGAGTGTCGTTACAAGGATTGATCACAGATGAAGACTATAGGGTTGCTAGACTTCAACAATTGGAGTTACTTGAAGAACATCAAACACAAGCTTATGAGCACCTGAAAGTGTACCAAAATAGAATCTCAAGGAACTATAATAAACATATCAAACCGAGAGTTTTTCAGGTAGGAGACTTGGTGTTGAGAGAGAATCCAAAGAATCAGGTTGAGAGGGAAAAGAAAAGCAAATGGGAGGCTAATTGGCTAGGCCCATTTATCATAATATCTTCATTTGGCATAGGAACCTATAAACTATCAAATTGTGATGGAGAGGAACTTCAAGAACCTATTAATAGTATTCATCTTAAAAGGTTCTATACATGAGGTAGATGAAAGAGTATAAAGCGTATCAAATGAGAAAGAATCCTATTTTATTGTACATAGTTCAAAAGAGATCTTGAACACACCAAAAACATTTGAAAAGCACAAAAGGATAAAAACATTGAGAAAATTGAGCATGAAGAAAGGAAAAACATCCAAAATAATGTTGTCTTGGTGAAAACCTAGTAAATAGGTGCCTTGATGATAAAAAAAAATTTTAAAAAAAAATACAAAAAAATTGAAAAAGAAGAAAGTGCCCTGGTGAAGACCTAGTAAATAGGCACCTTGGTAGCAAAAAAAAGAGAGAAAAAGCTTGCAAAAATTTTTAAAAAATAAAATAAAAGACGAAGCTTGATTCATCCTAAAGGTGGAAACTTGGTAAACAAGCACCTTTGGTTCCCTTCAATTGGTCTTTCCTAGGTTGCATTTGTACATAATGCATCTCATCATCCCATTTGTCCAAACCTTCATTGCATCCGTCATTTGTACATAGTCCTAATAAAGCTTTGTAGCTTCATCATTTGCATTGCCCAAAGTTGTCAAAATGGGTATATTCAAACACTTGGGGGCAACAAAGAGCATATCAGAAAGTTGGTACATAAAAAGGATTCAAACGAACAACATTCAGTCAGAGTCAAACAGAGAGAGCGAGATCCAAATTTCAGAAGAAAGAAGCATATTTTCATGAACCTTTGATAGATATCATTGTTCATAAACCAAGAAATTGATTACCACAACAAAATCCTTGAGCCTTAATTGACTTTATTATTCGGGATTAAATAAAAATCAAACATCATTAATGATCAAGGTACTTGGAAATACTATTTGAAAATCAAGAAACAATGCAAAACACTTGAAAGATTCTTTTGAAAGTTGGTTAAAAATCTCTTTGCTTATATCGATTGATTTATATCAAGTCTCTTTAGCTAATTGATGGTATTGGAAATGATAGAGATATGATATTTTATTTCCTTTGAGTGACTGTTAGGAGGAAGATTCGTCACCTTATGAGAAGTTGTCTAATGACATGGTCATCAAAGAACCGTCGAGGACTATCTCATAAGCAGATGGATTGACCTTTGTTTGTTTACACAAATGGATCCCTTGGCTATTTAGATTTTCTATATCTTAATACCAAAAATCCACTTGCAACATTGAGTCCGTTGACAACGGTATTCAAACTCCCATAGTTTGGTCATCCAATTAGTGAGGGTTGTACTTGGTCCAACAATGAGGTTACCAAAATCAGTTAAAAACAAGTGGTATTCATATCATCATGCCAGTGGGCAGTGGTAATTGTATCGACTTTCCGGTCCCAAAATGCTCAATGATGAAAATTTATCATCAAGGCATTTATTTGCTAAAAGCTGGTGACACTTAGGTTGCATTGCAAGGCATATTAGATTCATTGCATTATCTTGTTAGATTAATTGCATTGTCCTGTTTAATCAAATGCATGTGTTTATGGTTACTTTTCCAAGGGAATGAGGGGGTACATTAATAATCTTGGGTAGTTAAAACATTTACGCAAAAGGGATTCAATAATAATGTTTGTTCTTGATAAAACACAATAAAGAAAATGAGATTATCTTTTGCATACACGCATTGAGCATTATTCATTATCCACATTTACAATGAAAAATCATCCATACATCATGTGCACTCATATAGTTAAGGATAAACTGGCATACATTGAAAAATTAAAAAAACATAGGAACATACATGTGCATTTCCATTAAACATCTTACATCCATACATGAACAATAGAAGTGCATCACCAAATTCATACATCTTTGCATACATCTATATATATCATAAAATAAGATACTGCATTCATAGCATGAATCCAAGTAAATGCATAAATCAAACATCATATAGCTGCATAAAAGATAATCTTATAATCAAACTCATCAAAGAGAATCAAGAAGTATATCATCATATATCATCATCAAAAAGGAGGATCCCATACATCAAATATGTCAAGGTATCATCAAATTGATCTATCAAATGTTCCGATAAATGAGAATAACATAAAAGATGGACCAACAACACTGAGTAAATCTGTCATCATATCACTCAAGAGCCTGTAGCACCAGATCCATCTGGCCCTCTACTATCCTATGGGGGAGGAGCCTGTGATGTACCCACTCCATCCTACCTCTAAACAACCATGACAGATACAAGCTATTGTAATAAAGAGGCAACTTGGTCCAATCAACCCACAACAGTGGATATCTCTATCCTCATAGACTGTAAACCTCACACTAATCCATCCATGCGATCACCCTGTGCACCCTGTGGCTGTCGAGCTGGCAGAGGCATCTGTGGAGCCCCATCATCCTACTATGCATCATCCTACTGTGCATCATCCTACTATGCATCATCCTATTGTGCCTAATCCTGATGAGCCGCATCACCATTAGGCTGTGCTAAGGCCACTCTCTGTAACTGTACCAAGGGATCTAATCTCCCAGGAATCTGCCTAGCTGCATCAATCTGTGCATGTCTCTGAGCTCTCTGATGTCTATGCACTCTATCCTATCTATCTGCTCTAGGCCATTTAACAGCTGCATCATCTTGTGCTCTATCCTATCTATCATGACCCAAATCTCATCTCACCTGATCTCCCCCTGCAGCAACCCAAGGATGTTTATGTCCTCGACCTCTCTGATGTCTACCACCCCTCTCACCATCATGACGTCCAAGAATAGGCTCAGCTGGATCAGTAAATCGAGGAAACCTATGGTGAGACCACCAATCCACATACTCATGTGACATCCCAACATCAGCCATACTAGGAAGTATCTCCCATCTACAAATAGTCATACCCGCAATCTGACCTAATGCAAACTGATAATCAATACATGGACACCATAGAGAGATCTCTTCCTGTACTCGAGCATATAATGCATTGCCCTGAGGCATATCCTGAATCCACCCATACTGTCTCAAAACTCTACCGAAGTGGAAGCGCTCAATAGTGGTAGGAGTGCACCCAATCATCCAATGAGGGGCAAACATATATAGTAACTCATCACCATCCTCTCTCCAATGATCACAACTGAGATAAGGATGCCATATAACCTCATCCAAATCATCAATCTGATGTCACCATTAATCCAAATGACCCATATGATGTTGTATGACCATGCCTGTATATAAGAAAGCATAGGGATATCCCCAAGGTTGAACTCTATCAGAAATAGGCCTAGTAATGGGAAGATATTCCCATATCCACAACTGTAGAACAATAACACCCACTGACAATGATGCACTACCCTGATAGACTACCTCATGTAAATCATGATACAATTGTGCCAAGATGTAGGAACCCCAATCAAACCATCAAGGATGAGCAAGTAAATCCTCTATAATCTGGCCCCAACCGAATGAAAAACTGTGACCTCACCGGTCGGGAAGAAGTAGACCGCCAATCAATGCACCCAAAACTACTGGTAATGTGGGGAAAGAGGCAAACTAAGGCCATGTAATAGTATCCCCATCTCCAATAGTGTTGTCCCTGAATACTCATCGGTAGATAGAGGAATCATATGCAGAGTCATAGTAGACCAACTCACCCCTGCAAGGAATCTGCAATAATCGATACACGTCCTCTGGCGTGATCTTCATCTCTCCATATGGCAAGTGGAATGTGTTGTGGTCGAAGTGCCATCGCTCCACCACTGCAGTCAATAATCCATGGTTTAGCTGGAACCGTGGGAGATCAAGGAGGAAACTCAAACCACATCTCTCAATGACTGAGAACTCAACTTTTGTGAGTCTCTGACCTAAGTCAATAACCCATGATGCAACTGAACGGACGTATAAAGTAGGATAATGATCCTATTGGCAAGGTAAAGGAATAATCTCAGTACATTGTATCAAGGAATTATCTCAAGTCAATCAAAAGTATCAAGTAATCACACTAAAGTATCATCGTTCATTTCTCTGTATCCTGAGAATGAAGTGACAATCTCAAATCATATTGGTTTTCACACTAATTGATTTATCCACTAATACATTTGGGGGCATTTTGCGATGGCTATGTGTCACAATTTTGATGGCTATGTGTCGCAATAGCAACACCCATAGACGTCGCTATTTTTTAGTCACAAATTGCGACGTCTATGGGTAGCCGTCGCCATTGCGACGCCCTCCCGTCGCAATGTCGCTAAGATTTGTTAGCGGCATGAGCATCGCCCCCCCATCACATGGCTTCAGAGGGCTGTCACAATTGCGACGGGCCTCCCAAGCAATTGCGACGGGCGCCTGCATCGCATTACGACGGGCTCCCGTCGCAATTGCGACGCCCGTGGGTGGATAAAAAAAAAAATTATTTAATACATTGCTAACGAACCACATTAATGCTTTTTTCTTTCAACAAATGAGGATAGCCACTATAAAGACAACATGATAATGTACACTCACTGTAAGGATAGTCACAAATGAGGACATCTCACAGTGACTGTCCCTTGTGTAATTGCCACTTGAATGTATTGCTATTCAGCCACATTAATGCTTTTATTCTTCAACAAATGAGGATAGTCACTCTAAAGACAACATGATAATGTACACTCACAGTGAGTGTACATTATCATGTTGTCTTTACAGTGACTATCCTCATTTGTTGAAGAAGAAAAGCATTAATGTGGCTAAATAGCAATACATTCAAGTGGCAATTACACTAGGGACAGTCACTGTGAGATGTCTTCATTTGTGACTGTCCTTACAGTGAGTGTACATTATCATGTTGTCTTTACAGTGAGTGTACATTATCATGTTGTCTTTACAGTGTCAATATATGCATTATTACTTAAACTGAAGAGTACTCTAAATAATATGTCATTGTGGAGTTCTGATTGCTTCCAATTTGATATACGCTTGTTCTACTTATGTATCCAGCATCATGTAAGAAAAGTTGATGCTTTTAAAATAGATTCATTTAGCCATGAAATGCCTGTGCATGTTACATACAAGATTCCAAGGCCCAAAACTGATTACTCATTATAATTCATGTACAGAATGATAATCAACCACAACGAGGCATGCGTAGGCGCTGCTTAGATTTTGAGGCATCAGAAGCTCGTAGAAGAAACTTGACCAATGGCTCATGGAATGCAACAAACTTATTGCCTAAAACAGGAGCATTGGTAACCACAGATGATGGTTCTAAAAAGAACACTTCACCATCAATGTCACGTGAGGGAACTGCAATTTCTGATGGTAAGCAACTTGTAGTATATAAGAGAGATGCAGGTACAGATGCTGGGAGAAGTTCCCAATCTTTATCTGTTAGACAGTTTTCATCTGCAAAATAGATTATAAAAACATGAAAATATATCAGAGATGTTTGATATTGATACAAAACGACACAGATTCATTTCTTCGTACACCTGTATATCATAAAAATCCTTGCACACTTTGAAAAATTGTATTGCCTTTTACTTACTCAAAAGTAATTTACATAAAGTAGTCATTTGATTAACATGGATCCTAATATTCACAAGTACATGGTCATGTGCTCCATCGTAGCATCTTATAGATTTAAATCTGTTCTCTGAAATAATTCAATGTTTTGTTTACAATCCACAAAAGAAATATTTTCCCTTGTCTACTTAATCCTAAACAAAAGGCCATATAGCAATATAGATAGAACTATATAATAGAAACCATAAACAATGGTAACCTTAGCAGCAGCAAGAAATTGTTGCAAAAACTTTACCTTATCATACCCAGATTGTTGCTTTGCCTGGCGGAGGGAAATTTGATCAGTAAAATTGACACAGAGTATGCTGTCTCCATTGTCATGCTGGATAACAAAACACCAACTTTAATGGGCATGTACTGTCCCTTGTGTAATTGCCACTTGAATGCATTGCTATTGAACCACATTAATGCTTTTTTCTTTCAACAAATGAGGACAGTCACTGTAAAGACAACATGATAATGTACACTCACTGTAAGGATAGTCACAAATGAGGAAATCTCAAAGTGATTATCCCTTGTGTAATTGTCGCTTGAATACATTGCTATTGAACCACATTAATGATTTTTTCCTTCAACAAATGAGGACAGTCACTGTAAAGACAACATGATAATGTACACTCACTGTAAGGATAGTCACAAATGAGGAAATCTCAGAGTGACTATCCCTTGTGTAATTGCCGCTTGAATACATTGCTAATGAACCACATTAATGTTTTTTTCCTTCAAAAAATGAGGACAGTCACTATAAAGACAACATGATAATGTACACTCACTGTAAGGATAGTCACAAATGAGGACATCTCACAGTGACTGTCCCTTGTGTAATTGCCACTTGAATGTATTTCTATTCAGCCACATTAATGCTTTTCTTCTTCAACAAATGAGGATAGTCACTCTAAAGACAACATGATAATGTACACGGGCTGTAAGTGTACATTATCATGTTGTCTTTATAGTGACTTTCCTCCTTCAAGTGGCAATTACACAAGGGACAGTCACTGTAAAGGCAACATGATAATGTAGAGAAACGTTGTCATTTGTATTTTCAACAGTGCCGAGAGAGATTCCCTCCGTGAAATCACAGCTACAATTTCTAAGTACGTTGGGTTTATTTTTCTTTTGTCATTATTATGTAATCTGGAATTCAGCTGTTACAGAGCTAAAATACCCAGAAATGAGGACATATCTATGTTGAATTTATTGTTAGCGGCTTTGGTTATTTAGAAGTTTAATTTTATTTGTTCATCTTTCAAGCACAAACATTTTGTGGACCGTAACATCTTCATTATTTCGGGTATGCAATGAAATAGCCCTAACTTGCAACTACCTTCACGGTACTTGTGTACATTATCATGTTGTCTTTACAGTGACTATCCTCATTCAAGTGGCAATTACACAAGGGACAGTCACTATGAGATGTCCTCATTTGTGACAAGGACAGTCACACATGAGGACATCTCACAGTGACTGTCCCTTGTGTAATTTCCACTTGAATGTATTTCTATTCAACCACATTTATGGGCCCGTTTGGACCACAGCACACAGTAGCATCTACAGAGAAGAATATCCCAGGTGTAACAAGTTGTAAGAATATACCAACAGTTCTAAGAAGTTCCCTAGCACATAGTAGCATCTATAGAGAAGAATATACAACATGAGGGCAGCCACTGTAAAGACAACATGATAATGTACACTCATTGTATGTGTACATTATCATGTTGTCTTTACAGTGACTGTCCTCATTCAAGTGGAAATTACACAAGGGACAGTCACTGTGAGATGTCCTCATTTGTGACAAGGACAGTCACACATGACGACATCTCACAGTGACTGTCCCTTGTGTAATTTCCACTTGAATGTATTGCTATTCAACCACATTTATGGGCCCGTTTGGACCGCGGCACATAGTAGCATCTACAGAGAAGAATATCCCAGGTGTAACAAGTTGTAAGAATATACCAACAGTTCTAAGAAGTTCCCTAGCACATAGTAGCATCTACAGAGAAGAATATGGGTCAACGAGGTTGACTTCAAAGCCATGCAATCTAATGGTAATAGTAATATCATAATTTGACATACTATCAGAAATACTTCCTAAATAGACTATTCAATCTTATAAGAGATGGATTCATGAGAACTATTATTTATGAAATATGAGTCAATGACTTTAATTAAAAAAATTACACAATCTAATTCTTGTAAAAATATCAAAATTTGACACATTGAAAATACCTTCCAAAAGTATCGTTAATTGATTAATATGAATCACTACTCATGAAATATAATTTTATAAACCTAATCTAAAAACTACACAATAAAAATCTTAATAGCAATATTGTAAGAAACTATTCCCAAAAGCAAGCCTAACAAAATTTGATGAAAATAATTTTTGTTTCACTCAACTTTGACATTCACAACTTCCTCTTTTATTATAATAAGAAAAAAAATGTCTTTTTAGATATACCTCATGAACCATACTCGAATAATCTATCATTTTTCTTCTCAAAAACATATTTGCAGAGCCTGCTTCTTTTACTTGTTTGTACTTTTATCTCTCTGATGGAAAGGGTTCCTTCAGGACACATTTTTCCAAGTTCACTGCTTGAGATATTTGAGGAGGGTTCCCCTGCTTGAGTATCCATCCAACCCATATTCGAGTAGTTCTACAATTGCACAGTCTAAATTAATAATACTGACAATTGAATGACGAATGATGATACATAGAATTGATATAAACTAATCCTAAAAACACTAAAACATTATTAATATATTTATATTTCATAAATAAAATTGATATAAAAGATCTGGAAAGATACATTAAAAAATAGAAAAACAGTAATTTATAATAGAAGGAAACTTAAATTGCTATTTAAAAAAAAAAACAAGAGTCTTAAATCTTATCATTTTGTTTCATTATCATCCATAAGTACACACCTCTAGCATAATAATTATATTTTACCACCCATAAAATGAAAAAAAGATTTTCACAAGAGAAATTGAAGCTAGATTATAAAAATGAACCATCTTATTGGAAACTGGAACTGTTATCATACCCAAAAGGACTACAAAATTTCACCTTATCATACCCAGATTGTTGCTTTGCCTGGCGGAGGGAAATTTGATTAGTAAAATTGACACAGAGTATGTTGTCTCCATTGTCATGCTGGATAACAAAACACCAACTTTAATGGGCATGTACTGTCCCTTGTGTAATTGCCACTTGAATGCATTGCTATTTGATGCAGGGGCATCCCTAATGCAAGCCAAAGACACCATGATTGAAGGAAGTTTCCATGAAGCCAAGGAGTCAAATCCTATCAATTGGAACATAAGATTTTCACCTTGGAGCTTTGAAGGATTGACTGGTGAAAGGTCCTTTTGATTGACAAATCAGAGTCTTTTTGAATAACAAATCAGAGTCTTTTTGAATGACAATAAATTAGAATAGGAGTTTTAGATGTTTTCTTGGTTTGTAATAAATATTAAGGATTGATTTTATCTCCTTATAAACATCCACTTGTTGGACACAAGACCCCTTGGTGACTTATAAACCTTGGGCATCTTTTGAGTCCTTGGATGAAATGAGCATAGTAAGTGTTTATTAGGTGTCTTTTAGATGTTGTTAAGAAGTTTGAAGGTCTAAAATAACTTTAATAAGGTTCCTAAAGTTTCACAACACATTTTTAACCTTCTCGGCAAAGTTGTTTGCAAAGTTGTAATGCAACTTTAAAAGTTTCTTAGCAAAGTTGACATTTGTTGGATAAACTATTCTAACCACCTAGATGGTTGAACCAACATTTGGAGAGCCTATTTTAGGCTTCAAATGGTCAAAGACAGATAGAGAACCAGTATTGTAATCATTTTGCTTTCATAAAAAATAAAAATAACCCTGTTTTAGTGCATTTCTGATGAAAAATGAACTCTGTACGGCTGTACGAATGGTGGTTGGATGATAAAATTTGCCTGGAAGTTGTAATAGTGATATCTAAGGGGTTTCTAAGTTTTGCTGCAGGAAGTAAGATCTAGAACCTTAAAAGTCTCTTTTGATAGAAAATCAGGGAACTTGTCCCTAAAAGGAAATTTGTTATTGAATGGGATTGAGTCCATAAGTTGTTGTGTGATCCTTGAAACCTTCAAATTCATTACTTTGCAGAGTTTAAACATTAACCTATAGAAATCAGAGCCTAATTGATTGGTTGAGTCATTTTGGTGTCTTGAAGTGGGTTGGGACATAGATCCAAGTTTCTTGCTGACTACTCTGCATCACTATTGAACCAGATTAATGCTTTTTTCCTTCAACAAATGAGGACAGTCACTGTAAAGACAACATGATAATGTACACTCACTGTAAGGATAGTCACAAATGAGGAAATCTCAGAGTGATTATCCCTTGTGTAATTGCCGCTTGAATACATTGCTATTGAACCACATTAATGCTTTTTTCCTTCAAGTGGCAATTACACAAGGGACAGTCACTGTGAGATGTCCTCATTTGTGACAAGGACAGTCACACATGAGGACATCTCACAGTGATTGTCCCTTGTGTAATTGCCACTTGAATGTATTGCTATTCAACCACATTTATGGGCCTGTTTGGACCACGGCACACAATAGCATCTACAGAGAAGAATATCCCAGGTGTAACAAGTTGTAAGAATATACCAACAGTTCTAAGAAGTTCCCTAGCACATAGTAGCATCTACAGAGAAGAATATACAACATGAGGGCAGCCACTGTAAAGACAACATGATAATGTACACTCATTGTATGTGTACATTATCATGTTGTCTTTACAGTGACTGTCCTCATTCAAGTGGCAATTACAGAAGGGATAGTCATTGTGAGATGTCCTCATTTGTGACAAGGATAGTCACACATGAGGACATCTCACAGTGATCGATTGTCCCTTGTGTAATTACCACTTGAATGTATTTCTATTGAACCACATTAATGCTTTTCTTCTTCAACAAATGAGGATAGTCACTCTAAAGACAACATGATAATGTACACTCACTGTAAGGACAGTCACAAATGAGGACATCTCACAGTGACTGTCCCTTGTGTGATTGCCACTTGAATGTATTGCTATTCAGCCACATTAATGCTTTTCTTCTTCAACAAATGAGGATAGTCACTCTAAAGACAACATGATAATGTACACTCACTGTAAGTGTACATTATCATGTTGTCTTTACAATGATTGTCCTCCTTCAAGTGGCAATTACACAAGGGATTTGTGTTTTCATTTGTGTTTTCAACAGCGTTGTAACCCTCCACAAAATCACATTGGGATATAAGGGCAAAACAAACAAGAACGTTGTCATTTGTATTTTCAACAGCGCCGAGAGAGATAAACAAACTTAAAACTCAGACTTAAGAAAGATGAAGGCAATGCTTCAAAAGGTCGATGCCCTAAACACGGGAAAACACAATACCACCATTAAACGATGCCCTAGTCACCGTATCAATGATGCCAGCTCCGTACTAGTATGCTGACTGCTCACTTTCATCCTGTGATAAAGGTAACTTCATTAATCATACTTGAAATGGCAGCATACGAACTAAAGCTGATGAACATTTATAAACTAAAAGTTTAAAACTACAGATTACAAATGTAGTAGTTTCATACGAAAAGAACTTGATGTCTGAGATTTACCATTAGAAGTATCCAAAGGAATACCACAGTACCGTTGAACTTGGAGAATCAGAGATGATCTACACAGCAAGGTTCAACAGCTGTAAGGACTGTTACACCATCTTTAGCATTTGAATACATTTTCTCCTTGGCTTCTGGTGGATCCTCAAAGACCCCCAATGACGTTTTCCCTACAATTATCAATTGTTTGTCAGTATGAGATATTAATAAATAAACATTAATCACAATATTAGGCAAACAATGTTCTTGATGTCTGAATCTAAATCACAGAAAGCTCTAATAAAGCAGTTCTCAGTTTCACATTAAACTAAGTTTCAATTTCAAATGGTTATAATAATTTTTGCAAGTTATAAGTAGCTGGTTACAGTATATGACATAAAAAGAAAAAAAATCATTTCTATTCTTTTCTTCTTTTTCTCTTTCAACGAAGCTTTTGCACCACACAAATGCATACCAAGAATTTCTCAAGAGGTTTCAAGACCATTGCATACCAAACTTCTTCTCTGTAGATGCTACTATGTGTCGTGGTCCAAATGGGCCCATAAATGTGGTTGAATAACAATACATTCAAGTGGAAATTACACAAGGGACAGTGACTGTGAGATGTCCTCATGTGTGACTGTCCTTGTCACAAATGAGGACATCTCACAGTGACTGTCCCTTGTGTAATTGCCACTTGAATGAGGACAGTCACTGTAAAGACAACATGATAATGTACACATACAATGAGTGTACATTATCATGTTGTCTTTACAGTGACTGCCCTCATGTTGTATATTCTTCTCTGTAGATGCTACTGTGTGCTAGGGAATTTCTTAGAACTATTGGTATATTCTTAGAGCTTGTTACACTTGGGATATTCTTCTCTGTAGATGCTACTATGTGCCATGGTCCAAACGGGCCCATAAATGTGGTTGAATAGCAATACATTCAAGTGGCAATTACATATATTATAATGTATCTATCTAGTCCTCATGACTGCTCATAACAGTACAAGTGATATTTTTTTGGGAGTGGGGAAAGGTTCGAGACTTTCACCTGTATGAAGAATCCTTTCTACCTAACACAAAAATGCACCCCATAAAAAATCTGATTGGTTTGAGTATCTTTGAACTATTTGGGTCTATTGACAACACTAGACCAGTGTATACAGAATGACTAATTTCATGCAAGACAATGTGATGCAGAGTGGTCAGCAAGAAACTTGGTCTTAAGCCCCAACCCACTTCAAGACACCAAAATGTTACACCTAAGAAATTTAGCCTCTGATTCTATCAGACCAGTTTAAAATCTCTGTACTAGAGGGACTTCAAAGGTTTCAAGATACTTCTAACACCTTATTGACTCAATCCCAACCAAGACCAAATTTCCTTTTAGGGACAAGTTCCCTGATTTTCTACCAAAAGAGACTTTATTGATCCTAGGCTTTGCCAACCCAATCAAACATTTGAAAACTCTTAAGATTCCCTAAAGCATGTAGAATCATGCATTGGTTGTGTTCCAAACAACCCAAGACATCAAAATCACAAATAGACCTAGTGACTCTAGTAGGTCTCCAAAACCTGTTCTGCAGCAATAACTCTTCAATTTGACAAAGGACCTTATGAACTTATATGTTTTTTGAGTACCCTTTTTGATGTTCTAACAATCCTCCAACTCCCAGACCCTGACTCCACTCCAGCATATCAATGTCCTTATTGAGTCCGCAGACCTAATGCATGCCTTTGGGTGTGGGTTCCAAAACAAGGCATTGAAAATGGGTGCATGAAACCAAGATCAGAGTTTGAAGATGTCCACCATGCTCTAAAGATCTAGATTCAACAAGGTTTGAGGTCCTTTACTTGCCGCTACCCTCTGATCTTGCATAATCCATCAACTCCTAGTCAAGAACATTGAGATTCTTAACCTAGGGCTTGCTCTCAAAATTCTCTGGCTTAGTATCCTGTTCCAAAGCTTTTAAAATATGAAAATAAACCCCCTTAACTTGCATTTTACAAAGAACAAAGGATATCCTATGGTTTATTTGCAAGTTAAGGCCATTTGAATGCAATAACCCAAAAAATGAGGGTTTGACAGAACAACAGATAAGAAAAAGGAATAACTTTGATATAAGGTGTCTTGAATCTACCAAATAAACTCTCAAAGCATAAGATATAAATACTCTAACTTCCACACTGGTCTGCCCTCCCTTTCACATCCGTACACTGTACAGTGCTTGAAGGAAATGCACAGAGTTTTACAATGTACAATGCTTGAAGGAAATGTACAATTACAATGAGTTTTACCTGCTCATGTGTAGATGAGCTAGGAATATCGTCACCATCACCTTCGGGCGGTTGCTCCATATTGTGCCCCTGTGTCAAAGATCAAGTATAAAAATGTTAGCCAAAAATTTAATAACTAAATGGTATGTTGGAGTCATTGATTAGAAGTTGGTTTAATAGTATGTACCACCCCCATGATAGTAGCCTCGTTTGTATCTATGCGGTTCAAATTGTAATCAATAAGCAGCTCTTCCCCTGCACGTATTGATTTTATCGCACAGATGAATACACGATTTCCCTCGGGCACCTCAAATATGCAATTGGGTTGCTTTATAGTTGACCCAGGTCATGTACTATTTATAAAACCTGCAATATTCCCTGTTGCTTTTGGCCTTCCATCAATGTATATAGCCACACTTTTACTTTGATTATTGTCTTGTTGTTGTATATAATTTGCCGAGAGTGCATACCTACGCATACTTTTTTTATATTGAACAATATGCATCCAACTTTTGTAATCGTAACATGGTCCAACATACTCCATCAATTCAGAAACTTTGTTGTAAGACACCTTTATGCCATCCATAGAAAATAGGCCCAAACCATGTAATGATGATGGTGCTATGCGATATATCCTCTCATTAACACAAAAATCAGTGTTTATTGGGGGAAGTTCCTTGGGTACCCAATGTTTCTGTAGATGTTGGTACCTCAAGGGCACCTCGATGTCACCTTTCGTCTCATCATCATAAGAACATGACCCCCCTTGAGCAAGGAAAAATTTCATGTGTTTATTGAATTTCCTTCTAGTCCTTTGACCTCTAGTTAATCTCCCTATTCTAGATAAACTGCATGTCTCACTTTCCTCTTCTATTCCTATATTTCCCTCACTCAAGGAAGACACTTCTGACAAATACCTATTTGCTGGTACCTGCAAATGGGAGAGATCTTAGAAGACATCAATCTTACTATTGATAAGTGTATTAAATAGACTTTCTATAAGGTGTATTGACTTATACCTGTCAATCCATGAGACTGTGCGGGATGCTCTTGAAAGGGGTTCAATTTCCTGCAAATGTAATTCAATTATCGTGAGCATAATCACATCATAATCATAATCACATCCATCATAAGCATCACATAAAAATTAAAAACATTAAAACGTACACATTATAACACTTAAATCAGGCTCACATTAATATGTGTTTTAAATAGTTTTATTTAATTAATTTAGATTAATAGTTAATTTAGATTAGCAGTATTCTATTTGTAGTTGAAACTTGTAGCTTTTAAATAGATAATGAATAAACTATGTAACCATTTAAGACAAATATATTTCTATCAAGAAATGAATATTAAATACATTAAGGATTGATGGCATACCTTTAAATTTCATCATCATCATCCTCATCATCATCATCATCATCATCATCATCATCCTCATCATCATCGTCATCATCATCGTCGTCATCGTCATCGTTGTCGTCGTTGTCGTCATCATCAACATCATCATCAACAACATCAACATCATCTTCATCATCATCATTAGTAGCAGCATCATCGTCATCATCTTCTTCTTCTTCTTCATGAAAATTTGTCTCAGGAACATCATCCAATAATTGTCGATCGTGATCATCATCTACATCATCTTCTACTTCTTCGGTATCTTCTTCTTCCATCGCATTATACTTTATCGGCCTTCCTCTCAGTTCATGTCTAACAACAAATGACCAACCTGGTTTATGTGAAACCTCTGAGTAAAATACCTGCTCACATTGGCTTGGAAGAACATAGGGCTCATCCCCAACTGGCTCAAATGACCTTGTATTAACCATTGTAAATCCATTATCATGTTCAATAACAGTTCTATTAGGATCATTTGGATTAAGTCATAGCCTGTACCATTTGACAACGAAGAGTACTAATTTGAAGGAACTAAAGTCACACTCAAGTATATCATCCAAAATGCCATAGTATTGATTTTTAGACTCTTGAGGATCTAAGTCATTTCTAGATGAAATATTAGTCACTTGAAAGACTGCAGTTATTCCAGAATCACAAGTTTTCTTCGTGTCATCCAACACTTTGACGCGAAATTTTTGACCATTACAGAACATACCCTTGTGGTGTTTAACCTGCAATAATATGTGAAACATGTCAAAATTATTATATCGTGAGTTGATAAACATACGAGTGATTAATAATTTTGTACGTACCTGGAAATCTCTTAAACCATATGCTAAATCTATTTCCCTTTGCGTAACATTAGAATCTCCATTACGATGAGCTTCTTTAACCAATGAAGATACACCTTCCCATGTTAATGTGTGACCAGAATGTTGACATCGTTCAATCCATACCGTCATCCAATCAAGATTGTTTGCAATATACAAATGTAGTGCATCCCACTCTCGAGCAACTGTACAAAAAAAAAATAGACGACTTACAACCGATTTATTTTGAAGATTAAGAAATAATTTATTACAATAACATCTTATAATTTATTACCTGTCACTTTCCTCAATCTTCTCTTCCAATAGTTTATATCTTCTTTATGGATTTCTTTAGATGACAACCACCTACATTAAGAGATTCAAGTCACAAAAAATATATAAATACGAGACTTTACAAAATAATATATAATAGATTACATAGCAAGAAAAACAAATCGCGAATATAATAAATATATACAACAAATTGAATAGATATTACTGCTTACCTCATGTATTTTCCAAGATCATATATCACTTGTTTGATGTTATTGTTGAAGTGCTCTGGGAGAGATAGAGGTAGCACGTACTGCAGTAATTATAAACCAATCATTTCATTATTTTCTAACATAACATAATGAATAGTACACGTAGTTTATGAATATATTGTAAATACAGAAGAACATAACTTACCTTGATGAAAGTATGCCAATCATGCGTTTTGAGCCCTGGCCCAAATTCACTTTTCTTTGATATGAGATTGCTTATGTTCCCAGCAAATCCTGTGGGAAATCAAATTTTTCGTATGACTTCTTTTATGGCATCACTTTGCTGCTCCGTTAATAACCAAGGAAGGGCACTTATATTAATCTGATCTCTATTGCTATTTGAGTGAATGAAATTCTTCAGTGCATGATTGGATTCATGAATCTCATTACAAATTTTGACAATTTTTTCTTTGTCACGCCTTCCATCCAGTATTTTCCACAATGTCTCTGTTATATTCTTTCCAACATGCATAAGATCAAACAAATGCACAATTTGTAGGTCCTCGTAGTAGGGCAACCTACTAAATTATTTGGGATAGCTTTTTAGTCCCTTTGGAAGGTTGTCAGTAGTGCCTTGACGACCTTCACGATCATCAATTACATAATTAGTAAACAAAAATCACAATAGAAATATATAAATTACAAACATAAACCATTAAGTGGAATGACATTACCTCGACGATTAATTCTATTATATTCCAACTTCCATAGGCGAGGTGTCATTCTTCGTGGCTTTGATGTAGTCTCTTCTTTCCCATTGAAAAGATGTTTTTTCATACTTTGATACTTATGATTCCTGTGGAGGAAGTGTCTGTACTCATCAAACACATGCTTTCCTAAACTTTTTGAATGACGAGATTTCATCTTTGGACCACAAACTGGACATGCAAATTTTCCCTTTGTTTGAAGACCTACAAGATAATGATATAATTAGATTATTAAATATGTTGATTTTTATAATTAGAATTATCATGCGCAACTTGAATTCACTATAACATACCACAAAAATGTGTTAGCCCTGGGGCATCATGTATTGTCCATACAAGTATTGCATGGAATTGAAATTGTCTTTGTCCTATTGGTCTAGACACGTCATACATAGTGACACCGTTCCATAACTCCACCAACTCGTCAATAAGAGGCTCAATATAGACATTCATTTCTTTAACTTGATATTTACCTACGTGAATGAACAGTAACATTACATAATTATTGTAACCATTTTACTATAAGATTTGTAAGTACATGTAAATTAATAACTATCAAATGATAAAATACCTGGAACAATCATTGCCAACATAATGTGCTCCCTCTTTATTGACATCCACGGAGGAATGTTATTGTTGATAACAAAAATAGGCCACACCGAGCAAACAGATCTCATCTCTCCAAATGGATTGACACCATCCGCTGCCAATGAAAGCCTGAGATTACGAGGTTCTTCTTTGAAGTGTTGCCACTTTTCCTCTATGTGCATAAATGCCGAACCATCCGTAGGGATTTGAATAATGTCATCTCGACTTCTATTGCATGCATGGTAATCCATAAATTGTGCCAAGCTAGTACACCTGAATAATTGTCACATCCGTGGAATAATGGGGATGTAACGAAGAACCTTGTGAGGCACCTTTTTTGTTATTCGATCTTTTTGATATCTACTCGTATGACATACAAGGCATTGTGTTGCAAATTCATGTTCTTTATAATATATAATATGATCATTGGGACAAGCATGTATTGCTTGATACTCCATTCCAATATCTTTCATAATAGCAGATAATTCTCGATATGAGCGAGGTAGAATATTTGATGGTGGTAACAAAAACTCGCCTATCAATCTACAGCAAAAAATATAAGTTGTTAATATAAACAATATTAGTGGTACATTATTCACCCTTTGTTAACTATAAAGACATATATGACATACCTTAACATACGTGACATTGTTATGTTGGATAAACCATTCATAACCTTCAAGTTCAACAACAACAATACAGCAGAGAGAAGAGTTGTTTGGGAGTCTTTGTATACGGGCTCGTATGCCTTCTCAAGTAGAGGTACATCGAGGCTATCATCATCATCATGATCAGATCCGCTTGGACTAAATGTGTCATGGATCAATGTATTTATACCATCATCTTCAATTGTGTTTTCTGGTGCATGCTCGTCATCTTCCATGGGATCATTATCTTCACCTTGGATATTCGCACCCCCATGTTCCTCCATATCATGTACTTCCCTGGGGAGATCAACCTATATAAAATTGATTAACATAAATAAACCATGATCTTCAACTCATCATCAAGTGATTTCATATGTATATAAATTGTTAAAATGATATAATGAACAACTTACCAGTGGATGATAGTCATGCCCCCCTTCAATGTGACCATTCTCCCTACAATGTCTCTTAACTGTTTTGATTAGCAGTCTTCTACGGTTTAAGCCCTTACAAATTTTGCAGGGACAATAACATTTTCCATCACCTTTTCTTTTCAAGTTAGACCACAATCTAGCGATTGTCTCCCTATTTTGTTCTTCACTTATATTATCTGACATGATCGTTCTTCGCAGGAAGCAAAAATTAGGCTATGAAAACTTCGGTCTACAACTTTCAGTGACTAAGCAAAATTGTCAAAAGTACACAAATCTTCTTAGACCTAGTTAAATCCTTTAATATTTTAAAAGTCTAGTTAAAATATACATTAGATTAAAAAATATACAATTTTCATGCTTGAGCGTGCGGCTACGACTAGTGCAATGGTCTTCTTGCTTAGCTCTAGAAGCTCTCTAGCAATCAAAACATATAAGCTACAAGGCCTAACAGCAATTTCAAAACATATAAGCTACAAGGCAAGACATATTACATGACATGGCAAAAGGATTAAAATATACATTAGATTAAAATATATACGATTTTCAAACCTGAGCGTGCGGCTATAACTCGTGCAATGGTCTTCTTGCTTAGCTCTAGAAGCTCTCCAGCAATCAAAACATATAAGCTATTAGAATTCATTAACTTTCTGTAATTGGAAAACTCTATTTGATATTAGACCGTAAACTACTACTATTCTCTCCATAAGAACTAAGTACAAAATTCTTTCAAGTTCACATCCATGATTCCCTTTAGATTAAAATATACAGCAAAAATAAGCTAAAAGTCTAGTTAAAATATACATTAGATTAAAAAATATACAATTTTCAAACCTGAGCGCGCGGCTATAACTCGTGCAATGGTCTTCTTGCTTAGCTTTAGAAGCTCTCCAGCAATCAAAACATATAAGCTACAAGGCCTAATAGCAATTTCAAAACAAGGGTCATCAAAAGAACCAAAAACAATGTGTGCAAACAATACCTTGTGAAGTGGTATAGACAATTAGAAGATGCTACTATGTGCTAGGGAACTTCTTAGAACTGTTGGTATATTCTTACAACTTGTTACACCTAGGATATTCTTCTCTGTAGATGCTACTGTGTGCCATGGTCCAAATGGGCCCATAAATGTGGTTGAATAGCAATACATTCAAGTGGCAATTACACAAGGGACAGTCACTGTGAGATATCCTCATGTGTGATTGTCCTTGTCACAAATGAGGACATCTCACAGTGACTATCCCTTGTGTAATTACCACTTGAATGAGGTCAGTCACTATAAAGACAACATGATAATGTACACATACAATGAGTGTACATTATCATGTTGTCTTTACAGTGGCTGCCCTCATGTTGTATATTCTTCTCTGTAGATGCTACTACGTGCTAGGGAACTTCTTAGAAATGTTGGTATATTCTTACAACTTGTTACACCTGGGATATTCTTCTCTGTAGATGCTACTATGTGTCGTGGTCCAAACGGGCCCATAAATGTGGTTGAATAGCAATACATTCAAGTGGCAATTACACAAGGGACAGTCACTGTGAGATGTCCTCATGTGTGACTGTCCTTGTCACAAATGAGGACATCTCACAGTGACTGTCCCTTGTGTAATTAAGTATTGTGGGGAAGCATTCTAAATAACCAAAGCCGCTAACAATAAATTCAACACAGATATGTCCTCATTTCTGGGTATTTTAGCTCTCTAACAGCTGAATACCAGATTAAATAATAATGACAAAAGAAAAATAAACCCAACGTACTCAAAAATTGTAGCTGTGATTTCACGGAGGGAATCTCTCTCGGCGCTGTTGAAAACACAAATGACAACCCGCTTGATTTCATGGAGGGAATCTCTCTCGGTGCTGTTCAAAACACAACTGACAACCCGCTTTGTTCAAAACACAAATGATAACCCGCTTGATTTCACGGAGGGAATCTCTCTCGGCGCTGTTGAAAACACAAATGACAACGTTCCTTTTTTTTTTTGCACTTATATCCCGACCAACATAAGGTCCATTTGTAATACAACATGATAATGTACACTTACAGTGAGTGTACATTATCATGTTTTCCTTAGAGTGACTATCCTCATTTGTTGAAGAAGAAAAGCATTAATGTGGCTGAATAGCAATACATTCAAGTGGAAATTACACAAGGGACAGTCACTATGAGATGTCCTCATTTGTGACTGTCCTTACAGTGAGTGTACATTATCATGGTGTCTTTAGAGTGACTGTCCTCATTTGTTGAAGAAGAAAAGCATTAATGTGGTTCAATAGCAATACATTCAAGTGGCAATTACACAAGGGACAATCACTGTGAGATGTCCTCATGTGTGACTGTCCTTGTCACAAATGAGGACATCTCACAATGACTATCCCTTGTGTAATTCAAGTGGCAATTACACAAGGGACAGTCACTGTGAGATGTCCTCATTTGTGACTGTCCTTACAATGAGTGTACATTATCATGTTGTCTTTAGAGTGACTGTCCTCATTTGTTGAAGAAGAAAAGCATTAATGTGGTTCAATAGCAATACATTCAAGTGGCAATTACACAAGGGACAATGTCATGAGCCGTGACATATTGAACTTAGTATAATAATAAAATGATTAGATGATATATAATAATCTATTATTAACGGTATATAACAATAATATATAATTATTATCAAAATATAATAATAATATATAGTTAGCATAATAAGTAATATGTTAATTAAATAATATTAAAATATTAATAAATAATATAATTATGATTATAATTATAATATAAATTAATAATAAATAATTATTAATAAATTATATATATTATATTATAATAATATATTAAGTAATAATATTAAATTAATTATTGATATAATAATTTTAATATATAAATAATATTAATAAACCTCTCAATATAAAACAATATGTTATCACTATAATAATATTTATTATAATATTATTAATATTACTAACATCATTAATTATAATATTTAATAATTACAATAACATTAATAATAATAATAATAATAATAACGTTTAAAGCAATATCGAATATCTGTAATCGATATACATCTACATTAAACATCTGCATTATCTATCACGATGAGGAATGAAGAAGTGATACAACAATCACTAGTCATTACACATCGATACCATGAGAGGATGATTAATGAACCAAATACTATGAAGTCAAGATCAACATGATATGAATAAGGGATAGGTCGCTATGTGTTTCAAAAGATGTATTGATAAGCAAGAAGGATAACCATTCATATATTATAAATAATCATTAATTGCACAAGTTTAGACAATGACATATCCGATAAAGCAATATCAAACATGAAGACCCGCTAGCAAATATGCACCATCACTTCCTATGTTATCATGACAATAACATAAACTAGATTGAATTCTACTATCTATATCAATAGACACCACATAGGAGGATATCGACTAAAGGATTGAAAGATTATCGATTGTCTGAGATAAACCACATCTTGTAGAAACACAAAAGCATCAGTGATTATATCACAAGCTATTGATGAATGAGGCATCAGTCATGGATAATAAGTACAATGTATCCTTAAGTATTAACAGGAATGGAAGTCAATTTGAAGATCAAACTCCATTACCAGCAATCAACCAATAAATGGACAATTATTAGAAAATGATATCGACTTATATCAGAGTAGAAAGATTGGATATAATCATAACAATATGGGATAAGGCAAGAGTTAATATCGATTGACTAAATACTAATGATAGTTAGACCAAACTAATACAAACACAATGGATGTTAACTACTGGTTGCACTACCAATTAGGGAAGATTACCTTCATAAAAAGATTTGATATTGAGTCAATCTGGGAGTTATCTATGATCAGAAAATAATGAAATAATATTATGTGAACTGTCGGATTATGGAAAGGTGTGATTAACAAAGGGACATGGAGGAAGAAACAAGACACATCTCATTCATAGCATCTCTTCATTTGTTAAAGACAATATAAGAATGCATTCTCGTCAGTCACTCAAGGCATCATTAGAACTTTATTTACTTATCCATATTTGGATATACTCAATAGAGCATCTGCCTTTGGCAGTTTGGTTTCAAGTTTATCATTGCAGATCAAAGACAACACCATGATTGCACAGATAGAAAGGATAGTCAGAAACAGCATCAATATTTGAAGTTGCAAGCATATAATTCAGAATCTGAAATAGCAACATATCACTCATAGCGATATTACACATTTGCATAATTACATCATCATATCAGACACAACAAATACATTGTTGTAAGCAATACTTATTGATTGTATATTGATATTGTTTATATCAGACATAGCATCATTATACTATCACTATAAGTGATAGGAAACATCATATTCATAGCATATTTCATATCATTATATCCGACAATGCTATTAAACATATTGGTATCAATATCATCTTGCACACATATTGTGATTGAATCTGAAATAGCGGTTGATATCTTAAGTAACCTCCATTACTTAGTTTAATTGTAAGTATCTGATAGAGTAAGTCTGAGAAGTGGAGTAATTGTTCCTGTTTTCCAAGTTAGCCAAAAAGGGGACATTACAGACAATCACTGTGAGATGTCCTCATGTGTGACTATCCTTGTCACAAATGAGGACATCTCACAATGACTGTCCCTTGTGTAATTCAAGCGGCAATTACACAAGGGATAGTCACTGTGAGATGTCCTCATTTGTGACTGTCCTTACAGTGAGTGTACATTATCATGTTGTCTTTAGAGTGACTGTCCTCATTTGTTGAAGAAGAAAAGCATTAATGTGGTTCAATAGCAATACATTCAAGTGACAATTACACAAGGGACAATCACTGTGAGATGTCCTCATGTGTGACTATCCTTGTCACAAATGAGGACATCTCACAATGACTGTCCCTTATGTAATTCAAGTGGAAATTACACAAGGGACAGTCACTGTGAGATGTCCTCATTTGTGACTGTCCTTACAGTGAGTGTACATTATCATGTTGTCTTTAGAGTGACTGTCCTCATTTGTTGAAGAAGAAAAGCATTAATGTGGTTCAATAGCAATACATTCAAGTGGAAATTACACAAGGGACAATCACTGTGAGATGTCCTCATGTGTGACTGTCCTTGTCACAAATGAGGACATCTCACAATGACTGTCCCTTGTGTAATTCAAGCAGCAATTACACAAGGGACAGTCACTGTGAGATGTCCTCATTTGTGACTATCCTTACAGTGAGTGTACATTATCATGTTATCTTTAGAGTGACTGTCCTCATTTGTTGAAGAAGAAAAGCATTAATGTGGTTCAATAGCAATACATTCAAGCGGCAATTACACAAGGGACAGTCACTGTGAGATGTCCTCATTTGTGATTGTCCTTATAGTGAGTGTACATTATCATGTTGTCTTTAGAGTGACTGTCCTCATTTGTTGAAGAAGAAAAGCATTAATGTGGTTCAATAGCAATACATTCAAGTGGCAATTACACAAGGGACAATCGATCACTATGAGATGTCCTCATGTGTGACCTTTGTGAAGGCAAGTGCCAATTTGTACCCAAGTTACCAATATTGTGGCAAAAGTGGGAATGAAGCATTTAGGGGTCAAATTGGGCAAAGAAGTGTAGAAGTGGCCTATGTGAGGTCTAAATAGCCTAACTAAGTCATGGTTAGGGTCTTATGGTGTTTGAACAATAAGTTTTGAACCAAAATCCCAAAGGTTGTAACAAGTTGTCAATGTTGTCATTCACAACATTGACAACATTTGTGCAAGGGAGCATTTTCGAGTAAGATGGTTATTTAACTATATGAAACCATTGAATTAGGCATCAGATCAACTATAAGAGGCCTCCATCGATCTGTGCAAAAGGTTGGGGGGAAAAACATTTGGAATTAAGAAGATTTGTAGAGTAACACAGTTTTAGTGAATTCTTGAGTTTTTTTGTTTCTTTGTTTTCAGTTGATTAATGGATTAGATAGCTCGCAGTGTCTATTGGAAAAGTTAGTACAAGTTGTTTTTTTATTCTGTGTTGTGTTTTTTTTGAGTTTTGAAGCATTCCAACTAGTTTGTTAATTCTTTTGTTAAGTACCCTATCATTGGTTTGAACCAGGCAGGTTGAACAAATGGAGTCTTAGCTCATCATTCCATTGTCAATTTTGTACGGGCTCTTGGAATGGGTGAGGAGACTCCATGTACTATATGTTTGGAAGGAGGGGCCCTGGGAAGCTCATTTTCTATGTTTGCAATGATGTCCTAGGTGATTCAGTTGAGCACAGTTAGGGATGACAAATCATTACAAGAAGATTACAACAAGTTGAATGCATTGGTTGCTTCAACTAAAATCTCATGGAGAGATAGACACACATCTAAAGAAGCCCCAAGTCAAATTAGAAGATTGGGTGAGTTTCTTTGGCTGCTAAGAAAATAAACTCTTAGTCAGACTGTCCAAGTTGTGTCAAAATACTTGTTTTCAGGCATGGCTGTAGCAGTTGGTGTACAAAAAATCTAGGAGGAGAAGACCTTAGATATCTTGGAGTTCTCAATAAAGGGCATCTGAATCCTAAGCCCTTTAGGTGGCTTAATATAAACAAAAAGGCTTGACAAAGGCCTAATTGCTAGTAGCCTATTTTTGGGTGCAATTGGCATGGTTTGATGAACCAGATTGAAGTACTGATGAAAAGTATAGGTGAAGGAGTAATATTGAAACCAATAGAGGTCCTAGTGGCCAGCCTCTCCATGGAGTAAAGTTCTAGTTGAATGTGTTTCAATTTGTGAAGACAAGACTAGGAGTGTCCTAGTAGCTAGATTGGTATTGAGCAGAGTTCATTGTATTTCTTGTTGGTGTGCACTAGTTGAAGGAGTGGGATCTTGGGTAGAGATACCTAAAGAGTGTAGGGATAGTTAAGTACCCTATCAAGTCAAAACATTGGCCTAAAGAGACCCTAGTGAAGGATAGGGAGTGAGCAAGACAAAGTGTTACATCAATTAACAAGATCATTTTTTGGTAATTGTGTACATTATCATGTTGTCTTTACAGTGACTGTCCTCATTTGTTGAAGAAGAAAAGCATTAATGTGGTTCAATAGCAATACATTCAAGTGGAAATTACACAAGGGAATATCACTATGAGATGTCCTAAGTGTGACTGTCCTTGTCACAAATGAGGACATCTCACAGTGACTGTCCCTTGTGTAATTGCCACTTGAATGAGGACAGTCACTGTAAAGACAACATGATAATGTACACAAGTACCGTGAAGGTACTCGCAAGTTAGGGCTGTTTCATTGCATACCCGAAACAATGAAGACATTACAGTCCACAAAACGTTTGTGCTTGAAAGATGAACAAATAAAATTAAACTTCTAAATAACCAAAGCCGCTAACAATAAATTCAACACAGATATGTCCTCATTTCTGGGTATTTTAGCTCTCTAACAACTGAATACCAGATTACATAATAATGACAAAAGAAAAATAAACCCAACGTACTCAGAAATTGTAGCTGTGATTTCGTGGAGGGAATCTCTCTCGGCACTGTTGAAAACACAAATGACAACGTTCTTGTTTTTTTTGCCCTTATATCCTGATGTGATTTCGCGGAGGGTTACAGTGCTGTTGAAAACACAAATGACAACGTTCCTTTTTTTTTTTCCCTTATATCCCGACAACATCGCAATTGCAAGTTAGGGTTGTTTCACTGCATACCCGAAACAATGAAGACGTTACGGTCCACAAAATGTTTGTGCTTGAAAGATGAACAAATAAAATTAAACTTCTAAATAACCAAAGCCGCTAACAATAAATTCAACATAGATATGTCCTCATTTCTGGGTATTTTAGCTCTCTAACAGCTGAATACTAGATTACATAATAATGACAAAAGAAAAATAAACCCAACGTACTCAGAAATTGTAGCTGTGATTTCGCGGAGGGTTACGGCGCTGTTGAAAACACAAATGACAACGTTCTTGTTTTTTTTGCCCTTATATCCCGATGTGATTTCACGGAGGGTTATGGCGCTGTTGAAAACACAAATGACAATGTTCTTGTTTTTTTTGCCCTTATATCCTGATGTGATTTCGCAGAGGGTTACGGCGCTGTTGAAAACACAAATGACAACGTTCTTGTTTTTTTTGCCCTTATATCCTGATGTGATTTCGCAGAGGGTTACGGTGCTGTTGAAAACACAAATGACAACGTTCCTTTTTTTTTTGTCCTTATATCCCGACAACGTCGCAATGGCGACGTTGCCAAATGTATTGTCGTCGCAATTTGTGATGGTGTCGGGCTATATTTGAAAAAAAAAAGTGAAAACCGCATGACATTTGCCTGTCGTCGCAAATTGCCGTCGCAATTTCACCCCAAATGTATTAGTGATCCTATCAGTTAATATTCAAATCAGATTGACAAATCATATTTTAAAGTACTACTATCCTGATATCTAAACCATTGTTTGGTTGACAATCATAGACCTACACTAATTATCCGACTTTCTCATCAGGGGGTTATCAAATTGTTCATCAGATACAATCAACACATCTATAAAAAGTATGGAAATTTTGCAAAAAATACATCAGGCATGATTTTTATGCTGTCAGGCGACATTTTAACCTAGGTGTGACTTTTTTTGCCCTAAGCGACTTTATTATTCTGCCAGGTGACAGATTTTCTATACGTGAAGGTGAATTTGACACCGTGACAGAGAGTTTTCCTTAGGCGAGAGTTAAATGGTTAGGTTTTGTGTAGGCGATAACCTATTCGAAAATGGGTATTTTTCCCTGGGGCAAGGCGACAGTTTTATCCTGCTAGGCGAGACTTAACTTTCTTGTAGGTGAGAGAATATTACACAGAGGCAATAATAAAAATTGCATAAGCGACAGTAAAAGACCCTAGGTGACAATCAATTCTATCCTAGGCATGATTTCTAGAATGCAAAGCAACGATGAAACATGAAATTGTAATAAATGCTTAATAAATGCAAAATCAAAGTTTGTAATGACTTACTGGAGGTGCATAATCAGGCAGTCTCGCATATCTCCAGCATCTCTCGAATCTATGCTCCTAAATCGGCACAACCATCTCGAAATCACTAGAGAATCAAAGCAAAATCACCAAGAGTAAAAAGTAAAAATGAATGGTAAAAGAAGGTTCTTAACCTATTTAAGGTATTTTTGACCTAATTTTGAAATTGAAATTAGCCATTGACTTCTCTTAGCATATCAAATCAAACCAGGGCATAATCATACATTGTGGGATATCATCAATAGTCAAAAACTAAAACATATTTGCTATATCAAACGTCAATAATCATTTTCAAATCATGCAATTCATATGTTTTAATTTCTGAGGGGACAATAAGGGTATCAAATCAAAGTCGCAATCATACATCATGAAATCAGTGGGGCATCATAAAAAAATTTGTATCAAGAGGCAGCAATCAATCACATAGGGAATCACAATCAGGACATAAAGAATCTTTGAATCGATGTTCTTCGCACATCGACTCAAAGAGGGACATTTGTAGACATGGAAAATTGGTCAAAGGCTTAAATCAATCAAAAGGTGCATCAAATCATCAAAATAGCATGAAAAATCAATAAATGGAACAAAGGCAATTCAAATCAAAGGAAAATTCAATTAAATGATTAAATGATTAAATGAAGCTTGAAAAGGGGAAAAACACTACGAAATGGATTAAATTCAATTAATGACATAGTTGTTGAAAGCAAAAATCAAAATGAAGCTCTTACCTTTCATGGCTAAATTTAATTACTTTAATTAATTAATAAATCATAATTTCCCTCAACAAAGCAAATTGGAGACAAAATGGACACAAATCACTCACTTTTGTTGAAATGGTCTAGCCTTTTGAAACCATTTAAATGATTCTCCCCTCCTTGTCCCCCCATTTATGGACAAAGCAAAGCCAATTGACCTTACCCAAGCATAACCATGATCAACTCACTCTACCCCCTACCCTTAGGAAATTACTATAAGTATGAAGCATTTTGGAGAGCATTTCCATCTTAGAATTTCAATTGAAAAGCATTGTTACTATAGTCAATTGAGATCATTTCTAAGAGCAATTGAAGCATCTGAGCATTTAGAGTTATCATTTTAGCATTTTATCATTGCATTGTTATCAATGGAGCTAGATTAAGCATAAATTCATCATAGAATAAGCATTTAGAAGCATCATAGCAGAATTATTCTCATTTTAGAGGTGTCACTAGTGAGGATTTGTAGTTGAGAGCTCACTTACCACTTCTTTCTAGAGATCCATGAGATGTTATAGATTGTAGTTACATTTTAGAGTAAATTTCCTTTGTATTTAGCTTAAATTGTTGCTACTTGATCTTAATTTCATGAAGGTGTTAAACTCACACACACAGGTATCTACTATTTATATCTAGTAACCCTAGACTTAGCCTTATTGAGGTAGCAATAAAATATATTCTAGATCTACTCTAAGTTATATATTAAAAAAAAGCATATTAAACATGATATAAGGAAAAAATAGATCTCTTTATTTATATGTCAATTATTCATGTACATTCCTTAAATCTATCTTGTACTCTATCTTATTTGGTTCTATTCTCTAGTCTTAGTTTACCTAGATTATCATATCTTCTCTATCTCCTAGTGACTAGATCTCTTATCTAAACTTAGACCTCCTATTAGGGATGCAACCCTTGAATGGAATCTATTATATCCTAAGATATCTATCTCAGGGTACACCCTTATCTATGTAAACTTGTGTTTATATTCTTTTCTTTTACTAACATTTCCTCTTTGTGAGATCCAACCCACCCTAAGTAGTCGGCCTCCTCAAAAAAATGCCTCTCCACTATTCCCCTCTTTCATGGATTTAAATCCACCAAGAACCAACTACCTCCATAAAATCTCACTGGTAGTATTCTCAACTGCTTCTAGAAATAAAATCAACATATATCTCCATACGAGTCTAAAAGATTCCCCACTAAAACAATTTTTTCTACAACAAAAGGGATCTATCACTGATAAACTTGAAAAGGGAGGAAATAAACACAATTTGTTAAGGAATACAACATGTCTCGGTGATATTGGTATGACCAAATATTTGCTTACGAGAGGTGCTCAAATTGGCGACATCAAGGATAAACATAAGATATACAGTTTAAAATGAAAAGAGAAAGAAAATGTTGAGATATGTATTCTAATTAACTATAACATTTTATGGGTTTATGTAATTATACTGTCACCAAAAAAAAAATTTCTTATTACACAATTGCTTCTCTGCAGTTCTTAAGAAAATTCAACTCATTGCAGACCAAGGCAATGATCAACCAACTCTATCTGACAAACTGGGTAAAACAAAATCAGTTTTCTTTTTAAAAGCATAACTTAATGCTAAATTATTTTGAGCTAATCAAAGTAGTCATTCCTAATTGTATAGGAAGAAGCAACTTTGCACACGGTCTTGTCGCATGGCTATTGAACCCTTATTTAAAACCCCCTATCACAGTGGGACGTATCTATGGTAGCTAGGGTATGGGAAAGTCAAGCCTAATGATACATGAAAAATTTAATCCATACATCAAACTATCTTTATCCACTTAATCAAGGATTTAATATGCTTAGTCTAAAGTGTAGTTCATTTTCGTTCAATACAGACATCATCGGGGCAACATCCCAGTTGCTAGTTCTAATAGATATAGCTATAATATTTGATTCTAGATGAAAGGAAAGATTTAGTTAGGGCACACTTACAGGTGGTTGATTCAAGGCATGTGTGGCCCTCCTTCATTTCTTATTTGGTGTGTAACGATGCTTCTCTTCTCTGTCGTGCAACATATTTAATTGAAATGAAACCTTTTTTTAGTTATGCCCGTGTTCATCTAAATTTAGACGAACCGCCCAGGGCATCAAACTTTAGATGAACATGGGCATGGATTAAAAAACAAAGTTTTCCTTCTACATTCCAACTAAGAAAAACCATTTTGCAAGTTCGTCAAAAATGTTAGTCAAAAACTAGAATCAAATGTACTAGTGTCATGACAAGACTCACATGTACCTCAAAGTGGAGGTAAAATATAATAGAGAAATTTTCATACCTATGCCATCCCCAATTATTCTTGGGCTTGTTTTGGGAGAATGCCTTAATATGATAACATAAATTTAACTATGAATCAATTTTGTATCACCTCCATCTCCTTTATTGATTCTAGTCCACTTCTCACCAACTTCTTATACACATTCCTATACGTATGTCATTATCACTACCCTATTAACACTTATTCTCACATAACCTCATCATTGATTGATAAAAATGTCCATACATTACTTCATAGTTTATAAATGTTACACATGTTGTCATGGGCCTTTTTTTTTAGTTTAGGAGCAATGTCTTATGGCGCAAATCAATTAAAAAGACTAAATTTTAAGAAAATTAAAATTAATGACTCAAATTACACTTTTCCACTACTAGTTGAGAGTTGATTTGGTACATGGCAAAATTATGTCCTTGTTTTTGAAGATACACATTGAATATTTCAAACACATTAAGAATTTTGATGTACAATCAATTGTACTTGAGAAGCATTCACAAAAGGAAGCTTTATAATTATTGAAGCATTTAAAGGAATATAATCTATATCAAAATCAGCCCATCTCATATGCATTGTCTTCTAGTATTCTTATCTTTGATCATTTCTATTTGATATTTATTCAAGGTATTTTAAAATACCACTACACTCATATAGAATATATTTGTAAGTCATGGAACAAAACTATGCTACACAAAACTAACCTAGACCTATGAGATTGACCTATAGTGAACTTCAATTTTGAAAACATCTATAAGAATTTTACATATTGGGACACCTACTTTCTCTTCCGAACAACTTTAAAAGATGGAATATTGTTCTTCATTGTAATTATTCTCATATATTTTCATTATTCTTAAATTGACATTTATTTTTCAAAATTTTCATCCTAATTTTATCATATTTAATTAATCTAAAATAATTCATATTTGAATGCAATATTTATTCAATTAACCCCAATTAACAATAGAGAAAATCATATTTGTTTATTTAACTTTGAAACCTTAGTTTGCCTCTCTTTAAATATATTATATTTATATATAAATACTTTTAAATATTTACTATTATGAATTAGTATTTTAATATATGTATGTATTTACGTATGAAGGTGTGTACATATATACATACATTGTACTTGATTTTAAAACATTCAAAATATGGACAAAATAATTTTGTGTGAGATTTAAAATTATTAACATTATTTTTAAAAGTTTTTAATAAATTAAACTTATAACATTTTTCAATTTTATTTTAAAAATTATATATAAAAATAGTAAATCCTTAATACTAACACTTAAAATTTTAGAATAAAAAATATGCATTACTTAGTGGATATAAACAAGTGCACGTAGTGGTCAGTACTTGCCTTTAGTTTTATAATTAAGTTTAATTTTAATTTTAATTTATATGTAAAGTCTTTTTTAATTATAAAATTATTATAATTATAGTTGTAATAATAAATATTTTTTATTTTATAGATAATTATAAAATATAAATTGTAAATAATTTAAATTATAAAATAGTTTTACTTATAAATAATTTTAGTGTTAATTATTTAGGCCAAATACCTATTTTTCATAAACATTACACAATTGAAATCATAATAGCAATATTATAATGTTATTATATTAAAATATATTTAATATTTTATAATATAAAAAAAGAAGTGAACAAATTACACAAAATTAATTAAAATTCAAAAAAATATTAAAATATTTAATAATTAAATAACAATAAATAAAGCAATATGAAATAGTAATAAAATTGAATTAGTAAAATTGAGTAAAAAAATTAAAAAAACTCTTACAATTTTTTTACTGAAAATTCTTTAAAAAACTTTTACAAAAACTATTCATGCTCTTTATTCCAAAAAAAAGTGGTCTATAAGACCTCAAAAAATGATGCAATAGTACTTGCTTAGCCTATGACAAGTACTAACAAGTGCCACGTAGTGGCTAGTACTTGCCTTTAGTTGTAGTTTTAATTGTATTAGCATATAATTTAGAAAAAATTAAACTCAATAATTATTTAAATTTATTTAATATATTATTAGGTTAGGTTAAATATTTAGTTTATAGTTATGTTAAAGTTCAATAAGAAATATAATTAATTCAAACTTTAATTTATATGTAAAATAATTTTTTGACCTTTTTAGTTTTGTCATAATTGTAGTTTTAATATTAAATATCTATCTAATTCAATTTTTTTTTGTATTATATATAGGGAGATCAAAAAAGAGGGATACAACAGTATCAACTGAGAGTTCAAAATAAGAGGCCCAGCCTCACCATGGACTCAGAGTATAATGCAGATATACAAAGTTCAGAGAAGAAAAAGTAAACTAATGTAAAACATCATGGTAGATATCAACCCAAGCAGTCCACCCCATAGGGCCCTCCATCCAAACAATACTCTTTCACTCCTGGATCTGAGTTAGCATGAATATCTCATCTTTTTGGACTTGATGTTCTTACTGATTTCTTGATTGAGCTTCTTGCAAGTTTGTTCAAACATCTGGAGGTCATCAAAGTTCCTCCTCCATTCATATCCATGCTTCAACTCGTAGACAAAGAAGGTGGCATGACCATCCCTCAAGAATCTTCTCAGCTTTTCCTTCTACATCATCATCGTCGTATGAACCTGAAGAAAAAAATTTAAAAAGGTGAGTTTTCAAGAAAACTCAGTAAGAACTCTAGGGTTGCTTTGATACCTTTCATCGTTCCTGCACTTCCAGATCTGCCAAAGAATGTTAGAGGAAAGAATATACCAAAAAAAAATTGAATCTTTTTTAAGCCCATCAATATTACCAGTAATGATTTCCATAATGTTCACATTTATAGGATAAGTAACACCAAACATGTTCCAAATTTCCTTAGCAAAAATACAGTAAAAAAGGATATGTCTACTAGTTTCAAGAACCTTGCAAAGGCTGCAAAATTCATTCATAGAACCATCTTTTATGATAGGGAGTCTGTCAAGCAAGGCCAACCATTTAAAACACTTAATTTTAGGTTCAATAGCACCTTTCCAAAGAATATTGAAATACTTCTTCCAAGACGTAGCATCAAGGGAAGAGTACCAAACAGTATTAACATGATCAATGATATTTTCATTATGCCCAATAACATTATAAATATTCTTAGCTTTGAGTTTGGACATAATGACACCATCCGGCCATTTGTATTTTAAGTATCTATGAGAGTCCACATGACAATCAGTGGGCAGGTCCTTGGCAGCCCTGACAACCATATTGTAAATTTTCTTTTGAGAATCTGGGATATTATATTTGTTCCTAAGCTCATCCCAACTGATAAGCCTATCATGTTCAAAAAGGTCAGCAAGCTAGGAGATTCCCATCTTAGACCACAACTTAGCAGAGCAACCTTGGGAGAGGGCGAGGGGTTTGCCAGCCAGGTGTAAGTTCCACCAAATGGATCTTTCACCATATAGATGCTTAGCATCATGGAAATCCTTGTTGGTGATAAACACCCTAACATGGTCCTAGGCTTTCCATATGGATCTAAAAATAGTAGATCCTTGAACTTTAACTGGTAAGTTACCATCAATCAAATCACAAAAGGGGAGATTTCTCCAAGATTTAGCTTTTTTTGGAATACCTCTTTCAATATTATGCCTAAAAAGCACTTTCCATGGATCGTTTCCATCCATAGATCCGAGAGGGGCCTTGCTGGAAGTTACACTAGGTATACTATATCCCTGGGTTAGTAGCCTTGTTGCCAGCAAGGGGGTCAAAAAGAAGTTTAGCGTTTATCATCTTGTTCCAGTGAGGCTTCTCATTATCTTTCCAAGCTAAAGGGGTACCTCCAAATTTGTCATGTTGGGATTCCACCATATTGAAGTCTCCTCCAATAAGCCAAGGGATATCAAGGAGGGCAGCCAACCAGTTCCAAAGGTTAACACTCTCCTTAGAGTCATTAGGAGCATAAATAGAGTAGATGCCAGAGATGCAATTGTTATGATTGATAGTGATCCAAAAAGCTCTTTGACAGGGTGAGGTGCCATTACCCATGACAAAAGTTCCCGATTTGGGATTAATAAGAAGAGCAATTCCACCCCTGCCTCTAACATGCGTAGTGCAGAATTTTAACGCATTGTTCCAGATAAAATTAAGATTAGTTTCAAGCATGAAACTAACAGCTTTGATTTCTTGCAACATAAGGAAATCAATATAAGTATAGGAATCCAGAAACAGCTTAATAACATACTTCCTATCCGAGGACTCCAGACCCCTCACATTCTAGGAAATGAAATTCATGAGGAAACAATAGAGAGGTTAGGGCATGCTACAGTAGCCTCATTAGTTGAGGGCATAAGTTTACTAGAGCTGTCCCCAATTTTCTTACCAATGGATTTGTTCTTGGATCCTAATGGCCTCCCTCTCCGCTTTGAAACTAGGGCATCAAGTTTAGCATCATCATCATTTTCAGATTGAGAATCAACATCCATAGAAGGCATACCAAGGAGAGTATTAGCAGCAAGGATAATTTCAAGGGAACAATCATCACTAAGCTCTTTGAAAAAATTTATTGGGAGCTTTCAAGGACCTAAAGTAGTATGTTTGTGGGAGTTGTTGGAGCACACAATGTCAAGAATAGGAGAACTAGGAGGGTTGGAACATATAAGTTCTAACACAGGGGAGATAGAAAGATCATTATGTGAAGGAGGGTTATCCAAACAGGAGGGAATCAACTATTTGAATGGTTCATTGGTAGTGGCATTTCTTCTCCATTTCTTATTAATAGTTTGGAAGTTGTCGTTCAAGTTAGCATTGTCTATAGACATTTTGGTGGAAGAAGGGACAGGAGCTTGAAGAGAAGGGAAAGTAGGAGAGGCAGAATCTAGGTTAGGTAATTTATAAGCGGGTACCTCCACCTGGGTATTCTGGCTAGCAGAGGGAGACCCAACGGGATTGGCCAAGTTAGTGGAAGGAGACTTTTTAGTAGGCTTTCGATTCTTCTTAATAATAGGGCAATCTTTTATAACGTGCCCCTCTTTCTGACATAAAAAATAGGCATTTAAGCCTCCCAAAATTTCAATAGGGCACACAAAAATTTCCTCCGTGATGTTGATGGAAATATCAGAAGGGATTTCTTTCCCTAGTAGCAGAGAGATAAGGACTCTAGCGTCCATATGCGGCACCAACCTGACGGTATCATCCATTCAGATAGTTTTACCCAAGGGTTTGAGAAGTTGAGGCAAAAACCTCCATAAGAAAGGGGGGACATTTTTAACCAATATCCACCAAGGAGCAGAGAGGGCAAGGACCTCTTCATGAACTGGCTCAGGAGACCAAGCCAGCACATGAAAAAATGTGGATCCAACAGTCCAGTACTATTTTTTCAGGACTTTGGCTTGAGATTCACCATTAGCAAAGAAAATAAAAAATAAACCTTTTTATATTTGTTGACAAAAAGAAATATGAAAACCCATTTTGAGATTCCAATAATTTTGGAACTAGTCATCCAAAAACTTCCTAGGTGGGCATTTATCCAATTCAACAGCCGAGAAGAAAATAGCAGTATTATTTAACCTATTCTTCTCTTTAACAATCTCAGCTAGCATCTCAGTGTTAGGGGCGACAGAGAAAGGGGCCGAAGGAACCATAGAGCACTTACCAGGAACGACGACATCATGGGCAATAGCAATGCTAAACTTAGCCTTCGCATCCACAACACCAGCAGTGTTGGCGACTGCTTCAAAAAATGACTTGGGTTTAATGGTGGGGTTGGGAGTATTAATAGGACCGCTATTAAGGCTAGCATCCTTCAGCACAGTGGAAGAGGGATTAGGGGTTACGGCCTCTGCCAAGCGGTAGAGAGCTGGAGAGGGAGAACCAAGCATTTTAACTGCATTAAATGAGAAGTTTGGAAGAACTACACCTGGACCACCATTGCGACCGGGGATGTCTAGCTGTCCTTCATTGCCCTGACCGTTCTTGCCGGAAGTTGCCACTGCAACCTCCCTGAAAAAGGCAGCAAGGAAGCCCTAATCTGTGCTGCAAAAATTCTCTATTTTCACAATATTCGCTATTCGCTCCTAGCCATCATTTTTAATAAAGTATTGCCTCTCTAATTCAATTTTTAATAAATTTACTAGAATTATAAATATATTTTGATTAATTATAATATATATAAAATAGAATGACATATATTGATTTGCCTTGAGCTCACCAACATATTAAAATTTTAATATATATATTTACTTTAGTTTAAAATATAAATATCATAAATCAATCATTCATAAATATAATATTATTATTATATTTTAAATAATAAAGAGGTAATATAATTCACTTAACTTTATATATTTGATATTAAAATAAAAAATAAAAAAATAATGATATATAATTTGATATTAACTATTATTTTAATAATAAAAAATTATAATATGAAAATTAATATAATTATAATATTAAAATTATAATTAATTTATAAAAAATCAATTAAAATAAACTACAATACCATATAACATACTCTTCTAATAATCTTTTATGTTTCCAAAACTATTTAAAATCCTGACATTTATTTCCAATATGGAGCACGTCTTCATTTTAATATGGCTTAGAAAGTGGAGAAAGAAACTATCATTCCTAAAAATCCGTGTATAACACCTCAAATGTATCAACCAATCATAATGAGGAAAAATATTTTTTAGAATTTAAAAACTTAAATAACATGCATCTAAACTTTAAAATAATAAAATAAATTTGAAAAATGAAAAAATAATTACTTATCATTGGTTCATATGATTGTTTTTAATAACTAGTTAAGTAGTAGAATCCAAAATTCATTACAATAGTACTATGCCTTACCGGCAAGTACTAACAAGTGCCACCTAGTGGCTAGTACTTGCCTTTGTAATATTTTAGGAAAAATATTTGTTGTCAATTGAATATTATAGTTGTTAGTGCTTTATGCTGATGTCAAATAATTGGTATGTTGATAATTCATGAATTAGTTGATTTTAAATTTTATAATAGATGTTTAGAAGCATAGTCGTACTTGATTTTGTCAAAAATAAATTAAAAATTATTTGAAGCTTCATATTTGATTGATTTTAAGTTTGATATTTGATTAATAGTTAATTTTAAGTTTCATAGTTTGATTAATTAGTGGAATTTAAGTTCGAGAGAGCATGATAGATCACCATAAATTTCATGTATCTAGAACCTAAATATATTATAACTTAATGTAATATAATTTAATATACTAATTAAATTATATGTGTACTAATTATAATAAAATATAAACATAATAATAAAGAACAATAAATCAACAAAATCAAATTTAAATATTAAATTTTTGAATTATTTAGATATTATTAAAAAATAACTTTATTTGATTTTGTTAGGGTCAGTTAGAGTCACCATGAAAAGAAAAAGTGCCCTTGTTCCCTTTTCTTTGTTTGTTCCTTTAAGTCTAGTCCAACGTCTTACCTTTGCCAGTTTCTCATCATCATGTTCTCCAAGTTTCCCTAGCCTTCAATGTTCACGATATAAATCCCCGAACTTGTATAGTTCAAAGTCAGTTTTCCTTGTTTGAGTTTTCCCAAACTCTTTCCTTCTCATGAACCACTTTGAACCTCTTTGAACTCCGATTCAAAGTAGTTCAATCAAAGATTATGTTTCTGAAATTGGAAATGCAGGTGGGTCCCTCATCTACGTCATCTTTTGGTAGCGAACCACTTTGAACCTCTTTGAACCTTGGTTCAAAGCAGTTCAAAGTAGTTCAAGAGGAGGTGGCAGTAGAATCAAGAAGTGTTGTGACAGCTCAAGGCGTGAATGTGGTAACCGGGCATAGGAGTGGTTATTAAATGCGGGAGTACGGACAATTTTGAAATGACAGGAACTACGGGTTAACTGCGAAGCGGATTTGAATTGTGATGAAAGGAATCATAAGCACGAGTGAAGGAAACCACTTAAAGAGAATTAATGACATTTTTAAAGGTTGCGGATTTCAGTGATATTTAGTTGTCAAATCATCATCGTTCACCTCATTCTAATTAATGCTACCACTTAATGCTCTTTAGGTCGAGCCTTGATGGTATGATTTCCCAAAATATAAATACTCATGTAAGCTTTCTTCCTCCTATTTTGAAAATGTGGAGTCTCGGTTGTAGAAAAATGGAGTTATTTTATTGAGTCTGTGAAATATAGATAGCCACTGAAAGCTTCTCTTTTATTTCTTGTTCATGTTTGACAATATTTTCCAAGGAGGGGGGGTGATTTTTGTTTGTTTCCAAATAGAAAAGATGAAGTCTAGTATGCACTTTTTTGGAAACCTCACGAACATGGTGTGTTGTGCTCTTGTCATTACGGACATAGACCTGTTAGGAGTTGAGGTAGAAAATATGGTGGGTAACCTCACAGAACATGCAGCGGAGGAATATAGTTTAGATTTTTTGTCAAGTGGGTTGTTGGAAGCTGCAGCTTTCCCTCCGTTAGTAGTGAGTCTAGAGTTAGTTTAGTAATGTATAAATCGGTATGACTTTAAGTCCAAATGTATTGTGGATGTTGGTGGTCAGACCCTCTTGTATGTGACCCGAGAGACTATGATGTCTGTTTTCAAGATTCTGGATGAAACCTTTTCTAGTTTCACCCCCACCCAATCACTCGCTCAATTCCTAGAAAATACTGATAAGAATTCTAGCCATATGGCCCGTAAATGGACCAAAACTTTCTATAAAGGTGGATCTCGGTTGCCCAAAATCCTGACTAAGGACCATATGAAACCACCTATCCATGATATCATGTTTTGCTTCACCAAGTGAAAGGTTCAGAGTAGGTTCTTCTTTTTGAAGATTGGATGTTCCACTTCATTGAGATAGTTCTAGAAGGAAGACAACATCTTGACTAGGCGGAAATTATTTCTAGTTCATTGTGAGATTAGCTCAAACAAGCCCAAATGATAAAGGAGTTTTATATATCTTCTTATTTAATTTATTGTCTTGCATGCACCCAAGACCTAGGGGCTATTCTGCATGAACCATAGAGTGAAGACCTGAATGTTTATGAATATTGCCCCCTGTTAAAAAAAGACAAGGTCCTTGAAGATTATAGGAGAGTCCATGATGTGTTCCTTGGAAAATTATGTTGTCAGTTGTCAGGAACCCCTAACCAGAGAATAACATTGGAGGCCCAGAAGTTGGTTCAAACTTACGGGAGTTTTTACATTCAATTTCCACGTTTTATTTATATCCGGATAAGGGGGTTTGATGAAGAACCCCTCAGGCTTCCTAGATTTTCTCTTGATTGTTTCATATTGGTTGAAGTCTACAAATAGTTGTTCATAGTGATTTAAAAATAGTTTTCCAGAAGAGAAATGGGATCCTATGTTTTTTATTAAATTGGGAAACTTAGTTTGTAACAATATGATCGATGCCTCAATAGTAGGCAGTAATCTGGTAAGTTTTCACATGAAATTCTATTATCCCAGAAGAGGCTTCGACAACAAAGGCTTTGTTAGGTAGGTTCTGAGCCTAGGCAGTTATCCATCCCCAAATTCACACATTGAAGATTGATGGGAAGATTTGGGAGATGAAAAAGCAGTCAGAAAAAGGGACCACTCTAGACTTCTAATTTCACAGATTGAACTCTTGTAGTTAAAATTTGATATTAATGGAATGGATGAGGATGCCTCCGATTTTACAGATTTGGAAAGTGATATTTCAGGAATAGGAAACTTCTCAGATATAGATTGGGTAAGGGAAGAACAAGACAATATAAAGTTGAGAGCCAGAACCATTCTTGAGGTCACAGAAGCTTGGTTGGAAAAGAAAAGGCGGGAGAAAACAAAGAGCCCCCCTCCTAAGAAACACAATGTAGACTCTGCTTCAATGGATGTGAATCATGCTTTACCTAATGTATCTTCTTTGACTATGAATGCAAGTAGAATCTCATCTTCTAAGAGGAAAACAATGCCTGGTGGACATCCTACTGCAACCCGGATGAGGCCCAGAACTAGATCCGAAAGTCATGCACAGATGGCGTCCCCAGGTTCTAAGTATATTGACATCAAGATCAATGATGAAGATATGTCATTTTCACCTGAACACCAGGAGAAGGATCAGGGAAGACCTACCAAAAATTATAAGGTTCAACAATATAATGTCACTCCTCCTAAGACAATAGATAACCAAATGGTTTCAAGTTCAATACCCCCATGGCTCACTAACTCAGTGAATAGGAAAAGGATTTTTAAGCCTATCTCCCTACCAGTAAAGGAGATTATCAGAAAATATGCCACCCGCACTCCCAAAGCTAAGAAGATGAAGTGTAATGTGAGGTTGTCTACTAATCCTTCAACCGATAAAGTAACTGCAGATATTGCCACCTTTAAACCTGGGGAAGGAGTGCAAGAGCCTGAAGCTGAAGATTTTGAAGTTACCAAAATGGAGCTGGGCATTTTAACTAGGGATTCCAGGGACCACCTTTTCAAGTTCTCTGCCGATCATATGCTAGGACAGTCACAGAAGGACGGAAAGGAAAAACGTGAACTAAAGTAGCTGGTAATTACTATGGCTTTAATGTCCCCTTATTTTAATCTTATAAAATAGGGACAATTGACTTGCAAAGATCAATTTCAAGTGACTTCTTTCCTCAAAGTCTCAAATAAGTCTTAAGAATAATTTAAGTAAGGATAATTATATAAGATACCTTCTTAGATGATTGTTCTTAATATCATTATCATTGCTATTGTTGATTAACAATTAGATATTGTTTATTAGATATGTGCTTAGTGTAATGCAACAATGTAAAAATTATATCTGTTGCCCTGGATATAATTATGTACGAATGGTCTTGATATCCAATATGAACTTCTGCTAAATAATATTAGCCTTCTCTGAAATCACAATGGAAAGTATGCATCTATCTCTCCACTAACACTTATAGCGATATGATGATCGGTTGCTCCTGATATATCTAACAGAATATATATAAATATGATTTTTCTTATATTGGTATGATGTTGTCTTTGATATGTCATAAATCTGTAATTAGGTATGGTTTCACTTGTAACGATGTAGTGTTGTTCCTGATTGGCCTTTATATACTTGCGATAATGATGCTCTTCTTGATATCGAATTTGTTCTATATATGACCGGGTTAACACAGATCGATTTCTCAGCAGTCCAATATATATATCCAAGGGTTAAAAGAATATTTCATTTACAGAAAACCTTTGATCTCGCACATGCACATAAAAAAATGAATTTCATTCACTTGCCCACGAGACTAATCAACTCATCCAATACATTTACTATTTTGATGACAATGATTGTTCCTTAGCTAAATCACGAGTTCGGATATGTATTGATGCCAATTAAATCTTCCATCAGAAACTGTATTAATTACTACTAATCCAATTGTATCGCCTTCATCAAAAGTTGATCCGCTTCTGTGTTCTGTGCTTTTTTGGTATCGTAATGAACTTTCCCCCATTTATAATTCTATTCCATTTGTATGGAGGATCGTGGCGCCTTGCATGAGTTGCATCCCTTATGCGGTCGCTTACCTTTAATGACTTTGGTTAAATTGTTATCGCTACAAATCCTTTGTTTATCATTAATCGCATGGCTCATCTATTAATAGTTGCTCACTAATATCAGGCTCGATAAACTGTTGTTGATGACCGATGATGATCCGTTAATTAATATCGACTATCATTCAGATCGTTGGGTTTTTGCTGTTAATACGATTTCCTATATTCATAATAATTACTGATGTATCTGTTCAACATCTGGCTTGGTTAGATGTCTGATTCCTCTTGTTATTTAATTAATATTATTTCATGTATGGACGTCAATATATTGATTATTTATTTATTAGATAATTTTATTATTACATGTTATATTGTTATAATAATAATAATATATTATATGAGCGATATATATTTATAATATATTATACTATTTTATTAATAATAAATCTATTATTATCATTAATCTATTTCTTTATATTTGAACAATTGTTCAATACTCGTATTAAAATATTACTATTTATTTGTAACGTGATTATATTATATTATTTATGTAATTTCATATTATTATTAAATTCTCCTTTATTATTATTTATTTAATAAGACTATATTATTTAATTATTATTATTTTATTAATAATTCTTATTTGGTGGGAACATTACAGTCCACCCTTCCCAAAATTGCTTGTCCTCAAGCAATGTGAACCTTCAATATAAAAGGTGTCTTGTTATGTAACTCCGACATCTAATCTGACAATCCTGAAATGAGAATTTCCACTTGAGGTTAGATTGCAATACATTTACAAATAACTTTATCAAATCTGAAGATATTTAATTTGAAAAATTAAGAAAAAAAATCAAAACTAGGACTTATCTGGCTGTACAATAGTACTTTCCTTCTCCTCTTGTTAAGTATATGCCTTGTTCCATTCTGAGTCCTGATGAATAATCCTTATCCTTAGGGAGATTTCGTAATCAGGTTACAAGCTCTCTGGGGTGGATCTTCTGGGGTTCTAGTCACCATATGGCTATTCTAGAATGATCCTCAAGCTATGTCACCATCTCATTACGACTGTCTCCTCCTAAGTCCTTATGGATATCCAAAATTTGGCGTATCCATCCTTCCTAGAAGATAGATCTATATCTCCTAGGCCTCCAGAGATATAATCTCTCCCTTGTAGTGGGGTGTCCTAGAAGTTCTCCCGTGATCGCAGTGTAGTAGGGTGTCCTACTAGCAGTTCTCCCTACTATTGTGATAGGGTGCCCTCAGCCGTTCTCCCTCAACTACTTCTACAATAGGGTGCCCTTAGTAGTTCTCCCTCAATTGCAACACAGTAGGGTGCCCTTACAACAGTTCTCCCTTAACTGTCTTTGCAATGGGGTGCCCTTCATGATTCTCCCTTAATTGCAGCCTTGGTCTCTTCTGCAATAGGGTGCCCTAGCAGTTCTCCCTTAATTACAGAGCAGTAGGGTGCCCTTGTAGTGGTTCTCCCTTACATGCTACTGCAATAGGGTGCCCTAGCAATTCTCCCTTAATTGCAACATTGGGAAGGTGCTAACAATAGGGTGCCCTTAGCGGTTCTCCCTAAATTATAGTGTAGTAGAATGTCCTTATATGGTTCTTCCTTACTGCCACTATAATAGGGTGCCCTTCGTGATTCTCCCTTGATTTCCACTCTTTCCCCTTATTTTAAAAAATATTTTTTTAATAATCAACAAACATTATAGATTACATAAATATATTATTTACTTTTGTTACATTCTTCATTGAAATGAATCTCTAGATTAAAGTATGACTATTGTTGAACCTCTTCAAAGCTCCAATGGCCTCCTATTCCCTCATTCTCGGATTGAATAATGTTAATATTCCCTTGATCATTTTTCGCTTTCCTATGTGGAGTTTCTTCCTCATCTATTTTGAGTGTTGCTTCTAATCTGTGTAGTTGACTCTTCTTCTCACACTTGTCTCTTGGTTCCCAAGAGCCTCTGCATTTGAAACACACACCTTTCTTTAATACATCTTCTTTCTGTTTGAGGGCTTCCTTGCTTCGGCATTGGTGTCCCCTGCTCCATTTTCTTTTGCAAAAATAACATTCTTCTTCTCTATAATCTTTTCTTGAATCTTCATGCCTATGTTCTATCTTGGTTGAAAAATTCTTAGATCTTTCTTTTGAAGAATTTGATTCAACCTTCCTTGCCTTTCTGATAGCTTCGTCCAAGTTTTGGGGTTCAAATGGTTTAACCAAGCTTTTGGCAAAATCTTTCAGTCCTTCTATGAACATATAAGTGAGTCTCTTTTGGGAAAGATCGGGTACCATAACGGATAATCCTTGGAATATGTGGAAAAATTCTTCTACGGTTCCTGTTTGTTTGAGCTGGGTGAGTTCCTAGAAATACCATTCGGGATCCCTTTCATCAAATCTACTGATAAGCTTTTGGGAAAACTGCCCATAGGAATTTATATTTTGGTGGCCTAGGGAAATAAGCCCATGATGCCACCAATCATGTGCTACCCCTTCCAAATAGAGTATTGCAAATTGGAGGGCGTCTTCCTCTGTCATAGGGCTCAAAGTGAAGAAAGTATTTAATTTTTGCAACCATGCATGAGCCGTGATTTTCTTTGATCCATCAAAATTTGGAAGTGTTACCTTTTTCACTTTGTGTTTGAGTTCTTTATTTACATTCCTCCTAGATGTCTCTCTTCGCTTATATTCACAAAATTCTCTAAATGATACCACTTCTCTAATATGAGGATCCAATTCTACATAAGCCTTTGCTATGTCTTCGGTTCGGGTCATGGGTTGTTCTATTCCTTCCTCTTCTCTTGGGGACCCTTCTCTAGGCAAGAATTGAGGTTGAGGTACCCCATTGTTAGAGGTTATATTGTTGTTCTCTAAGTGATTTGAACTAGTCTCTCTCCCCCGGTGGGAATGGCCTTTTAAGTTATTGATTGAATTCCCCATGTTTTGTAGGGCCTAATTTGATTTTTCCATTTGACTTATTAATGTTTGATTTGTTTTCTCCATATAAGATCTCATCTCATTGGCTAAGTCATCCATTGTATTTTTCCTCATTCTTCTCTCATAGGTTTGCATAAGCCTGACTCACAGGATGGAAGGATTATGCTCTAATACCACTGTAATGTCCCCTTATTTTAATCTTATAAAATAGGGACAATTGACTTGCAAAGATCAATTGCAAGTGACTTCTTTCCTCAAAGTCTCAAATAAGTCTTAAGAATAATTTACGTAAGGATAATTCTATAAGATACCTTCTTAGATGATTGTTCTTAATATCATTATCATTGCTATTGTTGATTAACAATTAGATATTGTTTACTAGATATGTTCTTAGTGTAATGCAACAATGTAAAAATTATATCTGTTGTCCTGGATATAATTATGTACAAATGGTCTTGATATCCAATATGAACTTCTGCTAAATAATATTAGCCTTCTCTGAAATCACAATGGAAAGTATGCATCTATCTCTCCACTAACACTTATAGCTATATGATGATCAGCTGCTCCTGATATATCTAACAAAATATATATAAATATGATTTTTCTTATATTGGTATGATGTTGTCTTTGATATGTCATAAATATGTAATTAGGTATGGTGTCACTTGTAATGGTGTAGTGTTGTTCCTGATTGGCCTTTATATAATTGTGATAATGATGCTCTTCTTGATATCGAATTTGTTCTATATATGACCGAGTTGACACAGATCGATTTCTCAGCAGTCCAATATATATATCCAAGGGTTAAAAGAATATTTCATTTACAGAAAACCTTTGATCTCGCACATGCACATAAAAAAATGAATTTCATTCACTTGCCCATGAGACTAATCAACTCATCCCATACATTTACTATTTTGATGACAATGATTGTTCCTTAGCTAAATCACGAGTTCGGATATGTATTGATGCCAATTAAATCTTCCATCAGAAACTATATTAATTGTTGCTAATCCAATTGTATCACCTTCATCCAAAGTTGATCTGCTTCTATGTTCTGTGCTTTTTTGGTATCGTAATGAACTTTCCCCATTTATAATTCTATTCCATTTGTATGGAGGATCGTGGCGCCTTGCATGAGTTGCATCCCTTATGCGGTCACTTACCTTTAATGACTTTTTTTAAATTGTTATCGCTACAAATCCTCTATTTATCATCAATCGTGTGGCTCATCTATTAATAGTTGCTCACTAATATCAGGCTCGATGAACTGTTGTTGATGACCGATGATGATCCGTTAATTAATATCGACTATCATTCAGATCATTGGGTTTTTGCTGTTAATACAATTTCCTATATTCATAATAATTACTGATGTATCTGTTCAACATCTGGCTTGGTTAGATGCTTGATTCCTCTTGTTATTTAATTAATATTATTTCATGTATGGACGTCAATATATTGATTATTTATTTATTAGATAATTTTATTATTACATGTTATATTGTTATAATAATAATAATATATTATATGAGCGATATATATTTATAATATATTATACTATTTTATTAATAATAAATTTATTATTATATTAATAATAAATCTATTATTATCATTAATCTATTTCTTTATATTTGAACAATTGTTCAATACTGGTATTAAAATATTACTATTTATTTGTAACGTGATTATATTATATTATTTATGTAATTTTATATTATTATTAAATTTTCCTTTATTATTATTTATTTAATAAGACTATATTATTTAATTATTATTATTTTATTAATAATTCCTATTTGGTGGGAACATTACAATGGTTGAGTTCATTACCTCACTTAGTGATGTTGGAGCTTTACCATCGGCTCAGTCCCCACAGGATTTCGATCCAAACTCATCCGAGAGAAAAAGGCTATTGAAGCAAATGCAGAAGGGTAAGTTTTTGATGGAGGCTATGAAATCTTGGGTTGATGGCATCATTGATGAAGGAAGCACCTTCATTCGAGAGTTTGTATCTACCTATCTGGACGGTGAAGCTTTGCTTGGTGAAATACAAACTCTTGTTCCTACCTAGGAGTTAGAAGAAGTGTGCGGCTATCTGTACTCAAGTTCAGGAGATAGAAACTTACGGGGTAGCCCAATTTCTAGCAGAGAATCCCATGAAACTAGTTGATCCCTGTATGCTATTTATTTTAAAACAGAACCTTGGCTGGAAAGGATCACTGTTAAAAGATGCAATTTCATGAGTTCGGGAAATAAAGGAGGAGGTTAAGGACATGCATGCCAATGCTCTGAAGGACATTAAGATAGTAAACCTGTCAGGCATTCTGCAAATCAATGAAGGAAATCGGGATGTTGACGCCATGATTAAAGCCTTTGTGGATACCATGAGCGCCTTGAAGGAAACTGAAAGACCAACTGTTCAAGATTTCACCAGGATAGCTAACATGGAATCTATATTATTTTTGAACATAGGACAACTGCCTAAGCAGTTACAGAGAATCCAGGAGCTGAAGTGGGAAAAGAACATGTGTTAGGAAAAATTGATTGGATTAAAGAATTTACACCTGCAGTCGGCTCAAGAATTAGTGAATGCATTCAGGACTTGGAAGTTGGTTAAAACTACCACATCAGAGGATCAATGAACAAAGATGGCGTATTTATGGGCAACTTTCTATCTATTTCTGGTTTAAAGACGTGTTATAAAAACTTTGGTCTAAATGTGTAACTGGTTTTTAATTGTTTCTGTTGTGTGTCTGAGAGGCCGGGTTTTTCTAGAGGCTCTCTCGGATCTCAAACTATAAATGCTAGAGCATTGAACTTTTAAGGGTTAGAAATTTCTGATAGGAGTAGTTTTAGATACTGCTTAGTTTATTTTGATTAAGTAACAAAGATTTATCGGAAGGAACAATAATTGTCTTTTTTTGGGTTTTTGACTTTGATCAAATCCAGCATAAATATATAAGTGCTTAAGTTTGGTTTGAATCTTTGAATTGAAACCTATGGTGTATTGATTACTTTGTGAATTAGTATGCCTTATTCTTTGCATGAATTGTTTATGCATAGCTATTATTCAACTTCCCAGATAATTCTTTTTCTTAGCTATTTACTGTAATTCTATTTCTTTTTAGAAGATTAGTGGAACTTTTCTTCCTTGTAGTTTTTACCTAGCATCTTTATATTCTCAAAAATACCTCGATACCAAAGAGTACCTAAGTGATGCTTCTACACTTTCTAGTCAAAAGTGTATGTATTTATTTTTATGTTAAAAATTCATTGAATATCTAAGAAGGAAGCTGGACCTTGAAAAATTCAGAGGGAAGCAATCTTTGATGCTTACCCAACTGTTGATGGATCATTTGTCTTCAAAGGCATAGAGTACTCATAAAGTTCATTTAAAAAGAGAAGACAAATCTGTCCGCCAATAGATTTATATTTAAATTAAAAGTCTTGTCATTATTATGTTTTATTTCAGCTAATTTACATTGAGAAAGAGAAGTGACAATTTTGAAAGTAGCTCACATACATGAGTTCTAAGCTTCCATTAAAGTAGGTTTGAATAGTTTTGATTTAATGTTTGAATCTATTTTAGTTGAATATTTATTATTAATTAATTGTAAAAACTGTTAAATTAATTGATTTATTTAAATTTAATTACAATAATATTAATATAAATAATTAAAAATTAGTCACATAAGTTAAATCTAAATTGTTCTATTTTTATTTATTTCTTATTAAAAAAATTATAATAATATATATTTTTGATTAATTATTTAAATATAATATAATTATATATACAATATTATTTCTATAATTATAAAATAAAATTAACATTATTTATCTATTATTATAATTAATAATTTAAATATAATATTCATTCTGATTAATAAATAAATCTCTATATAGACCCATATCCTAATTTTTCGTATATACAATTTCTCACTATAACATAAATTAAAAAATCCACATGGCAATAATTTTAAGTTTTAAATATAAAAATAAAATAAAATTATGAGTGATAAAGTTAAAAAAAATTGCACTTATACAATAGAAACATCAAATTTATAATAAAATATAAAAAACTAATGGATTTTAATTGGTAGCAATGAAATTTTTTAATCACTAGTTAAGAGAGGAATTCCATAAAATGATGCAATAGTATTTGCTTAGCCTATTGGCAAGTACTAATAATAGTAGTGATTTAGTTCACTTTCATTCAAAATACGAATTTATTATTTGAAACCAAATTTATCTATATGATTTATTATTTAGAATAAATATTATATTAACAAAATTTAAGAATAAAAAGATAATAAGATAAAATAAAATATTTTATAAATAATAAAAAATAATTAATATAAATTTAAACAATTATTTTGAATAACTATTCTCATATAATCTATATTTTTTCACCATAACACAAAAGTTTTCATTAGTTTATTATGAAAAGCACCTTTTAAATATTTTAAATAAAAATAAAAAGTAATAAAATTCATATTAAATTTTTCATTTTAATGATTGACTATTTAATAATGAAACACAATTATTAATTTATTTTGGCTTTACATTGTCTATGCTTACGCGTCTGCATACATGTCTACTAGGGCAGTGCAGCTACAAAATATGCAAAACTTCTTCATCATTCGTGGTGAGATGGATGCAAAAACCTTGTTCCATTGCCCCCATTTTCACTTTGGCTATGCAGAGGCAACAACATCTAGTTGAGAGTCTCCAAAATGCTTAGCATTCAGATACCTAATCAAACACTGTTCCAAAGCTCCCATTTTCATACAAGCCGGGAGTGCAAATGAAAATGTGTGGGAAACTTGGGTATAGAGATTCTGCAGGCAGGAGAAATCATTTTAAAACTTAAACTTTGGGCGGGAGCAACAAACAGAGTAACAACAATGGGGAAACGACAAACTAATGGGTAGCAATGTATTTATTTACTAGTGCAATTATAAACAATTCAAAGTTTCTTCCTTTAACACACGACACATAAGCATTAAAATTATTTACCTAGATAAATCATAAAAGATATTAATCAATCTCAACATTCCAATGCTAGTAATGTGTTACGGAAAACAATTTTACCTTATAATTGAACAAAATGCTCTTGGTATAGTATAGGGGATTTCCATCATCTTGTATGTAGTGCCTATTGTGTTTAGATTATGTTATGTGTTTATCCTTTTGGTTCGAGTTAGACTCTTAGATGATACTATGTGATGGTTCGTCATTAATCTTTTGGTGTTGTGCATTTCTGGGATGCATTCAATTACTGTTATATTCTTTTGTTCATATAATATCATTGTTGATGTGAGTAGTTGGCTATTTATGTGATTTAGTAGTGACCATATATGCATGACGTTTATGTCAATAGGGGTCGTGATCATGTTTTGGCTTTGGAACAAAAATTTCTCTTATGTTGATATGATCTGGTGTACCACTTTTGGTGCTATGCATATGTATTCAGTGGTTTTGATGTGCACTATGCTTTATCGGATTAATAATATCAGTTAGAAATTTAATGACATATTTCATTGTGGATGATGTTTACAATGGTTAATATTGTTAATGTAATGTGTGTATGTACATATATTCTCTCAATGCTAGAATAGTGGACATTGTTGGTTAGTGTTAGGTAATTATATTAAATGGTGCTTAAAATAGTGAGTGGAGCTAATCAATGTTTCACTTATAATTAATGATGTTATTCATTAGATTTATATTATTTATTGTGAGAAGGGGTAGTGTCATAACATTTGGAGAATGATTACATTGCTAGAGTTCCCTTTCACAGTTTGATGTGATTTATGATATACGCACTTTAGCTTTTATATATATATATATATATATATATATATATATATATATATATATATATATATATATATATATATATATATATATATATATATATATATATATATATATATAAAGATCAATCAAGTGAATAACCAAGGCAAAAATCAAAGTAATTAAATCAAATCAAGCTATTATCAAAGAAAAATTACAATCAAGCCATAAACTAAATTTAATTAAGAATCAAAAGCCATAAATTCAATTTAAATCAAATAAAGCATGATAAATTAATCAATTATGTAATTAATCTAATGAATTACATAGTTCATTTAAATCAAATCAACCCATTCAAATGGTACACATGGCTAAAGATATTAATTAAATTCAATTGATTAAATCCTATTTTCCCTCAATCACCAAATGGGAGGAAAAACCATCAACCAATAGGATTTAAGGATTGAGCTCACATGGATCAAGCTTAAATTGAATCTTAATCACTCACTTGGAGAATGCATCTTGTCCACTCATTTTGTCCTTTGGTCCTAAGCTTTGAGGATAAAATATTTAAATGGCCTCCAAAGATGGAACCATAGACTTAACCCTCACCTAATCATGATCAAATCAACAACACCCCCTACCCTTGCCAAAATCTATAAAAGCAAGGCATAATTGAAGCATTAATGATCCACAGTTTTTGAAAAGCATCAAACCTCTTGCAATTTTAAGCTAGAAAGGAAAATTTAGAGCTAATTAGTTGTAATTTCAATTGGAATTAATCTTTTAGCTTGTTTATCATTTCTTTCTCATATTAGGATTGTCACTAGTGAGAGCTTGTTGAGAGCTCATCATTAGCATCCCTAATTAGAGAGTCATAGAGTGCTCAATCTTCTTTGAATTTTCTTATTTAGATTGCTTCTTGTGGCTATTTAATTATTATTTTGATTTATTGAAGATACTAACCCTATGAAGGTACTTTTTTAAGTACACAAAATGGTGCCCACCATGGGGCACTAGGCCTCATAAATTTATAAATCCAGAGAAATAATTTATTTATTTTTCTGCAAATCCTTTTATTATTCTCTATTTTGTAAGTTTTTCAGCACATTTGACAAATTCTCCAACATGTACACCAGTTTCTCCAACGCGTACAAGGTCTGAAACGATGCTTCTACAACAAAGTTTTGTGCCTTTACGTGGTGTTTCAGCACATTTAAATCCTTCTATTTCCTATCTCCTTTCTTTCAACACGTATACCCCGACTCTCCAACACGTGCAATAAATCCTCCAACGTGTTTAATACTTTATTTTAACGCATTTACTAACTTTATTAGCGCATTCAATTTTTGTTCTTGTGCATTTAATAATTTTCTGTAGCACAATTGATATTTTAAATAGTTCTTTCAATCATTTTAACAGTGCATTCAATAGATTATGTTGCGCATTTGATTAAATTAAAATTTTATAGAATCTAATGTATGGAAAATGATTTCTCTGTGTCTACAGGATGACTGGTCATAGAAAAATAAAAAGACCAAAGACCAGATTTAACAATGAGGGGAAGGCTTTGACCAAAAGGATTAAGGAGGAGAACATTGCACACATTAAGCTGATTTTGGAGGATTCACAATAAGAAAATGAGGTTTATGAATAGTACTTAAGAGTTGTAGAAGCTTATAAATCAAAGTTCATTTCATTAAATTGGATTTACTTGCCTTAATTGATTTTTGTCAAATTTGATAAATAAGGCTTAAATTCAAATTTATTCTTGATTTTCTTCATTTTGTTTGGTTGTGTTGACTAACTTGCTGGAGGAGAAGCAAATGGAAAGGAACGATCGCCACTAGGTTAGAATAAAATAAAAAATTCATCAAAAATGCCCCTAGCCTTTGCTAGCTTCTGTAATACCCCAAAAATGGGCTATAAGTTCATTAATCTCCTACATCTTCAATTTGAATGAAATCGACATCAAAGTCCTAATCTAAGGCACATCTAAACATCATCGAATCATAATTGATTATCTTAAATTCTGCATTGGGGAATATTCCTAGTAATATTCCTAATCATCATAATTATCTTTAATTTTATAATTATTGGGCAATAAATCACATTTATCCTAAAGTTTGATTAATTGAATATTTTCATATTTAATTAATTAGATTTAATATTTGCCACTTAATTGTGTAATTAAATTTAATTCTATCTATTATTAATTGTATTATTTAATTTTGACAATAAATCTAATATCATATGAATAATTGGTTAAATTCTTATTTAATTAATTAAAGCAAGTTGTCATTATTTAATAATATACTTTTTAATAAAAGTTTGATTAAATAATTGATTAACCCATAAATCAATTGTTTTATTTTTAAAAGCAGTTAAGTTGGAAATAAATCACTTTATTATTAAATTAATTCATAAATAAAACATGCACAATCATAAAAGCAGACAACTATCAATTAACAATTAAAGCTAAACTCTATTTTGAGTTAAAACTTAGCTTTTGCATATTTTTGTGAGTTAATTATCCTTTATTTAAAAATAACTCAAAAATCAACCTGAGTTATTTGAGTGATTTATGGCTTTTTTTCCCATACACCTCCAAAGCCCTGGATTTCTATAAAATCAAGGCTTCAGCTCATCTCAATTCATCTCATAATTTTGCAAGCTTACTTTGCCAAAGTCATCTACGAATTGCACAACTATTTTGAAGAATTGGAATGTGGAGAATCAAAGCTTATTGCGAATCAAGGCTATTGTGAGATCAATTTTTTTTTTTACATTCATTTAGATTCTTTTTCATATCATTGTTAGATCATTTTAGCATATCAATTTCCATATTAGCATAGATTCATATCAATTTTTCATTATTATTGCATAGAAAATATCAAAAATATAGATTAATTGCATTCATATTTCATATCTAGATCACTTGCATTCAAATCCTTCATTTAGGTGTCATCTAGGTCACTGATCTCGATAACAATCTGAGAACATTAATCTCGCACCTACTAGAAGGCAGTAAATCGCTTGGTTAGATAGTTTTCAATTTTGCACGATTTCGATTATAGCTAACCTCTAATGTTTTACTGAAGTGTTGTGTTTACAGATCAGGTACAATTTTCACACACACATTTTTGGCACCCACCGTGGGGCAACCCACCTTTGCATTCTGGTTTTGATTTTTTTTTGGGAGCTAAAACCCCAAAGTTTCAAAGATTTAATTTTATCTCTCAAACGGCTTGGATTTTTACTATAAAATTTTTTTTGCAAGTTGGACACATATCAGGGAAGCTACACTAAAAAATATGAGATGTTTTGAATTTTTAATAATTTTTTCTTGAAATTCCAGAAAAAATTAATATCTGACGCAAATCAGCATATTTTTCAAAAAATTTTATATTTTCGGAAATCTCTTTAAATTATACAGGGCATCCATTCTTTGTGTTTTAAATTTGGACATGATATCATAGCTCAAATAGTCAATTTACAAAAACTGGTCTATTTTGATAAAACAGGTCTCTAAGGCACAAATGAAGAGATTTTTCTAAATTTTTTGCATTTTTGGAAAGCTCTCTATTTTTTAGTAGGGCTCTTTATTCTGAATTTCTATTTTTGTGGCCAAAATCATATCAAAAAAATCAAATCTTGTTGACTAGGTCAAATGCAGTGCAAAAAAATTAAAATTTTGTGATGGGTATGCACTTATTTTTCATATGATTCAATGCATGATATGAGTTGTCATTTGGATTAATTTATGGTTATTATTTCTCCTAACAATTGATTTTTAGATCTAACCCTAGGGTTTTCATAAGTTGAATATACTTTGCATATCTTGTTTGCTTATTGGCTTGTTGGAGAGTTCGTAGCTTGCTTGCATAGTAAAGCTCAACAAAAATTGCTAAAAATTAAGTAAAATCTACTAAGCATGTTGTGAGGATCCCGAGTATTCTCCTTCCTCTAATAATATTTCAATTTGGGCTTAAAATAAATCTCTCGTGTGTCTAGCTTGGGTGATTCTTTTCATGCTTTTGTTCTACACACTTACATAATTGATACTAGGTTGTGACCCCTTAAGGATTCATTAAGTAGTCTCAGATACTTGTGATTGATCTTGATTGCTATCTTGGGTTATTGGACTCGCTAATTCGCCGACCCCTCATTCCGCCCCATGGTTGCAATCTCAGCACCATAAAGGGGAGGGGTCAACAGGACAGAAGCGTTAAGTGTTCCACTTGACAACCCTTTTGTGCTTTTAGGAACTCACTTATTTTCTAAGTTGGGGACTCATTTTCAGCTTATGTGAGGTGTTAAGTGTTCCACCTTGTGGATTCATCTCATATTCGCTTTAAGCATTAAGTGTTCCTCTTTCTGCTTTTTGGGTACTTTTGGTAGATTTGCTTTCGGGAATATATATGTGCTCACATAGTAATTAGGCCCTATGAACACTATTCGTGATTCTTGAGAGATTGGATTCGTAGCAAAATCTTTCTTGATAATAGAATCTTTGTAGGTAGGGAGGATACTTAGTGCGTCTTCTCTTATTGATCGATAAATTCTCTCCCAGGAGAGGTTGATAGATCACGTGGGGTTGACATCACGAGCTGAATCAAAATTGGTTAGTGCACCTTCTCTTATTGATTGATACATTCTCTCCCCGGAGAGGTTGATAGATCATGTGGAGTTGACATCATAGACCTGGGTGAAGCAAAACTTTGTCTTAGCGTGTCGGATTAATCTACTTGCTTTGTTTGGGTTAAAAGTGAAGAGGCATCAAAACCTTGGATCTAGAGCCAAGTCCCCTTGTGGTATACTATTATGAGTCATCTTTAGAGAGGGTTAACCATAGCGGACAATCCCTTCATAGGGAAAACTACGTTGATGGAACCTCAAGCGGTAATAGCCATTTTCGCTGTGGTAGTGACAGCCGCTATATAAATGTCCTTGTGGAAGAAATCTCCACAGGTATGGTTCATTGTTGGGTTGTCAGATCTCCCTAGCAGCTCTTGAAAATTAAGTTCTCAAACTATGTCAAAACCCTGGTGCGCCGGGATTGGAGTTCACCCCTTTGGATCATAAAAGTTGCAGAGTCAAACCATTACTAAAAACCCTAGCGAGGCCAAATTTTGATTTTATAGGGTATATGTGTGTTATTGCAAAACATTTTTGGAACATACACGATTAGCACTTCTGAGGATTAGAACGAATAAGTCACTTGATTGTTCATGCACAAGGTTGCTTTTGCCCTTGTTCATTGTTTTCAGACATGCTTGAAATCACGTGCTTGCTATTTTGTGTGCTTGTTTATCTATCTGGTTAATGAAAATAGACAAATCTGTTACAATCCTCAAATCTGGACATTGAAATTTGCAAACAATTCAAATCTGAAAACTCAAAATTTGCAAAATCTAAAGTCAAGTCCTTTTCTGGAGTCAAAAGTCATCTCAGGAGGTCAGAAAGTCATACAAGTTTCCATCAAGTGTCATTTCATTACAACCCATCTGTCGTATGGTTGAGTACCCAGTGTCGTACGAGTTTCCATGCCAGCAAATTCTCAAATTCAAAATTTTGCAACTGTCGTGTGATATTGTCAACTGTCGTTTCATTGCTACCCAACTGTTGTATGAGATTGTCAACTGTCGTTTCATTGATACCCAACTGTCGTATGATAACCAACCCAGTGTCGTACGAGTTTCCATGCCAGCAAATTCTCAAAGTCAAATTCTTGCAACTGTCGTATGAGATTTTCAACTATCATTTCATTGCTACCCAACTGTCGTATGATTTTTTCAACTGTCGTTTCATTGCTACCCAACTGTCGTATGAGTTTTGCAACTATCATTTCATAGCATACGCACTGTCATATGAGTCTGCAGAGTGTCATTTGGGAAATTTTTTGAAAAGTTGTCAGAAAATTATCAGAATTGCCAGATATTTAGCTTTTTTAGCCTATTTCCAGAATCTATCATACAAATCACTGTGTCAAGAATAGAGCAGTAGCCATTGAAAATCAGTACACATGTCTCAAAGAATCAGTACACAAGAGGAAGAAGCTCTAATCACCACTATGATGAAGCAATTGCAAGCTATGCAAGTTGAACTTAACAATCTTAAGAAAGAAAAGGAACCTAAAGAGTTCTCCATGGAATCTCTATACTCTTTTCCATTTGATAAAAACTAATACATGTCACCATGCTCCCAGAAAGAATTTGAGCAATGTGATAACCCTTATGATACCTCTTCCACAAAGAGTGACACATCAAGCTTTGGAGACTATGATGACTATGACGATAGACAATGCAATGATACCTATGACACCTCTGTTCCTAAGAGTCCTCCTTGTCATGTGTTCCTACTTACTACAAATGGGCCGTCACATTGGATAGATCGTGATGGTGATCCATATGATTCTAATTTTGAAAGAGATTTTGATGGCTTTTGTGGACAATACCTTGATTATGATCCATCTACTACTACTGAGGACTATAAAATGCATCGTGCTAGCTTGAAACGTCAATACTATAAGAATCCTTCTCCTAAGAACTCTCCTGCTGAAAATAAAGATTATCTTCTCAAGCAAGATCATGTTAATGTTGGACCTTTGTCTTGTGATGGTTCCCTTCCATCCCCTACTTCCTCCAATACCCATACATTTCCTAAAGCTTCCGAGTCTTTCAAATCTTTCACAGAACGTTCATTCGACACAAGTCCTGATACTTTTCATGTGGTTCCCTATAGTTATCCTCCAGGGCTACCTCTTAAAGAAACTCAAGCTAATCTTCACTTGGCTGCAAATACTTTCAATAATGCTAAAGCTAAAGATCCTATGCCTTCATATGCTACAATGCCTACTTCAGCTAGTCCTCCACCATCTCTTCCAAAGTCTTCCATACAATCCCAACATGCTTCCTTGTCCTTAGAAGTGGCTCCATGTCAAGAGGACTCTAAAAATGATAAAGAAAAGAACATAAAGAAAGATCAAGATCAAGAAACCTCCATGTCATCCACTCCTTTTCATGATGTCTCTTATTTGCTTCAGGGTTCTTTTGATCCTGCACACCCTTTTTCATGCATTCCATGATGGAATATGGATGAAGTGACTGAGAGGGGGGGGGGGTGAATCAGTCAACCATAAATACACTTCACTATTAATTCTTTCCAGATCCCCTAGGATATCTTAATAATGTTATCTGTTTTAGAACTCGGTAAATAGATTGCAGTATCTTTGAAGATGCAGAAAGTATAAGCAATATTGTCTTTAGATATTCATCAGCACATGTATATGATTGAGAAAGCAATTAAGAACACAAGAGACACAAGATTTAACGTGGAAACCCAATATGGGAAAAACCACCAATGTATCTAGATACTGATTTTCACTTTTCTGAAGTGATGCCTAGTTAGAAGCCAACCCGGTAAAAGGTTACAAAACACACTGTTAGGTGTGACCTTGTTAGAGGATTTAAAACACCCTGCAAGGAGTGGCCTGGTAAGAGGTCTTGAAAACAATTCAATGGAATTGTCACCTTGTTAGAGGATTTACAATATGGTTGTTAAGCCAACTCGGTTAAGAGATTTAGAATTCACTGTTACAATGATAAGAAGGTAACAATGAAAAAGTGACCTGTATAATAATGCAACTGTCTTGCTGATTACAGATCTCTGTTCTGCATAATTCTGATCCTTTCTGATCGAATAAATCTCTGCTGTTCCTCAAGGATATCTGAACATCCTTCACAAATTCGCATATACCTTTCCTTCTTTTCTTCTGTAGATTTTCTGTTGTATCTCTCATATTTTTCACATTTGACCTTTTATTTATATGATTTTGGATTTGTCAAATCGACATTATAACAGTATAACAGTCGGCTGAATTAAGCAAACTCTATTTGCAAAAGTCCTTCAAGGGCCGACAGTGCTCGGTGACCATAACTTTCTATAATCTTTCGGAGACCGAGGGAACTCGGTAAACACCAACAATCCTTTACCTTTTGATAACCGACTGAACTCGGTAAACACTAAACTTTCTTCGATGACCGACTGAACTCGGTAAACACTAACTTTTCTTCGACAACCGAGTGAACTCGGTAAACACTAAAATTTCTTCGACAACCGAGTGAACTCGGTAAACACTAAACTTTCTTCAATAACCGACTAAACTCGGTAAACACTAACTTTTCTTCGACAACCGAGTGAACTCGGTAAACACTAAACTTTCTTCGATAACCGAGTGGACTCGGTAAGCACTAATATTCCTGTCTGGCAGACCGACTGAGCTCGGTAGAAACTGATTGCTGCGGACTATGACATAGTGTGACATCAAAGACAATACATAATTGAGTAGTAATTTCCTTCAGATAATTATTTCCAACAATCTCCCTCTTTGGCATTGATGGCAACACAATATGTCATAGCATAAGAAATTTGAAAGAGTTAGCTCGGTTTAGATTCAAATCTCCCTCTGTCAGCAAACTTCCTGTATCTTGAAAATTCTTCCTTCTGACTAATTTAAAATTTCTTGAAGTAATAGCAAAGACATAGCAAACACTCCCTCTTTGACAACACATGCCAAAGACAATTCTCATATTACCGGTGAAGGTTAATGTACCTCAAGTACTGATTCATATGCAATGATTCCTTTATATGCTACATCAACAAGTTGATTTTCAATCATGTTCTGGTTGATGCATCACTAAAACTATATTTAGTGAGCCTCGGATAGGGGAATGACCCCTAACTTACCTCTTAGATACATAAATGCATCCTTAGGTAATGGTTTGGTGAAAATGTCTGCAATCTGTTCTTTTGTATGAATATATTCTAATCTGATTTCTTTGTCCTGTACCAATTCTCTAACAAAGTGATATTTAATAGCAATGTGCTTGGTTTTGGAATGCATCACTGGATTCTTAGAGATGTTTATTGCACTGGTATTGTCACAAAATATAACAACTAGTTCTTTGATTTCAACCTTCATACCTTCTAATAGCTGTTTAAACCAAACAATATTTGAACAGTTTACTGCAGCAGCAACATATTCTGCTTCAGCTGTGGATTGAGATGTGCAATTCTGCTTTTTACTAGTCCAAGATACCAGTCTTTTTCCAAGAAAAAATGCTCCACCACTTGTACTTTTTCTGTCATCAATGTTTCCTGCCCAATCAGCATCAGTAAACACTTTCAAATCTAGATTGCCTCCAAATTTATACCACAAACCATATTCTTCAGTTCCTTTTAAGTATCTTAAGATTCTTTTGATTGCCATCATGTGATTTTCCTTAGGTTTTGCTGAGAATCTATCTACTATACCGACTGCTAAGGCAATATCAGGTCTTGTATGTACTACATACTGCAATTTTCCAATCATAGATCGGTATAGGGTCTGATCAACTTCTTTTGAATCATCATTTTTGGTAAGTTTTAGTCCAGTACACATGGGTGTACCAACTGGTTTTGAATCTTCCATACCAAACTTCTTAAGTATCTCCTTAATGTATTTGGATTGAGTAATGTATATACCATTCTTGCTTTGCTGAATTTGAAGACCAACAAAGAATTTTATTAAACCAAACATAGACATTTCAAATTCTCTGTTCATTTGCTCTGAAAATTCTTTGCACTGATCCTCATTCCCTGTAAATATAGTATCATCCACAAATATTTCTGCCAATACAATTTTGTCATCCGGTCCTTCTTTAATATACAGATTACTGTTATCATTAGCTCTTTTGAAATTAATCTGGATCAAATAGTTATGAAGTCTTTCATACCATGCTCTAGGAGCTTGTTTTAAACCATACAATGCTTTGTGTAACCTGCAGACCATATCCCTTTTATCTGGATCAACAAAACCTTCAGGTTGTTCAATGTAGACTTCTTCATCAAGAATTCCATTGAGAAATGCAGATTTTATATCCATCTGATATACCTTAAATCCTTTGTGTGTTGCATAAGCAAGTAGAGTTCTTACACCTTCTAATCTTGCAACAGGAGCAAAAGTTTCTCCATAATCTATACCTTCTTCTTGAGAATAACCTTTACATACCAGTCTAGCTTTGTTTCTAGATACTTGACCATCTTCATTCAGTTTATTTCTGAATACCCATTTTGTTCCAATTACATTCTTATCTTTAGGTCTAGGTACAAGAGTCCAAGTTTTGTTCTTTTGTATTTGTTCTAATTCTTCATTCATTGCTTCAATCCAACTTTCATTCTCTAATGCAGCTTTGATATTTCTAGGTTCAAAATCAGTAAGTAGACATGTACCTTTTAGCTTGCTTCTTGTCATAGTACCATCTGATTTGTTTCCAATGATTTGATCCGGTGTATGATGTCTTATGACATATTTGGCTAATATAGGTTCCTTGCCTCTTGAATGATTCATGCTGTTGTCTTTTAGGATCTCTTCTTCAGGTTGCTCGGGCTCGGTAGATATTTGCTCGGTAACTTCAGGCTGAGACTCGGTCTGAATTTCTTCCTGTGACTCGGTTTGAACTTCTTCCTGTGACTCGGTTTGTGACTCGGTAACTGTGCTCGGCTCGGTAGATATAGCTTCCTTATTGATAGTTGTGTCTGCCAATGTTTCAGGTTCAATGTAAACGAATCTTCTGTAGTTCTCAGGTTCCCTTTTGCTTTCTTCCTCAGTCTTTTCTGCAAACTCATCAAATTTTACATGTATACTTTCTATGACTTTGTGAGTAGATAAGTTCAGACATTTGTATGCCTTGCTTTTGCTAGAATATCCTAGGAATATTCCTTCATCACTTTTCACATCAAATTTATTTCTTCTGGATTCTTTTAAGATATAACACTTGCTACCAAATATTTTCATGTAACTTACATTAGGTTTATAGCCATACCATAATTCATAAGGAGTTTTGAATGTGTCTTTCTTCAGTTGTACTCGGTTCAAGGTATGAACTGTAGTGCTGATAGCTTCCTTCCAGTACTTTATAGCAATGTTCTTTTCTATCATTAGAGTCCTTGCACAATCCATAATAGATCTGTTTCTTCTTTCTGCTATTCCATTCTGCTCAGGAGTTCTAGGAGCTGATACCTGTCTTTTGATTCCTCTTTCAATGCAGAAGTTGTTAAAATCATGGGAGATGAATTCACCACCTCTGTCTGATCTTAAGCATTTCAATCTTTTCCCTATTTCTTTTTCTACTCTTGCTAAGTACCATTTGAACTTTTCAAATGCCTCTGATTTTTCTCTTAAATACATAACAGTCATCATTCTAGAATAATCATCAACGAAAAGAATAAAGAATTTATCTCCAGTATAGCTTTGTATTCCAATAGGTCCACATAAATCAGTATGCACAATTTCCAAAATTTCTTTAGACTGATAGTTCTTACTCTTGAAACTAGTTTTACTCATTTTGCCAATCTGACAATTCTTACATAGACCAGTGTCAGGTTTCTTCAAAGTAGGAATGCCTCTAACCTTCTTGAATTTGCTTATTTTTATCATGTTATCAAAATTCACATGACATAACCTTTTGTGTCATAGCCAACTTTCTTCTATTTGAGCAATAAAGCATGAATATTCATTGAGATCAAGATAAAATAAGTTACCTTTTGTTTGTTTGCCTGATCCAATGAGTTTTCCTTTTCCATCCAGCAGTCTTGCTTGACCATTCATGAATTCAACTTTGAAACCAGTGTTGATTAGCTGTGCTACACTTAAAAGATTATGTTTTAGTCCTTCAACCCATTAAGCATTATCACATATGAGTTCTTTAATTAATGAGATTCTTCCTTTTCCTTTTATACAACAAGGTTCATTGTTTCCAAATCTTACATTACCATTATCACAGTCTTCTAGATATTCAAATTTTGTCTTGTCACCAGTCATGTGGTGTGAACATCCGCTGTCTATTATCCATATATCATCTTTGCTTATATGAGAAATAAGTTCCATCTTATCTTCATCATCATCAGATTCATCTTTTATAGCAATAAAGACAATTTCTTCTTCACTTTCATCAGAATCCTTAGCCATAAAACACGATTTCTTACCTTTATCCTTGTATGATTTGAAATTCTTTTTGCCATAGTACTTGTGACTTCTCTTTTCTTCTTTGACTTGCTTGTTTGGGCACCTAGCTGCAATATGTCCAATTTCTTCACATGAAAAACAGATTAAAGGAGTTTTACCTTTATATTTACCTTTCCCTCTAGAGTACTTCTTTGCAAGTAATGCTTCTACAATTTCAAGATCACTATCAGAACTTTCTTCTGATTCTTCTTCACTTTCTGACTGAACTTCTTTAATTTTCTTGTTCTTCTTTAGTGAAACCTTGGCCTCAAATGCTGATTCAATATTTTTGGAACTAGGAACATAGTTATCATAGTTGTCTAATTCAAAAGCTGTCAATCTTCCAACTAAAGCATCCAAAGTTATATTGTGGTTTGTTTCACATCTTCTTTCTTGAATAGCTGATACTCTTATTGCATAGATAGGGAGTAGTGTTTTGAGTACCTTACTTATAACAGTCTCATCTGAGATTGTTCTCCAGAAGCTCTAATTGCACTTACACTTGCTTTGATTCTTTCAACATATTTTGCAATGTTTTCATCTTCCTTCATATTCATCTTGTCAAACTATCCTCTTAGGCTTTCTGCTTTGGCTCTTTTCACATTTGCATCACCACCATATATTTTCTTCAGTGCCACCCACATTTCATATGCAGTAGTGCAGTCTTTAATATCATCAAATTCTTCATAGCTGAGAGCAGATGCAATGTCTATCATCATGGTGTTGTGAGTCTTTTTATCTGCAATGTCTTCAACAGTTAATGCGCCATTAGGAATTGTGTATTCTTCATCAATGTATTTGCATCCTGAATCACCAATGGAAGCCAGATGAAGTCGCATGAGACCTTGCCATGCTAAAAAGTTATCTCTGTTAAGCTTTGGAATTTCCCTCTTGTAAGACATCCTGATCTTTAGCTTAGGTCCTTGAAACCCTTCCTGCAAGCACCAAACGCTCTGATACCAATTGATGGAATATGGATGAAGTGACTGAGAGGGGGGGGGGTGAATCAGTCAACCATAAATACACTTCACTATTAATTCTTTCCAGATCCCCTAGGATATCTTAATAATGTTATCTGTTTTAGCACTCGGTAAATAGATTGCAGTATCTTTGAAGATGCAGAAAGTATAAGCAATATTGTCTTTAGATATTCATTAGCACATGTATATGATTGAGAAAGCAATTAAGAACACAAGAGACACAAGATTTAACGTGGAAACCCAATATGGGAAAAACCACCAATGTATCTAGATACTGATTTTCACTTTTCTGAAGTGATGCCCGGTTAGAAGCCAACCCGGTAAAAGGTTACAAAACACACTGTTAGGTGTGACCTTGTTAGAGGATTTAAAACACCCTGCAAGGAGTGGCCTGGTAAGAGGTCTTGAAAACAATTCAATGGAATTGTCACCTTGTTAGAGGATTTACAATATGGTTGTTAAGCCAACTCGGTTAAGAGATTTAGAATTCACTGTTACAATGATAAGAAGGTAACAATGAAAAAGTGACCTGTATAATAATGCAACTGTCTTGCTGATTATAGATCTCTGTTTTGCATAATTCTGATCCTTTCTGATCGAATAAATCTCTGCTGTTCCTCAAGGATATCTGAACATCCTTCACAAATTCGCATATACCTTTCCTTCTTTTCTTCTGTAGATTTTCTGCTGTATCTCTCATATTTTTCACATTTGACCTTTTATTTATATGATTTTGGATTTGTCAAATCGACATTATAACAGTATAACAGTCGGCTGAATTAAGCAAACTCTATTTGCAAAAGTCCTTCAAGGGCCGACAGTGCTCGGTGACCATAACTTTCTATAATCTTTCGGAGACCGAGGGAACTCGGTAAACACCAACAATCCTTTACCTTTTGATAACCGACTGAACTCGGTAAACACTAAACTTTCTTCGATGACCGACTGAACTCGGTAAACACTAACTTTTCTTCGACAACTGAGTGAACTCGGTAAACACTAAACTTTCTTCGACAACCGAGTGAACTCGGTAAACACTAAACTTTCTTCGATAACCAACTGAACTCGGTAAACACTAAATTTTCTTCGACAACCGAGTGAACTCGGTAAACACTAAACTTTCTTCGATAACCGAGTGGACTCGGTAAGCACTAATATTCCTGTCTGGCAGACCGACTAAGCTCGGTAGAAACTGATTGCTGCGGACTATGACATAGTGTGACATCAAAGACAATACATAATTGAGTAGTAATTTCCTTCAGACAATTATTTCCAACATTCCACCATGTCTTAAATCTTCTCCTAAGCAAGATCAAGCTACTACTTACACTGTTGAGCTTATTGACAATCATAATAACCTTACTACACGTGCGCTTTCCAAAGATGATACTTCCATTAAGGTTGGTAAAAATGGTGTTGTTACTTCCAACGTTAAGCCTATTGAAAATCAAAAAAAAGATTATGTGCTTGTGCTATCCAAAGATCCTTGTCAAGATCAAAGTCTTCCATCTTCTTATTCTACCACTCCATGTTCGCTTCCACTTTCTACTCTTCCTAAGTCTTTGCAAGATTTGAACAATCCTATCAAAGAAGGTGCTCATATTCAAGATGTCCATGATTCTATTGAAAATTCTAATGCTCACTCTAAAGATGCTAATATCCTTGGTTGTCATATAGATGCTGATGAATTTATTGATTATCTTTTTGCGTCTTCCACTTCCATCCTGGGACCTCTTCCACCACTACTAAGAGCTTCACATCTACCTTCCATCTTGGGTTTTTATGTCCCTTCACTTTCCCCTCCTAACTCTCCTAATTCACCATTTATCTTGGGTCCTTACACCCCTCCATCTCCCATCTTCCCTCAAGATCAACATAGATGCATACCCTTGAATTCTTTTCATCCAACCACCCATCTAAACCAATCATATCCTTCTTCTTCCACAAGTCCCAAGTCTTTTGGAAGTAACTTGAATGTTCAATACAAGAAAAAGAAGCAATACAAGAATCCATCAAAAAAAGATCACCATGTCTCCTCTAATAGACATGGAAACATAAAGTCAAAAAAGATATCTAAGAAAAAAACTACAAGACAAGTATGGGTTCCAAAATCCATCATTGAAGATATTCTCTCTAGATCATCAAAAGGAAATAAAAATCCTATGGCTATATGGATTCCAAAGTCTCTCTTGAAAGATTCTGGTGTTGAGAAAAAAATGAAATTGACATTTAAGCTTCCAAAGGCTTTCACTTCATTTCCCTCCAAAAATATTCTTCCATTCCATGCGCTTAAACCACAACCTCTGCTATCCATTCGTCATATTCCTTCATGTATTCCTTCATTCATGATTCTTCCATCCTCTCACCACCCTTCAAGGTATGTGTTGATGTTGAGCTTGCCTTCCTTTCCATCTACCCTTTCACAATCCTTCCATGCATTATCCTTCTACCTTCTATCATTTTTTCTCATTTGCCTATTCCTCCTATCTTCCAACCTCACTCACTTTACATAAAACCTTATCCTCTATTTTCCTCTTCCATCTTCCTTTTCCTATCAGCATCTTTGAGCATATCATTTTGAATCATTGGCATATCATGGTTTATCATTTCAAGGAGCACTATCTAAAAGCTTGCCTTCTTCTAAAAAAAATAAAAAATAAAAAAAATTGAAAATGTGCCTTGGTGAAAACTTGGAAACGGGCACCTTGGTAGAAAAATTAAAGAGAAATAAATTCATCTTATGGTGAAAACCACTCCCTTGTGGCACCTTGGATAAGTACCATGATGAAAACCTGGCAATCAAGCATCATGCGTAGTTCTTCTACATATTTCATCCATTCCATCTTCTCTCTTTGACCTTGACAATGTTGATCTATACATGAACATTTAGCTATTTTGTGAGCTATCTTACGATGATCTTGCTTTCATTCCTTCCATGTTTAGCCTTCATATCCATCTTCCTCTATTCATTTTTGCCTATCATTATCCATTTCCCCTTTGGTCTCGATCTAATAAAAAGAAAGAAAGAAAGAGTGAAACGCGATGCTATGAAACCTCTTGACATGTCTACTCTTTTGGACTGCATCCTTTCCTGCTTTGGCATTACGCTTTTGTGACTTATCCTATGATGGCCTTTCATTGCTTGTCCAAATGCACTTTACATGACAATTTTTCCCTAGCTTGAGTATTCTTGAGGAGTTTTCCCTTGAGGATTTCTTCCCTTCATTAGCTTTCATTCTCTTATCTTCCATCTCTTCCACCAGCTTGCCAATCCCTCTTGTTCTCCACCTTGCTAGACATTGGGACTGCACAATATGATCTTTCTTGGGAGTTTGCCATGGAAAAAGATGCTATCAAGTATACCAGTATCAGAACCAGTATCAGAACCAGTATTAGAACTAGTATCAGAACCAGTATCAGAACAAGTATCAGAACTAATATCAGAACCAGTATCAGCACAAGTATCAGAACAAGCATCTCATGATCAAGCCAGCTCTATGGGCCTACAAAAAAAGTATCATAACACCTACTGGGGCTACACCTTTCACTTTAGTTTATGGGTCTGAATCAGTACTACCTATTGAGGTTGAAATCCCATCACTCAGAATCAGAATGCATGGTCTAGTAACTGATGATGACTACAGAGTGTCTAGGTTGCAAGAACTAGAACTACTAGATGAGCGCAGACAAGCAGCGTATGATCATCTTAGAGTATATCAAAAGAGAATTTCTAGAGGCTACAACAAGAAAGTCAGACACAGAGAATTTCAGGTTAGCGATCTAGTCTTGAGAGAAAATCCGAAAAATCAATCCCATCGAGAACACAAGGGGAAGTTCAAACCCAACTGGCTGGGTCCCTTTGTCATCACTGCTACTTTTGGCTCTGGTGCCTATCAACTCTCAACGACTGAAGGAGAACAGCTCTGAGAACCAATCAACATTCTCCATCTGAAGAAATTCTACGCCTAAGGCATTCAGTCTATGGTAAAATGTCCTGAAAAAATTATAAAAATCAGAAAAAGTCCTGAAAAAATGAACATCTTGGTGAAAACCTCACAATAGGTGCCTTGATGATTCACAAAAAAATATCAAAAGTACAAAAAAATTGAAAAATATCAAAAGTACAAAAAAATTGAAAAATATCAAAAATTCAAAAAAAATGAAAAATACAAGAAAAAAAAAGAAAAAGTGCCTTGGTGAAAACTTGGAAACAGGTGCCTTGGTAGTAAAAATAGAATCTCTGCCAAGATGGTGAAAACCCAGCAAACGGGTGCCACTTGTTTCAAAATGCTCCATCTATCAGCGCAATCTTGGTCTTTCCCAGCCTTCAGTCTTGCTTTAGTTTGTACATATCTCCTGGTTTGTTTTTGCATTTCCAATTTTCAATAAGTCGGTTTGTACACCAATCAGCTCAAGCGTCTGTATCCTATCAATGTTCAAACTTAGGGGCAATCAATGTCATATCCTATGGTCTCCAGTATATCTTTAGACGTGTCATATCCAGTCAGAGTCCTTTGAAGCTTCATGTGAGTCAGTCAGTCAGTCTTGTCTCCAGAAAGGATTTTGCATCTACAACAATGCAATCAAACATCAAACTGAAAATAATCTATGCTTTTTGTACATGCTTTTATCTCCTTGTATGCTTACTGATTCGCATTGAGATTTTTACATAATGTGTCCCTTTGAGCTCTTCGATGATGTCCTTTATAGGATTTAGAGAGTGATGATTGGGGGCATAATCTTTTCTTTGTCTTCTGCTTGTATGTGAAAATCTAACAACTTTGAAAATTCCGGATTGAAATGGTGTCTGACTATAAGAGCCTCTATCTCGAATTGGATGGCCATGCGTACCTCAACCATTGATACCCAGACAATTCAAGGAAATTTGATCTAACTATTGTCTTTTTGAGTAAGTTCTTTCTCCTACTGTGGAACGCAATCTCGCCTAAGGATGTGAACGATAAAGGGTCACTACGGGTAATTCACATTGGATTTAGAATGATCTCTTGACTGTTTGATGTGTTTGCAATGCAAGGAGTATTTCGGTCATCACAACATTTATGTTTTGATGCTTATACAAATTGCTATATCAAAATGGACATGATATTCAGGTTATCCTGGCGTTTATGCCTTGGTACTTATATCTAATCCGACATTCTAAAAATAAAATCAATATTCATATGTCCATGGTTGTTTGACCAGTGGGGGTTGTATTGATTCTTGCGCATACAAATCAATATTCATTTTAGTATGGTTTTTTTTTAGCTAGTGGGCATTGTATTGATTTATCCGGTTACCTAAAATTTCAATGATGATAACAAATCGACATATGATCAGTGACTAGGTCCTAGGTCTTAGGTTGCATTTCATATTGCATGCTTCTTTGCATTTTTCATCTTTGCATGATCTCACAATGACTAAACGAACTTCAAAGCTTAAACAATTCTTCATATCAATTCTTCAAGTCTAACAAGAGCTGAATCTCACACGAAGGTCCATCCAATGAAATAGCAAGTAGAATCCTTTTTCGAGATCAAAATTCAAATCTGAGATCATTCATATTATTAACTACTTGCATAATCAACCTTCAATCATCGTAGAAATCTAGTATTCAACTTAACTGATTATCTTACATCAAACTATCAAAATTTAAAATTGGTCAACTATGGTCAACTCATGGTTTAACCTAGTCAAACTTGGTCGTTTGGACCTCTAAATGATGCAGAATGCATTCTTGAACGTGTTTAACCACTTCTCAAATCAATTAGCATGCTTCTGAACTATCAACACTGACTTTTTCTTGTCAGATTTCAATTTCAATCCCGAAGGAGGCATGGTATTGCACATCATTCAAAGTCTGTAATCAAATTTGAAATCATATCTTTTTTTCTATCAATATCTTTCATCAGTGATCAAGACAAACAATTACGTCTAGTTACTGATTCATCAAAAGACCTCATCACTTGGGGCAAATCTATCATCACTTGGGGCATATCAGATTCATCAAGATCCATATCAATCTGGTATTCTCCTAATCTTGTAAACTGTATCAGGTTTTGCAACCATCAGATCATAGTGTTCTTTCCTTGGTTCTTCGACAACTGAAGGGTTTGCATGTGATACCTGCTAGTTCTGCTAAGACAATCGAGTCTATAACGGGTCACTCACTTCTTTGCAATCCTAAGGTTTGGAATCAGGCATTTTGACACTTTTTCGCAATCATAGGTTCATTTTCTGTTATAGTAAACATTATCTTTGGTCATTCAAGACCTATTATCTCCATATCAAATCAATATCAATCAGCTTCTGTTTCAATTTCAAACATCAGTTTCATATCTCTATCAAACACAGACTATCTTTGAACCACTGCGCTTCGCACAGTAATTCAAAGAGGGGAAAAATGTAATACCTCAAAAATGGGCTATAAGTTCATTAATCTCCTACATCTTCAATTCGAATGAAATCGACATCAAAGTCCTAATCTAAGGCACATCTAAACATCATCGAATCATAATTGATTATCTTAAATTCTGCATCGGGGAATATTCCTAGTAATATTCCTAATCATCATAATTATCTTTAATTTTATAATTATTGGGCAATAAATCACATTTATCCTAAAGTTTGATTAATTGAATATTTTCATATTTAATTAATTAGATTTAATATTTTCCACTTAATTGTGTAATTAAATTTAATTATACCTATTATTAATTGTATTATTTAATTTTGACAATAAATCTAATATCATATGAATAATTGGTTAAATTATTATTTAATTAATTAAAGCAAGTTGTCATTATTTAATAATATACTTTTTAATAAAAGTTTGATTAAATAATTGATTAACCCATAAATCAATTGTTTTATTTTTAAAAGCAGTTAAGTTGGAAATAAATCACTTTATTATTAAATTAATTCATAAATAAAATATGCACAATCATAAAAGTAGACAACTATTAATTATCAATTAAAGCTAAACTCTATTTTGAGTTAAAACTTAGGTTTTGCATGTTTTTGTGAGTTAATTATCCTTTATTTAAAAATAACTCAAAAATCAACCTGAGTTATTTGAATGATTTATGGCTTTTTTTCCCATGCACCTCCAAAGCCCTGGATTTCTATAAAATCAAGGCTTCAGCTCATCTCAATTCATCTCATAATTTTGCAAGCTTACTTTGCCAAAGTCATCTACGAATTGCACAACTATTTTGAAGAATTGGAATTTGGAGAATCAAAGCTTATTGCGAATCAAGGCTATTGTGAGATCAATTTTTTTTTTTACATTCATTTAGATTCTTTTTCATATCATTGTTAGATCATTTTAGCATATCAATTTCCATATTAGCATAGATTCATATCAATTTTTCATTATTATTGCATAGAAAATATCAAAAATATAGATTAATTACATTCATATTTCATATCTAGATCAATTGCATTCAAATGCTTCATTTAGGTGTCGTCTAGGTCACTGATCTCGATAACAATATGAGAACATTAATCTCGCACCTACTAGAAGGCAGTAAATCACTTGGTTAGATAATTTTCAATTTTGCACGATTTCGATTATAGCTAACCTCTAATGTTTTATTGAAGTGTTGTGTTTACAGATCAGGTACAATTTTCACACACACAGCTTCGATTAAAGGTAAGCCTCAAATTTGGTCATTTGTTTCTTAAATTGTGGCCTTGTGATTTTCGCTATAATCTAGTAATCAAAATAGCTTAAAAGAGTAAATCAAACACTAAATTTGAACAACCCCTTGTTTATGAAAAATAGTAGAAATACTCGATTCCCATTAGTTAGTGGGTTTGGGAATTGAACCTTGTTAATTGTGTTTGGGAATTGAGAAATAGATAGGGATATTCTCTTCAACTTTTGGTGAATCAAACTCCCAAAATCTATCTCTTCATTCCACTTTATTGCTTTCAATATGAACATGCTAGATCCATAGTGGGCTTGCCTCTCGAGATTTGCCTTAAATAGTTCGGTGAGAGAGACAACCCAAAGTGGGATACATTTGCTTTTGCCACAAAAATCCAACCCACTCTAAAATAAAATGCATGCATCCTTAATGGGGTGTGTGACAAAAGGATATTAAGCTTTCAAACTTCCTTGAGTAGTCCTACAGGATTGCACAAAACTCCAACATACCGGTGGTGGGAAGCCTCCTAATTTTGGAGGATGAAAACTTAATGTCCATTTTGAACGGAATCTTGATTAAATACCTTGTTAAAATAGCAAAGCCTGCCTTGTAGAGCCATGTTTACGAACCAAATTGTGAACTAGGTAGATTGCTTGAAGTATCTTTTTTTGCAAAAACTTGTGATAATGTCCTTACAAATTCAAACACTTTTTGTGTAGAGGGTTAAAAAGAACAAGTGTATTTGTGATTGCTTTGTTTGAAAAATACATACAATGAGTAAGAGATATCCATTTGAAAATTCATCTTATACTTTTAAATCTTTTCATAAAAATAAATAATTACCAAGTTTGGGGAAAACAATTCGAAATCAAACCTTGTTGAATGTCAGTTTCTACACACTCTCTAGAATCAAAATATCTTTACAAGAAGATGAAACTTGCATTGCAAGAGAGGTCCCCGAATTTGAATCTTAAAGCTCTTTCATAAATCACAACCAAGGGGATAGTCTCCCAAATCTTTTTAAAAGGAGAATTGATCCAATGGATAGGAACTCCACATTTCATGATTATCTCCATGGAGGAAACAATGACAATATTAATAATGTCAACCAAGGGCCTAAGGAAACACTTGAAGATAAAGCCACTCAAGACATTGAATTTCTTGAAGTCATGGATAAATTAATAGATAGAGATAGGGAGAAGTTTTTCCTAAACCTAGCCCAAGCAGGGGTAAAACTTCCACATGATTATGACGTGGACCAACTTAAGAAAGACAAAGAAGATGATAATTCGATGGGTGCAATGAGTAAACAATTGAAAATGTTCCAAGCCCAAATTGACCTAATGAAAAAGGCAGTTGAACCTAATCCATTCTCTATCAAGGTCTTGTGCCCATTTTCTTTTGACAAGGGCTTAGTTATGGCACCTTTTCCAATAAATGTAGTCTTTCCTAAGTACAAAAAATACACGGGTAAATTAGACCCACGGGATCACCTTAGAGAGTTTTGTGCTCTAAGCATCGAATTTATGCATGATACAACTTACCTAATGAGACTTTTTCCAAGAAGTTTAGGAGGTCAAGCCTTGGAATCGTTCTCCAAGCTTCCGCAAGGGATAAAGACATTTGAGGAATTAGCCTCTAAATTTGTAACCCATTATATTCTTACAAAATTGAACACGATATTACCATGCTCAACCTATGTGACACTAAACAACAAGATGGTGAATCTTTCCTAGGGTTTCTTCAAAGGTGGAGAATATTTTTCACAAGATATCCATGAAGCATCCCCAAGAAGGACAAAATGAAAATATTTATGAATAACTTAAATGTGGAGATGAACTATAGGCTCCAACTTCAATGTCCCCCTACTTTTGAAAAACTTATTGAAAATGGGATTAAAATTGAAGATGTGTTGGTTAAAAGGGGAGAAATTAAATTGTTCAAAGATAATAAACCTTATACCAACACTAGTAACAATCATAATGTATATAATTATAACAATAATAAAGGAGCCAACAATCACAATGATAAACCTAGATTATGATTGAAGAACAATAATAAAAATCTTGTGAATGATGGAGTTGTGGAAGCACACAACTTAAAGGCTATCCCCTTTAATTTATCAAGTGGGGCAAATTCAACATATAACGTAAATCAAACAAACAAAGCCCCTTTCAATAATAACAATCCTAACAACACCAATAACAATGCTAACAACAATCAATTTAATAATTCCAATGTCAACAAGCCTAAGCCTTTCTTTTCCACATATCAAAAGAGAAAATTCACCTTTTTAGGTGAACCATTGGAAAATGCATTAAGGACTTTGGTGGCCAACAAAATCTTTACCTTACCGGAGTCAAGGCCATATGAACCCCAAGTTAAACCAAATTGGTGGAATGATTCTCACCATTGTGAATACCATCGTAATAAGGGACACAAAATGAATGAATACATGAAATTGAAACATCTTTTGCAAGACCTAATTGATGATGGAACGATAAAAGTGGAAGGGCCTCAAAACAATGAGAATCATACAGCCTTCAAAAACCCTTTCCTAAACCATGAAAAGGGTGAGTCATCAAACAAAAACCCTAACAACAAAAGGGGTAATGAAAAGGTCATTTTTTCTCATACTTATGATAACACCATTAATACTCTAAGTGGTGGTGAAAACACCATAAATGTAATTGTGGTGAAAGAGAAGCCAAGGGAAGCAACATCTAATGTTGTAACTAGGGGGCAAGCATCAAAAATTACTCTACCAAGAAATGCCCCAAGGATTGTCCTACCAAATCAAACTTCATCTTCATCTTCAAAACAATATAATTTGGTAGACCAATTGTAAAGAACACCTGCTCAGATCTCTATTCTAGAATTACTCAAGGTTTCACCAACTCATAAGGAAATTCTAGAAAAAGCCTTAGTAGAGACTAATGTGCCTCTAAATTTAGATGCGGATAAATTTCAAAACATGGTAGGACATCTTGTTGCACCCCATTGTCTATCCTTTTCAGAGCAAGATGATATGTCTCTAGACCACCCACAAAATCTTCCCTTGCATATAGAGGTCCTAATCCAAAAGAATAGAGTGAAAAGAGTCCTCATTGATGGAGGAGTCGGCTTGAATATTTGTACCCTAAACTTGGTAAAGGCCTTAGGATTTTCTTAGGAGGCTATTGATCCAAAGAAAAAGATAACCATAAAATCCTACGATGATGAAGAAAGAGCTTCCAAAGGGGTCATAGTACTTCCTATCAAAGTTAGTCCAATGCAGAAAGAGACCATTGTCCAAGTCGTCGACCTAAAGATGACTTTATCCTATTAGGGAGGTCATGGATCCATGAAATGTAGGCCGTACCCTCAACCTACCATCAATGTCTCAAATTCCCCTATCTAGGATAAGAAGTCATGGTAAGCGGGGACTCAAACCCCTTTCAATATTGTAATAACATGAAGCCTATTAATAACTCCTTAGTCCCACATAATGCATAAGGGTCCATTTCCCAAAGAATAGAGCAAGGACAAAGTTCAAAAGATCTTCCATCTTTGAAGGGAAAAGAAAAAGAAGAAAAATAAATTATTGTTGAAAATAACCAAAGTCCTACTAACCTAACTACGTCGACAAAAGGAAAAGATAAGGTTAGTGAGGAGAGTGAGGAGAGTGCTCCTGAGAAATAGAAAGAAGACCAAGCTAGATTTGTTTAAATCTACACCAAAGATGCTCATTATCAAAAGATGGATCACATGATGAAAAACTTTGAAAAGCAATGTCAAATTAAAAAAAAGGGTGTAGGTGAATACTCCTTATCCATGATGGATCTACCCCTATCTCCAAAATCATATGGAAGACCATCCAATCTACCTCATAAGTACAATGATCACTTTGTGAGGGGATGTAGTACCCCTCCATAGTTTTCTTTTATGTTTTCTTGCTGAACTCTTTTGGGCCACTTGTATGTGTGCTTTGTTATTAAGTATTATTATGATTTTGAGATATATGTCACTTTATGATGAATCTTTAATAAATGGATGTTTATGATGTTTATATTGATTCAGTTATATGATGTGATGATGTTATTCTTGTTTCGAAATGTTGTTTATAATGATGGTTATACTTACCCCATACCTGCATGTGTATGGTGTTCATGTATGCTTTAATACATTTGCTTGATGTGCTTGATGTGGTTGAGGGACGAAGTCGTAGTTACTTTCTTGTGAGATCCACACGATCAGTCGATCCCCACCATTATCTGTTATATCTTTATATATATGCACATGCTTGTCTCTTATGCAGGTTCGCAGGTACCAGGCATCGACTTCCCTGAATTGTCAGGATGAGCGTGCCCTATCGCTAATCTCAATGGTAAAAGAGGGGAGATAATATTCAGTTCCAAATCCTAAACCTAAGCCAAATATTTTCCTAAAGTAGGGGACAAGATTATGTGTTTTCACCCTCCTAAACTTGTCCAATTGGCAAGAGTTTACACCTAAGTCCTGAGTTTGAATGTGGGTCTTTAGGTCTTTCTGATTCTTTGATTGTGGCGTTTGATGTGTTTTCTATTTTTAGATCATGCTATTTTTAGCTGTGGCATAATATTTAAATGGTAATTAAATAAATGTATTTAATTATTATTTTTATTATATAGTTGATGCATTAATTAATTGGAAATTAATTATATGCTAATTTGAGTGTGGTTGAATTATTTAATTAATGTGAATTAATTAAATATCCTCACTTTTGAAATATTTAAATCATGGAATTTAACCTTTGTTTAATTAAAATATATTTATTAAATTGAAGGTTATTTTGGCATGTGTTAATTATGTTAACTAAATGTTCTAATTATTAATTAATTGAATGCATTATGTTGCACATTCATAATTGCATGAAATTGAATTAGTAATTCAAGTTGAAGTTTGGTTATGTGTTTTCAACTCAAGTCAAAGAGGAAAGGAGACTCCAGTTCAACTGAGACTGAACTGTGAACTAAAGTTCATCTTCATGCAAAGCCCTTTTTGGAGTTGACTTCGAATCCATGCATGAGAAAGGAAGTTTCTTTAAATATTAGAGGTTTTGGCCATTATTCGGGTACACAGGTTTTGGAGGAGGAATTTTGGAGACAGATTTGGGAAAGATTTTTGAAAGGCTTGGAGTCTATGTTCTTCATTCTGGTCATCTTCGAATCTGAATAATTTTGTTTGAGGTAGGTTTTGAAGTTTATTCTTGTTATTCATTTTCAGATCTCTGTGGAAAAGAAAGGCGTGTTTTCATTGTGCCTGTTGGATCTGATTGCATGAAAAGTTTTGTATGTTTTTGCAATATGATTTAATAGTATCGTCTCTCTATTTTGTGATTTGATGATCCTGAGGGATCTGTAGGAAAAGCTCTAGAAAACCCAATTAGATTAGGGTTATGAGCTTGTAGTGAAATTATTGGAGATTGTATTCATGTTTGGTGTAATCATTATTTTGGTATATATATATATATATATATATATATATATATATATATATATATATATATATATATATATATATATATATATATATATATATATATATATATATATATATATATATATATATATATTAATAAGGTTTGTTCTTGTTAAAGAATTTATAATTATCAAATATTGAATATTTGATAAATTATAAATTGGGCCATTTGTTAAAAGTATATATTTGAAAATTTTAATAAAATATGTTTTGGGTTATTAAATAACCCCCCCCCCACCATCCTGTAGGCTCTCAGCAGACTGTGCCATGCACAGTACCTATTGGTATTGACTCACGACAGTCCCCGAGGGGGCTGTCGTGCGGCAGTACCAGAGGTACTGTCATGGGCCATCGTGTAGGCAGGGGGATAGGGGTGTGGGGACCTGCGGGTACCCCCCCCCCTTTAATTTGCTTTTTGTTTATTTTTTATTTTTTTTCTTAATTAAAAGTTTTTCATGGTTAGTTTATAAATTATGTTATAAATTTAATTTATTAAATTAGTTTTGATTTATGTTAAATTAAGATGTTAAATTTTTATAATAAGATTTGTTTAGTAATATTTATATATTAATAAATATTTTATTTAATATTTTCTTTTTCTCTTTAAAGATTATTCTTTTGTTATTGTAAATTTTAGTTGATAAAAATTACATGTTGGAATATATTAATTTAGATGTTATGTTAAACACTTTTTCAAAATTAAAATCATGTTAGTATAATAAGTTCATTTATTTAAAGACTTTTCGATTGTTTTTGTATATCAATAAGGATAAATTATAAATAAGTCGTCTTTATAATGAACTTGGATTTAAGGAATTGATGATTTTATTTAGTGAACCTTTTTTTTTTAGTTAATGCTAGCTATTATTATAGGAGGCATCTTGATATTGAGCTATTCATTAATCTGTTTATCTTGCATGTGTAATTAGACAATTAATGATTTTTTTGCATGTATTCTTGATTTATGATTGGGTTATCTTTTTGCCATGATGTTTGTCATGCATGCATAGTTAGAGTGCATGAGTTATTCTAACCCTAGGTGGGTTTGATCCTAGTGGTTTCTGGTCTTGCATGTTGAATCTAGTTGTAGAGATTCAAGAGTGGTGTTAACTCAGAGTTTTATTGTTCATGTGAAACCCTAGGGTAGGTCATTTAAGTGTATATTAGGAAGTGGCTTGTGAATTGATGTCGAAGCTCGAAAGTGGCTACCAGGAGATCCCATTACAAGTAGAGTAATAAGTGATAATTAATAAACATTGGGAATCTAAAATGAACCTAATAAGATATTTGTGCCTCACCCATGCCTAAGTTCCCGATTGAGATTTTCTAGGATGGGAGTTGAGATGATGCTTGCCGCCTTTATGGATTGCAGATGGCATAGGTAGTACCTTGTCTACACGAGGGGTTACTATATCCACATAGAGTCACTAGGGCACCGGGGTCTGAAGGGACTACCAGGATAACCCTAGAGTTGGCATGTGTGATGACACTTATTGTATGCATCTTAGGTTTCCTACGTGTTTTGTTTGCCTCTGGTTGAGTTTGTTATACCTTGTTGTACCTTTTGTATCTTTGAGTTAGAAGCTTTTAGGACCTTCTTCCTTGGTTGTTGTTGTTGTTTTTTATCCAAGTGGGATCTGATGTTATCTCCTCAGCATGGTGGGAGTGGACCGTTTAGGTTCAGGTCGAGTGGTAGTGATTCTTTTACCATTTGAGATTCTGACGTTTGTGCACTGGGGCTGGATGATCCATGTTGCAGTTGTTCTTTCTTGTTCTTCTTTCTTCTTGTGATCTTGTATCATTGTATCTGATATTCAGAGTTATCATGTTGTTCTTCTTTTTAGTTGTTGTATTCACATACCCTACGACATGTGCAGTGGATGCTTATTATTATGGTTACCTTAAGGTACCATTTGTATTTATGTAATCATGCATATGATGTTATATTTATCTTTCAGATGTAATCTTGGGATTCTTATCTTAATCTTATATTAAATTAATTAACTCTTTCGTAATCTACGTCAAGGAACCCTTGAGAGTTGTAACCTATGTTGGTTGTTTATGCTTTGCTTTGCTTCCACATTGTAAACTTTGATGTTGTTGATTGTTAATTTTTAAAAAAAAATTATTCTGCAAACTTAGTCGCATGTTTTAGGTTAAGTTCTTCTAGGTTCCTTGGCAGGGCATTACAAAGTAAATCTTCATCCATGGATGAAGAAGATAAAGAAATCCTAAATTGGCTATATAAGGATGATGATTCAAGTGCACATGAAAAGCACATCCAAAATATAAGCATTCCCACACATCAATATGGGAAAGGATTTCAAATAATGCAGAAAATGGGATACAAGGGACAAGGGACTTTAGGAATAAGAAATGAAGGACTTGTTGAGCCCATTGAAATGACATGGAGGGATAGTAAGGAGAAAACTAGGTTAGAGTACCTAGAATAAGGGTACACTCAAAAGAAGTATCCCTTGGTTTATGACCAAATCTTACAACTAGGTTCCCAAAGTGATGAAGATTCAAACAATTGTGAATGGGACTCATTGTCAAGTGAGTCATGCCAAGATAAGGAAGTTGATGTCATCCACACCTATACTCCTAGCAAGGGAAAAGAACAAGTCTCAAAATCAAGCTTCAAGTTCTAGTCAAGTGGTCTTAGATAATGTACCAATTCAAGAGATTGAGAGAAATCAATGAGTAGGAGAACCTTACATACCCTCATGGAGACCTACTATGGAAGAATCTAACCCTAGGTTTAATCCATGATATTTTTATCCAGCAGAAACCTTAGAGGATTCTAGTGAGGAAGATTTTGAACCTATTTCTCTAGAACATCTTGAAGAAACACATATTATAGACTTAATCGATACAATGTTTGAACCTTCAAATGAAGTCATGTCCCTAAATCCTCTCAGACTAAACCAAATCATTGATCCTTTGACCCTTATCTATCCTGAATTAATTGAATGGAATTCCATTAAGCCTACCATCCTCCCTACATTTTTGAATGATAACTTGGTGTCCCAATACCTCAATGTGGTTGAGCCTTCTTCTACCACAAGATATCAGGAAGAAGTGACAAAGGGGAGTATCCAACCTTTTAGTTCGGAAAAAATTGAAAAAAATAAAATAAAAAATGGAAAGAATTTAATGTTGAAAACCACATGGTGGCAACATTAAATCAAAAAGAAAAAGAAATAAAGAATGTTTCTGAAGGTGAAAACCCAACAGAGGCACCTAAGGAAGAAGGGTTGGATATTTTTCCCAAGCACTATGAAGAAAGATCACCTATCTTAATTGAACCAACAAAGAAAGTGAATATTGGGTTAGAATCAGAGCCAAGAATCATACACTTAGCAACATCTCTATCTAGTGAAGAAAGAAAGGACTTCATCAAAAATTTTAAAGAAAAAAAAATCATTTTTGCATGGTCGTATGATGATATGCCTAGATTAGATCCAAATTTGATCATGCATCATTTGAACATAAGAGGAGTAAGACCAATGAAGCAGAAACTAAGAAAGATGCATCCACACATAGCTTTTCTTGTAAAAGTAGAGTTGGAAAAATTGTTGAAACTAAGGTTTATAAGATCCATTGATTATGCCCAGTGGATTTCAAGCATTGTGCCAGTTTCAAAAGTGGACAAGTCAATTAGGATTTGCACATACTTTAGGGATCTTAACCTTGCATGTCCTAAAGATGACTTTCCATTACCAAGTATAGACTCCATCGTAGATCTAACAGCAAGACATTCAATGTTCTCACTTATGGATAGATTTAGTGGTTAGAATCAAATAAAGATAGCACCCGAAGACCAAGACAAGATGGCACTCACATGTGCATGGGGGACATTCTTCTGGAATGTTATGCCTTTTGGTTTAAAGAATGCTGGAGTGACCTATCAAAGGGCCATGATGACCATATTTCATTACATGATGCACAAGTTCATGGAAGATTATGTAGATGATATACTTGCTAAATCCCACTCAAGGGAAGAACATCTACCCATCTTAGAGAAAATATTTGTAAGATTGGAGCAATTTAAGGTAAGGTTAAATCCAAAGAAGTGAGCATTTGGTGTTCAATCAGGAAAGCTACTAGGGTACATTGTTTCAACAAAAGGAATAGAGGTAGACCCGGCCAAAGTAAAATTCATCATGGAAATGGGGGCACCAAGAAACATAATTCAGATGAGATCTCTTCAAGGCAGGATCCAATCCATTCAAAGGTTCATCTCTCATTTGGAAGAAAAGTGCCACAATTTCACTCAACTCCTTCACAAGGACATAGTTTTCAAATGGGATGAGAAATGTGAAGAAGCCTTCACTTTGTTGAAGAAATATCAAATGAACCCTCCAACTTTGATGCCGCCAATAAGAGGCAAGCCTTTAATTCTATACATTTCAGCTATAGAACATTCATTAGGGGCACTTTTGGCTCAAGAGGATGAATCAGGAAAGGAAAAGGTCATATACTGCATAAGAATAACTTTGGTGAAATATGAGTTGAATTACACCTTCATCGAAAGAGCATGTTTGGCTGTAGTTTTTGCTTCTGAAAAATTATGCCACTATATGTTATCCCACAAGATTCGACTCATTTCAAAGATTGATCCCTTGAAATATCTTCTCAACAAAACAACATTGAATGGGAGACTAGCCAAATGGGTCATGGTTCTAATTGAATTTGATATAGAATATGTGGACCAAAAATCTATCAAGGGCCAAGTCATAGCTAATCAATTAGTGGAGTCACCATTACAAGATGAACATCCAATTCAAGTGGAATTTCTAGATTCTAAAATTGTTAATGTCGAAGCAAAAACATGGCAATTATATTTTGATGGTTCTTATACACAACATGGATCAGGAGGAGGCATACTTTTGATTACTCCTCAAGGGTCTACAATTCTGAAATCATACAAATTACGATTCCCATGCACCAATAAAATAGCTGAGTATGAAGCATTGGTCATTGGTATAAAATTGGCATTAGAATGGAAAGTAACAGAGCTACAAATCTATGGAGATTCCCAACTAGTTATTAATCAAATTAATGACGAATATCAAACTAAAGATGACAAGTTGATACCATACAAGACTATGATTGAGAATCTAAATAGATACTTTACTCTTATCACATTTGAGCAAGTACCAAGGGATAAGAATAAAGTAGCGAATGCAATGGCTACTTTGGCATCACTTCTTCAAATACTAGATCAAAGTGCCATATATGAATTCTTGGTAGAAGAAGTTGAGCAACCCGCATTTGATCCTTCCCATCCTCATACCATTTTTTTTCTAACAGGATATGAATCAACTTGGTATGGAGCCATTTATACCTACTTAAAAGACCAAATCCTACCTATGGACCAAACCAGGAATCAAAAGAAAAGCTTTATCCGACAAGCCTCTCGTTATACTTTAATATCTGACATGTTGTATCATAAGAGTCTAGATGGAATGCTTCTAAGATGCCTAGAGATAGAGGAATCAGACATAGCCTTACAAGAAATTCACGAGGGGATTTGTGGGTCACATTCGAATGGTTTAACTCTAGCTAAGAAACTTCTTAGGATAGGATATTTTTGGCCTTCAATGGAAAAAGACGCTTGTCATTTTGCAAAAACTTTTTGTAAGTGTCAATATAATGGGAACTTGATCCACATACCAGCACAAGAGCTTCATCCTATGACTACACCTTGGCCATTTTATCAATGGGGTTTGGACTTAATAGGGATGATTTATCCACCATCTTCAAATGGTTATAAATTCATCATTACTGCAATAGAATATTTTACCAAATGGGTGGAAGTTGTACCCTTATCCATTGCCACAGGAAAGAAGATATCCTTGTTCATATTAAATCACATAATCTATAGGTATGGTGTTCCTCATGCCATCGTAATATACAATGAAAAACATTTCAAAAACAAGGATTTAAAAGAGCTATGTACAAAATTCCACATGATACATCACTCATCTTCAATATATTATCCCCAAGGTAATGGGCAAGCAAAAGCTACAAACAAGAACATCTTAAAGATATAGAAGAGAAACATGGATAATTCAAGTAGAGATTGGCACATTCAAATAAACCCTACTCTATGGGCTTATAGAACAAGCATTAGAATGCCAACAAGAGCCACCTCATTTTGCCTAGTCTCTGGAGCAGAAGCAATTTTACCTTTGGAGGTAGAAATTTCATCCTTAAGGGTCTCATTACATGGGTTATTAAGTGAAGAAGACTATAGAGTTTCTAGGTTGCATGAACTAGAACTATTGGATGAAAGACAGCAGCAAGATTTTGATCAACTAAAAGTGTATCAGAATCGAATGACTAGAAATTATAACAAGCATATCAAACCAAGGGCATTCCAAATAGGTGACTTAGTGTTGCAAGAAAATCTCAAGAATCAAGAAGAAAGGGAGAAGAAAGGAAAATGGGAAGCAAACTGGTTAGGACCCTTTGTGATCACTTCCTCTTTTGGCACTGGCACTTACAAACTAGCTGATTGTGAAGGAGAGGAGTTGCAAGAGCCAATAAACAGTATACATTTAAAAAGGTTCTACACCTGAAGCAATTAAAGAGGGATAGAGAAAAAGAGTATCTAAAATATCAGATGAGCATGCATCCTATTTATTGTACATAGTCAAAAGAGATCTTGAAAAATACCAAAAACATTGAAAAATAGAAAAGAGCAAACAAATTAGAAATGCAGAAAAGATAAAAAATAGTGGAAAATTAAGCATGAAGAAAGCCAGAAACATTCAAAAAGGATCCTTAAAAAGATTTTGTCTTGGTGAAAACCTAGAAAATAGGTGCCTTGATGATATGAAAACAAAAAAAAACAAAATTGAAAAAGAGAAAAATTTAAAAAAAAGTACCTTGGTGAAAACCTAGCAAATAGGCACCTTGGTAGAAAAAAAAGGGAAAAAGCTTTAAAAATAGAAAAAGAAAGAAAATCCATCCAATCGGTGAAAACCTAGTAAACAGGTTCCATTGGAAGTCCAATTCAATTGCATACCTAGTGGTCATCCTTGTAAATATTGCATTCACAAGCATTTGTATATATTGCATAATAAAACCCCACAATTGCATTTACGAGTACCTAAAGATTTTGATCACCTAATTTACAAATTGTCCCAAGTCCCAGAAATGTAATCACATCAAACTAGGGGAAATCTACTCTAAAGGAGAAATGATTCATCAAAAGAAAACTTCAATCAGACACCAAATCAATTCATCAAAGCACAAGTGAAACACTTAATCAAATCCTAATCCAATTTTCAATCAAATGCAAAATTCAATCCAAAATCTCACAAGACCTTATCTTTATCAGGATAAAATTATGAAATGGATGGAACTATACTTGAAATATGGATTTGAAAAACAGTGAAATTTTTTTCTAAAGTGTTGACTTGACTGATGAAATCATGTCTTTCTAGTGAATCAATGAAAGTTTTTAAACTAGACAAGCTATGATGAGAGCGTGATATTTTATTGATTTTTGAATGACTATCTTAAGATCAAAGTTTTGAAGTATGTATTATTTTTCTAAGGACGTGATCATCAAAGAATCATCGAGGACTTGTACATATGATGAAACTAAGATCTTTGTTTGTTTACACAAAATGATACCTTGGATATTTTGATGTTAAATAGCATAATACCAAAATCCACTTGCAACATAGAATTTGACAAAATCGGTATTCGTACTCTCATGATTGACTTCAATCAGTGATAGTCGTACCAAAGGATGGGAAAGAAACTTAAGAGGTGAAAAAGGTATTCATATCATCATGGTTGAACTAGTGATGGTTGTACTAATATTGGATTTCAAAAACCACTCGATGATGAATATAAGCTCTAAATTTTTTAATAAGTGACAGTTAGTTGCATACATCCTAGATTAAATGCATTTAAAAGTATTTTCCTTTCTTAGGTTCAAAAACAAATTTGCAAGAGAAAAATAGAAAGGGGGTGGAATTAAATAAAAAATCAAATGAACATCAAAAACTATATGTGATCGAGAGTGTTGGAAATCAAAAATAAAAAAGGGTGCATTACATTAGTTCACTTGTATTTGTTAAAAACATCTTATCTTTCATTCATTTAGGACTTTACCCTAAGTTCATTTATCTCCATTGCATTAGTTTGCATTAACCTTAATCTAAGTTCATTACATTAGTTTGCATTAATTTTAAATCTGTCTCATTTAGATGCATTCATCATTTATAATCATTCATTTTAACCCATTAAGTTCATTGACCATTGCATTACATTAGGTAGCATTCATTGCATCCATTAAATCATCTTATTAAAATAAACCTAATCTCATCATTACAACATTTTAGTCGCATACCATTACGTTCATTTAAAAACAAAACATTTAATATCACATTATACCATCCATTTAGGTGCATTCATTAAAAACTCATTACATTTACACATTGAATTATATTCAAATATAAGTGTATTAGGTCATTACATATCCATATCCATCACGTTCGTACATTATATCATTGCATTTACATCATCGACATCATTCATATAAATATCATTTACCATAAATCATTAATCATTAAACCTAAATATTCATTCATCACATCATATCTAGGTACATCACATATTGCATCACATTTTCATACCATATATCCATTACATTTATTATCCATCCATATCATTAATAAATGCATCCATAAATACTAGTACATTGCATTAATCATTACATCATCATAAAAACATGTACCATTTGCATTCATAAAGCATCATATATCATAGCATTAATCATTATAAATTATTAAATTCATATCGCATACATTCATATATTCTATGTCATACATAAGACAACCATTTAAGCATAAATAGAACATGTGCATTCATATCATCAACTGCATCTGAAAAAGTATAAAAAGAAAGCATGTAGAAGATAGCATCATATAGATCTGCATATCATAGCAAAACACCTGAAAAATAAAGTCCAACACATAATGACATCATATAAAGTAAATATGTCAGCTAAGAATCAAAGTGCATGGTATCATCATCAAAGCAATAAACATCGAGAAATCAAAGTCCATCAGAGTATAAACAAGTATCAAAGCATAGCATAAAGAACATCGACTGATAAAAGAATAAACTGAGTTCAATGTCTCGAGATAAAAAATGGATCATCATATACATCAATGAATAAAGAATATATCAGCTTAGTATAAATCATCTGCCCGAACCACTAGCACCATCGACACCATCAGGACCACAATCGGGACCATGATCAGTATCTGGAGGTCTGCTAGAACTCGCCTATAACCTGTGCTGACTCATGGCAGCCATAAATGCATGCATCATGCTACCAAGCTAACTGACCTATTGTCGGATCTATGATGCATCTGACTATAAAGGTCAAACCTCTAATGCAAACGTTGGAGCCTCTGTAGTGGGAACCTATGGAGGAGGAGCATGTGAAGGAGGAGCATGTGGAGGTGGAGCTAGGAAAGAAGATGGAATGGAAAATGATGGAATGGACAAAGATGGAACGAAAGAAGTTGGAAGAAATGAAGAAGATGGCATAGTAGAAGAAGTAGGAGCCTATACTGGGGGAGCCTGTGGAATAACCTGTGGAGGAGCCTATGGAGGTGCTGGTATACCCTGTGCTTGATCCAATAAAATTTGAGTGGCCTGAGCATCAACATCAGCTGTTACCTGAGCACCAACCTACCTATGATATTTGACCCTATGTTGGCCCCATCTGGCCACTCTATCCACAACAACATGATGTAAAGCCCTTTCCACACCACCACCTCAAACTCTAGGATGACCACCCCTCATCCGAATACCACCCCTAGGAGGAATGGGCACAGCAGAAATTGTCGGGATCACCACTCTACCTCCTCCGACTACTCATCTTCCTTGTCATCCCTAGTGACCTCGTCTCCATCCCCCACCTCCATCCCCGTCATCACCCTCATCATCAAACTCCTTGTCTATGCCTGGCACTCACTCTGTTGAATCTGTGAATCTCAGAAATGGGTTCTGAGTGAACTAGTCAGCATAATTGTTTATCATAGCGGCATCTATGACAAGATCTCACATATTCCAAGGAAGGTGGCCTAGCTGCAATACCTCCTAACAAGCAGTACGGTAGTCAATTTGTGGCCCCTAAAGTGACCTCTTTGCCTGTACTTGGGCATACAGTGCCAATCCCTATGGCATGCCTTGTGTGCGACTGTATTGTCATAACACCCTTAGGAAGCAAAATCTCTCAATAATCAACAGAGTATGCCCTATCATCCACTAGAGTGTACACATGAACAGTAGCTCAGATGGATCCTCTGGCCATGCCTTGCATCCAATATAAGGCCACCATATGACCTGATCTATATCATCAATAACATGTCACCAGTAATCAAGCTTGCCCAAGTGGGCCTACACCACCATGCCCTCATACATCCAAGCGAAGGGCCAGCCTGGATGATGATGTCGTATGGAAATTGGTCTAGTCATAGGGATATGCTCCCAGGTCCACAGCTATAACAAAATAACCCCTACAGAAAGAGTCACCCCACGATGGTACATAATGGAGTGTAGCTCATGGTATAACTAGGCTAGTACACAAGTGCCCCAATCAAAGCATCATGGCTAAGAGATCATATCCTCAAGGATACAACCCCAACCAAATGCAAAGCCATGTCCTCAATAATCAGAAATGAGGAAGCCACCAATTAAAGCACCCAACATGATAGGAAGAACCAGAAATGAAGCAAACTGGGCCCACTGAATACTATCATCTCTAATAGTATCATCTCTAAAAACTCACCTACAAGCAGTACCATCATACACCTGATCATAATAGATAAGCTCTTTGTGGGTGGGGATGCAGAGGATGCGATAAACATCCTCGGGAGTGATCGTCATCTCCCCCATAGGTAGGTGAAAGGTGTTATGGTCAAAAAGCCATGGCTCTTCCATAGCTATAATCATGCCATGATTCACGTGGAATCAAGGAAGGACAAGAAGAAAAGAAAGCTTGCATCTACCAATCAGCCGGCGATCTGAACTGCTCAAGTCATCGATCATCTAAAAGGGCAAAGGATACAAGCCTCTAACAGCGAGTGACTTAAGCTCGACCTGCAAAAAGCATATTAAACACATCAGTATTTGAAATCGTTATATTTTGCATCATCCTAAGTCAATCAAACATTTAAAAATTATCAAACCACAATCAATTTTCTTGATTCTACTCAAAGAGGATGGAAAATTTATCATCGCCCACCATCTAAATCAAGATTAACAATCACAAATTTAAAATAAACTGACTCTAACTAACATCCTACGACTTGCTACCAAATCAGGCTTGTTACCTAAGCCAATCAATTGATTAACGACACTGGATAGTTTAGAAAACTTAGTAGTTTGTATTTTTAACCAAACAGGGTAAAAGCACTATTTTAATGATTAAACATGCTAAAAGGCAAAAGCGCAATTTTAAATAGTGAATGCGCAAGAAAAATTTGTAAACGCATTGTTTTAATGTGTACGCGCTAAAAGAACTAGTACGCACTACAGGAACTACCTGTACACGCTGCTAAAAAAATTAAAAGCACACTTAATTTTGTACGTGCAATAGAAAAAATTCAAAAGTGAAAAGATCCCTAATTCAACCATGTGTACGTGCAACTTAAAGTTGCAGATGCACTCCGAAAAAGTGCGGAAGCGCTAAAACGTGATTGTATGTGCTACAGAAAGTATTAAATGCACAATTTAAAAACTAAAAAGAAAAAAATAGGGTTTTATTCATAGAAATTCAATTTTTTCAATTGAAATGCATATAAATTGACAAAGTAGGTTCTCGAGGTACATACCAGAGGTCTGTAGCCTGGTGGCCACAGGTATCAGCACCCTCACTCAAACCGATGCTCGTGAATTAGGATAACCATTGTAAAAAGTCTCCAAGGGGTTAGAGAGAAAAAGTCAAATGAGAGGGTAAAAGTGAATAGTCAAAATGACTTTTACCCCTATATATAGGCCATTTTGACCTAAATGGGGCATCTTTGACTAGAAAATGACTAGGGATCCAAGATTTTCACCAATCTAGCCAAATCAAGGGTATTTTTCATCAAACGAATGCGAATACATTATTGGAAATGAAATCAAAATTCATTACAAATTGACCTAATTTATGCAAAAATGACCTGAACCGTCAATTTTTTCAAACAAATATCAAATTTCATTTCATTTCTGAGGGGTCATACACCCGGCTAATTAGGACTCGCATCATTATCATCAAATCAGCGGCATGACCATCAAATCAAAGTATAATCTTTTATCAGAAAATTTTTCGCTTATCAATTGAAAGGGGCATCAAACATAAAATCAAAGCAAATCAGGTACCATATCGGACAATCCATAATCGAATCGACCATCAAGACATCAAATCAAATCTACATCTTCTATCAAACATCGCAATCAATCATCAATTAAATCGGAACTTCATATCAAGAACGATCAGGACATTCTTTGAATCAACATGCTTTGTATATTGACTCAAAGAGGGGCATTTGTAATCACCTGAAATTGGACAAGATGAATCAAGTGAGTAACCAAGGAAAAAATCAAAGCAATTAAATCAAATCAAGCTATTATCAAAGCAAAATTGCAATCAAGCCATAAACCAAATTTAATTAAGAATCAAAAGCCATAAATTCAATTTAAATCAAATAAAGTATGATAAATCAATCAATTATGTAATTAATCTAATTAATTACATAGTTCATTTAAATCAAATCAACCCATTCAAGGGGTACGCATGGCTAAAGATATTAATTAAATTCAATTGATTAAATCCTATTTTCCCTCAACCACCAAATAGGAGGAAATATTATCAACCAATAAGATTTAAGGATTGAGCTCACATGGATCAAGCCTAAATTGAATCTTAATCACTCAGTTGGAGAATGCATCTTGTCCACTCATTTTGTCCTTTGGTCCCAAGCTTTGAAGACAAAATATTTAAATGGTCTCCAAAGATGGAACCATGGACTTAACCCTCACCTAATCATGGTCAAATCAACTACACCCCCTACCCTTGCCAAAATCTATAAAAGCAAGGCATAATTGAAGCATTAATGATCCACAATTTTTGAGAAGCATCAAACCTCTTGCAATTTTAAGCTAGAAAGGAAAATTTAAGAGTTGATTAGTTGTAATTTCAATTGGAATCAATCTTTTAGCTTGTTTATCATTTCTTTCTTATATTAGGACTGTCACTAGTGAGAGCTTGTTGAGAGCTCATCATTAGCATCCCTAATTAGAGAGCCATAGAGTGCTCAATCTTCTTTGAATTTTCTTATTTAGATTGTTTCTTGTGGCTATTTAATTGTTATTTTGATTTATTGAAGATGCTAACCCTATGAAGGTACTTTTTCTAGTACACACACACACACACAGATATATATATATATATATATATATATATATATATATATATATATATATATATATATATATATATATATATATATATATATATATATATATATATATATATATATATATATATATATATATATATATATAATTTTAGTCCATAAACCCTTGTCAAAACACCATGAAAATGATGTCAAATGAATGTTGTTGTTGTTTCATGATCAAAACTACAATTATCTTCAATTCCTATCGAATTCCCCCGAGAAATTTCCAATTGAAACCTCCAAAAATCTGATAATGAAAACAATGGTGAATTCTAGATGAGTCTGCACTTAAGAAGGATTTGGATTTCCCTCCAAACCATTGAGAAACTCCAAGGGTTTCATTCTTCAACCACCTATGCATTTTCATACATTATTTCTCTCCATCATAATAAAAGGATTATCACTAGGAGATTATCACAACAGCCCTTAGAATACTACAGGCCTACCCTGCATACCCAAAGTAACTGGGGCAGGGTGGTCTTTGGGGAATTGTAGTTAGTAGGTGGGAGGTAATATAAAAACCCATCCATCCTTATTTTAGCAACTATTTCCTTAAAATAGTAGGGGGCACCCCTTATTATATTATTCTAGTAACTATAATTAAAATTATTATATGTTATTCTAACAACTATAATTGGAGGTGGGTGGGCATGTTATGTATAGAATCTACCTTTAGAACCATTATAGACCAACAACTATATCTAAAACAATAGTTCTATGGCACTTCACAAATGGTTGATTTATAGTTTAGTATAAAATCTTGATTGTGTTTGTAAGCTTGATCTTGGGGTAAAAATGCCCTATAGTTGTTGGTAGAGGTAGGCTTGGTTAGACTAGGTAGAGTCAGTCTACGATGTTGGATTATACTAGGATACACATACACACATATATATACATACATATTGTATACATGAAAATGGTGAGCAATGTTAAAGTATAGATCACTCATCAAGATCTTGGACTATACATTAGAATGCAAACCCACCCTTAAGAAAAATCTGATTAGCACAACCAAAAAGAGAAAGGATGCTAATGTAGGATTCTATGTAAAGGGGGATTTGGGTATTCTTGACGGGATGAAAGTGTGATATGATAAAGTATAAAGGATAGATATGATCTAATAAATTATGTATAAGGGAAATGAAGGGAAAATAAGTGCATCTAGAAACAAGATGGAGAAGATAGGACTTTGAATCTGAATTTGACCATTGTCAGAATGTCGGATCCTACTATAACTTCAAATCTAGAAAATAGAGACCTATAGCTTTCTATACTAAAAATTTTACTGGAAAATAGTAGGGACAAGTCAAATTTTAGGGAATAAGTCAACTTTTGGGGGACAAGTTGACTTTTTGACTTGTTTCTGGTAAAAACTAATGAAACTTTCCTAAATTCTGCAACTACACCTATACTTCTTAGATCTGGAATCACAACTCCACAACCTATTCCTGCAAGTATAAAAATGGGGGAAAAGGTTGCAGAAATGGGTTTTCCTTTGCCAAACACCTATTTAGGAATTAACCTTGAAAATAAATTGAAATTGCATAAATTAAAGTAATTTAAAAGGTAAACTATTGATTTACCCTATATGAAAACCTCATGAATAGATGTAGTAATCACTCGAATCCATGAATATTAATGAAGGGTGCTCCCCTTAATACCTCAAACACATAACAAAAATAGAGAAACAACAACAATATGCAAGAACAGAAAATTGGCTTCTTATTATCTCCACAAATGTGGAATTACAAACTTTCAGAATTACAATATGCAAGCCACATGGGCATTCCCTTACAATATTCTATAGGACAAAGCCTCGAATCAATACCCAGATCTACTACCCAGAACTATTCTGAACTGCCTAAGACAATAATACAGCCTTCCTTATATAGGCAATTTTCCACCACCTGGGAAGGTTCTAGAATTTTAGCCAATAAGGCCGACCAAACTTAGAATTATTTTATTCTACATTTTATTACATCATAGTCGGCTCAAGATGACCTTTGAAACCTGAACGGAAATTTTCAAAAAAATTATTTTCCGCCATTTCAGGTTGCCCAACTTCCGAAGACCATAAGTCATCACCAGTTGACCCGATCGGCTATTATAACCCCATTTCGGAAATGCCACGAAGCGCTCTACAGGCTTGACCCGCGCAAGCACCCGTCACCCAAATTTTTGACCTCATCCGGGGCCTCTAAAGCCTTCAAAACTGAGTTCAAAGTTTCTGTACCCTGCTGCCAATACCGAAAATCTTCAATATCTTCCAATATACACTTGATCTGGCAATGAAACTTTACTGGCAGACTTATATGACCAAAATGAACCTCCAAGAAAGAAATCAGATCATTCTGAGCACATACGAAAATTACCAAAAATAGTAACTTTCCACAAATAGCAGCTCTGCACAAAATAGCCCTTATTGAATATAAAAACAGAAATATTTTTGGGTGATGCAAGATTGCTCTTACACCCAGGATGCTCCTGCATCAAACACCCAGGGTAATTTGAGAAGTGACCCTGTCACGACTCAGGTGTGCAGAGGAAAACCAAGATGGCTAACCTCCTCCTTTGTCAGCCATGATGAATCTTCAACAGGTCATCCTTTCCACTTGACCAGATATTCTTCATATGTCCTGTTCCTTGTGCTTCTGCCAACACGACTGTCCAATATATCTTCAATCTCCTTAGTGTCTGAACTAGTTGCTGGAATACTCCACTGTGCTGTTGTGATCTCATCTTCAACACCTCCTTCATGATACTTTGTCAGATCTGAAATGTTAAACACTGGTGAAATATTCAGCTCAGTAGGCAATTCTACCTCATATGCATTTCCTGAATCATGTTTCTTCAGTATCTTACATGGCCCAAACTTCTTCATTTTCAGCTTGTTATATGTACCAACTGGAAACCGCTCCTTCCGCAAATGAACCATGACTTCATCACCAACCTAAAATTCCTTATACCTCCTTTTCTCATCTGCCTTAGCCTTATACTGTGTGTTCATCTTGGTAATATGCTTTCTCACCTCCCCATGGATGTTCTTCAAGTGTTCTGCAAAATTCTCAGCTTCAGCACTACTTATTTCTCCTTTATCTATCTTCCTCAATTCAGATGCATTTCTTGGACTACTTCCATATACAATCTGGAATGGTGATTTACCAGTGCTCCTATTGATAGAATTGTTGTATGCAAATTCTACCTGTGGTAAAATCAAATCCCATCCTATTGGCTTATCTCCAACCAAGCATCTCAGCAAATTTCCCAAACTTCTATTCACCACCTCTGTTTGTCCATCAGTCTGTGGATGATGTGATGAACTGAACTTCAAATCTGTCTTCAACTTCTTCCATAATGTACGCCAGAAATATCCAACAAACTTAGTGTCCCGATCTGAAACTATGGTCTTTGGCAAACCATGAAGTCTCACTACTTCTCTGAAAAACAATTTGGCTACATGAATAGCATCATTAGTCTTCTTGCAGGGAATGAAATGTGCCATCTTTAAAAATCTGTCAACTACCACAAAAATTGAATCATGTCCCCGCTGAGTCCTCGGTAAACCAAGAACAAAGTCCATGCTGATATCCTCCCAAGGCTTCTCTGGTACAGGTAATGGCTGATACAACCCTGTATTCTGCTTCACTCCTTTCACCATCTAACATACTCTGCAACTCTGTACAAACTTCTTCACATCTTGCTACAACTGTGGCCAATAGTAATTCTCACTAACCAAAGAAAGGGTTTTGTCACGACCAAAATGTCCAGCCAATCCCCCACTATGCTTCTCCTTGATGAGATTCTCCCTCATAGAACTTCGTGGAATGCACAACTGACTCCCTCTGAATAGCATATCATCCTAGATGATGAAATCCAACCATTTCGTCCTGTCTAGAGTAACAGGTTCTGTACAAGCTTTCCAAGCTTCACCAAAATCAAGATCCTCTGGATACAAATTCTTGAGTTCCTTGAACCCAACCACTTCAATCTGCATTTCTGTTAGCAACAGTTGCCTTCTGCTAAGAGCATCTGCAACCCTATTAGACTTTCCACTCCTGTGTTTCAAAACAAATGTATAACTCTGCAAAAATTTAACCCATTTCAAATGCCTTTGATTCAATTTTCCTTGACTATTCAAATATTGCAAAGCTTGATGATCAGTATACAAAACAAACTCCTTAGGAAGTAGATAATGTCTCCACTTCTTTAATGCCTGAACTATAGCATAAAATTCCTGATCATAAACAGAATATTTCCTCTTGGCATCATTTAACTTCTCACTGAAATAAGCAACAGGTTTACCTTCTTGGCTCATAACAGCTCCTATTGCAGTACCACTAGCATCACAATCTACTTGAAACACCTTATTAAAATCTGGAAGTGCTAAAACAAGTTGTTCTGTAACTTTTTGTTTCAACAATTGAAAACTCTTTTCTGCCCCATTAGTCCACTTAAACTCTTTTCTATCCCCTCTCATTGTTTCAGTCAAGGGTCCACAAATACTGCTAAAATTTCTGATAAACTTTATGTAAAAGCTAGCTAAACCATGAAAAGATCTTACCTCAGTAGCACTCCTTGGAGTAGGCCATTCCAGGATAGCCTGTACCTTCTCTGGGTCCATTTTTAGACCTTCTGCTGAAACTACAAATCCCAAATACACTAACTCTTTCTTCACAAAACTGCACTTCTTCAAATTAATCAACAATTTCTCTTCTCTCAGCTTCTCAAATACCATACGAATATGCATCATATGCTCCTCCAATGTCTTACTAAAGATCAAAATATCATCTAGGTAAACAATGACAAACTTACCCAGAAATTCTTTCAGAACCTCGTTCATGAGCTGCATGAAAGTGCTCGGTGCATTGGTTAGCCCAAAAGGCATGACTAACCACTCATACAGTCCTTCCTTTGTCTTGAAGGCAGTCTTCCATTCATCGCCTTCTCTGATTCGAATCTGATGATATCCACTCTTCAGATCTATCTTTGAGAAATACACAGCTCCACTCAAACAGTCCATAATATCATCCATTCGTGGCAATGGAAACCTGTACTTGATTGTGATCTTGTTTATTGCCCTAGAATCTGTACACATCCTCCATTCTCCATTCTTCTTTGGTGCTAAAACTGCTGGTACAACACAGGGACTCAGACTCTCACGGATCAATCCTTTCTGTAACAGTTCATGTACTTGTCTGTTCAACTCTTCACTTTCTGCAGGTGTCATTCTGTGTGCTACCTTATTCGGCAAACTCGCTCCTGGGATCAAGTCCATCTGATGACTGATCTTCCTGACTGGTGGTAATCCATTAGGCACGTTATCGGATACAATATCCTGAAACTCATTCAACAAATCTACAACTTCTACAGGAACATCTTCTACTTCCTCTTTACCAGCTTTTGGAATTAAAGCAAAACATACATGCTCATGCCTCATACCATCTAGGAAATTTCTTCCATCAACAAAAGTTATCCTTGCATTACCACATACCTTTTCTTCGGTCTCCTTCAATGGCTTTAGCTTATGCCGCACTCCATCCTTTGTCAGAGAATAGGTATTCGCACGGCCATCGTGTACAGCACATCTGTCAAACTGCCATGGTCTACCCAACAACATATGACATGCATCCATAGATATGATATCACACAATACCTCATCTTGGTATCCGCCAATCTTGAACTTCACCAGGCATTGTTCATTGACCATGACCCTGTGGTCATCCTGTACCCAGGAAATCCGATATGGATGTGGGTGTTTCTGTCTCTTGAGCTTCAACTTTGTCACCATCTCTTCTGACACCAAATTGTCAGTGCTTCCACTATCAATAATCACATCACAACATTTACCTTCACACTTGCACCTGGTGTGAAACAGGCTCCTCCTTTGCTCAGGTTCATTCTCACCACTCAACAGGACTCTTCTGTTAATCAACGTTTCTCCTCTTTCAGCATCTTCAGAATTTGATGATCTGGCATCTTCATCTACATGTGCAACTCTGGCCTGGCTTTCATCTCTATTATTCTATTTTTGTTATGTGTTTGAGGTATTAAGGGGAGCACCCTTCATCAAGTGGTATCAGAGCAGGGGTTCTTGAGTGTGTAAACAGATCGCCGACTTATCCTAGGAAAAATGGTCTCAAATTTCATGGGGATGTTAGGGAAGGTGAAAAGAAGTGGACGATGAAAATGCAAGTTGTTTTGATCAAGCATAATGGACGTTCAGACCTTGAAATCACTAAAATGTGGTCTAATAGGTCCTAAACCCTCCAATTATGGGTGCTAACTTTTTTAGGACAATACATTTTGCCCCCAATTTAGTGAGAGTATGAGACAAAATCATGCTCACAATAAATTAGATTGAATTCATTTAAGGATGATCTCATCAAGGTCAAGGAGACAAAGAAACATCAAGCCCCCAAGTGACTCAAGTCTTCATCAAATTAGAAACCAAGATAAGAGAGGCATCACTTGAAAAAGAAAGAAAGAAAGAGAAAAGAGAGAAGTGTGATCACTAGCCTAGTAAGAGATATTCTTACTATAGGCCATACAAAAGAAAAGTACTACAAAAGATGACATTGAAAGGTATTGCAAGTTGTGTTATGCTAGTGAATCCATCAAAAAGGATCAAGCCTTAAGGACAACATTTTTTCCATTAAGGGATCCAACAAAGGAACAATCGGGCCCAAGGAAAGCATTGTCTCCTTAGGTATCAAAGAGAGTGATTAAGCCTAAGGAAAGAATTGTCTCCTTAGGGATCAAAGAAAATGATCAGACCTAAGGAAAGAATTGCCTCCTTAGGGATCAAAGAAGAAGGATCAATCCTTAAGGAAAGCTTTGTTTCCATTAAGGGACCTAAATGAAAAATGATAAACACAAGGAAAGCATTGTCTCCTTGGTCATCCAAAAGAGAGGTTGCATCAAATCATTGTGTAAGTGTGTGAAAAGTGTGAAACACGAAGCAGAGTGTATGCCCCCACATTAAAGAGATTGCAAATGCTTTAACATGAGCAATGACTTTAACGAAGCATACATGCACCCAGAAGAGACATTTCCGATACGAGATGCCCCCAAGAAAGGACAAATCAAGAGAAATGAATACATGACAAAAGAGAGAATGGAAGGTGTCTACTAACTTTGGGGTCAGTATGATCATATGATAATAAATGAGATATTATATCAAATGAAATTTCATCATCCCCCAAAGGTAGTAGAACTACAAGCACAATAGAAGAATGACATGTAAGAAATACAAAGAGTCTTTTTGAGCCAACATAAATGGATTTGCACTACCATCTTTTCTTTCTTCTTCACCCATATCCCTTCACAAGGCCTTTGACTACAATGCCATAGGTGGGGGTGACAAGGGTACCAGGTCAAAAGGGATTTTTGGAAGAACCCAAGATGTGGAGACACATCTTGCTAGGGCTAAATGGGGACTCAAGGATAATCGTTACGAGGGGTGAATCGAAATGAGAAGCCTTAGTCGCCACAATTTTCTTAGGAGGGCATAGGGAAAGATGAAAGTTATAAAGAGAAAATATAAGGCCCTGGTGAAGAGGAATGAGCTTCCTATCTTAGCTCCTGGCCAATTCAACATCTTTTATCAAGTTTTTAGGTGAATTCAACATAAAAATCAAAACGAAATCAAAGTATGGTGACAAAAAATGATTGAGAAAAGGTAAATGGTAATAATAGTAAACTTTAAACCTTCCCTCTAGGGTTAAAAAAATCATTATCATGATAGAAACGTAATCCCATGGTGTGGGTAGCTTGGCATGGTGAAACCCTCTATGAAGCTTCATGAGCTTCTCATTGGGTGAACCCACAATATTGGGTTACACTTTTTTGCCTGAACGGACACTAAACTCTACATTTTGAAAAAAACTTTCAAATTCGAATGCATATTCTCGTTAAACCATTTGGAATCGGAAGATGAAGTAAATTAGAGTCTTTTAAGATTTTCTGTCTAGATTCTAAATATATATTTTTTATTTATTTTTGAATTGATTTTATTTTTTTTTTCATTCTCCCACAAAAACTGGTATGTTACTGAAAACGTCATTTTCAGAGAGTTACATTGTTTTCATAGAGCATAACTTTTTTTCTAAAATAGATATCAATGTGATTTTTTCAAATTTAGTTTTTTAACATCCATATGGAGGGCATGCAATTGGTTTGATGAAATTACCATGATTATTTCATATTTTATTAATGTTGGAAGTTGACTAAACCATAATTTTGACATACATTGAATACATAGCTTATAACTTGTTGGGTATTTTTCCAATTTGATTTTTCTTTATTTGGATAGAAAGAGAACTCCAATACCTAGGGCATAGATATTTTTTAGAATTTTTTTTTCTCTCATTTACTATTTTTCCATAAGTGTCAAACATAGAGGTAGACATACGGGGAAATGTCTATGTTTAGTAAAACTAAAAATACAAAGTCATAATAAACTTAATATATATTAACATTATAATCATTGGAAAGAGTTTTCTCAATAGTACCTTACTACATAGATAAGTTTTTCAAATCGATTCATTTGATCTACCAAAAGATAAAGTCAAAGTGGTTTTTTGTCAGCATTTTAATAGGTGCGAAGGAGACTCCATTTTAGGTATGAATGAGGAGTATAGATGTTATATCAATTTTTTTTTATCTAAGATGCTTTGAGCTAGCCATTTGTAATTAATTCCTTCAAATAGAACCTCTCAAGGCTTAAATAATCATATTTTATTAAAAATCTGTTATTTCAGCAAAAATCAGCATGTCTGAAAAAGTGTAACCCACTATTGTGGGGTCACCCCATTCTCCCAAAAGAACTACCTACCAAACTATTATTATCTGCCATCCTACTCTATTTCTTCCATTTTTGCCCTTTAATTGAGAGGCACGTTGTCTTTTCTTTGACATCCTCCTTGATGTCAAACAAAATCTCTCCCACCTTGACTCTCATATCATCCCATAACGTGGAAAACTAAATCAACAAGTCCTTATTGAACCCATTGATTCTTTTTTTTTAAGTCCTGGTGCGCATGTCACAAACCAAACAAGCATTTAAAGGTTGCAAGTTTTTATTAAAAAAGAAAATACATAAAATTTTCCCTAGGTATGTTAGGGGACAACTAGTGATCCCCAAGATATAATGGGGGACATTTTAATGCCCCCTGACCTCCTTAGGGATGATTAGCCTTCTCCAAACATACGGGCTACTATTTTTTTAACATCTCAAGTATGTTTCCTAACTTTCAGAAAAAATGGGGATAGGGGGCATTTCCTATGCATCCTTGAGTCCCTGAGATGTTTCTTACGGAGGACTATGGGTAAAAATGTAGGGGACACATCCCCAAGAAATATAGGTTTTAGTTATTTACACATCAACTCATATCATACCATATAAAAGCTTTATCTTCAATCAAATAAGAATATTTTTGTTTTATGATTTTGTATGGTATAATAGCATTATCTTCAATTAAATAAAAATATTTGTATTTCTATCATTTATCAACATCTTATCTTCAATTAAATTAAAATATTTATCTTTTATCATTTCATTTATTACGAAAATACTTATTTCATGCCATAAGAAAACCTCATCTTCAATTAAAAATATAACCTATTTTACTTTACAAAGGTTCAAATCAAAACCTTATTTTCAATTAAATATGCCAATGAAACTTAAACATTCAAATCAAAATCATGGAAACTAGAAAGACCAATGGGATGTCTGCGACAATCTATATAGAGTAACAACACAAACAACCAACTATTTACTTATTGAAGGTTTTGCAAATGGGGTAGCAAGCTATGTGGGTTTAATCTGAAAGGAAACTTCATAGTTAAGTGTGCTTGAGTTAGTCATACTAAGATTGGTGACCTCTCCGGAAGGCCCAACGCTTCACCTCTTGATCATCACCTATATCCAATGTGTGCTAAGTGTTCCATTCATTCTCATAAAAGATGGGTTCTGTGAAGGCACTGGCTACAGTGCAACATATTTGCACCGACGGCCTTTGACATTGGCATGGGCATCCCATGAGCATAATGTCAGTGCCTGTATCGGGACGTACATTAGTATAGTAAATAATGACAAATTAATTCCTCTTTAAATAAAATATCTATCTTATAGAAGTGACACTTTGTATTTTTTTAAACTTTCTTTATTTTACTGTTTAGTTTGCTATAGTCACTACCCTACCCTACTTTTGGATGAAATTTGATTATTAATGAATATATTTTTTGCACTTTAATTTTAAGAAAATAATCTTTAATTTTAATAAATTTATTTTTTTTAAATTTCTTTTTATCTTATTAATGAAATTAGATTAATATTTTATATAAAATTACATAGAATATTTCTTATAAGACTAAAATGATGTTATATATAAAATTAAATTTATGCTTCATACATTTTTATATCTTGAATAAAATTGATTTGTTTCAATTTTATTATATGAATTGAACTTTATGTATAAAATTAATTTATTTTGTATTAAATTAATATAGTAAATTTTATAATTCTAATATTCAATATAGCTTGTATTAAGTATAGAAAAAATTTACTCTCAAAAAAGTTTATTCTCGTTGATTTTTAAAATTTTAGAATAATAATTTTATAATATCATTTAATGTCATACATTTTCAAAAAGAAAATTAAAGTGTTTATTAAAGGTAGTATATTTTGAAAGAGGAAAATGAATGTATTTATTGAATATCTAATTTTTTTCATATTTTGTTAGGTTTATAAGCTTTTATGTATATATACATATATTTTTCAAATTTTTTTATTAGTTTTGATCTTTTTTGTTCCAATTATTTTGGGCTTGTCTATTTATATTATTGTTGTATATTTATTATTATTTGTTTATTATGTATTTTTCTTAATTTGTGGTGTGTTGTTTTTTATTAGTACTTGCCGATAGGCTATGTACTATTGTAATGATTTTTAGATTTCCTCCTTTAACTAATGATTAAAACAAGTTGTTTGAACCAATCATAATTTACCATATTTTTAATTTTGTTACAAATTCTATTTTTCTATAGTGTAAATGAAATATTTTTAACTTTATAAATTGTAAAAATTATTTATTGATCATTTGATTGGCTTAATAGGTTTGAGTCTTATACACAAAAATTCTGGAAAGTAACAATTCTTTTTACACTTTCAAAGCCATCTTTCATTATTCTGGCCTCTTATTCTTACCAACATGTTGCTCAATTTTAGTTTACTCCAATAACAATACACTAAATAGAATTAAATAATAAATATATAATACTTCATCAATATATTTAATATAAATTTATAAATTATAATATGTATTATTAATTCTTTCTTTTTAATTTGATTTTCTCTTTTTTTAAATAAATTAATTTATATAATATTATATTAAAATTAGAATTTTATTTAATATTTAATTATAATTTTATGTGTAATTGATAGGAATATTTATATGAATGATAATAATTAAATTTTTTATAATTAATTTTAATTTATATCTAAATATAATCCTAATATTAATAAATATATTATAATTATTAAATATATTTTAATTAATTATAAAACATAGCACACCTTATAAAATAACTATTAATTCAATTATATATACTATTTATAATAAATATAATAAAATAGATTTAAGTTAATCTACAACTCACTTTTAAAAAAATCTAAATAAGTATTAATTGTGTTTGGTTGATTAAATGTAATTGCTTTTATTTTAGAAAAATTTTAAAATCAAATTATTTTTAATAAACTAAAATAAATTTATTATCAAATATAAAATTATATCTAGTAAAATCATGAATTCAAAAATAATTAACATTTTTTCATATATTTTGTCAAAACTATAACATAGTTCAAATAGTTATTTGTTTAGAATGAATAAGCAATATTACCAATTAAGTCTTTAGTTTGTATACCTTTGCAATTAAAAAATTACATGTTTCTTTCTTTAATTCAAATGATATAATAATATTTATTGTTTAAAGTAAAAATAATCTTTCATTTTAGTGAATTTATTTTATGTTTATGTTAATTAATTTTTTATTTTTTCAATCTTATTATTTTTTAATTATCTTTCTAAATAATTTTTAAATAAGTTTTTTAAGAAATAATAAAGTTTACTATTTTAATGTCCATTCAAATATATAAGAACTTAATTCATGAGACATTGTAAAAAGCAATATTATAGAAAAAGAAACAAGATTAAACTTGATTGACAAATCTTAATTTGTCAGAAGTTACCAGACTGACTTAAGTATGTAGTACAGGCACTCGCATTGTACATGCCAATGGCAAAGGCTGCCGGTGCAAATATGTTGCACCGTCGCCAGTGCCTTCTGTGAAGTGAAATCCTGATAACATAATCACAATCTCATATCACCTAAAAAGTCAATTTTGTCTGCTAAAATCAACCTAGCTATGCATACTTTCAAGAGTATCCAAAGCCGAAGCGGTGATATGAAGTAAACAAAGTTGCAGGTGAGTTGGTTCGACTGATTTCAGGGGGACGGAACCTTTTACGCGTTGAATTTTTGTGTCCGGAAAACCCAGTTTCGGCTATTCTTTATAACTTTTTTCCCAAATATATCATTCTGGGGAGCATTTTATTATTTCTTTCTTATCCTAAATCGATTCACAAATAGTGCCGATTGAGGTTTTCAAGCTTGTCCTGCTTCTCAAAATATCTGAAAGCTCTGTTTAAGTTCGAATAATTTTAGTTGCGGGCAAATTTAGGATGAATCGCAGGAAATATCCATTTTTTAAAAACCATTTATTAGCAGGTAAGCAGGTAAGTAATTGGTAGGCGAATGGATATTAGGGTTTCAGCGTGCTTGGGATTCGATTCCACGGCATGTTGTTTGGATGTTTCCATGGATAGAGGACTGAGAATGACAAAGGACAAGACAGTCAAAGTAGTGATAAGGATAGTTGTGGTTTGAAACATCAAAATCTTCCGTTCAAGGAGACAAATTTAACAACGAAATCGCCATTTAGCAGGAATTATGGCGGAGGACTGTATTTGAACTAGCATTCATAAAATGGAAGACAAATGAATTATTGAAGAGTCATTAGTTAGGTTAAATCCGTAAGAAACCTCTGTATTTTTAGACAGCATAACTTATTGGCGCCATTGATTGCATAGTTATATGCAAAATGGCCACATTATTTATAAAGATGTGCAGACACAGAAGCTAATTACGCTTCCAGATCTTAATATTCCTCCACCGCGACTCCATTCTCTGACTCGCATTGTTTTGTGCATAAACACCACATTTAAAATAATGGCTTCCAGTCCCAGGGTTTGGGGTGTCCAAGCTGAGTTTGCCGTCCAAATAGACTTGAATGTGCTTTTTATCAGCATCGTGAATAACATTAACATGAATCCACCGATCGTACACATTGGCGGGACCAAAAACATTGGGCGGAGGAGAGCCATACTGTTTCAAACCCCCATCGTAAACCCTAATTTGCAGAGCTGCAGAAACTCCATTAGAACCGCCCATCACTTGCATAACCGCTACGCCCGTGCTTCCAGACGGCACATACATATCCCCTTCGAATTGCCAAACCCCTGATTTATAATCGCCGCCCTGTCAAATGTACCAGATTCAAAAATTCCCAATTTTGCTTACAGTTTTCTCACAAATCATCCTTATAAACTAAGAAATTCGGGAGTTCTTCTTACCTTGGCTAGAAAACGCATTTCCGTGCGGGGCTTAGTATTGCTGGAGCGTGTGTGGGGTTTATCATTGCTGAAAACCCACATTGTGTGGACGCCATTGATGAAGGTGTATCGTTGATCTACACTTATATCGTATGGTTTTTGAACGGCAAAGGTGAAGTCTTGTGCTGTGAAACCGTCTGTGGGATCTGCAATCGACAGTGGCAATTGCAGTAAAATCAAGCAGCTGATAAAGAATATGCTCTTCTCCATCTCTTTCTGTGACTCTTCCCACCAGATACCTCACGTACATATATATGATTTTTCTGACTAAGTCATTGGCAATGAACACACGCCACTTTGACTACAGATTTTCGTCTTGATTTGGTATCAGTCACAGTCAATTTAAGACTAAAATTTTATTTTATTTTAATTGAAGACGATTTAAATTCATCATTCTAGACATGACTTTAACTGTTATATCTAGTGTTCTTGATAGGGATTTCGACATTTGGCATCTATATAAGGATAAATGGGCAGGTCCAGAATTTTGGTCAGTATATCAAACATTGAATATGTTTATTACATAATTAAATTATTAAGTAAAAGATTTTGACATTTAGCATTCAAATAAGAATAAATGCTCAAATTTTGGTCGTCTATATCAAACATTGAATATGTTTATTAGATAATTAAATTAAAAAGTAAGAAATTTTGACATTTGGCATCCAAATAAGGATAAATGGGCAGACCTAGAATTTTGGTAGGTATATCAAACATTGAATATGTTTATTAGATAATTAAATTAAAAAGTAAGAGATCTTAACATTTGGCATCCAGATAAAGTAAGTTATAATCTGAATTTTGATTTGTTAATAAATACAATCATATAAAATGTAGATCTTATAGATGCAAATAAAGAGAACTTAACTAGTTATTAATAATTCATTTTTTAGCAAATCAGGGGCAAAATATTTTTCTTATTTTAAAAATTTGTATTTTAACCAAAGTATAGTTTCAAGTACAGATTTTCGTATTGATTTGGTATTAGTCACAATCAATTTAAGATTAAACCATTTTTTTTTTATTGAAGAAGATTTAAATTCAGCATTCTAGACATGACTTTAACTCTTACATCAAGTGTTCTTGATAAAGATTTTGATATTTGGCACCTAGATAATAAATGCTAGAATTTTGGTCAAGTATATCAAACATTGAATATGTTTATTAGATAATTGAATTAAAAAGTAAGAGATTTTGACATTTGGCATCCAAATAAGGATAAATGCGCAGTATATCAAACATAGAATATATTTATTAGATAATTAAATTAAAAAGTAAGAGATTTTGACATTTGGCATCCAAATAAGGATAAAAGAGCAGGCCCAAAATTTTAGTAAGATATATCAAACATTAAATATGTTTATTAGATAATTACCCCGAAATATAATTTTAATAAGATAAATAATTTTAAATTAATTCATATTTACAAATGATATTAATAATCATAATAATTTATATTATATTATAATATGTAACAAGTGCCATGTAGTGGCGAGTACTTGCCGAATTTAATTATAATTTTCACTGTAGATAAATTTAAATCTATTTTATTATATTTATTATAAATACTAAATATGTTTGAATTAATAATTATTTAATAAAAATGGAATTAACAAATTAATTAAGTTGAAATTTATAATATAATTGATATATTTAAATTAATTCTTAAATTATATGATAATAATTATATTAGTTTAAATCATTTTAGATGTAGCAACAAGTAATTATTTTAATAATATAAATTATAAATTGCAGTTTATTTTATTTTATTTTTATGTTAATTTAGATTATTTTGTAAAGTATAACATAAACTTTATTTTATTTGTAATATAATTATAAATACAAAAAATTTATAATTTAAATTAATTTTACAAAACATTAAACATGACCTTACTCACATTGGGGTAGGGCATCTTGATCCAATACTTTCTCTTCCACCCCTGCCTCTCATTATTTCTCAGAACATGGAGGCCTTCGAGGACAGAGAAGGCATCGTGAAAAGAAACATTACCTTCCTTTTGAACTACCTACACATTCAAGGTCCCGAGAAGGAGGGTTGGTTTTACAAATATTGGAACCAAGATGAAGTAGGCTTCACAAACATGGAGTGTCTCTCAGACTTTGAGATGGGCAATCTACTTAATGTATGGCTAGAAGAAGGCAAGGACCACGTACTTAGACCTCTTGATGTCCCCAGATCCGATCATTAAGACACGGAATAAAGAAAATAACATACTAATCCCTTATTGATATCATCTAAGATCACTAATTATATTGATCTACATAGCCTAGAATTATAGGAGTCTAAGGCTATGCAGTAAGTAAAGAAAGCATGATCTTAATGTCAACAAAGGTGCGGATTATGAAAGTATAAGTTTTTCATAATTAGATCTAACTTAGTCTATTTTCAATAATCATGCTTACAACTCCCCTTATGGTTTCAATAATAGTCATTACAATGGAGTTTTTATTTAAAATAGAAAAATCCCTCGAGTCAGAAATACCTTTCTCATTAATCTCAGCAATATGCTTGACATATAATTATACATAGCTCAAGATCTGAGTATATTGCTATGTTTTTTTCTCATAGTAAGGATATGTAGAATATAAGATCCATACTCAAAAAGTAGAATGTATGAAATTGATGATATACCCCTTCTCATTGTTTCTTGACATCATTAGTTATAGTTTGGTTATAAATAGATCTTCTTCTTGACATATGTAGAGGATGGATTTACTATTAAACTCTTGATAAGCACAGTAAGATGGATTCATCAATTTGCTTAGTAGGCCTTATCTGTCATCATGAAATCTAAGTTCATCGTAGCTATTGATTGACTAATTTTACTAACAAATGAAACAGCACATGTATGGTACTAATGTTTTAATTTTATCTCATGATAATCTGGGAAATATAAGTTAGAATTGATCATGACTAATGTTCAGGTTCAAAATCCTCTCCAATTAATGTTGTAATAACCTTTGAAATTTTTCTAGGGACAATAGTAAGGCTCAGGATATCAATACTAAACCTCATTTGCTAATTCGAATTCTTCGTTTATTTCTGCCATTCTATTTTATTTTAATGAAGAATAGATTTTTATATGTTTATGTTCCCTCTAACGTTTTAAGTATGGATGATTATATTATGCTTTTTTTTCCTCTAAGTGTATGAATATAGCACTCAAAGCCAAAATAACTAGCATATCTTAGATTCATTGGACTATTAAGAGTATTGTTATAAAGATGGTATTTACAAAAATGTATGTCGATAGCACTCTCTAGAGCTTTTTTCAGGAAATAAGGATACAATTGCAAATCCCTTTGCTGAAACAGGTATCGTAGGTAGAGGTATAAGTATCCTATTTCTATTAGCAAATTTATTTTCTCTTTATATAATTTTTCCAAAGCTCAGTTTATCAAATATTATATGGATATGCTAACAAGGATAGAAGGTAGAACTTTGTATTGTCAGGATCAAGAACCTCCTTTCGGAAGCACCTCTCAGTTGGAATAATAGGGAAGGCATCCCTATGACAAAAGCTAAAGTAAAAATCAAGAGTAATAATAACACAAGGAAGGCTGACTAAGCATGGTCTAATTTTTAGGTATTAAGTTGATAATAAGCTTTTAGATCTTGTACTAAGGTTGTTCTAATTTTTAGGTATTAGATCTTGGTGGGTATGCCCACCAAATTTTTTTGTATTAGACTCCGGACTACGGTCCCAAGCAAGGCTGGAGGTTTTCTCAACCCCGCTCTTTCCTACCAGCGCCTGCACAAAGCGGGGCTTCTTTGTGTATCTCAGTTTTAAAAATTAATAAATTTTTTGGCTTTGGCCTTTTACCGATCAAATAATAATAATAATTTTTTAATCTTATAAAAATATGGTTATACTATCAAATTATATCAAAAACAAAGTGAAAAAGAGAATTCTATTTTTTAAAATAAGATATTTGTAAATAGATTATAACAATTGAAAAGTACTAGCATTATCATATTTTAATAATTAAAAAGAATATAATGATCAAATAATAGTTAAAAATAATTATTTATTAATAAATAATATAAAATAATTAGTACTATAATTTAATAAATAGGAATTAAATTTTTAGATATTATATTTTATATTCTAAAATATGAGAAGATTGTTAATGGAGCTCTATTAAATTAAATTATAAGAATAATTAAAAAATAGTCCAGTGAGATTAGTCTCGCCCCTTTCTGACCTCAACTTGGTAGTAAGACCAAGGCAAGGTAGGTTGAGTGTTGGGTTAAGTCACAAGGATACCCACTGAGATACCAAAAAAAAAAAGATATTAAGTAATAATCATGATTTTAAATTAGAAATATTAAATTAGAATCATAAAATTGAATAGTAAACTATTGTAAACATTATCATGTTATAATAATAACAATATTATAACATGTAGGATATCCCTAAAGGATTTTCCCTTTGGAACCATGATTATTGCTCTTGTTTCTCTATTAAACAAGGGTCTCAAATGGATTCCGGAAGTACAAGAATGATTGCATTAGTAGATTTGGTATGTATGTTTTTTATTATCTCCAACAAGGGAATTGGAAGTGTTTAATGGAGGTCAATAGAAATTTTCTACATCTACAAATTATATTGAATTCTATCCAGATCTTGAAAAGCTAGGATTACCAAGTTTGGGCTTCGATTTCTTCGAGTAATTACTTTGTTTCCTCAATAGTGGAAACTCTTTATAGCTTGTTGAATGATATTCCTTGTTGGGCCCGTGCTTGAAATTCTAAATTGACTCTGAAGATCAACATTTCCTTCTAGATTACCCTCCAAAAAAAATTCTCACTTTGGATAATCTTTGTAAAAGAGGTTTCAAATAAGAATAAATGCTCAAATTTTGGTCGTCTATATCAAACATAGAATATATTTATTAGATAATTAAATTAAAAAGTAAGAGATTTTGACATTTGGCATCCAAATAAGGATAAAAGAGCAGGCCCAAAATTTTAGTAAGATATATCAAACATTAAATATGTTTATTAGATAATTACCCCGAAATATAATTTTAATAAGATAAATAATTTTAAATTAATTCATATTTACAAATGATATTAATAATCATTATAATTTATATTATATTATAATATGTAACAAGTGCCACGTAGTGGTGAGTACTTGCCGGATTTAATTATAATTTTAGCTGTAGATAAATTTAAATCTATTTTATTTTTATTTTTTTTATAGATCATCTAAATATCATCTAAATAATTATCATTGAATATTGATTATTTTGGATGCGAAAATCTGATGCGAAAATCTGCAGTGTCTTAAGTGCTTGTCCTCTGGCGGCTCCCCGGCTTGCTGCGTCGCACGGATGTTGATGCGTGGTCTGGGAACCCGGATCTGAGCTGAGGTGTTTTTACTCCTTACGGCTACGGTTTGATCTTCCTTACCCTGTGCATTTATTTTGATAGATCTACATTTAATGCCATGGAAACAGGCTCGGATGGCCTGGATAAATTAGGTGAGTGTTTGATGTCTTCTGCGTTACCCGAGGTCTCTGGCTCTCCTTCTGTGCCCCCGGCCGATATTTCTAACCCTTCTCCAGTGCCACTGAGGAAATCCTTCGCTGAAACGGTGGCTCCAAGCAACCATGGGGTCTCCACTGATGCGCGCTTTGTGCAGGTGGTTGGAGGCAAAAGATCGCTCAAGGAAGATAAGGGTACTGCCCACATCTCAAATGAGTTTGTCATTTCACCGAATGAAGCAATGCTCAAGGAAATTGCACTGGAGAAATCTCGGCTCTGTGACACTGCAATTTTCTTTGCTTGCGTAGATATTGAGAAGTGTCCTCCTAGGAAATTTCTTGATGACTGGTTTCATAATCTGTGGAATTTAAAGCTAGGGCTTAAAATATCCTTCTACAAGCAAATTTAAAAAGGTTTGTTTATTGTGTTTTTTAACAGTCATGAGGCCCAAGTCGAAGCCCTAAAATGACAGTATTGGACTGTCGGTAAAACTTCATTTAGGGCATTGGCCTGGTCTCAAGATGCTATCTGTGATGAAATCATTGCTTTGTCCTCCCCCCGGTGGGTGATTCTAAAAGAGGTTCCTCCGTTTTTATGGAAATTCCTTGCTCATTTATTAGCACCCTTTGGTTTTGTTATTAGAATTGATGAAACCTCCAGACTGGTTTCTAATCTTGACGCCAGGGTATTAATCTCCCTAAAACCCAGTGTTGATATTCCTCAAAAAATTTCTTAAAAAATCCATGGTGAAACTCTTAGTTGCCTAGTGGAAATTCTCGGAGGCATTAATGCTTGTTATTTGTGTAAAAAAGAAGGGCATATTCGAAAGAATTGCCCAATTATTAAGAGGAACTCAGAGCCTGTGCAAGGAAATAAGGATAATGGGGTACCAAACAATAGAGAACTAGTGTTGGTACCCCCGAAGGTTTATCCTACACCAGATAAACTTTCGGGCTCACAAATTGGGAAAAGTTCCGATATTCCTAAGGGTAATGATCAAACCAACTCTCACCAAAATTCTGCTATCCCTAAACAAGATAATCTTCTAATGGGTAGTGAGGGTTTCCAAACTGTTAAAAATAAAAAGCCTAGGAAAAAGAGCACTCAAAATTTGGCTTCTGACTGAAATCGTGTTACCTCGAAAACTAATCTGTTTGCTGCTTTAGCTTCTCCTTCATTGTTGACTGAAGATGGTTTTTGTACTGATAGAGGGGTTACTTATTCATTTAACTCGAAAGGGCAAAGTCCTACTAATGGAAGGGCTGGTGATGTTATCATGCAAGAGGTGTCTGTAGATTTGGTTAGTAGCAGAGTGTGCCCTAATGATGGTAATATCACCATCCCTCCCAGCTCTGCCCTTAATGAGCTAGATGAATATTCCTTCATTGAAGTTATTTTAGCTAAAGATGGCCCCGACTTTGAAAATTTAAGGAATTCGGTTGATAATAATTATAACAGAGCTGTTGAAATTTTTGACATTGTTGATGGATCTCATATGAGCGGGAATTTTAGTATGATTGGAGTCCAACCAAGCCCTGCTCATCTAACTTGTGATGAGGAAGAGGATGGCACCCTCTTGGGATCCAATGGATCTAAGAAAAAAGGTAGACCCTTGGGATCAAAAAATAAAAAGAAGAATGGGGAGTTGATTGCCCCTCTTACTGGTTGCTCCTTACCCCCTTCATCATGAAGTTTATTTCTTGGAATATTAGAGGGATTGAAGCCCCTGATAGGAAGGCTATCATTAAGAGATTTCTTCTGGGACATAAAGACCTTGATTTCTTCATGATGCAGGAGCTAAAGGTAGTTGACTTCCCTCTCAATTCCTCCTTAGAATTTCTGTGGAGGGATGCCCTTAAATTTGTTACTAACCACCCTAAAGGGAAAGGTGGTGCTGCTTTGCTTATTAACCCCTTTTGGGGAAGATATATAGATTCTGTTGGTTGCTCTCCCTATAACCGTGTTGTTTGAGTTGTTATTAAACTTAATGGCTCCTCTTTCAGGGTATGCTCCATATATGCTCCTAATGAGGTTAAGGACAGGATTACTTTATGGGATTGGATTTATAATCTCCCTAACATCCCGTGGATATTGGGTGGAGACTTTAATATGATTGAGCATCATGAAGATAAGCTTGGTGGTCTTCCTTTTGCCTGGAAACAACAAGAGAAGACTCACTGGGATCGCTGCAAATATAAGCACAATTTATTTGATCCTCTGCAAGGTTGTAAAAAAGATTTCACGGGTCCCTGGTTCACCTGGTGTAACTTTCAGATAGGAGTTAAAAGGATCTATTCTAGACTTGATAGGTTCTATGTGAATGCTAATTTTTTTTCCTTTTCTCCTAATCAACAGAATTCTCCTATTCTTGTTTCTTCCTCTACCTTGTCTGATCATCTCCCTATCGTTGCCAATGTTAACATTAGGAATGCTCTTGCTCCTAGTATGCATCATAATGAAAAGTTTATTCTTAATTCATCTCTCCTGAATGATCAGGATACTATTGTTGTTGTTAAGATGATCAGAATGTTTAACCTTAATATTAATTACTCTTCTCAAATTAATAAATGGAATATGAATGTCTCCTCATGGAAAAAATTATTTCAGACTCTAGGGCAGAGAAAGGCTAAAAATTTTAGGAGAGTTGAAAATTTGCTAAATGAACATCTTCAATCTGCTGAAATTGAGGCTCAGGCTAATCCTTTTTCCATTCCCCATGTCGAGCGGGTCTCTGCTACCAGGGATTCTCTAAGGAGACATCAGCATGTTAAAACCATTGGGGCTTCTGTTAGAAGTCGTCAGCAGTGGATAAAACATGGGGATAGGGGATCTAAGTTCTTCTTTAACTATCTTAAGAAAAAGCATAATAAGGAAAGGATTGATAGGATTGTTGTGGATAATCAGGAACTCACTGATGTTAATGAGATTGCTACTGCCTTTGAAAATTTTTATAAAACCTTATTCCTTTCGGAAGATAGCAGCATAGCGAAGGATCTTAGGAACCAATGTTAGGCGCTTATACCCAAGAAAATTAACGAAAAAGATGCCTCCATCCTTAGGGCTAGGATCTCTATACAAGAAATTACTGATGCTATTAATACGCTTAAAAAAGATAAGGCCCCTGGGCCTAATGGTCTCCCTGCTAAATTTTATAAATCTAATATTGAGTGGATTGTCAAGGATTTGTTTGATTTATACTCAGAAGCTTATGATAGTGGTACCCTTGGCAATCTTATCAATACTGGCATTATTAAACTTATTCCTAAGGATGGAGATAAGTCCCTCATTAAGAACTGGCACCCTATCACTCTGCTTAATGTTTCCTACAAAATTTTAGCTAAAGCTTTGGCTTCTCGGCTTGTTAATATTCTTCCCAACTTCATATGTCCCACCCAAACTGGTTTCGTTAAGGGTAGGTATATTCTAGAGAACCTTGTTACGAGCTGGGAGGCTATGGATTGGGCCAAGGGTTTGAACCAGAGGTCTGCTATGTTTCTTTTAGACTTTGAGAAAGCCTATGACCGTGTTGAATGGGACTATATCCTTGTTATTCTTCAGGCCTTTGGCTTCCCTGATGAGTTTGTTAGATATATTCAAGTTTTACTTAAAGATTCCTCTACTAGAATTGAAATTAATGGGCTGTTGACTAATCCTATCCCTCTGTCTCGGTCTATTAGGCAAGGATGCCCTCTTGCTCCTGCCCTCTTTGTTATTGCTTCTGATGCTTTATATTATGTTCTCAGAGATAACAGTATCTCTCCCAAAATTAATGGGATTCTCATCCTTGATAACTCTGATTTGCTTAACATCCAGTTTGCGAATGATACTTCTCTGTTCTTGGAACTTTCATGCTCTAATATTCAACATCTTAACCAAAAAATTGAGTTTTTTGAAATTATGTCTGGTGCTCGTATCTCTAAGTCTAAATCTATTATGCTTGGATGGGATGAGGAACCACCTGATTGGTTTCCTCAATTCGGGTACTCATGGGGGGGACCTAACAAGATTGTCAGATACCTGGGGGTTCCTTTTTCTATCTCCCCCTCCCTCAAAGATATGTGGACTTGGGTCAAAGATAAAATTGTTAAGAAATTGTATAACTGGGATAATAGAGTGCTTTCGCTTGCTGGCAGGGTGCAGGTCTGTCAAAAAATCTTGTTTTCATATAGTATATACTATTCTTCCGTGTGGATGTTTAGTAATTATCAAATTTTGGAAATCCAGAAGGCCATTAGGATGTTCCTTTGGTCGGATGGCAAAGGAAATAAAAAGAAGCATGCTGTTAGATGGAGATGGTGTCATATTGAGAAGAAATGTGGTGGTCTTGGTCTTAAAGACTTGAAAACGCAAGGTATAGCCTTGGCTGCTAAATGGATCTTCCAGGCTCTTGATGGATAGGAACCTTGGAAGATTCTTATTAGGAATAATATTCAGAATGGCTATCCTAGGCAGGCTAAGCATTGGAAAAATTTGCCATTCGCTGACCTTGTTGCTGGGTCATTCTCGGTGACTGTCCAAGGCTCCCTGGTCTTTAAATCCATTTGGAAGCCCTGGGAGCTTGTGAGGGGATATATATATAATTCTAAATTTAGTGACATTAACTCAATTCATGGGGAACATTCCATATGGTGGAATCTGAAACATAATGGTAAACCTCTTGCTATGATTCAGGGCTGCTCTGCGAAGCATTGGAATAGCCAAGGTATTAAATGTTTTATTGATCTTCTTGAGGATGATAGTCTCCCTAGTTGGCAGCATTTTAAGGATAAGTTCAATCTTCCTGATTCTCATATTCGCACCTATAATATGGTTTCTCATGCCTGTCGCAGTATCCTTAACCTTCCTTGTAGATGTGATGTGGACTCACACAGGTTTTTGCAATTTAGATGGGATGATGGATCTTTACTGCATAAGATTAAGGCCAAAGATATCTATAAAGTGCTTAACAAGGATAACTCTATAATCCTTCATTTAAATACTGTGTGGTATATGAATTTGAGTCCTCTTGAATGGCAAAAAATGTTTGAAAATTTTTGGAAAGCTCATATTCCTCCTAAAATCTTGCATTTTAAATGGCAGCTTCTTCTTGATAGGCTTCCTTTTAAAAATCAAACTGGTATCACTGATAATTGTTCTTTTTGCAGGGCTCCTGAGAATTTGAGGCACCTATTCTTTACGTGCCAATTTGCTAGAAATATCTGGAAGTCTTTTGGTTTTTCTATACCTGATCATATTTTTGTTTTAGATACTATTTTTGGAAATATACATGGTTTTAAAAAGGATTCTAACTTTTTATGGAATATTATTTCCTCTCATATTCTTTGGTTTATTTGGAAAAGTAGAAATGAAAGCAAATTTCAAGATGTTGATAGTACCCTTACTTTGTTTCAATTGAAACTTATACGTCTTAAGATTGTCTCGCAGATTCATTGTATCATGAAGCTCGAGAAAGAAAAACTTAAAAGATTTCTGCATGATGGGCTTGCTATGATGTTCATCTATGAAATGAAGCATGGGCTGGAATGGGCCTCTATCATTGATAACCAGGTAGCTTTTAAAGGTGCTTTAAATGAGCTACTTAAAGAGATGCGCGCTACCAGAGGCCCCTTCTCTGATAGACTGGAGTTCTTCTCTCAGATTCTGGATCAGAAAAAAATCATTTGGATGGAGGGTGAGCTTGGATGGACAGCATGGATTGATGATCTCGATGATATTCTAGATTAGTGTTGATCATTGGTGCACTTTTTTGTGCTTTTTTGTATTGGACCTTTGTTGATGGTGGTAGGCTTGCCTCCCACCTCTTTTTGATTGTATCTGCTTGTAACCTCTCGATTATTTAATTTTAAAAAAAAATCTATTTTATTATATTTATTATAAATACTAAATATGTTTGAACTAATAGTTATTTAATAAAAATGGAATTAACAAATTAATTAAGTTGAAATTTATAATATAATTGATATATTTAAATTAATTCTTAAATTATATGATAATAATTATATTAGTTTAAATCATTTTAGATGTAGCAATAAGTAATTATTTTAGTAATATAAATTATAAATTGCAGTTTATTTTATTTTATTTTTATGTTAATTTAGATTATTTTGTAAAGTATAACATAAACTTTATTTTATTTGTAATATAATTATAAATACAAAAAATTTATAATTTAAATTAATTTTACAAAACATTAAACATGACCTTACTCACATTGGGGTAGGGCATCTTGATCCAATACTTTCTCTTCCACCCCTGCCTCTCATTGTTTCTCAGAACGTGGAGGCCTTCGAGGACAGAGAAGGCATCGTGAAAAGAAACATTACCTTCCTTTTGAACTACCTACACATTCAAGGTCCCTAGAAGAAGGGTTGGTTTTACAAATATTGGAACCAAGATGAAGTAGGCTTCACAAACATGGAGTGTCTCTCAGACTTTGAGATGGGTAATCTACTTAATGTATGGCTGGAAGAAGGCAAGGACCACACACTGAGACCTCTTAATGTCCCCAGATCCGATCATTAAGACACGGAATAAAGAAAATAACATACTAATCCCTTATTGATATCATCTAAGATCACTGATTATATTGATCTACATAGCCTAGAATTATAGGAGTCTAAGGCTATGCAGTAAGTAAAGAAAGCATGATCTTAATGTCAACAAAGGTGCGGATTATGAAAGTGTAAGTTTTTCATAATTAGATCTGACTTAGTCTATTTTCAATAATTATGCTTACAACTCCCCTTATGGTTTCAATAATAGTCATTACAATGGAGTTTTTATTTAAAATAGAAAAATCCCTCGAGTTAGAAATACCTTTCTCATTAATCTCAGCAATATGCTTGACATATAATTATACATAGCTCAAGATCTGAGTATATTGCTATGTTTTTTTCTCATAGTAAGGATATGTAGAATATAAGATCCATACTCAAAAAGTAGAATGTATGAAATTGATGATATACCCCTTCTCATTGTTTCTTGACATCATTAGTTATAGTTTGGTTATAAATAGATCTTCTTCTTGACATAGGTAGAGGATGGATTTACTATTAAACTCTTGATAAGCACAGTAAGATGGATTCATCAATTTGCTTAGTAGGCCTTATCTGTCATCATGAAATCTAAGTTCATCGTAGCTATTGATTGACTAATTTTACTAACAAATGAAACAGCACATGTATGGTACTAATGTTTTAATTTTATCTCATGATAATCTGGGAAATATAAGTTAGAACTGATCATGACTAATGTTCAGGTTCAAAATCCTCTCCAATTAATGTTGTAATAACCTTTGAAATTTTTCTAGGGACAATAGTAAGGCTCAGGATATCAGTACTAAACCTCATTTGCTAATTCGAATTCTTCGTTTATTTCTGCCATTCTATTTTATTTTAATGAAGAATAGATTTTTATATGTTTATGTTCCCTCTAACGTTTGAAGTATGGATGATTATATTATGTTTTTTTGTCCTCTAAGTGTATGAATATAGCACTCAAAGCCAAAATAACTAGCATATCTTAGATTCATTGGACTATTAAGAGTATTGTTATAAAGATGGTATTTACAACAATGTATGTCGATAGCACTCTCTAGAGCTTTTTTCAGGAAATAAGGATACAACTGCAAATCCCTTTGCTGAAACAGGTATCGTAGGTAGAGGTATAAGTATCCTATTTCTAGTAGCAAATTTATTTTCTCTTTATATAATTTTTCCAAAGCTTGGTTTATCAAATATTATATGGATATGCTAACAAGGATAGAAGGTAGAACTTTGTATTGTCAGGATCAAGAACCTCCTTTCGGAAGCACCTCTCAGTTGGAATAATAGGGAAGGCATCCCTATGACAAAAGCTAAAGTAAAAATCAAGAGTAATAATAACACAAGGAAGGTTGACTAAGCATGGTCTAATTTTTAGGTATTAAGTTGATAATAAGCTTCTAGATCTTGTACTAAGGTTGTTCTAATTTTTAGGTATTAGATCTTGGTGGGTATGCCCACCAAATTTTTTTGTATTAGACTCTGGACTACAGTCCCAGGCAAGGCTGGAGGTTTTCTCAACCCCGCTCTTTCCTACCAGTGCCTGCACAGAGCGGGGCTTCTTTGTGTATCTCAGTTTTAAAGATTGATAAATTTTTTGGCTTTGGCCTTTTACCGATCAAAAAATAATAATAATAATAATAATTTTTTAATCTTATAAAAATATGGTTACACTATCAAATTATATCAAAAAAAGTGAAAAAGAGAATTCTATTTTTTAAAACAAGATATTTGTAAATAGATTATAACAATTGAAAAGTACTAGCATTATCATATTTTAATAATTAAAAAGAATATAATGATCAAATAATAGTTAAAAATAATTATTTATTAATAAATAATATAAAATAATTATTACTATAATTTAATAAATAGGAATTAAATTTTTAGATATTATATTTTATATTCTAAAATATGAGAAGATTGTTAATGGAACTCTATTAAATTAAATTATAAGAATAATTAAAAAATAGTCCAGTGAGATTAGTCCCACCCCTTTATGACCTCAACTTGGTAGTAAGACCAAGGCAAGGTAGGTTGAGTGTTGGGTTAAGTCACAAGGATACCCACTAAGATACCCAAAAAAATGATATTAAGTAATAATCATGATTTTAAATTAGAAATATTAAATTAGAATCATAAAATTGAATAGTAAACTATTGTAAACATTATCATGTTATAATAATAACAATATTATAACATGTAGGATATCCCTAAAGGATTTTCCCTTTGGAACCATGATTATTGCTCTTGTTTCTCTATTAAACAAGGGTCTCGAATGGATTCCAGAAGTACAAGAATGATTGCATTAGTAGATTTGGTATGCATGTTTTTTATTATCTCCAACAAGGGAATTGGAAGTGTTTAATGGAGGTCAATAGAAACTTTCTACATCTACAAATTATGTTGAATTCTATCCAGATCTTGAAAAGCTAGGATTACCAAGTTTGGGCTTCGATTTCTTCGGGTAATTACTTTGTTTCCTTAATAGTGGAAACTCTTTATAGCTTGTTGAATGATATTCCTTGTTGGGCCCGTGCTTGAAATTCTAAATTGATTCGGAAGATCAACATTTCCTTCTAGATTACCCTCCAAAAAAAATTCTCACTTTGGATGATCTTTGTAAAAGAGGTTTCTCTTTAGCTAACATATGCTTATTATGTTGTGAAGACTCAAATAGCACATCTCACTTGATTATGGACTATTCTTATGCTTGTGAGATTTGGAGTCTCTTCTTTGATCTTTTGGGTGTGCAATGGGTATTTCGAGAATCCTTCCATAACTCACCTCGTGTGGTGCATATGGAAAGAAAGGAACAATATCATGTTTCAAGAGGATTTGTACTGCCTATGGTGGTATTTGCTAAATATAAAAAGGCTATTCTTGAGAATTTCCACTTTGTTGTGTCAAATAGAAAAGCTTATGTAAAATGCCTTGTTTTTTATAGAGACTCTCGTAGTGCCTGGTTGTGTAATCTTTCTTGTGATATTTCTCTTCTCATTATCCCCTTGAGAAGAGCCAAATAGAATGTTGTTTGGGAATATCCTCTTGGTGGCTAGTTCAAAATCAATTTTGATGGGACAGCTAAGGGTAACCCTAGGTTGGTTGGGTGAGGGGAGTGTTAAGGAATGAACATGGTGTATTTTTGGCGCAAAAGATCTCCCCTTGGGAAGCTAGAATAATCATATTTCCAAAGCTATTTCTACCTACCATGGCCTTAAATCGACTAAAGATATGAATTTTTCCAAGATGTAGATTGAAGGGGAATCCAATAATATCATTCAATATTTGAAGGGAAACCAAGTTCCCTCTTGGAAAATAAAACATTGGATAGAGGAATCTAAGATTATTATAAACTCTTTCCAAGATTGTAAAATAACAGGTTACTTTGCTAATTTGGGGGTCTGAAGTGAATGTTCATATTAAGATGGAAAATGCATGGGCCACCCTTCCTGATGGTGTGCTAGAAATGATTATATTTGAGAGGAAACATGTGTGGGATCCTTATTGGTAGTTTAAATGATGAGTGTTATTACAGTTTGGATGTACTCCTCACATGCTTTCTACGAATGTTTAACCCTATTTTTTCATTGTTTCATGGGGTTGGTCTTTTGGAATTTTGTCATTTTGAATCATAGAGGGGCCACCATTGAAAAAAGTAATATGGGAGGTAATAGGAATTGGTTTGAACCATTGAATTGTGAGGAGGTGAAGAAAGACCCAACCATTTGGAGAATTCTTTCTAAGGGAGGGGTTACTACATTTCTTGAACACCTGCATGGTTTCGATCCCAACATCACTAAAAAAATTACCAATAATGTAAGGAGCGCCATAATTACATAATAATAATAAATCATTTAACTCACCAAAATACACATAATCAAATATCTTCATTGTCATGTGTACAATAAACAAGTGCAAAGACTCAATATTATATTTCAAAATAAGATAAAGTATAAAATTCAATAACAAAGCTAAACATAAGGGAACATATTCCTTATGATGGACCACAAGTCAAATACAATGAGAACATAATGTAACAAAACAAGGTGACCATCCTAATAGGAACTCTTGAAAACCTACAACCTTAAAGCACAAAGTGGGAAAGAACATTGTCGAAGCACGTTACCAACCTACCAAAAAATAGTTACGCTACCCCCTAGAATCTTTCATGACATGGAAGATCACCCAGCTCCACACGAGGGAGTCTAATAGTGTGAAACTAACAAGAGTAATATAATTTGTGCACCATAATATATCCAAAAATAATATAACAATATCATAGATACACAAAAGGCATATATCATAAATAACCATCAAAAGAAACAACCCTTTACTTTAGTTATCTTTCCGTAGATTCTAATTCCATCTCAAATTCATGGAAAGCATAGCTAAATTTTTTCTTAAGCATGGAGAAATGTTGGTAAACTTTGTCTTAGACAAACAGTAATCCATACATCTCAATTTGAGGTAATTTTCACACACATGAAACACATAGAACCCAAGATGCAATAATCATATATAAGAAAACTATAACATACTCTGATCATCTATTTGGCATCCTTTCCTAGATTATAAATAATTCAATAAAATACTAAAAGAAAGATCACATAACTAGTGACTTTGGAAAATTGAACATGAGATAGACAACAAGAAAATGGAGCGAGATGGGGAGCTAGGGCTTCGCAGATTGATGGCGAGGTAGAGGAGGATGATAGTGACACAGATGCAAGGGTAGAGGTGGATGATGGTGTTGTAGTTGTGCAGGCTTGCTTTGTCTATTGTGGTTGTGTTGGGAAGCCCTTTTTGTTGGTGCACACTTCTGTAGAGGTTGCAAGGGAGCTGCTCAGGGCTTCTAAGGCTCCCCTTCCTTTTTGTTGGGCCCCATGTCTGGTTCCCTTAGCCTTCACTGGGGAACCTCTCCTGCTTCTACTTGCTCATATATCTTTGGATGGTAGTGCGGGCGCATCCTCTAGAGCTAGGGTTTTGTCTAGTGATGGTGCTACAAAGGAGTACATCTGCATTACTATAGTGTGGGTCTGCATTGCCTTTGGCTGGGGCTGTACTAGGAGTCCCCTATCTTTTGTGTATGCCTCTATAGAGATCATGAGGGAGCTAGTTAGGGTTTCAAGGAATTGCTTCCTGGCTCCCTTAGCTTTTGTTGTGGCTATTCTCTTATGCGGTCTGGCCTCTAGGGCTAGATGTAGATTTGTGAAGGATAATCACTCCCTTCTTGGCAGAGCTGCTAAGAACCTATGGCTGCTTGAGTTTCAATGGTGTGCTAAGGACAAATCTAATGGGTTGGATTCAGCCAAGTATGGCTTAGATCCTTTCTTTAATGATTCTATGACCCCAAACTCGTCCTTTCCCCTATTTCTAGAAGCTAATTTTTTCTGGGAGAAAGATTTGTTGCCAAGCCTACCTTCTAGAGCAAGGCACAACTTCTTGAGAGATGGGCTTTTGTTTAGCGGTAGTCCTGCAAATTATTTTATGATGCTTCAAGGACATCTGTGCTCTAAGGATCCTTCTTTTGGGAATGTCACTTTTGGGTTGCTTTCTACTTGGGCTGGGAGCACCAACTTCTCTCTTGTTGGGTGTGTAACCCTTCTGTATGTTTCTCCCTTGGTTCTGAAAGTTCATTCTTTCTGGGAGAAAGGCCTGATATTGCCCCTGTTGGGGGATATTTTTCTAGACTGGATTCTTTTGTGCAACACTCCTATTGAGGTGGACTTTACCCCTATTGAGGTGGGGTCTGTTAAGTTGGTTATTTGGTGGTGGATTATGTGGCTTCTCCTGCTCCCTTCACCCTCGAATCCTTTAGAGGTGGATGTCACACATCCTATGGAGGTGGTTTCTATCAGCTGGATGAAGAGCCCTCATGGGATCAAAAGGCCTTCTCTCCCTTATAACTACATGACTACTTGCAAGATCCAGTTGAGCAAAGGTCATTCTCTCTCAGAGGACCTAAGGGATATGGGTTTCAAATACGACCATGTGGCTGTGGGCATAGACCTGGTAGGATATTCTAGTTATGGGAGCCACGATAAAACCCATAATTTTGGTTTAGGGAACCAAAAAACCCTAGTCTGATGTAAAGCTAAGGCTTTAGGTCTGGAGCAACTAGAGCTTCTTTGTCTTTTCTTTTTGTTGTTGTTGTTGTTTTGCTAGTCTGGGACTGCATGTAGTTTTGCTGGCAATCTGTGTTGGGGGATTTTGTAAATCCAATCTCTTCGTTCCCCAGTTGTCTCTCTTTGGTCGGTGCTAATATTTCCAATCCTTTGTACAGGGTTATGGTTCCCTCCAAAAACTAACTGTATATGGTTTCAGGGCCCATTCAAAACCTATTTTACCTAATAAAAAACTAGTGACTTTGGAAAGCATATTCATTGTATCTTTAATTCAACCAAATAGAAGCTTTTAAGGATTCAATTGTACATTCATAAGAATTTTTAAACTGAATTAAATCTATGATAGTAAAAGGTATTTAGATTAATAAATCAAACAATATATTCAAATAATTTCTCTTCATCATGAAGCTTAAATAAACTCTTGCTATTCTTAGTCTTTTCCTAATTAGGGTACAAAGGGATCAGGTTATTGAGGAATATTTATTCAAGAAAAATGATCTACTTGTCCAATTGTCATGATATAACATAGGCTCATTGCTACTCATTTCTTTATCATGTCACCCTTGTAATATGACCTAAACAAGCTTTATATCTAAAAATATTTTAAGGTAAGGTGTCAGATTAGCACTTAATACCAATCAAGATAAAAAGATTCTAAATTGTATTATATCATCATAATCATCAAGCCATAACATGCAAAATAATTAATTACTTAACAAATATCAATGAAATATGACTTATCCAAGAACTATATCTCAAAGGAAAACTATTAGTTCTATTACCAATGATTGCAGGAACAACATAGTTCTCACTAAATCTAGGAAATTATGAAATAAATCCTAACTAACACTATAATTCACTCACCAAGTGGGCCCCCTTGGATGAGTGATTAGAATATGATCAAGATGAAAAGATAGAACTTGAAAAATACATTCTATTCATTCATTGAAAAGGTACACCTGAAACAGAACTGAATTCTATTTATTGTTTACAGAATTAAAGTAACTTACTTAACCTCACTAACTTTTTAAAAGTTAAGCCAATAGCTTATTTAAGAAAACAATACAAACTAACTCCTAAAAATACGATCGCTCCAACATTGAGGATCAATTAAGATTCATAATGATACACAAAAGAATCAGTGACTTTTGGAAACAAGTCCTCTAGGAATATAGCAGGTCGTGCTTCTAGATTCACACCCAAGCATAATGAGAAACTAGTTGACCACTACAAATGAGGCAATGCATAGTCATGCCTTTATTGTTTCAACTATAGAGCTGATCTTGTCAAATCCACCATGCTGGCCAAATGAATGTGCCATTGACTTGTTCTTGCATGGAGTTAGTAACACATGCCAAATTTGAAACATATAATTTGCATCATTTAAATCAATAAAGACATTATCTCATCATCTAACTCTTGCATGATATGTGGTTGTGGGAACCTAACCCAAAATAACTTAAGAGAGATGAACATTAAATAACACACATATATATCTACTTAATTCATCTGTCAGATTCAATTCACAAGTTTAACCATAAGTTCTTTAAGTCATAGAAAAATATCATAAAATATGTTGTTAATATGGCTCATCATCGTGGATCTCCATCTATTGGATGTACAATATCACCTCTATGTCATCTAATTCTAGAAAAAAGAAGTAATCTATCATTATGTAGTTCCCCATGGTGATGTTAACCTATGGAATATGAGTGCATTGTAGTAAATATTCTCTTTCTACCTTGACCTTGAACCTTCATGCTCCTCTATGTGAAAACCCCTTGTTGGTTCACAAATCAACAGATTGGAAAATTCTATGAGCTTGCTTGACTCAATGTTCAAACTTTCCAAATGATTTGGCCAACTAATAGGAACGATTAATGTGATACTTTTTTATGCGAGAGAATCCTTGGGTAGTTCGCAATCTTGAATCACCCAAAATAATTTCCTTTCAATTTGTTTGTTTACTATTCCATTTGGAAAGTTTTTTGTTGTTTCTAGGTGTGATTGATCTAGTTGGCATGTCATCTTATATAGTTTTTATGATGTGGTCTTGATATCATGAAGATCTTATGTCTATGACCGTGTCTCGATCCGATATTTCTAGATAAATTTATGCTCTAATTTAGCCTGGTTCTATATTAGTTTCATGTTCTTATGGTCGGGGTGGCAAGATCTAGCTTGCAGTGAAGATTCACGGTTTGTGATTTCTCATGGTATATTTCTCTATGTTCTTATTTTCATGGTCGACCTCCTTGTACAATCAAACATCATGATATACTTATTTGTGGATGTTCTTATGGATTTAGGTCTTGACCTATATATTTTTAAATTGTTTCTTTATCTTGGAGATTGTGATCGAATAAGGTGACTTGTGGCTGGTGATCTTGTATATAAGCTAAGTAGTAGTTCTTATTTTAGGAGCTCCTAAGGATGAGAGCATAGAGAATATATGTGCAGGATCAAAGGGTTGATTTAGTCATATTGTAAGGCTACAACTTGGTAGGCCTTATAGCCCACTATGTATGAAGGCAGATTGTTGGTAGATTCTTACAAGCTTATGATATGAAGTTTGATTCCCTATAATTTGTTGGTGTTCTTGTTATCTTGTCTTGTCATTTTAATTGGGTTATCTCTAGCTGCAAGGCTGGACATCTCCTTTGGGGATTTATCCTCCCTTGACTACATCAAGTGGTATCAGATCACAATTGTGATTCTTGGTTTACATATCCAGATTCCTGATCTTGTAAAGTTGTTTACTTGTTATTTATGGGGTGGCAGAATTGAGGATCTAACCTACATCAATCGGTGGCTTACGCAAGGTGGTTTAGGATAAATTTTGTTGTTGATTGACATAGTAAAGGGTGACATCAATTAAGAGATTGGTTAGATCAAGTTTTAGTAGTTGTGGATCTTGAAATTTCTAGTTGTGGGGTGGAAATAATGAGATATGACTTGGAATTGTAAAATAACCTACCGCAAGGTTTGGTGAGTAATTGGAAAGTGAGAGTTCATAGCTTTTGGGTTACCAGTTGACCTAGTTTCTTGAGGCAAATTGTTAGTGTTGATATATTGTGGGATCAGATTAGGGTAATCAACATTGGTAATCAAATCATTGAACCTGGGGAGATTGAAGATTGACATCCTTGTAAACATGATGCCTAGAAGAATGAACCCTAGAAGGCTAGAGAAAATGATGGAGGAATCCAGAAATGAAAAAAGGACATAAATTTGAAATGCTTTGGCTAGCATTAGGAGGAATCCTGAGACTGAAGATGAATATGAGGAGGTTGTTGAAGATCTTGAGACTATCAAAGTTGAGATTCCTATAAAAGAAGAAATATTATTGAGAGCTATGGTACAAATAGGTAAGAGTCATAGAATAGATCTGTTTCTTATTTTGTTGGTTCATTACATCTAGAGGAATTGATAGATTGGATTAATGAGATAGAAGACTACTTTGAACTTTAAAATATTGAGGATGCACGGAGAGTTGGGTTAGCACAGACTAAGTTGAAGGGTCATGTTGCCTTATGGTGGAAGAAATTGTAGAAAGATAGAGAGGAAAATGGTGAAACTCAAATCACGATATGGAGAGTTATGGTTTCTATACTTAAGGTTAAGTTCATACCAAAAGATTATGAACTAGAATTATTCAAGAAGTTGCAATATATGAAGTAGAAAGACTTGACTGTGAAGGATTATATTGGGGAGTTCTACAAGATGACAATTAGATCTAGGCACTGTTAGGATTAACAAGGCAGAAATAACAATTATGTGCAAATATAACTAATATCAGAAAATAATAAACCACACAGAATAGAACACAATGGCACACAGATTTAACGTGGTTCACCCAATCCCTGGGCTACGTCCACCAACAGCAAGTCCAATATTATTATTATCCAGTGATTAAAACCTGATTACAATCCGTAATCCCTTATAGCCCAACTCTGCCGCAAGTACTAAAATCATACCTCGTAAAAATCCCTAACCCTAAGCCATATTATACAATATTTTCCCGCTTTAGGGTTAGAATGAGTTATAAGTAGTCGGCCCAAATAACCGAAAAAAGTAGTCGGCCTCAAAAAAAATTTCCTCGGGGGCTGCGCCCCCGAACCCCTGCTCTTGGGGGCTGCCGCCCCCAAACCCCCGCTCGGGGCCCGGCCCGGCCCCGAACCCCGGCGAGGTCGGGAGGAAAAGTGTACAGTACTTTCCTGGATAGTACTTTCCTGATTAGTCACCACAAGCTAACAATCTCCCACTTGGTGACTGATCAGTATCCACACTATACTAAAAAACCTCCCACTTGGAGACTGATCCTGTAGCAATACCGCTACCCACATGAGGCTCCCACTGGATTGAACCACCTTGGACTCAGTTGTTCCTTTATTTTGTTCAGTCTAAAAGACCAACTGAAGCTGAACATGAGTTCAACTTCTCCCTTGTTACTACCTTGGTAAACATATCTGCTGGATTATCATCAGTATGAATCTTTTCCAGCCTTAACTGTCCATCATCCAAAACTGATCGAATGAAATGGTACCACAACTGTATGTGTTTTGTCTTTGAGTGCAAAGAAGAATTCTTTGCAAGATGAATGGCACTTTGGCTATCTGTATGTAGAAAATTATCCTTTTGTGGATGTCCCAATTCTTCCATGAAGAATTGAAGCCATATCATCTCCTTGGCTGCCTCTGTAGCAGCAACATACTCTGCCTCTGTAGTGGATAAAGCAACCACCTTTTGTAGTCGAGAAATCCAACTCACTGCTGTCCCACCAACAGTAAATATATAACCTGTAGTACTCCGCCTGCTATCTATATCTCCTGCCAAATCTGAGTCAACATAGCCTTGTACAGTAGTAGTAGAACCCCCAAAGTGTAAACACTTACTGGATGTGCCTCTCAAATATCTGAGAATCCATTTGACTGCATTCCAATGCTCAATACCAGGGTTACTCATATAACGGCTAACGACTCCCACTGCGTGTGCAATATCTGGCCTAGTACATACCATAGCATACATTAAGCTCCCTACAGCTGAAGCATAAGGTACCTTAGACATTTTAGTCTCTTCTTCTGGTGTCTTGGGACACATATCCTTAGTCAATTTCAAATGACCAGGCAAAGGTGTGCTGACAGCTTTGGCATTTTGCATACAGAAACGTTGCAACACCTTCTCAATATAATCAGCCTGAGATAGAGACAATTTCCTATTTTTTCTATCTCTACAAATTTTCATACCAAGGATTTGTTTTGCTGCCCCCAAATCCTTCATAGCAAAAGATTTTGCTAACTGTTGTTTCAACCCCTTAATGTGATCCATGTTAGACCCAGCTACAAGCATATCATCAACATATAAACATAAAATAATGTAGCTGTCATCATCCAACCTCTTAAAATAAACACAATGGTCAGAATGACACCGACTATATCCATGCCCATTCATAAAAGTGTCAAATTTAATATACCATTGCCGAGGTGCTTGCTTCAAGCCATATAAACTTTTCTGCAATCTGCACACCAAATTCTCCTTACCCTTGACCTCAAATCCTTGTGGCTGAACCATATATATTTCTTCATCCAAATCACCATGAAGAAAGGCTATTTTAACATCAAGCTGCTCTAAATGCAAATCTTCAGTAGCCACAATACTTAAAACAGTACGAATAGAAGTCATTTTAACAACTGGAGAAAATATCTCATCAAAATCAATACCATGTTTCTGTGCAAATCCTTTTACAACTAATCTGGCTTTAAATCTTTTCGTACCTCCATCCTCTTCTTTGATCCTGTAAACCCATTTATTTTGTAAAGCCCTTTTACCTGCAGGTAACTTACATAAATCCCATGTCTGATTTTTCAGCAAAGAGTCCATTTCATCTGTCATTGCAGACTCCCACTGAAGCTTTGTATCCACCTGCACAGCTTCATTATAACATTCAGGTTCACCAGCATCCGTTAACAGAATAGAATACAAAGATGGAGAAAATCTTTCTGGAGGTCTACTTAGCCTTGTTGACCGTCTAACACTCACTGGGGTGTGTGTTATTTGTTGTTGCTGTTGTTGCGGAGCATAAGGAACTATTGGAACATGAACTTGTGGAGTATCATCCAGTACTACATAGTCATTTTCTTTCTTCTCATGCTGCAGCAACAGATCTTTGTACAATACTTTCTCATTGAATATGACATCCCTGCTTCTTACAATTTTATGATTTTCAAAATCCCAAAGCCTATAACCAAATTCATCAATGCCATACCCAACAAATACACATTTCTTTGACTTAGCTTCCAGCTTGGTTCTATTTTCAGAATCTATAAGTGCAAAAGCTTCACAACCAAAGGTTTTGAGAAAAGAATAACTCACCTTCTTACCACTCCATGCTTCCTCTGGAATACCACAGTCCAAAGGAGTAGAGGGGCCTCTATTGATTAAATAAACAGCAGTGTTCACTGCCTCTGCCCACATCTTTTTGGGCAGCCTAGCATGCAACCTCATACTCCTTGCACGCTCCATTATTGTCCTGTTCATGCGTTCAGCCACTCCATTTTCTTGTGGAGTCCTTGGTACAGTTTTCTGCCTACGAATACCATTAGAGGAACAATATTCTTCAAATTCTGTGCTGCAATACTCACCACCATTATCAGATCTGAGACATTTTAAATTTTTACCAGTCTCAGTCTCAACCAAGCATTTCCATTTCTTAAAAGTTTGAAATACATCAGATTTCTGTCTAAGGAAATAAATCCATACTTTTCTTGTTGCATCATCTATAAATGTAACATAATACAGAGAGCCACCAAGGAAAGATACCTGAGCTGGTCCCCATACATCTGTATGCACAAGCTCTAATCTCTCATTTTTCTTTTCCTTCCCACTCTTCACAAAACTAACTCTCTTTTGTTTTCCATAAACACAACTTTCACAGAAATCCATATTGACACATTTCAGACCAGGTAAAACTTTCTTTGAATGAAGTAATTTCATACCTTTTTCACTCATGTGCCCGAGTCTGTTGTGCCACAGTGCTGTCTCAAAATCTACAGCAACAGTTTGATGTTCTTCCTGCTCAACTGTAGCCACTGTTCCTGAGCATTCATTATATTCTGAAAAAATTAAAGTAGAAGGAACAGTATGACCTGTACAAAGATATAAGGTGCCTACTTTCACACCTTTTGCTACTACTAAGGAACCTTTTGAAACCTTCCAATTTTTATCATTAAAAGTAACTGTGCAACCCTCATCACCCAGTTGCCCTGCTGAAATTAAATTCCTACTCAGCCTTGGAACATGTCTTACCTCTTGTAGTAGCCAATGATTCCCATTCTGCAACTTAATCTTAATTTTTCCCTTTCCAACAATCTGACAGGGTTCATTATCTCCCAAATAAACTAGCCCAAAATCCCCTTGGACATAATCAACAAAATAACTTCTATGGGGTGTAGCATGAAATGAAGCCCCAGAATCTAAAACCCATGAATCATCAATACTTTCTAAGGACAAGAGCAAAGCATCCTCCTCAGATTTGTTACTTACCACATTTGCCTCCTTGTTTCCATCATTTTTGTCTCCTTGATCTTTCTTCCGAGACCAACAATCTTTCTTCTTATGACCTGGTTTTCCACAGTACCAGCAATCATTTGGCCCTTTAGATTCAGACCTCTTTCCCTTTGATTTTCCTCTTGATTTCCCACGATTTCCAGAGTTGTTTCCTCTATCTCTTGTTCTGCCTCTGCTTTCTGTGTTCAATACACTACCCGATGTGGATGCCCCTGAGCTTTTCCTATGAATTTCCTCACTCAATATAACACCAATAACATCATCATACTTTAGGGTATTAGAACCAGAAACAGAATTTCTAACAGCCATTACCAAGCCATTCCAGCTTTCTGGCAAAGAACACAAAATCAAGAGAGCCCTAACCTCTTCATCAAAAGTATTTTTAACTGAGGTTAATTGACTTGTAACTGTATTAAACTCATTCAAATGATCAGTAACTGATCCACCTTCTACCATTTTCATATTAAATAAACGCTTCATAAGAAATACCTTGTTTGAAGCTGAAGGCTTTTCATACAACTTCGCTAGGGTTTCCATCAGATCTTTAGCTGTCTTTGCTTCAGTAATATTGAATGCCACCGATTGTGCCAGGCATAGACGAATACTCCCCAGTGCCTTCCTATCCAAAATATCCCAATCCTCCTGAGACATTGATTGCTCTTTCTTGGCTACTCCCTCTAATGGCCACCATAGATCCTTCTGATAGAGATAATCCTCCATTTGCATCTTCCATAACTGGAAGTTCTGCCCATTAAACTTATCAACCTTCAGCCTACCCTCTTCTGCCATTTCTCCCACTTAACCGAGAGACTCTCCCACTAACTCGTGAGACCTGCTTCAGAGAATAGATGAAAGAACGAATGAAATAACCTCGCTCTGATACCACTTTTTAGGATTAACAAGGCAGAAATAACAATTATGTGCAAATATAACTAATATCAGAAAATAATAAACCACACAGAATAGAACACAATGGCACACAGATTTAACGTGGTTCACCCAATCCCTGGGCTACGTCCACCAACAGCAAGTCCAATATTATTATTATCCAGTGATTACAACCTGATTACAATCCGTAATCCCTTACAGCCCAACTCTGCCGCAAGTACTAAAATCATACCTCGTAAAAATCCCTAACCCTAAGCCATATTATACAATATTTTCCCGCTTTAGGGTTAGAATGAGTTATAAGTAGTCGGCCCAAATAACTGAAAAAAGTAGTCGGCCTCAAACCCCGGCGAGGTCGGGAGGAAAAGTGTACAGTACTTTCCTGATTAGTCACCACAAGCTAACAGGCACAAAGAGTCATCTAAGGAAAAGGTGGATAAGTATGTAAATGGCTTGAGGCTTAATATTTGGGATGAGTTTAAGTATGTTGAGGATTAGTACAATTGAAGATGCTAATCAATATGCTCTAAGGGAAAAAAGATAAGTTAACAAGAAGACAAGTTACCCCTAGGGTTAGAGATAAACCAATGAATGATAAGGTAAAGGATAAGCTTGTGATTGAAAAAGCACCTGATTAGAAGATTCATGTTAGGAGTAGAGGCAACAAGGATTTCAAAGGCACTTGCTTCAAATGTGGAAATATTGGACATAGAGCTTTCCAATGTTTGGGTAGTTCTAGCAAGGACAAATAGAACTTAGTGGCACATGAGGAACTTGTAGAAGGAGAACTTGTTGGAAATGAAGAATCACCTAAGATGGGAGAATCTATGATGTTTAGGAGAGTCATGTTGAGCACCAAAGAACTAGATCCTGAGCAGCGGAGGTAATTGTTTAAGATGATTTGTAAATCAGGAGGTAAATGTTGCAAAGTGATTATGGATAGTGGTAGTACAAAAAACCTTCTATTAGAGGAGATGGTACAGAATTTGGGTTTGAGGAGACTTAAACACTCTTGTCCCTATGGGATAAGTTGGTTTCAAGATCACCACATGGTTGAGGTGAAAGAGCAATGTTGGGTTGAGATCAACATTGGTCCATACTACGATGAGGTATTATCTGACGTGGTGGATAAGGGTGCTTGTCATGTCTTGTTAGGAAAACCTTGGCAATATGATGTTGGAGCTATTCATGATTATTGAAGGAATGTGGTGTCTATCATGAAGGAGGCACTAATACATTTGGGGTGAAATTGCGACGGTAATTTGCGACGACAGGCAAATGTCATGCGGTTTTGGCTTTTTTTTTTCAAATATAGCCCGACACCGTCGCAATTTGCGATGACAATACATTTGGCACTGTCGCAATTGCGACGTTGTCGGGATATAAGCGCAAAATTAAAAAGGAACATTGTCATTTTTGTTTTCAACAGCGCCATAACCCTCCGCGAAATCACATCAGGATATAAGGGCAAAAAAAATAAGAACGTTGTCATTTGTGTTTTCAACAGCGCCGTAACCCTCCGCGAAATCACATCGGGATATAAGGGCAAAAAAAACAAGAACGTTGTCATTTGTGTTTTCAACAGCGCCGTAACCCTCCGCGAAATCACAGCTACAATTTCTGAGTACGTTGGGTTTATTTTTCTTTTGTCATTATTATGTAATCTGGTATTCAGCTGTTAGAGAGCTAAAATACCCAGAAATGAGGACATATCTATGTTGAATTTATTGTTAGCGGCTTTGGTTATTTAGAAGTTTAATTTTATTTGTTCATCTTTCAAGCACAAACATTTTGTGGACCATAACGTCTTCATTGTTTCGGGTATACAGTGAAACAACCCTAACTTGCAATTGCGATGTTGTCGGGATATAAGGGAAAAAAAAAAAAAGGAACGTTGTCATTTGTGTTTTCAATAGCACCGTAACCCTCCGCGAAATCACATCGGGATATAAGGGCAAAAAAAACAAGAATGTTGTCATTTGTGTTTTCAACAGCGCCGAGAGAGATTCCCTCCGCGAAATCACAGCTACAATTTCTGAGTACGTTGGGTTTATTTTTCTTTTATCATTATTATGTAATCTGGTATTCAGCTGTTACAGAGCTAAAATACCCAGAAATGAGGACATATCTATGTTGAATTTATTGTTAGCGGCTTTGGTTATTTAGAAGTTTAATTTTATTTGTTCATCTTTCAAGCACAAACATTTTGTGGACTGTAATGTCTTCATTGTTTTGGGTATGCAATGAAACAGCCCTAACTTGCGACTACCTTCACGGTATTTGTGTACATTATCATGTTGTCTTTACAGTGACTGTCCTCATTCAAGTGGCAATTACACAAGGGACGGTCACTGTGAGATGTCCTCATTTGTGACAAGGACAGTCACACTTAGGACATCTCATAGTGATATTCCCTTGTGTAATTTCCACTTGAATGTATTGCTATTGAACCACATTAATGCTTTTCTTCTTCAACAAATGAGGACAGTCACTGTAAAGACAACATGATAATGTACACAATTACCAAAAAATGATCTTGTTAATTGATGTAACACTTTGTCTTGCTCACTCCCTATCCTTCACTAGGGTCTCTTTAGGCCAATGTTTTGACTTGATAGGGTACTTAACTATCCCTACACTCTTTAGGTATCTCTACCCAAGATCCCACTCCTTCAACTAGTGCACACCAACAAGAAATACAACGAACTCTGCTCAATACCAATCTAGCTACTAGGACACTCCTAGACTTGTCTTCACAAATTGAAACACATTCAACTAGAACTTTACTCCATGGAGAGGCTGGCCACTAGGACCTCTATTGGTTTCAATATTACTCCTTCACCTATACTTTTCATCAGTACTTCAATCCGGTTCATCAAACCATGCCAATTGCACCCAAAAATAGGCTGCTAGCAATTAGGCCTTTGTCAAGCCTTTTTGTTTATATTAAGCCACCTAAAGGGCTTAGGATTCAGATGCCCTTTATTGAGAACTCCAAGATATCTAAGGTCTTCTCCTCCTAGATTTTTTGTACACCAACTGCTACAGCCATGCCTAAAAACAAGTATTTTGACACAACTTGGACAGTCTGACTAAGAGTTTGTTTTCTTAGCAGCCAAAGAAACTCACCCAATCTTCTAATTTGACTTGGGGCTTCTTTAGATGTGTGTCTACCTCTCCATGAGATTTTAGTTGAAGCAACCAATGCATTCAACTTGTTGTAATCTTCTTGTAATGATTTGTCATCCCTAACTGTGCTCAACTGACTCACCTAGGACATCATTGCAAACATAGAAAATGAGCTTCCCAAGGCCCCTCCTTCCAAACATATAGTACATGGAGTCTCCTCACCCATTCCAAGAGCCCGTACAAAATTGACAATGGAATGATGAGCTAAGACTCCATTTGTTCAACCTACCTGGTTCAAACCAATGATAGGGTACTTAACAAAAGAATTAACAAACTAGTTGGAATGCTTCAAAACTCAAAAAAAACACAACACAGAATAAAAAAACAACTTGTACTAACTTTTCCAATAGACACTGCGAGCTATCTAATCCATTAATCAACTGAAAACAAAGAAACAAAAAAACTCAAGAATTCACTAAAACCGTGTTACTCTACAAATCTTCTTAATTCCAAATGTTTTTCCCCCCAACCTTTTGCACAGATCGATGGAGGCCTCTTATAGTTGATCTGATGCCTAATTCAATGGTTTCATATAGTTACATAACCATCTTACTCGAAAATGCTCCCTTGCACAAATGTTGTCAATGTTGTGAATGACAACATTGACAACTTGTTACAACCTTTGGGATTTTGGTTCAAAACTTATTGTTCAAACACCATAAGACCCTAACCATGACTTAGTTAGGCTATTTAGACCTCACATAGGCCACTTCTACACTTCTTTGCCCAATTTGACCCCTAAATGCTTCATTCCCACTTTTGCCACGATATTGGTAACTTGGGTACAAATTGGCACTTGCCTTCACAAAGGTCACACATGAGGACATCTCACAGTGATCGATTGTCCCTTGTGTAATTGCCACTTGAATGTATTGCTATTGAACCACATTAATGCTTTTCTTCTTCAACAAATGAGGACAGTCACTCTAAAGACAACATGATAATGTACAATCACTGTAAGGATAGTCACAAATGAGGACATCTCACAGTGACTGTCCCTTGTGTAATTGCCGCTTGAATGTATTGCTATTGAACCACATTAATGCTTTTCTTCTTCAACAAATGAGGACAGTCACTCTAAAGACAACATGATAATGTACACTCACTGTAAGGATAGTCACAAATGAGGACATCTCACAGTGACTGTCCCTTGTGTAATTGCTGCTTGAATTACACAAGGGACAGTCATTGTGAGATGTCCTCATTTGTGACAAGGACAGTCACACATGAGGACATCTCACAGTGATTGTCCCTTGTGTAATTGCCACTTGAATGTATTGCTATTGAACCACATTAATGCTTTTCTTCTTCAACAAATGAGGACAGTCACTCTAAAGACAACATGATAATGTACACTCACTGTAAGGATAGTCACAAATGAGGACATCTCACAGTGACTGTCCCTTGTGTAATTTCCGCTTGAATTACATAAGGGACAGTCATTGTGAGATGTCCTCATTTGTGACAAGGATAGTCACACATGAGGATATCTCACAGTGATTGTCCCTTGTGTAATTGTCACTTGAATGTATTGCTATTGAACCACATTAATGCTTTTCTTCTTCAACAAATGAGGACAGTCACTCTAAAGACAACATGATAATGTACACTCACTGTAAGGACAGTCACAAATGAGGACATCTCACAGTGACTGTCCCTTGTGTAATTGCCGCTTGAATTACACAAGGGACAGTCATTGTGAGATGTCCTCATTTGTGACAAGGACAGTCACACATGAGGACATCTCACAGTGATTGTCTGTAATGTCCCCTTTTTGGCTAACTTGGAAAACAGGAACAATTACTCCACTTCTCAGACTTACTCTATCAGATACTTACAATTAAACTAAGTAATGGAGGTTACTTAAGATATCAACCGCTATTTCAGATTCAATCACAATATGTGTGCAAGATGATATTGATACCAATATGTTTAATAGCACTGTCGGATATAATGATATGAAATATGCTATGAATATGATGTTTCCTATCACTTATAGTGATAGTATAATGATGCTATGTCTGATATAAACAATATCAATATACAATCAATAAGTATTGCTTATAGCAATGTATTTGCTGTGTCTGATATGATGATGTAATTATGCAAATGTGTAATATCGCTATGAGTGATATGTTGCTATTTCAAATTCTGAATTATATGCTTGCAACTTCAAATATTGATGTTGTTTCTGACTATCCTTTCTATCTGTGCAATCATGGTGTTGTCTCTGATCTGCAATGATAAACTTGAAACCAAACTGCCAAAGGCAGATGCTCTATTGAGTATATCCAAATATGGATAAGTAAATAAAGTTCTAATGATGCCTTGAGTGACTGACGAGAATGCATTCTTATATTGTCTTTAACAAATGAAGAGATGCTATGAATGAGACGTGTCTTGTTTCTTCCTCCATGTCCCTTTGTTAATCACACCTTTCCATAATCCGACAGTTCACATAATATTATTTCATTATTTTCTGATCATAGATAACTCCCAGATTGACTCAATATCAAATCTTTTTATGAAGGTAATCTTCCTTAATTGGTAGTGCAACCAGTAGTTAACATCCATTGTGTTTGTATTAGTTTGGTCTAACTATCATTAGTATTTAGTCAATCGATATTAACTCTTGCCTTATCCCATATTGTTATGATTATATCCAATCTTTCTACTCTGATATAAGTCGATATCATTTTCTGATAATTGTCCATTTATTGGTTGATTGCTGGTAATGGAGTTTGATCTTCAAATTGACTTCCATTCCTATTAATACTTAAGGATACATTGTACTTATTATCCATGACTGATGCCTCATTCATCAATAGCTTGTGATATAATCACTAATGCTTTTGTGTTTCTACAAGATGTGGTTTATCTCAGACAATCGATAATCTTTAAATCCTTTAGTCGATATCCTCCTATGTGGTGTCTATTGATATAGATAGTAGAATTCAATCTAGTTTATGTTATTGTCATGATAACATAGGAAGTGATGGTGCATATTTGCTAGCAGGTCTTCATGTTTGATATTGCTTTATCGAATATGTCATTGTCTAAACTTGTGCAATTAATGATTATTTATAATATATGAATGGTTATCCTTCTTGCTTATCAATACATCTTCTGAAACACATAGCGACCTATCCCTTATTCATATCATGTTGATCTTGACTTCATAGTATTTGGTTCATTAATCATCCTCTCATGGTATCGATGTGTAATGACTAGTGATTGTTGTATCACTTCTTCATTCCTCATCGTGATAGATAATGCAGATGTTTAATGTAGATGTATATTGATTATAGATATTCGATATTGCTTTAAACGTTATTATTATTATTATTATTATTATTAATGTTATTGTTATTATTAAATATTATAATTAATGATGTTAGTAATATTAATAATATTATAATAAATATTATTATAGTGATAACATATTGTTTTATATTGAGAGGTTTATTAATATTATTTATATATTAAAATTATTATATCAATAATTGATTTAATATTATTACTTAATATATTATTATAATATAATATATATAATTTATTAATAATTATTTATTATTAATTTATATTATAATTATAATCATAATTATATTATTTATTAATATTTTAATATTATTTAATTAACATATTACTTATTATGCTAACTATATATTATTATTATCTTTTGATAATAATTATATATTATTGTTATATACCGTTAATAATAGATTATTATATATCATCTAATCATTTTATTATTATACTAAGTTCAATATGTCAGGGCTCATGACATTGTCCCTTGTGTAATTGCCACTTGAATGTATTGCTATTGAACCACATTAATGCTTTTCTTCTTCAACAAATGAGGACAGTCACTCTAAAGACAACATGATAATGTACACTCATTGTAAGGACAGTCACAAATGAGGACATCTCACAGTGACTGTCCCTTGTGTAATTGCCACTTGAATTACACAAGGGACAGTCATTGTGAGATGTCCTCATTTGTGACAAGGACAGTCACACATGAGGACATCTCATAGTGATTGTCCCTTGTGTAATTGCCACTTGAATGTATTGCTATTTAACCACATTAATGCTTTTCTTCTTCAACAAATGAGGACAGTCACTCTAAAGACACCATGATAATGTACACTCACTGTAAGGACAGTCACAAATGAGGACATCTCATAGTGACTGTCCCTTGTGTAATTGCCACTTGAATGTATTGCTATTCAGCCACATTAATGCTTTTCTTCTTCAACAAATGAGGATAGTCACTCTAAGGACAACATGATAATGTATACTCACTGTAAGTGTACATTATCATGTTGTATTACAAATGGACCTTATGTTGGTCGGGATATAAGTGCAAAAAAAAAAAGTTGTCATTTGTATTCAAGTGGCAATTACACAAGGGACAGTCACTGTAAAGGCAACATGATAATGTAGAGAAACATTGTCATTTGTATTTTCAACAGTGCCGAGAGAGATTCCCTCCGTGAAATCACAGCTACAATTTCTGAGTACGTTGGGTTTATTTTTCTTTTGTCATTATTATGTAATCTGGTATTCAGCTGTTACAGAGCTAAAATACCCAGAAATGAGGACATATCTGTGTTGAATTTATTGTTAGCAGCTTTGGTTATTTAGAACTTTAATTTTATTTGTTCATCTTTCAAGCACAAACGTTTTGTGGACCGTAACATCTTCATTGTTTCGGGTATGCAATGAAACAGCCCTAACTTGCAACTACCTTCACGGTACTTGTGTACATTATCATGTTGTCTTTATAGTGATTGTCCTCATTCAAGTGGCAATTACACAAGGGACAGTCACTGTGAGATGTCCTCATTTGTGACAAGGACAGTCACACATGAGGACATCTCACACTGACTGTCCCTTGTGTAATTGCCACTTGAATGTATTGCTATTCAACCACATTTATGGGCCCGTTTGGACCACAGCACACAGTAGCATCTACAGAGAAGAATATCCCAGGTGTAACAAGTTGTAAGAATATACCAACAGTTCTAAGAAGTTCCCTAGCACATAGTAGCATCTACAGAGAAGAATATACAACATGAGGGCAGCCACTGTAAAGACAACATGATAATGTACACTCATTGTATGTGTACATTATCATGTTGTCTTTACAGTGACTGTCCTCATTCAAGTGGAAATTACACAAGGGACAGTCACTGTGAGATGTCCTCATTTGTGACAAGGACAGTCACACATGAGGACATCTCACAGTGACTGTCCCTTGTGTAATTGCCACTTGAATGTATTGCTATTCAACCACATTTATGGGCCCGTTTGGACCGCGGCACATAGTAGCATCTACAGAGAAGAATATCCCAGGTGTAACAAGTTGTAAGAATATACCAACAGTTCTAAGAAGTTCCCTAGCACGTAGTAGCATCTACAGAGAAGAATATACAACATGAGGGCAGCCACTGTAAAGACAACATGATAATGTACACTCATTGTATGTGTACATTATCATGTTGTCTTTACAGTGACTGACCTCATTCAAGTGGCAATCACACAAGGGACAGTCACTGTGAGATGTCCTCATTTGTGACAAGGACAGTCACACATGAGGATATCTCACAGTGACTGTCCCTTGTGTAATTGCCACTTGAATTTATTGCTATTCAACCACATTTATGGGCCCGTTTGGACCATGGCACACAGTAGCATCTACAGAGAAGAATATCCCAGGTGTAACAAGTTGTAAGAATATACCAACAGTTCTAAGAAGTTCCCTAGCACATAGTAGCATCTTCTAATTGTCTATACCACTTCACAAGGTATTGTTTGCACACATTGTTTTTGGTTCTTTTGATGACCCTTGTTTTGAAATTGCTATTAGGCCTTGTAGCTTATATGTTTTGATTGCTGGAGAGCTTCTAAAGCTAAGCAAGAAGACCATTACACGAGTTATAGCCGCGCGCTCAGGTTTGAAAATTGTATATTTTTTAATCTAATGTATATTTTAACTAGACTTTTAGCTTATTTTTGCTATATATTTTAATCTAAAGGGAATCATGGATGTGAACTTGAAAGAATTTTGTACTTAGTTCTTATGGAGAGAATAGTAGTAGTTTACGGTCTAATATCAAATAGAGTTTTCCAATTACAGAAAGTTAATGAATTCTAATAGCTTATATGTTTTGATTGCTGGAGAGCTTCTAGAGCTAAGCAAGAAGACCATTGCACAAGTTATAGCCGCGCGCTCAAGTTTGAAAATTGTATATATTTTAATCTAATGTATATTTTAATCCTTTTGCCATGTCATGTAATATGTCTTGCCTTGTAGCTTATATGTTTTGAAATTGCTGTTAGGGCTTGTAGCTTATATGTTTTGATTGCTAGAGAGCTTCTAGAGCTAAGCAAGAAGACCATTGCACTAGTCGTAGCCGCGCGCTCAGGCATGAAAATTGTATATTTTTTAATCTAATGTATATTTTAACTAGACTTTTAAAATATTAAAGGATTTAACTAGGTCTAAGAAGATTTGTGTACTTTTGACAATTTTGCTTAGTCACTGAAAGTTGTAGACCGAAGTTTTCATAGCCCAATTTTTGCTTCCTGCGAAGAATGATCATGTCAGATAATATAAGTGAAGAACAAAATAGGGAGACAATCGCTAGATTGTGGTCTAACTTGAAAAGAAAAGGTGATGGAAAATGTTATTGTCCCTGCAAAATTTGTAAGGGCTTAAACCGTAGAAGACTGCTAATCAAAATAGTTAAGAGACATTGTAGGGAGAATCGGCACATTGAAGGGGGGCATGACTATCATCCACTGGTAAGTTGTTCATTATATCATTTTAACAATTTATATACATATGAAATCACTTGATGATGAGTTGAAGATCATGGTTTATTTATGTTAATCAATTTTATATAGGTTGATCTCCCCAGGGAAGTACATGATATGGAGGAACATGGGGGTGCGAATATCCAAGGTGAAGATAATGATCCCATGGAAGATGACGATCATGCACCAGAAAACACAATTGAAGATGATGGTATAAATACATTGATCCATGACACAATTAGTCCAAGCAGATCTGATCATGATGATGATGATAGCCTCGATGTACCTCTACTTGAGAAGGCATACAAGCCCCTATACAAAGACTCCCAAACAACTCTTCTCTCTACTGTATTTTTGTTGTTGAACTTGAAGGTTATGAATGGTTTATCCAACATAACAATGTCACGTATGTTAAGGTATGTCATATATGTCTTTATAGTTAACAAAGGGTGAATAATGTACCACTAATATTGTTTATATTAACAACTTATATTTTTTGCTGTAGATTGATAGGCGAGTTTTTGTTACCACCATCAAATATTCTACCTCACTCATATCGAGAATTATCTGCTATTATGAAAGATATTGGAATGGAGTATCAAGCAATACATGCTTGTCCCAATGATCATATTATATATTATAAAGAACATGAATTTGCAACACAATGCCCTATATGTCATACGAGTAGATATCGAACAGATCGAATAACAAAAAAGGTGCCTCACAAGGTTCTTCGTTACATCCCCATTATTCCACGGATGCGACAATTATTCAGGTGTACTAGCTTGGCACAATTTATGGATTACCATGCACGCAATAGAAGTCGAGATGACATTATTTGAATCCCTGCGGATGGTTCGGCATTTATGCACATAGAGGAAAAGTGGCAACACTTCAAAGAAGAACCTCGTAATCTCAGGCTTTCATTGGCAGCGGATGGTGTCAATCCATTTGGAGAGATGAGATCTGTTTGCTCGGTGTGGCCTGTTTTTGTTATCAACAGTAACATTCCTCCGTGGATGTCAATAAAGAGGGAGCACATTATGTTGGCAATGATTGTTCTAGGTATTTTATCATTTGATAGTTATTAATTTACATGTACTTACAAATCTTACAGTAAAATGGTCACAATAATTATGTAATGTTACTGTTCATTCAAGTAGGTAAATATCAAGTTAAAGATATGAATGTATATATTGAGCCTCTTATTGACGAGTTGGTGGAGTTATGGAACGGTGTCACTATGTATGACGTGTCTAGACCAATAGGACAAAGACAATTTCAATTCCATGCAATACTTGTATGGACAATACATGATGCCCCAGGGCTAACACATTTTTGTGGTATGTTATAGTGAATTCAAGTTGCGCATGATAATTCTAATTATAAAAATCAACATATTTAATAATCCAATTATATCATTATCTTGTAGGTCTTCAAACAAAGGGAAAATTTGCATGTCCAGTTTGTGGTCCAAAGATGAAATCTCGTCATTTAAAAAGTTTAGGAAAGCATGTGTTTGATGAGTACAGACACTTCCTCCACAGGAATCATAAGTATCGAAGTATGGAAAAACATCTTTTCAATGGGAAAGAAGAGACTACATCAAAGCCACGAAGAATGACACCTCGCCTATGGAAGTTGGAATATAATAGAATTAATCATCGAGGTAATGTCATTCCACTTAATGGTTTATGTTTGTAATTTATATATTTCTATTGTGATTTTTATTTACTAATTATGTAATTGATGATCGTGAAGGTCGTCAAGGCACTACTGACAACCTTCCAAAGGGACTAAAAAGCTATCCCAGACAATTTAGTAGGTTGCCCTACTAGGAGGACCTACAAATTGTGCATTTGTTTGATCTTATGCATGTTGGAAAGAATATAACAGAGACATTGTGGAAAATACTGGATGGAAGGTGTGACAAAGAAAAAATTGTCAAAATTTGTAATGACATTCATGAATCCAATCATGCACTGAAGAATTTCATTCACTCAAATAGCAATAGAGATCAGATTAATATAAGTGCCCTTCCTTGGTTATTAACGGAGCAGCAAAGTGATGCCATAAAAGAAGTCATACGAAAAATTCGATTTCCCACAGGATTTGCTGGGAACATAAGCAATCTCATATCAAAGAAAAGTGAATTTGGGCCAGGGCTCAAAATGCATGATTGACATACTTTCATCAAGGTAAGTTATGTTCTTCTGTATTTACAATATATTGATAAACTACGTGTACTATTCATTATGTTATGTTAGAAAATAATGAAATGATTGGTTTATAATTACTGCAGTACGTGCTACCTCTATCTCTCCCAGAGCACTTCAACAATAACATCAAACAAGTGATATATGATCTTGGAAAATAAATGAGGTAAGTAGTAATATCTGTTCAATTTGTTGTATATATTTATTATATTCGTGATTTGTTTTTCTTGCTATGTAATCTATTGTATATTATTTTGTAAAGTCTCGTATTTATATATTTTTTGTGACTTGAATCTCTTAATGTAGGTGGTTGTCATCTAAAGAAATCCATAAAGAAGATATAAACTATTGGAAGAGAAGAATTCCTCATTTACTGTGTGAAATGCAAAAGTGTCTACCTCCAACTTTTTTCAATGCACAAGAACACTACCTCATACACCAAGTTGAGGAGATTGAATTGTGTGGACCTGCACACACTAGGTCAATGTGGATGGTTGAGAGGCACTTGAAATCTTTGAAGGCTTTGGTTTGACAAAGAGCACATCCTGAGGGTTCTATGGTAGAGGGATACATGGTATACCAGACTATGGTGTACATTACTGAATATCTTCCTAAGTTTGCTTCAAATATCCATGTAGATCGCATTTGGGATCTCGACCCTTTTAAAAAATTCAAAGGGGAGTACTTGATGGGGAAAGGTAGATTGAGGAAAGTGACAGGTAATAAATTATAAGATGTTATTGTAATAAATTATTTCTTAATCTTCAAAATAAATCGGTTGTAAGTCATCTATTTTTTTTTTGTACAGTTGCTCGAGAGTGGGATGCACTACATTTGTATATTGCAAACAATCTTGATTGGATGACGGTATGGATTGAACGATGTCAACATTCTGGTCACACATTAACATGGGAAGGTGTATCTTCATTGGTTAAAGAAGCTCATCGTAATGGAGATTCTAATGTTACGCAAAGGGAAATAGATTTAGCATATGGTTTAAGAGATTTCTAGGTACGTACAAAATTATTAATCACCCGTATATTTATCAACTCACGATATAATAATTTTGACATGTTTCACATATTATTGCAGGTTAAACACCACAAGGGTATGTTCTGTAATGGTCAAAAATTTCGCGTCAAAGTGTTGGATGACACGAAGAAAACTTGTGATTCTGGAATAACTGCAGTCTTTCAAGTGACTAATATTTCATCTAGAAATGACTTAGATCCTCAAGAGTCTAAAAATCAATACTATGGCATTTTGGATGATATACTTGAGTGCGACTTTAGTTCCTTCAAATTAGTACTCTTCGTTGTCAAATGGTACAGGCTACGACTTAATCCAAATGATCCTAATAGAACTGTTATTGAACATGATAATGGATTTACAATGGTTAATACAAGGTCGTTTGAGCCAGTTGGGGATGAGCCCTATGTTCTTCCAAGCCAATGTGAGTAGGTATTTTACTCAGAGGTTTCACATAAACCGGGTTGGTCATTTGTTGTTAGACATGAACTGAGAGGAAGGCCGATAAAGTATAATGCGATGGAAGAAGAAGATACCGAAGAAGTAGAAGATGATGTAGATGATGATCACGATCGACAATTATTGGATGATGTTCCTGAGACAAATTTTCATGAAGAAGAAGAAGAAGATGATGACGATGATGCTGCTACTGATGATGATGATGAAGATGATGTTGATGTTGATGATGATGATGTTGATGATGATGACAACGATGACAACGACGATGATGACGACGATGATGATGACGACGACGATGATGATGATGATGATGATGATGATGAGGATGATGATGATGAAATTTAAAGGTATGCCATCAATCCTTAATGTATTTAATATTCATTTCTTGATAGAAATATATTTGTCTTAAATAGTTACATAGTTTATTCATTATCTATTTAAAAGCTACAAGTTTCAACTACAAACGAGGCTACTATCATGGGGGTGGTACATACTATTAAACCAACTTCTAATCAATGACTCCAACATACCATTTAGTTATTAAATTTTTGGCTAACATTTTTATACTTGATCTTTGACACAGGGGCACAATATGGAGCAACCGCCCGAAGGTGATGGTGACGATATTCCTAGCTCATCTACACATGAGCAGGTAAAACTCATTGTAATTGTGCAAACTAGATAGAAGCAAAATGTTATTTTTTTTAATGTTATTTTCTTCATTGTTTTGGAGTAATTTTGATAATACTAATACTATTGTTGTCATAGAGGGCTGGTGGTCGGAGAGAGGGAAAGCAACCTGCAGTCCCTCAGGAGTCCCCCCTTGTGGACCCTTTTTTTATTGATTTAGCAGAGACCGATGACCCGATCGGTTCCATTAAAAAGCTGCTAAAGAAAATTGGGAAAGAACTTCTACGTTTGGTATCCATACATCCTCAGACTCAAGAAATAAAAGATAGGGCAGCTGAGTTGTTGTGCACCTCTGAAAACTTTAAAGTAAGTATTAATGAAATTTTTAATTATTACAAGAGTTCAATAATGGTTTTTATGTTATGCTCTTTTATGACATTAATTAAAATATGGATGCATTGTCTTTACAGAGTTATTTGCGTATTTTTGAACCCCATTCCCATGATGAGGCCGGTACTGCAAGTGGTTCAGGTAGATCACATGTTCCATTCCCCACTTGTGTTTTCCACTGAATATATATAGGAATGATCATAATCATTGACAATACATGCTCGAACAATCTTTTTTTTTAATGCTCTAACAATCTTGTCCATGCTAGTCCACGTGTTCTATATTTATGCATGCTCTAACAATTTTATTCTTCAGCTCCTTTCCATGATGATATGACAATGCCACCTCCATCTAGGACAGCCACAAATGTCTTGCCGACTGCCATGTCAACAACACACAGCCTAAATGCACCAACTGTTGCACCATCTACTGGTACACAAATCCCTCTTTTTCTCTCTTTTGTTATGTGTTTAAGTGTTATGTGTTTACGATGTAGATCCCTTGATTGTGTTTGTGCCATGGGTGCTCTGCACCAATTTATTTCCCTTGAAGTATTATTTCTTGGAGGCATTTGATAATGGTTTTCATTTTTTGCAATAGGAGATGCAACAACTCCCGATGCAACATCATTTCCTGGATGTTCCCGTGTTCCTAGTACGGGAACGGTGAAGGATTGCGTATTGATCATCAGCGACGATGAAGGCATTCCCTTAAAAGTAGCCAAAGTTCCAGGTACTTTAAAGTTATTATTATTCTATAGTGATATAATAGTAATTTAGTTTTTGATCACTCTTCATCGACTAATGATCCCATGATTATTTTGTAGGGAATGATATTTTTTGGCGAAAACTTGGTGATGAGTGTTTGCGGATATTCGGGCCCACCCTACGTACATGGTGGAACATCATATCCTAACTAAAACCCCAAACCACTATTTTGATTTCATATCATTGCTAGAATAGTTTTCCTTTTCATCAATTTCTTGAACTATATTAAAGGTAGCTTCTCTTCATTTATGAGTCTAACATGTTTTTTTTTACTTAAAAGGTGGAATAACCAAGATAAAAAGTTGAAGGATGATCTTGTACATAGTATGACCCAGCTTTTTGGACCTCGTGCATTCGAGAGAAACAAGCTCCTTGAAAAAGCTGGTTTATGTTTGAAGTATATTAGGGACCAGTACAGGAAATATTTAGAGGTTAACCCAAGGCACGAGCGTCCGTCCTGTGTTCTTGAGGCTGAGTGGCAGGCTTTGATTTTGGATGGAAAGTATAAAGCCGACATGAAAAAAGGAATTACGCCAGTAGAGAGTAGAGCAAGGTATGTGATACTTTTGAGAATGTAATTATGTACTAATTAACCTCTAAATTTTTCCTGTAATTATGTACTAATTAACCTCTAAATTTTTCCTGTACTGGTCTCTAACATATTTCAAACTTTTCATAGATTGCCTGACACATCAAAGGCAACAAAGGAAAGATTAGAAAAGCACGGGACACACAAGCTCGGCTCTGGTGGTTTTTCCAAACTTCAAGCACGAGTTGTAAGTATTAGTAAATCAAAACTTGTATCAATTTTTTTATATATTGCAAGGAAATTTTTTTTGATCAAACAATGCAAGTAAAATTCACCATACCAAGCAAAAATGTAGGGGTCAGAGTTCAATAGATGCCTCACAGAAGAGGACAAGAGAATTGGCTTCCAACAAGGCTATAGAGCCGTGGCTGAACGGCTACGAGCTAAAATCAGTGTGCAAGGTTCAAATAATGATGCATTTGAGCCACAGGTAAATAAGCTAAATGAAATTTATTTCAAATTGAATACTTTACCAATTAGTCTATTTGATGTTAAGTTCTAATATAAAGTGAGTATATCTGTTTTAAGAAAGCAATGATAACAATGTGTAGGATATTGGAATGCAGCCTGACAATCCTTCTACACAATCTATGCATAATGAAGGTTCGCATGATGTGCATCCTAGTGGTGGAGGTATACATTTGCTATTAAAATTTTTATATGTAATTACAATTGGTGTTTGGATTAATGTAACATTTTTTATAGCAACTGTAGAGGATCGAGGGGTCGGTGCTCATGAGCATGTTGAGGTTGAGTCTAGACAAAATGATGTGGCCAGATCAGGTAATTAAAGAGCGCCACAGTTATGTTCTTTAAAATAATTAAATACTTGTAACAATTATAATTAAATATTTTAAATTTAACTCTTTTATTTGTTATTGTAGAGGACCCCCCTTTGCAGCAGCATAGGAATTTGAGATCATCAAGAACAGAGAACAAAACAACTGATGAGGGGGGTATTGATGATAACACTGATGCTCCTCTTAGAGCTTACATAGAAAAAAAAATTAGAAAGAGAAAAAAGAAATGATTGTCATCTAAATACCTTAATTGATAATGACTGAATTTTATGTCTCAATGAATTTAATTATGTGCTAATGAATGTTCATGAATTATGTGTTTATTTTCATATTGATGAATGTTGCGTGTTAACGAATCTAATGTGTTAATGAATGTTATCATGTGATATTGATTGAATGTTACATTTTATTAATAATTGAAAGAATGAATGAATGTTAGATGTTAACGGGGAATGTAGAGTGATGTTAGGGGGAGGGGGGTGGGGCCAAATGAGCTTCCACCTTCACGTGGTTGGCCCTATTTAGTAGAGAATATTAAACTATATTCTCGAAACAAAGTGAAGCTCAATAAGATACTAAATGAGTCAAAATGGTTATCAAGGTCCTCTATCCATAAGATACTTGTAGTCAAAATGGTTATTAATAAGATACTTGTAGTCAAAATGGTTATCTAGGTCCTCTATCCATTCCATAAGTTCTTCACCATTCAAACTTCCTCCATAACAAGGAATGTGCTCTAGGTTAGTCATGAAGCCTAGTATGGACTCTCTGTCAGATAGAGCCACTATTTCAGAGCCTTTTCTGTGCATTTCCTTCAAGCACTGTACAGATGTGAAAGGGAGGGCAGACCAGTGTGGACATTAGAGTATTTATACCTTATGCTTTGAGAGTTTATTTGGTAGATTCAAGACACCTTATATCAAAGTTATTCCTTTTTCTTATCTATTGTTCTGTCAAACCCTCATTTTTTGGGTTATTGCATTCAAATGGCCTTAACTTGCAAATAAACCATAGGATATCCTCTATTCTTTGTAAAATGCAAGTTAAGGGGGTTTATTTTCATATTTTAAAAGCTTTGGAACAGGATACTAAGCCAGAGAATTTCGAGAGCAAGCCCTAGGTCAAGAATCTCAATGTTCTTGACTAGGAGTTGATGGATTATGCAAGATCAGAGGGTAGCGGCAAGTAAAGGACCTCAAACCTTGTTGAATCTAGATCTTTAGAGCATGGTGGACATCTTCAAACTCTGATCTTGGTTTCATGCACCCATTTTCAATGCCTTGTTTTGGAACCCACACCCAAAGGCATGCATTAGGTCTGCGGACTCAATAAGGACATTGATATGCTGGAGTGGAGTCAGGGTCTGGGAGTTGGAGGATTGTTAGAACATCATAAAGGGTACTCCAAAAATATATAAGTTCATAAGGTCCTTTGTCAAATTGAAGAGTTATTGCTGCAGAACAGGTTTTGGAGACCTACTAGAGTCACTAGGTCTATTTGGACCCGTTTGGACCACGACACACAGTAGCATCTACAGAGAAGAAGTTTGGTATGCAATGGTCTTGAAACCTCCTGAGAAATTCTTGGTATGCATTTGTGTGGTGCAAAAGCTTCGTTGAAAGAGAAAAAGAAGAAAAGAATAGAAATGATTTTTTTTCTTTTTATGTCATATACTGTAACCAGCTACTTATAACTTGCAAAAATTATTATAACCATTTGAAATTGAAACTTAGTTTAATGTGAAACTGAGAACTGCTTTATTAGAGCTTTCTGTGATTTAGATTCAGACATCAAGAACATTGTTTGCCTAATATTGTGATTAATGTTTATTTATTAATATCTCATACTGACAAACAATTGATAATTGTAGGGAAAACGTCATTGGGGGTCTTTGAGGATCCACCAGAAGCCAAGGAGAAAATGTATTCAAATGTTAAAGATGGTGTAACAGTCCTTACAGCTGTTGAACCTTGCTGTGTAGATCATCTCCGATTCTCCAAGTTCAACAGTACTGTGGTATTCCTTTGGATACTTCTAATGGTAAATTTCAGACATCAAGTTCTTTTCATATGAAACTACTACATTTGTAATCTGTAGTTTTAAACTTTTAGTTTATAAATGTTCATCAGCTTTAGTTCGTATGCTGCCATTTCAAGTATGATTAATGAAGTTACCTTTATCACAGGATGAAAGTGAGCAGTCAGCATACTGGTACGGAGCTGGCAACATTGATACGATGACTAGGGCATCGTTTAATGGTGGTATTGTGTTTTCCCGTATTTAGGGCATTGGCCTTTTGAAGCATTGCCTTCATCTTTCTTAAGTCTGAGTTTTAAGTTTGTTTATCTCTCTCGGCGCTGTTGAAAATACAAATGACAACGTTCTTGTTTGTTTTGCCCTTATATCCCAATGTGATTTCACGGAGGGTTACGGCGCTATTGAAAACACAAATGAAAACACAAATCCCTTGTGTAATTGCCACTTGAAGGAGGACAGTCACTGTAAAGACAACATGATAATGTACACTTACAGTGAGTGTACATTATCATGTTGTCTTTAGAGTGACTATCCTCATTTGTTGAAGAAGAAAAGCATTAATGTGGCTGAATAGCAATACATTCAAGTGGCAATCACACAAGGGACAGTCACTGTGAGATGTCCTCATTTGTGACTGTCCTTACAGTGAGTGTACATTATCATGTTGTCTTTAGAGTGAGTGTCCTCATTTGTTGAAGAAGAAAAGCATTAATGTGGTTCAATAGCAATACATTCAAGTGGCAATTACACAAGGGACAATCGATCACTGTGAGATGTCCTCATGTGTGACTATCCTTGTCACAAATGAGGACATCTCACAATGACTGTCCCTTCTGTAATTGCCACTTGAAGGAGGACAGTCATTGTAAAGACAACATGATAATGTACACTTACAGTGAGTGTACATTATCATGTTGTCTTTAGAGTGACTATCCTCATTTGTTGAAGAAGAAAAGCATTAATGTGGCTGAATAGCAATACATTCAAGTGGCAATCACACAAGGGACAGTCACTGTGAGATGTCCTCATTTGTGACTGTCCTTACAGTGAGTGTACATTATCATGTTGTCTTTAGAGTGACTGTCCTCATTTGTTGAAGAAGAAAAGCATTAATGTGGTTTAATAGCAATACATTCAAGTGGCAATTACACAAGGGACAATCGATCACTGTGAGATGTCCTCATGTGTGACTATCCTTGTCACAAATGAGGACATCTCACAATGACTGTCCCTTCTGTAATTGCCACTTGAATGAGGACAGTCACTGTAAAAACAACATGATAATGTACACATACAATGAGTGTACATTATCATGTTGTCTTTACAGTGGCTGCCCTCATGTTGTATATTCTTCTCTGTAGATGCTACTATGTGCTAGGGAACTTCTTAGAAATGTTGGTATATTCTTACAACTTGTTACACCTGGGATATTCTTCTTTGTAGATGCTACTGTGTGCTGTGGTCCAAATGGGCCCATAAATGTGGTTGAATAGCAATACATTCAAGTGGCAATTACACAAGGGACAGTCACTGTGAGATGTCCTCATGTGTGACTGTCCTTGTCACAAATGAGGACATCTCACAGTGACTGTCCCATTGTGTAATTGCCACTTGAATGAGGACAGTCACTGTAAAGACAACATGATAATGTACACAAGTACCATGAAGGTAGTTGCAAGTTAGGGCTGTTTCATTGCATACCCGAAACAATGAAGATGTTACGGTCCACAAAACGTTTGTGCTTGAAAGATGAACAAATAAAATTAAACTTCTAAATAACCAAAGCCGCTAACAATAAATTCAACACAGATATGTCCTCATTTCTGGGTATTTTAGCTCTGTAACAGCTGAATACCAGATTACATAATAATGACAAAAGAAAAATAAACCCAACGTACTCAGAAATTGTAGCTGTGATTTCACGGAGGGAATCTCTCTGGGCACTGTTGAAAATACAAATGACAACGTTTCTCTACATTATCATGTTGCCTTTACAGTGACTGTCCCTTGTGTAATTGCCACTTGAAGGAGGACAGTCACTGTAAAGACAACATGATAATGTACACTTACAGTGAGTGTACATTATCATGTTGTCTTTAGAGTGACTATCCTCATTTGTTGAAGAAGAAAAGCATTAATGTGGCTGAATAGCAATACATTCAAGTGGCAATCACACAAGGGACAGTCACTGTGAGATGTCCTCATTTGTGACTGTCCTTACAGTGAGTGTACATTATCATGTTGTCTTTAGAGTGAGTGTCCTCATTTTTTGAAGAAGAAAAGCATTAATGTGGTTCAATAGCAATACATTCAAGTGGCAATTACACAAGGGACAATCGATCACTGTGAGATGTCCTCATGTGTGACTATCCTTGTCACAAATGAGGACATCTCACAATGACTGTCCCTTCTGTAATTTCCACTTGAATGAGGACAGTCACTGTAAAGACAACATGATAATGTACACATACAATGAGTGTACATTATCATGTTGTCTTTACAGTGGCTGCCCTCATGTTGTATATTCTTCTCTGTAGATGCTACTATGTGCTAGGGAACTTCTTAGAACTGTTGGTATATTCTTACAACTTGTTACACCTGGGATATTCTTCTCTGTAGATGCTATTGTGTGCCGTGGTCCAAACAGGCCCATAAATGTGGTTGAATAGCAATACATTCAAGTGGCAATTACACAAGGGACAGTCACTGTGAGATGTCCTCATGTGTGACTGTCCTTGTCACAAATGAGGACATCTCACAGTGACTGTCCCTTGTGTAATTGCCACTTGAAGGAAAAAAGCATTAATGTGGTTCAATAGCAATGTATTCAAGCGGCAATTACACAAGGGATAATCACTCTGAGATTTCCTCATTTGTGACTATCCTTACAGTGAGTGTACATTATCATGTTGTCTTTACAGTGACTGTCCTCATTTGTTGAAGGAAAAAAGCATTAATGTGGTTCAATAGTGATGCAGAGTAGGCAGGGCTTTTAGAATATACAAATATACATCCTTAACTCTCATTCCACCAAGGAAGAAGGAATTCCAATGGTTGAAACGTGAGTTAAGGTCTTTACATCAGTCAAACCCTGAAAATGAGGGTTTGTAAACAATGCACAGAAAATTTGAAATAACTTAGATATAAAACAAAGAGAATCAATCAAACCAACTTCCAAAGCATCAGATGTCACTATTACAACTTCCAGGCAAATTTTATCATCCAACCACCATCCGTACAGCCGTACAGAGTTCGTTTTTCACCAGAAATGCACTAAAACAGGGTTATTTTTATTTTTTATGAAAGGAAAATGATTACAATACTGGTTCTTTGTCTGTCTTCGACCATTTGAAGCCTAAAATAGGCTCTCCAAACGTTGGTTCAACCATCTAGGTGGTTAGAACAGTTTATCCAACAAATGTCAACTTTGCTAAGCAACTTTTAAAGTTGCATTACAACTTTGCAAACAACTTTGCCGAGAAGGTTAAAAATGTGTTGTGAAACTTTAGGAACCTTATTAAAGTTATTTTGGACCTTCAAACTTCTTAACAACATCTAAAAGACACCTAATAAACACTTACTATGCTCATTTCATCCAAGGACTCAAAAGATGCCCAAGGTTTATAAGTCACCAAGGGGTCTTGTGTCCAACAAGTGGATGTTTATAAGGAGATAAAATCAATCCTTAATATTTATTACAAACCAAGAAAACATCTAAAACTCCTATTCTAATTTATTGTCATTCAAAAAGACTCTGATTTGTCATTCAAAAAGACTCTGATTTGTCAATCAAAAGGACCTTTCACCAGTCAATCCTTCAAAGCTCCAAGGTGAAAATCTTATGTTCCAATTGATAGGATTTGACTCCTTGGCTTCATGGCAACTTCCTTCAATCATGGTGTCTTTGGCTTGCATTAGGGATGCCCCTGCATCAAATAGCAATGCATTCAAGTGGCAATTACACAAGGGACAGTACATGCCCATTAAAGTTGGTGTTTTGTTATCCAGCATGACAATGGAGACAACATACTCTGTGTCAATTTTACTGATCAAATTTCCCTCCACCAGGCAAAGCAACAATCTGGGTATGATAAGGTGAAATTTTGTAGTCCTTTTGGGTATGATAACAGTTCCAGTTTCCAATAAGATGGTTCATTTTTATAATCTAGCTTCAATTTCTCTTGTGAAAATCTTTTTTTCATTTTATGGGTGGTAAAATATAATTATTATGCTAGAGGTGTGTACTTATGGATGATAATGAAACAAAATGATAAGATTTAAGACTCTTGTTTTTTTTTGAAATAGCAATTTAAGTTTCCTTCTATTATAAATTACTGTTTTTCTATTTTTTAATGTATCAATTTTATTTATGAAATTTAAATATATTAATAATGTTTTAGTGTTTTTAGGATTAGTTTATATCAATTCTATGTATCATCATTCGTCATTCAATTGTCAGTATTATTAATTTAGACTGTGCAATTGTAGAACTACTCGAATATGGGTTGGATGGATACTCAAGCAGGGGAACCCTCCTCAAATATCTCAAGCAGTGAACTTGGAAAAATGTGTCCTGAAGGAACCCTTTCCATCAGAGAGATAAAAGTACAAACAAGTAAAAGAAGCAGGCTCTGCAAATATGTTTTTGAGAAGAAAAATGATAGATTATTCGAGTATGGTTCATGAGGTATATCTAAAAAGACATTTTTTTTCTTATTATAATAAAAGAGGAAGTTGTGAATGTCAAAGTTGAGTGAAACAAAAATTATTTTCATCAAATTTTGTTAGGCTTGCTTTTGGGAATAGTTTCTTACAATATTGCTATTAAGATTTTTATTGTGTAGTTTTTAGATTAGGTTTATAAAATTATATTTCATGAGTAGTGATTCATATTAATCAATTAACGATACTTTTGGAAGGTATTTTCAATGTGTCAAATTTTGATATTTTTACAAGAATTAGATTGTGTAATTTTTTTAATTAAAGTCATTGACTCATATTTCATAAATAATAGTTCTCATGAATCCATCTCTTATAAGATTGAATAGTCTATTTAGGAAGTATTTCTAATAGTATGTCAAATTATGATATTACTATTACCATTAGATTGCATGGCTTTGAAGTCAACCTCGTTGACCCATATTCTTCTCTGTAGATGCTACTATGTGCTAGGGAACTGCTTAGAACTGTTGGTATATTCTTACAACTTGTTACACCTGGGATATTCTTCTTTGTAGATGCTACTATGTGCCGCGGTCCAAACGGGCCCATAAATGTGGTTGAATAGCAATACATTCAAGTGGCAATTACACAAGGGACAGTCACTGTGAGATGTCCTCATGTGTGACTGTCCTTGTCACAAATGAGGACATCTCACAATGACTATCCCTTGTGTAATTTCCACTTGAATGAGGACAGTCACTGTAAAGACAACATGATAATGTACACATACAATGAGTGTACATTATCATGTTGTCTTTACAGTGGCTGCCCTCATGTTGTATATTCTTCTCTGTAGATGCTACTATGTGCTAGGGAACTTCTTAGAACTATTGGTATATTCTTACAACTTGTTACACCTGGGATATTCTTCTCTGTAGATGTTACTGTGTGCTGTGGTCCAAATGGGCCCATAAATGTGGTTGAATAGCAATACATTCAAGTGGCAATTACACAAGGGACAGTCACTGTGAGATGTCCTCATGTGTGACTGTCCTTGTCACAAATGAGGACATCTCACAGTGACTGTCCCATTGTGTAATTGCCACTTGAATGAGGATAGTCACTGTAAAGACAACATGATAATGTACACAAGTACCATGAAGGTAGTTGCAAGTTAGGGCTGTTTCATTGCATACCCGAAACAATGAAGATGTTACGGTCCACAAAACATTTGTGCTTGAAAGATGAACAAATAAAATTAAACTTCTAAATAACCAAAGCCGCTAACAATAAATTCAACACAGATATGTCCTTATTTCTAGGTATTTTAGCTCTGTAACAGCTGAATACCAGATTACATAATAATGACAAAAGAAAAATAAACCCAACGTACTCAGAAATTGTAGCTGTGATTTCGCAGAGGGAATCTCTCTCGGCACTGTTGAAAATACAAATGACAACGTTTCTCTACATTATCATGTTGCCTTTACAGTGAATGTCCCTTGTGTAATTGCCACTTGAAGGAGGACAGTCACTGTAAAGACAACATGATAATGTACACTTACAGCCCGTGTACATTATCATGTTGTCTTTAGAGTGACTATCCTCATTTATTGAAGAAGAAAAGCATTAATGTGGCTGAATAGCAATACATTCAAGTGGCAATTACACAAGGGACAGTCACTGTGAGATGTCCTCATTTGTGACTATCCTTACAGTGAGTGTACATTATCATGTTGTCTTTATAGTGACTGTCCTCATTTGTTGAAGGAAAAAAGCATTAATTTGGTTCATTAGCAATGTATTCCCAGCATCTGTACCTGCATCTCTCTTATATACTACAAGTTGCTTGCCATCAGAAATTGCAGTTCCCTCACGTGACATTGATGGTGAAGTGTTCTTTTCAAAACCATCATCTGTGGTTACCAATGCTCCTGTTTTAGGCAATAAGTTTGTTGCATTCCATGAGCCATTGGTCAAGTTTCTTCTACGAGCTTCTGATGCCTCAAAATCTAAGCAGCGCCTACGCATGCCTCGTTGTGGTTGATTATCATTCTGTACATGAATTATAATGAGTAATCAGTTTTGGGCCTTGGAATCTTGTATGTAACATGCACAGGCATTTCATGGCTAAATGAATCTATTTTAAAAGCATCAACTTTTCTTACATGATGCTGGATACATAAGTAGAACAAGCGTATATCAAATTGGAAGCAATCAGAACTCCACAATGACATATTATTTAGAGTACTCTTCAGTTTAAGTAATAATGCATATATTGACACTGTAAAGACAACATGATAATGTACACTCACTATAAAGACAACATGATAATGTACACTCACTGTAAGGACAGTCACAAATGAGGACATCTCACAGTGACTGTCCCTAGTGTAACTGCCACTTGAATGTATTGCTATTCAGCCACATTAATGCTTTTCTTCTTCAACAAATGAGGATAGTCACTGTAAAGACAACATGATAATGTACATTATCATGTTGTCTTTAGAGTGACTATCCTCATTTGTTGAAGAATAAAAGCATTAATGTGGCTGAATAGCAATACATTCAAGTGGCAATTACACAAGGGACAGTCACTGTGAGATGTCCTCATTTGTGACTATCCTTACAGTGAGTGTACATTATCATGTTGTCTTTACAGTGGCTGTCCTCATTTGTTGAAAGAAAAAAGTATTAATGTGGTTCATTAGCAATGTATTAAATAATTTTTTTTTTTTAATCCACCCACGGGCGTCGCAATTGCGACGGGAACCCGTCGTAATGCGATGCAGGCGCCTGTCGCAATTGCTTGGGAGGCCCGTCGTGATTGCGACGGCCCTCCGAAGCCATGCGACGGGGGGGCGACGCCCATGCCGCTAACAAATCTTAGCCACATTGCGACGGGCTATGTGTCGCAATTGCGACGGCTACCCATAGACGTCGTAATTTGCGACTAAAAAATAGCGACGTCTATGGGTGTTTCTATTGCGACACATAGCCGTCGCAAAATGCCCCCAAATGTATTAGTGAGGGAAAAAGGTTTACTTTAATTCATTTGAAGGAGGAAGGAAGGAAAGATAAGAACCTAAGTTTAATGAGGACTTATACCTTGAAAGATGATGCAGGAGCATCCTGGGTGTAAGAGCAATCTTGCATCACCCAAAAATATTTTTTGTTTGCTTTTCAATAAGGGCTATCTTGTGCAGAGCTGCTATTTATGGAAACTTACTATTTTTAGTAAGTTGGTCATACGATCTCAGAATGTTCTAATTTCACAGGTGGAGGTTCATCTCAGTCATTTCAGCCTACCAGTTGAGTTTCGTTGCCACATCATCTGTATTGGTGAAGTTATTGAGGTTTTTGGGTACAAAATCTTTCAAGTCAATTTTGAAGGCCTTAGAGGCTCTGGATCACGATCGACCCCCGGCTGACTGGTGCTAGCGCGTGTCAAGCATTGTAGATCTCGTCATGGCATTTTCGAAAAGTGGTTACAATAGAAAAATGAAGTTACGGTTAAAAATTTATAGCCTCCAGAAGTTGGGTTACCTAAAATCATATTTTGTATTTCTTTTGAGCTGACGCTATTGTAATAATTGTGAAAAATAAATAATTCTATGTTTAGTTGGCCTAAAGGGCTAAATTTCTGGAACCTTCTCGGGCGGTGGAAATTGTCTATATAAGAAAGGTCTGTAGTGTTGTCTTAGGTAGTTCAGGACAGTTCTGGGTAGTAGATCTGGGTATTGATTCGAGGCTTTGTCCTATAGAATATTGTAAGGGAATGCCCATGTGGCTTTGCATATTGTAATTCTGAGAGTTTGTAATTCCAAATTTGTGGAGATAATAAGAAGCCCATTTTCTATTCTTGCATATTGTTGTTGTTTCTCTATTTCTATTATGTGTTTGTGGTATTAAGGGGAGCACCCTTCATCAAAAGATTAGATTGTTTCAGATCATAAAGTGTTGGATTTGTAGTAGGTAGTTGAGAAGGTTTATGAGATGTTAGAGTTGATTATGATTTTAATGAATAGACCTTAACCAATAGAGTTGAAGGCTGGTGACAATTGGATGATATTACAAAAGAGCACGAGAAGAGTGGTATCAAATGGGAAACATAATCTTGTGGTTAGATTAGTGATAGAGACTGAGAAGTTGTTGCAGGATGACTACTAGAGTAGTCATGAGAAGACTCAAAGAAGTAATTTTCCTTCTAATGAAGAGGATAAGTGGGTTAATAATGAGCATGTGATTTATGTCCTAAATCCCTCAATATTTTCATAATTTCTTTATGAAACATCTTTTATTCACCTGGGGTGTCTGATGAAGGAGATCATCCTTGGATCGTTGGCAATCTTGCATCACCCAAAAAGATTTCCTTTCAGTTTGTTTGTTTACTATTCTATTTGGGTAGTTTCTATTGTTTCTAGGTGTCATCAATCTAGTTGGTGTGTCATCTCATGTGGTTTCTATGATGTGTTCTTGAAATCATGAAGATCTTATGTCTATGACCGTGCTTGTATCTAATGTTTCTAGATAAAGTTATGTTATGATTTGCCCGGTCATATATTGGTTCCCTGTTCTTATGGCCACTGTGGCGAGATTCGGATTGCAGTGAAGATTCATGGTTTACAGTTTCTCATGGTTCATTGTTTGATGATATTATGTTCATGGTTGACCTCCTTATACAATTTCACATCATGATATAATTATTTGTGGATGTTCTTATGGATTTAGGTCCTTACCTATATATTTGTAAATTATTTCTTTATCTTGGAGATTGTGATCAGATAAGCTAACTTGTGGCTGGAAATCTTGTATATAATCTAGGTAGTCGTTCTTGTTTTAGGGGGTGCTAAGGATGAGAGCATAGAGAATATCTATGAAGGATCAAAGGGTTGATTTAGTTATATTGTAAGGCTACAACCGAGTAGGCCTTATACCTCGACATGTATGAAGGAAGATTGATGGTAGCTTCTAGCAAGCTTGTGATATGAAGTTTGATTCCTTCTAATTTGACGGTGTTATTGTTGTCTTGTCTTGTCATTCCCGTTGACTAATCTCTAGCTGCAAGGTTGGACATCTCCTTAGGGGATTTCTCCTCCCTTGAATGCATCACTTTTCCCCTACTCTTTGGGCTCTGTAGAACCAAGGTAGGTAGGACAATACTTTAATTGTATTTTGTAATCAAAGGTTTTTATAGAAGATATACTTCTAACTGTATTTGAATATTAATGACCTCTCAAGATAGCATTAATGTCTTGAGAAAGATCTGATTGTGTATTTCACAAATTTTACTTATACCCTTCAATTGTAATTTATATTGGTAGTATTGATTACTTTGTGCTTGATTTCTTTATTAAATATAATTTTCTTCCTAATAGCTCGACTTCAATATAATTATATAGACCAAAACTTTCTTTCTATTAGGCAGCAAAGTAAAACTTCCTCCTTGATCGTATGTATAACCCCCACAAGACAATTTTTATTTCCACTCCTTGAATGGATCTGTCAACTACTATGACCTTCTATTCCTTCAATTATTAAATCACGTCACAATTAGTCCTATTAAGTTTAACTTACCCTTGATAAGATCAATAAGACAAAATATGTATGGACAACAACTTCTCATACAAATTATGATGTTCAAATTGTAATGCAATTAAAATAACTTATCCACATGAAAAATCAGATAGCTTCTACTTCCTTGAAATTGAAATCATAAGGGAAATGTTTTAATGCAAATGATACTTGTGTAATGCTCTTCTTTTTTGTCGTGAATGAAATCATTTCCACCTCCCATGATGCACCTTATCCAAAAAATATTTTGAAATGTTTAAATAAATATTTCTATTTTAATAATTATCAAATGGGTCCCTCTTTTATCGAGCATCCAAGGAGCTTTTTTGAAAGGTACTATTGAGTTCAATTGTCAAATTCCGGAATTGACATTTTCGATGTTTGTGTTCAAAACATGAAATTGGAATAGGGATTTGTTAATTCTCATTTACCTCCAAAACCAGCATTTGAATCTTCCATCTAAATAGGTGGAACTGGAAAATCAATTCCAATTCCACTTAAATAGGAATTGGGGGTAAAGCAAAATTTATAATATTTTGAAATCCATATGCAAACAACATTTTCCATCTTCTCATTATGAATTCCGAGTGAATTCCATGTGAACCAAACGGTTCCATCCATATTTCAAAAACCATTTTCCGGATTCAAAACTTCCAGAATTGTCAAATACTGAAATTTGACAATTCTGACGTTATTTAATTCCAGCAACCAAACAACAATAGAACATTACCTTATCTTCACCAATAAAATTTTATCATTTGCACATTACATTATATAGATATAACTCCAGCTGATGGAGTCTCATTGGTGATACCTTGCTCAATCGGATGTACATTTAAAATCTTCCTCCGATTGCTAATAAGATTTTTCCTAAAACACGCATTACATTTTAGGGTTTCTTCATTGTCAGCGTGCTTCCCTTCTGCTACAAAATCAGAATCTACATTTTCTCCTCTACTTGCCTTTTAACTTCAACTCACCATTTCCGATATCATTAATCTTCTCCATTGATTTTGCAAAGTCGCTGAAGGACTTTGCCTTTGAATTCGCAAGCTTCTGATCAATATATGCTTTGTATTTTGTGTCTGTTCATACCTCCCAGTGCTATGAGAGTTGACGTTGTTTTTTATTGAATATGAGCACATAAATTTATATCGTTTACGTTAACGGCATTCCGTATTCTTTGATTCTGCATTTACAGTGCGCCTACCAGTGCTTGTATCTGAACTTCAACACACCACATACTTGTGTTCGATGCATCTTCAAATCATAATGGGCAACATCCAGATATTACAAAAAATCATGACTCTAGCAGTTCATTCCTCTCATTTTATAGACTACTCAAAATTCGGAATATAAGTGCTCAAGTCCATTTTATTATCAGTTGCATCTCACATTGTTAAATACTTCAAATCCGTGGAGGCTCGTACTTGGAATGGCATCTCTTTCATGACGGATTTTGTTACATGTTTTAATTATTCTCCATGCATTTAGAAACATTTGTACACCATTACCACCTCTGACATTGGATCACCCTCAAGATGATGTCAAACCAATAATATTGATCCCACTCCTAAGAATGTATGTATGTGATAACATGGACAATGGCGAGGTCATCTCTTCATTACTTTAAATCCTTTTTCCATTTATGATTCCCTCTGATATCTCAGATTGAACTATCTAGAAATGTCATAGAAGATTGTACGATATCGATCAATATTACCAAGTATGCTTGCCGACTGCAAATATAGAAGGTTGAATGGTACTTGATCACCAATGATTGGTTCCTTATTCCAATGCAACTCATTCCATTATTTATACATGTTCGATTCTCATTTCGTTATTATACTCCAATTCAAACTTGTTGCCTTTTCCTGTGTTCATCCCTTTGCTCACCTTGGTTTCCCTTTCCAGAAAACTTACAAAGATTGTTTACCGAATCCATTCTAGCAATACCCATGCTTGGTCTATGCTTCCACACGTCAGTCATCTTTAAAAGGGAGGATACCATGAATCTATCATTTGTTTTCAATGTAAAAGCCTTTACTAACTCATTGACATTCAAATTCGATAGGAGATTGAATACATCCTCTATTGCCAATGTGCTAATAGTAGTGTCCTTGACATCCCTTAACAAATGCTCTACACCTATTTCCTCAACTTCGTTAGTAGCAATTTTTGATTGCGCATGTATAAACACCTTTTGGCTTTCGTGAGTTTCATTCTCTTTGACTTCTTTAACAGAATAGTAGGCCTTAGTGGGGATCCCTAACTCTTTTGGTTGAACATCAATAATCACCAGCATTGGATTCAGAACATAATCATGGAACAATATGCACATCCAAATCATTCTCTTGTTATTGTTCATGGTTCTATTTCACATGTTTTCTTTTATTTTGACAGAAACTCTAATAGATTAGTGCATTTTCATTCCTCCGATGGCTGATGGAATGGGATGATTTTGGTAATTATTATTACCTCATAATATTTTCTACTAGGTCTTCAAAATATGAAATCTATCATTTTTTACAAGATGTCTCATATTCTCATCAAGAAGATTTTGAACTATTGGGAAGGCTCTTTTCAACTGCCCCCGATCACTGATAGGTGTTATAATTTACTAAATTTCACGGGCCCGCTGCTTTTAGAACATCAAATCTTGTTTTTAAATCAAATGATCTATTTGGAATTTAAATATTTCATATAGAAGCATTTTTAAATCATTCTCTTGCTTCTTTTATTTTCTTATTTTTTCATAGGTATGGCTCTACCATTTGAATAAATTTCATATTTTATCATTTTTGAGATGTCATCCTTTTATTCCTTTTATATTATTATTATATAATATAAAACTTGGTATTATAAAATACTATCAATAAATCTCCTCTAAAAGAACTCTTGAAAAATAATCAGGCTTCTTCATAAAATTTTGTCAGTGGGTGTACTCATTGATTGTAAACCAAAGAACGTGGTGCGTGGCTCTAAGAAATTTACCTAGGTACAAAAGATATTTATCATCGAAGAAGGCCTCTGACTCACTCTGAGAATTTGAACCAACAAACTGATGAAAATTGCATTTTCTTCTCTTCCTGAAAACATATCAAATCAATTGTTAAAGCTCTGTGATCTGGCACATATGCACATTTCCATATAGAGAATTCGAAGAACTAGTCTGGACTCAATTTGATATTCATCTGGCTGATAGACATAAATCTTCAAAGTGACCCTCTCACTGATTTTGTCACTTTACAATCTTTTAATTTTTATAAACTGCCAAAAAGGGGTTGGGAAAAATACTAAACGGATTGGCAAGTTCCTTAATATTTCATCATTTGATAGATGCACTAAATCTTGTTCCAGGAGGTTAAAAATGAAAGTACATGTTTATTTATTGTGATAAACATAATTCCATAAGGATTTCTCTTATTGAGTATGGAATTTTAAGGGCTATTTTTTAGGGTTTTTCACATATATGGAACTCTAAATTTTAAAAAATTTAGAGCTCCAACAACCCTCTTGGTGATAAGTGATGAATTAATGAAATTGAGTGTGGCTCCACTATTAAGCATGATTGTGACTCACTCCCCCTAAAGTATGCCACGAACCCAAAATATACTACATCTTGTAGTCACAGAAACTATAGAAATGGAACCTCCCTTCCACAGAAGTGTGGTGATCCTATCTGCATGATTAGTCTCTTCCTCTTGCACCTAGAGTTATTTTATTTCTTCCTCATCATTGGGTACCACCTCAATGTAATGGATCTTCCCCTTGCCAAGATAATAGTGACCCAATTTTCAAGGCTCCTTGGAAGTGTAACAAAGATTCTTCCTTTGGAGCTCCTAATGAGTGGCCTCATCCATCAAAGGCTTCTTCTAAAATGGCTCCTTGACATCGTCCTCTTATGGGAGTGGTGGCTTGGGATATGTGTGACTTTTGGAAGATGAGGTAGCCATGTCTCCTATCTTCTTGATTGCCTTGGTGAGTGTGTTAGGGTTGAATCCCTTGACTCAACCCTTTAGGGATTCCATCATCTCATCCATTAATAACACTACTAGTATCCTTCTAAAATGTCAATAACCAACATTGACAACCTTTGAAATTCTATGATGTAATTATCTACTAGTCTAGTCTATTTCAATTGTGTCAACTCCTTGAAATTGAGTTTTGGATCCTTCCCATCAAAGTGATCAATGATTATCTCCATGAAATCAACATATGAAGTGACTCTATCATGACCATCTCATGGTGTCTTCATTTGTGAGTAATCCCCTCCAAGTGTAGAAATGAAAATTTGATCATTTTGTCTTCGGGCATCATATTGAGATGGAAGTAGGTATTCTCTTTTTGTACCTATGATCTTGTTGATATCTTTTTGGACCCATCAAAATTAGATAGGCTCATCTTGTATATCTCCTACTTGATTTCATTATTGTGATGGTCATGGTTCTTAGAGTAACTCATCTACAATTCCACATAATCCTTGAAGGGTAGTTCTACTCCAAATTCTCCATCAAATCAGCCTTGTTTAAACTGATCTTGTATCTCCAAGAATGTAGGATTTTTTCTCTGCATTATTCAGCCCTTTGAGAAAAAATTAGCATAATTGGGAATATGTGGGAATATTATGTAGGAGGCCTTTCATTACAAAATTATCATTGTTCTCATTATGATTTCCATTTACAGTCCTTCCTTCCACTAAAAGGTAAAGTGTTTTGACATTTGTTTTTGTCTTTTTCCAATATCTCACAGAGCTATTGTTGACCTCTTGTTAAATCCTATAAAAATGTCATCATCTTCATTCTTGACTCTCCCATCCTAACCAATTAATGTGATCTCATCTTTTGTATCCAATGTTTACTAACAAGCTAGCAAGATCACCAACTTTGATACCATTGTAATGTACTAAATGTAGGTTTTCCATAAAAATACTCCCTTGTGACACTTACATTCACCTATGTAAGGATGCACACCTTACAAAAAGTCTCCTTACTCACACTGTGACTTTCACCAGTACACAAATGTTCTCATGTGACACTTAGTGGATACTCTACCCACACACTATATGGAAAAACACACTCAACACTCGTTAATCAACCTTTAGCAACTTTTATCTCTCTCCAGTACCCTTTAGCACTCACCCTTTAGCTATTGGACTAACTGCCAACATCCTCAAATATTTGTGACATGGTTTAATTACCTCCTATGTCTTCTATAAGTATAGTGCTTGTATCGAGCATTGACAAGTCGATCTTTTGGTGCAACGATAACTGCTAGTTGTAACAAGTGGTATTAGAGCTTGGTCACAAGCTCGAATCCCCTCAAGTGATGCTGAGGGGGGATTGTTGGGATAATATCCAATGTCCCCCTTTGGGATTTATAACATGGTTTTACAACCTCTTATGTCTTCTATAAGTCTAGTGGTTGTATCAGGCATTAACAAATCATTCTTTTGGTGCAACGACAACTGCTAGTTGTAACAACATCTTGTTCTTGATAAAGTACATCCTTGTTTGCTTCAAACATTGTAATAAATTGAGAAAATGGATGAATTTGAGAGTTATTATCTTGCTAACAACAGATATTACAATCAAAATATTGGAAGGGATCCACCAGAACTTGCATGCATGAAAGAAGATGAAGTTGTTAAGCCTACTCGGGAAGATTATCAAGAAATAGTGTCTAAGGAAGAAGAAGGTCACGTTGATGCATCAGAACAACATTACGTGAGAATTTTTATAATCAAGATGAAATATTTGATCACCTTGATACTAGTGAGCTTGAAGAAGAGACATCAAATGTTTCTCATAAAAGCATACAACCTAAGATAACTCCACGATGATTCCCTACTATTCTAGCCACCTCCTTATAAGGCCTTTGAGAAGTTTTTGAAAGGTTACCTTAGGATGACATAATTTATAATTTATTATTTTATTACTTTATTTTATAATTAAATTAATTAATTAAAGTAGTCCTTATGATATTATTTAAATTTGAGATAATTTAATTAATTCACTTTCAATTTATTAGGGACATTAGAATAGCCTAGTCTTTGAAGTGAATTTTTGAAAGTTTTGTTTTGGGATTTTTGCTATTTGGGAAATCTTGTTTGTGATGTCACATCGATGCTTGTGTATTGTAAGGTATTTATTGATTGAATTTGTGGCACAACAGGCTGTACATTTATTATAGTTAGTTGATGTCCAAAGCGTGGTATGTTTGTATGTGTTAGTTTGGGACACCCATGGTGGTGCATTGAAGGACATAAGATGAGGTTCATAGGAATGTGATGTCGCCAAAGGCAAAAAAAATTTGGGTAATTGTATTTGACCTTAGTATAGATTGACTTATTTGTACAATTACTTGTGACAACTAAGGGTCATGTGATTTCTTGAGCAACACTGAATTGATTTAGGACTCGATTGAATGGGGATTGATTTAGGACTTGGTTAAATGAGGATTTATTTGGGATTTGATTGAATGGGGGTTTGATTGCATGAGGATTTATATGGGATTTGGTTGGATTGAAACTTGTCTAAATGTTGGTTGAAATCGGTCTATCATATTTATTCATGAGATGAGAGATGGTATGTCTATTTTTCAAATGAGAGCTCTTATGTCGATTTTTCCAAGTTTTGGATTTGGGTCTCCATATTTTTTTAGTAGTTTGGCCATTTGGGATTTAATATTTTTAATGTTCCTTACTTTTTGTTCCAAGATCTCTATTTCTTGATCAAATTTTTCTTTTGGTGAAGTTGATCCTAGTTGAACATTAATGCACCTTGCTTGCATTGGTATGAAAATTGGTTCAAATTTTGGAGATGGTCTTAGTTGAGCTATACCAAACTTTACTTACATGTTCATGGGCATGCCAATAGTAACATTTAAATCAAAACCTAGTTGTATGATGTAGCCTTATTATTGTGTTGGAATTATTTGTGGATTTTTTGGGCTAAACATTGATTTTGTTTTGTCCATTGAACTATACTTAGTTTAATGTGATGATTCTTGTTGTCTCCTAAAAGCTTGGGATCTTGTTTCAAAAACTATATTTTGGGAATTCTATGAAATGTACCCAAAGGAGTGATAAATATAATCCTAAAAGATGAAAGAAAAATGAAAACTAAGGGAGGTAAGGTGTAACCTATACTTTGAATACTTTTCCAATGAAATTCAAGGTTGAAAAAATGCAATATATACTTTGGGCATGCAAGTCTAAAGATGGAAATGAAATGAGTCTAAGGCCCTAAGAGGATTAATGAAAAAATGGAAATGGTGATGATAGCAAGATCATGATGAGGTCAAGGATATAAATATGAATTAAGGGCACAAGATAGGGAAAATTAATTAATTAATTAAAGGAGTTATGTTATGACCTAAGGTTCAAGACAATGAAGCAGTGATGGGACTATAAGGGATTTGAGACCTAAGGAAAAAATAGGACTTTGCAAATTTTTAATCTAAGGAAAACCTATACATGTGAATTTGAAACAAGGTCCCAAAGTATTTTTTCCTATATTGTTTGAAGTGTTTTGATTTGGGAAAATTTTGAAATGGGTGTGATGTGACAAATGTGTTAGGGTAAATGTTTAAATTTTTGGGCAAGTTGTGTTTTGATTGGAAATTTATTTTGAACACTCACATAAGATACATGAAACAAAGTGGTCATTTTTAACTCTAACAAAAAATGAAGGAATATAAAGGGGCCTAAATTATCCTGAGTTAATTCACACATCTTGACAATTGAAAACACTTTAAACATATTCACAACCTAGGCTCTAAATGGATATACTTGTTGAGGCCCTCACAAAAATAAAATACCTTAGATAAAGTGGACAAGTAAAGAATCAAGTGGCACTAGCTCCCCCATATAGGTGTACTTGAACTCTTACCCTGAGGGTTTGGAGACCTTATAAACTAAGGAATTTGTCTCATAATGAAGGGTGCATGAGGGGTATCTACAAGGTATGGTCTACACTCCTTGAATTAGCAAGTATTGATTTTTGGTCTACTAAAATAATTGGTTTGTAGTGGGGGAACTTAAAGGGCACCCGATGCTCAACCTAGTGTTGATGACTCCCTTAAGAGCTTATCCCAGCCCTCTAAAATGGTTTGATATACCTCACAAATGTAGGTACTAGGGAACAATAAAATTGAGACTCAAGCTCACCAGCTGGTCTCTTTTTCAACTTGACATCATTTATATAGCAGACTGAAGGAAAGAACTACTTTAGATCATTCATTGGAGTGAGTACTTTTTCCCACCAAGACATACCCTTTTCTAAAAAATAAAAAAAAATTGTGTCAGTTGTTTTTCTCTTACACCCAAGACCAATGAAGGAAAGGGGAGATGATACTTAGTGCAATAGTAGGCCCACCCTACAATGTGCAAGCATACCAAACACAACAAACATAAAAAGTTTTTTTACCTTTAAATGAAGTGTGATCTAACTAAAAAAGATAGATACATAAAGTTTCATAAGCACATGTCTTCGTCAAACATTCTACAATAAACTCATTAGTAGTTTTAACAATATTTTTCACCCCACGATTGCCAAGATGCTTCATAGATTTTGATTAGTAACACCAAAAACCACTATCCCAGTAGATTTTAAGGAATTTAAAAGGACAAAATTCAAATCAAAAATTAGATTTTATCAACCAATTGTGCAACAATCCTTAACAAATACACACAAAACATAAATAGATGCAAAGAGATTTAATTATACAAGTGTGCAAAAAAAAGGGGCAAGTGTGCATAAAATAGGATGTAAGTGCCCAAAAACTAATTCAAATTCAAAATTGTGACACACCATTTATCCAAAATATTTTCAAATTAGTTTAAATCAAGCAAATGTTGGTTTGTAATGATCACTGTGATAATCAAAATATTTAACTTTGTTAATTTGACCCCTGATTATGCTATCTAAGAGATTATCATTAATTGAAACCCCTAGTTAGACTATGTGAAAAATTATTGTCAATTGAAACCCTTACATAATCTATGTGAAAAATTATTGTTAATTGAAACCCCTAGTTAAGTTGTGTGAAATATTATTGTGAATTTGAACCTCTAGTTAGACTATATGTGAAAGATTGTTGTTAGTTGAACTCCTAGTTAGGCTATGTGAGATATTATTATTCATTTTAGATCTTTTAATAAAATAAAATAAAAATTAGCTATCAATTGACCTCCTAATTAGATTGAGTGAAAAGTTCTTCTTTTCCAAACCCTAATTAGAATAGATGTGGTTCAATTTTAGCAAAAACTAAAATAGAAATGAACCAATTAGATGAAAACCTTGCAATCACAAATGGTATGCAATTCAAATCTGTCAAATTCCCACAAAACTATGTTAGTAACATCAATTGCGTATAAAACTAAAGATATTGAGCAATTTTGTTGTAGATGTTCTCAATTGCACAACTCTAGGCTGCAAATGTGCATCAAGATGCTAAAACTATGTAGGTTGATAGGTCAAGTGCATAGATTCAATTTTTGACTTGCAAAAACACATAAAACTCCAAATTCATCAAATTTGGGGTTAGTTCACATTAGGTTCACCAAATGTAGATCAGGAAAATCAAGGGTTAGATTCAAAACACAATTAGCCAACCACAAAAATCTATACAATCATGTTAATTAAAAATCCTAATCCAACCAATAAGACTATTGAAATAAATTGCTTAAATAAAAAAGTATTTCAAGCCAAAATTTATGCAAGATCATCCTACCTACTTGTGCCAAAATGGAAGCATCAAAATGGAAGTACATTTGAGGGAGCATGGGAAATAAGGGTTCATATCAGATTTGCAAATGAGGAAATAAAAGGGAAGACCAAAAGAAAGGTTGATGGCATAATGATAAGAAGAGTTTACAGCAGAATTGCAAGAAGAGTATACACAGACATAAAAGAGGAATATATGCAAATATAAAGAATAATCTTATGCAAATTGAGAAGGAAAGTCTATGTAGACTTGAAGAAGTATCAAGAAAAGACATAGTTTGAAGATGTGAATCAAGGAAGAATTAATGGATGAAGAAAGGAATAAAGAATGGATCACTTATGAATCATCAAAATAAATCATCACTTATCATTTAAGGATCACTTATGAATCATCACTCATGAATCCACAAAATAAATCATCACTTATCAGATCAAACAAACTATCAATCAGCAAACCACTCTATCAAGTCAGCTTACATTTGATTTACCAATATATCAAACTGCACCTCATTTCATCATCACTTGTCAATCATCTAATCAACAATCTCTTAATCATCACTCATCTAATTAGAAAACCACTCATTATTACACCAATAACTCAAATCATATAGTCAAAATAATTCTTTCAGTCAATCAATTATTGAACAATACATTGAATAAGTAAACATTGCAATTTAAGTAAGCAAGCAGGCTTAAAATCAAACATCCTTAATTCCATCTAAAAATAAAAAAAGTCTCACCAATGGTGACTAACATTAAGATCAAACTTGAGCATAGCTGACTTATACTCATTTCAGATCCTTTTTTACCCAACATTTAATAATCTTAACAACCGCTCTTCTGGTACATATTTAGCTTATGCATTGTTAATTTAAGATATTGATGTGTCCTATTTTGGCCTGGAGGTGGATGTCGGTGCCTGCAAATACAGATCTGGAGGCTAGTGCCCTATGGGTGCCTATTGGAAGCTCATCCCAGGAATCCAGATGAGGGTGGATGGAATCCATGCGCATCTGAATGCCTTCTGGGCACATCCAGAGGCATCCGCAGGTGCATGTCTAGAAAAATTATTTTTTTAATGATTTTTGCCACTTAAAATGCATTTTAACATGTGCAAATAACATTTTTTTGTTTTATTTTTTTGCTCATAAACCCTAAAAGAGGCCATGCAACAATTGGAGGTGATGAGAATGCAGATTTCTTGAGAATCCTTATGATTATGAATCTTGAGTCTTGACTCTTGATTGATGAACATTGAATAGTGAACTAAGTTTTGATTTTGTAGTTCAAATTGCATTGGAATCTTGAACATGCATAATTAATTATTGAACTTATTTCAATTTGAATATTTGTGTCTATGAAGTTTTAAGTTGAATTATCAAATATGAAATATCTTGAATGCTTGATCAATGGTGAAGTATCATACTATAAAATGATTTTTTTTGTATATTTCTTGCATTTCTTTGCATATATATATATATATATATATATATATATATATATATATATATATATATATATATATATATATATATATATATATATATATATATATATATATATATATATATATATATATATATATATATATATATATATATATATATATATATATATATATATATATATATATATATATATATATATATATATAAGACTTGAGTGTAGCTGACTTATATTCATTTGAGATCTTGTTTTACCCAACATTTAATAATCTTAACAACTGCTCTTATGGTACATATTTAGCTTATGCATTGTTAATTTAAGATACTGATGAATCCTATTTTGGCCTGGAGGTGGATGTTGGTTCTTGCAAATGCGAATCTGGACACTGGTGCCCTATGGGTGCCTACTGAAATCTCATCCTAGAAACTTGGATGAGGTTGGATGGAATCCATACGCATTTGAGTGCCTTTTGGACACATCCAGAGGCATCTACGGGCCCACACCTAGAAAATTGATTGTTTTAATGATTTTTTCCACTTAAAATGCATTTTAACATGTGCACATAACATTGTTTTGTTCTATTTTTTTTCTCCTAAACCCTAAAAGAGGTCATGCAGCAATTGTCGAAGGTGATGAGAATGCAAATTTTCTTGAGAATCCTTATGATTATGAATCTGATTAGTGAATCTTGAGTCTTGACTCTTGATTTATGAACATTGAATCATGAACTAAGTTTTGATTTTGTAGTTCAAATTGCATTGGAATCTTGAACATGAGTAATTAGTTATTGAACTTATTTCAATTTGAATATTTGTGTCTGTGAAGTTTTAAGTTGAACTATCAAATATGAAATATCTTGAATCTTGATCAATGGTGAAGTATCATACTATCAAATGATTTTTTTATATATTTCTTGCATTTCTTTGCAAGAAATATACATGCATCTGCATCCCCTAAAACATATTCATCCATCTGCACACCTGATTATTGCATCTGCATCCAAGTCCCCATCTAAATCAAAAACTTAGTTGTTAATCAATAATTATCTCTTATATATGTATATTCATATACTTGAATGTAAAATGCATATGCCTAATAATGAAACTGTTTGAAACCCTCATTCTATATGGAAGGTAGGAGGTATAAGAGGGGAATTAAAAGACTGTTATTTAAGTAGGCTACCTTAGGGATGTCCATGTTTCCTGCCCCTAAGTCCAAGAAGACAAAGATCTACTCTTGGGCTTAGATATGACAATAAATAAATCCTCTTTACAACCTTTTCTCCAACTCTAAAATGATGTCTATTGACCTTAGAGGGATGAGGCATGTATAGGGAATGTAGGTAAAAGCACCCCACTAGGTAGGTCACCTTGGTGGATGTCCATGTTGCCAGTCCATTGGGGCCAAGAGGGTGAGTATCCACTCTTATGCTTAGTGGAGATTGCTTTGGCAGACCTATCATGCTTCTTCCTCCAAACCTTTATGTGTTTGAATGATAAAATGGATATTATATGAATATTATGTGTTATTATGTAACCCTAATAATTGGTAGTATATGTACATGTATATGTTCCCTTGGTTGTGATCCAAATCCAAGACCATATTGTTTAAGGAGGTATTAATTTTACTTGGTAAGGATGTAATTCTAACCCTAACTTGTTGCAATTGTGATTATAGGGAAAATTTAGAAGGGGACATTACATTCTCCAAGTCAATGCTAACATTGTTTTGTATTAATGTGTAGTTACAGTTTGAACAAGTTGAACTGAGGGTTTTCAAACATACCATATACCATTATAGCATGTATGTTGTTAGCATATACCATTTTCCTGGGGGATTTTTCCTGAAGTATTTTACACAAATTTGGGATGGAGGAAGGTTTTGGGGACCAGGGAACAAGAATAGAACATCCTCACCTATCCTCTTTTTCTTCTAAAAATATAAGGACACCCCTCACCGTGGGGATATCCCCTGTGACAGCCCTCATAGACACACTTTTAAACTCATATAGGGGAAAAGCTATTTCAATGGAGAAAAATCACCATAAGGATGGTATTGCACAACTATTCAGCTCATACAATGAGTAAGGTGACTTTTTTTATTTTTTGGTCCTTCACATGCTCCCTACAGAAGTAATTACATTTCTTTTGGGAAAGTGGCTATGGATTACTACATCTACATCTCCATTATAATATTATTATTTCATATGGTAATTACCTTAATAACTAGATATTGTTACAATGTTACTACTGAACCTTGGGATGATATAAAATAGGACCTAAATTACCCTTTTGTTTGGTTGGGTGGATCTTTCTACAACAATGGTCTAATATGATGCATAGGACATAAATCACCCTTTTGTTTGGCTAGGTGGATTTCTACAACAATGGTATAATACGATGCTTCCTTTCTATGCTCGTGATTCCTCCACTATGTCATCATTATAAAGTTACACTGATTCAGAGCTAATTTTTTAAATATTCCACAATTTTCCTTTATGAAAGTACTATAATACTAGTTTTTATAGAGTTTGGTAAGGATTTACTATCAATAGTTCATTGGTATCGTCATGCACCAAGATAGAATGAGTGGATCCAAATTACCAACATGAATATTCAAAAGATTAACAAAAGATTAAAATTTCATCTAAAAACAACAAAGAACGGTGCATGCAAACGCTAGTCTCTTGTTAGTACTTTGAATTTTTAGCTCATTCATAATGGATACAGATTTCAGCTACTAAGACCATTTATATTCAACTAAATTGTATTTTGATTTATGATTTGATAATTGGCATTGTTTAATTATCATATCATATAATTATCATAACCAATTATTATAGTGTGTTATCATTTTTGTATTTATTTCCAGTGTTTCTCAGTCCAGGTGTCCAAGTCTAGGGACAGGTTCACCCAAGGCATGGCCTAGATGGGTGGAACCCTAGGGAAGATGGCCAAAAATGCTAGGAATAAAAATTCAAACAAAGAGCTTTTTTTAATGAATAAATCTCTAAAGCTAAAACTAAAAATAAAATTCTACAAACTACCTATAACCTCAAAACATAACCATGAAAACAAAATTGTTTCATTTTTCCAAAACTTATTATTTTTCATTGATGAAGTTTTATTTAGTGGTGGGTTGAAATAAACCAACCCAAAAATATTCTTGAAAATCTAATCTAAAATATATCAACACAGATTTGTTTGGAGAAATAAGCAAAGATTTTTTTATCCATGATCGATTTAGAAGCATATTTTTCCAATATCTAAATAAGTCATTCTGATTTCAGTCTAATTGCATGGGTTTAGATAGCAGATCTAAATATCATTTGCAAGGCAAACATGGTTATTGTCAAAATACATTCATATAAACATTTAAATCTCAAATGAACCTATCGAAATTCTCCTTAGGTAAGCGATGAATTCACACTAAATGAATATTTGACTGGAATACTGACAGGTATGTGCCTTGGGGAGTGGTCTATGGCTTCAGATACAAATAGTTTTCTTCCACATATAGTCTGATTTTTAGAGTATGCTATATTTCCCTTTCTAGTATGGTGTCTACCTAGTGAATGTTGATAATATCTTTGATTTGGTTATGGATTAAATGCAGAGCTTGAGTAACTTCCATCTCTCTTAATGGCTAACTTAGTCTAATTTACTACATTGTTGAACATCTGTAAATTAGAATGCAACTTTTTCACCTCTGGAAGTGTCCACTATCTTCTCTAGACTCATGTTATTTGGCATTCACACCCAGTTGTAGGTTTGGCAAAAACTTTAGGAGCTTGAACTGAATATCATGCAGTTCCTTTCAAATATTCTAATACTTCTTGAATTTCCTCTATAATCTTCATGATCACACCAATCTATTTAGTAACATAAATCAGATTATGCTCAGATTGGATAAACTAACTAACTCAGATTGGACAAACTAACTAACTGAACAATACTCAAACAATATAGTGCTTTGAAGAAGAGTAGCAAGAGCTATGTCCTAATAGGTAAGAACCTTCCAAGGTTTCATTTGGATAGAATATCACATTCATTTAATGTGTGGATTATGAAACTCAATCAATGTCTAGTCCTCCTCTCACTCATCTATTAATATAATTCTAAAACAAGTTAGCCTGAAGGAAAACCAACTCATGGGCAGCTGGCTCAAGTTCCCGGAATCTAATTCAAATTTATTTAATACTTATATTTATTCATAAACTTATTCATTTCTTAATTAATAATTCAATGCTAAGTAAACTAAAATGGTAATCAAAATAGGTGGGTGAATTGACACTACCAAAGAATGGTTGGCTGACCAGCCTTAGTTCTAGAACATTACAGTCCTCCCATCTCAAAATTGTTTGACCTCAAAAATTTCATATTGGGATTTTAAAAAAATTCAACCCCTTCCTAGGTTGCATTTTCAAGGGGAAGTCATTTCCATTTCACCAAATACTCAGGGATGACTTTGTTTCTCAACCTCTTCTTTGTTACATCCAACATTGTTTCAGGTTTATAGAATCTATTTGCCTTTATAGTTGTGTGGTGGTAGACTCTTATGAAGGAGTGACCTACTATACAAAAGCATTCTTAAGGCTCAAGACATGGATTTTTTTATGCATTCTTCTATTAGCTAGAAGTTTGATCTCATAAGCTACCTCACCAATCTTCCTTACCACCTTCTAGGGCCTATAAAAACATGGCTTCATCTTCTCAACTCTAGTCCCTTTGATATAGATTGCATATAGGGATGCAACCTTAGAAATACCATATCTCCAACCTTAAAGACCCTCTTATTTTGGTTCTTATCAGCATACATCTTTTTCTTATTTATACCATGTTGCAAAATTTCCTTGAGAGATTCAAAGATATCCACACTCTATTGTTTCAAATATTTTGCAGTTGGTACTTTACTATCTTTGAGAATCAATTCCATACATGAATTAGCATCATAACCATAAATTTCCTTAGAAGGAGCCATACCAATTGACATATGATGAGTTGTATTGTAACAACACTCTCCTAGATGCAACCACTTGATCCAAGTTGTCTACTACCTCGTAACATAGTTCCTTAAGTAGCCCTCTATCCAGATGTTCACTATCTCCTTTTTCCCATCAGTTTTAGGATGATAGGTAGTTCTTGGTGTCAACTTGGAACCTCTGAAATGAAAGAGCTCTTGTCAAATTGAGCTGAGAAACCTGTTGCTCCTTTCGCTTACAATGTTCTTTGGAAAACCATAAAGTTTGAAAATTTCTTTCAAAAACATATCTAGCACTTGTGGACCTTTAAATTTTGGAGATATGGCATGAAAGTGTGCATATTTAGTAAACCTATCAATAACCACATACATACAATTCTTATATTGAACTTTTGGCAACCCTGTGATGAAATCTATATATATACTTTACCATTTCTGATTTTTAATGATAACCTCCATTGTTTGATAACTCTGTTTGTGTTTATCAAATAAGTACAACCATTTCACTCATAGAACTAGCCTTTTCATCAAAGTAATTATGATTAGCCCTGCTATCAATAAGAATTGTTACTTTTTGTCCATTCAAGACTCCTCTCACATGAAAAAAATATATATCATGGTGCCCCTAAAAGTCTACAAGTGTACCTTGTGAGTGCTCTCCTCCTTGATGCTCATGCTCATCTTTTTCTACCTCCTTTTCAGGGTCATGCTCATCATTCTCTATGTTCTCATTGGTTACTACCTCTATTTAATGTATTTTTCCTTTCCCCAAACACCTATGTCCTGGTTGCCAAGGTTTTCAACATGTGAAGTATATCTTCTTCCTTCGTAGTTCATTCTCGGACACCTTTTCTTGGCTTAGGAGATGATACCTCTTTCTTAAAGTAGAATTTGTCCCTATTTAATGATAGATTGGATTCCTTGGAAGGAGTGTCTTCCCTTCTTAAGTATGAAAGGCTCCTTTTTGGGACCACTACAATTCACTAAGTGTTTCTTCTTATTAGATGTTCACTCCTTTCCTTAGGTCTCTAACCCAAGATAGTAGAGATGACAAAAATGTTGAAGATATTTAACCAGAATTGGTAGGGGTGTCATCCCACCAAAATGGTCTCGAGGTTGAAATCCCAACAAACAATGTGCTACAGGTTTTCCCAAGGCACAAATTATCTCTTTCATAAAAGTGCAGGAGGAAGAAAACATTGTGACCACAAGAGCAAAATCCAAAACCCAACCTTTATTCAAGAAAGGATTGAGAAAGCCTCTTGTAGGACCATTGTTTATATCACCAAAAGTGGCTCATCTTCCTACTGATACAAAACCTCATGTGCCTCTCACAAAAGAGACCCATTGGACAGAGAGTTTCAAAAAGGGGCATGATAAAGTTCAATATATGTGGGTAGGAAGGGAAAGATCTCTTAAAATTTGATCAAGCATCACCTCATTGGAATCATGTCACAATAAATGAGAAACTTTTAAGAGATGAGGGTTATATTTAAAACACAATTAGCCAACCAAAAAAAGCTATGCAATCATGTTAATTAAAAATTATAATCCAATCAGTAAGACTATTAAAATAAATTGCTTAAATAACAAAGTATTTCAAACCAAAATTGTTGTGAGACCATCGTGCCTACTCATGCCAAAATGGAAGCATCAAAATAGGGTAGTGATATTGACAATTGGAAAATGAAATTGATGCAAGAAAAATAACGGTCGAGAGGAATAATGAAAAGAAATAAAGTGGATAAATTGAGGAAATTGAAGCCATGTAGGAATGGTGTCTCATAAATATAGGATAGAAGGAGGTACTGGTGAAGGAGGGAGTGGTGATTTTAGCTAGAAGAAGATGGGGCTACATACACTACATAATGGGTAGCTATAGCAAGGGGATTGGGGGGTTGTAAATAAATAAATAAAAACGATGGAAAGAACTAGGTGGAGGATGATTATCAAAGGAGTGGTTGCATAATATGTGGTATAGTACAAGGAAAAGGGAAGTGTGTGTAGTTATGGATAGAGGGAACTTTCTACATAGAGGTGTGGTATTGGACTAAAAGGATCCAAAGGATAGAAGAGGGAGAAGAAGCATAGTGTGATGTTTGAGTTTCTTTTGTTAGTGAAATGAATGTGAGGCTATGAAAGCCAATATCATTTTGATGGATATAGATTCATGAATGAAATTTCTTTCTTATTGTATTTAAATAAAATTTATGAATGTTTGAATACATCTCTTTAGTTTCCCTTGTGTATGGATGTGTGTTTTATGGGTTAAAGTTGTAGGGTAAGGGATGTGGTTTTGTTCTCTACATCAGTGGTATCAAAGCTAGAAGATTTTGAGTGTGCAGGCATATCCACCAAAGGGAGGAACCTTGGTACTAGGACTTGAGGGTGGAATTGCAAGGATAACTCTTTGAACATGTAAACAGATCACTAAATGTGAGGAATTGTTTACTGGATTTATCAAAGTGGGTTGAAGGAAGTGTATCTTCTATGTACAAGTAGATTTCCAAGAAAAGAGGCAATTCATAACTGAGATAAAAAAAATTTGGAAGTGGAAGTAGAATCATTGATTTGAGGAAGCTTTACACTTATAAAATTACACATTATGTGTAAGAAAAGAGAAGACAAGAACAAGATTAAGGTAAAGTAAGCATTTATTGTTACACAATGAAGGGAATATATGTGGGACTAAGAGTCTAAATTTTGGACTTAGAAGAAAGAATCAATTTCTGTAGACTTAAAAAACATATAATAGAGAGAAGAAAATCATTATGTATGATTGATGAGATAAAAGAAATGATGGAACAAACTTTTGGTAGTTTGATTAAAAGACATGATCATGTTGGAAAAAAGGAGAAGAAGATCAGTGGAGAGAATAAAATTTCAAATATGAAAGATATGATGTAGAATGGGATGAAGGATCTCATGAACAGAGTGGCCATATTGACTGAGATAATAAAAAAAGAGAATAGAATTTCAGAGTTTGGCTTAGAGGAACCTAAAGAGGAAAGTGAGAGTTATCTTGAAGAGGTAACAACATCAAGTGTTTCTAATTTGAGAAGTGCAGTAGAGAGTGATAATGACATTATGTTTGGTCATAAGTTTGAAGATGAAATTATGATATAATAAATTCCTAAAGAAGTTAAATGCATAGAAGACATGGGAGTTTTAATGAAAATCCAAGAAGATACTCAAGATGTGGAAGTTGAGATGATGGACTTTGTGGGTCCTAAATTTGATGAAGAACTTAGTGAAAGTGAAAAAGATATAATAATGGACAAATTTGGAAATGAAAAGGTTGCAATGAAAGTAGAGAATAAACTTGAAGGTGTAGTAGAGGTTGATCAAGGACCTGATGAGGATGATCAGTTGCTTGGAGAAGAGATTGCTTTGAGTGAAGAGAAATAGAAAGAAGAAGACTTACATAAGGAAGTTGCAGTCATAGTGAAAGGTGATTAAGATGACATTGCAACAAAATAGGTAAAATTTTATAAATTGTAATAAATAATTTGAGATGGATTTGTATGCTAAAGTGAGGAACAAAGAGGATTTTGTAGTGACAAATTGGAATATAGATGTTAAAATTCTATATGTGGAAGTTGTGAAAAGTTTTGTAGGTGAAACTTGGTGGAGGTGATTGGTTCATGGTGTATCAAAATACATGAAAGAGGAGAAGAATGGAGAGTATTTTTGGTCGAGCAGGTTAGGTAATGGTGGGTTGGATTCCACAAAGGTGAAGAACAAAACCATTGGCAAAAGTGGATAGTACATGGTGGATGCCATTTTATGAGAGGAATGATGAGTGGTAAGAAGAGTTGTAAGAGGAGGGTGACAGTTGTTTTGACAAGATGTTGGAAGAAGAGGAAGAAATAGTCTCATATGTAATTGTCACAAAAATGGAGTTTGTTGTAGATTGTTTACAATCTCAAATGTTGATTATATCACTCAACTCCACTTCTGTGAGCCTATGCTCAAAAAATTTTTGCTAGGTGCATTTGATGCAGAAGCATCATGTCTACCCATGCAAAAATGGAAGCATCAAAATAGGGTATGAACATTGACAACTAGAAATGAAGTTGATGCAAGAAAAATAATGATTTAGAGGAATTTTGAAAAGTAATAAAGTGGGAAGGTGTTCCTATTTTCTAATTGACCAAATATAGACTATAATGAATGAATATATGAATAAATTGAGGAAACGTAAGCTACATAGGAATGGTGGATCATAAATAGAGGATAATAGGAGGTAGTGGCGAAGGAGGGAGTGGTTATTTCAGCTAGAGGAAGATTGGCATGTGTAGACTACATAATGGGTAGAAATGGCAAGGGGATTAGGGGGTTTCAAATAATTTTATTTTAAAAAAAAAAACCTATAGACAAAAGTGGGTGGAGGATAATTATCGAAGGAGAGGCTACATAATATGGGGTATGGTCCAAGGAAAAGGGAGGTGTGTACATATGGAGAGAGAGAGAGAGAGAGAGAGAGAGAGAGAGAGAGCTTCATAGAGGTGTGGTTTTAGACTAAGAGGGTCCAAAGGATAGAAGGCAGAGAAGAAGCACAATGTGACCTTTGAGTTGTTTTTGTTCATGAAATGAATGTGAGGTTGTGAAAGGCAATATCATTTTGATAGATGCATATTTTTATGACTGTAATTTTTTTCTTACTAGATTTAAATAAAATCTATGTATGTTTGAATGCATCTCTTTAGTTTCCTTTAAGTATGGATGTGTGTTTTGTGGGTTAAACTTGTAGGGTAGAGGATGTGGTTTTGTTCTCTGCATAAAAAATGTCAACATTCCTTTGATGGCGTCTCATTGATTTTCCTTTCTCCTCAAATGTGATGTTTATTTTTATATTGAGAAGTGCACAAATATAGCCAAAAAGAAAGGATAATTTTGACAGTGTGATGACGAGGACACTAGAAAATTGTGGTTAGCTAAAAAGAGAATTAAGAACCCAATTTATAGATTTACAATTTGAAATGAACAATCGGGATCAAATATATTGGATGGAAAAGATTGAATATTAGAGCCAAGAAGAGGAAACTAAATGGACAAGTGGAAAGGAAGCGCCAAAGGTCAACAATAAAATGAAAATAATAAAAACCCACTTACCAATTCCCTCCAAAATGACAATAGAGACAATTACATATTTCATATAATTGTGAGACAAAATGACAAAGGCATAAATAAATGAAATTAATTTATGTCAAAGGGGGACATTATAGGACCTAGGATCATTAATTAAATGATTATTCTCCTAGGGAGAAACTAAGGACTTGTAGACACTTAAAAATGGCCTATTGCTCTAATGCGATGTCATTACTAACATTCCTCCTAAATTGCCAAATAATCTTTATTATCTAAACATTAATCATGTCATTCTACCATATTCTAAGATCAAACTCATCATTTCTCCCTAATTCCATAATTAAGTGATTTTAATTAATTACTTTAATAATTGAACATCTAAATAATTATTTCATCATCTATTCATCTATAATATAATTAAATAAATAATATTATTTAATTATACCTTATCTTATAATAATTAAATAAATAACCAGATTTAATTAATGTTCCCTCCTCCCAATTATTGTATTTCAGTAATAATTAAATCAAGTTCTATCTCATGATTAAATAAATGATATTTATTTAATTAAACTAATTATTCCCCTCTCATGATTAAATAAATTATATTTATTTAATTACAACTAAAACTTCCTCTCATAAATAAATAAGTAATTATTTATTTATAAAATATCTCCACATGTGCAAATAAATAATATTTTATTTATTTAAATCATAATTATCCTCCTAAATCCTAATTCACACTCACTTTGAGTTAGCTTTTCAATCAAAATCCTTCACCCCACAATTCCCTCTCCTAAATTTTCAATCCACTTTGTTAATTCCTCCCTCAGCAATTAGTTAAGTCTTCCATCAATTCAATCTTCTAATCCATGCAATCATTTGACTCATCTATGCAATCAATTATCTCACTAGTCCATTCAAGTCATCTCTCCAATCTATTTTCTGATAGATCAATCAATCTTATTAAGCCAAGCAGTCAACTTAGTTGAACTCTCACTCACACTAAGTTAAACTCCTCAATCACAGTCAGTCAACCCTTCAATCATGCATTCTTGGTTGAAACCCCTAAAATATTATAAATAAAGAGCCTTTTCTCATATTTGAAGAACCACAATTTCTTTGAATTCTTATGTCAGTGCGATCTTGAGCTCAATTTTGAGAGCCCAAATTGTGTGAGAAGGAGAACATCAAGGAAGGATTTTATGGTTTGCATATTCATGTTTTGGATTGATTTCATAATATTTGAGTGATTATGCTTATTATTTGTCTTGCATCCTTTTGGGAATACTAATTTCTCTAACAATTTCTTTGTGGTTGATATTTTATATGTTTTTTTATTACAGTAAAAGCAGGTTTTGAAGGGGCCTTGAAACCCTTTAACAAAGATATAGAAAGATATACATGAAGGACTGAAAATACAACAAACTTATCCCAAAAAGGAAGAGTCTACATAAGGGACACTTCCCATAATTTCAATAAAAACTATCTTCAAAAAGCAAAAACAACGGAACTAGACAAAGCAACAAAAAACCATCAGCAAGGTGAAACCCAAAAGTCCTCCAGCACCAAGATCAGGTTAGAGTCTTCAAGAAGCACTTTGAATCCTCCAGCTGACTCTGCATAGTCTTAATTGAGTCTTTCAGCTTCATGATATCCTGGTCCTCAACCTTAATCTTCTTCTTAGTGTTCGACCTAGTTCTGGTTCCCAGCCCCATATGTTGAGTAGGAACAGTCAAATCGATTCTATCAATCATGGAACCATCTTCATTGCCTTCCAGCATGCTACTTAAAGTATTCAAGTTCTCCAAAGTAGACTTCATTCCTGAATTAGCCATACCGAGCAGATTCTTTAGCATAGCTTCATTCTTGCTTGTCTTCTCATAAATGGGAACCATGGCTATCTCTACAGATTTTTTGATTTTGTCCTCTAGCTTAGTACCATAATAAAAAACATCACCTATAGCATTAGAAGCAACCTCCTTCCTGAGATTATCAATATTTTCCTCCAGCATAATATTCTTTGTTTCCAACTTGATACACCTGTTCTTCAATTCAATGAGATCATTCTGCACCCATTTGTCCATATTGTAGCTATAGATAGACTTATTCTTAGCAATTTGAAGGGGAGTCATCAAAATAGATCTTGTTACATGATAATCCATCTCTCTGAGATCCTCTTGTAAAGAGCAGGACCTTTTGCTGTCAGATCTTCTCTAACTATCATCCTTCTTATTCACCTTACTAGAGCTGGGGGAATTAGTAGAATTTGGATTTTCCTCATCCATGGCCCTTGGGCTCTCTTTACCATAGTCTTCAGCATTATTATCCTCAACATTGATGCCCTCCTTAATATTATTAATACCCTCCTCATCAGCCTCATGTTCAAAGTTAACTTTTCCCTCAGTATCATTAATAAAAACATCACCAGTGGCCAAAATATCAAGGTTGGTCTTCTCCCCAGTGTTGAGATTGTCCTGCTCAGTCCCGAAATAACCCTCAATAGTATCAATGATGTTATTAATAATAGCCTTAGGATTGACCATTTCTTCCTCCTCAAGGGCATGGGTGCAAGAGTTAGACTCATCAGAGTGGCCCTCGTAGGAGTCGTCAGCCACCTTAGTTTCAGTTTATGACAAAGCCCTATTCAGGGTCTCCTTATTCTCAGGCTCCATGGTATCATTAGTCACTTTCTCTTGACTGGATTTCAACCTAGATTCTTCATTAGAAGCCACATTATCCTTTATAACCTCAGGAGAGATATTGTCAGAGGGCTCCTTCACAGACTCTGAACCTTCATTTATCCCTGTAGAATCATGTGCAGAAGAAGGGAGGGCTTTTTTAGTTTTCTTCCTGGAAGAAGAGCCTAGATTCTTCCTTTTCTTATTGTTGGCCTGGGGGGGAATAGGATCAGGAATATGGTCCCTAGTATAATCAGCGATAAGGAGGATAAGCCCTACATGAAGAATAGGGAAATTATTCACCCTATATTCAGTGATACTTTGATTAAGCGAGTACAAAAGGAAGTAGGGGAAAGAAATCCTTTTTTTCATGTCTAAAATGGTTCGCTAAAACAAAATGGTAATTTTAAACCCTTGAGTACCGACCTTCAAGAGTAAAATACTCCATCATGACCCTAATAACGGAGCCCCAAATTTTATCAATGTTGTCCAGTTCCACATAATCCTTCTTGACTTTAACCATAAGAGCACGTTCTTCATCTGTATCAGGAAATGACTTGTAGGCTCTGTTACCAACTTTAATCTCCTTCGAGTACTTCAAACCCTCCAAGGGAAGGCCAGTAATTTTAGAAAGGAGCTCCAGGATGAGGCTGAAGGACTTGCCTGCTAAATTCACCGTACCCTTATCCCAACCATCAATGAAGGCTTTGGAGACATCATTGTCGAACCCATGAAGTCTCTTGAGATACTGGTGGACCTGGCCTTTTTTCAACACATTCCAGACATCCTTGTTTTGCTTCCATTTGCACTCAACTGGTTCTTCTCTTCTAAGATCTCCTCCCATGGCTGAGAAATCACCCAGATCTTTTTTCATAGGTTTTGAGTTCTCCTTTCTTTGCATAAAAGAAATAATGCAATCGCAATTATCACTCTTACGAGTATGAAGGCAGTTGATATGGTACTTAACCCTGATCGCATGCAAGAACTGGCAACCATAACTAGTAATAATGACAAAGCACATCAAATTTAGAGCTATCATTATTAAAAAAAATTCTACATCTTTGATATGTACTTAGCAATTTTCCACATCACCTCCGAATTTGCCAAGGACTGATTTGATTTATGATGTATTCTCATTGATATTACTACAAATGACCCCTTCCTTTTGTTTGAGCTTATCATAATTAATGCACAAGATTATCTCATCATTAATTATAGTGTTGCCATACCATTTTTGAATTCTATCACTTTTGGCTCCAATATTAGCAAGGCCATCAGCAATCTGATTAGTTTCTCGGTAACTGTGAGAAATGTGGAACGAATCAAAGGATTGGGTGATATTTTTAATTTTAGAGATAATTTTCTCTATAGTCCAAGAGGGAGAATTGATTCCTTTAATATTATTGACTATATTTAAAGAATCACCTTGCAGCCAAACTCTTTTGAGGCCTAATTCTTCCACCAACATAATAGTATTGAGAGCTGCCATAGCCTCAACTTTATATGTTATTACAAGTTTCTATTGATCCTGTTATTACCTAATTATAGGACTTAGATTAAATAATTGTCAAAATTATTTAATCAAATAAGCAATAATGATTGACAAGGGATAAAATACAATGACATGATAAAAAAAAATAGACAATAATATGAATAAATTAATAAAATAATCAAAATGAAAAAATGATTAAAAATGCAAACAAATAACCAAGGCTAGACAAATGACACACTAAAAAGAAGAGCCACATGTATTTATCATTTTTTGGTCTCTACAAGAAGAGAAACTTGATCAAATTTTCAATCCCATCCCCATACCCAACATGTATTTTATTGGAGAGGATGATTATATCATAGCCTACTTCCATGATCCTAAGTATTGATGTTTGAGGTGGGGAAGGAAGAGTCATCCTGCTCTATAGTTGGATGAGAAGTCATGGCCATATTTGAGATGAAAGTTGGTTGTGGACTAACATTAGAGCTTGGGGGGCTAGAGGATCCTTTTTAACTTCAAACAAAGGGGGAGCTATATAATTGGTCTTGTGATGGAAGGGTGGGAGAAAGTTTCAAATATTTTTCCCTTTGAGTCCCCCACAAAACCTTCCTCTAACAAGAGGCTTCTTGTTTCTATCTTCTATCCAACTACTCATCATCTCCCTTATTTATGTGTTGGCAATAAGATCTTGGTCAGGTTTGGCTTTTTCCAAAGACAAATCCTTCTTTATCCCAATCTCCTTCAATCTTGACAATGTTGCCTCATTATATTCGTCTGAGTTGAAAATATTGTCGGTATAACATTTTCCCCTTCCTAATCCTAATCTATTACAATTTTTTTGAAACCCATCTCATTTTAAATAATGATTTTTGGCTCATCCCAAACCCCATCCTTGTGATCGATCTCAATAGAATTTTTCATCATTGAAATTTCCATACCATTTGTGAAAACTCATCTACTCCTAGAAAATACCCCAAAGCCTTCCCTATCAACCTCATAGACTCTATATTCTAACTACTTAGAAGTGAGACCAACCAGCCTAATCCACATCGAAGACTTCTTAATGTGGTGCTTAGTTGGATCAAAATTAGGCTCCCATTCTAAATTATAAACACTAAAACCTTCAAAAAAGGAGGACTAGTGTGCAAATTTTCATTTTTTAGCTTCTTATTTTTGCATTCGATCATAAAGAAATCATCTGGCAAGGATCTAATAGTTATCTTGTCATCAAAGTTTTTGAATAAGAGAAAAAATAGGTTTTGAGGGGACCTGAAACCCCAATACAAAAAGTTACAAAAAGGTATTAAAAAAGAGACCCAAGAAAAAACTATGTTGTGAGCTAACAAAAACAACATAGCCAAAAACTAGCAAAAACTACTAGCCAAAAACTAGAAACTAGAACCAGGAACCAACAACCAACATGAATGCTAAAAAAACATCATGCCAGCTCCTTAATGGAATTTTCCATATCCTCCTTGAGCTCATACATTTTAAACACATTTTATGTCAAGGAGGTCTAAAGAAGTATCCACAGTGGTCTTCTTTATGCTAGAACAAGTACATTTACTAGGTTCAGAACCCTTCCCAGCCACATCGCTCACATCCACATCTAGGATCACTGGAGAGCCAGAAACAACTATTTTTTCAAGCGAAAAGAGTACCTGGACATAGCCTTCACTATTTGTAGTACACCTAGCATCGATTCCACCTTATCCTGCAAATATTCCATTAGAATCCTAGCATTACGCTCTTCCAGGTCCACACTCTTCAAAAAAGGGATGTTCCTAGTTTTATCTTTTTCCCTCACCTCTTCCAAAGTAGGGCTCTTATTCTAATCTTGCATAATCTTAATTTTTCCCATTTCCACCTTATTCCTCGGTGATATTGTCACATCATGATCCATAGAGCACTCATAGTCCATGAGGATCGACACCTTATAGTCTTCTACCATACCACTACCAATATCTATATTCTGGGATTTATCCTCGTTGTGAGCTGGGGAAAGTACTTTCTCACTAGACTGACCTAGAGGCTCCTGAGGAATGGGAGAAAGGTTCTTAGGACATGCTAGAGTATTGGGGATTTTCTAACCCACACTAGAATCCTACTCATATTTTCTAACATCATCATCCTCGATCTCCATTCCATCACCCTCCGCAAGGGAATTCACCTCCTCACAGTCTCCTTCAAACTCAGTATCCATGTTATTTTTCTCAATAACCTTTTGTTTATTAGAAGAGGAGGGTGTAGAATTCTCCTCACCATCCTTAATTATTTTTCCTTTACCCTTACTAGAGTTGGTCCCCAGGGTGAGCTCCTTACCTTTATCAGTCTTACCCTAAAAACCCAACTACACCAGTTCAGGTACCTTATCTCTAATGCACTCCATGATCAAAAGAATCATCCCATCATGAAAAATATATTTCTTAGGCTTCTTCTTATGAGTAAGGGAGTTCATTAAGTAATAGGGAAATGAAACCCTATTCTTATGTCTAAAGTGGTTCAACAAAACAAAATGGTAAGAGTGATCCCTCCTATATCTACCGTCCAGGGTTATGTATTCCATAATTGCCACCATTACGTTACTCTAGATTAACTTAATCATTTCTACATCATAAAAACCTCTAGAATATTTTACAAGTTTCTCAGCCTCCTCTTCATTTTTGGGAAACATTTTAACAACTTTCTCAGAGACTTTCCTATCGTGGAAAAAAATTATACCTTTCAATTTTAGGTTGGAAATGTCCACAATGAGGTCCACAGTAACCTTAATCTTCTTTTCATCCATCATCACAAAGCCCTACTTCCAGCCTTCAACAAACTTTTTGGTGACCCTCTCATAGATAGAAGCTATGAAGCTTCTCCATGAAAGGAGTAACGCCCCCTTTCCCGAGCTTGTCCCAGACCTAGGCTTCCTTTCTCCATTTTTCATAGTTAGGAGGTTATCTCTTCTTCAATTCCTCACCCATACTAAAATTCATAGTGTAGCAAGAGAAGTTCACAAGGAAAATACATAGACAAACCAGAATGAGAATGGCAACCCATAGAATGGTGATAAGGACCTTTGAGGCTTGTCTATTAATCATGCCCTTGGGAAAGACAAATCTTTCCATGCGATTAAATAAATTGATCTTACTAATCTAATGTCTTCTCATCATTTCTCAAAAGATTAGATAAATCCCCACATTTGCAGTGTGTCTTATCATAATTTAACACAACACTTAAATCCACATTAATTTTACTCTCACCTTGCCAAGTAATGATGATGTCTGACTTGAGAGTTATGTTGGTGAAGGCATTAGCAACCATATTAGCCTCTCTATACACATGTGAAATAAAAACTTTATCAAAATTATTAATAATATTTTTGGCTTCCATTATCATATGTTTGATAGTCCACAAGGGTTTGAATTTATTTTTTAGGCAATTAAGGATATTAATAGAATCCCCCTCAATCCAAACATTTCTATAATAAGAATTCTCAACCAACTTGAGACAGTACAAAAGACCCATAGATTATGCCACATGGTTGGTATGGGTCCAAGAGGATAAGCCACAAACATAATTCCATTGTCTTTGTCATCCTAGACAATCCATCCACAACCACCAATCCTTGGATTACCCTTCGTAGCCCATCAAAGTTAATTTTAATCCATCCAAGAGGAGTCATCCATACAAAATCATCCTGCTTTAGCTTATTTCTCTAAATATCCATTTTGGAGTTACCTTTACCAATTCTAACCTCAAAACACAACATAGTACTAACATTACTGAGGTAATTATCTTTAATATTGTTCAAGGGAAAAATGGCATCAATTAGTCTAACAATACAAGGTAGCCCAATTATGATTTAAAAAATAGATCTATTCTAACATATGAAACAAATGATAAGGTACCTACCTCAAAATATGCAATGGAATATGGCTTTTTTCTTTGAAAATTGTAGATCTAAGACTATGGCAGGACTTCCGACTACAGATTTACAATCACAATAGAAAACCAAGAAAATGTTGTTTTTCTCATACCTCCAAGAATTGGTCAACCTGGTGCAACATGTTCTAGATAATTTTCCATGAAGTCACTTTGTTCCCAGGACACTGTAGAAAATTTGACCTAACTTCCTTAGAAAGGTCCCGGGGAGTAGATTCCAGATTTGTGGTTGCCAAATTGATAACATGCAAGTCTGTCACAAAATTAGTGTGTGTGGGTGGCTATAAAGGGGTTTGCCTTAGTCAACCCCCAATTTTGGTGATTTCCACATCCATGAATAGACATTAGAAAACATGTTGTGTGTGTATGTAGTGCTCATGAATCCTAGATTGTAGATCTAGAATGTAAAAGAGCTAGAAAATATTATGAATCTACTCTATGAGTGAAACCCTAGCATGTAAGTGTACTTATAACTGTAAATGTATACAAAATATGAAAAGACAAATATCAAATCTAAATATAGCACATAAATAATACCAACCCCCCCAAGGATAAAGTACTCTAATCATCTTCATGATCCCCTTGCATCTCCATGATGTCATGTAATGCTTGAATTCTTGAATTGAATAAATGTAAATGAAGGCCTCACTTTGCAATGAAAGAATTAGATCAGCCCTTGGCTTCCACCTTGCAATTTCTCTATGTCAGATTGGTGTATCCACATGTGCTTGTACCTTACTTCTATCATCATCCATCATGAGGAAAATGAGATATTGGATGTCTTTTTATAGTGAATTTCCAAAATGACCCCCGTGGGAGCTGACTGCAGTGAGCGGGAAAAAATGAAACTTTGAAATAGGACCAGGCCCAACACTTTCCAACCACCAAGGAATAGGTGGAATCAGTAGACCTATTCTGAAACAGGTCAAATTTGTTGACCTATTCCCCAAGAGGCCAAAGTATTGGGTTTGCAATCCATGCTTCTAGATCTGGAGAGGATTTGAGTGTAACATTTGTACCGGTGACTTATAAATTGATGCTAGATTTAGGAAAATGGGCCTAGAAAGAGGAGGATGCATATAAATTAGATCCTACCTCGGCCTATGAGTGAGATAAAGGGAAATCAAGGAGGAAGTGTTAGGTCCTACCTCAATTTATCCTAGGAGAGAGAGAAAGAAAGAAGAAAGCGTGTGCTCCAAGTGTAAATGTGTAATGCAAACACACTAAAGAGGAGATAAAAGGTCATAAATTGAAGTGCATCCAATTTAAGATGGTACATTCAGCCCCCACTTTAGCGGTATATGACACCACATGCATATGGAAGCTAAAGTAAGAAAAGCATATATATAACTAAAAAAGGATATGACTAAGTCCACACGCGTAGTTCCTACACAACCACATGTTAGTGATAATCAAAATCACCTAGGACTTACTAGAGAAAGATGATAAAGTTCACAGGTAACTATATACCCCATGTTTCAGCTTTCTCATTCGGGAAAGGTGAAATAGGGAATCATGTTTACCACGATGAACTGAATAAGGAATATGATGAAAAGTATCCTTCAAATCCATTCAAGATGAACCCTAAAAAAATTTAAAGTTACTTGGATAGAAATGTAACTGAGTTATGATTCTGATGCCTATGATGGCTCCCGAATTGGAGCTACCAAACTCAAGATATGATCAAAAGAGTGGATGGAATTAACATCTAACAATCTTAAGCTAATTTTTCAAAAAAAAGAAGAAGAAAGGTGACCTAATTAATAACAAGTATAAAGTGAAGTTACCTTCTCATTTGGAACATTTTCTTGAAGGTGAAAAAGGAGAAGGAAGAAGATGTCAAGGAGGAGGAATTATCACCGAAGCAGATGGATTTTCTCCAGTAGGCAATAGAAAATAACACAAAGCTAGAGGAGGTATGTCTTGATGCCCGTGCCCATTTCCTTATATTTTCCTTCCATTTCCATGCTTTTTGTAGATTTAGGAAGTTGTTCTACATGTTGTAGGAAGTTATTTTTGATAGCTAGGTTAGGAAGTTGACCTGTTCCTAGGAAGTTGACTTGTTCCTTGGAGGTCAACATGTTCCTTAGGGACCAAGTTGACCTCTTCCCAAGAAGTTGACTTGTTCACTAGATAGGTTAGAATGCATTATTATATATGTTGAGAGCTTCCATTTTGATGTTGAGTACAAATTGTGCTTTTCCATGTTTCTATTGCAGGAGCTATTAGTGATGTGAGATAACTACATGTCGAATGTTATGATATATGTTTGAGAGAATATAGGAGAGATAGACACACTAGAGACATAGGTTATGAGAGACACTGGGCTCTACTGGGTAGCTTGAATACCTTATATTAGATTTCATAGAGCTATGCTACTAGCATTACTGGAGAGATGGGATGAGGATACATGCTCATTCCATCTACCTATTGGGGAGATGATAGTTACACTAGAGGATGTTCACTAGATCTTACATCTGCTAGTCTGAGGACCAATGATTAGACTACGGGTCAAGCATTCTCTAGAGGAGATTAGGAGATATTTTGAGTACTGTATGGGACTTCCATACAGAGAGAGAGAGAGAGAGAGAGAGAGAGAGAGACCCAATCAAGTGAGACTAAAGGGTATTCTAGTTGGATGGACTCCTTCATTGAGGAGGCTCATACTTTGTACCGTTGCCACAGTATTGATGCCCAATACAAAGGGCACTATCTTCTGCACTCCTCTTACACATGTTGTTTGACATATGGAGAGAGAGAGAGAGAGAGAGAGAGAGTCCACAATATATGTGTGGGGTCAGAGCATGCTTGTCCACCTTTACTATGAGCTTGGGAAGTTCATTAGATATAAAAAGCACAACCTAACAATGTGTACACTCTTATAGGTGTGGGCCTTTGAGAACTTTACATGTATGAGGCCTATAGGATGTCCTATGGACATTCCAGTTGAATCACCGAGATTATTTGCATATACATTGAGTCATTCCTGGCAGTTTGGTGATGTCTATACTAGAGGGTTAGACTAGACCAATTACTAGGTACAAAGGTTGTGTGGGAAGAGATACATAAGGAGACTTGGGACCATACCTCAACCGACTATCGATGATATAGATTTGACAGATACTGAGAGTTTGGATAATATCAAGGTCCCCCTATAGTTGAGGATGCAAGAGTGTTGAGGGACAACTTGTGATACATCAGTGTACAAGGCACAAGACCCATAGTTCCCAAATGAATATCCTACTAGAGATCCAAGTCCATATTTTAGGGCTCAATGTGGAGATGAGGATGGGGAGGGGGAGGGGGAGGAGGAGGAGCTACCACCACGTAGAGATGCCATGGAGATAGATGGCAAGGAGGACGCTCCAACAATGGGTGGTGTAGCGAATGAGGCACCACCATCTCTCATAGTAGTTAGGCCCCTACAATACTAATCAACACATACTCAAGAAGAGATGCCCCCACCCTAGATAAGGCAGGCGGAACGAGGGGATTCTAGTCAACTGCCACCCTCAACACCCCCACTGAGACACACATCCCATCTTCTGTGAGGGAGATCCAGGTATGAACAGATTTAGAATAAGTGCAAACTTTATGAATATGTGATAAATGATAAACTAAAAATGTGATATGTAGCTAGTGGAGATCTTTCATGAGATATGTCTTGATGGGAATGGTCATGTCATCAAGGATTCCCTCCACATCATGAGTTCTCTATGAGGGGGCGCGAGATCCTGGGAGGCATAGGGATATCTTTGTGCCTGTAGCGATGGAGCTACAATTGTTGGCAGAGAGGGTGGAGCAGTTAGAGTGTGAGCTATGGGAGAAGCAACATAGATCTCATAGTCAGTCAGAGAGGAGCTCATCCCAAAGCCATACCTTTACCTCAACCATACATAGAGAAGCACCATCATCCCAACCCTAGATTTGAGAGATCTGGCTTTCACCGTCTTATGGATGATCCTTGATGTACTATTTTGATATCGGGCACATTTTGTTCAATGCCATCTTTGTATACCAATATATATATATATATATATATATATATATATATATATATATATATATATATATATATATATATATATATATATATATATATATATATATATATATATATATATATATATATATATATATATATATATATATATATATATATATATATATATCTATATATATATATATATATATATATATATAGATATATATATATATATATAGATATATATATATATATATAGATATATATATATATAGATATATATATATATAGATATATATATATATATATAGATATATATATATATATATATATATATAGATATATATATATAGATATATATATATATCTATATATATATATATATAGATATATATATATATCTATATCTATATCTATATATATATAGATATACATATAGATATAGATATAGATATAGATATAGATATATATATATATATATATATATATATATATGATGGACATACATGTGTACTATCTCTTTTTATTATTTATGTGATTAATCTATGATTAATAACATAAGAAATTTAAAGGAAGAAACATGAATTGATGGAAAAATATATGCACTTACATTTGAAAGTATAACCTTATAATATTATACATCACATTTGAGAAAACATAAAGAATACTCAAGAGAAAATGTAAGCATATGAAGTAAGGATGAATGATCAAGCATAATAACAATGCAAATGCATAATATTAATAGGTTCATTAAGAGGCACACCATTCATATCACCAATTCTATATGCATCAGAGCCATACACTTCTATGACAATGTAAGGACCTAGCCAATTAGGACTAAACTTTCCTTTTTCAATAGGTGGGGCATTCAAATTTCTTTGATTTTCATAGAGAACCAGATCACCAACTGAGAAGTAGCATTCAATCACTTTTCCATTGTATCTTTTGTTGATAGATTTGTGATAGACCGTGATATGTTATAAAGTATTAATATGTTTCTCATCTAACATCTCAAGCTCTTGTAATCATTTCTCTCTACAAGTATCTTTATTAATTATGTCCTTGAATGAAACTCTTAAAGAAGGAATCTCTAGCTCTAAAAGGCATAAATGTGTCAATTCCATAGACTAGATTATAAGGTCATGTTCCAGTCGTCATAATGATACTTGTTCTATAAACCCATAAAGCATAGGTTAATTGCATATGTCAATCATTTGTGTGTTTATCAACAATCTTCCAAAGGATTTGTTCAATGACCTTATTATAAGCTTCAACTTGACCATTAGATTGTGGAAAATAAGAAGTAGAGAAAGGTTGATGGATACAGTATTTCTCTAGGAAAGATTTTGCTTCTTTTCTCTTAAACTGAGTTCCATTATCAAATATTATTTCCATGGGATTACCAAATTGAGCAATGATATTTTGAAGAATGAAATCACAAATAAATTCCATAGTAGTTGAACGAAGAGGGACAACTTCAACCCACTTAGTAAAATAGTCAGTGGCTCTAAGAATATATGTGTGTCCTTGAGAAGAAGGGGGGAGATCTTTCCAATGAGATCTAGGCCCCAAACACTAAAGGGCCAGGGAGGCACTTGTGAATGTAATGCATAAGAAGGATCATGAATTAGAATTTTATAATGTTGACACTGAGAGCAATATTTTACAAAAGAAAATGAGTCATGTTCCATAGTTTTCCAATAGTACCCCATGCGAAGGAGTTTTTTAAATGATGACTTTCCATCAAAACGTCCTCTATAGGATCCAACATGAGATTCTTTTAAAGCCACAAGGATTTAAATTTTACCAAGGAGTCTAATAAAAAGGCCATTGTAGGAATGATTATAGAGAACATCTACAAGAATGATATAACGAACTCTAATCTTTCATATTCTATTTCTATAATTCCTAGTTGTTGACCCATACAATAAACCATATTTTAAGTAATGATAAATAAGTAAATACCATTCATTAAGGTGCATATTGAGACAAACTGTATCTAACGGAGGATCCTCAGAGATAGTGGGACTAGAAAGAGTTTAGATAGTAAAGTAGAAATTTGCTACTCCATCATCTAGAGAGATGGAGGAAGAAGAAAACTTTCCAAGCAAGCCTATAGAAAGATCGTGATACTTAGTTAATTTATCTGGTACAAGAGCACCTAGGTAGATAAGGCTTACTCCTAAAATGTTTTGGCTTGTACTTGACCTTATCCAAGTCAAGAAAAGAATAAGACTCCAAGTGAGTCTAGTAGTTGGTAATATAGTTTAAGTTTTGTCTTGGCACCTAGTTGCCACTAGTGAACCTTAGGTTACCAAAGTTGCCAAATAAGGCCTAGAGTGTGAAAATGCTTTGAAATAGGTTAGTCAAGTTGCTTTTAGGATGTTTTGAGTTTTTAATGGTTAACAAGAAGAGAAATACTAGGATTCATTTTGTGAATCTTTTGCTTCGCTGGCTTAGAATCAGGTGCAAGAAAAATATCATGAGTGATGATCTTATGATCAATTCCAAGCATGTCTGAATACACCTGAGAAAAAATATTCAATAATTTAAAGAGAAGATTAGTAATTTGTTTTTGTTCACTCTTATCTAGACATTTTCCAATCTTGATAACCTTCTTAGGATCATAAGAATCAATTTTCATATCCACTATATCAATCATTAAGAGACTACTTTTCTTAGTATCTTCGATAGGTGGGAGAGGATCAATATATTGTTTAGATTCTCTCTCTTCCCCCAAATATCCATTAGTGTTTAAGCAGTATGGTTTTCTTTTATTATGATGAAAAGAAGGTAAATCATCATACACTCCTAAGAATTTTGTGATAGCGTCATCAGAGGAAAATATGTCCAAAGATGGCTTCTGATCAAATGTGAGAAGATGTGGGTTGGTTAATTTTGGAGGACCACTAAAAATGTGATTAACATTAGGAAAGAAAGAATACTTCTTATAAGGATTAAATCCTAAACCATAGGTTTTTTCAAAACTATCATTTGTTAGGGGAACATGTATTCCTTGTTCAAACTTTCCACAACCTCAACCATTAAAACTGTGTTTAGTGAGCAAATGATAATCAGGACCATAATGAGTAGTCATATCTGAAAGAGTTAAGGGAGCCTCGTAGGTCACTATGTCATATGTTCAATCAGGTTTAATAGTTTCAATGGTCGTGTTAGAAGATGCAGAAACAAAGTTGTTACTCAACTCTCCCGAAAGAGGAGTGGAAACAACTTTTTCAATTTTAGTTTTTTCTTGAGGTTTCATGAAAGAAAGATCAAAAAATAGATACTCTCCAATGAAGGTGGGAGTAAAATTTAAAATTCCCCAACCATCTTTAGACAAAGTAGAAGATGAGGGTCCTTCATTCAATTAATTTTCATCTTTAGCTTTAGTTTATTGTTTTTCCTCACTAGGTTCCAAGTCTTTAGCTAATTCAATATTTAAACAATTGTTAGGTTTATCATCCACATGAAGAGTGTACATCACATTGTTGAAATGAATTTAACTTTGTGAAGAAGGATGAAGGGAATAACATGTATGTTGAGAAACCATGGTCTTCCCAGAAGAAGGTTGTAATTAAGGAGTCAAGGCATCACATGAATTGAGGTATCTAGGATGACCAGACCAACTTTGATAGGTAAAGTTATGATTCCCAAAGTCTTCTTAGCAATGTTATCAAAGCCACGAATAGGAATGTTATTAGGTTTAATAGTGGACATGTAATCCTTAATATCCGTCAACATGTCTAAACTACACACATTCAAACCTGATCCATTATCAATCAAAGTTATACAAATGAGATTCTCATTAATGAGAATAACAACCATAAGAGCATCATATTGGTTTTGCACTTCCTTTGGAGGCAAATCTTCTGGAGTGAAAACAATTTTAGGAGGAGTGGATACAACATAAATACACTCCAAAAAGGAATTGATATTTTCTTGATTAGGTGGTGGGACAAGAAGAGTAGAAAAATCCTTCTATAAAGCCTCGTGATAAGTGGGAGAAGTTTGAAGAAGTTCCCATAGAGAGATCTTAGCATGAGTAGCACGTAACTGCTCAACAAGATCATACTCCCTTCCTAAGGAGCTAGGCAAACAATTTTATTGTGGATGCACCAGTTGAGGAGGTGGAAGAGAAGTAGGAACAACTAGAATATTGGGTTTGGGATTATTTTGTGTCTACTAGGCATGCGCAACCAAAGTATAATCAAGATTTGCTTTAAGAACTATAAAAGGCTCATTGTTTTCAGGAAAACCCTTAAGAGTAATGAGTGGTTGTTGAGGAGGAAATCCTTTGAGAGTTATAAATGGCTTAGAAAATAGAACTGGTTTAAGAGACTCAACACCAATTTTTAGGTGTGAAATGGATACTAATGAATCTAACAATATAATCTATGTGAGATGAGTCCATTAATTAACCATTCCAACACTAACACTCAAAATATAAGAGAAAGAGGGGCTTCCAAACATGAATCTCAATACAACCCAAGTTAGATTAGAAAAACCTAAGAAGATGAAGGGATGTCAATGCTAAACCCAAATTATATCAAGGAAGTACGCAAGCAAGCCCTCTTTCATGCAATGTAGTAAATGCAAATGTGAAATTGAACTAATTGATTTAATGAGAAAAGTAAGATAGATCTAGATGTTAAGTGTATGCAATCAACCCAATTAATATATGAAAATAGGTCTAGACTAATAAATGAAATGAATGATAGAGTACTCACCTTGAAATATGTAGAGGAATATGCCTTTTTTCTCTAAAAATTTCAGATCTAAACCTATGACATAACTTCTGACTTCAGATTTGCAATCACAATAGAAAACCAAAAAAATGCTATTTTTTTTAGACCTCTAGGAACAGGTCAACCTCGTGCAACATGTTCCAGAAACTTTTCCACGAGATCACCATGTTCCTGGGAGACTATAGAAAAGTAGACCTAACTTATTTGAAAATGTCTCAACAAGTAGTTTCCAGATCTGTGGTTGTAATTATGATATCCTACTCCTTACTTGTAGAAACCCTTGTCAATAAGGATTTTGTAGTGCTTGTATGTTGTAGATGTTGAATTTGCAATGATGGGTGTAGGAAATCTCCACAAATGTAATGGATCTACCAAAACCACATCATGGAGCCATGGATGTAAATGTGCATCAATGAAGAATATGATGAATGACTCAAATGTAGATCTCCTCCCTTGATGGCCAACAAAATGCTAGATCTCAAAGAGGAAATGCTCACAAAGGATCCTTGAGTCTTGAATGCTTGATGAATTCTTTAAATTTCTCATCTGATTCTAGATATCTAATGGATGTCAAATGGATGTCCATCGATGATCATGGAGGTTAAAATGAGGTACCTATGCTTCCTTCTATACTAGTTTTCAGGCAGGAAAACAAAGCAAGCCGATGAGGTCACCTGATTTTACAATTTAATTCCTCGAGACAACACTGACCCAAAGATTTAAAATCCCTGGGGAATAGGTCGACCTAGTGGATCTATTCCAGAATATATCAACTTGGTCAACTTGTTCTAGGGTTGGCCCATAGGGAGCCATCCTTGAGGTCTCAGAGACTGCACAGTTGAAAGTGGAAGATATGGGACATAACAATAGAAAAGGGGGATCGAGCATGAATCCATACATGCTCCATAAAGTTGGTAAAGGATGGGAGCTAAAAGGTCTTAAATAATGAGTGCATCCATTTTAAGATGGTACATTTACCCCCCATTTTAGTGGGAGTATGAGTTGCTTCAAACTCACGGTAAAGTAGATCAAAAAGTAAGAGTTGATCTCATCATGACTAAGGTGATGAAGAAACCATCAATCCCCCAGTAGACTTGAGTCTTCATCATATCTGGTGATAAAATAAGAGAGATGTCACTAACAAAAAAGTGTAGCCAAATTGCCCAATAAAGTTTGTGTTCCTTATTGTGAACTACACAGGAAAAAGGAAGGGGTTACAACAAGAGATGGCATTGAATGGTCTAACAAGTGTGTTTGGCATGCTAGCCAACCCATCGAAGATGAATTGAATGGTCTAGAAAGTATGTGAGGCATGCTACTTAACTCATCAAAAAGGATTCATCCTCAAGGGAAATCCATGTCCCAAGAAGAAGAATCTAAAGATGATGTAGACATAAGGATGTGTGTGTCCTTAAGGGATCAAAAAAATGATCAGGCTTCCTAGACTATCAATAGTCTAAAGAAGGATCTAAAAATGATCAGGCCTCCTAGACTGTTAGTAATCCAAAGAGGGATCAAAAAGAAAGGATCAGGCCTCCCAGACTTTCAGTAGTCCAAAGAGAGATCCAAAATAACAAAGACCAAACCCCCTGAACTGTCAGTACTTCGTTAGAGGAAACTAAACTATCAACATGTGTGTGTGTGTGTGCAAAAATGAGCGGAGTGTATGCCCCCATGTTAAAGTGATTGCAAACACTTTAACAAGAGAAATAGCTTTAATAGAAGTGTACATGCATCCATGCAGAACGTTTCCACTATGAAATGCCCCCAAGAGAGAACACTTCAAAGGAAATAAACACATGAAAAAAGAGAGAACATGAAGGGGGTGCAACAAGAGATGGTATTGAATGGTCTAGCAAGTGTGTGTGGCATGCTAATCAACCCATCAAAGATGAATTGAATGGTCTAGAAAGTGTGTGTGGCATGCTAGTCAACTCATTGAAAATGATTCATCCTCAAGGGAACTCCATGTCGCAAGAAGAAGAATCTAAAAATGACGTAGGCATAAGGATGTGTGTGTCCTTAAGAGATTGAAAAGACAATAAGGATTCCCAGATTGTCAATAGTCCAAAGAAGGATCAAACAACGATCATGCCTCCCAAAATATCATAGAAATACAACACAATGGATGGAAAAGCATGTAAGAGATACAAAGAAGAGTCTTTTTGGGTCAACAACATAGAGACCAAAAAGAATCGGTGCTACTATGTCCCCAGCATCCAAGTAGACTACACAAGGGCACATATATGAACAATAGAACATAGACAACATAACATGTAACAACAAATATAATAAGAGAGGTACAAATAAAAGAATATGTATGACATGTTTGATTACATTTCCATCTTGTGCCAATAGAGCAACAAGAATTATCTAAAGAGATCTAGACAAAACATAAAATAAAGAGCACACCATAGGGGAAACACAACACAAACACATAAAGACTACCATGATAGATAATTCCACTTCAAGTGTGTCACGTTCCCTCCCCATCTCGGTCTGAAATATTAGGGAAAGGTGAGTCACCCACAAGAGGAACAACATCCAACACAATAGGAACCGCTGTCAGATCCAAGTAAGAACTCTAGTTGGATTCATTGTGCTCTTCACTAGGAGTGAGTGTTAGATGTGTAGAAAGAATGTTAGGAAAATCATAATCCCTATCAATATTTTTATATTCATCATCATTAACATGTGCATTAGAATCATCATCATCAAGATTATCTTCCATATCAAGATTAATAGAATCTAAAATACAAACAAAATCATCATGTTTATCCATTTGCATATTGTTATTTTGATTAACTTCCTTCAAAGGGTCAAGCACAAGTTGATTGAAGGAAGGAAAAAGTTGAGATGAATAATTAGTTTTACAAACAAGAGTGTGGGCCTTAGCCTTAGCTTGACGGTTCTTGCAATGCTGACAAGCATGTTGGTTATAAATGGTTTTACAAGATAAACTTGAAGGATTAGATTCAACAATCATAGGTTTCGAGGAGGGAATGACTATGGGTTGAGGAATGATAGGCGTACAAATAGATTGGGTAGATAAGATAGTTGTAAGAGTATCAACCTTTGGAATGCTAAGTTCAAGAATCTTTTCTACCTTGTATTGTTGATAGGATCGATAAAGATGATCAGGATAGTTAGGCAATTTTTGACGGAGAGATGGCTAAAAGAAATCTATCTCAACACAATCTTGAGGACATGAGGGTTTATAAAGAGAATGATTAATGGTGACAAATTCTCCTTTATGAGGAAATTATATGCACTTATGAATATGAGAGGCTATAGGTTGCATGGAAGAGAGCCACATAATACCAAGCTTAACTTGAAATTGATCAAAAGTAGGAATGACAACAAAGGTAGTATGAACAACCTTATCGGAAAGGGTCATAGGAAGACTAATAGAACCTTGAGGATGATAAAGAAAACCATTACCAATTTGAATCCAAATACTAGATGTATCTTAGGTATCCTTATGGAATCCTTTATTAAAAAAATGTTCTTTAGTGATAACATTCATATGGGAAGAGGGATCAATCAAAACACCATGAGAAGGGATATGAGAAACCCTAGCAGTAATGTAAAGAGGATCATTAGGTGATTTGAACATAGAAGAATGATCAAATTTGATAGGAGGTGAATATTTAGGTTCATGCGAAGGTAAAATCGAAGGTTGATATTAAGACTCAACATGATTAACCACACAATTATCTTCTTCTACCTTATCATCATAACAAATGTTAGTAATAGGAGAAGAAGGTTGATTAATGACATTTTTTGAATGTGAAGCTAAGGGGTCGGTGTAGATTTGCAAATTCTAATTAGGAGGTGCTACAAATTTATTTTTACTATTAACCTCGGCATCAATAGATATAGTATTGCAATCAATAAGATCTTGAATAGCATTCTTCAAAGCATAACACTTTTGAGTATCATGACTAGGTTGAAGATTAGGATGATACACAAAATAAAAAGTAGTCATACCTTTGGATGTAGTAGCCACTTGATCATCAACTATGTTGGTTGTCTTGTGACTCTTGATGTAGTTGTTAGGCTTGGAGAATTTGTTTTGATGAACAATGACGTCACACTTATCAGCAATAACATGAGCCATTGGAGTAGAGCTCTCAAGTTGGCTCACTTGTAACTGATAATGGTGAAGCACTATGCAAAGGTGTGAAAAGGAAGTATACTCAATAAGGATAATCTTATCTTTAATGTATTTTTGCAAACTAGAAATAAAAAATATGTTGAATATCATGATCAGGCACAGGATAAGAAATTTGAGCATACAAGTGTTTGAATCTACCGATAAAGTCACTAACTTTTTCTTTAACATTCTGCTCACAATGCATTAAATCGGTCAAAAAATATGAGGACCAATATTATTTTGAAATTTTTGAATGAAATAATTAGTGATAATTTGAAAGTAATTAATAAAATAAGGAGGTAGAGAGAAATACCATTGCAAATCTTTATCTCTAAAAGTATGTGTGAACAACTTAGCCATGAGCCTATAGTCATGAGAAAAATCACTACATATAGTTTGGAAAGTCCTAACATGAATTACAAGATCACCCTTACCATTATAAGTCTCAAGACAAGGTATCTCAATATGTTGTGGGATAACTACACGAAGGATATCTAAGGAAAGGGGATTAACAATGTCACATGTAGGGATGTTGTACTTAGATTGAGTGAATTGAGCTACTTGTTGTTGCAAAGTGGTGATTGTTTGAATGAAGCTACTAATGGTAGGATTATAAGACATAATAGTAGGCATATACATATTGGATGTACTAGAAAAGTTGTAGGAGGCCTAAAGAAAATGTAAGGATGTTGATCGAGGATTAGAAGGAATGAGAAGATGATTGGAATATGTAAAAGGAATTACATTGTATGAAGGTAATGAAGAGGGTATGGAGATAGGAGGAACACTTGAAGAAAGTGAAGAGTTGGGAAGACCAACACTTAGAGGATTAGAGACTTGTATCATGAGAGGTGGCGCATAGGTAGGAATGCTAGGAATAGTAGTGGAAATAGGAATAGATGGTTCAACGGTTGTGGAAGGAAGAATGTATCCTAACTCTTGAGCACATTATGTCAAAGGCTTAGCATGAGTGTTAATAAGGTGTGATATACCACACAAAATGGAGACATTATTATAATCATGAGTGATAAGCTTCTTAATAGCCTCAATAGTGATAACACTATTGGGATTTGTGTTCTCTTGCACAAGCCAATTTTCCAATTTATCAAACTAAGGAGAGAGATTATCAACTTGGTAAGGAGGAAATCTTAAGACTTCATCTTCATCATGGAAAGAGTGAGAAGAGTTATGCTACATGATAGGATTGGAATCTTGAGGGAAAATATTAGTATCATCATGGGTCCTGGGAAGAAAAAAGGAATCATGATCAAAAGAGCCGATGAGTCGATGACTTCTCCTAACAAGAATGCTAGAGGTTGGACTTAATGTAATAAAGCTCATAAAAGAGGAGATCACAAAAGGAAACTCTAATGAGATCTATCCATGCAATTATCAATGTAATAAAGAGCATAATAAGAAATATCTAACCACACAAATATAGCTAAATATAACTCCAAAATCAATAAGGAAAAGGGGAATGTGTTGGGTTCACAAAAATGTTTAGTGAAGGTGAATGAACAACCCCATAATAGGTAATAATAATCATGTTGTGGCTTCTCCTAGGAATAGTATATTCAAACTAAGTATTATTTTTCCTATCATGAAGTGCATTTAAATTGTCAACCCAGGGACATATACTTGAAATGGGATAACACTGTTTGTGCACTAAGTCTCTCATGAAGTCATTTTGCTTAAGTGTCAAGAAGGTAAATGCATGAAAGAAACTTACACTATTGTTGTAGGAAAGTAAACACACACAACTACTAATGGAAAACAGTATTGGAAATTATAACTTCAATCTTAGTCTATTATGTCACCCCAAAGCATTCACAATTATCATTTCTACAAGTGATACAGGAACATACACAATGTATAGTGCTATAGGAAAGAACAATGAAATTTACTTGAATTGTAATAAATGCTCAAATAACTTAATCTACTCTATTCTAATCCACCTTCCAAGTGGGCCCCCTTGGTTGACTTATGCTAGCTACCAACACAAATTGAACTCAAAATCACATCTTCATTATATTTCCATAAAACTAATTACATTACCATGAGACAACACAGAATTGGAAAAGTAATTTTGCTTCAACTTTATATAACTCCTTCTATCTAACCATCATATCCCTTTATATAGAGGATCGATCCTTATTTGAACACAAAGGATAACTTCTAACTAACTCATGCCATAAAGAAAGGAAAGTACAACAATCCAAGACAAAATAACATAAAGGTTGCATAACCGCTTAACAAAACATTTATCACAGAGAAGATATAGCATAAATATGTTCCTATATTTCCTGGAACAGTTCTTCCTTCAAATTGTTAGGCACGTCTCACAGCACCACAATAACTTTCCATCATCGTGACTGAGTCTTCCTCGCTTTTCATCAATGCTCGCTGATCCATTCTTCAGTCGTTCATCTTTCCTTGAAAATTTAGTAGCATATACATATCTCCAAGCATTTAATCATTTTAACTAATCCAAATATTAGAACACACATTCAAATGGCTATATGAAATACTACAATATATGTATAATATTTAGCAAAAAAAAGGTATCTAGAGTATATCAATTATCATCTACCCATGGTTTTTGATGGTTCGCCTGTACTTATAGCATATTCACAAGTTCAAATACTAAAAGGTGTAACAAGTGTCTTGGAAATGTTTGAAACATAGCATAAAAATATCATAAAAGAAGGACAAATTATGGACCCATCATTTTCCCCCTACGATCATAATGCTTGTCCTTAAGCATTGCATTTCTTGGTTATTCCTTTGAATTCTCCTATTTTTGTCTTTCCTCTTCTCCTACTCTTGAAGGTAAAGTAAAATCCCCTAGTTTTCTCCCAGTAGTCCACTCTGTAATACTCTTGAAGCTGATCCATCTTTGTGGCATTGACATCATACATGGGCCACATGAGCATTGGTGGTTGAAATGTTAGAGGACACCAGAGTTCTCATCGTATTTGCCTCCCTAATTGCATATACTTAGGTGCCCTAGTACTGGCTGCTTCAAGGTTAAGGGGGTTGTGTGGCTCTGATTTCTTCAAGGCTTCTGGTAATATGCTCCACCTGTTTCTAGCACCTACTAAAGCTCACTAGAAAGTGAAATGGGACAGGCCCTGAAATTCCTTATAAACCTTTTCTCTAACAACAAAAATTTTCTCACTGGTTTCAAAATTTATTTTTTCATAGGTAAGGTTTAACCAATCCCTTAATAGAACATCAGGCTTACTGCTTTCAACCCTTAGGGGTAATTTTTCTAACTTTTCCTAATCTCTGTAAGCATCTAACTATTTATCATTGTTAGTCTCATTATGCATCCATGACATTAGAGCTCTTAGGTGTATGTCTCCAATATAGAGTAAAGGATTCCAGTCAATTTCATTAGGGATAATAAAATTGTGGAGATAAAGTTCACAAAGTAAATTTTGCTGCCAGGAAGGAAGGGATTGGTACAACCTGTAGAATTCTTCACTTGTTTTGAATTCTGACTCCTTATCCTTTATGGTCATTATCAAATGAAACATAAGAAATTGTTCTTTCAAACATAAATCATAAAGCCTAGGAGGAGGCCTAAAAGAAATGATCTGATCGGCTAGCTTTAAAGCTTGGTTCATTCTCTTTTTTTTCCTTTGTAATTGTTCTTTTAAATCCTCTACTTCCTGCCTTTGTTCATCAATTTCTTTCTGCATTTTCTTCCTTTCTTATTTCCAAAGAATTCTTTTAAACACAAACTGGTGATACAAATTGAAAAGGAGGGACTGAAGAGTAGGTGGGCCAAATTCTATGAATTGAGGCTTCCTCTTCTCCCTATAAGATTGTTCTAGATAATTAGTTAACAAAGTTCTTTGGAAGGGCACAATGACATTCCTTGGAAAAGAGTGAGCTGAAGTTTGAGCATTTTGAGGTTCTTCTTGCATTTCTTCCTAGACTTTTTGTTGCATTTCCTGAGGATCACTCAATTTTTGAAGTGGTTCCTGATGAGTACTTCTAGGCTGATCACTGAGTGAATCATTCAAGTTTTGGGAACTATCTGGAATAGTTGTTTGTACTGGAGAATTATCATAAATGTGAACCACATAAGGTTCAGGGGCAGGTTGATCTAGTGAGATGGATTGGCCACTTGGAGGAATATTTGGCACTTACCCTCTCATTTAGGAGATCCTCCGTAATGGAGTCTCTGTAATCTCTATTATTTTCTTCCTAACAACTTTCTTTGGTTTCTCTACTACATGAGCCAACTTCTTTTTCTTAGTCTTGGAAATTGTAGGGATTTGGGTTAGGTCTTCAACCTTAGGAATTGAATTCCTTCATCAATTTTTCTCTTCCCTTTTCTTTAGGCAGGGGTAGATGCACTCTCTATTGGAGTAGGATGAGATTCAGTTTCCCTAGGATTTTTAGGATCTACTCATTGGCTAGTTGTCTCAGTTGTTGGTTCAAAAGGAATATCACTCACATGGACAGGCTGGTCATCAGGGTCATTCTAGGGATGCAAAGTCTTGGTTTGGAAAAATTCATTCCAAGTTTAGGGAGATACATCCCTAGTGACCTCTCAACAAGAAATTTAATTAAAGCATGGTGAGTGACAGAGTTGGTTTTCCCTTTTTGGGTCTCCTCTGCACCAATACTCAACATATTGTAGAGAAAATTTGGGACATTAACTGGAGATTTATGTCTAACATAACTAAACAACTCGAAATGATGTGCATGTAAGTGATAAAACCATCCTTCACAAGTAAGGTACCTTATAATGTGCATTTCTAATTCATCAAATGGGGAAGGAAGGGACACACGCTTGCAGCCTTGCTTATTCACCTCTAATGAAGGGTCTACAGGTAGGGTAAACTAGGCCCAAGTTGACCTAGCACCATGCTCATTTGGATAATGCTCACCAATCGCAGGCAACCCAGTTACTTCTTCTATTATTTCCTCTATTGTTGAGACTGTAAGGCCCCACACATTTTCTTCTCCTTCATCAAAGGTCTTCATGAATTGGGTAGCTACTGTTATAAGTAGTAGTTGTCGTTGCACCAAAAGATTGACCTATTAATGCCCGATACAACCACTAGACTTATAGAACACAAGAGGTTGTTAAACCATGTCATGAATCCCGAGGGGAGTGCTGACCATTTTTCCAACAATCTCCCCCTTAGCGTTACCCAAGGGGTTTCGAACCTATGACCAAGCTTTGATACCACTTGTTACAAGTAGTAGTTGCCATTGCACCAAAAGATCGACCTATTAATGCCCGATACAACCACTAGACTTATAGAACATAGGAGGCTATTAAACCATGTCACGAATCCTGAGGGGAGCGCTGACCATTTTTCCAATAGCTACCTCTTCATCAACTTTAGTTAATTTTAGAAAATATCTGAGCCACCCACAAGCATGAAATCTCCTGACCACTTCCACATCTGCAAGCAAGATGGTATGAACCATTGGTTCATGGTGCATTAATTGTCCGCTCATTGCTCCAAATTCTTTCTCAATTTCCTCTGCAATTTTTTAATTATAATTCTCTCTATTCCTTTTGGAATTCCCCAATTCCTCTAATCACCTCTATAATGTCCTAAAACCCAGCTTTGTAGAACTCCTCACTCCACCTTCAACTATTAATTCCCTTGTAACTCTATGTTACATTTTAAAAATGAAAATAATGGTGCTTAAGGCAAGGGGATTATAGTTTTGAATGCAATTAATTTTTGCACAAATCGATTATGACACTTTAGGGTTACATCAAGTTAGAGATCAGAGATAATTCAGAAATTGGAGTATGACACTTGTGTGAAATATAAAGGACTTAAATAAACATGTTATAAGTACAAATTTGAAAAGATAGGGTAATCTCTTAAGGAATTATGAGTACGGCAATAGTAACCTAGAAAATTAGTACACTTCCCTACCCCCTATGTAATTAGTACAAGTGTTCACACTTGCCATACTAGGCATGAGGTAGGAAACTGGTGTAATGTCACATTATAAATAGATGCAATATTAAATATAATAATCAAAATGTATGAACTAAAAATGGAAGAGTTTGAATTATTGTACCTATTATGATGAATTGACATGTGCGAGAGGCTGACAGTAATTGAAAACTTCATTAAAGGAATTGGTGTTGAAGATGATTGCATCGGCTGACATGACAATTATTGAAAGAAAGTAAAATAGAAATGTTATGATGTGGATGGTGGGTGGATGGTAGGTAGAGAAATGGAGAGGAATGGAAAGAAGAATGTAGAAAATGAATGGATAGAGAAACTTCATTAAAAATGAAGTGTTTATTATGATCATACCCAACAAAATTTAAGGTGAAGCTACAGGAAGAAGGTTGGCACCTTCTGCTGCAAGAAGTACTACCTTTGGTAAGTTTGAAGTATTATCATTGAATTGCTGCAAGAAGTGATCCTTTTTCTATGACTAATGGTATAGATGAAGTCTATGATCATTTTCCAACAAATTGAAATGAACAGGATTAATGGTGGATAATTAGACTACTCCATTTTTGAACACATGATCAATTTCATAGGGTCCTAGCCACCGTGTTTGTAACTTGCCAGGTATTTCTTGGAAATGTGAATCAAACAACAATGTCCAATCACCTACTGAGAGGCATATGTTCTTGATGTGTGAATCATGCCACTTCTTTCTATGTTTCTGCACTATCTATTTTCTTTATAAGATAGATTTCCTCATATCATCCAAAGAGTTGAGGTGAAGAAGGCGGTCTCGCTTTGATGTAGGAAGATCAATGTTGAGCTTTAGGGAAGTTTGCAATGTTTTATGTTTAAATTCAATGGGAAACATTGTTGTTTTTCCATAGATCATTTCAAAAGGAGTGAATCTTGTTGTTGTCTTTCATGTTGTTATGTAAGCCCAGACTACTTCCGGAAGGCGACTGCTCCAATCTTGGTGATTTAGTTGAACTATTTTGGTAAGAATAGCTTCAATTTCTCTATTTGTAACTTTGACCTAACCATTTTCTTGAGGATGGTAGGGACTAGACTTTCTGTGCCTAATATTGTACTTGTTCATGAGTGTTGCGATCAAGGTTGATGTGAATTGTTCCCCTTGATCTATAATTAGCTCTCTTGGCACACCATAGCGGGTAAATATTTCTTCATATAACAATTCAGCAACTTTGTTGTCATGTGCATGCTTCATTTCTTTGACTTAAACCCATTTCGTGACATAATCGGTGCAAACTAGAATGTAAGATTTGTCATTAGATGGTGGGTCAATAGGACCAATGAAACCATGCCCCATTTATCAAATGGTGTGACCACCACTTGTGGAAATAGAGTCATTTCATCTAACTTTTTAGGGAAACCTGTGCGCTGACATCTATCACATTTCCTTGTGTAGTTGGTTGCATCCTTATGAATTGTAGGCCAGTAATAAATAGTTGTCAAGATTTTCATAGATGTCCTTTTAGCTGCAAAGTTTCCTCCATAGGGCTCATCATGAAAAGTGTGAAGGATGTCATAAGTGTTGGAATTAGAGAGATAGGATACTAAGAGGGGAGGGGTGAATCAGTGCCCACAAATTTTTTTAACTCATAAACCTTTCTAACCTTAAATGACAAACAGTAGTACCTTTAACTATAACTTGAATCCATTGCTTGCATCATTCATTCAATTAACTTATCATTGTAAATAGCATGAAATCAACAAGATAATAATCACATAACACAAGTATTTTGGTAACGCAGAAACCCTTGTTAGAAGGTAAAAACTGTGGTGGGGATGACACCCACAAATTCTTTACTACTGCAGATAGAAAAGGTTTGCATGTTAGGGCTACAAGTTGTGATCACTTCTAGTGATCTTACCCTGTTAAGAGTAACATTTTAGATTAGATCTACCTAGTGATAGGATTTCAACAACACTACTTGAGTGTGCACTCGGTTAAGAGATTTACAAAAGACTGTTAGGTCTACTCTGTTAAGAGATTTTACCAAACTCTATTACAGTGATTAGAAAGTAATAGGTAAATATCTGCTAATGACAACTTATCTTGTCTGATACAGATCTATGAAATGCTTAATAGATATCACCTTTATGTGTGAAGATCTCTGCTCTGAACTGCTCAATAGCCTTGTCTGATTTTGCTTAATCTAAATAACTCTGAATATTGTTCTGCTCTGTCTAATGACTAACATTCATAAATTTGGCTAATGCTTCAAGAAGTTCTATTCATGTTCACAACCTCCTTATCAAGCTTCTCTCTCATGCATACACAAATAATATAAAATTACATTTAAATAACATATTGCTTTTGCTTCTTAACAAAATTTAGGTTACAATATCTTAGAGAAAACCCTAAGATCAACGGTGTATAAAAATAACCTAGATCTAGAAAATACATAAAGATCATCATTGCAATTAATGATGGAATCTTACAATAAATGATCCTCGATCTTGGTAAAACATTTTGTGATTCTGTTGTAACCATTTGCCTAGATAAGTGTGTCATTCCTGATTACTATGTCATTTACTATCTTCCTCGGTAAACACTGTATATTCTGCTCAGTAATTACACTGGTGCTCGGTGTTTAGTCTACTCGGTGTTTACTACCGCTCAATATCGGTGTACATTGATGCTCGGTAGAACTACCCTATTGCTCGGTGTGAAGACTTAATCGACTGGCTTGAAGTGCTTGCAGTTATCGACTAGAGTAGCATAGGTAACCGACCAATGTCTTTGATACTAATGACAACCTTTAATGCTCAAAATAGAGATAAAAATCTCCCCCTTTGGCATTAGTATCAAAACCTTAAATGTATATAGAGATATGATCTCAAAATAATTTATGTCTCCGCCATATACATAGATACTTATCAAAAAAAATTCTATTACTCCCCCTCGGTGCATGCTCCCGACAATGTGTAGTATACTTAGCATTTTATAGACATATTTGGCATATACATGTTATCCCCTTCATATACATGTTTTCCCCCTTCAAGATATGCTTGGCAAATGCTTGAGGCTTGGTTAAGGATGCTTGTGCACTGGTGTTGATTTCATTATCAAGTTGTTTAATCTTTTCACTAATCTCAGCAGTGAAGTTTTCCACAGTGCATAGTTTGAACAAAATTTGACAAATTAATTGAGTAATACCCTAAATTTTAGTTATTACCTAAGATAGCTTAACCTTGTTAATTGCCACTTCTTGGCTGATCCTTTCTACAAGTTTATCTTGTATCTTGGATTCTTCTCGTTCTTTTATTCTCTTGTCTGCTTCGACATCTGGGGCATTGATCTCTTCAGCAAGTGTAGCAAGTTGGTCCATGATCAGAGTGTCCTCATCTATATGTACCTTTGGTACAACCTATTGTAAGATATCTCTTACATTCTCAAGTATTTCTTTACTCTTACTTTCTTGTTTCAATTTTTCTTGTGTTGCTTTCCTTGTACACAACTCCCCATATTTTCTTAGTTCCTTAGGGCTTAGGGTCCTCGGGTCACAATCCGGTATAACTATGACTTCATCTAATGTGACCAGCCCTTTTTCTTTCTTTTTCTTCTTCTTCTCTAGTTCTTGAGGTGAACTCTTTATAATCGGTACAATGTTCTTTACCTCAGAACTTTGTGTAACCTGCCAGAGTGACACTGTATCTACCTTTTGCTGCTCCTCGGTGACCTTTGTGTCAATAGACTATGTCGGAGCCTCTGATGTAGTGTCTGGTGGAGTGGCCTCAATTACATTAGGATTCTCTTGATCCTTTGTTTCTGTCTCGGGTGCCTCTTTCTCTTTAGGTTGGTTTGTTTTAGCAGGTGTCTCTGCTCCTTGTTCCCCTGTTGTATCCTTTGGTTGTTTGGGGTTTGAACCTTCGGGTTTCTCTTGTGATAAAATTTCAACTGCTTCCACAAGGATAGGAAGCACTCTTGGTACTGATGTGTATGCACAATCGGTAACTTGTCCTTCATCCTATGCATTGTCTGGTACAATTTTCACATCTTCATCATCATCTCTATCATCAGGATCACCATTAGTGATGTCCTCAATGAGTACATCTTTATCATTTGTCTCCTTTATCTGGATCACTACTGGATCCGGTGTATCCTGTGAAATTCTTTTGACTTCTGTGTCAAGTGTTGTATCAATCACCTCGGTAAATGATACACTTGAATCTTTTGTCTTCTTTGCTACACTATCATCATCTATATAAATACCTTTTCCTTTTGACCTTTGTCTCTTCTTAGACAGATTAAGAAATGCTTCTTTCTTAGTTTGCTCTTTTGCTGCAAAAATGGATGTCCACATGAGTTGGTCACTCTCATCAACATCTGCTAGATTTTCATCTAAAATTTGCATAGCTCAGCCTTTTACTTTGAATCTTTTATAATATGTGTCCATATACTCCTTAATTTTATCAAGAGTTAAATTTGGTGCCACCTCAACTAGGGATTGTTCCCTCAATTTCTTCTCGGTGTCCAAGGTATAGGACCATTTCTAATTTATTCTTTCTTCTAATGCCTTGGGCAGTGGATGTCCAAACTCCAATGGAACTCTTTTAAAGCGTATCATCATCTGGATGACAACCTCCTCAATTTTATTATGATCTTTGGTAGACATGTTGTCAAACCGACTGAGTTCAGGATCTATGATATTTCCATTCTCAATTATGTCTACAGCAACCTCATCAATTGACCTATTCTTATTGCTGACAACCTTGAATTGATTGTTGTCATCTTCATCATCCTCAAGGTCTTCTCTTCCTCTAATTAATCTTCTCCTTTTCTTTGGTTCTGCAGCAACAACCTTGGTTCCTCTTTTTACATAAGTTTTGGTTGGTGTAACTGCCTTAGGTTTTATTACTTTCTCAACTCCCTTTTTCTATTGTGGTGAAGCTCCAATTGTTGACCTTGTTCATGCACCTGACCGCATTGGCAACTACTTCTTCTTTGGAGTTGGAGTGGGAGAAACCAGTATCAAATCTTTTTCTTTGTCAGACTCAGTTTCCTCACTATCATGTGCTTTGTCAATTAACAGTAACTGACCTTTGGTTGCAAGTTCAATGGGTGACTTATTAGATGAGTCAGATACATCTCCAAACTTCTCAGTTAACACTTTCTTCATTTTATTTGTTTTTCTTGTTATTTTGCCGATGACAAGATCTACTTGTATTCTAGATTTCGCCTCTTCATAGGTTCCAAACCTCTCGGCCTTCTTGTCCTTCGATAAGGCTAATAATGCCTTGATTGATTTCAAACCAAAATCATGATCCATTTCATATCCCATGGGGGCTAGCCATTTAGTCATTGGCTCTACAACTTTAATCAATGTATGGTCGGTGTCAACTAGAAAACATATGTCCATCTCATATTTCTTGACCAGTGAGCTTGGAATCCTTACTCCTCAGATTCATCTTGATCTTAAAATCTTCAAAATATTCATCTACAACATTATTTGCATTATCTCCTAGACTTGTCATTATATGCAAAATGACCAGTGTGTCGGTAGACCAAACTTTGTGACCAACTGAAGGAAAGAATTTCTCGAGATAGAAAAATAAACATACTAGCAGTGAGCCAAACTTACAAGTATTAGACTTTTTTGACCTGATTGTTTTCATATTCTCTTCAACCTGTTTCAAGATTAGCTCAGAAAGGTCTATCTGATGACCCTTCTTTATCATTTTGTAAGCCATATCTACAGCACTACACGGTACACTGTTTAGTCTACCCAACTGATAGAACTTATAACCTATTACATGTGCTGCAAACTTTACTTCTAGATCCATAATAGAAGCTATCTTTAATGCTCTGTCATCCCATGTTGCACCTATATTTTTCTCAACATCGGCTCAAGATGAACTTCAGAATGCTTTCACCTTGTTGGTTGTGGGATACCCTATGACCTTATGAATCATTCTCTTTGTCACTTTGATAGGACTATCTAGCCAAAATGTGCCCTCATGATATCGACTTAGCACAACCCATATCCATTTTGTTTTAAAATTCTTCAGAAAATTTAGGGCATTAGTGAGTCCAATAGTTTCTACCTATTTATGCTCTAGTTTTAACTTTGTATCATCACCACATAGTGCTTGACATGCAACATACATTTCAAAATCTCCTATTTTGTAGTGAATGTATGATTAGATGTCTTCGACCAACAAAACCCTAGGTGGGATGCTTGAAAAAGCACTCGCTGAATCCATTTTTGATGCTACTTCTGAGTGTGACTTGTACTTGGGTTCAGTATAGTTTGCTAACACTATAAGATTAACTTCCTCTTCCACAACTTTAGAAGTGCTCGCAATGGATGCCATTATAACAAACTAGGTTTTCAGTAAGTATGATGAATATGCTCGGTAGGGGTTTCAACTTACTCAAAATATGTCGAAGAATGTGCTTGGTTTGATCTGCAATTACTTTGGTTAAACTTGAAAGATTCTTTGCTCGAACTTGCTCTGTGAAATTATCGCTCTCCGAAATTGCTTTGTGAAAAATAAACTCAGACTTTCATGTATTTATAGCATTTTTCTGAATTCTCTCTTAAAAATTTATGTCATTATGCTTGACCCACTACCAACTCGGTGACAACTATCAACTCGGTGACTACTACAAACTTCCATCAGCTCGGTTAACACACAATTTCTTACTCGGTTGATACTGATACTTAGATAGCCTTGAATAGTGATTACCGACAAGTAACCTTTTGCTCAGTCTTACTTTTACTGACTATGTGACTTTGTTAGCTCAAGACATATAAGCTATAGTGCATCTATGTTCATGCAAATTTGGTATGTGCTCATCATATATAAGGAACTATATGTAAAATATGATCATTTGAGATGTCAGTTCCATACATACCTATATCACCTTAAGTAGAGGTACCGATGTCACCTAATCCAGTGGATGAGTTTTCACCGACAACATTACTTGACTCAACATTCTCATTTGATGCCTTTTTCCACATAGTGTTCCTGATTCTCATGATATCTGCAATAGTGTTTCCACTCTCAAATACATGTCCTTCTTCTGGTGCTCGGTCTTTGCAGTCCTTACTTAGATGACCGACCTTATGACAATGTAAGCATGCCATTCCAGTGCTTGTCCAACTTCTTGATTGTCCAACCCATCTTTTCCTCATACATTTTGTTGCAATGTGCCCATATCTACCACATGCAATACAGTTGGCCCATGTGTTGTAATCCCAAACATAAGAGTTACCTTGTCTCTTCGGTTGATAAGGCTTGGGTTTTCTCTTTTGTTTTGGTGTCCATACTTGCTTCATTTTTGCCTTACACTCTTGTGCAGTGCGTCCATGTTCATTACAAGTATAACATAATTTCTCCATAGTAGGATTGTTAGCATTCTTATTTAGCTTAGCTCTACATTCATAAGCTTGATGACCAAATTTGCCACAGTAATAACAATATCCATTAAGCTTAGGAGTGACTGAAGGTTTACCTTGTGCTTTGCTTCTACAGACATTTGAGGTATGTCCCGATTTGCCATAGTGATAGCATGACAGCATCTTAGGTCTTTGACTTTGATTGTTGTTGACTTGTTCAACTTGTTTGGATGATTCTCCTTCACCGATACAGCCTAATCCAGTTTTACTTCCGAATCTTCTTTGATTAGTCATAAAATCATCAATCTTTTTCGAACTATCCTCAGCCAATTTCATCATTTCATTGTGTTTTTGTTGAGTCTTTACTTCATTTCTCAGTCTCTTATTCTCTTCTCTAAGTATTGAAATGTCTTCAAGTCTTCTTGATAATTCTCCATTTACACAATTGACTTCCTGATTCACAACCATCATCTGATTAGATATTTTAAGGTGGTGCTCAGTGAGTCTTTATATCTCAGTTTATTTTGCTTGAAGTTGTTTAGTTATCTATCTTCAGTCTTCAACAGCTAGATTCCTTTCTTGCTCAGCATGTCTAGCATTGTTCATTACTTCTACCATTCTCACCATCTGAGATTCCTGACCAATTTGCAGTGCTTTCACTTATTCAGTTAAGTGAAGATTCTTGTTAGACAAATCAGAGATTATACTTTCAGATCCACTAGAAATGCTTCCTAAACTAGATCCAATGTTATCAAATACATCATCAATCTCTTCTTCATGGTAACTAATCTCATTTTTAAGAATAGCTAGGTTCTTCCTTTCAACCAGTAATTTCTCTAGTCCATCCTTGGCTTGTTTATACTGCTCAACAAACATCTGCATTTGAATCTTTTGATTCTCTATTGTTTTATCCAACTTATATCTCTCCATGACTAGATCTTTACCCTTTGGTGGTTAAACTATTCAATAAGAGAACTGAGCTCTGATACCAATTGTTGGAATTTGAGAGATAGGGTACTAAGAGGGGAGGGGTGAATCAGTGCCCACAAAAACTTTTAACTCATAAACCTTTCTAACCTTAAACAACAAACAGTAGTACCTTCAACTATAACTTGAATCCATTGCATGCATCATTCATTCAATTAACTTATCAAAGTAAATAGCATGAAATCAATAAGATAATCATCACATAACACAAGTATTTTGGTAACACAGAAACCCTTGTTAGAAGGTAAAAACTACGGTGGGGATGACACCCACAAATTCATTACTACTAAAGATAGAAAATGTTTTCCTGTTAGGGCTACAAGTTGTGATCACTTCTGGTGATCTTACCCTGTTAGGAGTAACATGTTAGATCGATTAGATCTACCTAGTGATAGGATTTCAACAACACTACTTGAGTGTGCACTCGGTTAAGAGATTTACAAAAGACTGTTAGATCTACTATGTTAAGAGATTTTACCAAACTCTATTACAGTGATTAGAAAGTAATAGGTAAATATCTGCTAATGAAAACTTATCTTGTTTGATACAGATCTATAAAATTCTTAATAGATATCACCTTTCTGTGTGAAGATCTCTTCTCTGAACTGCTCAGTAGCCTTGTCTGATTCTGCTTAATCTGAATAACTCTGAATATTGTTCTGCTCTGCCTGATGACTAACATTCGTGAAGTTGGCTAATGCTTCAAGAAGTTATAGTCATGTTCACAACCTCCTTATCAAGATTCTCTCTTACACATACAAAAATAACATAAAATTACATTTATATAGCATACTACTTTTGCCGCTTAACAAAATTTAGGTTACAATATCTTAGAGAAAACCCTAAGATCAACGGTGTATAAAAATAACCTAGATCTAGAAAATACATAAAGATCATCATCGCAATTAATGATGGAATCTTACAATAAATGATCCTCGATCTTGGTAAAATATTTTTTAATTTTGTTGTAACCGTTTGCCTAGATAAGTGTGTCATTCCTGATTACTATGTTGTTTACTGTCTTCCTTGGTAAACACTATATATTCTGCTCAGTAATTACACTGGTGCTCGGTGTTTAGTCTACTCCGTGTTTACTGTCACTCGATATCGGTGTACACTGATGCTTGGTGGAACTACCATGTTGCTCGGTGTGAAGACTTAACTGACTAGCTTGAAGTGCTTGCAGTTACCGACTAGAGTAGCATAGGTAACCGAATGATGTCTTTGATACTAATGACAACCTTTAATTCTCAAAATAGAGATAACAATAAGTCTCATCCTCACATACACATCTTCACATGACTTGGTCTGGACCCATATAAAATAATGTATTATCAATCCAATAAAATTGAAATCTTTTCTCAACTAGCAATTTTCATTCCTTGGGAGAAAAATGAGTGGGCATCTTATCAACTGCAAGATAGTTATCTATATCAACATACCATGGGCTTTTAACAACAATATGAAAAAAATTGTAGGAATGTTTGTCGTTGCGCCAAAAGCTCGAACTATCAACGAACGTCACAAACACCAGATTTACCCAGATCCATGGTAACCCCAAAGGAGGTGCTGACCACCAAGTCAACAATCTCCCCCTCAGCACTAACTATGGGTTCCGCACCAACGGAATGAAGGAGACTCTCTCCCCCTCAGCAACGACCGAGGGTTCCGCACCAACAGAATAAAGGAGACCTCTTGGGATTCAAACCCGTGACCCAAGGCTCTGATACCAATTGAAGAGCACACGATTATACTGAGAGGGGGGGGTGAATCAGTATAATAACCTTTTTTGAATTTAAATTCTTTTATTCAAAGATAACTTCAATTACTCAAATAAACAATTATGCACATGAACACAATATTTACATGGAAACCCAATATGGGAGAAAACCACAAAATAATTTCCTTTTATATAATATTGTTCTTTTACAATGTTTTGTAGGCACCAACCTACTAGAGGCTCCAACCTCTAAATTTATGAGCACCGACTCACTAGAAGCACCAACTCCCATACTTCGCAGGCACCGACCTACTGGAAGCACCAACTCCCCTGTCCGGATTCTGAGCACCAACTCCTATCCAGATTCTGAGCACCAACTCACTACTTGCAAAATTTCTTCCACCTGAATGCTGTTGCTAATTCAACTGATGATGGACACAATCTGCTCTTTAAGTCAGCCAATATTTCTAATTTCAAATATATATATGTATGTATATTCTCACAATATTATATTCAGAATCTGAATACATAATCTTAAAATTTTATCTCTTCTTTATTACTGCTGCTCTCCTTATATCCACATGCTGACTTGTTGCTTTTTTTAAAATGTTTTTATTCAATATTTATACATTCATACCTTTTAAGAAACAATATGTCTCTTTTAAAAGTTATGACTCTTTATCGCAACTTTTAGTTTAGATTAATAATATTAATCAGTTTAATATTATTATTATATGTTGTGTCATTTTAATACCCGTATAACACCTTGCATCGATTTTCAAACACCTTTATCATTAGCTGCACTTCCTCTTAATTATTTACTGACCTGTGTGTCTTTATCGCAGTGTATAATATTTTCAAAATATTCAACCGTTGTCTTCATAAACTTCATTGCTTAATATCATTTAGTATAATTTCTTCATCACTGGTCATATCACTGTGTATATCAATGTTTATTATAAATGAAAACATCTTTTATATATACCGTCTCCTATATGTATGTTCTATTTATAATATATAAATCTCTATCTTCATTCTTCATCGATGTTTACATATATTCGATTGTTGTTATTAACGTCTCCCCCTTTTTTAAACCTTCGACCATAACCTTCGATAATACATAAGTCTTCAAGCTGCTGCTGCTGTTAAAATTTGTCTTCAACCTGCCGTTAATACTTTGTCTTAGATAATAATCTTTATGTATAAAACTTTATATCTTTATCTCGTTGATTATTGTCTAGTTATAACGTCTGTGATAAACTTTCGAATCAACAATATGTTGACCGCTGCATCTGTATATAGTCTTATATATCTTTGACATTATCCTTTTTTAACCTTCTTCGATATTATTCCATTCCCGTGTGTTATATATAAAAAATTTGGAATAAATATTAACTTCTGTTGTAGCCAATACAAATACACTGGAGTACACCAACCGCTGTAGATGAAGTATATCTTCGTATCCTCATACGTATCAAGATGTTGTACCTGATTGTTTTGTGTTCTTCTGGATGATCAATGGTATCTCTGATGTATAATATTCTTCACTGATTATTGGTATGCTGTTATAATGACGTTCTCTGTTCTTAACATCTCAATATGATATCATAAATAAATATGTTCTTAACGTCTCAGTATATATTTATCCTATGACATTATTGCTGATAATGATTCAACATATATATATATATATATATATATATATATATATATATATATATATCTGTTGCCTTCATATTTATGGTGTACATATTTGTTTATATTTATATGACCACTGTCATTTATGTATATGTATATGTTGTAGCTGTATATATATATGTCTTATCACTGCATACTTTCCATTGCAGTATGTTTTTTATACATCGTATATACTTCTCTGCCGTTATGTATCCATCGCTGTATGTATATTGTCCATCACTATATATTCTTTATACATCGTATCATGTATATACGTATGTATGAATAATTCCTATCTTGATAGATGTATCTTCATATCTTCTTGATACTTGTCTCTGCTATTATCGAAAATAGGTTTGATATTTATTCTGATATATACATATGTATCGATGTATATATTTGTTTAACACTGCATAATATTATATACGTGTCTGCATATAATTATTATGTGCTGCATTCATATACGTATGTTCTCTGCTTTCATATACGTCTGTTCATTGTATGTGTTCCCATCTTGCTGCAATTGACCTTTGATAAAACATATACTATTCAATATAGATATATGTAGCATATATCTTGCCGTCCTCTTCATGCTGTATGCTGATACCTGTTCGCATGAATATGTACACTAATAACTGTATGTTCTTTGTTCTCTATTGAACCTTTGATGATGTCTTTGACCGCTGCAAATAATATTTTTGTTAACGTCACATATATATTAACCTTATAGTATTCATTGCATTAACTTCTTCATTAATGTCATCGATTCCTGATTTGACATCAATGACATTTGACATCAATGACAATATGTTCATCAATCTCCCCCTCTGTCATTGATGGCAACTTCTCAAATATATGATTGTGCAAGGCTCCCCCTTAGTTCGATGGTCCCTTCATCTTCAATCTCTCCCCCTTTGACATCAATGGAAAAGGGTCTCCAAGGCTAGAGACTAGCTCCCCCTGAACACATGCTTTCGCTACGCCACTCTTTAGAAGTGATATATTATGCCCCTGATCACAATGCTGACTAAGTAAGTTTTCTCTTAGTCCACTCCACACATCTATTATTTTTGAGCATGTAAAGCTATAGCGACTTTTCTTTCTTTCTCCAAACCATCTTTTTAGGAAGATCTTCTTTCTTTGCTTGTTCTGTAGGAAAGATTGTTCTACATTTGTGAGCTACATGTCCAAAATTGTTACAATTTGAACATAGAATATCAAAATTAACCAATGGGGTAAAAGGATTTTGAGTTCTGAAATTTTGGATATTCTTCACTTTGCTTCTGCAGTTTAGAGCTTTATGACCAAATTTGTTACAAGAGTAGCAATAACCATTGAATAGGTAAGAAAAATGTTGTCTATAATATGGCCTTTTCCATTCATTCATATTTTGTCTAGGTATTCTACATTCAAGTGCTTTATGACCAAAACAATTGCAAGAGTAGCAATATCCATGAAATTTATCATTTTCTTCATTCTTCTTGTAGTTCTTCTCTTTAAGCTTGTCTTCTTTTGATGGTTCATTTATGACTGTCTTGTTTCCTTCTTTTATGAAGCCTTTGAATGTATTGTTACTATTTGAGTTTCTTTCAAAACCAACCCCTGTTTTGCTGGAAGAGGGCTTTTGACTATCAATGATATCAGTTAGGATTTCTGAACTCTTTTCAAACTTGAGACTATTGCGCAGTTTGATAGTGCTTTCCTCCAACTCTCCTTTTAATTTCTCAATTTCTAATTTTAAATCAGTTTCAGCTTGTTTAGCTTCTTCTAATTGGATCTTTAGATCTTCAATTGTTTGTTTTTATTTCTTTACTGTTTCTAGATTCTCCATAGCTTCTTCTTTAAGTGTCACTAATTTTCTTTTCAATTTTTCATTCTATTTGTATGCATAATGAAGTTCTTCTTTAAGATCAACATCCTCTTCCTCATTACATGATTCATCTTCCTCCTCCTCATTACATGATTCATCTTCCTCTTCCTCATAACTATCACTTGTGTCTGCTTCAGCCATAAATAGAATTTCATCCTCCTCATCACTTGGGCATTCCTCGCTACTTTCATCCGAAAAGCTATCCTTTCTGGAATAAAAACTTCTTTTATTTTTGTTTTGATATTTTTTCTTTTTGTTAAAGTTATTGTTATTCTTCCATTTTTCTTTTGTGTGTGCTTGCTTTTCATCTTCACTTGAGTCATCATCATCTTGAGGACATTTTGAGGCATAGTGTCCTATCTTTCCACAATTAAAGCATTTGAAAGGGAATTTCCCTTTATATTTTCCACTTCCCCTTTTCAACTTTCTCAAGAAATGAGCTCCAGCTTCATCAGTGTCACTGCTTGAACTATCACTTGAGATTTTTTTCTTGCTCTTACTATTTTTAGAAACTTTAAAGGATATTTCCTTCTTAGGTTTCTTGTTTCTAATCCTCATTTCATAAGCGGTAAGAATTCCATGTAACTCATCTTTAGTAAGACTATCCAGATCTTTTCTCTCTTCGATTGCTGACACTTTAGAATCGAATCTAATGGGTAGAGATCTCAAGATCTTTTCAACCACAAGTTGTTCTTCTACTTCTTCACCAAGGGCTTTTATTGCATTGACTCCTTCATCAACGCGAGAGAGAAATGAGGCTATGTCTTCATCTTCCTTCATTTTCAGGCTTTCGAATGTGCTTCGATGGGTTTGAAGTTTGGCCTTCTTTACATTGTCGGTCCCTTCATATATATTTTTCAACTTGTCCCATATCTCCTTTGCAGATTTACAATGCATAACTTTTGTGAACTCTGAGTCAGCTAGATTGCATAAAATAGCATGTTTTGCTTTGGCATTATTTTCACTTCTCTTTCCGGCTGCATCTATTGGTGGGGTTGTTGGTGGTGTATAACCATCTAGTACTGATTGCCAAACATCGAATCCAATCGCATTTAAATATGGTTCCATCTTTATACTCCAAAATGCATAATTTGTCCCATCAAAATTTGGTGCCTTGTTTTGAAAACTTTCAGCCATTTGTGCTCTTTGGATCTACCTTCAAGCTGTTAGGCTATATAGAAGGAACCCGCTTTGATACCAATTGAAGGAATGTTTTCCGTTGCACCAAAAGCTCGAACTATCAACAAACGTCACAAACACTAGATTTACCCAGATCCATGGTAACCCCAAAGGAGGTGCTGACCACCAAGTCAACAAAAATACTCATCAGGGAACATGTTATCAACCACATAAGTGTCAGTATTATCATTTTGGAGCCTTGATAAATAATCAGCTACAACATTAGCTCTACCTAGCTTGTCAATGATAGTGATATAAAATTCTTGTAGCAGCAAAAGCCATCTTGCTAACCTTCCTGTGATGGAAGGTTTGTTCAGAAGATATTTTATGGCTGCATGGTCAGTATGAACAAAGATTGGATATCCTATAATGTAATGACAAAACTTATTCAAAGCATAAACAACAACCAACAACTCTTTTTTAGTGACTGTATAATTGAGCTCTAGTCCATGTAAACTCTTGTTGATATAGTAAATGGCATGTTCAAGGATGTTGGCTTTCTGACCTAGGACTGCTCCTATTACATAATCAGAGGCATCAATATGAATATGAAAATGCAAAGACCAATCAGGTCCTCTAAGCATTGGTGTTGTAGTAAGAAGGGATTTAAGTTGTAGGAAGGATTCGTCATAGGCTGGTGTCCATGTGAACTCTGATTCTTTTGTAAGCAATGTGTATAATAGACTGGCTATTTGACTGAGATTTTTAATGAAACACCTATAATAACCAGCATGTCCTAAAAAGGATCTAACATCATTTTTCTTTGTAGGCATAGGCAATGTAAGGATTACCTCAATTTTTGTAGGGTCCACTTGTATTCCAGCTTCTGAGATGAAATGTCTTAGCACAATTTCTTCTTGCATCATCATAAAATGTTTTTCACTATATAGGGACATATTATGCTCTTTACATCTAATCAACACTTTTTCTAAGTTCACCAAAGCTTCGTCAAAAGTAACATCAAATGTGGTAAAATCATCCATGTAGATTTCCATGCAATCATGTGATATATAAGCAAAGATGTTGATAACAACCCTTTGAAATGTAGTTGGAGCATTACATAAACCAAAAGGTAACAAAAAATAGGCATATGTTCCCCAAGGATATGTAAATGTGGTATTTTCTTGATCTTCTGGAGCAATGTTGATCTAATTATATCCACTATACCCATCAAGAAAAGAAAAGTACTTTTTACCAGCTAAGGTATCCAAAACTTGATCAATGAATGACAATGGAAAATGATCTTTCTTTGTAGCATTTTTTAGTTCTTTGTAGTACACACATATTATCCATTTACCTCCCTTTTTAGGGACAATTACCAAAGAGAAACCCATTGGCTGTCTAAGATTGGATAAATAAAGCCAGCGTTCAACAGTTTCTGCAACTCAATCTTGACAATTTCTCTCAAGGCTGGGTTAATTCTTCTTTGAGGTTGGTGGAGTGGTAAACTTCCCTCATTGATATAGATTCTATGTGTACATAACTTTGGACTCAATCCTTTCATATCTCCATAATCCCAAGCAAAAATTTTCTCATGTTTACAAAGGAGTTGAGTTAACAAGGATAATTGTGATGATGACAGTTTATTGTTAACATGCAGGTTGCGACCAGGTGAGAGCTCCACCTTAGTTGTTAATTCAAGCATTGATATTATGGGTATAGGAGGTGTGGATATCTCATAGGGTATTAACTGATGGATAATATCAGGTTCAACAGGAAGGGCACAACCCTCATAGATAGATAACAACAAAACAAAACTAGCAGAGATATCTTTTACCGCAAAACAATTATTGGTAAGAATACTTCAAATCACATAATCATCTTCTTGAAATGGAAACTAATGAATCTAAAAATATAAACTATGTGAGATGAGTTCATTAATTAACCATTCCAACACTAACACTCAAAATACAAGAGAAAGAGGAGCTTCCAAACATAACTCTCAATACAACCCAAGTTAGATTAGCAAAACCCAAGAAGATGAAGGGATACCAATGCTAAACCCAAATTATATCAAGGAAGTACACAAGCAAGTCATATTTCATGCAATGTGGTAAATGCAAATATGAAATTGAACCAATTGATTTAATGAGAAAAGTAAGAAAGATCTAGATGCTAAGTGTATACAATCAACCCAATTAAGATATGAAAACAGGTCTAGACTAAGAAATGAAATGAATGATAGAGTACTCACCTTAAAATATGTAGAGGAATATGACATTTTTCTCTGAAAACTATAGATCCAAACTTGTGATAGAACTTCCGACTGCAAATTCACGATCACAACAAAAAACCCAGAAAATGTTATTTTTCTCAGACCTCCAGGAATAGGTCGACCTCATGCAACATGTTCTAGACACTTTTCCATGAAGTCATTGTATTCCTGGGACACTATAGAAAAGTCGACCTAACTTCTTCGAAAATGTCTCGGCAAGTAGTTTCCTGAATTGTGGTTGTAATTTTGATATCCTGCTCCTTGCTTGTAGATACCCTTGTCAATAAGGATTTTGTAATGCTTGTATGTTGTAGATGTTAAATTTGCAATGAGGAATGTAGGAAATCTCCACAAATGCAATGGATCTACCAAAATAACATCATGGAGCCATGGATGTAAACATGTATCAATGAAGAAAATGATGAATGCCTAAAATGTAGATCTCCTCCCTTGATGGCTGACAAAATTCTAGATCTTGAAGAGGAAATGCTCACAAAGGATCCTTGAATCTTGAATGCTTGATGAATGCTTTAGCTTATTCATGTTATTATTGTATCTCTAATGGATGTCAAATGGATGTTCATAGATGATCATGGATGTTAAAATGAGGTGCCTAGACTTCTTTTTATACTAGTTTTTGGGTGGGAAAATAAAGCAAGTCTATGGGGTCACTCGATTTTACAATTTACTTCCTCGAGACAACACTAGCCCCGGGATTTAAAATCCCTAGCAAACAGGTTGACCTGATCGACCTATTATGGAATGGGTCAACCTGCTTGACCTTTTATGGAACAGGTCGACCTGGTCGACTTATTCCAGGGTTGGCCCATGGGGAGCCAACCCCGAGGTCTTGGTGACTACATAGTTGAAAGTGGAAGATATGGGACAAAATAGGAGAAAAAGGGGATCAAGCACAAATCCATTTATGGTCCATAAAGTCAGTAAATAATGGGAGCTAAAAGGTCTTAAATAATGAGTGCATCCATTTTAAGGTGGTATAATTACAAACAATCTCACACAAAGGAAGCCGTGATAATAACCTATCATAAAGGTTAGGTTGGAAAGATGTAGAGGAAGATGACATAGTAATGGATTCAATCAATATTTCATTCGTTACATCAAACACCTAATTAATAGACACCTAATGAGGTTCACTAATAAATGTATCATCAAAGTACTCATTAAATAAATCATACATCTTGAAAATAAAACAAGCTACTCACAATGAAATGAAATGCAAATCCTAACAACACAAGATTTTTATTTATTTTTATTTTTATGTTAATAAATGCAATGCATGTAAAAGAAAGATCTAACTACCAAGATCAAACAAGGAGGGTTCACCAAAATGTTCAGGGGAAAATGGCATCAATGAGTCTAACTATACAAGCTAGGTATATCAAGTTTAACACTTTCTCCCTAAGCCATTCAATATAAGAGAAAGAGGGGCTTCCAAGCACAACCCTCAATACAACTTAGATTAGATTAGCAAAACCCAAAGGTAATAAGGGATGCCCATGCTAAACCTGAGTTATATCAAGGAAGTACACTAGCAAGACCTCTTTCATGTAATGTAATTCGATTATAGATATATGATGAAAATGACAAGATTGAACTAATTGATTAAGCAAAAAGTGTAAGATGAGTCTAAGAACCAAGTATATGTAATCAAACCAATAAAAAAAAAGATCTATCCTAACATATGAAAAATGATAAAGTACCTACCTCAAAATATGCAATGGAATATGGCTTTTCACTATGAAAATTACAAATCTAAGACTGTGGTAGGACTTCCGATTGTGAATTTACGATCACAACAGAAAACCCAAAAAATGTTGTTTTTCTCAGACCTCCAAGACCAAGTCAACTTGGTGCAACATGTTTTGGACACTTTTCCATGAAGTCACCGTGTTCCTAGGACACTGTAGCAAAGTCTACCTAACTTCTTTGGAAAGGTCCCGTGGAGTAGTTTCTAGATCTGTGGTCACCAAATTGATAACCCGCAAGTCTGTTACAAAATTGGTGTGTGTGGGTGGCTATAAAGGGGTTTGCCTTAGTCAACCCTTCATTTTGGTGATTTCCACCTCCACGAATAGTCATTAGAAAAGATGTTGTGTGTATGTAGTGCTCGTGAATCCTAGATTGTAGATCTAGAATGTAAAAGAGCTAGCAAATGCTAAGAATCTACTCTATGAGTGAAACCCTAGCATGTAAGTGTGCTTGTAAATGTAGATGTGTGAAAAATATGAAGACACAAAGATTAGATCTGAATATAGCATAGAAAGCATACCAAGCCCCTAAGGATAAAGTACTCTAACCATCTTCATGATCCCCTTGCATCTCCATGATGTCATGTAATGCTTGAATGCTTGAATTGAAGAAATGTAAATGAAGGCCTCACTTTGTAATAAAATAATTAGATTCAACCCTTAGCTTCCACCTTGCAATTGCTCTATGTCAGATTGGGGTGTCCATGTGTGCTTGTACCTTGCTTCTATCATCATCCATCATGAGGAAAATGAGACATTGGATATCTTTTTATAGTGAATTTCTGAAATTACCCTCACGAGAACCCACTGCAGTGATCGAGAAATAATGGAACTTTGAAATAGGATCTAGCCCAACACTTTCCAACCACCAGGGAATAGGTTGACCAGGTCAACCTACTCCCCAAGAGGCTATAGTCTTGGGTTTGTAACCCAGGCTTCTAGATCTTAAGAGAATCTGGGTGTAATGTGTATCGGGGACTAATAAATCGAGGCTAGATTTAGGAAAGTGGGACCTAGAAAGAGGAGGATGCATAGAAATTAGATCCTACCTCATGTTGGTTCCCAAAATCGCAGATTGGAAATCCAAGAGATTTTCCAATTCTTTTATTGGATTGCTTCAATCAGCCTTGGTCAATGAACATGAATAATCTAATTCCCTTGCACTTTAGGCTTCACTAAACCTAGGTGGGTAAACCCTCACCCCAAACACAATGGTGTTCTCTAGCGAATTTAAACTTCCTTGATTTCTCAAGATGGAAAATGTTCCTTAAGATTAATCAGAATAAGAATTTTTAATTCTTACTTGTGTTTGATTGCTTTGGTTACTTATGAATACTTGAAATTCAATTATGTATGAGAAAATGTTGTAAGTATGGGATAATATACTAGTAACTTTGAATATACAAGGATGAAACATAAGAACTTCAATGCTCACGCAATTGTAAAAAATGTAGTCAAGTTTTGTTTGAACCCTCATGTACACTCTGCAATTCAATTTTAGATTCCTTCCTCTATGACATCAAGGATAAATTGATTACAATATTTATTTTAGTCTTATAAATTTAATTCCTTGGCAGGAATCCAATCAGAGAAGAGATGGTATAGATGAACTATTCATATACAACCCTTGATATTCAAAAATCAGTATTAACTTCAATCTTCCGACATCTAATAGATAAGAGGAAATTCTTGAAATTGAAAAGTGCAAAGGACCAATCCAATAAAAAACAACGAACTTACTTTCTCAACCTTGGACAGGAAACAAGTTTTCTTTGTATTAATAAAAAAAGCACAAATATATTTGATTTGCATATCGGTTGCAGTCATCTATCCAAGAGTATTCTCCATTACAATATATTATCCGTATAAAACCCAAAAATTCTTCCTTAGTATTGGTTGTGGTATCCATTTTATACAAAATTGGTGGTCCATGCAAATAAGATTCCAACTGACACATCTATTCCTAAAGCTAAATAGCTGCAACTGATAACTTTAATTACAATCAAAGACTAAAACAGACTAATCCAATAAGATAGTATCTTCCTCATTGTCCCTATCCTTAGTCGATGCCTCTAGAGCCTTCAAGTATTCATTTATCCATTTTGAAATCTCAACATGTGATGGCCATTTGAATTGTGATATTTTAGGAATATCCAGAAGAAGATCCCACCATCTTTTCATTAAATGCTACTTTTGGCCATTTCACAATCCTTTAAAATGTAGCCCGTACAATAACAAAAAATTGCTATTTCGCGAGCCCTTTATCCCTTGTTTGCGTAATAGCAAAATTTCACTATTTTGCCACTTTTGCTTTTCACCTTCGCGCAGACGCAAAATTTCACCATTTCACGATCTTCATTTTCTGAAACCACGTAGTAGCAAAAAAAGGCCTCTAACACATGTTTTTAAGGGGATATTATATCTTGATCCTTTTCATACGTCGTTTCTCTGATTTCTAAGTGGCCTTCACATAAAAATAACAAAATAAAAAATTGGTTCAACACCTTGACCTATGAGTGAGAGAAAGGGAAATCAATGAGGAAGTGTTAGGTCCTACCTCAATTTTTCTTAGGAGAGAGAGAAAGTGATGAAGGATGCTCCCCTTAATACCACAAACACATAACAGAAATAGAGAAACAACAACAATTTGCAAGAACAGAAAATGGGCTTCTTATTATCTCCACAAATGTGGAATTACAAATTTCAGAATTACAATATGCAAAGCTACATGGGCATTTACCTTACAATATTTTGTAGGACAAAGCCTCCAATTATTACCCAGAACTACTCTGAATTGCTCCAAACTGCCCTAGACAACACTATGGGCCTTCCTTATATAGGCAATTTTCCACCGCCTGGGAAAGTTCCAAAAATTTAGCCATAAGGCCGACCAATCCTATAATTATTTTATTTTTTAATTTATTACATCAGAGTCAACTCAAAACATCTTTTGAAACCCAAATAGAAATTTTGGAGGAAATTTATTTTCAGCCATTTCAGGTGGCCAACTTTTGGAGACCATAAGTCATCACCTGTTGACCTGATTGACTATTATGAACCCATTTCGGAAAGGGCACAAAGTGCTCTACAACATGTGAATCAAGCTAGCTTCATTCAATCGAAGTTTCAACCTCATTCAAAGCCTCTAAAGCCTTCAAAATTGAGCTCAAAGTTTCTGTACCCTGCCGCCAATACTGGAAATTTTCAAAATCTTCAAAACTAAACTTGATCTGACAATGAAACTTTACTGGCAGGATGATATGACCAAAATGAACCTCTAGAGAAGAAAATAGAACATTTTGAGCTTGAACAGAAAACTTACTAAAAATAGTAAATTTCCAAAAATAGCAGCTTTGCACAAGATAACCCTTATTGAAAAGAAACCAGAAATATTTTGGGGTGATGCAAGATTGCTCTTACACCTAGGATGCTCCTGCATCAAACACCCAAGGTAATTTGAGAAGTGACCCTGTCACGATTCAGGTGTGAATAGGAAAACTAAGATGGTTAACCTCCTCCCTTGTCAGCCATGATGAATCTTCAACAGGTCGTCCTTTCCATTTGACCAGATATTCTTCATATGTCATGTTCCTTGTGCTTCTGCCAACACGACTATCTAGTATGTCCTCAATCTCCTTGGTAGCTGAAATAGTTGCTGGAATACTCCACTGTGCTGCTGTGATCTCATCCTCAACACCTCCCTCATGATACTCTGTAAGATCTGAAATGTTAAATACTGGTGAAATATTCAGCTCATTAATTCTACCTCATAGGCATTTCCTGAATCATGCTTCTTCAGTATCTTACATGGCCCAAACTTCTTCATTTTCAACTTGTTGTATGTACCAACTGGAAATCGCTCCTTCTGCAAATGAACCATGACTTCATCTCCAACCTGAAATTCCTTATGTCTCCTTTTCTCATCTTCCTTAGCCTTATACTATGCATTCATCTTGGTAATATGTTTCCTCACCTCCTCATGGATGTTCTTCAAGTGTTCTGCAAAATCCTCAGCTTCAGCACTACTTATATCTCCTTTACCTATCTTCCTAAACTCTAAAGCATTTCTGGGACTACTTCCATATACAATCTGGAATGGTGATTTACCAGTGCTCATGTTGACATAATTATTGTATGCAAATTCTACCTGTGGTAAAATCAAATCCCATCCTATTGGCTTGTCTCCAACGAAACATCTCAGCAAATTCCCCAAACTCCTATTCACCACCTTTGTCTGTCCATCAGTTTGTGGATGATGTGATGAACTGAACTTCAAATATGTCTTTAACTTCTTCCATAGTGTATGCTAGAAGTATCCAGCAAACTTAGTGTCTTGATCTAAAACTATACTCTTTGGCAAACCATGTAGTCTCACCACTTCTTTGAAAAACAATTCTGCTACATGAACAACATCATTAGTCTTCTTGCAAGGAATGAAATGTGTCATCTTTGAAAATCTATCAACTACCACAAAAATTGAATCATGTCCCCACCGAGTCCTTGGTAAACCAAGAACAAAATCCACACTGATATCCTCCCAAGGTTTCTCTGGTATAGGTAATGGCTAATACAACCCTGTATTCTGCTTCACTCCTTTCACCATCTGACATACTCTGCAATTTTGTACAAACTTCTTGACATCTTGCTGCAATTGTGGCCAATAATAATTCTCACTAACCAAACCAAAGGTTTTATCACGACCAAAATGTCTAGCCAATCCTCCACTATGCTTCTCCTTGATGATATTCTTCCTCATAGAACTTCATGGAATGCACAACTGACTCCCTCTGAATAGCATACTATCCTGGATGATAAAATCCAACCACTTCATTCTGTCTAGAGTAACAACTTTTGTACAAGCTTTCCAAGCTTCTCCAAAATTAGGATCCTCTGGATACAAATTCTTGAGTTCCTTGAACCCAACCACCTCAATCTGCATCTCTGTCAGCAATAGTTGCCTTCTGCTAAGCGCATCTGCAACCCTGTTAGACTTTTCACTCTTGTGTTTCAAAACAAATGTATAACTCTGCAAAAACTCAACCCATTTCAAACACCTTTGATTCAACTTTCCTTGACTATTCAAATATTGCAAAGCTTGATGATCAGTATACAAAACAAACGCCTTAGGAAGCAGATAGTGTCTCCACTTCTTCAATGCCTGAACTATAGCATAAAATCCCTCAGTTGCACTCCTTGGAGTAGGCCATTCAAGGATAGCTTGCACTTTCTCTAAGTCCATTTTTAGACCTTCTTCTGAAACTACAAATCCCAGATACACTAACTCCTTTTTCATAAAAATGCACTTCTTCAAATTCATCAACAATTTCTCTTCCCTCAAATTCTCAAAAACCATATGAATATGCATCATATGCTCCTCCAATGTCTTACTAAAGATCAAAATATCATCTAGGTATATAATGACAAACTTACCTAGAAATTCTTTCAGAACCTCATTCATGAGCCGCATAAAAGTGCTCGGTGCATTGGTTAGCCCAAAAGGCATGACTAACCACTCATACAATCCTTACTTTGTCTTGAAAGCAGTCTTCCATTCATCTCCTTCTTTGATCTGAATATGATGATATCCACTTTTCAAATCTATCTTTGAAAAATACACATCTCCACTCAAATAGTCCAAATATCATCCATTCGTGGCAATGGAAACTTGTACTTGATTGTGATCTTGTTTATAGCCCTGGAATCTGTACACATCCTCCATTCTCCATTCTTCTTTGGTGCTAATACTGCTGGTACACCACATGGACTCAGGCTCTCCCGAATCAACCCCTTCTGAAACAACTCATGTACTTGTCTGTTCAACTCTTCACTTTCTGTTGGTGTCATTCTGTGTGTTGCCTTATTTGACTAACTAGCTCCTGGAATCAAGTCCATCTGATTACTGATCTTCCTTACAAGTGGTAATCCATCAGGTACATTATCAGATACAATATCCTAAAACTCATTCAACAAATCTGCAACTTCTACAGGAACATCTTCTACTTCCTCTTTACCAGCTTTTGGAATTAAAGCAAAACACACATGCTCATGCCTCATACCATCTAGGAATTTTTTTGCATCAACAAAAGTTATTCTTGCATTACCACATACCTTTTCTTTTGTGTCCTTTAATGACTTTAGCTTATGTCGCACTCCATCCTTTGTCAAGGAATAGGTATTCGCATGACTATCATGTACAACACGCCTATCAAACTGCCATGGTCTACCTAACAACATATGACATGCATCCATAGGTATAATATCACATAGTACCTCATCATGGTATCCGACAATCTTGAACTTTACTAGGCACTATTCACTAACCATGACCTTGTGGTCATCCTGCACCCAGGTGATCTGGTATGGATGTAGGTGTTTTTGTCTCTTGAGCTTCAACTTTGTGACCATCTCTTCTGACACCAAATTATCAGTGTTACCACTATCAATAATCACATCACAACACTTATCTTCACACTTGCACTTGGTGCGAAACAGTCTCCTTTGCTCAGGTTCATTCTCACCACTCAGCATGACTCTTCTATTAATCAACGTTTCTCCTCTTTCAACATCTTCAGAATGTGATGATCTAGCATCTTCATCTACATGCGCAACTCTAGCCTGGCCTTCATTCCTCCTATATGTCCTTCCTTGGCATTGAGGACATTCAAATGCCCTATGACCTTCTTCTCCATAGTGAAAACATGTTCCACAGAAGCCTCCTCTTCCTGATCCTTGTCCTCTTCCACTTCCTCTCCGATCTCTATTATTCTGATCATGGAAATGATTGAAATTGTTTCTTCTCTAATTTTGATTGCTATTGGCCTCATCCTTCTTTTTCGGATCTTCATTTCAGCCTCCATATGACCGTCCACCAGATCTTCCATCACGACCTCTTTCATTTTGTCTGCTCTCAAACTTCTTGTTTAGCTTTTCTTCTACTTTTAGGGCAAACTGGTATGCCTCTTCAATACTATTCATTCGAACCAAATTCAACTCCTCTTGAATCCTCGGCCTCAACCCATTAAAGTAACGGGCAACTTTCTCCTTATCAGCTTCTGCATGGCCTGTTCTGATGAGGATTCGATAGAAATCCTTTGTATACTCCTGAACAGATTTTCCTGCTTGCTTCAAACTTTGCATTTTCTTCAGTAGGTCAAGCTCATAATCAACAGGAATGAATTATCGCTTCAATTTATCCACCATCTAATCCCATCTTGTGATTTTATCCTTTCCTCTTTTATTTTGCTCTAATTGAATCTCTTGCCACCAGATCTTCGCATGACCTTTCAGTCTGGCCTTCGCAAACTTGACCTGATCAGGATCCTCGATATCTTCATACTCAAAATATTCTTCTAATCCATTGATCCAGTCAATCAATTCCTCTAGGTTAAGATTTCCTGAAAATGTAGGAACCTCAATTTTAGGTCTTTGCCTAATCTTGGAAATAGCTCAAAAAAGTCTTTCTTCTTCTTGGTTCATAATTTCGCCTTCTCCTTCTTGATCAAAATTTTCTTCTTCGGCTTCATCCTTGCTTTCGTTTCTAACATTAAGATTCATTCCTTTGCGAATCTCTTCTTGTAATGCTCACACTTGTCTTTGGAGCGCTCTAACCTCAAGTGTCACACCACCAGCTCTTCCGCCACGTTCCCTTCGTGGAGGCATTTTCGTGCTACTCGCTAAAACCCTAACCACGGTCCTAGTGCAAACTGCCTCATAGTCAACGATATGTTTACACACTTAGGAACTCTTGCTCTGATACCACTTGATAAAGGGTGCTCCCCTTAATACCACAAACACATAATAGAAACAGAGAAACAACAACAATTTGCAAGAACAGAAAAAAGGGCTTCTTATTATCTCCACAAATGTGGAATTACAAATTTCAGAATTACAATATGCAAAGCCACATGAGCATTTCCCTTACAATATTTTGTAGGACAAAGCCTTGAATTATTACCTAGAACTACTTTGAACTGCTCCGAACTGCCCTAGACAACACTATAGGCCTTCCTTATATAGGCAATTTTCCACCGTTTGGGAAGGTTCCAAAAATTTAGCCATTAAGGCCGACCAATCCTAGAATTATTTTATTTTTCAATTTATTACATCAGAGTCAGCTCAAAACATCTTTTGAAACCCAAACAAAAATTTTGAAGGAAAATTATTTTCCGCCATTTTAGGTGGCCCAACTTTCGGAGACCATAAGTCATCACCCATTGACTCGATTGACTATTATGACCCCATTTCGAAAAGGGCACGAAGCGCTCTACAACATCTTAAGCATGCAAGCTTCATTCAACTGAAGTTTTGACCTCATCCAGAGCCTCCAAAGCCTTCAAAACTGAGCTCAAAGTTTCTGTACCCTGCTGCCAATACCGAAAATTTTCAAAATCTTCAAAACTAAACTTGATTTGGCAATGAAACTTTACTGGTAGGTTGATATGACCAAAATGAACCTCCAGAGAAGAAAATAGAACATTCTGAGCTCGAATGGAAAACTTATTAAAAATAGTAAATTTCTAAAAATAGCAGCTTTGCACAAGATAGCCCTTATTGAAAAGAAACCAGAAATATTTTTGGGTGATGTAAGATTGCTCTTACACCCAGGATGCTCTTCCATCAGAAAGAAAGAGGAAAGTCTGTGCTCTAAGTGCAAATGTACAATGCAAACACACTAAAGAGGAGCTAAAAGGTCATAAATTGAAGTGCATCCAATTTAGACGGTACAAATACTTCTTATTTTTTTTTATATGATAAAAGGAGGCAACGAAACATCTTTAAAAACTATATTATTTCTTTCTTTCCAGATATTCCAAACCACATGAGGAGCAACCAAATTCCATAGAGTTTTTTCCAAATGAAAATTCACAAACTTCCACTGAACAAAAAAATCTTACATAGACCCAGGGAAAATCCAACACAGATTCCAGCTTTGCAAAATTAGGGACCAAACCTCCCAAGAGTAAGAGCAAGATACCAAGAGATGAAACACTGCCTCCTCCTCCTTTTTACATAAATAGCATCTGTTAGGAATAATCATACCCCTTTTGTGAAGATTATCCACCATAAGGATCTTATTTTGAAGATCCATCCAAAAAAAGATGTTTATTTTCGGGATTAGGTACTTGTCCCACACTTTGGCCTAAAAGGGGGGTAAGCTAGACCGATTCAACAACATAGTAGAAGCAAATTTCTTCTTTTCTTTCCAGATTTGCTTCACATTTGGCTTTTGAGTCAACCTAGTCATCAAAGTTATAGTGTCAACAATCCAAAATTTGTCTCTTAGGGCATCCTTGGCCGCACAATTTGACTAAGAGAGCCCATTCCTTGAGGAGACGATTTGTCACTAAGAATAGGATTTTCAAAGGTATAATGAAGGCTCTGCTCTTTAAAGGGTTTATGAGATCCCTTCTTTGACCCTCCATTTAGCCATTATTGTTCTGGTTCCAAATCCTTCCATCCTCTCTAATAACTAAAGCCTCACCCCTTCCTCCTGATGATTCCTGGTGTGTTGAAATCCCACATTACCACCAACATCTCCTTTTCCTAACAAGATTACATTTATCCCCATGGTAAAAATTAGAATTTCTAAAAACAAGTTCCCCCATTTATCTTTGCTATCTTTTTTTCTTAAATCTCGCATGCAAACCATACGTATCAATTTACTTATGCTCTTCCCACCTCTATTTAATCAACAAAATGTTGAGAAAAGTTTAAATTTAAATATTTATACACTAACTATTCTCAACTCAAATTAATAAGAAAAATAGAAATCAAAATTATTAAATTAAAAAACTATTAATTATAAATTTATTACTCAATTTTTATAATTCTATACGATGATTAACTAAATAAATAATTTTTTTAATCATCAACCAAAAAAATTGATATGGTATGCAATCTTCCTTTCATTTTTTTTCATATTCACATCAGAACTGAATCTGCAGCAGGTCGGTTTTTAGCTGAGAAGATCAACATAAACTGTTGTTGTAAACTATACAAAACCATATCGGATCAAATCAAGCACCAGAGAGGCAGGCGAAATGCAGGTAGCCAGAAGTAGGCACTTAATTCATGTTTCACCCGGAGCTTCTAAGTCTTTTCTTCGCTCGGGGAAGTACACCAGTCTTCCCCTTAATTGTCTGTCTGCAAATGGATACGCTGCAGGTGAGCTGAGGCGAAAAAGAGGCACATTTGTTAGCTTCGCTACCAAATACAGAAGCGAGACTTATTATGTAGAGAAATGGGGGGGTGGAAAAGAGGAGGAGGAGGAGGTTGAGGAGGCATGGAAGGGCGCCATAATTGTGAAGAGGAGCGCCGGAGTTATGGAGTACAGCACTACTCTCGAGAGGGTGGGCCTGTCCAATTTATCCTCACACGTATCGAAGTCGACGGCAGAATCAATGGGCCTGGCCATGGCCACTAGAGTCTCCACAGATTATTCCCCTCCCTCAGGAACGCCTCTCCTTGTCTCCCTCGATGCCACTCGGAAAAAGACAGGAGATTTGCTCCTCCATGGACTTATTCGCACATTCATATCTTTACCCTGCAACAGGTACTTAAAACACATTAATACATTACTACTTTGTACTGAGTGTTTTTTAATTTTTTTATTCAATAAACAACCCGCTGCTGGGCACAAGAATAATCGGACTTCATACACTTAGCTTAAGGATTGAGGGTATTCACTTTGTCAAATTTGCTGAAACAAGATCCTGGCCTCATCTTTTATACTCAAAGAAAAGCATGCTGAAGGACTGTCTCAGATAACAAAATTGTTGGGATAAGATGGCAGGTTGGGGGTGAGGAAAAAAAAATCTTCATATTTGTAGGAATGTATTTGCTCCTCTCAACTCTCAAAGCCGTCTCCTGTAGGCTGGGTATTGGTAACAATTTTTCCCCGTCAGGATCCCATACACTTTTGAAAATTCCAATAGAAGTACGAAAAGCTTTCGTGAGCATTAACACCCAAAATATGCAAACATTTCTGGTGAATTTTAGCCGCGTAGCAAATCTCATTGGTAGAACTTCGCTTTTAGAACCGTCCCAGACTTTCTAATACCCATTCCATATATTTTGTGAGGTTTATTGAGACAGATACCTGCCAAGTTTTTTGAGAAGCCTCAGTCTTCATTGTCTTCTAACTTGGCGGTCCCTGCTTCCTATTTCCAAAGATTTCCTATCTCCAAAGATACAAGGTACAAATTTCCAATCCTCGAGGCAATATAGACTAAAGATTCACATGTGTTGCAAGTCAGGCGTGCTATAGCTGGAACGGAAGTCTGATGGACTGCTTGAAATTCCTTCTTTCTGTTGGCTATGCTTTTATGTATATCAGAGTTTCTTTAATTTAACAGTTTTTCTTCTACGTAAATATTCTACCATTTTGCAATTTTTTATTTCTATTTGGTTTTCCAATTTTAATGTGCCAGGTGTGCAGAGGAAGTCGCTCACCGTGTGTTCTCAAATTTCTGTTTGCTACTTCATGAAAAACCTTTTGTAGAACTAGACCAAATGACAAAGGTAGATTTGGGTGATTTAGACAATGATGAGGACGAGGAAGAAGAGCTGGACCAAATGTATTTTCCATTAGAAGAGAAAGAAATAGATATCTCGAAATATATTCGTGATACTGTGCACCTTGAGGTTACCGTTGATTCTGTCTGTGATCTTAATTGCAAAGGATCGTGTCTCAAATGTGGAACTAATCTTAACAGGAGCACCTGCAAATGTAGAGCTCAAAAGAAAGCCACATTGTATGAACCATCACAAAAATTGAAGAAACAAATGCAGCAAAGCTGATGGTATACTGATGTACAAAGAAGGTTTATTTATTAAGAACATGTATTCCCAGGAAATATGAATATAAATACCATAATATCATTATGAAAGTTGCATCATTTGGGCCGCTTTTCAGATATATCTTTTTGGTTGACAGTTTATTCTATAACATTGCAGCTTCTTTTCTCTGTTTCATTACATCATATGAAAAGTGGAAAGATTATAAAATATTGGGAAAAGAGAATCAAAGGTTCTTGGAAAAGCTTAAAATACTACGAATCTTAAAACACAGCTAATTAGAAACCTCTGGGATCCAACAGTCATCCTGAGAGCCGTATCTAGTTTGTTCACAAACAAGATCTTTAAAGTTTAAAGTAATGGAAAGCTTATGAAGATCTTTGGACGAAGGGCATAGAGGTGTATTCTCTGCAGCTTGAGAGGTTCTAGTGGAACCATGAGATAAAAGCAAAAGGGTGAGACATCCTGTTTCCTTGGATTACATTTGGCATGTAGGTATGTTCTCCAAGCTATGTCGGAGAGTGAGCAAAAGTATTCATTGAAGAGGTCATATGGCTTAAAGAGTATGATACAAACTGCAAGAAAGGTAGCGTGACAATCTTTGTATCTTTAACCACCTTAAGGCCTTTTTCAATAGACCGAGCAAGTAAATTAGATGCATCTTGTTGATTTGAAATGATCCAAATGTGTCCTTTGGAATTTGTGAACTGCTATTGCAACATGGGATGATGGCATGTTTGAGCACTTCGTCCTATTGAAAATGAGTTTCAACAGACTTTGATATTGGCTATGATGGCTGTAGCGTAATACCATGCCATTATGAAACAAGGAGGAAGGTCGAGTGCACCATTTTGAAGTTCATTATAGTCACTCGGGAGTCTTGTGAACAAAGGTTAAAAAATGTTACAATGTGGGTGCTTTTATGCTACCTTCATTGACTTTTGAATCTTCATAAACCAAAATTGAAAACTACTCGGAATAATGTTGTAAGCAAGAAGGCACAGTATAAAGATATCTAAAGAACAGATGCAGACTAAAAAGATCAATACCCACCTGTGCATAATCCAGATTTTGTTAGATCCATAAATTATTTTGAACATCCTATGTAAACTGAAAAAACTCATAACATAGAAAATATAACCAAATAACAATGCCCATCCCAAAAATCCCCACAGAAAACAATTCTACAAAAATACAAAGCTCCTAAATCAAAGACTACAATTCATTAAGCATCATCAAAATTATTGAAGGAAGTGACATTGTAGAGTTGCATTGTACATATTGCTCGTAATACTGTAGGCTACCACAAATTTGAGGATGCTTATAGGAAGTAAAAAATTGCAATCGCATTTCAATCATGTTATTGTGGAGACACCATAAGACAGTTGTGTACGTTCCAACCAGTTCTTGTGTAGTGAAAGAACATGTCTCCAAAATGCAAACTATATTCAAAAGATGACTGCAACAGAACACCAAAAAACATTGGTAAGGTTATTGAAAACTAGTTTTAGCAAGCAAAGAAATGGTCACAACAATTGAAGCTAGAGGGCTTTTATGTTCCTACGAATCTCTTACGTAGATGCTTCCATAAACTTTCTAGCAATTTCCATTACTGTTGCTTCCACAGCAAATGAATCTAGAGGGCTCTTGTGTACCTATGAAACTCCTTACATAGACACTCCCACAAACTATGTAGCAATGGCTATGCTTGTTGCTTCAGTCACAACAAATGAAAGTAGAGTGCTCTTGTGTTCCTAGTAAAGTCCCTGGGTAGATGCTTCCACAAATTCTGTACCAATGGCCATGACTGGTACTTCTGGGACTTTTCTAGTCAAGCACACAGGCTCACCACCACCAAAGTTCAAACTTTAAGTAATACACATGAAAAGACTCCATACCATAGCCTTTGAAATTATTTTGAGGAATAAGTCGGCAAACCATAAGATTAAGGTTCTCTTCAAAACATTGCTATTTAATTGTGAAAAAATCAGGTTAGGGTCATGGTTTTTGAAAAACATCATGTATTAAAAAAAGGGAATAAATCAACAATTAAGTGGCTGACATGATTTTCAGCAATAAAATCACAAAAATTCTGGAAAAAAGAAGGAAAATAATAGCCCTAAATTGTGGCAGGCGATTTTATGATTAAGTTGTGATTTTCCTAGTCAAATGGTGAGAAATTGTGATTTTCACATGATTTTACTGCTATTCTCCACTCTACATAGCACAGACAATGAAACGTTTAGAGATGCTATAAAATATATGGATTATTGAGTGCAAGTGGTACACATGATGTCCAAATGACTTATATATTGTAATGTCCCTTGTTGAGACTTTACTTGATTTATCTTAAATTTCTTGATTAGGGTTTGGATTATAATGTCCATGATAGAATTAATCATTTATCTCATTAGACTTAAGTTATCTTTAATGCTCATGTCCAACTTTATCACTATTCCAGCTCAAGACGGAAAGAGTAGGTGTTAACCAAGTTGCCTAGATACCACTATCAATGGATTCCCTCAAAGTTTACAGGTCCAAGTCCGTATCACGAAGGCTTACGGAACACTGACCCCTACCCTATCTTGGCACCAAGATCCATTGCTTGGATTTATACAAGCCCCTCCTTGGTAATATCACAAATTTCCCTTCTATTAATCAAATAGTAATAGGATTGGAATATAATTTCTGTATACAATTATAAATGTTTAATTTATTTATACTTATATAATATATAAGGATTTGTGATCCTAATAGAATGCAGATATAATATTCTGCAACTCATCATTGATTTACAGATAAATTACAGAATTTCTGTCATATGAGATTCTTGCCAACCATTTAATATAAAGTGAATCCTCTTTATTTAGGCACTGTATTCTGAATATCAGATGTAAATGATTATTTCTTTCCTATTTCGTTTGGTACTTTGAGAATGAAATTGATTTGTATTGTATATATGGCCTATGTACCCTTTGGTATGGGTTGTGACTCCTCTTAAACAACTCAGATTCTGTATAATCACACCCCTTAGACAATTGTTATTGCTTCTATACTTCATGTGATTTGTTGTGCATTGTATAATCATTTTATATTATAATTTATTTATTTATTACATATCTATTCATACAGTACCATTATTATTTTAATAATATCTTAATAATAGATAATCATATTAAGATTATTGTATTTATAATAATGACAATCTTTGTTTGTCATTTAATCTATTGGTTTATATAATAATATTTTATTCAACTAATATATTATGTATTTTATAAAATATTTCTTTTGCGATTTAATTAAATTATTTATTATCAAACTCTAGGATGGTGACATCACATATACAGGGGAGGGCATACCTTTCATTGACATAGTTACACTGGCTTAACACTCAACAATTTAATTTAATCATGCTTGATCTCAAGTGGTTAGCCCAGGGTAATGTTTAACCATAAGTTAGAAACTACATAATTGCAAATAAGCATAGCTCAAAATATCATGCTTCATCTCATCTTATGGATAAGCTTCTTTTACAAAGCCCATGCATTTTAAATTTTTTTCCACCACCTACCTACTATCCCTTGGCCAAAGAATGCAACAAAGAAAGGCTATGGTATCCTTTTTGATTGCTGGCCCAACAAGACCTCAAGTGCAGATTATTGGAGTTGAACAAGGCTTCACTTCCACCATAGTTATCAGATCAAAGAATTTGATCCGTTTGAGGGTCCATAAAATTAAGAAATCTGAAATTTAAAAAAAAAATGCATAAATTTTAGACAGGAATTAAAACATCTATAGACTGCATTGAATAAATCTGCCTCATCAAGAAAAGTCTAGATTTTGCGAGATTTGAACCAGATCCTGTCAGATTTGGTGACTACAACTTCTACCATATGCTAAGGTTTGTTCCTATGTTAGGTATGCAGCAGGTTCAATTTTCAAAGACCTGATAGTTTGAATTGTGTGAAGCTGATTGCTGGAAAGAAAATGGATAATAATGCTAGGAACCATATTGCTTATTAAGATTGTCCTTCAATCTTTGTTGTTATGATTGTTTTTTTTATAGATGTCAGAAGGGCCTTTAAATCCACCTTGAAACACACGCTTTCCCGTAAGTTATGGTATATTAGCATCTTTTGATGCCATCATGAGGCTGTATGAGATGATTGCTGGCCAATTGGACTTCCAATGGTTTGTTTTTGTAAGAGTACCATCAGGGTCAAGCAGCAGTACCCCTCAAGCCAATTCTTTCTGGTATATAAATAGGTGAGTTTGAGGACTTCTTCCAACAATATATTAACGTTGATGACTGTTGTATATTATGCCATATTTTGATTGCTATACAACTTTTTTTTGATGATGTCCTCTTTTTTATAGAGGCATCCAGATGACCTTGCTTGTGAGCTTTGCCAGCTTGTCACGAATCATAGTAAATTTAAAGTTATGATACTAAATATTTCCATAGATACATTTTCAAAGTTTCTATTCATCCACAGAGGGAATCTGTGGAATCACAACCTATACCTAGTTGGAAGTTTATTTCTTGGGATTTGCCTTTAGACTCAAGTTGGCTTTATATTTACATCTTTGCAAGGGGTGTACATCACTTTCGGTTTTGGCGCTTAGTGTTTAAGTAACATGTTTACAGATATCCCTTTAAAGGTATGCCTCTTCAATGTCATCTTGAGGTCATGATTCTTTATACTTTTGAGATTTGGGACCCTAGTTGTTTATGATCTATTGATTAAACTTATATTGGTGGATCTTGTTTGTCATGCTTCAATGCAATCAGCTGGAAAGGAACATTTTCTTAGCGTATTGCCAAAGCCGAGCTTCAAGATTATATTCAAGCTCACTTCTATATTCATATGTTCAAATCCTTAATGACTTAGCCTTACCTGGGGAAAAGTATCCATCTTGATCTTTTTCCACAAGACAATTACCTTGTTGGGTTCCATTATGCACTCATGTTATCATTATCTCGAGATTAGTTTGCCCTTTCAAATTTTGTCATCTGTATTGGTTTGCTTCTTCCATATAAGCACTCCTTCAACATCTCTCCTCATCTTCTTCCTTTAGAGGTGGTCATGACTGTAAGAAGCCACCCCTGTTCTGATACAATTTTTTTGCACTCCCTTTTTACTTTTTCAATGGTTAAGATTTTCAGGCATATTGTCAAACAGTTATTATGCTTAAAAGTTTTCTAATTTTTTGAGTTATTTCAATTATTTGCATTCACTGTACTGCCTGTTTGCCATCTTTGGACCTCAAAAGTTTGCCCCTTTCTCCATGCATATGTCTTGAATTATTATGTCAAACGGTTGGCCATTTTCTGAGAATGTAGCCCTTGTGTCTTGGGCTTGTAATGATTTCATTCACATACACAACCACAAATATTTCAATGTAACTAAATCTAAAGCAGTGCATAAACAAGTGACTAGTTCTCCAAACAGGAATCTTTCAAGAGTATTGAAATAGTTCAAATGTATTTTGGTACCAATGCAGTAGTAACAACAGAATATCTGACCTTGTTTGCATGAAGTCTCAACTTTTGGAGGTAGTCTGAAATTGTCACATCAGCGTATTATCATACTGCCAGTACTCCATCGAGAGAGCCTGAAATCATCCCACTTTCTTCAAAGACCGGTGAAATATATAGTCATTCCATTAATATATAAAACTCACCCTAATTTTATATAAACGCCTCCAGATGTCTTCCCACATTTCAATGCTAAAACTGTTCTGAGTTTCCAACATTTGCCATGACTGTATCAGAATATGAAGCCTGTGATGAATATTTGTCTCTCCCTGAAGTCCACGATTCAGTAAAGGAAGACCCGATGAAATAATATTCAGCAGCTATCAAACTGTTTGAAATATTCATTCACAAAGTGGCAGTAAGATATGTGCTAAAGAAATTCAATCTTCGCATTCCCTCAGTTCCATTCACCCAAGAAATTCAACCACCAATTAAACTATACAAGTTACAAAACTGAGCCGATTCTCTCTGTAAATGTGCATGTCCTTGGTTCTCAGCCATGACCAGCATTTGGATACACCACACGACTCAAACAGGGAGCTTAATATTCTGAAACATTCCAGCAAAGGTATTGAAGCAAGACAATTCTCCTCAAATTTGTCTCCTCAAGTGTTGATTAGGAAGCACTTTTTCTGGAAAATATGGGTGGCTAGACTTCACCAACCATGCTGAGGAAGGCAGAAACCGATTCTTGGGTGCCAAAGGATGTATCCGAGCTGTCCACCTCCCAGCTACCTCTTCGAACAAAATCCCGTCTTCTCAGTTATGCTGTTTTTTTAAAGAATCAGTTAAACAGATGTCACAAGGTCGCCAGTTTTATTTCCATAATTCACAAACTCATAGCATCCAGCATGAACATTACTTGCTTCATCTTTATTTAAATCTTCCATATTGAAAACTCATGGCAAGAATAAGCACCGTAGTAGAAGATTAGCGAACAGAGAAATGAGGCACTAACATAAACCTTATGTAATGTCCTCAAATGTTGGCAAAATAAATTAATTAAATTACTTATTTTAAAGTTGTCCAAATAAATTAAATATTAAAAGGATGACTTTATTTTAATTAATTTAATTAAAAATGACTTCAATAAAATAAGTATTATTAAAGTCACTTAATTAATAAAGTGACTTTATTATTATGTCAACTTTAAATTATAACATAAGGTTGCATTTTGGAGGGAAATGAAATAAAGTATTTCTCTCAAAATAGGGAAAAAACTATTATAAAAGGAGGAAAAAGAGAATTGTGAAGGCAATCTAGAGATTGTTATTTTTATTTTGAGTCTTTTCTCTGTGAGCTTGAAGGTCCAATAAAACCCTAGGACGAAAACCCTAGATGGTTTGGTGATTTGGATGATAACCCAGATCAGCCCCCTTGGTGGATTTGCTTTAGGATTCATAGGTGTATTACATTGTTCAGTTTTGTGGATGGCTATTCCATTCATGGCCATGATTTGGAGATGATATCTCACAAGGGCTTGATGATATTGTAGAGGACTCATGTGGGTATTGTTGCATGTAAATTTTATGCATGTTCTAGCATTGTAACAGCAGTATATTTGATGTAACAGCCATGCATGTTTTTTATCATAATCATTTTCAATAGATTTGTCTTTGTAATCACTTACTTCCTTGATGGTTTGGTGATTTGGATGATAACCCAGATCAGCCCCCTTGGTGGATTTGCTTTAGGATTCATAGGTGTATTACATTGTTCAGTTTTGTGGATGGCTATTCCATTCATGGCCATGATTTGGAGATGATATCTCACAAGGGATTGATGATATTGTAGAGGACTCATGTGGGTATTGTTGCATGTAAATTTTATGCATGTTCTAGCATTGTAACAGCAATATATTTGATGTAACAACCATGCATGTTTTTTATCATAATCATTTTCAATAGATTTGTCTTTGTAATCACTTACTCCCTTGGAAATCTAAATCGTCTCCTTTGCATGTTTAGTTTGCATGTTATTTTGCAATGAATTGAAGCAAACCATGGCAAAAATTGAAAAGCCAAATCAGATTTGAAACAATATTCTAGTTCGGGATATTTCAGTGGTATCAGAGCACAGTGACCCTATCAGCTTGTGAGGTTGCATGCCAGATTTTGCAATTGCATGTATGTTGGATGTTATTGCATGGCAATTTTGTGAATACCCAAATGATTGCAAGTTAGTTTAAGAGCAATTTATGAAGAGGGTTACCATTGGATGTTATTTCTGAACAATCTTAATTAGTGGATTTGTGTTGCATGTCAGTTTGGTGGATACCCAGATGGTTGCATGTCACTTTTGATCAGTTTGTGAAAATGGCTTATTGCATGACATATTTTTTTGTTGCAGGTCTTCTTTTATCAGTTGCATGTCAGATTTTTTAGTTGCATGTTGGAATTTATAGTTGCATGTCAAGTTTAATTGTTGCATGTGGGTCAGATGGTAGTTATCAACAATAATAGTGCATGTGTTTGAATTAATTATATGAGCTCTCAAGAGATTGGTCCACACAAGTGTTATACTAGAAGTAGAGAAAAACAACAAGAACATGCACAACAGAAAGAAGGAGAGGAACAAGATCCTTTGAATATAGCAGAGCAAAGGAATAATGGTGGGAATGGTCAGCCTAATAGACAGGATGTTTTGGCACATTTGGCTCAATAGCAGCAGCAGAGGATGGAAACTTTCATGAAGTCACAACAACAACTTCTGATTGTGATTGGTAATTTAAGGGTACAACCACAACCAACGAATCAAAATGATGAAAGAAGTGAAGTCGGGCGAGAGAATCTTGCTTGAGTAGCCTCTAATGTTGTTAGGACAGAAAACACAAGGTCTGATAGACCACTTCAACCTACTTTTATACTAAAAAGAGAACAATCATCTACAAGTTCAAAACAACAACATAAGAGAAAAGAAAATTCAATGGAGGTACGCAAAAATCTACATGGAGAATTTGATAAACATACAGATTTAGTTCATAAGGAAAAAAGAAAAGCATTGGGGATTGACTCACATGAGGCTTCATCATCTCTGCGAGAAGATTCACAAGAGAATTCTAGAAGAGAAATAAACATGACTTCTCTTGATGTTAAGCATGAGATTGATATGGATAATGATGGTATGGATTCTTTGGGTGACCACAATGCATCTTCTAGTGTATTAGTTGATTCCAATGACGATGCAATTCATACACATGAACAAAATTCAGATCATGGCATTCAAAGTGAAAGTGTTGAGAATGAAGTTTCCAATAAAGAGGTACTTGTTAAAGTTGAAGGCACAACACATTGTTATAACAGCAGTGATATATCTCTTCATCCGCCAGGTAATGCAGCCCATAATCATGGAGAAGATAATGTGATTGAGTCACCTAATATTGGCATTCAAGTTTTGAAAGATGAACATGAGTCATCGGTTGATGATGCATCCTCCAAAGGACAGAATTTGTTCACCTTGGAACAACACTAAATCAGTCCCAAGTAATGGTTGAGAATTGGATCAAGAAGGCAAAGAAAGCTAATTTGATAGCCCAACAAGCCAAGTTTTCCCTACAACAAATTACTATTATTGGTGAACATAATGATTCTTTGGAAGTTACTATTAGTGGACCAGTCACGCATGAGTTGACTTTGGGTGTTGGCGATGGTATCTACACTCCAAATTTGATAGTGGCACCTAGTTCTTGTGACGGTACAGCTGCATATTGGTTGCCATTTGAACCAAATGACATGGGTTGTTTAGGGATAGGTGACTATCCTACATGGCTATTCACTACATTTTCAGAATTGTTCAAGTCTACATCAGCTATGGGTATGCATTGGAATGTGTGGGAGCACGATTACTTGATGGGAAATCCTCATGTTCTACTTTTGCCTTGGTATGATGACATCATTGCCATCCTATTTGTTGCTGGTTTGAGATATAACAGTGATATGTGGTGGCCTAGTCTATTGATTTTTGAATATGTGAGAGTTGCTTACCACATCCTTTGGTTGGTCTACATGTATGGTTGGATGACTGATGATGATTCCTTGGTATTAGACTACTACTTCATCTCATACAACAGGTTTTATATTTGGGATCCAGGTATTGACCAGTTGGGTATATTGTTTCACATGGATTCCATTACGTTGCTTCACGGTTTGTGGTGTATTGGCATTGATACTAGAGTAGCGCAACATTTTGGTGGAGTAGTATTCCTGAGGTTGGTATGGGATCCAAGTATTTGGTTTCATCATGTAGGTGTGGATTGCTTGAGGGCAAACAATCTTCGAGAAGGGAGGACTGTAATGTCGGCAAATATTGACGAAATAAATTAATTATTTTAAAGTTGTCCAAATAAATTAAATATTAAAAGGATGACTTTATTTTAATTAAAAGTGACTTCAATAAAATAAGTATTATTAAAAGTCGATTAATAAAGTGACTTTATTATAATGTCAACTTTAAATTATAACATAAAGTTGCATTTTGGAGGGAAATGAAATAACCTATTTCTCTCAAAATAGGGAAAATGTTATTATAAAAGGAGGAAAAAGAGAATTGTGAAGGCATTTTGTAGATTGTTATTTTTATTTTGAGTCTTTTTTTTGTGAGCTTTAAGGTCCAGTAAAACTCTAGGATGAAAACCCTAGATGGTTTGGTGATTTGGATGATAACCCAGATCAGCCCCCTTGGTGGATTCTCTTCAAGATTCACAGGTGTATTACACTATTTAGTTTTGTGGATGGCTATCCCATTCATGGCCGTGATTTGGAGATGATATCTCACAAGGGCTTGATGATATTGTAAAGGAATCATATGGGTATGTTGCATGTAAATTTTATGTATGTTCTAGCATTGTAACAACAGTATATTTGATGTAACAGCCATGCATATTTTATATTGGAATCATTTTCAATAGACTTATCTTTGTAATCGCTTACTTGGAAATCTAAATCGTTTCCTTTGCATGTTATTTTGCAATGAATTGAAGCAAATTATGGCAAAAATTGAAAACCCAAATCAGATTTGAAACAATATCCTAGTTTGGGATATTTCACCTTAGAATTCTTTTTAAATGTTTCTGCTACTCGATAATAGAAAACCCAAATGGATGTTCGATTTAATTTCATAAGCCAGAAACATTTAATTTTAACCTTTATAAAAACTCTGACTTCCTTAACAGATTAATATTAATTTCCACATTAAGTTCACAATATTGTCACAACGCATACAAACATTCTCCACAACTCATAAATAAATATTCAAAATTTTCATCAATTAGATACAAATTACCTCAAATTTGGGAATATCATTTATTTCTGCAAATTGAATTAAACTTCAAGAATTTGTCTCAAAATGAGACTTCTCAATTTTCTCCATTAAAATCTAGTTGTGAATTTTGAAATGAATCCACCCAACAAAGTGAACTGGGTTTCCGTCCAATCCATCGAGATATCCCAAGGGTTTTTGTCCTCAGGAAATTGAAATTGAAACAAGAAGCTCTCAAAGCTTTTCTTCAAAAATTAATTAACCAAGCATAATCTGAATAAACCTCTCATTGTCATTTTTAAGCCCACTGCTGTGACTCTTCTCTTTCCTTCTGCCTGCCTCTTCATATTCCGCCTTTCATCTTTTTATTTCCCCTCTTTAAATTTAATTTGAAATGAGGAAGTAATAATAAAATGACTTTATTAAATATTCATTAACTCACCATTAAAGTCATTTTAATAACTTTTTTTCAAAATAATTAAATTAGGTTGCCATAAAGTTTATTATTTTTTGACAACTTAAATTTTAATTATTTAATTAATTTCCAATTTCGAAAAAAGGGACATTACACTGAACAACATGGTTAGAGGATGTATATTGACAGCACATTTAATTTTCGCTTGTACATGCCTTTTGCTGTCACTCAACCACATGTTGGATTTCTATGTTGAGGATTTCTTATAAATTATTAATAGCATCACCATTCAACTTGAGTATTTTTAGCATCATTGCTCACATAATTTGAGTATTTTCTTTTTCCTAGTGAAGGTGGGTTTCCACCAATTACAGAATATCCACTTCATTTTCTCTACAATATAGAAACCAAGCAGCACTTCACATTTGAGGTTTCCAATGAGAATTAGGGCAGGGGTCATTGTTTCAATAGAGATTTGGTTAGTTCTGTTTCTGCTCTCATTTGGTACTTTGATAAAAAAAAGATTGGCTCCATTTTTGCGAGTTTCTCTTACTGAAATGTAGATCATTACATGGGAAACTTAAGAGATGTTAGATGTTGAAGCCCCAAAGTGCATGCAAGTAAACAACATAAAGCAATAACACAAAATCTATGGCTGGTGACAAGGGGATCATTACAAGTCCATAGGACAAACTCCAAACATCTTGGAGAAAGGTAGAATTAAATTGTGGCAATAGGATTTGCAATTGCTGTATCATTAGTATGAGTGTACTAGATCGTAATTAGCTGAAAAAAAATGCATCACATGCATTGTAGAACAAGAATTAAATTGTTAGTATGAGTTGTACTAGATCATGATTAGCTGAAAAAAATATACATCACATGCAATGTAGAACAAGAACATGGAGGAATGCAAGTGAGTAATCTACAGGATTTGAGAATACATAATCATCATAAAATAACTTAATTGGTGACTAATGAGAAGGATTATGATGAAGGGTGCTCCCCTTAAAACCACAAACACATAACAGAAACAGATAAACAACAACATTATGCAAGAACAAAAAATGGGCTTCTTATTATCTCCACAAATGTGGAATTACAAACTTTCAGAATTACAATATGCAAAGCCACATGGGCATTCCCTTTACAATATTCTGTAGGACAAAGTCTCGAATCATTACTCAGATCTACTACCCAGAATTTTCCCAAACTGCCTAAGACAACACTACAGGCCTTCTTTATATGGGCAATTTCCACCGCCCAAGAAGGTTCCAAAAATTTAGCCTTTTAGGCCGACTAAACATGGAATTATTTTATTTTTACAATTATTACAATAGGGTCGGCTCAAAGAAAATACAAAATATGTTTTTAGGTAACCCAACTTCCGGAGGCCATAACTTTTTAACCGTAACTCCGTTTTTCTATTGTAACCACTTTTCGGAAACGCCATGACGAGATCTACAGTGTTTGACAAATACTAGTGCTAGTCAGCCGGGGGTCGATCACGATCCGGAGCCTCTAAGGCCTTCAAAATTGACCTGAAAGATTTCATACCCAAAAACCTCAATAACTTCACCAATACTGATGATGTGGCAATGAAACTCAACTGGTAGGCTGAAATGACTGAGATGAACCTCCAACTGTGAAATCAGAACATTCCACGATCGTATGACGAACTTACTAAAAATAGTAAGTTTCCATAAATAGCAGCTCTGCACAAGATAGCCCTTATTGAAAACAAAACCAAAAATATTTTTGGGTGATGCAAGATTGCTCTTACACCCAGGATGCTCCTGCATTAGATTACTTGCCTTATAATACTGATTACCTAGATATAAGTTATACAATTCCATTACTTAGGGAATATACACATAGGTCCTATAGGAAAGATTTATATCCACTCTCCTCCCTAAATCACCGCTTAGAGTACCATGAGGAAGATTGTCCTTCTTGAAGGAGGGAATCACTCATTTTCTCTTGTAGTATCATCTTTAGAAAGCATGAGTAGCTTTTGCATGTCATATAGCTCTCCAAAAAATTTCCCAAATCTTCTCAATGTTTGACAAAATTCTCAAGTGGAATATTGCTGTTTATATATTTACTTTGCAAACCAAAAAATTATAGATATGATCAGCACATAAGGGACAAACTAAGTCATTTATTCATTTAGAAATTATTTTGGTATTCCCTTTTACAAGACAGAGTTCTTATATGCAAAATTAGATAAAGGAGAATAAAAATTATTCTTAGCTTTCTCAGAGATTAAAATGATGGTTTGTATGCATTCACACCTTTATAATTGACAGACAGCACCACTTAGAAGTAAGCGACAGCCTTGCATGCGATTAATATTTAATAATGCCCTGTAGACTGCAAAGAAGGCCTCTGCTGGTAGACCTGGAGCTTAACTCTGAGTTTACTGGTTTGGGCAATGCCCTTGCATACTTATGGTATTAGCTGTAACGTTTTATAGGTGGTAGAAGAGTAGTATATTTCTACAAACACATGTGCGACCTCACCTCAAATTGCCCCCACATCCCTCTTAGACCTGACACATCTCCAAAGGATATATGAATGTGATAGTTAGGGGCAACTGGCACCACTCAGCAATATTTATTGAGCTCCTGTTAAACTACATGTCCCCACTTGGAGCGGTTGCCTTATATCCTCAGATGAGCCTGCCATGTCACCTTAATCATTCATGTGTATTTCCTTTTAATTTCTAAATAGTCTTTGAGTGGAGCAAGTGGTTTATGGCTATGCTCCCCCAAGTTTTGGAAACAAGACATGTTTTTGGTACGAGCATACTTTTGGGCCATTTTTAGGGGACAACAGGGGATAGCTATTAGAAAATATGGAAATTTTTAAAAATGTAGAGAAATTTCAAACATTCTTATCCAACATTGATAAAGCATTATCATAGACATTGTAGAAGCTTAATACATAACACTAGACTTGAATAGAGATTTCACATGAGAACTGACAAACAAATTAACAAAACTCAAATGCGCAAAGGCTTCAATTTTCAAGCTGTCAAAACTGCCATTCTCTTTTGACCTGCCACTTTCAGATTCCAGGTATACAACCTACTTGGTCATGCTCTCTAGTATTTACAACTCTGTCTTACGCCTTCAACATACTCTGACAGTCTGTATTGCAACCAAACCCAATGTTCTTTGTCCTTCCCCAGTTTTGTGGCAAATATTCATTTCTTGCATGAGTTTGAAGGTTAACAAGTACAGGTTTACTAATTGCCACATAGCAGCAACACCTGCCATACACATACACAACAGACACAGTCAAATTAAAGTACTTCCCAATCAATTCAGTTCACTAGTTTCCAATCCATCGCGTAAGGGCCACAACATTACATTCTGCATTCCTCTGCCAGTCATCTGCGCAGACACTTCCATGCTAACACACATCATCATTGGATGCATGGGAACAACCATCATCACTAATAATCATTCGATCAGCATTTAGCACACGGGGGAAATCATTGGGTCCAATACATTCCTATATCACTCATCTTTATGGCCACATACACACTTGTGGGCAACACACCATGTTGACACACAGGTTATCATCACATCAATATCACTCTCCCCTGCACATTGAAATTCTTCTCTTTCATCATCACACAAGTATACTCAGGTACACATTTTTCAATTCAGCATTTCAACCACTTTTCTTGTATTTTCCTTCCTGCCATTTACTTTCAGTCATTTCGTTTCAGCATATTCTCTCTTTTTTTTGTCCTTTCTTCTTAAAGGTATCTTGTCTTGCTTCAGTAGTGGCAGGCCAAGTATCTTGAGCAGATCACTTAGCATGCTAATGCAGGAAAGGGATTGGCAATGGACAGGTCTACTCCAGGGTCCTGAAGGTCCTCTCTAGGTCATCTCCATGCTCCCTTCCACTTAAACATTTCATCATCTTTCCTCCATCTTCCACACAATACCTTTCTTAAGGCCAATGGTTTCGGCTGCTGTTGAACCACTACATACACATTTACATTCTATTTTACACTTCCAGTTACAGCCGACTTCTTCACTCTTATTACATGGATTAATATAAATGGGAAACCATATAATCTATCCAAGGTAAGCAATCCAATCACCTTCGCTTCTCACAATTTTACTAAATTACTACTATGATCTAACATTTTCAGCACATACTTCTGAAGGACAAGTTTTCTTATTATTCTTGCAAGATCATGATCCCTTCTTGCTAGGAAATAGAAATAATCTTCAATACCTGAGGAATCAACTTGCTATACATGACCTTAATCTCTATTAGCTATCTCCTTAGATCCTGGTCTATCTGGCCATCTAGGTGAAGAGTGGCACATGGAAGCAAGCTCTCTCTCAACTTACCTTCTCTGTCATACCCCCACTACTGACAAACCTCACAGCCTGCAAATCGCAGCCAAAGACTTGTGCAATCAGCAAACAAGAACATCGATTACCTTTAGGAAACAATAATAATTAATATTCATTAATGCTGGGCAGTGATTCCTTGGGCAATAAAGGCAGTGGCAACATTCATATTTATTATCTTAACTAAGTCTTGGGCTGTGATCCTTGAAATAGCACAATTAGTAAGCGAAGCAATAATAACATAACTAATAATCATTACATTTATTAATAAGTATAAAGCAGTGATTAGAGTTTAAATAGAAAGTTCAGCCTCTTAGAAAAGAGATCTCTGTTCAAAGGGATGCATCACTTCATTTGGATTTAGTGGTATAAAAGGAAAGACATTTTATTTGGAGTGAGGCAAGAAGGAAAATTGGAGAACAAAATAGGGAATAATCAGGTTGGAATTGGAGAAGAATTCAGAAATAAACATGAATTAGAAATAAAAAACAGCAATTAAGATTAGTTAAGGGGCGATTAAGAAAGTCAAAGAGACACCTCCCTTGGGAAGATCTGAAGATATATTAAGAAGTTGAGAAGTGAATCTGAGGGAGCATGGGGAATAAGAGTTCATATTATATCTGCAAATGAGGAAATAAAAGGGAAGACCAAAAGAAAGGTTGAAGGCATAAGAAGAGTTTATAGCAGAATTGCAAGAAGAGTATACATAGACATAAAAGAGGAATATATGCAAATATAAAGAATAAGCTGATGCAAATTGAGAAGGAAAGTTTATGTAGACTTGAGAAGTATCAAGAAAAGACATTGTTTGAAGATGTGAATTAAGGAAGAATTAATGGATGAAGGAAGGAATAAAGAATGGAGCATGTGAATCAGGGAAGGGTTAATAAAGGAATGGGAAGTAAATAAGGGAGGACTATTTCAAAAGGGAAGAAATTATGAAGGGCTTGTAATCTTCCAAAGGGTGCTAATTGTGAAAGGTTGTGACTTTAAAAGGCTAAAATTATGAAGAGATGTGACCTCTCCCTCATATTGGAAGATATAAAGGGAAGAAGGTTTCATTTGAGGAGGAGACTCAAAGGATATCAATTGGGAAATAAATTTATTACTCTCAAAGGGCAGCAGTGGAGGGTGGTGACTCAAGTCTTATGGAAGATGATGACCCTTTTACCAATGAAGTATAAAAGAGATCATCCCAATCATTTAAGGATCACTTATGAATTATCACTCATGAATCCACAAAAGCAATCATCACTTATCAATCAAACAAACAATCAATCAGCAAACCACTCTATCAAATCAGCATACATTTGATTCACCAATATATCAAACCGGAACTCATTACATCATCACTTGTCAATCATCTAATCAACAATCTCTTAATCATCACTCATCTAATCAACAAACCACTCATTATTACACCAATAACTCAAATCATACAATCAAAAGAATTCTTTCAGTCAATCAATCATTGAACAACACATTGAATAAGCAAACATTGCAATTTAAGGAAGCAAGCAGACTTGAGATCGGACATCCTTAATTCCATCTGAAAATAAAACAAGTCTCACCAATGGTGGATAACATTCAGATCAGACTTGAGTGCAGCTGACTTATATTCACTTCAGATCCTGTTTTACCCAGCATTTAATAATCTTAACAACTGCTCTTGTGGTACATATTTAGCTTATGCATTGTTAATCAATAATTATCTCTTATATATGTATATTCATATACTTGAATGTAAAATGCATGTCTGATAATGAAACTGTTTGAAACCCCCATCCTGTATGGAAGGTAGGAGGTATAAGAGGGGAATTATAAGATTGTTATTTAAGTAGGCCACCCTAGGGATGTCCATGTTGCCTGCCCCTAAGGCCAAGAAGGCAAAGATCCACTCCTGGGCTTAGATATGACAATCAAGAAATCCTCTTTACAACCTTTTCTCCGACTCTACAATGATGGCTATTGACCTTAGAGGGATGAGGCATATATAGGGAATGCAGGTACAAGCACCCCACTAGGTAGGTCACTTTGGTGGATGTCCATGTTGCCTGTCCACTGGGGCCAAGAGGGTGAGTGTCCACTCTTATGCTTAGTAGAGATTGCTTCGGCAGACCTATCATGCTTCTTCCTCCAAACCCTTATGTGTTTGAATGATAACAAGGATATTATATGAATATCATCTGTTATTATGTAACTCTGATAATTGGTAGTATATATACATGTATATGTTCCCTTGGTTATGGTCTAAATCCAAGACCGTATTGTTTAAGGAGACATTTTTACTTGGTAAGGATGTAATTTAACCCTAACTTGTTGCAATTGTGATTCGAGGGAAAATTTAGAAGGGGACATTACATTCTCTTGTCAATGCTAACATTGTTTTGTATTGATGTGTAGTTACAGTTTGAACTGAGGGTTTTCAACCTTACCATATACCATTATAGCATGTATGTTGTTAGCATATACCACTGTTCCCAGGGGATTTGTCCTGAAGTGTTTTACACAAATTTGGGATGGAGTAAGGTTTTGGGGACTGAGGAACAGGAACAGAACATCCTCACCTGTCCTCTTTTTTTTTCTGAAAATTTGAGGACAACCCTCACTGTGGGATATCCCGTGACAGCCCTCATAGACTCAGTTTTAAACTCGTATTGGGGAACAGCTATTTCAATGAAGCAAAATCACCATAAGGACGGTATTGCACAGCTATTCAGCTCATACAATGGTAAGGTGACTTTTTTTATGTGTAGGTCCTTCACATGCTCCCTACAGAAGCAATTACATTTCTTTTGGGGAAAGCAGCTATGGATTACTACATCCACATCAGCATTATAATATTATGCTTTCATATGGTAATTACCTTATTAACCAGGTACTGTTACAGTGTTACTACTGAACCTTGGGATGCTATAAAATAGGACATAAATTACCCGTTTGGCCAGGTGGATTTTGGCAACATTGGTCTAATATGATGCATAGGACATAAATTACCCTTATGTTTGGCCAGGTGGATTTCTGCAACAATGGTATAATATGATGCTTCCTTTCTATGCTCATGATTCCTCCACTATGTCAGCATTGTAAAGTTGCACTGATTCAGAGCTGATTTTTTAAATATTCCACAATTTTTCCTTATAAACATACTACAATACAAGTTTTTATAGAGTTTAGTAAGGATTTACTATCAACAGTTCATTGGTAACATCATGCACCAGGATAGAATGAGTGGATCCAAATTACCAACTGGAATATTCAAAAGATTAAAATATCATCTAAAAACAACAAAGAACCGTGCGTGCAAACCCTAGTCTCTAGTTAGTACTTTGAATTTTTAGCTCGTTTGTAATGGATACAGATTTCAGCTACTAAGATCATTTATATTCAAATAAATTGCATTTTGATTTATGATTTGACAATTGGCATTGTTTAATTGTTATATCATATAATTATCATAATCAATTATTATAGTGTGTTCTCATTTCTGTATTTGTTACCAGTGTTTCTCAGCCCAGGTGTTTCTCTAAAACAAATATGCAAGCAAAATACTACATGGCAGATACAGACAATGCCCGATCAGAGATACATAATAAAAACATATATACATGTATAAGTAAGACAGATAAAATCTGTATGAAAGTATAACATTTATGAGGCCAATCATGGTATCCAGGCTACCCAACTAGCATCTCTGATCATCCACTTCAGTTATCTATTCTCCTGAATAATCTGCGTAAATGGTGGTCAATCAGCTAGGCCACAAGAATCACTACAGAAGCAGTAGGAATGACAGCTAGAGGGGTAGCAGCAACTGGGTTCTTTTCCTGTCTCTCTTTAATTCTTTTCTCATTTAACTCTACCATGAGGTTGTTAAGAGCCACCTCCAGGGGAGTCTGCTCTGCATCTCTCCTCGCCCAAGCATATCCATGACAGCTTTCCCACATAAAAATTATAGTCGTGCCATCCTTTCTCCCAATTTTTTAAAATGATGTGCCTCAAAATTATATCATGATCAACTATAGAATGCTCATGTCTGGAACTTGCTTTCCCTTCAGCACATTTATCTCTTTCTTTTGTCCACTTGCTAATTCTACTTTGTAGCATACTTCCAAATAGATTTTCAAACAAACTGTTTATCATAACAGTCCTATAAATGGAGCGATTATTGACATCACCACTCTTGAAAAAAGGAATTGCAAGGCTAGTTGTCCAATTGAAAGGGAAACTCTATTGAATGATGTTAAAAAATTTCGTAATGTGAGGTGCAAATATTTTTGTTTCCCACTTTAGATAAAAAAACTGACTTCTTGATACCTATCTCAATCTCTTGTTTAGCAAAAAAACTGAGTAGTAGAGTTGAACAAGAGGGATGGTCAACCTTAGAATATGACTTATAAAACTGTTTTGCATAATCAAACCATTGAGAAGCTGTAATATTATTTTTCATTTGCTTTTTTCTTGGTTACAACTCTTTCCAAAATACCTTGGGGTTGTTTTCCCCGAGGAAGATTAGCTCTTCCCTCCTTATGAACATGAAATCAACTTTTTTCTTTCTCAATATCTGCTTGTAGGGTTTGAGGTTAATTTTTTTCTTATTTGACTCTTTCAAAATTCTCATTGCATTTTTTCTTTCCTCATCAAACCACACATTAATTGGAAAGTGATTTGTTTTAGAGTTCTTATTTTTTTGCCCTTCTGCACTCACCAAGTGCACTCTGAATTATTATTATTAGCGTGTGACTATTAAGGCCATGCAGATGAATTTTCTCCTCCTTAAAAAGCCTCTCAAGCATTTTTTTAGATGTGCTATAGTTTGAGGAAGATTGGTATACATTGAGTTTTTGTCAAGTCAAGAGAATTCTATCATTGGAGGAAGATTGTTTTTTTTATTAAGGGCAAAAACAGGTTTTGGAGGGGCCTTGAAACTCTTTACAGAAAGTTACAAAAGATAAGCATTAGAGTCTATCAAAACAAATCACTACTGGACACAACCCCAGCCAATAGAACCCAAAATACTAGCAACCAACACCAACTAAAGACCAGACAAAAAAAATGATAGAACAAGAACCAGACACAGACACGGAGGCAGAAAGCAAAACCAGGGCACATAAAGCAAGCCAAGACCAGCTCCTTCAGAGTAGCTGCAACCTCTTCTTCCATAACAATCATGCTCTCCACCGTGTTCCCGAGGTTTTGAATTTTCTTTGGCACAAAGATAGCCTTCTTCCTGAGAATCACACGGGTACGTTTGCCTGGACGTTCAGCGCAACCAGCATCCAAATCCTTGTCATGCTCAATCTGCACAGTAGCTTTCTCCTGGTAAACCTACTCCATCATAGTGGATTTGAGGAAGATTGTTATACATTTTGTTTTTGTCTCAAGATGCTCCTTTTTGGTCTAAAAAATACTTAAATAAATCAATTTGTTATCAAAAAATCTTCTTCCATTTTCTCACACAAATCACGTGACAAGGCAAGTGACATTGACGGGCTTCAAGCTGAATTTTTAATTTGGGGAGTTGATCTCCTTTCCCCTAACATAAAAGGAGTCTTTAATAGTGTCATTCAAGATGGTTTTTTGGCGGACTTGACAACTAGTGTGGTTATTCCTCTCTTTAAGAGTGGGGACATCAATAACCCATCTAATTATCGCACTATTATGGTCAACCCTCTTTTCAGAAAACGTTTTAGGAGCATGGTGGAATGTAGAATCAATAGTTGGGCAGAAGGTGATGGAAAAAGAGCAAAAGGGAAAGTAGGTTTCAGACCTGGACATTCTACTTTTGATCATTGCGCCACCCTTACGACATTTGATAGAGAAAATATGGGACAATTAGGGGGAGAAGCATATTGTTGTTTTGTGGACTTTAAGAAAGCCTTTGACACAATGACTAGAGACAAGTTGTGGAACATAATGGAAGAATTAGGCATTCTAGATGTGTATAGAGTGGCAGTGCATAGACTATATGAGATAGTTAGAGCCAAAATCAGAACTAAGGAAGGAATGTTCGAATGTTTTGGTAGCAACATTGGTGTGAAGCAAGGATGTTTATTATCTCCCATTTTGTTTGGTCTATATATTGATAAATTAGAAACCTTGTTAGACAAAATAGATGGAGAAGGGGTCTAATTGACGAGTTATATGGTGAAGCTACTTTTATACGCTGACGATCATATCTTGATATCAAAAACAACTCAAGGGTTAAGAGATCACTTATGGGCTTTGGAACACTTTTGGCAAGAAGTGGGGATGCAGGTGAACATCACCAAAACAAAAATCATGATTTTTTCTTTGAAGAGGAAGGAAAACACTACCTTTCCTTTTGAAGGTAGCCCATTAGAAATTGCGAAATAATACAAATATTTGGGGATTGATTTCCATTATAGATTTAGTTGGAAGACTTGTAGAGAAAAAAGGATATAGGGGTGATGGAAAGCGTCATAACTAATTTAAAATAGATACAAAAATGCTGAGATTTGGGACTGGAAAACCAAGAAAACTCTTTCTAGTTTACTGGTCACACTGGTTGTTCTTTATGGCTGCAAAGTTTGGGGAGGCAACATGACAAAATGTGGGTGGAGATAGTTAGAGAGGATTTAAAAGGACTTATTCACAAGCAATCTCGAAGTCAAGACCTCAATGCCATTTGAAATTCTATTAGTGGAAGCCAATATTTTCTCATTGGAGGTGACAACGATAACTCAATTAATAAGCTATTTAAATAAACTTGAAAACAAGGATAACCAGTGATGACCCAAAATTGCGATGAAAGAGGGTTCAGTTCGCTAGATTTGTTTTTGGATGAAACAAAACATAAAGTGGCTGAGCATGTGGAATATCAAGTTACAAGAGTGTCATAATACTAATGAGGAAATAAAAAAATTTGTCATAGAAAAATTTTAGACTGCCACGTGGACTAATCACATGGGTCGGAAAAAGGCTCATTATATCAAAGTGTTCAACCCAACCCAAGAACATGGTGATAAAGCTTACCTAGGGGCAACTATTATAAGGAAAGCTAGGTTGTTAGCGACACAATTGAGGACAAGTTCACATCATCTCAAATTCGAGACAAGTATACAGAAAAGGCCGAAAGAGGAGTGGGAAGAGAGGACTTGCATGATCTGCAAGACAAGTGCGATTGAGATTGAATAACACTTTCTCATAGAGTGCACAACATATGAAGACATTTGGGCTCAATACGAAATCATCTTGAAGGCCGACAACATGCACAATTTATTTGAGGATAAGATCAACTAGACTGCTAGTTTGATTGTCAAGATCCATAGCAAGAGGTCAGACATGGAAAGGAATATGGAGTTAGCTTAAGGCTGTGATTTCGTGGTCCCTTAACTAATAGTCTCGCGAAGGCCATTAAAATCCTTCATTTCATTTGTCATCTTTGGCACTCTCTTTCATCCCGATGCTGGATCACAGAGTGCGATCCGAAATGTTGATGATATAAACACTTACACAATCAAAACCAAAAGCTTACATTTTATAAAATTAAGAGACTTCTTCTACCAAACCAGACCATTGCAAATAACTAAAACAAATGCTCCACAAAGAATAAGCAACTCCTCTAAGTGTTCAACCCTTCCCGAGGGCATGGGGATCAAGCTTACCTAGGGTCAGATATTAAAGGTAAGGCTAGGGTGTTAGCAGCTCAGCTGAGAACTGGTTCTCATCATCTTAGATGTGAGACGGGTAGATGGAAAAGGCCCAAAGAAGAGTGGGAGGAGAGAATCTGCAGGTTCTGCGTAAAAGGTGTGGTTGAGACTAAATGGCACTTTCTCATTGAGTGCACGATATATGAAGACATTCAGGCCCATTACGGAGTCATCTTGGAGGCTGGCACAAGCATGCATAGTCTATTTGAGGAAGATAAGATGAGGTAGACTACTAGTTTGACTGTCAAGATTCATAGTAGGAGATCAGATCTGGAAAGGAAGATGGAGTTAGTTTAAGACTATGACTCGTGGTCCCTTAGACCGATGGTCTCATGGACGTCATTAAATTTTTTCATTCATTCTAATTTTTTTTACTGAAACTGTTGCTACTATGATTACTTTCTTTTGTAAGCTATAGAAAGGATTGCAATCTTCTTTACACCAAAGAAGATTGCAAATTTGAAAAATGCAATTTTTGAAAGACCGGAAAATTCCAAAATTTGGTTCGGGAAAAAAAGAAGGCACACCCAAGGGCATGAGAAGAGTTCTTAGTGACGGGAAAAGGCTGTTATTGTCCGAATTGCGATTTCAGCTGAGGTTTTGTTGGAGATAGCAATAGAATTCAGCAACTTCAGGGGAGATCAAAAGTTGAATGCTGATATTGGAGGTACAAGTTAATAGAAGGAGATGGACTTTGGTAGTTGTGATGTTGTGCAATGGAGAAAAGTGCTGTCCGATTATGCCCTTCACATAAACAGTAAGCTTGCAGAGTTGGATAGGTACTACATGCAGGCTCTTCCTCCTATATTGCAAGCTTGAAACCCTACTTCCTACATTACCAAATAAGAGCTCAAAAAGATCATGGAATGGAAACTAAGCAGAGGCAAATGGAGGTAAGTTCGGGATATGAATATAAGCTTTTGTTATTGAGTGTAGCGTGCTGAATTAAGAGTGGAATGCAGGCTGAGGCTTTTGAGCTTTGTTTCTGAAGCGGATGAAGAGGAAGTGAAAAAAACATCAGAAAAGACCTTTGCAGCGCTTCCTGATTTGAAAGAGGCAGTGACTGCACTGTGTTATCAATGGAGTGGGCCCCGCCACTGCTTCTGCTGTTCTTGCTGCATATGCGCCCCAAATTGCACCCTTCATGTCTGACAAGGTGAGCTTCCCATTTGCATTGCACCCTGTTTTCTTACAAAAAGGCTTAATTAGCTGGCTCATTCTTATTTGAGACATTTATAAAACATTTTTGTAAAACTTGCTGAAAATTAGTAGAAATCATGAGTATGGGGGAGCTGCAATCGCGGGCTGGAACTGGTGGTGAGTACGTGGGAGTGCTGGGCTAGTCTGTGCTGAAAACTTTTTCAATCCTGATTTTAGCCCAGTTGCGAGTTTCAAACCTATGATCTAAAGCACCAAATACCAAACAATATGCAGACTGTTACTTTTGAGCATTTTCTTTGGTTTTCTCATTCTTCTTTCTCTCTTTTGGTATTCACAGGCCATGGTGGCAGCTCATGGCGGTTCAAATGACTATTCATTAAAACGATATCTTGCCTTTGCAGAAAAGCTTCAAAACAAAGCCAAGGTTTGTTGTTTCTTTTCTGAAGCCTTTCTTAGTCTCACACAACTAAACATTTTATTCAATTTGTCGTTGAATTTGGAATCCAACGTAATTTTCAATAAAAAATGATATATCCACATCTGTGTACCACAATTCATTATAAAATCACATATCACAGAAGTCTGAAACATGATAAACACTGCAAACATCAGCCTGAATAACTTATTTTGTATGAGGTGAGAAAATGCAGTTTTTATATCAGTAAAACATAGGGTGAACGTGACTTTGATGGCCCCCGGCAAAGCTAATGACACAACTATGGTAGCTGGTTTGATCCTTGTTTAAATACGTTTCCTGCTATATTTGAATTTTTACAAGGTTAGTTTTCAAATGAAATGATTCTATGAATTCAATGGTTTGCTAGATCCATTTTAAGGGATGATATTCCTTTATTTTCATGATTGTTTCTAACGATTATGCACAAAATATAAACTTAAGAGTGATGTGGAGGATCAATGCCAAGTTTCTTTAAATTAAATTTATGAATCTGCTAATTATCTTTAGTATTATCATGAGCAGGGGACTGCCTATAAGCACTAACAGGATTCAAGTCTCCTAAAAGATTATGTCAACAAAGGAGAATTAGTGCAACATTAGAATAAAATTTTCGGTGCAGATTATCATAAACACAAATAACAAGACCAAAGAACTTGAGGGACAAAACAAAGATCAACAATTACCTCTTTGCAAAGTGATCCTCTATGAATTTGAAGGCTCATGTATTTGGATCATCAGAGTTGACCAGAGTGGCCATTGATTGCTAACAGTTCTGCATAACATCACCTACATATGAGAATCATGGATCCTATCTTTTCAATACTGCTGTTATATGAGACACAAATATAGCAAAAAAATGGGAGATAGGCATTTATAGGAACTCTTCTGACTCTCAGCCAAGGGAACTAGCCATGTCCAGGAATTAAATCTGAGAAGTGCCCAGAAAAGATCACATATTCTATTTCAAATGCAGCAACTGTGGAGTTATATGACATTGTTGGAAAGCTTGTAGGTAAGACCACCATGGAGGGTGATTCAAGTATTGGATATCCATAATTTGCAATTTTAAATATCTGTGTATTATTGTATTTCTTTTTTCTAGCTGCCAGAACATGTGCACCAGCCGTTAAAATGTATTTAAGCTCCCCAACCAAGAGTGAAGAAAGGTCTGCAATTAGAAAAATCTTGTTAAGAAGTGCAAAAAGTTTTTTATTAGCTTGCAAGTATCTTAAGCTGTCTTCCAATGTCTTAAGAAGTTTGATTTGACAAGAGTATATTATCACTCTTGTTTTTTTGAGTGAGGTATATTGTTTACAAAGTTCTACCTTCCTTGTAGAGGATTCCCATGCTTTGGGAGACAGGAAACCCTAAGATTCAATGGCTTTGCTATCCTAGCTCTTTCCTTTCTCAGTGTACATCTAACTCAATATTGTCAGGGCCTTTCCTCTTTGACAACCTGGACATAGGGTTTATTCTCATCTACCAGTTTATTAATTAACTCATTTTTAGGTGAGTTCAAAGATTTATTCTGCTAATGATGATAGAGTTTCTGCTTGTTTATTTCTGCTATCTGATACTTCAAGCTGAAGATAACCAATGACATGTTCAGAGGAATGAATTTTAATTTTGTGGGTCCCTTCCTATGGTTTTTGACCTTATTCTGTTGTTTATGAAGGGGAGTGATCATTTTCCAAATGTTGATGACAGTTTTAATTTCTCATTTTGATTTTACAAGTGTGGATTGACTATCTTCCATGGTCTTTGATTTCCTGGCAAAGTGGAGAATTAATCAATTGGACAACCTGTGGATTCCGCTGTGCAAATTGCTGATCTCTTTGTAATATTGATATGCCAAAGCCACTGCAGAGGGATTTTGTCAAACATTTCCCGCTAACGGGTTACTAAAGGTACAAGAGTGAGGAAGCAGCAGAAAAGGACTTCATGATTCTTTTAGATAGTGTGAATCAGAAAGCCCCCATGATTAGTTAGTAGTCACCACACAATTAAACTCAGCATTCAAATTCTAATTAAGAATAGATAAGTCTGACATAATTTCCAATAGAGGTGGTGTTATGACTAGCCTGAAACTGAAGATCCATATATTAAGAGTGCAATCTCTGTGGAAAAACAGAGAATTTATGTGCAACGATGTCTCATGAATGTCTGTGCCAGCACATGGGTGAATGCAGCCTCTGCCAACCTGTCAGACCAACATTTGTAAGTTACAAAACCCTCAGATTGTATTTTGCCTGTAACTTGGCCTTATGCTGCTTGTTATTGTCTGTCTCAGACACAAAAAACATCTTGGTTATAATGTGGCAGACTTTTGTCCCTTAAACCTGATCCATTACTGATCTTCTGATTTGTTCCGCCCTACTAGAAAGAGAAAAGACCCTTCTTATGATATCCTGTTTGATGCAAGCTACTATAATAGAAACAAAAGATGCTTCAAACATATGAGTGTTGGAAGTTTAGAACTTAGATGCTGTCTACTCTTATGCCAAAGTTGAACAAGAGAATGTCCCAAGTACAGCTGTTTGAGAAACCTGAAAATCCTTTCTGGATGGTGCTGTTAAGAATGCTGGGCATAGTTAGCTACTCTACTATTTACTGTCCTTTTAATCTGTTTTCCGATTGGCTGTTTCAAATTGGAATTGTAAATGAGGTTGTGAAGGATGCAAACTGAATGATCCATTAGAAGGGTTAAGTTTCCACTGTCATTGATAGTAGAACAAAGCTTTTGGAAAGACCTTACAAATGATTTTTGATTGATATTTGGATTCATCCTATGTGATCCATCATCATGATATTGAAGTGAATTGGATTGCAGATTTAAGAGCACCTTACGGATATAATTCCAATGAACACACTGGATGCATTGCGGACACCCACCTACAGGATCACACTAATTAATAAAGTAAAAAGTAAAACTAATAAAATCAACCGCCAAAAGTCTATTCATTAAAAAATAGCCATTAGAGACTTGCTGCTTAATAACACACTAGATGCATAGGGGAGACTTACTGACAGGATATCACTAATTAATAAAGTCACCACCAAAAGACTATCTATTAAAAAATAGCCATTAGAGACTGGCTGTCTAACAACTAGCTCTTAGAAAATATATTATCACTGCCTTGGCTCTTAGCATCTGGTGGGTTCCCCCATATCTATTTTAATCTTTTCGTTCTATTTCCTCGAGTGTTTTCATTAGTAGAAAATGTTAGGCTGTAATACCATTAGTAGAGGCAAATATAAAAATGCATATAAGAAAGCACATGAGCTTCAGGTTTCTGGAACTCTCAAATTTTTCTCAGTCTCATGTGCTAATTATAACTGCAAGAGTTCTGTTATATGATTATTTTGATTGCAGTTACTTCTTGAGGGTCCAAAATGCTCTTTTAGCTTTGTAGATATACACATCATTCTTTTTGATAACTATCAGAGCCTACGACTTATACTATTTGTTTGATAATTATTAATATATTAATGACCAAAGTTGCTCTGTTTATGGAATTCTATGCTTCAGATTCAAAAATTGTATGCTGCTTAATAATAATCACCAAGCTTGTCCAATAAGTTTGTCTGTTGGAATCCCAAGTAGAATAATATTTTCTAGACCCTAATATCTTCTTCACTTCCTAAGAAAACAACAAATCTTTTACATGCAACCGTGCATTTTGTTTTCATTGCACTGTTGCAGAGTAAAAGATAACAACACGATCTATTTCCTTGCTTGGAAGAAATCTTATGTGTTGAAGGATCAACAAGGTATACGGGCTAGTAATTCAATGAATAGAATCCTAGGAGCTAAATTATTGTGGAACTCATTTAGGAGAGAGGGGCCTTGGCTTCAGATATATTTAGATTCATAGCTTATTTCAAGGGTTTTATATGCAGGATATTCTTCTCTTGGCTTATCCATTTGGAAATTCATCAGATCTGCAGGTTCCATTCCTAAGCTTAGATGGCAGATCAGATTGGGAAACCTATTGCATTTTGACAAGATGTATTGCCCAACAATTTGCCTTTAAATCTCCAAAATAAGTTATGAGAACAAGCAGAAGATGCAATCTAACATTTTGGGACCTATGGCAAATGACCATATCAGACAATGATAAATTCAAAAATTAGAAAGATCTAGAACAGTCTTAGTGGTTCGGTACTTGTAAGTTATCCCTTCTCAAAATCAAGCTCCTTTGTTTTCTTGTTCATTGAGGTGGCACAGATAGAATGGTTTGGGAAGGCAATGTGGTTAAGCATCTGTTAGGGCTATATCTAAGGAGGCTCTTGTGGAGGCTAAAAAACATTGATCGTGTTGTTACCTCATGGAGATGTTTGAATCAGCAAATGTTTCTCCAAGGTGATAGCATTTTTGTGGGTGGTTGCAAAGGAACTAATTTTGATGTCTGATATATTAATTAGTAGATGCTTGCACGGTTCTTTACTTTTCACTTTTTGTTCTGAGGTCAAAGATTTTTTACCATAAACTTGGAAATTTTGGTATTCGTTCTTGTTGAAAGTAATGTTGCTTTTGGTCTTTTCCAAGTCCTGTCAAAAAATTAATTGATTAGTGGCATGTCAAAATAAGAAGTGATCCCTTGAGGGTTGATGCTATTCCCTTAATTCTGCTAAGATCTGTCTAAACAATTGAAACAGCCATCCATAAGTTCCCAATGGTTGGCTGAAAGAAGAATCTAAGATCGAGAAGCACAATTTCAGGTTTTAGAGTGATTGGTAGTGTATATCAAATGGGCTTATATGGACCTTCACACGGTAGCAGGTGTTAATGTTTTGTAGCTGCGAGAGATATCATTCTTCCTGTTATATCTGACTTGTCATCCTTCGTGGCTCCATGCGTGTGTGGGCAGTTATGATGTCAGTTTAAACTTTAAATTGAAGATGTTCATTCATTTACGTAAGGCAACATTCCTTCTTATGAGGTTGTCGGTTCTCATTGTAACGATGCCAGATGTCCTTGGTAACTGCCGTCGCTTGGTGAGAATGGGCGACCTTTCATCTTTGGTCAGTTTGCGTCTCTCTCAGAAGGCGATTGGGATCATTGTACGTCAGAAAAAAATAAAAAATAAAAAATTTGGTATTCACGTGAAAGATATGTTTGTGGTGGACGCGACTTCTTCTCTACGAGAATTTTGTTTTGGCGGTTTTCATTTTTCTCTTCTATTCTACGGGTATCAAACTCGTGTGTTGCCATTTTGGGATTTCATGTGATATTGTTCTCAACGTGTGAGACTTCTTGTTCTTTCAATTTGAAGACTATTTGTGTGCAGTGATACGGTATTGATTTGGCTGTTCTGAGTATTCAGCTGTAAGATGACACTAGTTCTATGATACTGAAGATTTAGCAGTGATTGGAGTGTCTTCATTCATTCTGCTCTATTCTTCATCCATTCTGCTCTATATATATATTAGAGTATTTTCATATGATTGTTGCTGAGTATTCTCATGATCTGTGAATGATCGTTTCTTGTGCACATGATTCACATTAGTTGTAAGTTGTTTGTTTATTCAGTGAGACTGAGATTTCTGTAGTGGAAATCAGACCTATTGATTGACAGTGAGTAGATGTCAATCATAAGGGAGAAAATCTTTTGTATTTGATTTGAACTCTAATAAAGACTTCTTTTTGGCGGGCTGGGTTGTTTCCCTCAAGAGGGTTTTTTCCCAGGATAACTCTGAGAGTCATTTGTTATTTTTGTCATGTTATTCTGCTGCATTTCTATATTTGGTTCTTGAAAACTTAACATGGTATCAGAGCAGGTCTAAGGAAACGATCCGAACCAGAATAGAACAGTTGGATTCTAGAAGAATCGTGATGTCTTATGGGTGTCAAATATGTTGTTCTAAATGAGGGATTCATATGAGAACGAGTAGTTGAAGAGCCTTGGAGGGTAGAATCTTTGATCAAGCTTCTTACTTGAACGGGGAGGATGCTGTCATGCTCATCTTTGCTAGGATTTTTGGCATTCATGTCTATGAGAATAGGAGATGTGCTGGTGTTCGAATTTTTCATTCTTTGCCTGCACTATAACTGTGTGATGGCGAAAGATCTATTGGTGGATTGTGAGGAAATCTAGACAATAAAAAGATAAGTATTTTGTGATTATACCTTTGAATATTGATCATGATTTTTTATGTAGTTAATATAACATTGGGAATAGTGTATGCTTTTCCCATTGATCTGTATATTTCTCTTCATGAAGAGTTTGATTCTATGAACTATTGCTAATCTCTCCTAAAATGCTTCCAAGACAGATCGAGAAGCAATGGGATGATGAGAGAATACATGCAAAGTTATGCAGGCTGTAAAAATGTACATGGGGACAATGTTGCAGCCATGAGACTGATTTGGTGTCTCATATCATCTCTAAAGAGGAAGAACCCATATAGTTTATCATTCTGATTTGTTTATTTGAAGAGGAAGAAATAACATTGAAAGAGAGACTATTCAACTACAGAAATCAGATTCAGAGGGAGCTTGAGTGGCAGAGGGAGTGTCAAATCCTTTTGTTGAGGATCAACAAGCTCATGTAGCATTATAACTTCTGAAGCTTCTTGTTTGGTCAAACATTGAAATCAGCTCTAATTTATTGTGATAATCAAAGCTTGAGTATGCTGTCCCTATTGAGAGGGAGTCTTGGCTAAGAGGGAGTCTCAGTATTCATATCTATTCTATTATGATAATCAATGCAGTATGCTGCCCCGGCTGAGAGGGAGTCTCCATTCAAAGGGAGTCTTTCTATTTCATCACAAGCAACCTTGGACGAGGAGGTCAGAAGGTTGATATTAGATTTAGAGGGAGTCTGTTTTGAGAAGCCAGAAGGTTGATATCTGTCTCAGAGAGAGCTTTATCATCATGAAGACTTGTTAATGAGTTCTTCGTGAGGGATAAGTTCGAGGTGCAATTCCTTGTTAATGAGTTCTCTGCAAGAGAAGTTTGAGGTGCGATCCCTTGATAATGAGTTCTTCTCTGTGAGAGAAGTTTGAGGTGAAATCCCTTGTACCACCCTCTGTGAGTAGGCAAGGTGGTAATGCATTCTTCTTTGGGAGAAGTTTGAGGTGAAAGCCCTTGTTCCACCCTCTGCGAGTAGGCAAGGTGGTAATGCATTCTTCTCTGGGAGAAGTTTGAGGTGAAAGCCCTTGTTCTACCCTCTGGGAGTAGCTATGGTGGATCCACTCTCTGGGAGTAGCCATGGTGGAAGTCATGTGTGTGACTCCATGACTTTATTTTCTGTGTTATTTGTTTCACCCTCTGGGAGTAGCTATGGTGAATATTGTTATGCTGAGATAACAATTTTATATTGAGAAAATCTGTGATGAGATTTTGTTATTGACATTTTTGTTGCAGCTTCATTTTGTTTGTTAGGTTGAGACACACTATGACATTTGAATGATCTCTCTCTTGCTAAGAGGGAGTGTTAATGTTTTATAGCTGCGAGAGATATCATTCTTCCTGTTATATCCGACTTGGCATCCTTTGTGGCTCCATGCGTGTGTGGGCAGTTATGATGTCAGTTTAAATTTGAGATGTTCATTCATTTACACAAGGCAACGTTCCTTCTTATGAAGTTGTCGGTTCTCATTGTAATGATGCCAGATGTCCTTAGTAATTGTCGTCGCTTGGTGAGAATGAGCGACCTTTCATCTTTGGTTAGTTTGCGTCTCTCTCAAAAGGCAATTGGGATCATTGTCCGTCAGAAAAAAAATAAAATATTTTTGGTATTCACGTGAAAGATATGTTTGTGGTGTGGACGCGACTTCTTCTGGATGGGAATTTTGTTTTGGCGGTTTTCATTTTTCTCTTCTATTCGACGGGTATCAAACTCGTGTGTTGTTGCCATTTTGGGATTTCATGTGATATTGTTTTCAACGTGCATGACTTGTTGTTTTCTCTCAATTCGAAGATTATTTGTGCAGTGATACGGTATTGATTTGTCTGTTCTGAGTATTCAGCTGTAAGATGACACTAGTTCTATGATACTGAAGATTTAGCAGTGATTGGAGTGTCTTCGTCCATTCTGCTCTCTCTCTATATATTAGAGTATTTTCATATTATTGTTGCTGAGTATTCTCACAATCTGTGAATGATCATTTCTTGTGCACATGATTCACATTAGTTGTAAGTTGTTTGTTTATTCAGTGAGACTGAGATTTCTGTAGTGGAAATCAGGCCTATTGATTGACAGTGAGTAGACGTCAATCATAAGGGAGAAAATCTTTTGTATTTGATTTGAACTCTAATAAAGACTTCTTTTTGGCGGGCTGGTGTGTTTCCCTCAAGAGGAGGGTTTTTTCCCAGGATAACTCTGAGAGTCATTTGATATTTTTATCATGTTTCTGCTTCATTTCTATATTCTGCTTCTTGAAAACTTAACAGCAGGTTCTATGTGGATAGTTCTAAAAAACGTAAGACCCTTTGATCAAGTCCTCTTTAAGATGTCTTAAAGTTAAAATTTTGATTGTTCTGCAAAAGGCAATCCAGTTCAGTTAGAGATCACAGTTGTTTAGAGACACCAATTGTTGGCAGTTTAGAGCATTTGCTAGTGTATTAAATGGCCTTCTGTGGAACTTGAGCTGATGGTGGCTACTGTCTGGATAGGTCTAAGAAATCTAAGACCTTTTGACCCTCTCCTCTTCAAGCTGTCTTTAAGTTAATTTTTTATTGTTTTAGAGAGATCAATAATCAAGACGAGTTAGTTGCTATGTTAATGTGTTTTCAAATTATCTGTTGTAATTGAAGGTACATCTCAGATAATGATAAAGGCAATGAAAAGGGGATAATGTGGAGGTTAGGAGTGTTGTACTCATACAATTTTGTTTGTATTGTGTCAAACTGCAAGCTAAATCCTTGTCTTCTGTCAAAATATGAGTCATGTTTCAAGCTTGGTTATGGTCATCTGTGTTGTTTTGTTGTCTTTCAATTTGTATATTTGTAGCATTACCGGATAGAGCTTTTAAAGACACATGTTATGGCAAAAAATAGAGGTCAATTGGTGAAGAAGTAATTGAAAAATTACTAAGGCATATGTATGTGCAGGTTCCATGTCTGGTTGTGTGACATAATGAAGTGGAGAATGTTTAAAATTGGCAGAGGATATGGCATAATGGATTGGCGAGCACTGGATTTGGGGTCAGTGAAAAACTAAGTAAAAATATACCATAATGTTCCCAGGCATGCTCCCCTAATCATGGAAATATGTTTTCTCAACTTAGATATAACATACACTCAGGCAGACACTTTTGAATATGCATATGGACACTTTCAAGCACAAAGTTGCAAAACCATGCTCAAATGTACTCCAAACAAGTTAGGAAGCATAGTTTGAAGTTGAAGTTTGCACAAGCACAAGGCTCTGCATGCCTTCAAACAGGAGGAATATATTTCATTATGTTAAAACCTGCATGAGCATACTATGGCACTTGGAATGTAAAGACACAGACAAAGTGTGTTTTGAAATAAAAGATTGCAACAGCTTTGCAATGGAGTGTGCTGTCCAAAGGAAACATGGTATGTCAATTTTGAAGAGTGCCAAAGTGTTTGGAAAAGCAAGGTGCTTGAATGTCAGAAGCATTTTGGCAAGTAGTGACTCAAGGAAAAGAAATCATGTGTGCTGAAGATTTTGAAGAGAGGCAAACTCAAAGATGAATTCTCAATCATGATTATCTTATTGAATTTAGTTAGAGGGTAGGACGAAGCAACAAGTTCTAGCCCATGGATGTCTACCTCTTGCACACAATATGTGAAGGAGAGGTATACATTAACTAGGCTGTGTTGATAGTGTTTGCGTAAACAATTGACAATTTGAGCAAATTCATGAATTCTAGATTAATTTTTTGTATTGTCTATCTTTTGGCACAAAGAGGAACATTCATAGGATTTAACATAGTTGGGCCTTGTCAACAAACTTACATCTTTAGACATTTCCCATGAATGGAATATGTTGAATTTCTTAAAAATTACAACAGGATGAATGATGCTTTCTTAATGCATTTAGTGCAGAAAATAGATGATCAAATGCATCTGTAGGTTTTAGAGCACACCAGGGAAGTAATCTTAGATTTGGAAAATTGATACATTTTGTTTCCAACCTACACGTACATTGAGGTGTTTGGCTTCTCTTCTTATCCAACACAAAGATATCCAAGTGATGAAGTCATCTTGATGGAGTACTTGTAGCAATTTCAGAAGCACACTTCCTTTTGAGACACTGGCACAAGTTGGGAATAGATTTTCGAATGCAGGTGGTATGCGCCATTGCAAAAACACCCTTGATTCCAAATTCTTTAGTTGTAAAATAGCAAGGCTTGATTCCCAACCTTTTTATGAGAAATGTTCATATGATATGAAATATTTTATGGCTGCTTCTAGTTTCAATTGTGTATACATTTTTTACATCAATGTTTCATATCACACTCTACGATCCATCATCAAGATAGTAGAATGCTCATGGAGATGAAAGATGGTTGGTTGCAGATTTGTGAAGGCTTTAAAGGGGTAGAGGAGAAGTTATAAGAAATATGGGCAAAGAAGTTGGAAAAAATTCAATCCAAAACAATACGTGCTTCTTCTACATATTTTCCATTCAATACACTTCAAATATTTTTAGAATTCTCAAATCCTATTATTTAGGAAACACTATTCCTAAATAGATTGAGTTGTTTGTAACAACTCAACATATACCACTATTATAATAACATACTGTTGATGCAAGTTTTGTTCCATTTACACAACATGCATGACTAAACACTCAATGCTTCGAGAAACATAGAGCATTAAACCCTCTCTTAATAAAGTCATCTCCCATGCTAAGCTTTGCAACGAATATCATAGAATGACTCCAAGGTTCCTTACACCTGTGGATATCTAACTTAGTTGAACTGATGTGATTTGTTGGTTAATCACTTAGTCAGGCTTACATGATTCTTTCAAGGATGCCAACTTACTTGCACTTCTAAAGATTTGGCGTCACAATGTGCAATCAAAATATAACCGTGATTTATATCACTTCCAACTTTGCTCTTCAACTCCTACTATCCAGACTACTTCTACTTCTAACTATGGATGGGAAGACCAATGGACTGACTAGGACTCCTACCAAATGGAGTCTTGCCTGCGATTTCAACTCCACCTAGTGCAAGGCTTCAAAGGATCTCAAACGGTTTTCATATCAACACCTTCCCCTCAATCCAACTTAGAGTACAAATCAAGGATCCAACACCAATTGAACTTGAGCACAACTACTAGATTACCACACAAGGCACCCTTGCATCTACAAGGAGCTAGTGGCCTAGTTTTATAGTCAACCAATCAAACATCCACCAATATCACCACACAATCTATCTACTTTTACTCTTACTTTAACAACTTTGAAATAAGATCTTATTTTAATTGTGGAAGTAGAAACCATGCAATAACACCAAGTGATCCAACTCAATCACCATGCAAAACACAACAATGATAAGAAGAGCAATTTTGGTATTACTTAAGCAACACTTTTCTTCAACCCCTTACAAATGAGAGCAAATGACTTTATATAGAGGATCAAGTACAATGAGTGGCCAAGATTAAGAGGAAAAAATCTGAAATCAAAGGCCCAGTTAACATCCCATAAACCCTAATTAGGGTTACCACCCAATCGGCCAATGAGAAGAGGACACCTCATTCAATGGACCAATGAAAAAATACAAAGGTGGCAACCAATGAAATGGCACCAAATGGTTAGCCAATCAGAATCAGACATCCACCCAACCCAACAAGAAAGGAAAATGTGCCACTTGGGCTTACATCAAATGATCTTCTAAGATAGTCTTTCCTTTGTACTTCATCTTCTTAGCCAAATCGATGAACTTGGCTAGCATGCTGTTGATCTCATCTAAATCCTCTGCCTTGATGAGAACTCCTTTAAAAGATCCTAGTCTCTCTACTAAAGTATCCATGTTCATATCCTCATCTCCAATTTCTTTAATGCCAAAGGCGACTCCTGCTGCACCCACGGTGTGTGATATCCTGCCATAGGCTGTTGACCCAAGATGAGCAATCTCATTTCCAACTCCTTCTAACACTTCCAATCTATGAAGTAAGGCGAAATACCAATTCTCAATAATACTCATTTCATTCTCCTTATTCACTTTGTATTTCTCTAATAACCTACTTGAAATGTTAATCACTACCTGTAATTGGGGAATAGTCTTGTCCTTGACTGGGAGGAAGTCCCTCCAAATACCATCAAAGGCATGAAACATTTCTCTAAGAGCTACAAATGTCTGGAATTGTTCCACAAAATATGGCAAGAGAACCAACCCATCTTGAATAATTCTGTCAACCCAAGATTGAGTCTCCTATAGAGTGACCCTTGCATCCTCTGCGTCATTAGTGCTTCCTTGTGCTAATGCAAGTGGTGTCATGGTTGTATGATCTAACTGTTGGATTGGCCTGCATGCACCCTTATAACAATCCTTCAAACTCTGGATTTCTGCCCTTAGCCTCTCATTCTCTTCTGTTGCTTGATCTAATTTCTCCTTGAAAGAATTGATGCCATCATGAAGTTATTCACAGTCAATATCCTTTGTTGTAGTTCCCAGTTCATGCTCAATTATGTTATAATCATGGGCTTGAATATCACATATTGCCTTGTTCACCTTTGGAATTGCAACTTGAACCCTGTGAGTACTCGATTCCCCTCTGATAACTCTTGCCACTGTTCCTGTCGGTTGGCTCTTTTTCTCAGTTACTTCTCTTTCTATCAACTCTTCAATGTTCTCAATAGGTCGAACATGTGCAATCTTCCCTTTAGGCTTGAGAAGATCCCTCAACCACAGTGGCACTGTACACCTTCCCATTTCTAAGTTTGGTTCCTCTTCCATAGACACAACCTCATTAGTTCCTTTTGGTGCCTAACTTCCTTCTTCAACTGATAGAGCCTCCACATCAATCAATCCAACATTTTCATTACCTGTAGAAGAACTTCTCTTACGCTGATTCTGAGTGATCGGAGAATAATCTATGTTGTAGTTGTTGTTAGAGTAATATTTAGTTTGCTTACTAATTAAATCATATTGATTTAATTCGTTAAGGTATTACTCTTTAGTGCTTAAGCTTTCTCTTAGGTGCATGAATAATTAATTCTTTTATTAATTATTAATGTGCAACCTAGCTTTTTTAGGCTTTAGGGTTTTGTTCACCTTTATAGGTTGAACCTTGTAATTCTTCTTTCAATAACTCAGATTATAATTTTGCTCTCACATTTTGAGTAACTTCCGAGTTCTGTTTTTTCCTTCTTTCTGCTTCTCTCCTGTAATAGGTTTTTTGCATGTAGGTTTCTTGGGCTTAATAGATTTGTTTTTCATCAAATCTTACAGTTGTATCCCTTGGATGAATCTGAACTCACTTCAATTGTTGTTCCCTTGTCTACATTATCAGCAACCACGTTTTGAGTTGTAGTGGCACTTTCCCTTGAGGGCACTATACTCACCCTGTTTCTTGTCTGGTGGCTCCTTGAACTCCTTTTCCTTTCCTTTTGCACTTTCCATATCCTTTCTCTTTTTACTACTTGTTTCTACTTGCTGGCTACCAACTTCATCTTGCTGCCCAGTTGACTACTCTGAAATCTCTTCCACTAACTTCATCTTTTCATAAGTGAGGTGAACTCCTCGCTCCTTCAATCGTGTCATCTTCTTGTTGTACCATTCCGTTGTGTATAAATCAATGATCTTCATTATTGCTTCCAATGAAGGGTCTTGGCTACTTGTCCAATCAATGAGACCTAATTCACTTTGCCTTATGGACTTATAATTTGTTCTTAATGTCTTTTTATCTTCCTCTAGCTGATTTGGGATGCTAAGTCCTCTCCATCTATAACTTCTCATCATGTCCACTATAAGTCTAGAGAAGGCTCTTTTCCTTACTTTGTAGTCATTAGTGACATTCGTAGTCATCAGCGGCATTGGCCCAATAGTCCTCTAAATGATGAACATGCTTGTATGGATTTCCATATGCTATTTTTACTAGTCCATTTGGATCAAAGTTTTGCCTTGCATTATACTATGCCAAGTGGTAGTACTCCAATTCTGTCTCTGCTGCCACCAAAGTAATGGAGTTGTGGCAACTATCGACTCCACTTATCAATGAGAAAGTAACCCCCGACTTGCCTTTGTGCTTTTGAATCTTGTCATAATGTGCTAGTTGTCTAGCTACTTCCAACAACACTAGTTTGTCAGGTGGATATCTTGGAAGTCTCTTTGGGCAATAAGTATTTCCTGCTAATCTGATATATGTAAACTTTGGAAATTGAATGTACTAACTCCCATACTTTTTCACCAACTTTTTTGCTTCGCGGAGAGAGTCTCCTGTGAGGTGCCTCTTGCAAAGTTTTCACTCTCTTCATGGAAAATGCATCATAAAACATCGTAAAGTCCTTGGTGTTGTGCAAGTGTAATTGTGGATAGCACTCATGCACCAAGTATTGTCTAGCCTCCTTCCCAACTGTGCCCAAAGCTTTGAATCCTGGCTGCTGGTACAAGCCTGCTATCATATAGAAAAGGTAGGATCCCATGTAGAATACCTTCTGATCTTGCACTGTTATCAACTATAGATCCAAGTTTTCACTTATGATCATGGCCCAATCAAACATTTTCTTACCACTCTTAATGCCCTCGATGAAGTAATACATCCATGTCTCGAATTGGCCACTTTGAGCTGTTCCCATGACTCTTCTCAACATCACCATGAGGTCACCATACTCTGGTTTGAAGTCCAATCTCGAGAACTTAAGCAACCTTGCAAATGACTTCCTTGGCTCCTTCAACCATTCTCTACACAACAAGGAGGCATAAAAATCTAGATTATCGTTGTAATGCTTGGTTGCTTGATCTCTAGTCACCAAGATGCCATTGTTGTGATGTGGGATGTGGAATACTTCTTCGATAATAGGCTCACTTAGATTGGTGAGCACCTTCTTGTCCTCACCATAGCACATCGACTTGGATTGGTAGTCATAGTGGATGACACACTCTATGATCAATTCAAGACAAACAAATTCAAGGTAGGAGGGAAAGCTACAGCCTATATGATTCCATTCTTAAGCATCCTCTTTGCAAGCTATGAAGAACTTCCAAGCAACCAATCCCTCATTTGTATCATGTTCACCGCCCCTAGGTTGGTGTCTCCAACCTTCTTCAATTTGGAGGGAAACAGGGACTTAGGCATCATGTCCTCTAAGTCCTTGAGTTGAGCTGCTCTTAGTGCCTTGGAGGAGTTCGTATCAGCCATGCCCCCTACAAAGACCACAATCCACCAATTACTTCCCTTGAATATAAAGTGTATACAATATTAAGTTAATTGAGTTAGATAGTCATTGTTGTTTATTCAATTAACTTAGTCAATTTAGCCTTTGCATTGATTCTAACTGAGTTTGTGAATTTGTTTGTTTCAATTATCTAATTTAGCATGAATGTTCACTTTAAACATTTGATTTGTATTGATTGTTCAATTGTTGCTCATTTGTTGTTCATTTTAAACTTTCCAACTAGTGATGTTGCAATTGTTAATTAGATTAGATAGTTGTTTGTTGTTAGTTTGTAGCTTGAAAGGAACAAAACAACACCTAATCTAGGAAAGCAAAGAACCAACCATGAAGTTCACCACCCAGTGGGTGAACTTTAAACCAAGGAGGATCCTTCTCAAAAAACAAAGTCCAAGTCCATTAATCTGATTACAATGGTGCTCGCATTGGCACACTTTACCTTTTAAACTCAAAGATTGAAAAATCTAAACTAGGACTAAGTAATCAAGGAAGCGGATCCAAGTAGGGTCCTCAAATGCAAAGGGCTCTCTTCTCCAAATTTCCAAGTCCAAGCTCTCACATCAAACCTGCGATTCCACATTTCAAATTATTAATCCAATCAAGATGTAAACATATAGAAACAAAGAGTTAGGTGCCATGTTATAACAATCACATAATGCACTTCATCTATGATGCAACTAACACTACCCCAAACCTCTAAATGTTCGAATTATGCTTGCCAAGATGCAAGAGGTATGTTGTCCAAATCGCAAGAGGCTACCCCCCAAGTTGGTGACGAAGATTCTTCAAGTTGCCAACTTGATCAAATCAAAATGCCAAGCTAATGTTTCCAAATTATCAAGAACTATTTCCAAATTCACAATACACACAATCCGATTTGCACTTGTAGAGCTGACTGATCCAACTTGACTTGTCTATGAGGGCTCGATTAATGTTAATTTTGATTTGGAGTTTAAAGCCAACCCACAAAGATGTGAGGAGACTTAAAAATTGATGCCTCCAGGATAATGAACTCGCTACCAATTAGAAGTCCCAAATCACTGTTATAGTAGAGGTAATGGTTACCCAACACCAGCAATATAATTCACCACTAAGACAAGGAAAATTGCCATTTGAAAATTAGAGGTAAATTGCACTTTATAGCAGAGGAAAAAATCATTTTTGAAAATGCCAAATGAATGGCCAACAATGCTTATTTATATGCCTCTTAAGAGGCAAAACAAGGGACGACTTGGCATAGGGGAAATAAAAAAAGAAAAACAAGAGGCCGACCCCCTACTTGTTTGAAATAAAAAATTTAATTAATATTGGGGCCTCTCAAGTTTCAATTTGCACAATGGATCTGCCATATAAGGTCTCGATTTTTTAAATTATAAAATGGCCCCCAATTGGCATCGATTTACCTTAGGAAATGTCCACAAAGAAAGCGTCCACCATATCATTGGAATGATACATTTATGGGCCTGTTTGAACAACCCTTTGGCCCCACTTTATATTGATTTTCGCCACCTTGGAAGCCAAGAAGATGTAAAGAGCCCTACTGGCTCTATGCTGAGAATCACTTTTTTTGTTTGAATTGTTTTTTGTAATTTTCAATTATATGTATTTTTTGTAATTTTTTCCAATATACAAAATAATATCAAACATCAAATTGCTTCTATCTCCAAATGCTCACCAATTCTATTTAATTCAAAGTGCTTTCAAATATTTACATACAAAGCAAAACACATATATATTTATGTAAATAAGGCACCTGACAATGTTGCGAAAATCAATATGTATCCTCCTCTAATGGCGGATGAGTTAACTTGTCCTCATCCCACAATATGTAGGCTGGAATTGCTCACGCCACCTCTTTAGTTCAAACTGCAAGTTCATAATATAAATGGAAACATCTATATATTGGGACGTAGCTTACCCTTATTGGATTTGCGGCTTATACTAATGAATCGCAACCTCCAAGAAATCACACATCTCTTAACATGCTAAATTCTGAGACTTTAAACCTTTGCATTGACCAAATTCAGTTCTTTGGTTGCCGTACCTTAACCCCTTATGTGCTGCAATTTCAGAATATTACTTGGCACATTTTGAATCAACTTCAATCTGTTGTATCACTGTAAACAAACAATTTTCAGGCACAATTCATTGGCAATTAGAGCCAATTCAAAGTGTGAAATGCTCATGAAGAAATTCACAATTCTTCATGCCTTTTGCAAATCCTTGTTCTTCTCTCCAATTTGATTTTTTCCAAAAGATGCATAATAAGATGATTTTTGAAAACTTCAAGGCTTCTTTTTAATAAGCATTTAAAATTTGGCTTCTTCAACACACCAAATGCCAACTAGCTTCAAGCTTACACTTTTCACTTAAAAAGCTTCAAGGACACACCATTCAATTAAAACAATAAACTCATAAGTCATTGATTAAGCTAAGCTTAATTAATAACTCCATATGCAAATAGTTAATTAAGCTCCATGAAAAAGCTTAATTAAATGCTGCTGACACTCAACTCCCCGAGCCTCCATTGCACTGCCAAAAATAGAAACCACTCTAGAATAGACTTACTATAAATGGCAAGACTAATACAAAGACCCTCAAATCCAACTGTCAGCTCACAAGGGTCGCAATGATGAACTGACGAAACCATCCTCCTGAATCCTACTAAAACAGGGACATCAGAGTCCTCCCTCTCCAAGATTGCTTGTCCTCAAGCAATCACAATCCAGGATGCTGAAGAATATCCTCTAACTCCCAAGTGGCATCCTAAGCTGGTAACCCATGCCACTTCACCAAAAATTCCCTGATGACTCACATGCATAAATGTCTCTCTCTAATGTCCAGTATAGCCTCAGGAATCAACTCCAACTTCCCCTCATCATCCATTGGGGGTAAAATAGAAGATGGGACAACATGCCTACCTAACGCCTTCTTGAGGCGCAAAACATGAAATACATTATGCATCTTGTTGTCATGTGGTAAATCAAGCTCATAAGAAACCTCGCCTACCCGTTTGACAACACAAAAAGGGCCATAATACCGAGGTTTGAGCTTCTTAGCTCGGCTCTTTTGAATGGATGACTGCCTATAGGGTTGCAACATCAAATATACCATATCCCCTACCTAGAAAGAGCAAGCAACTCTCCTTGGATCAACATACTGCTTTTGCTGATTCTGAACTCTCTGTATTTTATCTCGCAATGTTCCCATAATATCCTGACTATCCTGCAACAAATCACCTTCTCTGGGAACTCTGCTATCACTGAGCATCAAACCCAAGAAACTAGGAGGATAATACCCATACAAAGCTTTGAAGTGAGTCATCCGAATAGACATATGGTGAGTGGAATTGTAACAATACTCACATAAGTATATCCACTTCACCCAAGCTCTCTGTTTAGCAGACACATAATTCTATAGATAGCCCTCCACCCATTTATTAACAATCTCAGTCTGACCATTAGTCTGTGGGTGTTTACTGGTACTAGGATTCAACTTTGTACCACATAACCTAAATAACTCCTGCCAGAAGTGACTCATAAATCGACTATCTTGATCACTCACAATATTTCAGGGTAAACCATGCAATCTAAAGGCCTTCTGGAAAAATAAATCTGCAACCTATGTCGCTGAAAATGTAGTAGTGATCGGAAAGAAATAAGCATATTTCGTGAGACGATCAACTACCACATAGATGCAATCCCTGCCCTGAGCTTTAGGCAAGCCCACAATGAAGTCCATAGAAATGCATTCCCACTTCTGCTTAGGAATGGGAAGTGGCTGCAGTAAGCCGACTGGATATGTGTGCTCCTACTTGTTCTGATGGCAAACAAAACACTCTCTAACATATTGTTGCACATCATACTTCAGGTCTTTCCATGTGAGTTGCTCCCGCACCTACCTATAGATTTTGAAAAACCCGGGGTGTCTAGCTAAAGGAGAATCATGGAAAGCTCTCAACACCACCTATCTAACACTCGATCCTGGAACCATAAATACTCTCCTTGTAAATGATTAACTCATTTACTAGAGTAAACCTAGTATCTTGTATGGTCCCATCAATAATACTAGATGCCCACTGATTTCTAGCATAAGCAGCAATGATCAAGTGTCTCCAATCCCCAGATATCTCAGTCATAGCACACAAATGAGGCCTCTGAGAAAGAGCATCAACAACCACATTTTGAGTTCCTGTGATATAAGAGATATCAAAATCATATGACTAAAGTTTGCTGATCCACTTATGTTGTCTCTCATTGAGATCACACTGTCTAAGGAAATGCTTTAGGCTATTATGATCAGTTTTTATATAAAACTTACTACCAACCAAATACTGCCTGAACTTAGCCAAAGCGTGCATTATGGCTAACATTTCCTTGTTATAAACACTAAAAGCCTTCTCAGGACCCCTGAGTTTCCTTCTCTCAAAAACAATGGCATGGTGATCCTGGGAAAGTACAAGACCAATGCCCTCACCAAAAGCATCACAATGCAAAGAAAACGGTCTAGAGAAATCAGGCATCGCTAGAACTGGGATGAAGTCATAATCTTCTTGAACTTCTTAAAGAACTCCTGCGCGTGAGAGGTCCACTCAAAAGCACCCTTACGGGTCAAATCAGTAAGAGGAGCTTCATGTCGAGAGAATCCTGCAACAAATCTACGGTAGAAAGCACATAGACCAATGAATCTCTAAGTTGTGTCCAGTTCCCTAGAGTAGGCCAATCTAGAATAGCATGAACCTTATGAGAATCTATGTGCACTCCCTCTACATTGATAATATGACCAAGGTACAACAACTCAGTCGGACCCCAAAGCTCACTTGGACTCCTTTGCATACAAAAAACCCTATCCAGAATACCCGATACTGTATCCAAATGAACCAGATGATCATCCCATGTCTTACTGTACACCAAGATATCATCAAAGAAGAGAAAAAAAAATCTCCTCAACTGACTGTGGAATACCCTGTTCATGGTGGACTGAAACGTAGTCAGAGCATTAGTCAACCCAAAAGGCATGACTAAAAACTCAAAGTGTCCACAATAGCATTGGAAGGCTATCTTCTCTACATCTTCCCGAATTCTGATATGATGATAACCAGACCTCAAATTGATCTTAGAGAAGAAAGCTGCATCATGCAACTCATCTATCAACTCATCAATTTGTGGAATAAGATACCTATTTTTAATTGCTTTATAGTTCAACATCCTATAATCAATGCACATTCTAAGTGTACCATCCTTTTCTTCACCAAAACAACTGATGAAGAAAAGGGAGACTTAATCAGCCTAATATGTCCCATAGATAGCAACTCCAGAATTGTTTTCTCAATTTCATTTTTCAGGCACTTAGGATGTCGGTAAGGAGTAATCATGATGGGCTTAGTGCCCTCCAACTCAATAATGTGCTCTATGCCTCTATCAGGTGGCCTACCATGAGGTAAATAACTAAACACTTCAAAGTGTTTAGTTATAAGATCCTGTATGTCGAGATGATAAGTTGATTTCCCTATCTCATCAAGTGTGGGTAATAATCTACACTCTGCTACCCACTCAACTACATCATGACTAATGAGACACTGCATACGTCTAAGTGAAATAGTCCTCAGATTTTCCTCTCTGATTGCGTTAAGAATATTTTTTTCCCATTTATTTCAAACTTCATTTCCATATCCTTAAGGCTGAGATAAAAAGCCTCAATGGAATGTAACTAGCTCATGCCCAAAACCAATTTTGTACCTCCCATGTCAACAACATAAAAATCAGACTTAAAGTCATAATTGTTCAACTGCATGGGAAGGTTTGAATCATCATGTGACACTTAAGTGTGTAACCATCAACCACCTTGACTCTAATGCCTTCAAATCCTTCATTCTGTAAGCCTCTCCTGGATACCAATTGTGAATCAATAAAATTATGGGTAGCACCTATATCTAACAAAGCAATAACACATTGGCCTGCCAAGAGTCCCCTCAACCTGAAAGATCCATCTTTCTTCATGCTAGAGAGGTATACTACCTTAAGGTTGGAATCATCATCAACCTTTCCATCATTAGTCATTTCTTCATAGCTCTTTTCCTCATTATCAGCTTGTTGTCCCGCAAAATGAGAACTATGTTCATCCTCATAATACCATTCCATAAGCCTATTTCTTCCCTTAGGCTTCAAGTGACATTTATGCTTATCATCATATGGGCCCCTGTAATAAAAACATAATCTCTTTCTCCTCAAATCATTAATTGTTTCTTGATCTAAAGGCCCTGTCAAAGGTTTCTTGGAATCTGATCCATCTATTCTTTTTGGGACAACCTTGTTGCTATATGAAGAACTAGATGGTTTAGGAGGAAATCTAGTACGTGGAGCTGAAAATTCTAAGTCTCTCACTTTCTTCATGGCTGCGTGTAAAGATGAAGGGTCAAAAGACTTAACCCATCCCTTGAGAGGCTCAACTAACCCCCCCACAAACATCATCACATGCCTCCTCTCTGAAATGTCATACACCATGATTGAAACTCTCTGGAACTCATTGATAAAGGCCTCCAAACTACCAGTCTGTTTGAGTTGTGCCAACTCATGAAAATAGGACTCTGGGTCCTTCCTGTCAAACCTCTCAACCAATCTGTCTACAAACTGTTGGTAAGAAACAATCTGATCATGGTGCAACGAAACCAACCCATGGTACCACCAACCATGGCCTATGCATCCAAGTGCAACACAACAAACCAAATAACATCCTCCTCTAACATAAGATGTAATGATAGGTATGTATCAATCTCGTGAACCCAAGATCTAGTTGTCATCTTCCCACTTCCGTCAAAGTGAGTCAAAGTCAATTTGTTGGTTGCTTGTTTCAAATCATTTTGTCTGGGCATGTGTCTCATGTTAGGTCCAGGTCTACCTCTAGAATGTTCTCTCTTCTGCGTTAGAAACCTGTCAAAGTTCAAGTTTCATTTAATTGCATAAGGTAAAGCATCACATTCTACATAGTGAGCAACAACATCATCTCCAAATGACACTGATTCTAACTCAACACTAGCTACATCTAAATCAAAACTCAAAAAGGTGGGACGTAAAGGCCTGTCACGAGTTCCTGTAGGATCAATTCTATAATCTTGTCTATCCTCAGCTCTAGACTTGTGAGAGATGACTAATGCACTCCTCATACCTCTATCTCTGCTACAGTCACCAGGTAATGTAATATGATGTAAAGTGTCAAATAGATATTGCAAAACATTTGCAACATGGTGTTGTTTTTTTGCCAAATTCCTGAATGCTTCTCTAGCCTCCCTGTCCACATCATTACCTATATTGGCAACATTCATGTTCACCGTCTTCACTGTGGTGGTAAAGCTCTACCCCTACGGGTATAATGCAATCCTGGAATGAATATATCTGCCATAATAGGACCCAATTACCTACAAGCTAACAAGACTATTGCTTTGATACCACTATAAAGAGCCCTGTTGGCTCTATGCCAAGAATCACTTTTTTCGTTTGAATTGTTTTTGTATTTTTTTTGTTGTAATTTTTAGTTATATGTTTTTTTTGTAATTTTTTCCAATATACAAAATAATATCAAGCATCAAATTGCTTCTATCTCCAAATGCTCACCAATTCTATTTAATTCAAAGTGCTTGCAAATATTTACATACAAAGAAAACCACATATATATTTACATAAATAAGGCATTTGGAAATGTTGTGAAAATCAACATGTATCCTCTCTTATTGCTAGGGTGTCCCAGAGCTGGGGGCAGATTAATCCATTTTCTAATTGGACTTTCTTTTTTGATTACTTTTGGAAAGGTAAAGCAGAACCAAAAAAAAATTGTTTTAAGTGGTTGCTTTTGATTAAGAAATTGGCTGTTGGGAAGGTGCTTTCTTCTATTGGTCTTACTCCTGTGTCTTGTAGTTTTTGTAATGTTGTTGAGTCTTTTGAGAATTTATTTTTTGAGTGTATCTATGCATGTAAGATTTGGTCTATTTTTCTTGGCTCCCCGTGTCTCTGGAATTGCATGTCTGGTATTTCTTGGACTAAAATCCTTGCAGGTTATGTAGAAAGATTTGATTCTAAGCTCAATAATCTTTGGTTTTCTCTAACAATTGAGGTGTTATGGACTCTTTGGAAGGACAGGAATAGAGAAGTTTTTCAAGCTGAGAGAAGGAAACTTACTGAGTTTAACTTTAAACTCACACATTTTAATATCATGTCACAAGTCTCCTTGGTGCTCCACATAATAAGGAGTGAATTTATGAGGTTAGTTCAAGAAGGTTGCTTGTTGATCAACAAAGACCAAGTGCAAGCTGCTAACTACATTTCAGAATACCAAAGTTTCCTAGCTCCCATAGAAGTGGAGGATTTGAATAATAGGATCAGTGGATGGCAAATCAATAGTGGTTTTCAGAGGGAGGGCCATATTGACCCCAATCTGGGGGGTACTCAGGCAGGCTAGGTTATAGGGAATAGGCAGGAGGAGGAACATGCATTTGTGGAGAATCCAGTGGTCCAAACTGATAAGGACAGTCACACCGATGGCTGGGATTGACTACAACAACACTCAAAGATCCTTCCTTTTTTTGATGTATATGTAACTAGTCATATCATGAATAGACTTATGTTTTAATTTCAGCTGCATTTTTATAGTTTAGAACTATCACCCCCCTAATTTTGGTAATTGTATATGTAAAGGGGGTGTGAAAAATGATGTTGATACTCAGACTCTGCTCCATACTTGTAAATATTATTAAACTATCTTAATAGAAAAAAAATGTTGTGAACATCAACATGTATCCTCCTTTGATGGAAGATGAGTTAACTTGTCCTCGTCACAAAATATGCAGGTTGGAATCGCTCATGCCACCTCTATAGTTCAAACTGCAATTCATAATATAAATGGCCATAGAGCTTCCCCTTATTGGATTTGCGACTTATACTAACCAATTGCAACCTCCAAGAAATCGCACATTTCCTAACATGCTAAATTTTGAGATTTTAAACCTTTGCATTGACCAAATTTGGTTCTCTGGTTGCCGTACCTCAACCCCTTATGTGCTGCGATTTTAGAATATTTCTTGGCATGTTTTGAATCAACTTCGATCTATTGTATCACTGTAAACAAATAGTTGTCAAGTATAATTCTTTGGCAATTAGAGCCAATTCAAAGTGTGAAATGCTCATGAATAAATTCACAATTCTTCATGCCTTCTCGAAACCCTTATTCTTCTCTCCAATTCAATTTTTTCCAAAAGATGCATAATAACATGATTTTCAAAAACTTCAAAGCATCTTTTTAATAAGCATTTAAAATTTGGCTTCTTCAACACACCAAATGTCAAGTAGCTTCAAGCTTACACTTTTCACTTAAAAAGCTTCAAAGACACACCATTCAATTAAAACAATAAACTCATAAGTCATTAATTAAGCTAAGATTAATTAAGAACTCCATATGCAAATAGCTAATTAAGCTCCAAGAAAAAGCTTAATTAAATGCTCCCAACACTGATTTCCCTGAGCCTCCACTGCACTGCCAAAACCAACAACCACCCCAGAATAGACTTACTATAAATAACAAGACTAACATAAAGACCCTCAAATCCAACTGTCAACTCACAAGGGTCGCAATGATGAACTGACCAAACCATCCTCCTAAATCCTGCTAAAGAGGGGACATCACAGAAGAGGCCCGAACCTTGCCATGTAGGGGCGTGAATCTACCTTGGAGATTAAAATATAAAATTAGCCCATCCTATCAATGGAGATAAAACATTTCATGGGCCACCAAAGATCAAAGTTTACCAAGCATGGAGGGATTTATCATTGAAATTACCAAATTGCCAAGTCTACCTCTCCAACTTGCACAATCACTTCCACCCATTTGCAATACCACTTCCCCCAATTCGTAACAACTTGCACAAGCCCACTTGCCAAGTTGTAAAGACTTGCTTGCCAACTTGGAACCATTTTGTCTCCTCCTTGCAAGTTGTAATTTTCCTTAGCCAAAATAATTTTCTTAAGGTAATAATTCCACTTGGCTAAAGGAAAATAATTTTCTCACCTTAATCTTATCATTTTCCCTCACAAAACCATGTTGAAATTCCATCAAGTTTATTGAAATTTTGCTATGCTGCAAGAGCACCCCTACGAACTCGTAGGAACATGCCTACCAACTTGCAGGAATCCTCTTACCAAACTGTGAAAAGTGAAAATTAACATTGCAATTTTGACTCTTAGAATTTAGATTTTCCAAAAAATATTTTATCAAAATTGCATGATTAAATTGCCCAAATTTATCTTTCCATTTTTCACAATTTGCAAAATTTCACCAAATTTCCCAAAAGATTTCTAAGTCCACAAAATCCAAAATTTGCTCAAAATGTCAAACCAAGATTGCTTATAAATTGAATTATCCAATCCATATCTTCAATTTGGATTGGTAAGCATAATCATTACGCTTAAGAAATCAAGTTATAGGCTTGATAAAACTCAATTTTTTATTGTTTTCAAATGCACCATTCATCCTCTTGAATGTAAAAAATGTATTTCTTGACCCTTGAAATTCGCTCCAAATTTCACCCAAAGCACCTCAAACTTCACCTTCAATCCTTAATCTAAGAAAATTGCCCAAGCAAATTTGAAAAGATGGGGTGCCCACAAATTTTGGGGCAATGGTGTGAAAACCTCACAACACATACCAAACAAACTTTGTGACCAATAATATTAAGTTGTTTTTGAACAACTTAATATTAATATGACACTTATTTACCACACATATATCACCATCCCACAATTTATGAACTTATTATTTTATGCAACCTAATATTCGTAACCTACGTGAACACTAATTCCCAACACCCCCTGTTAGTGTGAACATGGGGTGAAAGTACAACACAATACTTGATGACCACACATTAGCTCACCAAACACTATAAGACAAGAGAAGGGGTAGAGTCATCTACTCATAGATCCAAGGATCGGGTCTAACATAACTACCCAAGATCTTTATAAGAAATATGGGAAGAGAAATTGAAAAAAATTCAATCCAAAAACAATACGTACTTCTTCTACATATTTTCCATTCAATACACTATACATATCTATAGGATTCTCAAATCCTATTATTTAGGAAACAATATTCCTAAATAGACCAAGTTGTTTGTAACAACTCAACATATACCACTATTATAATAATATACCAAACAAACTTTGTGACTACTAATATTAAGTTGTTTCTAAACAACTTAATATTAATATGACACTTAACTACCACACATAGATGACCATTTGACAAACCTATCAACTTATTATTTTATGCAACCTACTGTTCCTAACCTATATGAACACTAATTCCCAACAAAAAGGTTAGGCACAAGGATCAATGTGATGCAGTCAAGGATGATGGATCGATTTAAGGACAGTCCAAACCTTGCAGCCAATACTCAACACAGCGGAATACTCAACAACACAACAAAAATAATAATTGTTTAACTCTGAATTTCATTAACATGCTCGGTTGTAAGGCCTTCTGAGTTAGGGCCAATTACAATAAAAAATAATTCTACAAGATCCACATAGATCCAATATAATCTCAGCTAGTTCAGCTCTGAAAACAATCAGCAACTGATGGAAACCCTAAGGCAGATCTAAACTTGAGCTCACAAGCCTCCAAGCAATCTCCTTGTCTCCAAGTGTGCAAACCACTAGCTCTGCACTACAAACTATTAGATAACAATCTGATCGACAAGATCACGCAAGATCTTTTCCACAACTTCACCAACTCCAGCTTTCAAAACCTCAAATCTGATTTGCTAAGTCTTCCAAGTCATGAACTCCCATCGATCTCCTGATGATCCCCTAATGATCCCTAAACATCTACCCAAACATCCTATAAATACTAATCATTCCACAAGTTGACTGGATGAAACCATTAACTCCCCCCAACAAATATTAAATGCAATACAAGTCAGCATCAAAATAGCCTTACAAACATTTAATTCAACATGTCGGCCTATAATAACAGCTACCAACAATAAATGCACCAAGTCGGCCCAAAAAATCACACAGAACTCCAATCGGTAAACCATAACTATCGAGCAACAGTGAAATAACCGAGCATGTCAGGCATCGTTGAGCACCAGTGTCGACCAAGCACCACAGACATCGTCGAGTAACACTTTCACCGAGCGCCAGAGGTTACTAAGTTCCTTCAACGATCAAGCTTCCTTCAATGACCGAGATCGTCAGTCAAGGTTGCAACTGAGTAACACCGGCCAAACACACACCTCCCATGCAGATTCACTGAGTACCCTAGAATGCCCTTGCATCAGACACCCCAGGTTCGAAAAGATGTTCATATGTAAGAAGAATATCTTCCAGGATTTAGCACATAAACCCCAAACTGGTTCTTCACATACAAGTCCTCCACCTTTTCAGCTTGCATACTTTTCCACTTCACCTTTCTCTGTCTCTTCAAGTCTTTCCTTAACAACACATGGGTCTATTCTCCATATTGATCATTCATTTCTCTGGATCTACTAACTCAACCTGGCTACCAATACTCAGGCTTCTCCTACCGAGCGTTGTATCCGGCAAAGGCATCAGGGAAAACTTCCTGTCATCCTTCTCAACAGTAAACACATTCCTAACACAATCATACATAGCTCTGCAATCATATTGCCAAGGTCTATCGAGCAATATATCACAACTATTCATCTTCACAATGTCACATAGACAAGATCCTTATATTGGCCAATTTGAACATCAATAAAGCATTGTTCTCTTACTTCTAGAGCATGAACATCTTGTAACCGGCCAATCCTATAAGGACAAGGATGCTTCATTCTATTCAACCCAAGTTTCTGAACCATGTCCTCAACAACAAGGTTATCAGTACTACCATTATCAACAATAACATCATAGAGTTTACCTCCAGACTTGCATCGGGTCCTAAACAAGTTACTCCTCTGACAAGGTTCCTCCTTTGTACCGAGCAATGTTTGCCGAAGCAGCAAGTTCTCAGATTCAGGTTCATTCTCATTCACCACAACAGTTCGTCGGTCACCAAGCTTCTTCTATGTACACTCAAAAGAATGGTATCCTTCCTCTCCACAGTTATATCAAGTACCCTTAAAGATAACTCTACGTGTCTTCTTCTTCGGTTCCACAGGTTTCTGTTCATCTTTTGCATCAGTCAGTTTATCCTTCACCGAGTGATCAATCTTTTCCTTCCCTCGAGGATTACTATGTTGTTTCCTCTTCAACTTATCTTATACCTTCAGAGCATACTGATAAGCATATTCAATAGAATCAATCTTCAGCATACCAAGCTCATCCTGAATATTGAATCTCAAACCATTCACATATCGCGCTACCTTTTCGTTACCAAGCTCTCAATGTCCAGAATGAATAGTAAGTTTGTAGAACTCACCGATATAATCTTCAACAGACAAATCCTTCTATTTCAGATTTTGCAACTTAAACAACTCGAGCTCATAGTCAGAAGGTATGAACTTAGCTTTTAGTTTTGTCACCATCAACCTCCACCGATTGATCTTTATTTCACCTTCATCTTCTCTATCTCTTTGTAGTTCTTTCCACCAAAGAGCAGCATGTCCTTTCAACTTTGTCTATGCTAATCTCACCCGAAGAGGATCTTCAATTTCTTCCAGCTCAAAGAAATCTTCAAGTTCACCAATCCAATCAATCAAGTTCTCGGGCTTCAAAGTACCAGAGAAAGTAGAAACTTCCATTCGGTAACTACTACTTAACCGAGCTCCAGATCTAGGCAACCAAGTAGTTCTGTCTTCACCAGATATATCCCTCTAGTCATCACCACTAGATCCAGCAGGTTCAAAGTCTTCAGCAGCTTCCTCATAACCATCTTCAGTACCAACATTCCGAGGTACACCAGCAACAACTCTCATGATCTCAGCGACCATGTCATTCTTCATCAACTCCATCTCAGATCTGAAATCTGATTTCACCTTCTCTGTAATCCTAGATTCAACAGTATCACAGAGGTCTACAAGTACTCTAGGGTTCAATATTCTCAGAGGCATCCTTAAAGAATAAGAGAAACCCTCCGAAACAAACCCTACACCGACCACCTTGAGGCAATCTCCAAGTTGTATGCAAGTCAGATCTCAACCTACCACCTTGAACAAACAACTAGGGCACAATCCTCAAGTTCAGTGCTCCGGATCTGCAATCCAAATCATACGATCTCTTCACCAACAAGATCAACTTCGCAAGATCAGCCTTGCTAGGTCAACCTTCGCTCCACAAGATCAACTCTCGCTCTGATACCACCTGATTCAGTCAAGGATGGTGGATCCAGTTAAGGACAGTCCAAACCTTGCAGCCAATACTCAACACAGCGGAATACTCAACAACACAACAACAAAAATAATTGTTTAACTTTGATTTTCATTAACATGTCGGCTGTAAGGCCTTCCGGGTTAGGGCGAATTACAATTAGAAACAATTCTACAAGATCCACACAGGTCCAATACAATCTTAGCTAGTTCAGGTCTAAAAACAATCAGCAACTGATGGAAACCCTAAGGCAAATCTAAACTTGAGCTCCCAAGCCTCCAAGCAATCTCCTTGTCTCCAAGTGTGCAAACCACTAGCTCTACACTACAAACTATCAGATAACAATCTGATCTGCAAGATCATGCAAGATCTTTTCCACAACTTCGCCAACTCCATCTTTTAGAACCTCAGATCTGATTCACTAAGTTTGCCAAGTCATGAACTCCCATCGATATCTTGATGATCCCCTGATGATCCCTAAACACCTACCCAAACATCCTATAAATACTAATCATCAGCCACAAGTCGACTGGATGAAACCATTAACTCCCCCCAACAAATATTAAATGCAATACAAGTCGGCATCAAAATAGCCTTACAAACATTTAATGGCCTATAACAACAGCTACCAACAATAAATGCACCAAGTCGGCCCAACAAATCACACAGAACTCCAGTCGGTAAACCAGAACTACTAAGCAACAATGAAATAACCAAGCATGCCAGGCATCATCGAGCACCAATGTTGACCGAGCACCATAGACATCGCCAAGTAACACTTTCACCGAGCGCCAGAGGTTACCAAGTTCCTTCAGTGACCGAGCTTCCTTCAATGACCGAGACCGTCGGTCAAGGTTGCAACCGAGTAACACCGGCCAAACACACCCCTCCCATGCAGATTCACCGAGTACCCTAGAATGCCCCTGCATCGCAATGACAAACAAAAAGAAAATGAAAGAAAAGAAAAAGGAACCAAAAAATACCAATGAAGACTTAGAGAAACAAAATATAAACCCAATATGCTAATAGTCAAACAAATGATCCTAGAGATAAAATAGATAAAGAGAAAAGATAAACAAAAAAGAATATGAAAAATAAAAAGATGCAAAAGAGAGACAATGAAAACCCTAGAATGAAAAGAACACAAAAAAAGACCAAAAAATTTAAAATTAAAAACATAACCATGAAATTAAAAAGTAACAAAAAATTATTAATATAGATGATAAATATATTAGAAAGATTAACATTATTAATGAATGTATTAACAATGAGAATGATTGGTTATAAAGAACCTAAACTCATTATTAATATATTTGAAAAAATAATAAATATTGATGAATATATATAATAAAAACAATTAATGAATATATTATTTAAGTGAAAGAAATGATTAAAATCTTAATTAATATATATGATAAACAAAACAATAAAAGTAAATGTTACACAATGTTCTTAATATTATTTATCAATATATTAATTATGAAAAAAAATTGTGTATTAATTAATATATTAATAATAAAAATAAACATATTAATATTATTAAAATAATTAATGAATATATTAATAATGAGAAAGAAAAGTATAGTCTCATTATTAATATATTTAATAATAAAATTAAAATTATTAATATAATAGACGAATATTATAATAATAAGAAAGGTAATATAAACTAAGTCCTAATATTAGTAAATATAAAAGAAATATTCTGATTAAGTAAAAACAAGATTTGAAAGGTCCTGAAACCTTATACAAAAAGCATAAAAAGATATGACATTGAAAGACCAAAATACAACTGTGGTGTCCCACCAATCAAACCAAAGGAACTAACCATAGTTCCTACCTAATGGATAAAAACATCCCTTCCTAACACAACAAAGGGCTATCAAGATTTACATTTTTACCCATCCTTATGAGAGCATAAATTCATATCAAGAGGAGTGGAAGGTTTAAATTTATTTCCCTTAACTGTCGTCCATCCATCCTCCACCTTAGCAGCAGCCTTCTGCCAAGCCAAGGAAGAACTAGAGGAGCCCACTAAAGGGCTAGTCACATCAGAATCCATGGAAGGTACAAGAATAGCACCACTACCATTCTCCAAAACCTTCCCAGAAATGTTATTGATATTAATATTATTAATAAGAAACCTAAGCATAACAAATCACCTAATCCTTGAAGGGAATGGTGGAGGAGTGTAGAGGCCTAGGGTTTCATGGAGGGAGATAGAATGGTGGTTTCCAAGAGCAGCAAGAAGATTATGGTGTGTGGAATAAGCTTTCAGTTTGGCGTCACCCTGGTAGGGCATGGGAGGCTCCACAAAGGAGGCCAGAATGATCGTTTCATGATGCGCCTACGTCAAAACACGATTGGAAAGACATTGATAAAAACCAATGGGGTTACTCAAGGATTATCAAAGGTCTCAAGGGTGGTTTCAAGGCAGTGGCAAATAAGGAATAGAGATCGAAGAACTCGTTTGAACCATCTCAACTGACCAAAGAGAAATTGACAACAATGGACAATAGAGTGATTTATGTGTGTATAGAGTCACAAGGGTGGAAAGATTCAGTAAACGTGTACAAGGATTGCGCCTCCTTTATGAAATGGGGTGGAGGTTTGTTGGCATACCCTAGGATCTAACAATGGTTTGACGAGAATTGGGGTAAGCACTTTGTTCTAAAAACTCTCCCTAATGGTTTCTTCTTGGTTATCACTGGTTGTGCAAGAGAAAAGCAATGGGTGATGTAAAATGGTCCTTTTTTGATGGGGGGTATTGGTATGTATATTAAGGATTGGTCCCCAAATTTTAATCCCAAGCAAGCCATGATAGCAGAGGTTCCAATATGGGTAAGATTGCATAATATGCCCCAAGAATGTTGGAACAAAGAGACCTTACCTTGAAAATCATAGGAAACAAGCTTGGATTTTTTTTGAAAGCTGATGAAGCTATTGAGAAAAAGGATTTTAACTTGTATGCAAGAATTTGTATTGCATGGAAGCCCCATCCACCTATATCCCATGTAGTGGAAATACGGAGTAGTGAGGGGCTTTGGTGGCACGAGATAAAACTTGAAGAGATCATAGAGTAGTGTAAGAAGTGAAAATCTTGGGGACATCAGCTAGAGGAATGTAAGATTGACAAGAAAGGGAAGGGGTTGGAACAAAACCTTATGGAATCGAAGCTAGCTACTTTGGCTGAGATCAATAAAGGTGATCAAAATGAGGCAGCCATAGTAGCATGACCAGAGGCCCAAATGGAAACATAAGTGATTGAGCCCAATAAAGTAGCTCAAAAAGGAGATGTGGTAAGCAGAGGGGAAAGTTCACAAGGTCACCCGACCATTATTGGTATGGCGGTGCCTTTAGTATTACCTACATAGAACTTGGATTCTAAGAAGGAATGTGAACATCATGGACCAGACTTAAGCGTCTAGAAAGACAGACGAGTGTCAGGGGGTCAAGGAAGATGAAAGTGGGAGCCATAATTAGGGGGAACTCCTTGGAGTGGTTCTAGAGAATTAGAGAGAGTTTCCTTTGAAGGATGTATGTGATAAAGAGCCGTTTGTTGAAGAAGTGCCAAATGGTAGCAAGCTCGAGTCACTGGATGATATTGGACATCATGACAAAGAAAAGGATGATGGACAAAAAGTGATACAATTCAAAGATATTCATGTCTCTGATCAGAGAGGAGAGTCCTAGACAAGAGCATGAAGGGTTAGAGGTAGATGGGTTGGTTCATCCTACTAATGAAGAGGACATTCTGGGAGTAACAAATGGGGAAGGCAGCTTGGAAAAGATGAATATTTCTCAAACAAAATCATCTCAGAAGATTAACACGGGGGGGGGGGATGAGAGGTAGAAAACTAGCTCAGGAATCGTTAGAGATAGCTAGAAACATGAAAGACTAGAGAAAATTGAGATCTGTGAGAGACTTGTTCTCTCCTAGGAAGCAATGAAAATCCTTTCATGAAATGTCAAGGGCTGCAATGCCCTTGGCAAGTGTTGTTTGATCAAGTGATGTTTTGATCAAATCAAACTAGATGTGATTTGCTTGCAGGAAACCAAACTCAAGCAGGAAGATGTTGTGATTCTTTTAGGAGTTAGAAGATTTTGGTCTAGGACTTTTTTTAGTGTAGGGGCTTCGGGTGGCTTAGGCATTTTTTGGAATCCGAGATCGGTCAAGGTTGAGCTCATTTCACATGCAAAATTTTGTCATTTGATTAAGGTAAACATGCAACATTTGCAGAATAACCTTTTTCTCTTTAATGTATATGGATTGACTAGTAATGAGGAGAAGAATGCAGTTTGGAATGCAATCTCTTATATCTTAAGGAGTATGGATTAGGAAATCTTTATCATTGGGGGGACTTTAATGCCACTCTTGAGTTGGCTGATAAGAAGGGAGTTAAAGGTTCATTGGGTAAACAAAAAAGGATTTTCTAAACTTTGTGACGAAAAATGGCTTATGGGAAGTTCAAGCTCAAAACGGTCTTTTTACTTGGACCAATCGAAGACAAGGTTCTCTAATATTGCTGAGAAGTTAGATTGTTTCTTTCTAGCTGGTGGTTGAGACTCTCTTCCTTTGGTATTTGAAGCTTCAATTTTGCCTTTCACAGGGACAGATCACTTCCCGGTGGCCTTGACGGTGTAGACGGATTTGATACCACTAAGATGCCCTTTTAAGTTTGAAAGGATGTGGTTTAGAGAAGAAAGCTTTATAGAGATGATGATTAAGTGGTGGAGAAACGCCCCTCGACATGGCAACAAGAGTTTTCAAATTTTCAAGAAATTACAATACATCAAGAGCTTCTTGAAAGATTGGAATAGGACTCACTTTAAAGATATTTTTGTAGAAAGAAGATTCTTGAAGGTCAACTTGAAGCTCTGAATAATAAGGTGACCTTAGAAGGTATGGATCAAGTGGATTTTTTGATGGAAAAGGAGCTTAAGGCACAATATAGTGAAATTTTAGCTAGAGAGGAAACTTACTGGGGGCAGAAATCAAGAGAGAATTGGTTGAAAGAGGGTGAACTCAATACAAAGTTTTTCCACAGATCAATGAAAGCTAGAAGGTCAGTCAATAGAATCTCCTCAATTATTAACACTACTGGATAAAGATGTTTTGAGGCTGATGAGATTAATGTAGAGGTTGTATCCTTTTTTTCATTACTTTGGTCTGCTGGTGACATCTCTTTTGTAGAGGAATTGGAAGAGGTGCTCAGGGTTATTCCAAGTCTAATGACAAAAATAGATGATGCAATGTTATCAGCATCTGTACAACTCAAGGAGGTCAAAAAGGCACTATTTTATTTAGAGGGTGATAAGTCGCCTATCTCAGATGGGTTTCAAGAGTTATTTTATCAAAGATTTTGGGAGGTGATAAAGAATGATTTATGGGAAGTGGTGGAGGAATCTAGGCAGAATGGAGTTGTGTTAAAGGATTTCAATAATACCTTGGTGGCTTTGATCCCAAAGAAAGAGGCAATGAAGTATTTTGAGGATTTTCGTCCAATATCTCTGTGTAATGTGATTTGCAAAGTAATTTCAAAGGTGGAAACAAATAGACTTACAAAGATTTTGGGCTCATTGATATTTGAGGAGTAAAGCGGGTTTACTCCAAATAATCCATAGTAGAAGGTATTATTATAGCCCATGAGGCAATTCATTTGGTCAAACTATATAATTAGAGGAAGATGTTTGTGAAATTAGATATCCAGAAAGCTTATGATAGAGCAAATAGACTTTTTGTATTGAGTTCTTGATAAATTTGGCTTTAGTGATCAATGTATATCTTGGATAAAAGGCATGATTGCTGAGTATCGTTCTTCAATATTGGTCAACGAGAGTTCGCAAGGATATTTCTCCACGTCTGGAGGGTTAAGATAGGGAGATCTGATTTATCCCTTTCTCTTCTTTCTAATGGAAGAAGTGCTAGGAAAATTGATTTCCAAATGGAGAGATCAAGGCCAATTGAAGGGAGTTTCAATTGCTAGAGGAGTGGATCCGACCTCTCATCTCCAATTTGCAAACGACACTCTTGATGGGTGAGGCTTCTTTGCGCGAGGAAAGGGTTATAAAAAGAATTTTGGATAGATACAACAAGGTCTCCAGGAAAATGATAAATTAGAGGAAGTTAGTGTGTGTGAAATTGTACCTAGCTATGAACACAACACTTCAGTAAAACATTAGAGGTTAACAAATCAGAAAATCTGCAAATAAGACAAATATTGCTAACCAGGTGATTTACTACCTTCTAGTAGATGCGAGTATGATATTCTCAGAATTAGACCGAGATCAATGACAATGCAACACCTAAACAAAGGATTTACTGATGAAAAGAAAATGAAATATGAATGTAGATTAAGCTATATTTTTTATTTTATTTTCTATGCAATATGGATGAAAAACTATATGAAAATTGATCTAAAAATTGAATGAAGATGAATTCAATCTAATTTAACAATGATATGAATTGTTATAAAAAAATGAATGATAACAAGAATTTGAAAATAGCACAATCTCACAAATTGCCAGATCCCATAAGCAAAATTCTCTAGATTCACAGTTGAAGGATCATTTGTGAAGGACTGAGCCTTGTTTATATAGAAATCCAAGTTTCGTGATAACTTATGGAAAGACAAAAATATCTCCCTGATCAACTCAGATTGATTGTTGAGTTATCAGAAAATCAGAAAGAGTTAACTCACAAAATCATGCAAAATCAACTTTTTAACTCAAATCAGGAGTTCAGATCACTTTTTCAACTCACAATCACATGTTGAGTTCAAAAAGTTAACTAATTGAATTGATTTGTTGATTTAGAGTTTAACTGCTTTTCTGAATGTGCATGGATAATTATGAATTTATTTAATATTCCAAGTGTTTTTGTTCTCAACTTAACTGATTTTTGAATTAAAATAACTGATTTATGGGTTAATCAATTATTTAATCAAACTTTATCCCAAAACTATATCATTAAATTTGACAATTTGATTTAATCAATTACATAAATGTTCAATTGATTATTTTTAACAATTTTGATTTATTATCAAATAAAAATAATATTAATTAGGAATAAATACAATTAAATCTAATTAAATAATTAAGTGGTAGAATTAAATTCAATTAATCAAATATTTGACATATTCAATTAATTAACTTTAGGATAAATAAAATAATGTCATTTATCGCCAAATAATATTTAATTAAAGATAATTTAAAATAGATTAGGAATATTTAGGAATATTCCCCGATGTAGAATTAGGATGAAATCAATTAGGGTTTTGATAATTCGATGTGCAGATGTGCCTTAGGTTAGGACTTTTATGTCGATTTCGATCGATTTTGTCGATGTAGGAGGTTAATGGTCCTAAAGCCCATTTTGGGGGTATTACATTTTTCCCCTCTTTGAATTACTGTGCAAAGTGCAGTGGTTCAAAGATTAATTTGTTTCTGATGATGATGCAGACTCAGTTATGTGGTGCAAAAATTGATCCTAAAAGATTAACCGATTCCGAGATAGAAATCGATTGAAAGATTTGAAGATGTTGATTTAGGTCATGATTGACCAAAGAATCGAGCTAATGTTAACGATATCAACAGTGAACTAATGATTATGAAGAAGTGTCAAAATGCCTGATTCTGAACCTATGATTACGAGGAAGTGACTATCATGACTCTAGACTTGATTGTCCAAAGGAATCAAAAGGATGTCAAATCTGAACCCTTCAGTTACGAAGAATCAAGGAAATAACACAACTGAACTAATGGTTATGAAGAGCTAATATAGTTCACAAGTTTTAAGAGAACACCAGATTGATATGGATTTCGATGAATCTAGTATGCCCCAAGCGATATGCCCCAAGTGACGAGGTCTTTTGATGAATCAACAACTACACATGGTTGTTGTCTTGATTACTGAAGGAAGATTTGATTGACAAATTTAAGTGATGATGTGTAATACCATGCCCCCTTCGGGATGAAAATAAAAATTTGGCAAGAAAGCCAGCGTGAATTGGTTTAAAGGTGATGAAATCAATTTTAGAAGTTGTTGTACATGTCCGGGGACGCGTTCTGCATCGTTCAGTGGTCCTGTTGACCAAGTTTGACTAGGTTTGACCATGAGTTGACCATGGTTGACCAAGTTGAAATTTTAAGAGTTTTATGTGAGATAATTAGTTAAGCTGAATACTAAATTCTTGTGATGTTATGAAGGTTGATTATGCAAGTTGTCAGCTGTCCTAGGTCTGAAAATTTTAAATCATGATTTTGACAATATAAATGATCTCAAATTTTGATTTTGATCTCGAAAATGGGTTCAAAACATCGAAATTAGCCAGGGGTACAGTTTTCACGCAAAATAGAGCACTTTAAAAAACTAAGTCAAAACCTATATAAGGCCCAAAAGGGTCATTTTCAAATCATTTCAACCTCTTGACTTTAGAAAACCTTGTGGAGCCCTCTGAGTGAAAATGCAAGTGCCTGTGTCATCTCATCAATTCAAGCGCAGTCAGTGGTATCAAAGACCTCGGCAGTACGGGCATCCAGTAAGTGGACCTCTGTGCCTCTTTGTAAATTCAAATTTGTTAGCTTTTCATGCTTTTTAGAATTTTTAGGACATTTTTTGAATTTTTGAAATTTTCAATCATGTAATGTTGTATGACAGTTCGTAAGGGCTCGTATGACTTTCCATTCCAAATTAGAGTGTTGTGTGTGTTATAGGTATAAGTCATATGAGGGGCACCCATTTGTCGTACGACATTTCATTGGGTCCCTCAAATGTTGTGCGAGAACTAATAGAAACTTGTATATGCATGAAGTGTCGTATGGGTTGTTGTCTATTGTCGTACGACAATTCACTCCATTTTTTAAATTTCCTGAACTGTCGTATGGAAAACAACGACTGATTTTGAAGTCCTTAGGTCAAATTTTCAAATTTTTTGATTTCTCTGCTGATTTCCATGGTCTTTAATGCATCTTCTGAAGTATTCAATTTCTTGTTTTCCATTCCTTTAGCCTGATTTTTGAACAAGTTACTTATAGGTTGTCCCATTTTTGTGCTTTGTAGGTCATCTACCCAAATATCCATGTGTGTATTTCACATCCAGTGACACAGAGACTATGCGTGGCCTTACCTGATCCTTTGAGAGTGCACCTTACAGCGGGTGGTTTCGAGTATCTTTTCTATTTGCCTGATATTCAGTAAACCACAGATTGATTACTGCACTTGTTGAGAATTTTCATTCTGAGACGTAGACTTTCCACCTCTTGACAAGGGAGATTACTGTTACACCAGAGGATGTCTACAGGATCCTTCACATTCCATTCCATGGATCTTGCCAAGACTACATTAGTGTGGGTAACACAGGATTAGCTGCATTTAGGACACTTTTTGGCGCTGATGAGCAGATTGCATAATAGATTCCTTGGCAGACACTCATGTAGAGATATGGACAGACACACTGTTTGGAGTGCATTATAGCTAGGATGATCAAAGGGATCATCATGTTTGACCGTCAGCAAAACGGTCCCCTGATGGGCTGGGCCTTGATGGTCCAGTGACTGATGGCAAGTCCCATAGAGTTAGGATGGGATCAATGTCTACTGGCACATATGTTTTCAAAGATGCATGCGATCGTCTATCATGAGGTGAAGATATTTGCATCTGGAGCACTGGTATTGCAGATATGGGCATGGGAGCATATCCCCATATGTAGACCGATCAATGGTGATGAGCGACAGCCTCAAGAGCCACTTATATATAGATATTCTAGTTTCATCACATAGGTCTGGATGGGACGTACTGAGTACTGGTGTCGAGTGCTGGATGATATGATGGTCATGACATGGAGACTGTATCTTCAGATAGAGGCATGGCCTACAACTCGTGCCCAGTTCGGTTATTTTTGTCAGATCCGGATACTGATAGGGTGGTCCAACACTGTTCTTGAGAGGTTCTTGATTACCCATGTCTGGAGGCAGTATGGTATTATCGAGGATGTGCCACAGGAGTTCACTGCCTATGCACGATTGGTGTGAGAGATTGGACTAGGATCGTCAGCAAGGCTATCTTATGCAGTGTGCAACCTTGAGTATAGCGGGCTAGTTAGCAGAGACTAGTATTATCGGCCACAGGTGGCTAATGCAAGTGTTACTAATGCTTTCATAGCATATATGGAAGAGCATCTGATGAGGCATTTCTCTTATTATTCCAATGATGGAGGATGCTGAGGATGTGATAGGTGCCCCCATGGGCAGAGGACAGAGGTAGAGGGAGGTCTAGATCCCTATAGTGCAACCTATTCCACCCAGGGCGAGAGCAATGATGACCCTATTGAGGCTAGTAGGATAGATGAGACCTCCTCCCTGACCTCATATAGTTTCATTAGGTAGACTGACAGTGTTGTAGCGTTGGTACACCAAAGGTGAGGGAGGTACACTAATACATTTGGGGTGACATTGCGACGGCCATTTGCGACGGCAGGCAAATGTCATGTGGTTTTGCTCTTTTTTTTTCAAATATAGCCCGACACCGTCGCAATTTGCGACGACAATACATTTGTAACTGTCGCAATTGCGACGTTGTCGGGATATAAGCGCAAAATTTAAAAGGAACGTTGTCATGTGTGTTTTGAACAGCGCCGTAACCCTCCGCGAAATCACATCACGATATAACGGCAAACAAAATAAGAACGTTGTCATTTGTGTTTTCAACAGCGCCGTAACCCTCCGCGAAATCACATCGGGATATAAGGGCAAAAAAAACAAGAACGTTGTCATTTGTGTTTTCAACAGCGCCGAGAGAGATTCCCTCCGCAAAATCACAGCTACAATTTCTGAGTACGTTGGGTTTATTTTTCTTTTGTCATTATTATGTAATCTGGTATTCAGCTGTTAGAGAGCTAAAATACCCAGAAATGAGGACATATCTATGTTGAATTTATTGTTAGCGGCTTTGGTTATTTAGAAGTTTAATTTTATTTGTTCATCTTTCAAGCACAAACGTTTTGTGGACCGTAACGTCTTCATTGTTTCGGGTATGCAGTGAAACAGCCCTAACTTGCAATTGCGATGTTGTTGGGATATAAGGGCAAAAAAAAAAAGGAACGTTGTCATTTGTGTTTTCAACAGCACCGTAACCCTCCGCGAAATCACATCGGGATATAAGGGCAAAAAAAACAAGAACGTTGTCATTTGTGTTTTCAACAGCGCCGAGAGAGATTCCCTCCGCGAAATCACAGCTACAATTTCTGAGTACGTTGGGTTTATTTTTCTTTTGTCATTATTATGTAATCTGGTATTTAGCTGTTAGAGAGCTAAAATACCCAGAAATGAGGACATATCTGTGTTGAATTTATTGTTAGCGGCTTTGGTTATTTAGAAGTTTAATTTTATTTGTTCATCTTTCAAGCACAAACATTTTGTGGACTGTAATGTCTTCATTGTTTCGAGTATGCAATGAAACAGCCCTAACTTGCGACTACCTTCACGGTACTTGTGTACATTATCATGTTGTCTTTACAGTGACTGTCCTCATTCAAGTGGCAATTACACAAGGGACAGTCACTGTGAGATGTCCTCATTTGTGACAAGGACAGTCACACTTAGGACATCTCATAGTGATATTCCCTTGTGTAATTTCCACTTGAATGTATTGCTATTGAACCACATTAATGCTTTTCTTCTTCAACAAATGAGGACAGTCACTGTAAAGACAACATGATAATGTACACAATTACCAAAAAATGATCTTGTTAATTGATGTAACACTTTGTCTTGCTCACTCCCTATCCTTCACTAGGGTCTCTTTAGGCCAATGTTTTGACTTGATAGGGTACTTAACTATCCCTACACTCTTTAGGTATCTCTACCCAAGATCCCACTCCTTCAACTAGTGCACACCAACAAGAAATACAACGAACTCTGCTCAATACCAGTCTAGCTACTAGGACACTCCTAGTCTTGTCTTCACAAATTGAAACACATTCAACTAGAACTTTACTCCATGGAGAGGCTGGCCACTAGGACCTCTATTGGTTTCAATATTACTCCTTCACCTATACTTTTCATCAGTACTTCAATCCGGTTCATCAAACCATGCATGCCAATTGCACCCAAAAATAGGCTGCTAGCAATTAGGCCTTTGTCAAGCCTTTTTGTTTATATTAAGCCACCTAAAGGGCTTAGGATTCAGATGCCCTTTATTGAGAACTCCAAGATATCTAAGGTCTTCTCCTCCTAGATTTTTTGTACACCAACTGCTACAGCCATGCCTGAAAACAAGTATTTTGACACAACTTGGACAGTCTGACTAAGAGTTTGTTTTCTTAGCAACCAAAGAAACTCACCCAATCTTCTAATTTGACTTGGGGCTTCTTTAGATGTGTGTCTACCTCTCCATGAGATTTTAGTTGAAGCAACCAATGCATTCAACTTGTTGTAATCTTCTTGTAATGATTTGTCATCCCTAACTGTGCTCAACTGACTCACCTAGGACATCATTGCAAACATAGAAAATGAGCTTCCCAGGGCCCCTCCTTCCAAACATATAGTACATGGAGTCTCCTCACCCATTCCAAGAGCCCGTACAAAATTGACAATGGAATGATGAGCTAAGACTCCATTTGTTCAACCTGCCTGGTTCAAACCAATGATAGGGTACTTAACAAAAGAATTAACAAACTAGTTGGAATGCTTCAAAACTCAAAAAAAACACAACACAGAATTAAAAAACAACTTGTACTAACTTTTCCAATAGACACTGCGAGCTATCTAATCCATTAATCAACTGAAAACAAAGAAACAAAAAAACTCAAGAATTCACTAAAACCGTGTTACTCTACAAATCTTCTTAATTCCAAATGTTTTTCCCCCCAACCTTTTGCACAGATCGATGGAGGCCTCTTATAGTTGATCTGATGCCTAATTCAATGGTTTCATATAGTTACATAACCATCTTACTCGAAAATGCTCCCTTGCACAAATGTTGTCAATGTTGTGAATGACAACATTGACAACTTGTTACAACCTTTGGGATTTTGGTTCAAAACTTATTGTTCAAACACCATAAGACCCTAACCATGACTTAGTTAGGCTATTTAGACCTCACATAGGCCACTTCTACACTTCTTTGCCCAATTTGACCCCTAAATGCTTCATTCCCACTTTTGCCACAATATTGGTAACTTGGGTACAAATTGGCACTTGCCTTCACAAAGGTCACACATGAGGACATCTCACAGTGATCGATTGTCCCTTGTGTAATTGCCACTTGAATGTATTTCTATTGAACCACATTAATGCTTTTCTTCTTCAACAAATGAGGACAGTCACTCTAAAGACAACATGATAATGTACACTCACTGTAAGGACAGTCACAAATGAGGACATCTCACAGTGACTGTCCCTTGTGTAATTGCCGCTTGAATGTATTGCTATTGAACCACATTAATGCTTTTCTTCTTCAACAAATGAGGACAGTCACTCTAAAGACAACATGATAATGTACACTCACTGTAAGGATAGTCACAAATGAGGACATCTCACAGTGACTGTCCCTTGTGTAATTGCTGCTTGAATTACACAAGGGACAGTCATTGTGAGATGTCCTCATTTGTGACAAGGACAGTCACACATGAGGACATCTCACAGTGATTGTCCCTTGTGTAATTGCCACTTGAATGTATTGCTATTGAACCACATTAATGCTTTTCTTCTTCAACAAATGAGGACAGTCACTCTAAAGACAACATGATAATGTACACTCACTGTAAGGACAGTCACAAATGAGGACATCTCACAGTGACTGTCCCTTGTGTAATTTCCGCTTGAATTACATAAGGGACAGTCATTGTGAGATGTCCTCATTTGTGACAAGGATAGTCACACATGAGGACATCTCACAGTGATTGTCCCTTGTGTAATTGTCACTTGAATGTATTGCTATTGAACCACATTAATGCTTTTCTTCTTCAACAAATGAGGACAGTCACTCTAAAGACAACATGATAATGTACACTCACTGTAAGGACAGTCACAAATGAGGACATCTCACAGTGACTGTCCCTTGTGTAATTGCCGCTTGAATTACACAAGGGACAGTCATTGTGAGATGTCCTCATTTGTGACAAGGACAGTCACACATGAGGACATCTCACCGTGATTGTCTGTAATGTCCCCTTTTTGGCTAACTTGGAAAACAGGAACAATTACTCCACTTCTCAGACTTACTCTATCAGATACTTACAATTAAACTAAGTAATGGAGGTTACTTAAGATATCAACCGCTATTTCAGATTCAATCACAATATGTGTGCAAGATGATATTGATACCAATATGTTTAATAGCACTGTCGGATATAATGATATGAAATATGCTATGAATATGATGTTTCCTATCACTTATAGTGATAGTATAATGATGGTATGTCTGATATAAACAATATCGATATACAATCAATAAGTATTGCTTACAGCAATGTATTTGCTGTGTCTGATATGATGATGTAATTATGCAAATGTGTAATATCGCTATGAGTGATATGTTGCTATTTCAGATTCTGAATTATATGCTTGCAACTTCAAATATTGATGCTGTTTCTGACTATCCTTTCTATCTGTGCAATCATGGTGTTGTCTCTGATCTGCAATGATAAACTTGAAACCAAACTGCCAAAGGCAGATGCTCTATTGAGTATATCCAAATATGGATAAGTAAATAAAGTTCTAATGATGCCTTGAGTGACTGACGAGAATGCATTCTTATATTGTCTTTAACAAATGAAGAGATGCTATGAATGAGACGTGTCTTGTTTCTTCCTCCATGTCCCTTTGTTAAGCACACCTTTCCATAATCCGACAGTTCACATAATATTATTTCATTATTTTCTGATCATAGATAACTCCCAGATTGACTCAATATCAAATCTTTTTATGAAGGTAATCTTCCCTAATTGGTAGTGCAACCAGTAGTTAACATCCATTGTGTTTGTATTAGTTTGGTCTAACTATCATTAGTATTTAGTCAATCGATATTAACTCTTGCCTTATCCCATATTGTTATGATGATATCCAATCTTTCTACTCTGATATAAGTCGATATCATTTTCTGATAATTGTCCATTTATTGGTTGATTGCTGGTAATGGATTTTGATCTTCAAATTGACTTCCATTCCTGTTAATACTTAAGGATACATTGTACTTATTATCCATGACTGATGCCTCATTCATCAATAGCTTGTGATATAATCACTGATGCTTTTGTGTTTCTACAAGATGTGGTTTATCTCAGACAATCGATAATCTTTCAATCCTTTAGTCGATATCCTCCTATGTGGTGTCTATTGATATAGATAGTAGAATTCAATCTAGTTTATGTTATTCTCATGATAACATAGGAAGTGATGGTGCATATTTGCTAGCGGGTCTTCATGTTTGATATTGCTTTATCGGATATGTCATTGTCTAAACTTGTGCAATTAATGATTATTTATAATATATGAATGGTTATCCTTCTTGCTTATCAATACATCTTCTGAAACCCATAGCGACCTATCCCTTATTCATATCATGTTGATCTTGACTTCATAGTATTTGGTTCATTAATCATCCTCTCATGGTATCGATGTGTAATGACTAGTGATTGTTGTATCACTTCTTCGTTCCTCATCGTGATAGATAATGCAGATGTTTAATGTAGATGTATATCGATTACAGATATTCGATATTGCTTTAAACGTTATTATTATTATTATTATTATTAATGTTATTGTTATTATTAAATATTATAATTAATGATGTTAGTAATATTAATAATATTATAATAAATATTATTATAGTGATAACATATTGTTTTATATTGAGAGGTTTATTAATATTATTTATATATTAAAATTATTATATCAATAATTGATTTAATATTATTACTTAATATATTATTATAATATAATATATATAATTTATTAATAATTATTTATTATTAATTTATATTATAATTATAATCATAATTATATTATTTATTAATATTTTAATATTATTTAATTAACATATTACTTATTATGCTAACTATATATTATTATTATCTTTTGATAATAATTATATATTATTGTTATATACCGTTAATAATAGATTATTATATATCATCTAATCATTTTATTATTATACTAAGTTCAATATGTCACGGCTCATGACATTGTCCCTTGTGTAATTGCCACTTGAATGTATTGCTATTGAACCACATTAATGCTTTTCTTCTTCAACAAATGAGGACAGTCACTCTAAAGACAACATGATAATGTACACTCATTGTAAGGACAGTCACAAATGAGGACATCTCACAGTGACTGTCCCTTGTGTAATTGCCACTTGAATTACACAAGGGACAGTCATTGTGAGATGTCCTCATTTGTGACAAGGACAGTCACACATGAGGACATCTCACAGTGATTGTCCCTTGTGTAATTGCCACTTGAATGTATTGCTATTCAACCACATTAATGCTTTTCTTCTTCAACAAATGAGGACAGTCACTCTAAAGACACCATGATAATGTACACTCACTGTAAGGACAGTCACAAATGAGGACATCTCATAGTGACTGTCCCTTGTGTAATTGCCACTTGAATGTATTGCTATTCAGCCACATTAATGCTTTTCTTCTTCAACAAATGAGGATAGTCACTCTAAGGACAACATGATAATGTACACTCACTGTAAGTGTACATTATCATGTTGTATTACAAATGGACCTTATGTTGGTCGGGATATAAGTGCAAAAAAAAAAAGGAACGTTGTCATTTGTGTTTTCAACAGCGCCGAGAGAGATTCCCTCCGCGAAATCAAGCGGGTTATCATTTGTGTTTTGAACAAAGCGGGTTGTCATTTGTGTTTTGAACAGCACCGAGAGAGATTCCCTCCGCGAAATCAAGCGGGTTGTCATTTGTGTTTTCAACAGCGCCGAGAGAGATTCCCTCCGCAAAATCACAGCTACAATTTCTGAGTACGTTGGGTTTATTTTTCTTTTGTCATTATTATTTAATCTGGTATTCAGCTGTTAGAGAGCTAAAATACCCAGAAATGAGGACATATCTGTGTTGAATTTATTGTTAGCGGCTTTGGTTATTTAGAATGCTTCCCCACAATACTTAATTACACAAGGGACAGTCACTGTGAGATGTCCTCATTTGTGACAAGGACAGTCACACATGAGGACATCTCACAGTGACTGTCCCTTGTGTAATTGCCACTTGAATGTATTGCTATTCAACCACATTTATGGGCCCGTTTGGACCACGACACACAGTAGCATCTACAGAGAAGAATATCCCAGGTGTAACAAGTTGTAAGAATATACCAACAGTTCTAAGAAGTTCCCTAGCACGTAGTAGCATCTACAGAGAAGAATATACAACATGAGGGCAGCCACTGTAAAGACAACATGATAATGTACACTCATTGTATGTGTACATTATCATGTTGTCTTTACAGTGACTGACCTCATTCAAGTAGCAATTACACAAGGGACAGTCACTGTGAGATGTCCTCATTTGTGACAAGGACAGTCACACATGAGGATATCTCACAGTGACTGTCCCTTGTGTAAGCCACTTGAATGTATTGCTATTCAACCACATTTATGGGCCCGTTTGGACCACGGCACACAGTAGCATCTACAGAGAAGAATATCCCAGGTGTAACAAGTTGTAAGAATATACCAACAGTTCTAAGAAGTTCCCTAGCACATAGTAGCATCTTCTAATTGTCTATACCACTTCACAAGGTATTGTTTGCACACATTGTTTTTGGTTCTTTTGATGACCCTTGTTTTGAAATTGCTATTAGGCCTTGTAGCTTATATGTTTTGACTGCTGGAGAGCTTCTAAAGCTAAGCAAGAAGACCATTGCACGAGTTATAGCCGCGCGCTCAGGTTTGAAAATTGTATATTTTTTAATCTAATGTATATTTTAATCCTTTTGCCATGTCATGTAATATGTCTTGCCTTGTAGCTTATATGTTTTGAAATTGCTGTTAGGCCTTGTAGCTTATATGTTTTGATTGCTAGAGAGCTTCTAGAGCTAAGCAAGAAGGCCTTGTAGCTTATATGTTTTGTGTACTTTTGACAATTTTGCTTAGTCACTGAAAGTTGTAGACCGAAGTTTTCATAGCCCAATTTTTGCTTCCTGCGAAGAACGATCATGTCAGATAATATAAGTGAAGAACAAAATAGGGAGACAATCGCTAGATTGTGGTCTAACTTGAAAAGAAAAGGTGATGGAAAATGTTATTGTCCCTGCAAAATTTGTAAGGGCTTAAACCGTAGAAGATTGCTAATCAAAACAGTTAAGAGACATTGTAGGGAGAATGGTCACATTGAAGGGGGGCATGACTATCATCCACTGGTAAGTTGTTCATTATATCATTTTAACAATTTATATACATATGAAATCACTTGATGATGAGTTGAAGATCATGGTTTATTTATGTTAATCAATTTTATATAGGTTGATCTCCCCAGGGAAGTACATGATATGGAGGAACATGGGGGTGCGAATATCCAAGGTGAAGATAATGATCCCATGGAAGATGACGATCATGTGCCAGAAAACACAATTGAAGATGATGGTATAAATACATTGATCCATGACACATTTAGTCCAAGCGGATCTGATCATGATGATGATGATAGCCTTGATGTACCTCTACTTGAGAAGGCATACGAGCCCCTATACAAAGACTCCCAAACAACTCTTCTCTCTGCTGTATTGTTGTTGTTGAACTTGAAGGTTATGAATGGTTTATCCAACATAACAATGTCACGTATGTTAAGGTATGTCATATATGTCTTTATAGTTAACAAAGGGTGAATAATGTATCACTAATATTGTTTATATTAACAACTTATATTTTTTGCTGTAGATTGATAGGCGAGTTTTTGTTACCACCATCAAATATTCTACCTCGCTCATATCGAGAATTATCTGCTATTATGAAAGATATTGGAATGGAGTATCAAGCAATACATGCTTGTCCCAATGATCATATTATATATTATAAAGAACATGAATTTGCAACACAATGCCCTGTATGTCATACGAGTAGATATCGAACAGATCGAATAACAAAAAAGGTGCCTCACAAGGTTCTTCGTTACATCCCCATTATTCCACGGATGCGACAATTATTCAGGTGTACTAGCTTGGCACAATTTATGGATTACCATGCACGCAATAGAAGTCGAGATGACATTATTCGAATCCCTGCGGATGGTTCGGCATTTATGCACATAGAGGAAAAGTGGCAACACTTCAAAGAAGAACCTCGTAATCTCAGGCTTTCATTGGCAGCGGATGGTGTCAATCCATTTGGAGAGATGAGATCTGTTTGCTCGGTGTGGCCTGTTTTTGTTATCAACAATAACATTCCTCCGTGGATGTCAATAAAGAGGGAGCACATTATGTTGGCAATGATTGTTCCAGGTATTTTATCATTTGATAGTTATTAATTTACATGTACTTACAAATCTTACAGTAAAATGGTCACAATAATTATGTAATGTTACTGTTCATTCAAGTAGGTAAATATCAAGTTAAAGATATGAATGTATATATTGAGCCTCTTATTGACGAGTTGGTGGAGTTATGGAACGGTGTCACTATGTATGACGTGTCTAGACCAATAGGACAAAGACAATTTCAATTCCATGCAATACTTGTATGGACAATACATGATGCCCCAGGGCTAACACATTTTTGTGGTATGTTATAGTGAATTCAAGTTGCGCATGATAATTCTAATTATAAAAATCAACATATTTAATAATCCAATTATATCATTATCTTGTAGGTCTTCAAACAAAGGGAAAATTTGCATGTCCAGTTTGTGGTCCAAAGATGAAATCTCGCCATTCAAAAAGTTTAGGAAAGCATGTGTTTGATGAGTACAGACACTTCCTCCACAGGAATCATAAGTATCGAAGTATGGAAAAAAATCTTTTCAATGGGAAAGAAGAGACTACATCAAAGCCACGAAGAATGACACCTCGCCTATGGAAGTTGGAATATAATAGAATTAATCGTCGAGGTAATGTCGTTCCACTTAATGGTTTATGTTTGTAATTTATATATTTCTATTGTGATTTTTGTTTACTAATTATGTAATTGATGATCGTGAAGGTCGTCAAGGCACTACTGACAACCTTCCAAAGGGACTAAAAAGCTATCCCAGACAATTTAGTAGGTTGCCCTACTACGAGGACCTACAAATTGTGCATTTGTTTGATCTTATGCATGTTGGAAAGAATATAACAGAGACATTGTGGAAAATACTGGATGGAAGGCGTGACAAAGAAAAAATTGTCAAAATTTGTAATGACATTCATGAATCCAATCATGCACTGAAGAATTTCATTCACTCAAATAGCAATAGAGATCAGATTAATATAAGTGCCCTTCCTTGGTTATTAACGGAGCAGCAAAGTGATGCCATAAAAGAAGTCATACGAAAAATTCGATTTCCCACAGGATTTGCTGGGAACATAAGCAATCTCATATCAAAGAAAAGTGAATTTGGGCCAGGGCTCAAAACGCATGATTGGCATACTTTCATCAAGGTAAGTTATGTTCTTCTGTATTTACAATATATTCATAAACTACGTGTACTATTCATTATGTTATGTTAGAAAATAATGAAATGATTGGTTTATAATTACTGCAGTACGTGCTACCTCTATCTCTCCCAGAGCACTTCAACAATAACATCAAACAAGTGATATATGATCTTGGAAAATACATGAGGTAAGCAGTAATATCTGTTCAATTTGTTGTATATATTTATTATATTCGCGATTTATTTTTCTTGCTATGTAATCTATTGTATATTATTTTGTAAAGTCTCGTATTTATATATTTTTTGTGACTTGAATCTCTTAATGTAGGTGGTTGTCATCTAAAGAAATCCATAAAGAAGATATAAACTATTGGAAGAGAAGAATTCCTCATTTATTGTGTGAAATGCAAAAGTGTCTACCTCCAACTTTTTTCAATGCACAAGAACACTACCTCATACACCAAGTTGAGGAGATTGAATTATGTGGACCTGCACACACTAGGTCAATGTGGATGGTTGAGAGGCACTTGAAATCTTTGAAGGCTTTGGTTCGACAAAGAGCACATCCTGAGGGTTCTATGGTAGAGGGATACATGGTATACCAGACTATGGTGTACATTACTGAATATCTTCCTAAGTTTGCTTCAAATATCCATGTAGATCGCATTTGGGATCTCGACCCTTTTAAAAAATTCAAAGGGGAGTACTTGATGGGGAAAGGTAGATTGAGGAAAGTGACAGGTAATAAATTATAAGATGTTATTGTAATAAATTATTTCTTAATCTTCAAAATAAATCGGTTGTAAGTCGTCTATTTTTTTTTTGTACAGTTGCTCGAGAGTGGGATGCACTACATTTGTATATTGCAAACAATCTTGATTGGATGACGGTATGGATTGAACGATGTCAACATTCTGGTCACACATTAACATGGGAAGGTGTATCTTCATTGGTTAAAGAAGCTCATCGTAATGGAGATTCTAATGTTACGCAAAGGGAAATAGATTTAGCATATGGTTTAAGAGATTTCCAGGTACGTACAAAATTATTAATCACCCTTATGTTTATCAACTCACGATATAATAATTTTGACATGTTTCACATATTATTGCAGGTTAAACACCACAAGGGTATGTTCTGTAATGGTCAAAAATTTTGCGTCAAAGTGTTGGATGACACGAAGAAAACTTGTGATTCTGGAATAACTGCAGTCTTTCAAGTGACTAATATTTCATCTAGAAATGACTTAGATCCTCAAGAGTCTAAAAATCAATACTATGGCATTTTGGATGATATATTTGAGTGCGACTTTAGTTCCTTCAAATTAGTACTCTTCGTTGTCAAATGGTACAGGCTACGACTTAATCCAAATGATCCTAATAGAACTGTTATTGAACATGATAATGGATTTACAATGGTTAATACAAGGTCGTTTGAGCCAGTTGGGGATGAGCCCTATGTTCTTCCAAGCCAATGTGAACAGGTATTTTACTCAGAGGTTTCACATAAACCGGGTTGGTCATTTGTTGTTAGACATGAACCGAGAGGAAGGCCGATAAAGTATAATGCGATGGAAGAAGAAGATACCGAAGAAGTAGAAGATGATGTAGATGATGATCACGATCGACAATTATTGGATGATGTTCCTGAGACAAATTTTCATGAAGAAGAAGAAGAAGATGATGCTGCTACTGATGATGATGATGAAGATGATGTTGATATTGATGATGATGATGTTGATGATGACGACAACGACGACGACGACGACGACGACGACGACGACGATGATGACGACGATGACGAGGATGATGATGATGATGATGATGATGATGATGATGAGGATGATGATGATGAAATTTAAAGGTATGCCATCAATCCTTAATGTATTTAATATTCATTTCTTGATAGAAATATATTTGTCTTAAATGGTTACATAGTTTATTCATTATCTATTTAAAAGCTATAAGTGTTATAATGTGTACGTTTTAATGTTTTTAATTTTTATGTGATGCTTATGATGGATGTGATTATGATTATGATGTGATTATGCTCACGATAATTGAATTACATTTGCAGGAAATTGAACCCCTTTCAAGAGCATCCCGCACAGTCTCATGGATCGACAGGTATAAGTCAATACACCTTATAGAAAGTCTATTTAATACACTTATCAATAGTAAGATTGATGTCTTCTAAGATCTCTCCCATTTGCAGGTACCAGCAAATAGGTATTTGTCAGAAGTGTCTTCCTCGAGTGAGGGAAATATAGGAATAGAAGAGGAAAGTGAGACATGCAATTTATCTAGAATAGGGAGATTAACTAGAGGTCAAAGGACTAGAAGGAAATTCAATAAACACATGAAATTTTTCCTTGCTCAAGGGGGGTCATGTTCTTATGATGATGAGACGAAAGGCGACATCGAGGTGCCCTTGAGGTACCAACATCTACAGAAACATTGGGTACCCAAGGAACTTCCTCCAATAAACATTGATTTTTGTGTTAATGAGAGGATATATCGCATAGCACCATCATCATTACATGGTTTGGGCCTATTTTCTATGGATGGCATAAAGGTGTCTTACAACAAAGTTTCTGAATTGATGGAGTATGTTGGACCATGTTACGATTACAAAAGTTGGATGCATATTGTTCAATATAAAAAAAGTATGCGTAGGTATGCACTCTCGGCAAATTATATACAACAGCAAGACAATAATCAAAGTAAAAGTGTGGCTATATACATTGATGGAAGGCCAAAAGCAACAGGGAATATTGCGGGTTTTATAAATAGTACACGACTTGGGTCAACTATAAAGCAACCCAATTGCATATTTGAGGCGCGCGAGGGAAATCGTGTATTCATCTGTGCGATAAAATCAATACGTGCAGGGGAAGAGCTACTTATTGATTACAATTTGAACCGCATAGATACAAACGAGGCTACTATCATGGGGGTGGTACATACTATTAAACCAACTTCTAATCAATGACTCCAACATACCATTTAGTTATTAAATTTTTGGCTAACATTTTTATACTTGATCTTTGACACAGGGGCACAATATGGAGCGACCGCCCAAAGGTGATGGTGACGATATTCCTAGCTCATCTACACATGAGCAGGTAAAATTCATTGTAATTGTGCAAACTAGATAGAAGCAAAATGTTATTTTTTTTAATGTTATTTTCTTCATTGTTTTGGAGTAATTTTGATAATACTAATACTATTGTTGTCACAGAGGGCCGGTGGTCGGAGAGAGGGAAAGCAACCTGCAGTCCCTCAGGAGTCCCCCCTTGTGGACCCTTTTTTTATTGATTTAGCAGAGACCGATGACCCGATCGGTTCCATTAAAAAGCTGCTAAAGAAAATTGGGAAAGAACTTCTACGTTTGGTATCCATACATCCTCAGACTCAGGAAATAAAAGACAGGGCAGCTGAGTTGTTGCGCACTTCTGAAAACTTTAAAGTAAGTATTAATGAAATTTTTAATTATTACAAGAGTTCAATAATGGTTTTTATGTTATGCTCTTTTATGACATTAATTAAAATATGGATGCATTGTCTTTACAGAGTTATTTGCGTAATTTTGAACCCCATTCCCATGATGAGGCCGGTATTGCAAGTGGTTCAGGTAGATCACATGTTCCATTCCCCACTTGTGTTTTCCACTGAATATATATAGGAATGATCATAATCATTGACAATACATGCTCGAACAATCTTTTTTTTTAATGCTCTAACAATCTTGTCCATGCTAGTCCACGCGTTCTATATTTATGCATGCTCTAACAATTTTATTCTTCAGCTCCTTTCCATGATGATATGACAACGCCGCCTCCATCCAGGACAGCCACAAATGTCTTGCCGACTGCCATGTCAACAACACACAGCCTAAATGCACCAACTGTTGCACCATCTACTGGTACACAAATCCCTCTTTTTCTCTCTTTTGTTATGTGTTTAAGTGTTATGTGTTTACGATGTAGATCCCTTGATTGTGTTTGTGCCATGGGTGCTCTGCACCAATTTATTTCCCTTGAAGTATTATTTCTTGGAGGCATTTGATAATGGTTTTCATTTTTTGCAATAGGAGATGCAACAAGTCCCGATGCAACATCATTTCCTGGATGTTCCCGTGTTCCTAGTACGGGAACGGTGAAGGATTGCGTATTGATCATCAGCGACGATGAAGGCATTCCCTTAAAAGTATCCAAACTTCCAGGTACTTTAAAGTTATTATTATTCTATAGTGATATAATAGTAATTTAGTTTTTGATCACTCTTCATCGACTAATGATCCCATGATTATTTTGTAGGGAATGATATTTTTTGGCGAAAACTTGGTGACGAGTGTTTGCGGATATTCGGGCCCACCATACGTACATGGTGGAACATCATATCCTAACTAAAACCCCAAACCACTATTTTGATTTCATATCATTGCTAGAATAGTTTTCCTTTTCATCAATTTCTTGAACTATATTAAAGGTAGCTTCTCTTCATTTATGAGTCTAACATGTTTTTTTTTACTTAAAAGGTGGAATAACCAAGATAAAAAGTTGAAGGATGATCTTGTAGATAGTATGACCCAGCTTTTTGGACCTCGTGCATTCGAGAGAAACAAGCTCCTTGAAAGAGCTGGTTTATGTTTGAAGTATATTAGGGACCAGTACAGGAAATATTTAGAGGTTAACCCAAGGCACGAGCGTCCGCCCTGTGTTCTTGAGGCTGAGTGGCAGGGTTTGATTTTGGATGGAAAGTATAAAGCCGACATGAAAAAAGGAATTACGCCAGTAGAGAGTAGAGCAAGGTATGTGATACTTTTGAGAATGTAATTATGTACTAATTAACCTCTAAATTTTTCCTATATTGGTCTCTAACATATTTCAAACTTTTCATAGATTGCCTGACACATCAAAGGCAACAAAGGCAAGATTAGAAAAGCACGGGACACACAAGCTCGGCTCTGGTGGTTTTTCCAAACTTCAAGCACGAGTTGTAAGTATTAGTAAATGAAAACTTGTATCAATTTTTTTATATATTGCAAGGAAATTTTTTTTGATCAAACAATGCAAGTAAAATTCACCATACCAAGAAAAAATGTAGGGGTCAGAGTTCAATAGATGCCTCACAGAAGAGGACAAGAGAATTGGCTTCCAACAAGGCTATAGAGCCGTGGCTGAACGGCTACGAGTTGAAATCAGTGTGCAAGGTTCAAATAATGATGCATCTGAGCCACAGGTAAATAAGCTAAATGAAATTTATTTCAAATTGAATACTTTACCAATTAGTCTATTTGATGTTAAGTTCTAATATAAAGTGAGTATATCTGTTTTAAGAAAGCAATGATAACAATGTGTAGGATATTGGAATGCAGCCTGACAATCCTTCTACACAATCTATGCATAATGAAGGTTCGCATGATGTGCATCCTAGTGGTGGAGGTATACATTTGCTATTAAAATTTTTATATGTAATTACAATTGGTGTTTGGATTAATGTAACATTTTGTATAGCAACTGTAGAGGATCGAGGGGTCGGTGCTCATGAGCATGTTGAGGTTGAGTCTAGACAAAATGATGTGGCCAGATCAGGTAATTAAAGAGCGCCACAGTTATGTTCTTTAAAATAATTAAATACTTGTAACAATTATAATTAAATATTTTAAATTTAACTCTTTTATTTGTTATTGTAGAGGACCCCCCTTTGCAGCAGCATAGGAATTTGAGATCATCAAGAACAAAGAACAAAACAACTGATGAGGGGGGTATTGATGATAACACTGATGCTCCTCTTAGAGCTTACATAGAAAAAAAAATTAGAAAGAGAAAAAAGAAATGATTGTCATCTAAATACCTTAATTGATAATGACTGAATTTTATGTCTCAATGAATTTAATTATGTGCTAATGAATGTTCATGAATTATGTGTTTATTTTCATATTGATGAATGTTGTGTGTTAACGAATCTAATGTGTTAATGAATGTTATCATGTGATATTGATTGAATGTTACATTTTATTAATAATTGAAAGAATGAATGAATGTTAGATGTTAACGGGGAATGTAGAGTGATGTTAGGGGGAGGGGGGTGGGGCCAAATGAGCTTCCACCTTCACGTGGTTGGCCCTGTTTAGTAGAGAATATTAAACTATATTCTCGAAACAAAGTGAAGCTCAATAAGATACTAAATGAGTCAAAATGGTTATCAAGGTCCTCTATCCATAAGATACTTGTAGTCAAAATGGTTATTAATAAGATACTTGTCAAAATGGTTATCTAGGTCCTCTATCCATTCCATAAGTTCTTCACCATTCAAACTTCCTCCATAACAAGGAATGTGCTCTAGGTTAGTCATGAAGCCTAGCATGGACTCTCTGTCAGATAGAGCCACTATTTCAGAGCCTTTTTTGTGCATTTCCTTCAAGCACTGTACAGTGTACGGATGTGAAAGGGAGGGAAGACCAGTGTGGAAGTTAGAGTATTTATATCTTATGCTTTGAGAGTTTATTTGGTAGATTCAAGACACCTTATATCAAAGTTATTCCTTTTTCTTATCTGTTGTTCTGTCAAACCCTCATTTTTTGGGTTATTGCATTCAAATGGCCTTAACTTGCAAATAAACCATAGGATATCCTCTGTTCTTTGTAAAATGCAAGTTAAGGGGGTTTATTTTCATATTTTAAAAGCTTTGGAACAGGATACTAAGCCAGAGAATTTCAAGAGCAAGCCCTAGGTCAAGAATCTCAATGTTCTTGACTAGGAGTTGATGGATTATGCAAGATCAGAGGGTAGCGGCAAGTAAAGGACCTCAAACCTTGTTGAATCTAGATCTTTAGAGCATGGTGGACATCTTCAAACTCTGATCTTGGTTTCATGCACCCATTTTCAATGCCTTGTTTTGGAACCCACACCCAAAGGCATGCATTAGGTCTGCGGACTCAATAAGGACATTGATATGCTCTGGAGTGGAGTCAAGGTCTGGGAGTTGGAGGATTGTTAGAACATCAAAAAGGGTACTCAAAAAACATATAAGTTCATAAGGTCCTTTGTCAAATTGAAGAGTTATTGCTGCAGAACAGGTTTTGGAGACCTACTAGAGTCACTAGGTCTATTTGGACCCGTTTGGACCACGACACACAGTAGCATCTACAGAGAAGAAGTTTGGTATGCAATGGTCTTGAAACCTCCTGAGAAATTCTTGGTATGCATTTGTGTGGTGCAAAAGCTTCGTTGAAAGAGAAAAAGAAGAAAAGAATAGAAATGATTTTTTTTCTTTTTATGTCATATACTGTAACCAGCTACTTATAACTTGCAAAAATTATTATAACCATTTGAAATTGAAACTTAGTTTAATGTGAAACTGAGAACTGCTTTATTAGAGCTTTCTGTGATTTAGATTCAGACATCAAGAACATTGTTTGCCTAATATTGTGATTAATGTTTATTTATTAATATCTCATACTGACAAACAATTGATAATTGTAGGGAAAACGTCATTGGGGGTCTTTGAGGATCCACCAGAAGCCAAGGAGAAAATGTATTCAAATGCTAAAGATGGTGTAACAGTCCTTACAACTGTTGAACCTTGCTGTGTAGATCATCTCCGATTCTCCAAGTTCAACAGTACTGTGGTATTCCTTTGGATACTTCTAATGGTAAATTTCAGACATCAAGTTCTTTTCGTATGAAACTACTACATTTGTAATCTGTAGTTTTAAACTTTTAGTTTATAAATGTTCATCAGCTTTAGTTCGTATGCTGCCATTTCAAGTATGATTAATGAAGTTACCTTTATCACAGGATGAAAGTGAGCAGTCAGCATACTGGTACGGAGCTGGCAGCATTGATACGGTGACTAGGGCATCGTTTAATGGTGGTATTGTGTTTTCCCGTATTTAGGGCATCGGCCTTTTGAAGCATTGCCTTCATCTTTCTTAAGTCTGAGTTTTAAGTTTGTTTATCTCTCTCGGCGCTGTTGAAAATATAAATGACAACGTTCTTGTTTGTTTTGCCCTTATATCCCGATGTGATTTCGCGGAGGGTTACGGCGCTGTTGAAAACACAAATGAAAACACAAATCCCTTGTGTAATTGCCACTTGAAGGAGGACAGTCACTGTAAAGACAACATGATAATGTACACTTACAGCCCGTGTACATTATCATTGTGTCTTTAGAGTGACTATCCTCATTTGTTGAAGAAGAAAAGCATTAATGTGGCTGAATAGCAATACATTCAAGTGGCAATCACACAAGGGACAGTCACTGTGAGATGTCCTCATTTGTGACTATCCTTACAGTGAGTGTACATTATCATGTTGTCTTTAGAGTGACTGTCCTCATTTGTTGAAGAAGAAAAGCATTAATGTGGTTCAATAGCAATACATTCAAGTGGCAATTACACAAGGGACAATCGATCACTGTGAGATGTCCTCATGTGTGACTATCCTTGTCACAAATGACTATCCTTGTAAAGACAACATGATAATGTACACATACAATGAGTGTACATTATCATGTTGTCTTTGCAGTGGCTGCCCTCATGTTGTATATTCTTCTCTGTAGATGCTACTATGTGCTAGGGAACTTCTTAGAACTGTTGGTATATTCTTACAACTTGTTACACCTGGGATATTCTTCTCTGTAGATGCTATTGTGTGCCGTGGTCCAAACAGGCCCATAAATGTGGTTGAATAGCAATACATTCAAGTGGCAATTACACAAGGGACAGTCACTGTGAGATGTCCTCATGTGTGACTGTCCTTGTCACAAATGAGGACATCTCACAGTGACTGTCCCTTGTGTAATTGCCACTTGAAGGAAAAAAGCATTAATGTGGTTCAATAGCAATGTATTCAAGTGGCAATTACACAAGGGATAATCACTCTGAGATTTCCTCATTTGTGACTATCCTTACAGTGAGTGTACATTATCATGTTGTCTTTACAGTGACTGTCCTCATTTGTTGAAAGAAAAAAGAATTAATGTGGTTCAATAGTGATGCAGAGTAGTCAGGGCTTTTAGAATATACAAATATACATCCTTAACTCTCATTCCACCAAGGAAGAAGGAATTCCAATGGTTGAAACGTGAGTTAAGGTCTTTACATCAGTCAAACCCTGAAAATGAGGGTTTGTAAACAATGCACAGAAAATTTGAAATAACTTAGATATAAAACAAAGAGAATCAATCAAACCAACTTCCAAAGCATTAGATGTCACTATTACAACTTCCAGGCAAATTTTATCATCCAACCACCATCCTTACAGCCGTACAGAGTTCATTTTTCACCAGAAATGCACTAAAACAGGGTTATTTTTATTTTTTATGAAAGCAAAATGATTACAATACTGGTTCTCTGTCTGTCTTCGACCATTTGAAGCCTAAAATAGGCTCTCCAAATGTTGGTTCAACCATCTAGGTGGTTAGAACAGTTTATCCAACAAATGTCAACTTTGCTAAGCAACTTTTAAAGTTGCATTACAACTTTGCAAACAACTTTGCCGAGAAGGTTAAAAATGTGTTGTGAAACTTTAGGAACCTTATTAAAGTTATTTTGGACCTTCAAACTTCTTAACAACATCTAAAAGACACCTAATAAACACTTACTATGCTCATTTCATCCAAGGACTCAAAAGATGCCCAAGGTTTATAAGTCACCAAGGGGTCTTGTGTCCAACAAGTGGATGTTTATAAGGAGATAAGATCAATCCTTAATATTTATTACAAACCAAGAAAACATCTAAAACTCCTATTCTAATTTATTGTCATTCAAAAAGACTCTGATTTGTCATTCAAAAAGACTCTGATTTGTCAATCAAAAGGACCTTTCACCAGTCAATCCTTCAAAGCTCCAAGGTGAAAATCTTATGTTCCAATTGATAGGATTTGACTCCTTGGCTTCATGGCAACTTCCTTCAATCATGGTGTCTTTGGCTTGCATTAGGGATGCCCCTACATCAAATAGCAATGCATTCAAGTGGCAATTACACAAGGGACAGTACATGCCCATTAAAGTTGGTGTTTTGTTATCCAGCATGACAATGGAGACAACATACTCTGTGTCAATTTTACTGATCAAATTTCCCTCCGCCAGGCAAAGCAACAATCTGGGTATGATAAGGTGAAATTTTGTAGTCCTTTTGGGTATGATAACAGTTCCAGTTTCCAATAAGATGGTTCATTTTTATAATCTAGCTTCAATTTCTCTTGTGAAAATCTTTTTTTCATTTTATGGGTGGTAAAATATAATTATTATGCTAGAGGTGTGTACTTATGGATGATAATGAAACAAAATGATAAGATTTAAGACTCTTGTTTTTTTTTTAAATAGCAATTTAAGTTTCCTTCTATTATAAATTACTGTTTTTCTATTTTTTAATGTATCTTTCCAAATCTTTTATATCAATTTTATTTATGAAATATAAATATATTAATAATGTTTTAGTGTTTTTAGGATTAGTTTATATCAATTCTATGTATCATCATTCGTCATTCAATTGTCAGTATTATTAATTTAGACTGTGCAATTGTAGAACTACTCGAATATGGGTTGGATGGATACTCAAGCAGGGGAACCCTCCTCAAATATCTCAAGCAGTGAACTTGGAAAAATGTGTCCTGAAGGAACCCTTTCCATCAGAGAGATAAAAGTACAAACAAGTAAAAGAAGCAGGCTCTGCAAATATGTTTTTGAGAAGAAAAATGATAGATTATTCGAGTATGGTTCATGAGGTATATCTAAAAAGACATTTTTTTTCTTATTATAATAAAAGAGGAAGTTGTGAATGTCAAAGTTGAGTGAAACAAAAATTATTTTCATCAAATTTTATTAGGCTTGCTTTTGGGAATAGTTTCTTACAATATTGCTATTAAGATTTTTATTGTGTAGTTTTTAGATTAGGTTTATAAAATTATATTTCATGAGTAGTGATTCATATTAATCAATTAACGATACTTTTGGAAGGTATTTTCAATGTGTCAAATTTTGATATTTTTACAAGAATTCGATTGTGTAATTTTTTTAATTAAAGTCATTGACTCATATTTCATAAATAATAGTTCTCATGAATCCATCTCTTATAAGATTGAATAGTCTATTTAGGAAGTATTTCTGATAGTATGTCAAATTATGATATTACTATTACCATTAGATTGCATGGCTTTGAAGTCAACCTTGTTGACCCATATTCTTCTCTGTAGATGCTACTATGTGCTAGGGAACTTCTTAGAACTGTTAGTATATTCTTACAACTTGTTACACCTGGGATATTCTTCTCTGTAGATGCTACTATGTGCCGCGGTCCAAACAGGCCCATAAATGTGGTTGAATAGCAATACATTCAAGTGGCAATTACACAAGGGACAGTCACTATGAGATGTCCTCATGTGTGACTGTCCTTGTCACAAATGAGGACATCTCACAGTGACTGTCCCTTGTGTAATTTCCACTTGAATGAGGACAGTCACTGTAAAGACAACATGATAATGTACACTTACAGCCCGTGTACATTATCATGTTGTCTTTAGAGTGACTATCCTCATTTGTTGAAGAAGAAAAGCATTAATGTGGCTGAATAGCGATACATTCAAGTGGCAATCACACAAGGGACAGTCACTGTGAGATGTCCTCATTTGTGACTGTCCTTACAGTGAGTGTACATTATCATGTTGTCTTTAGAGTGACTGTCCTCATTTGTTGAAGAAGAAAAGCATTAATGTGGTTCAATAGCAATACATTCAAGTGGCAATTACACAAGGGACAATCGATCACTGTGAGATGTCCTCATGTGTGACTATCCTTGTCACAAATGAGGACATCTCACAATGACTGTCCCTTGTGTAATTCAAGTGGCAATTACACAAGGGACAGTCACTGTGAGATGTCCTCATTTGTGACTGTCCTTACAATGAGTGTACATTATCATGTTGTCTTTAGAGTGACTGTCCTCATTTGTTGAAGAAGAAAAGCATTAATGTGGTTCAATAGCAATACATTCAAGTGGCAATTACACAAGGGACAATCGATCACTGTGAGATGTCCTCATGTGTGACTATCCTTGTCACAAATGAGGACATCTCACAATGACTGTCCCTTCTGTAATTGCCACTTGAATGAGGACAGTCACTGTAAAGACAACATGATAATGTACACATACAATGAGTGTACATTATCATGTTGTCTTTACAGTGGCTGCCCTCATGTTGTATATTCTTCTCTGTAGATGCTACTATGTGCTAGGGAACTTCTTAGAACTGTTGGTATATTCTTACAACTTGTTACACCTGGGATATTCTTCTCTGTAGATGCTACTGTGTGTCGTGGTCCAAACGGGCCCATAAATGTGGTTGAATAGCAATACATTCAAGTGGCAATTACACAAGGGACAGTCACTGTGAGATGTCCTCATGTGTGACTATCCTTGTCACAAATGAGGACATCTCACAGTGACTGTCCCTTGTGTAATTAAGTATTGTGGGGAAGCATTCTAAATAACCAAAGCCGCTAACAATAAATTCAACACAGATATGTCCTCATTTCTGGGTATTTTAGCTCTCTAACAGCTGAATACCAGATTAAATAATAATGACAAAAGAAAAATAAACCCAACGTACTCAGAAATTGTAGCTGTGATTTTGCGGAGGGAATCTCTCTCGGCGCTGTTGAAAACACAAATGACAACCCGCTTGATTTCGCGGAGGGAATCTCTCTCGGTGCTGTTCAAAACACAAATGACAACCCGCTTTGTTCAAAACACAAATGATAACCCGCTTGATTTCGCGGAGGGAATCTCTCTCGGAGCTGTTGAAAACACAAATGACAACGTTCCTTTTTTTTTTTGCACTTATATCCCGACCAACATAAGGTCCATTTGTAATACAACATGATAATGTACACTTACAGTGAGTGTACATTATCATGTTGTCCTTAGAGTGACTATCCTCATTTGTTGAAGAAGAAAAGCATTAATGTGGCTGAATAGCAATACATTCAAGTGGCAATTACACAAGGGACAGTCACTATGAGATGTCCTCATTTGTGACTGTCCTTACAGTGAGTGTACATTATCATGGTGTCTTTAGAGTGACTGTCCTCATTTGTTGAAGAAGAAAAGCATTAATGTGGTTGAATAGCAATACATTCAAGTGGCAATTACACAAGGGACAATCACTGTGAGATGTCCTCATGTGTGACTGTCCTTGTCACAAATGAGGACATCTCACAATGACTGTCCCTTGTGTAATTCAAGTGGCAATTACACAAGGGACAGTCACTGTGAGATGTCCTCATTTGTGACTGTCCTTACAGTGAGTGTACATTATCATGTTGTCTTTAGAGTGACTGTCCTCATTTGTTGAAGAAGAAAAGCATTAATGTGGTTCAATAGCAATACATTCAAGTGGCAATTACACAAGGGACAATCGATCACTGTGAGATGTCCTCATGTGTGACTATCCTTGTCACAAATGAGGACATCTCACAATGACTGTCCCTTCTGTAATTGCCACTTGAATGAGGACAATCACTGTAAAGACAACATGATAATGTACACATACAATGAGTGTACATTATCATGTTGTCTTTATAGTGGCTGCCCTCATGTTGTATATTCTTCTCTGTAGATGCTACTATGTGCTAGGGAACTTCTTAGAACTGTTGGTATATTCTTACAACTTGTTACACCTGGGATATTCTTCTCTGTAGATGCTACTGTGTGCTGGGGTCCAAACGGGCCCATAAATGTGGTTGAATAGCAATACATTCAAGTGGCAATTACACAAGGGACAGTCACTGTGAGATGTCCTCATGTGTGACTGTCCTTGTCACAAATGAGGACATCTCACAGTGACTGTCCCTTGTGTAATTGCCACTTGAATGAGGACAGTCACTGTAAAGACAACATGATAATGTACACAAGTACCGTGAAGGTAGTTGCAAGTTACGGCTGTTTCATTGCATACCCGAAACAATGAAGATGTTACGGTCCACAAAACGTTTGTGCTTGAAAGATGAACAAATAAAATTAAACTTCTAAATAACCAGAGCCGCTAACAATAAATTCAACACAGATATGTCCTCATTTCTGGGTATTTTAGCTCTGTAACAGCTGAATACCAGATTACATAATAATGACAAAAGAAAAATAAACCCAACGTACTCAGAAATTGTAGCTGTGATTTCGCGGAGGGAATCTCTCTCGGCACTGTTGAAAATACAAATGACAACGTTTCTCTACATTATCATGTTGCCTTTACAGTGACTGTCCCTTGTGTAATTGCCACTTGAAGGAGGACAGTCACTGTAAAGACAACATGATAATGTACACTTACAGCCCGTGTACATTATCATGTTGTCTTTAGAGTGACTATCCTCATTTGTTGAAGAAGAAAAGCATTAATGTGGCTGAATAGCAATACATTCAAGTGGCAATCACACAAGGGACAGTCACTGTGAGATGTCCTCATTTGTGACTGTCCTTACAGTGAGTGTACATTATCATGTTGTCTTTAGAGTGACTATCCTCATTTGTTGAAGAAGAAAAGCATTAATGTGGTTCAATAGCAATACATTCAAGTGGCAATTACACAAGGGACAATCGATCACTGTGAGATGTCCTCATGTGTGACTATCCTTGTCACAAATGAGGACATCTCACAATGACTGTCCCTTGTGTAATTCAAGTGGCAATTACACAAGGGACAGTCACTGTGAGATGTCCTCATTTGTGACTGTCCTTACAATGAGTGTACATTATCATGTTGTCTTTAGAGTGACTGTCCTCATTTGTTGAAGAAGAAAAGCATTAATGTGGTTCAATAGCAATACATTCAAGTGGCAATTACACAAGGGACAATCGATCACTGTGAGATGTCCTCATGTGTGACTATCCTTGTCACAAATGAGGACATCTCACAATGACTGTCCCTTCTGTAATTGCCACTTGAATGAGGACAGTCACTGTAAAGACAACATGATAATGTACACATACAATGAGTGTACATTATCATGTTGTCTTTACAGTGGCTGCCCTCATGTTGTATATTCTTCTCTGTAGATGCTACTATGTGCTAGGGAACTTCGTAGAACTATTGGTATATTCTTACAACTTGTTACACCTGGGATATTCTTCTCTGTAGATGCTACTGTGTGCTGGGGTCCAAACGGGCCCATAAATGTGGTTGAATAGCAATACATTCAAGTGGCAATTACACAAGGGACAGTCACTGTGAGATGTCCTCGTGTGACTGTCCTTGTCACAAATGAGGACATCTCACAGTGACTGTCCCTTGTGTAATTGCCACTTGAATGAGGACAGTCACTGTAAAGACAACATGATAATGTACACAAGTACCGTGAAGGTAGTTGTAAGTTACGGCTGTTTCATTGCATACCCGAAACAATGAAGATGTTACGGTCCAGAAAACGTTTGTGCTTGAAAGATGAACAAATAAAATTAAACTTCTAAATAACCAGAGCCGCTAACAATAAATTCAACACAGATATGTCCTCATTTCTGGGTATTTTAGCTCTGTAACAGCTGAATACCAGATTACATAATAATGGAAAAAGAAAAATAAACCCAACGTACTCAGAAATTGTAGCTGTGATTTCGCGGAGGGAATCTCTCTCGGCACTGTTGAAAATACAAATGACAACGTTTCTCTACATTATCATGTTGCCTTTACAGTGACTGTCCCTTGTGTAATTGCCACTTGAAGGAGGACAGTCACTGTAAAGACAACATGATAATGTACACTTACAGCCCGTGTACATTATCATGTTGTCTTTAGAGTGACTATCCTCATTTGTTGAAGAAGAAAAGCATTAATGTGGCTGAATAGCAATACATTCAAGTGGCAATTACACAAGGGACAGTCACTGTGAGATGTCGTCATTTGTGACTATCCTTACAGTGAGTGTACATTATCATGTTGTCTTTAAAGTGACTGTCCTCATTTGTTGAAGGAAAAAAGCATTAATGTGGTTCATTAGCAATGTATTCCCAGCATCTGTACCTGCATCTCTCTTATATACTACAAGTTACTTGCCATCAGAAATTGTAGTTCCCTCACGTGACATTGATGGTGAAGTGTTCTTTTCAAAACCATCATCTGTGGTTACCAATGCTCCTGTTTTAGGCAATAAGTTTGTTGCATTCCATGAGCCATTGGTCAAGTTTCTTCTACGAGCTTCTGATGCCTCAAAATCTAAGCAACGCCTACGCATGCCTCGTTGTGGTTGATTATCATTCTGTACATGAATTATAATGAGTAATCAGTTTTGGGCCTTGGGATCTTGTATGTAACATGCACAGGCATTTCATGGCTAAATGAATCTATTTAAAAGCATCAACTTTTCTTACATGATGCTGGATACATAAGTAGAACAAGCGTATATCAAATTGGAAGCAATCAGAACTCCACAATGACATATTATTTAGAGTACTCTTCAGTTTAAGTAATAATGCATATATTGACACTGTAAAGACAACATGATAATGTACACTCACTATAAAGACAACATGATAATGTACACTCACTGTAAGGACAGTCACAAATGAGGACATCTCACAGTGACTGTCCCTAGTGTAATTGCCACTTGAATGTATTGCTATTCAGCCACATTAATGCTTTTCTTCTTCAACAAATGAGGATAGTCACTGTAAAGACAACATGATAATGTACACTCACAGTGAGTGTACATTATCATGTTGTCTTTACAGTGACTATCCTCATTTGTTGAAGAAGAAAAGCATTAATGTGGCTGAATAGCAATACATTCAAGTGGCAATTACACTAGGGACAGTCACTGTGAGATGTCCTCATTTGTGACTGTCCTTACAGTGAGTGTACATTATCATGTTGTCTTTACAGTGGCTGTCCTCATTTGTTGAAAGAAAAAAGCATTAATGTGGTTCATAAGCAATGTATTAAATTAATTTTTTTTTTTAATCCACCCACGGGCGTCGCAATTGCGACGGAAACCCGTCGCAATGCGATGCAGGCGCCCGTCGCAATTTCTTGGGAGGTCCGTCGCGATTGCGACGGCCCTCCAAAGCCATGCGACGGGGGGGGCGACGGCCATGCCGCTTCTTAAATCTTAGCCACATTGCGATGGATAGGTGTCGCAATTGCGATGGATACCCATAGACGTCGCAATTTGCGACTAAAAAATAGCGACGTCTATGGGTGTTGCTATTGCGACACATAGCTGTCGCAATTGCGACACATAGCCGTCGCAAAATGACCCAAAATGTATTAGTGGTACTTTAGGCAAAGTGGGAAGTGCTGAGGAGGTGCTAGGTGTGCATCAGGATGTAGGGATGGGGGATGCATAGGATGCTCCTGATTTTGATCTTGGAGCTGATGTTCATTATCGTAAGGCACAGATATAGGCAAGTTTTGGGGTAGGTGCAAGGGATGAGGCGATGGAGGACGAAGATGCAGTTGCAAAGACAGAGCCTGGATTGAGGTCGACACCACTAGATTTCATTAGGAGACTCAGGCACCAATTGAGAGAGCAAAGGACCCACAACATGATGTTAGAGGTCCAGCTCCAGGATCGCGAGTAGCGGTTGCGAGAGAGAGATGTAGAGGTTAGACGTCTACAGGCTGAGGTGATCCACCAGACGGATCTTGTAGCTTACTATGTATCAGCCTATTTTTCCATTGTACCTCCTGGACAGAGAGTTACTTCTTACTCTCAATATATGATAGACTTAGAGGGAGCCCATGCCCCACCTGCAGATCCACCACCCGATGTCTCACCAGGAGGAGTAGCAGCAATAGATGTCGAGGACCAGGCATATAGTTGATCCCTGATGTTCCTCATTTTTGATATTTTGATTGTACCTCATAGCTCATTGTAGCTTATTCTTTGTATCCAGTGCTAGTAGTGCACCCCTGTACTATATCAATATTTTTGATATATATATGAGATTGGATTTTGGTTGTGACATCATGTATGTAATACCCCAAAAATGGGCTATAAGTTCATTAACCTCCTACATCTACAAATCGAACGAAATCAATATCAAAGTCCTAATCTAAGGCACATCTAAACATAATCGAATCATAATTGATTATCTTAAATTCTGCATCGAGGAATATTCCTAGCAATATTCCTAATTATCTTAATTATCTTTAATTTAATGATTATTTGGCGATAAATCACATTTATCCTAAGTTTGATTAATTGAATATTTTCATATTTAATTAATTAGATTTAATATCTTGCCACTTAATTGTGTAATTAAATTTAATTCTATCTATTATTAATTGTATTATTTAATTTTGACAATAAATCCAATATCTTATGAATAATTGATTAAATTTTTATTTAATTAATTAAAGTAAGTTGTCATTATTTAATAATATAGTTTTTAATAAAAGTTTGATTAAATAATTGATTAACCCATAAATCAATTATTTATTTTCAAAAATCAATTAAGTTGAGCATAAATCACTTTATTTATTTAATTAATTTATAATTATTATGCACATTCAAAAGAAACAGTTAAACTCCAAATTAGAAAATCAATGCAAAGTGTTGACTTTTTAGAACTCAACATCCTTTTGGAGTTCAAAAAGCTGATCTAAACTCTAATTTGAGTTAAAAAGTTGTTTTTGCATGATTTGCATGTTTTTGTGAATTAAATTATCTTTATTATCAGATAACTCAAAAATCAAGCTGAGTTAATCTAAGTGATTTATGACTTTTTTCTATGCACCTCCAAAGCCTTGGATTTCTATAAAATTAAGCCTCAGCTCTTCACAAATCATCTCATAATTTTGCAAGCTTACTTTGCCAAAGTCATCTACGAATTGCACAACTATTTTGGAGAATTGAAATTTGGAGAATCAAAGCTTATTGCAAATCAAGGCTATTGTGAGATCAATTTGTTTTTTTTTTACATTCATTTAGATTCATTTTCATATCATTGTTAGATCATTTAGCATATCATAGATCAATTTTCATATTAGCATAGATTTGTATCAAGTTTTCATATCATTACATAGAAAATATCTATAAAAAAAAAAAGATTAATTGCATTCATATTTCATATCAGTTTTGCACTCAAATCCTTCGTTTAGGTGTCGTCTAGGTCACTGATCTCGATAACAATCTGAGAACATCAATCTCACACCCATTAAAAAGGTAGTAAATCGCTTGGTTAGATTAGATTTCAATTTTGCATGATTTTGATTATAGCTAACCTCTAATATTTTACTGAAGTGTTGTGTCTACAATTCAGGTACAATTTTCACACACACATTTATGGCTCCCACCGTGGGGCAACCCACCTTTGCATGCTGATTTTGATTCTTGGAGCTAAAACCCTAAAGTTTCAAAGATTTAATTTTATCTCCCAAATGGCTTAGATTTTTTGTCTGAATTTTGTTTTGCAGGTTGGAGACATATCAAGGAAGCTTCGATAAAAAATTCAGAATTTTTTGAATTTTTTTGAATTTTTAATAAATTTTTTTCAATTTTTCATAAAAAATTAATATCTGACCCAAATCAGCATATTTTTCAAAAAAATTTATATTTTTGAAAATCTCTTTAAATTCTACAGTGGGTCCATTCTTTATGTTTTAAATTTGGATGCAATATAATAGCTCAAATAGTCAATTTACAAAAACTAGTTTGTTTTGATAAAATGGGTCTCTAGGGCACAAATGAAGAGATTTTTCTAAAAATTTTATATTTTTGAAAAGCCCTCTATTTTTTAGTAGGGATCTCTGTTTTGAATTTCTATTTTTGTGGCCAAAATCATATCAAAAAAATTAGATCTTGTTGACTAGGTCAAATATAGCAAAAAAAATAAAAATAAAATTTTGTGATGGGTATGCACTTATTTTTTTTACATGGTTGAATGAATGATATGAGTTGTCATTTGGGTTAATTGCTGATTATTATTTCTGATAATAATTAATTTTTAGAGCTAACCCTATGGTTTTCATAAGTTGAATATATATTGCATATCTTGTTTGCTTGTTTGCTTGTTGGAGAGTTTGTCACTTGCTTGCATGGAAAAGCTCAACAAGAATTGCTAAAATCAGGTAAAAATCTACTAAGCACATTGTGAGGATCCTAGGTATTCTCCTTCATCTAATAACATTTCGATTTGGACTTAAAATAAATCTCTTATGTGTCTGGCTTGTGTGCATCTTTTCATGCTTTTGTCTATTTCTACACACTTGCATAATTGATACTAGGTTGTGACCCCTTAAGGATTCATTAAGTAGTCTTAGATACTTGTGATTGATCTTGATTTCTATCTTGGGTTATTAGACTCACTAATCCGCCGACCCCTCGTTCCACTCCGTGGTTGCAATATCAGTGCCACATTAAAGGGGAGGGGTCTACAGGAAAGAAGCGTTAATTGTTCCACCAGGAAACCCTTTTGTGCTTTTTGGAACTCACTTACTTTCTAAGTTGGGGACTCATTTTCAGCTTGTGTGAGGTGTTAAGTGTTCCACCTTGTGGACTCATCTCATATTCGCTTTAAGCGTTAAGTGTTCCTCTTTCTGCTTTTTGGGTACTTTTGGTAGATTTGCTTTTGGAAACATACATCTGTGCTCACATAGTAATTAGGCCCTATGAACACTATTCATGATTCTTGAGAGATTGGATTCCCAGTGAAATCCTTCTTGATGACAGAATCCTTGTAGGTAGGGAGGATACTTAGTGCGTTTCACATTCAACTTGGTTAGTTCGTCTTCTCTTATTGATCGATACATTCTCTCCCCAGAGAGGTTGATAGATCATGTGGGGTTGACATCACAAGCTTTGGTGAATCAAAATTGGTTAGTGCGCCTTCTCTTATTGATTGATACATTCTCTCCCTAGAGAGGTTGATAGATCACATGGAGTTGACATCATAGACCTTGGTGAAGCAAAACTTTGTCTTAGCGTGTCGGATTAATTTGCTTGCTTTGTTTGGGTTAAAAGTGAAAAGGTGTCAAAAACCTTGGATCTAGAGCTAAGTCCCCTTGTGGTATACTATTATGAGTCGCCTTGAGAGAGGGTTAACCGTAGCAGACAATCCCTTCACAGGGAAAACTACGTTGATAGAACCTCAAGCAGTAATATCCATTTTCACCGTGGTAGTGACAGCTACTATATAAATGTCCTTATGGAAGAAATCTCCACGGGTATGGCTCATTATTGGGTTGTCAGATCTCCCTAGTAGCTCTTGAAGATTAAGTTCTCGGACTGTGTCAAAACCCTGGTGCACCGGGATTGTAGTTCACCCCTTTGGATCATAAAAGTTGCAGAGTCAAACCATTACTAAAAACCCTAGCGAGGCCAAATTTTCATTTTCTAGGGTATATGCACCTTATTGCAAAACATTTTTGAAACATACACAATTAGCGCTTCTGAAGATTAGAATGAATAATTCACTTGATTGTTCATGCGCAAGGTTGCTTTTGCCCTTGTTCATTGTTTTCAAACATGCTTGAAATCACTTGTTGTTCTGCGTGCTTGTTTATCTATCTGGTTACTGAAAATGAACAAATCTGTTACAATCCTCAAATCTGGACAGTACAATTTGTAAAAGAGCTGAATCTAAAAAATCAAAATTTGCAAAATCTGAAGTAAAATTCTTTTCTGGAGTCAAAAGTCATCTCAGGAGGTCAGAAAGTCATATGAGTTTCTATCAAGTGTCATTTCATTACTGTCCATCTGTCGTATGGTAAAGAACCCAGTTTCGTACGAGTCTTTCTGCCAATCAAATTCAAAAAGTCAAATCCTGCTAGCAACTGTTGTGCGATTTTTTCAACTGTCATATGAGCTTTTCAACTATCATTTCATAGCATACCCACTATCGTATGAGTCTGCAGAGTGTCGTTTGGGAAAATTTTGAAAAGTTGTCAGAAAATATTTAGAATTGCCAAATACTTAGTTTTTTCAACCTAGTTCCAAAATATGTCGAACAAATCACTATGTCAGGAATAGAGCAGTAGCTATTGAGAATCAGTACACATGTCTCAAAGAATCAATACACATAAGGAAGAAATTATGATCACCGCTATGATGAAATAGATGCAAGCTATGCAAGTTGAACTTAACAATCTTAAGAAAGAAAAGGAACCTAAAGAGTTCTCCATGGAATCTCTATACTCTTTTCCATTTGATAAAGACTTGTACATGTCACCATGCCCCCAGACAAAATTTGAGCAATGTGATAATCCTTATGATACCTCTTCCACAAAGAGTGACACATCCATCTTTGGAGACTATGATGATTATGACAACATACAATGTAATGATATCTATAACACCTCTATTCCTAAGAGTCCTCCTCGTCGTGTGTTCCTACTTACTACAAATGGGCTGTCACATTGGATAGATCGTGATGGTGATCCATATGATTCTGATTTTGAAAGAGACTTTGATGGCTTTTGTGGACAATATCTAGATGATACATCTACTTCTATTGAGGAATATAAAAGGTATCGTGCTGATTTGAAACGTCAATACTATATGGATCTCTCCTCTGAGAACTCTCAGGCTGAAAATAAAGATTGCACTCTCAAGCAAGATCATGTTAATGTTGAACTTTTGTCTAGTGATGGTTCCCTTCCATCCCCTACTTCCTCCAATACCCATACATTTCCTAAAGCTTCTGAGTCTTTCAAATTTTTCACAAAACCTTCATCCGACACAAGCCCTGATACTTTTCATGTGGTTCCCTATAGTTATCCTCCAGGGCTACCTCTTAAAGAAACTCAAGCTAACCTTCACTTGGCTGCAAATACTTTCAATAATGATAAACCTACAGATCCTAAGCCTTCATATGCTATAATCCCTACTTCAGCTAGTTCTCCACCATCTCTTCCAAAGTCATCCATACAATCCCAACATGCTTCCTTGTCCTTAGAAGTGGCTCCATGTTTAGAGGACTCTAAAAATGATAAAGAAAAAAAATAAAGAAAGATCAAGATCAAGAACCCTCCATGTCATTCAATCATTTTCATGATGTCTCTTATCCGCTTCAGGGTTCTTTTGATCCTGCACATCCTTTTTCATGCATTCCACCATGTCTTAAGTCTTCTCCTAAGCAAGATCAAGTTACTACTTACATTATTGAGCTTATTGACAATCAAAATAACCTTACCCCACTTCCAATTTCCAAAAATGATACTTCCATTAAGGTTGGTTAAAATGGTGTTGCTACTTCCAATGTTAAGCCTATTGAAAATCAAGAAAAAAATTATGAGCTTATGCTATCCAAAGATTCTTGTCAAGATCAAAGTCTTTCATCTTCTTATTCTACCACTCAATGTTCATTTCCACTTTCTACTCTTCCTAAGTCTTCACAAGCTTTGAACAATCCTATCAAAGAAGGTGCTCATATTCAAGATGTACTTGATTCTATTGAAAATTATAATGCTCACTCTAAAGATGTTGATATCCTTGGTTGTCATATAGATGCTGATGAACTTATTGATTATCCTTTTGTGTCTTCCACTTCCATCCTTGTACCTCTTCCACCACTACTAAAGGCTTCACGTCTTCCTTCCATCTTGGGTCCTTATGTCCCTTCACTTTCCCCTCCTAAATCTCCTAATTCGCCATCCATCTTGGGTCCTTACATACCTCCATCTCCTATCTTTCCTCAAGATCAACATAGATGCATACCCTTGAATCCTTTTCATCCACCCACCCATCTAAACTAGTCATATCCTCCTTCTTCTTCCACAAGTCCCAAGTCTTTTGGAAGTAACTTAAATGTTCAATACAAGGAAAAGAAGCAATACAAGAATCCATCAAAACAAAAAGATCACCATGTCTCCTCTAAACGACATGGGGGCATAAAGTCAAAAGAGATATCTAAGAAAAAAACTACAAGACAAGTATGGGTTCCAAAATCCATCATTGAAGATATTCTCTCTAGATCATCAAAAGGAAACAAAAAGCCTACAACTATATGGATTCCTAAGTCTCTCTTGAAAGAGTCTGGTGTTGAGCAAAAAGTGAAGTTGACATTCAAGCTTTCAAAGACTTCCACTTCATCTTCTTCCAAAAAAAAATTTCCATTCCATGTGCCTAAACCACAACCTCTACTATCCATTCACCATATTCCTTCACGTATTCCTTCATTGACATTTCCTCCACCCTCTCACCACCCTTCAAGGTGTGTATTGATGTTGATCTTTCCTTCCTTTCCATCTACCCTTTCACAATCCTTCCATTCATTATCCTTCTACCTTCTATCATTTTTCCTCATTTTCCTATTCCTTCTATCTTCCAACCTCACTCACTTTACATAAAACCTTGTCCTCCATTTTTCTCTTCCATCTTCCTTTCCCTATCAACATCTTTGAGCGTATCATTTTAAATCCTTAAAATATCATGGCTTATCCTTTCAAGGAGCATTATCTAAAAAGTTTGCCTTCTTCCAAAAAGAAATGAAAAAAAATTCAAAAATGTGCCTTGGTGAAAACTTGGAAATAGGCACCTTGGTAGCAAAAGTAAAGAGAAATAAATTCATCCTATGGTGAAAACCACTCCCTTGTGGCACCTTGGATAAGTACCATGATGAAAACCTGGAAATCAGGCATCATGCGTAGTTCTACATATTTCATCCATTCCATCTCCTCTTTTTGATCTTGACAAGGTTGACCTATACATGAACATTTGGCTATTTTGTGAGTTGTCTGATGATGATATTGCTTTCATTCCTTCCATGTTTAGCCTTCATATCCATTTTCCTCCATTCATTTTAGTCTTTCACTATCATTTCCCCTTTGGTCTTGATCTAATAAAAAAAGAAAAAAAGAGTAAAACATGGTGTTGTGAAGCCTCTTGACATGTCTACTCCTTTGGACTACATCCTGTCCTTCTTTGGCATTACGCTTTTGTGACTTATCCTATGCTGGCCTTTCATTTCTTGTCCAAATGCGCTTTACATGACAATTTTTCCCTAGCTTGGGTATTCTTGAGGAGTTTTCCCTTGAGGATTTCTTCCCTTCATTCTCCTTCATTCTCTTGTCTTCCATCTCTTCCACCAGCTTGCCAATCCCTCTTTTTCTCTACCTTGCTAGACATTGGGACTACATGATATGATCTTGCTTGGGAGTTTGCAATGGAAAAAGATGCTATCAAGTATACCAAGTATCCGAACAAGTATCAGAACTAGTATCAGAACCAGTATCAGAAACAGTATCAAAACAAGTATTAGAACTAGTATCAGAACCAGTATCAGAACAAGTATCAGAACTAGTATCAAAACAAGTGTCAGAACAAGTATTAGAACCAGTATCAGAACAAGTATCAGAACCAGTATCAAAACAAATATAAGAACAAGTATCAGAACTAGTATCAGAACAAGTATCAGAACACCTACTAGGGCCACACCTTTCGCTTTAGTTTATAGGTCTGAAGCGGTACTGCCTATTGAGGTTGAAATCCCATCACTAAGAATCATAATGCATGGTCTAGTAACTGATGATGACTACAGAGTGTCTAGGTTGCAAGAACTTTAACTACTAGATGAGTGCAGACAAGTAGTGTATGATCATCTCAGAGTATATCAGAAGAGAATGTCTAGAGGCTACAACAAGAAAGTCAGACATAGAGAATTTTAGGTTGGTGATCTATTCTTGAGAGAGAATCCTAAAAATCAATCACATCGAGAATGCAAGGGGAAGTTTGAACCCAACTGGTTGGGTCCCTTTGCAATCACTGCTACTTTTGGCTCTGGCACCTATCAACTCTCAATGACTAAAGGAGAATAGCTCCGAGAACCAATCAACGTTCTCCATCTGAAGAAATTCTACGCTTAAAGCATTTAGTCTATGGTAAAATGTCCTAAAAAAAAAAATCTTTAAAAAAAATTAAAAAATATCAAAAATTCAAAAAATATCAAAAATGAAAAAAAAAAGTGCCTTGGTGAAAACCTGGAAACAGGGGCCTTGGTAGCAAAAATAGAATCTCTGCCAAGATGGTGAAAACCTGACAAACGGGCGCCACTTGTTTCAAAATGCTCCATCTATCAGCGCAATCTTGGTCTTTCCTAACTTTCAGTCTTGCTTTAGTTTGTACATATCTCCTAGTTTGTTTCTGCATTTCTAATTTTTCAATAAGTCAATTTGTACACCAATCAGCTCAAGCATCTGTATCCTATCAATGCTTAACATTTGGGAGCAATCAATGTTATATCCTATGGTCTCCCATGTATCTGAGACGTATCATATCCAGTCAGAGTCCTTTGAAGCTTCATGTGAGTTAGTCAGTCAGTCTTGTCTCCAGAAAGAATTTTGCATCTACAACAACGCAATCAAATATCAAACAACAAACTGAAAACAATCTATGCTTTTTTTACATGCTTTTATCTCCTTGTATGCTTACTGATTCACATTGAGATTTCTGCATATTGTGTCCCTTCGAGCTCTTTGATGATGTCATTTATAGGATTTAGAGAGTGATGACTAGGGGCATAATCTTTTCTTTGTCTTCTTCTTGTATGTGAAAATCTAACAACTTTGGAAATTCCGGATTGAAATAGTGTCCAACTATAAGAGCCTCTATCTTGAATTGGATGGCCATGCGTACCTCGACCATTGATACCCAGATAATTCAAGGAAGTTTGATCTAACTATTATCTTTTTGAATGAGTTCTTTCTCCTACTGTGAAATGTGATCTTGCCTAAGGATGTGAACGCTAAAGGGTCACTACGAGTAATTCACATTGGATTTAGAATGATCTCTTGACTGTTTGATGTGTTTGCAATGCAAGGCATATTCAGGTCATCACGACGTTTATGTTTTGATGCTTATACAAATTGCTATATCAAAATGGACATGATATTCAGGTCATCCTGGCGTTTATGCCTTGGTGCTTATATCTAATTCGACATTCTGAAAATAAAATCAATATTCATATATCCATGGTTGTTGATCAGTGGGTGTTGTATTGATTCTTGCGCATACAAATCGATATTCATATGTCTATGGTTTCATAGCTAGTGGGCATTGTATTGATTTATCCGGTTACCTAAAAGTTCAATGATGATAACAAATCGACACGTGATCAGTGACTAGGTCCTAGGTCTTAGGTTGCATTTCATTTTGCATGTCTCTTTGCATTTTGCATGTTGCATGATCTCACAATGGCTAAACGAACTTCAATGCTTAAACAATTCTCCACTCGCATCTTCAAATCTAACAAGAGCTAAATCTCACACGAAGGTTCCTCCAATGAAACAACAAGTAGAATCCTTTTTCGGGATCAAAATCAAAATTTGAGATTGTTTATATTATTAACTACTTGCATAATCAACCTTCAATCATAGTAGAAATCCATTTTTCAACTTAACTGATTATCTTACATCAAACTATCAACTTGGTCAACTCATGGTTTCACCTAGTCACACTTGGTCTTCAAGACCTATAAATGATGTAGAATGCATTCTCGAACGTGTTTAACCACTTCTCAAATCAATTAGCATGCTTCTAAACCATTTAACGTTGACTTTTATTGTCAGATTTTAATTTTAATCCTGAAGGGGGCATGGTATTGCACATCATTCAAGTCTGTAAAAATTCTATCAATCTTTCCTCAGTAATCAAGACAACAACCATGTCTAGTTGCTAAATCATCAAATCTATCATCACTTGGGGCATATCAGATTCATCGATCCATATCAATCTGGTATCCTCCTAATCTTGTAATCTGTATCGACTTTTTGCAACCATCGGTTCATCAGTGTTATTTCCTTGATTCTTTGGCAATTGAAGGGTTTGGATGTGATACCTACTAGTTCTGCTAAGACAATCGAGTCTAGAACCGGTCACTCACTTCTTCGCAATCATAAGGTTCAAAATCAGGCATTTTGACACTCTCTTTTTTTCGCAATCTTCGGTTCATCGCTGCTACAGTGAACATTATCTTTGGTCATTCAGGACCTATTATTTTCATATCAAATCAATATCAATCAGCTTCTGTCTCATATCAATTATCAATTTCGAATCAGTTTTATATCTCTATCAAACACAGGCTGTCTTTGAACCACTGCGCTTTGCACAGTAATTCAAAGAGGGGCAAAATGTAATACCCCAAAAATGGGCTATAAGTTCATTAACCTCCTACATCTACAAATCGAACGAAATCAAAATCGAAGTCCTAATCTAAGGCACATCTAAACATCATCGAATCATAATTGATTATCTTAAATTCTACATCAAGGAATATTCCTAGCAATATTCCTAATTATCTTAATTATCTTTAATTTAATGATTATTTGGCGATAAATCACATTTATCCTAAGTTTGATTAATTGAATATTTTCATATTTAATTAATTAGATTTAATATCTTGCCACTTAATTATGTAATTAAATTTAATTCTATCTATTATTAATTGTATTATTTAATTTTGACAATAAATCCAATATCTTATGAATAATTGATTAAATTTTTATTTAATTAATTAAAGCAAGTTGTCATTATTTAATAATATAATTTTTAATAAAAGTTTGATTAAATAATTGATTAACCCATAAATCAATTATTTATTTTCAAAAATTAGTTAAGTTGAGCATAAATCACTTTATTTATTTAATTAATTCATAATTATTATGCACATTCAAAAGAAACAGTTAAACTCCAAATTAGAAAATCAATGCAAAGTGTTGACTTTTTAGAACTCAACATCCTTTTGGAGTTCAAAAAGCTGATCTAAACTCTAATTTGAGTTAAAAAGCTATTTTTACATGATTTGCATATTTTTGTGAATTAAATTATCTTTATTATCAGATAACTCAAAAATCAAGTTGAGTTAATCTGAGTGATTTATGGCTTTTTTCCATGCACCTCCAAACCCTTGGATTCCTATAAAATTAAGACCTCAGCTCTTCACAAATCATCTCATAATTTTGCAAGCTTACTTTGCCAAAGTCGTCTACGAATTGCACAACTATTTTGGAGAATTGGAATTTGGAGAATCAAAGCTTATTGCAAATCAAGGCTATTGTGAAATCAATTTGTTTTTTTTTTACATTCATTTAGATTCATTTTCATATCATTGTTAGATCATTTAGCATATCATAGATCAATTTTCATATTAGCATAGATTCATATCAAGTTTTCATATCATTGCATAGAAAATATCTTTTAAAAAAAATAGATTAATTGCATTCATATTTCATATCAGTTTTGCATTCAAATCCTTCATTTAGGTGTCGTCTAGGTCACTGATCTTGATAACAATCTGAGAACATCAATCTCGCACCCATTAGAAGGCAGTAAATCGCTTGGTTAGATTAGATTTCAATTTTGCATGATTTTGATTATAGCTAACCTCTAATGTTTTACTGAAGTGTTGTGTCTACAGATCCGGTACAATTTTCACACACACAATGTACACTTTTCATTTTAGTGTATGATGTTTATATCATGTGATGCATATGTATGAAATGCTTCTTTTATTGTGGAATGTATGGATGATGAAAATGAATGTTTTACTTTCAAATATATGAATATGTAACACAATGATAGATGGTAAATGGATAATGCAAATGTATGTTTTTATTTATGTTTGATGGATGTACATGTATGTATGCAATGGATATATGAAATGATTATGATATGTAATGTAATGTAAATGCAGCGATACACATGATATATTTTGCAGGTACATGATGAAGACAAGTACTCAGTCATTGTCAAAATGAATGTGTAACCCAGGATGGTGATTGCTTGTTGATCAATTAAGGAGACCTTCATGTGATACTGTCCTTATGATGTGTTAAATGTAAATTTGGAGAATTTAAGCATTTGATCTGTAGTTTAAACCATGAGAAATGTAACCATGCAAAAGTGCAAAATGCAAAATGAAATGCAGACCTTGGACTTAGTCACTAATCATATGTCAGTATTTATCATCATAGAATTTATTAGGTAAACGGATAGTCGATACAATGTCCACTGGCTAGACAACCATGGACATATGAATATTGACTTTTAGTCAGAAATGTCAGATTAGATATAAGCACCAAGGCACAAAAGTCGGGATGACCTAAATATCACATCCATTTTGATTTTACAATTTGTATGAGCATCTAGAAAATAAACATTGTGATGACCTGAATATGCCTTGCGTACAAACACACCAAGCAGTAGGGAGATCATTCTTATTCCAATGTGAATTACCCATAGTGACCCTTTATCATTCACATCCTTGGGTAGAAGCGTGTTTCACCGTAGGAGTAAGAAATCATTCAAAAGAAAAAGTTAGATCAGACTTCCTTAAAGCATCTGGGTATCAATGGTCGAGGTACACATGGCCATCCAATTCATGATGAAGGCACTTATAGTGGACACCAATTCAATCCAAAATTTCCAAAGTTATTAGATTTTTACTTCAAACAGAAAACAAATAAAAGATTATGCACCCAATCATCACTCTCTAAATCCTGTAAAGGACATCATCAATGATCTCAAGGGGACATATTATGCAGAAATCTCAATGTGAATCAATTAGCATACAAAAAAGATTAAAGCATGTGTGCAAAGATTTGTTTTCATTTTGTTGTTGTTGTTTGTTTGTGTAAGGTGCAAAATCCTTTCCTGGTGAGGAGATAAATTGACTGACTTGAATATAGCTTTGGAAGGACCTTGACTAGATATGACTTGTCTGAGGTAGTTGAGGATCATAGGATATGACATTGGTTGCCCCCAAGTTTGAAATTTTGATTGGATACAGACGCTTTTGTTGGGTGGTGCACATACCAACTTATTGAAAACATGATATATACAAACTAAAGCAGACTGAAAGCTGGGAAATACCAAGATCGCGCTGATAGATGAAGCGTTTTGATACAAGTGGCACTCATTTTACCAAGCTTTCACCATCTTGGTAGAGATTCTATTTTTGCTACCGAGGCACCTATTTACCAGGTTTTCACCAAGGCACTTTTTTTTTTTCTTATTTTTTTGTAGTTTTCTTTTATTCAATTTTTTTGTATTTTTTTCATTTTTTCACTTTTTGTATTTTTTCATTTTTTATTTTTTTGTATTTATATCATTTTTTTATTTTTTTGTGAATCATCAAGGTGCCTATTGCTAGGTTTTCACCAGGATGATCATTTTTTCAAGACTTTTTCTAATTTTTATGATTTTTTAGGACATTTTTGCATACTGAATGTCTTAGGCATAGAATTTCTTCAGATGGAGAACATTGTTTGGTTCTCAGAGTTGTTCTCCTTCAGACGTTGAGAGTTGGTAGGCTCTAGAGCCAAAAGTAGAAGTGATAACAAAGGGACCCAGCCAGTTGGGTTCAAACTTCCCTTTGCATTCTCGATGTGATTGATTTTTAGGATTTTCTCTCAAGACTAGATCGCCAACCTAAAATTCTTTGTCTGACTTTCTTGTTGTAGCCTCTAGACATTCTCTTCTAATATACTCTAAGATGATCATACGCCACTTGTATATGCTTATCTAGTAGTTCAAGTTTCTATAACCTAGACACTCTGTAATCATTGTCGGTTACCAAACCTTGCATTATGATTCTCAGTGATGGGATTTCAACCTCAATAGGCAATATGACTTCAACCCCATATACTAGAGCAAATGGTGTAGCCCCAGTGGGCATTTTGATACTTGTTCTGTAGGCCCAAAGAGTTAGACTGATCATAAGGTTCCAAACTCTTCCTGTCTTGTTGACTGTTCGATGCAAGATTTTCATTAAGTTCTCATTAGATGCTTCAGCTTGTCCATTCCCTTGAGGATAGTAAATAGACGACCAATGTTGAGTGATCTTGAATTTAGAGCATAAGGAATCTAAGTCTTTGTTCTTGAATTGGCCTCCATTGTCTGTGATGATGGAGTGTGGTATATCATATCTGCAAATGATGTAATTTAGAATAAACATGGATATTTGTTTGCTTGTGGCCTGTATTAAAGGAACCGCTTCTACCCATTTCGTGAAATAATTTATAGCTATGATTATATGGGTATGACCATTAGAAGAATGAGGATAGATAGCACCAATGAGATCAAATTCCCATTGTTGAAAAGGCCATTGTGTTGTAAAAGGAATCAAATCTCTCCTAGGTGCATGAATCAAGTTTCCATGGACTTGACATTTTTGACAATTCTTAGCATATTTTATGGCCTCTTTTTCCATGTCTAGCCAATAGTACCCTGCCCTAATAAGTTTTTGAGCTACTTTCAAACCGTTGGAATGTGATCCACAAATACCTTTGTGGACTTCCTCTAATGCACATTATGACTCTTCACATTCTAAACATCTAAGAAGTGTACCATCCAGAGTTCGTTTGTATAAATCATTACCAATGATGACGTACCATGATGCATTTTAGTTAAGGTAACATTTTTCATGACGGTTAAAGGTATTGGGAATGATTTGGTCTTGAAGGTAGGAGTATATTTGTTTGTAGCAAGAGGAATCATGACCCGCAACGTTGCAGATCATTCAAGTTTCTGGACAATCATAGGCAAGGAATGACAGTGCTTCCACCAGGAACTCGTAGCATAGCTCATGTTCGGGTTGTTGTAGTAAAGATGAGAGCATTTCCATGGCATCAACAGGTTGTTCTCCATTCTAGGAATCTGTTCGAATGTGATAGATATGAAATATTTATTTAGGTCATCTACCATGCGTTTGTATGGAACAAGCTTCTCATCTTTTGTTTGATACACATCATTGACTTAGTGTATGACTAGTTGTGAGTCTCCATGAATGTGTAGTTCTATTACTCTCCATTCGATTGCTATTTTCATACCATTTAGTAAAGCTTCATACTCATCCATGTCGTTGGTACAAGGGAATTTGATTCAGAATGCCTTTGGAATAGAGTAACCTTGGGGTGTTATGAACAATATGCCAGCTCCAAATCCATGTTGTGTGTAGGATCCATCAAAGAATAACTTCCACGTTCTTGAATATAGATGCATGATAGAAGAATCAGGAAATTCTATTTGCATTGGTTGATCATCAAACATTGGAGTGTCAACCAATTGATCTGCAATTATTTTCCCTTTGATAGCTTTTCTTTCAACATACTCTATGTTAAATTTGCTTAGCAGGATGACCCATTTTTCTAGTCTACCTGTGAGGGCAGCTTTTCTTAATAAGTACTTCAGTGGATCAGTCTTTGCTATTAATTGTGTAGTATGAGCCAACATATAGTGTTGTAGTTTTTGTGATGCAAAGATGACAGCTAGACACACTTTTTCTATCATGGAATAGTTCTTTTCATAAGCTACCAATGTTTTGCTGATGTAGTAGATAGCTCTCTATTTCTTGTTTTCATCATGTTGTGCTAGTAATGCCCCTAGTGAAGTATCTATGGTGGAGACATACAATACCAATGGCTTCCCTTGTATAGGAGGCATGAGAATAAGTGGATTTACCAGATATTGTTTGATGTGATTGAAGTTCTTTTCACATTCCTCATTCCATGAGAAAGTCAAACCTTTATGTAATGTCTTTGTGAAAGGGTGTGATATATCCGCTAGCTGAGATATGAAGCGTCTGATTGATTGCACCCTTCCTTGTAAGGTCCTCATTTGACTAATGTTTTTAGGAGGTTTCATTTCCATGATTGCTTTGACCTTTGTCGTATCTACTTCTATTCCTTTCTAAAATGATGTACCCTAGGACTTTTCCCGAAGTTGCACCAAAAGCACATTTCATTGGTTTTAGTCAAAGACTAAACTTTTCCATTCTATCCAGTATTTTGCTTAGATCAGCCAGATGTTCAAATCTTGTCATTGATTTAGCTAAGGTGTCATCAACATAGTCCTCCATAGTTTGATGCATCATATCATGGAAGATAAATGTCATAGCTCATTGATATGTAGCACCATCATTCTTAAGACCGAATGGCATGACATTCCAGTAGAAAGTACCCCATGCACAGGTGAAAGTTGTCTTCTCTTGATCTTCTGGAGCTATCTTGATTTGGTTGTATCCCAAGAAACCATCCATTAAGGAATACATTTTGAAGCCTGCAGTCATGTCCACTATCATATCGATGTTTGGTAGTGGAAAATCATCCTTAGGACATGCTTTGTTTACATCTCTGAAGCATGTGCATACTCTAATTGATTTATCTAGTTTTGAAACTAGAACTATGTTGGAGATCCATTCAGCATAATCTATAACTTGGATAAATCTAGCTTTTAGCAGTTTCTCTAGTTCAGCTTTGACAAGGAGTGCCACATGAGGATGCATTTTACACAACTTTTTCTTGATCAGTTTGACTCCTGGAGCGATAGAGAGATGGTGCATGATGAGATCAGGATCCAACCCAAGCATATCTAAATATTTCCATGCAAAGTTGATCTTCTTCTCTATTAAGAATTTTGTAAAATGCTTGTTTTTCTTCATCTGAGAGAGATTGTGCTACATGAATTAACTGTGGTTCTTTTGTTGTGCCCAAATTGATAGACTGAGTTGGTTCTATCAATACTAGAGATCTATCTTGTAAGTGACTCAAAAGGACATCAAATATCTCATCCTTAGGCACCTCATAGAGGTTTTTACCTTCAGATACGTCTTTTGTTTTAGGTTCTGAGACTGCCACATAGTTGTTTTCACCCTCAGAACTCTTTTTCTTTTTACTTTTATTCTTTTGACTGAGATATTTGATATCCGACTCTGTCATACTGATGCTAGGTTTTCTAATGGAAGTCATAATGGGTTCTACTGCATGTAGGTAGCATGCAAGAGCATAGTCTGATTGGAAGGTATGGATGTCTTGGCTTGGATCAATAGATGCTTGGTCAATAAGCCCAAGATGTTGGATAGTAAGCGTGGGAAAGGATTGAGTAATGATGTTTACACATATAGTGTTGTCATCATTGGCTCTGATTCAACTTTCAAATTCAAGGATGATATTACTACTCAGAATGTTTAGTTCATTAAATGTATCACCATCATCGTTGGATCCTACGTTAGTGATAAGTGAATCAGACTCATGAGGTTTGTCATTTCATTCTAGACTTACTTTGGATGTAGGTGTGTATCAGTGAATGACATCTATGTTTTTTTTTTGATGAACTCATCTTCTTCTGGCACAACTCCCCATTCACAGTCATTTGATCCTTCATCTAGATCTCTGGGAAAATCAAGAACATGTGTGAAATCAGGATGGATTCCCCAAGAAGGATTACCTTCTGAGTCTGAGCAGAACTCATATTCATGGGAGTCTGTCTCCAAATCACTATTGTGTCCCAATTGTTTAGCTATTGTGATAGATTCACCTTCTTCCTCTTGCTTGTTTTTTTTAGGAATAGTCCCAAAAGATAACTGAGAGGGGGGTGAATCAGTTATCTACAAGTTTCAATTCTTTATCCAATTAAGTATACTTAAACATTAAACAAAAACACAATGAAAGAACACTTCAACACAATACCAATATTTTGGTTATGGGGAAACCCAAATAGGTAAAAACCCCGGTGGGAATTGACACCCACTAATAATCTGCACTAGTGTTTTATGATCTTTGTTAGAAGATCTTTAACCTTGTTAGGAGTTGTCTTTACAATGCATTTAGTACAGTGACCTGGTCAAAGGTCAGACCCTGTTAGGGGTGAGGATGCACTGTCCGAGAGCACACTACTCAAAGGGGTGAAGGCTACAACCTTCTAAATAATAGATACACACTAACTATATCTGGATCTTGGTGAACTGTGCTTTGACCTACTATCTGGATCAGTTCCAATGTATAGCATAAACTCTTTACTTGGTCACATAGACCTTATTTTGATGGCTCAAAACTTCACACACTCTGCTCTACTCTTCACATTCAACTCTAAACCATGTTTTAGCAATCACAAATGACTGCCTATAAATATCTTCTCTCTAAATGATATAATCAAGTCGACCTATTAGAACCATCTTGAAATCATAATAGAGAAATAATAACACTCTCCAATAACATTTATGTCGGCTCTACTAAGCATGCAACACAACCTGGGACCTGTCAAAATCAATAAGTGTAGACGCACGCTACACACTGTCGGCTCTACCAAATTAACTAAAACTTTCTCCTCAAGCTAAATTGCACCATGCACTCTTAGCCAAACATTCTTAACTCTTCTTTTATTACTAATCTAAGCATGCATATCACAATGATAGGCGCAACTCTTGTACCAATATAATCTCTGTCGTCTCTTCTGGATAAACACAGGAAACTACAACTGGTGAATAGCAACTACATAACTTCATTTCTACTACACATTAGACTCTGAATCCATGAATGTAACATCACTAACATGTCTCCATCACATATCCAAGGGTGCAAGGCTCCATGATAACTGTATGGACAATCACACATAGAACACTACCTATAAATATGTCATGAACATTGCTGACACAAGTTGCTACGTAACTATTTGTACTAACAATTAGCCTTTGTTTCCATGATATCATGCTGATAACATGTCCATGCTTCATATACTCAAATCTTACTGCATAAGACTTCTACACATGCTTCTTACCATATGTTGTCATCAATGACAAACATACAGTCATCATTGGCTTGATGGCAAATCTCCAACAATCTCCCCCTTTGGCATTGATGGAAACATATGGAATGAAAAACACCACCAATCCAAATGAGAAATTATATTATAACATTCTCCATTTCCTCATCAAACTCCCCCAATGATGAATCCTCCATCTGCTGCAATATTCTTCAACATTCTCCATTTTCTCAACTAAACTGCTTCCATAACTTAATACTACTCCTTCTTGCTTCTATGTGTGCTCCCCCTTTGATACTATTTTTCATGACTATATACTACTCCCCCTTTGACATCAATGGAAAAGTGCGCCAAAACATTTTAGCTTTGGTACTACCCCTAAAGTAGAGTAGTCAACCTTCCATCAGTCACTGGGGATTGATGCTTTTTCTTCTTTCTCTAAGTAGAATCGGGGAAGGGAATTACTCCCAGCTTCTCCCTGAGATACTCAAAAGTATCCTTTGGTGAGGGCTTTGTGAATATATCTTCTAGTTGTTCATTTGTACTCACATAATCCAATTTGACTTCTTTCTCTGCCACTTTCTCTCTAAGGAAGTGATACTTAATCTCTATGTGTTTTTTTTTTGCATGCATCACAAGATTTTTTGACATGTTGATAGTGCTAGTGTTACCACAATGAATAACAATAGGATAATCAATCTGAATTCCAAAATCTTTTATCATCTTCTTGATCCAAACAATTGTAGAACAATTCAAGGCTGTTGCAACATACTCTGCTTCTACTGTTGACTAAGAAATACAATTCTGCTTCTTGCTTGTCCAAGTGACAAGTCTATCACCAAGAAATACTACTCCTCCATATGTACTCTTTATGTCATCAATGCATCCTACCTAATCTGCATCTGTATATACATGAAGCTCGACATTCTCTGAGTTGGAATACCATAGACCATATTCTATAGTGCCTTTCAAGTATCTGAATATTCTTTTTACTTCCATGAGGTGACTTTGTTTAGGCTCTACTAAAAATCTTCCAACTGTGCCAACTGCATTAGAAATATCAGGTCTAGTTTGAGTAAGATATATGAGTTTACCAATCATAGACTTGTACAATGTTGTATCTACTGCTAGAGAATCATCTTCTTTTGTAATCTTGCATCATGTTATCATAGGTGTACCCACTGGTTTGCAACCATCCATCTTGAATTTCTTCAATATTTCTTTCACATACTTGGACTGATTAATGAAAATAACTCTCTTTTTTCTGCACATTTAATCCCAAAAAATATTTGATGGGTCCAATCATGCTCATCTCAAACTCGCTCTGCATCTCCTTAGCAAATTCTACACTAAGTTTTTCATTACCCCAAAGATAATGTCATCAACAAATATAGCTACAAGTAGTAAACCTTTAGATATCTCTCTGATAAACAAATTACAATTTGCTGCTCCCTTTTTAAATCCATTTTTTTTAGATATCCATCAAGTATCTCATACCAATCTCTAGGGGCTTGTTTAAGTCCATAGAGGGCTTTCTTCAATCTACATACCATATTATATGCACCCAAAAATGGTCGCCTAGACTTTGGGCCCCATTTATTTGATTTATTTATCTCTGAATCAGTTTTATCAATAATCAATATTTTCAATATTATCAATTTTCTTGATCAAATCCCAATTTCATCATTTTTTATTATTTTTCATGGGCTAACCATTTTATCCTAAAGTCTTTATTTAATTAAAAGGAATATTTCCTCCCTTTTTGATAAATAAAAAGCCCCACCTTTTCATCTTATCCTAAGTTGCACAAATAAAACACTATTATTATTTTATAAAAAAAGAAAAGCACTTTTTATCTCATATGGACATAAAGTCAACTCTTATTTTCCTATTGGAGGATACTTGTGCACATGGATTGCTCCTCTTTCAAGCTCCACCGTTGATTGAGACTTTTGCCTCTTACTCTCCATGGTCCATTCCTTTGCATTTCTTATAAAAGGAGAGCTCTTTCCTTCATTTGCATATCCATCTCTTTCATGTTATTGTTATGCTGCAGGTTTTCTAGGTGCATTTGGAGCTTTTGGAGATCATTGCTACATCAAGCTTTTCTTGGATTTCCTCATTGCTTCATAGTTTAGACTTCATTTCTTGCATTATCATAGCATCCATAGCTTCATTTCATAGCTTAGTTTCTTTTATGCAATAGATAACTTCACATAGCTTAATTAGGAAGGTTGTAATCTTTTGTATTTCCTTTCAATAGCTTAATTTGTACTTTCATTTTCATAGAATAGTTTGCATTCTCATTTAGATTTGCATTGCATTGCATACTTTGATTCCATTGAAGATATTGGCACTCTTGCCCTTGTCTTCATTGTGAACCTCTCATTGTATGGTTGACTAGCAAGGTCACAAGTTTGTAGCTCTAGCTGAGAGCAAATTTATCATAGTCCCTTGCAACTCCATGCATAGAGAGCTATGAGTCGCTTTGTGAGGCCTCATTGTTGAGCAACCTTTCATGTAATGATTCATAGAAGTGTGGTCACTTTTACACCATACATTTTTGGTGCCCACCGTGGGGGAGAGTGGATAGACTTTGTCCTTTAGATTTGTTGCATTTTTGTGATTTTTCAGATTAATTTTCAGATATTTTGTGTTCTCTATTTTTTTGTCTCAGAATATCGTGCGACACTTCTCAGGTATATCATGCGATGGACCTTATAATACTGGTGTGATACTTCATGCAAAGGAAGAATCACCCACCAGTACTAAGGTCTATCACCTGGCATCGCGCGAAGTATCGCCCGCATGTTTTGAAGTGTATCTCCCAGACTGAGGTATATCACCCGAGTACAGGAAACTGTGTCACGTGATTCTGGTGAAGTCTAAAGTATATCGCCTAATTTGGAAGAGAGTTGCAATTTGAGTTCTGTTATCTGAATATGATCACATTTAGTTTGCTGGTTTACTTTACTGCATTTAGACAGGTTTAATTTGCATTTCTTAGTCTAAATTGATCAGGTTTTTTCATTTCTTTCATTTAGATTTTGGTTTTCCTAACCCTAGTTGTCTAACAAGTTGTGGTTGTAGGAGCTATGCTTGAAGGAGATTGCCATAAATTGCATACTAAAGGGCTACTAATGGTTTTTGCAGGGCTTCCCAAAGTATAATCAAAAGAAAAAAGAAAAAAGAAAAAAAAAATTTCAAGTGTTTGTGATTTATTTCCTTTCAAGTGTGGCATCTACTAATTGTTTTAGGAATCTTAATACCTTGTGGAAGAGACTTTGAGGTGGTAGGAGAAGTATGCTCTTCACCTTTAGGTGAACCAGAAAATCTTGACCCATCTTAATGTTTTGGAAGCAAGGGGGTAATTTAAAATTTGCTTGGTGCATTTGGGAGAAGTTTTTGAGATAGGGGAGTATGATCTTCACCCTTGAGGTGAACCAAAAACCTTGAACCTCAAAAATCATCCACTCTTTGTTTATATTTAGAATCCTTTAGTGGGCCTTCTCTTGAGCAATCAAGAGGAACGACCCAAGTGGGGACAAGCCTTTTGCCGGCTATTCCAACTCACTATAATCTCAAGGCTATCGAGGACACAAAATCTTGGTAGACATAACACTTGTTTTCGCTTGATGTGAGTAGCTCATGGGATTGCGACCATGGGGAAAGCATTGAGCAAGAATGATTAAGGTACTCTTGAGGCTGTGAGGTCCTAGTCCTTTATGAGGAGCAAGAGGGGTGTTATGAATGGAAGCCCTTACTAAGAACCATAGGTTAGAAGCCACCTTTATTTAGCCGCTTATCTTCTTAGTGCAAGGATTGATCCAAGTGGACTAACCTGGATCACCCCAAGATACTCACCATATGTGTCCCTTTGGTTGTGTTGTTTGACACTTCCATGACAAAGCCAATATCTCTTGTGGGCAACCACTTGGTGTGAGGCAAGGGGGCATCAAGTTGTGGGCTAAGTTGGTAAGTATTGAGCCTTGTCTTGTAGGTAGATATTGTTTGAATTATCTTCGATTGTGTGATACCAGTGTAAATGTTCTCAACATACAAACAATCAGTAGCATTCATAAGGTGCAATTTTACTTTTGAATATCACAAGTGCTTGTCTTGGCAAGGTTGCTTTTGCCCTTCTTTCAAGTGTTTGAAGACATGTTTGATCCCCTACTATTTTCAAACTTGTCCAAATGATGTGATTGAAATCAAACATTTTCACCCTCAGATTCAGAAACTTGAGATCGGACCTTAAAAACTTGAAATTTTGCACAAATTGGTCAAAAACTACATCAGTATCACCTGCTTAAGAGAGAAATATCACGCGATACTTCACGCTGGAACTGTATCACCTGATAGTTGTTAGGTCTATCACCTGGTAGTTTTGAAGTATATCACCTGGTATTGTGCAAAGTATCACTCGGTCCTAGGTTTATCACCCAGCCTGCCTGGAGTCTGTCGCCTGGAAGTTTTCAGCAGTATTCTTAGTTTCAGTCATTTAAGTTGCCTTAGTATGACTTGGCCTTTGAGTAGGTTATCTGACCTTGCTGTTAGAGACCTGTTTTGACTGCAAATTTCTAATTTTAATCTTCTAGGGATCATTTCAATTGATTTATAAGGTTACCTTGAAAATAATTTGTCAAGTTAGAGAGTTATTCCTAGTGAAAATTTTATCTTTAGAATTGTTGATCACACCCTTGGAGAATTTTGATTCTACTATTGTCCAAATCATTTTTCATATATCTCAATTTCAATTTGAATTTTGGCTAAGTCCAACCTCTTGATTCAAAAGTGCAAGGGTATTCACCCTTTGATTTGAAGCACCTCTTTGACAGTGTTGGTGATGCCTTTTATTTTTTTATCTTTTCATCTTCTCTTTGGACAATAGAGAATCTCAATTATCCTAGGTTGGAATTGACACGTTGAGAGATTGACCCATCATCAAGAATCTCTTTATTTCATGTTAGTTATAATGAGGTACCAAGTCAATCAAGGGAAGTGACCCCCTGTTGCCTTTAGCCAGTTACCACCAGTTAAGACTCATCAACAGCACAAGGGAAAAGAACCTCTTTTTGATGAATCTCCTAAGAGTGAATCTGAGGTTTGTTTTAATCCAAAAGGTAATCCTAGTGAAGTGAGAACCTCTTTAGCACCACTTTCATCAAGTATGGACATGAGTTACACTTTCACTTGACAACAAAGAGAAGCCATGAATCAAACTCTTGAGGATATTTTCCAATGGCATGGGATTACTAGAGTGCATGGTGGTTCTTCTCATGCTAGTCCACCCGGGTCACCCCCCAACAACACAAGGTATTTTGATGCTCATCAACAAGCTGAGAGACATTATAGGAAAACTCACTCAGATTCAGGGTCACAACACGAGGACCAGAACAACAAATCTAGTGACCATCACATCAATGCAGCCAACGCAATAAGACAGTCAAGACAATCTTCTCCACTTAAAGATACCTCTCGATATGAAAATATGAGATTGAAAAGCATTGAAAGGGAGAAGCAAGCCTATCTAGATGAACAAGCTACCAAAAAGGAGAAATTTAGACAACTCAAGGAAGAGGAACGTGCATTATTGGACATAAGAAAAAAAGTCACCCAAGAAGAAGAAGATAGGCTCTATGCACAACTCCAAAATCAATTTAATGGGAGGGGTACCAATAGTGGGACCAACTCACCCCCATCTACCCCTTCACCAAGTCCTAGAAGAAGGTCAAGGACACCCTCAAGGTCCCCAAGTCCTAGAGGAAGAAGGACTTCAAGATATGATTACCATAGGAGACGGTCACCTCATAGACTTTCAAAACAACCCTCCCAACGAGCACATCATGGTTCACGACATGAAGGAATTTATGCCAATTTTGATAAAATAGATTTTATGACTATGCAACAAGAACTAGCTTTTCAAGCATATGTGGAAAGATATGTGGAACAAAATAAGGACCAATTCCTAGAAAGTCTCATCAACAAAGGTGCTAAGGTCCCATATAATTTTGATGTCCACCAAAAGATTAAGAAATAGAATCCTTCAACCAATGAGGTGATCATGCAAATGCAAAAGGATATAGAAAGGATGAGGGCTCCTAAGAGCGCATTTAATTTGGACTCCATATGTCCCAACCCTGTAGACAAAAGTGTGGTGATGATTGAATTTCCTAAGAAGGTTGAATTCCCAACTTATGACAATTATGATGGCATTGGTGATCCTCATGACCATGCTAGACAATTTTATATAATGAGCTTTTCTTTTCATCATGAAGACTCCTATTTAATGAGATTATTCCCAAGGAGTCTAAAAGGTCAAGCTATGGAGTGGTTCACCAACCTTACTCCTCCAATGAAGACTTTTAAAGAACTTGTCCAAAGATTTGTCCAACATTTTGCTTACAATCTATCTAGGTCAGTCACAATGCTTGATTTGTGCAAACTCAAACAAAATCAAGGAGAACCTTTTGTCACCTTCTTACAAAGATGGAGGCGGTTATGCTCAAAGTATCCTAGGACAATTCCTGAGGAAGAAAGAATAGACATCATTGTGAGTAATTTAATACCAGAGCTAAGGTATGAGGTTAGGAAGATCCCATTTAATTCTTTTGATACCATGGTAGAAGTGGCATGTTGCATAGAGGATGTCCTAAAAGAACAAGGAATTTCGGCTAAACCAACTAATAACAACAATGGCCAAAACAACAACAATAATGGTAATAAGGACAAAAAGAACCCTTATTGGAAAAAGAATAAGCAAGTGGTCAATGACAGAGTTTTTGACTCATCTCAACCTAAGAATGAAGGAGTTCTTAATCTCTCCAATGCAGTCCAAGCCATGAAGCTACAAACATCTTCAACACAACAAGAGAATAAACCCAAGTATCAAGCGAGACCTAAAACAGAAAAGAGGCAATTTACCAAACTTGGGGACTCCTATGCAGACATTTTCAAGATGTTAATTGCTCATAATTTGGCGCACCCCCAAGATCCTGCAAAGCACCGCATACCAGATCCTAAGCCTCATTGGTGGGATGAGAAGACCTTTTGTGTCTTTCACAATGGAATTGGACATAATATAGAAAATTGTTTTAAACTTAAACATCTTGTCCAAGATTTCATTGAAAGTGGATGATTACAAGTTGATGGTTTAACCACTAATGCAGATCATAAAGCTTTTAAAGAACCCTTGCCCAAATATGAGAAAGGAGAGAATTCTAACAACAAGAATGGCAAGGTTGCTATCAACTACACCTACACAAATGTTGAAAATGTTATCAATATGCTTGAAGTTGTTGGTGACAATGTCAACATGATGAGAGGGAAAGACCCTTATGGATATGATGTGGATTCAAATCCTATGCTTGATGAAGGACCCATTGTGGTCCTAAGAGGTCCTCACTCACAAAGGATGTCTCAACCCCTCAATGCTGTCACTAGAAGCCAATCTCAAGCTCCCATTGTTATTAGAGGTCCTAACTCTAGTAAGTCTAAGCAACCAGTGTCAAAGGGTGTTCTTCCAAAATCTGTTGTTGGTCCTGAGTTGAATTATAATCTTGTTGACCAATTACAATGTACACCAGCGTAGATTTCAATCTTTGAGCTTTTGGAACTGTCCCCTAAGCATAAGTGTGTCCTTGAGGATGCCTTGCAAGTGGCTAATGTCCCTAATGATATAGATGTAGATCAATTCTAGAATATGGTCAACCACTTGGCTAGCCCTCACTACCTTACATTCTCAGAAGAAGATGACAAGTCATTAAGCCACCCACACAATTTGACCCTTCATATAGAGGTTATGATCCACAAGACCCATGTCAGGCGTGTGTTGATAGATGGGGGTGCTAGGCTTAATATTTGTTCTTTGAGCTTATTGAAGGCCTTGGGTTATTCAGAAGAAGTCATTGACACAAGGAAGAAAATAACTATCAAGGCTTATGATGAAGTAGAACGTAGTTCTAAAGGATTGGTCGTTCTTCCTATCCGAATTGGTCCTATAGAGAAAGATATTTTATTCCAGATTCTTGATGCCGGTCCTTTGGCTTACAATATTTTGTTAGGTAGACCATGGATACATGAGATGCAAGTGGTCCCGTCTACCTATCATCAGTGTGTAAAATTCCCTTACAATGGAATAGAAGTATGCATACTTGGAGACAGCACACTATCAATCAACACAATTTCAGCAGGGTCTCACATTCCTTTGAATAGGGAGGCTAAGACTTTTGATACTGCATTTGAACAATGCAAGAATAAATTCAAGACCATAGATCTTGGTATGGGGGATTACAAATTGGATTCATTCACAAAATTTCCAATTTCCCCTAGGTCTTATGGAAAACCTTCTCAAGAAATGAAGCCCTCATCTTCGGCCATGACATTGTTCGATAAGTTCGTGGAATCCTCAGTTCCGATTCAAGAAGAAAAAGAAGAGGTTGCCATTAGGGACTGGATTTACTGAGAAGAGAAATACCTACATAATGAGAATTTTGCACCTTCCCCTAGAGCTTATGGGAGAGGGTATACATTGGTCAAGAATATGGGTTATCCGGGATAGGGTCCCCTTAGTCATAGGTTGGATGCTAGGGCTGAACCTCTTAACCATGCCCTTTTTGGATGAAGGAATAAGTCAACAGTTGGCTTAGGTTTTGAAAATAAGAAACAAAAAAGTGTCCCTGTCTCAGCTGCAATGGACAGTGACAATGAATCAGACTACACACCTAATATCTCTAATCAACAAGACATGTCTGATGATTGGGTGCCTTCAACAAATCTCCTTTGGGGAGATTCACAAGATTTGACAACTGATAGTATGAATGCTAGATTGACAATGGAAAGTGTTGCTATCCTAGCTGTGACGGATCGTAACAATGCTAGTGTTAGAGAAGGGGAAACTCTTCCCAATCTTGAGGCTTCTACATCACAAGGCCCAAATAATGATTTAGAAATAGACTCACATGAGTTCAAATGGGACTCACTTTCAGATGCAATAGTTTATTTGGACATGGATGTTGTCCATACTTATAGTACTCAACCCGATGTGACCAACGAGCCTAGTGTAGGACTGGAGGATTGGACTGATCCTCAAATTGCCTTAGTGCACGACGCTTTGTTTGATAGGACAAATCCTGACTCGGGTATCCTAGGAGGGGACTAGATGAATCCTGATTGTATGGTCACCAAAGATAACACCTTCCACATAAACAATGTTGAACCAATCATTGACTTACCCCTTGTTCACTATGACCTAATTGACTAGTCTCAATGACATCAAGAGCCTAAACTCCTCACTTTTCAGAATGACTATAAAATTGCCTACATCTAACTGCTCTTGAACCTGTAGTCTCTTCCACCAGTGAACTAACAACAAGTATGACAGAGCCTGATATTAAGTACCTCAGTCTAAAAATAAAAGAAAAAGAAAAAAGGAAAGATGGTTTTGATGGCGAAAACCACTTTGTGGCGGTGTCAAAACCCAAAATAGTAAAAAGAAAAGACGTATCCGAAGGTGAAAACCTTTTTGAGGTGCCTAAGGATGGGGTACTTAATAACTTTCCCAGTTACTTCCAGGATAGGTCATCAGTTCTCATTGAGCCCACACAACTAGTCAATTTGAATACAGAAGAGGCTCCCCAAATAGTGCACCTAGCTCAGTCTCTATCAGTTGGAGAAAAAGAGGCATATACAAATTTTTTGCAAAAGAAGAAAATCAACTTTGCTTGGACATATTCTAATATTCCAGGGCTTGACACTGATCTTATTATTCATCATCTATCTATAGCTCCAGGAATAAAACCAGTTAAACAAAAGTTGAGGAAAATGCATCCTCACATAGCTCTTCTTGTTAAAGCTGAATTAGAAAAGCTCTTACGCGCAGGATTCATTCGAGCTATCGACTATGCTGAGTGGATCTCCAATATTGTTCTAGTTTCAAAACATGATGGGTTCATTCGCATTTGCACAGACTTTAGAGACCTCAACAAAGCATGCCCAAAGGATGACTTTCCACTCCCTAACATAGACATGATAGTGGACATGACCGCGGGTTATGAGATATATTCCTTAATGGATGGGTTTTCTGGATATAACCAAATAAAAATAGCTACCGAAGATCAAGAGAAAATAGCCTTCACATGTGCATGGGGAACCTATTGTTGGAACATCATGCCATTTGGCCTAAAGAATGCAGGAGCAACATACCAGTGAGCTATGACCACAATTTTTCATGATATGATGCATAAGAACATGGAAGATTATGTGGATGATACCTTGGCTAAATCTAGAAAATGGGACACACACCTCGACGATCTGGAAGTAATTCTAGATCGCATGGCACAGTTTTAGCTTAGATTGAATCCAAAAAAGTGTGCATTTGGAGTTGCCTCAGGTAAATTCTTAGGATTCATAATTTCAGCAAAAGGAATAGAGGTTGATCCTGAAAAGGTCCAAGCTATATTAGATATGCCACCTCCAAGAAATGTTAGTCAAATGAGAAGTCTTCAGGGATGACTCCAATCCATAAGGAGGTTTATTTCACAACTAGCAGATAGAGCACAACCATTCAATAAAACATTGCATAAGGGTGCTTCTTGCATGTGGAATGAGGAATGCCAAAAGAGCCTAGATCAAATTAAACAATACTTGGCTAATCCTCCAATTTTGATGCCGCCTATTCCTGGGAAACTATTGATTTTATACATTTCAACAATAGAGTCTTCCTTAGGGGCATTGTTGGCTCAATTAGATGATAATGGGAAAGAAAGGGCCATTTACTACATTAGTCGTACTCTAGTATCTTATGAGATCAATTATAATAGCATTGAAAAGTCTTGTCTGGCAGTAGTGTTTCCTTCCCAAAAGTTGTGACACTATATGCTTGCTCATACTATACATTTGGTTGCAAAAATTGATCCTCTTAAGTACTTGCTTAGTAAGGCTGCCCTCACGGGTAGGCTTGCCAAGTGGATGATGGTTTTATCTAAATTTGATATAGAGTACATTGAAAGAAAGGCCATAAAAGGGCAAGCTATTGCTGACCAATTAGCTGACTTTCCAGTTAAGGATAGTATGCCTATTCAGGTAGAATTCCCAGATGAACACATACTATATATGACTACCCGCACTTGGAAGATGTTCTTTGATGGTTCCCACATGCAAAATGGATCAGGTGTTGGAGTATTATTTGTCTCTCCACATGGGTACAACATTCCAAAGTCTTAAAAACTTTTATTCCCATGTACAAATAATATTGCCGAATATGAAGCTTTGACCAATGGATTGAAAATGGCTATAGAATGGAACATAATAGAAGTACATGTCTTTGGGGATTCATAGTTAATTATCAACCAAGTCAATGAGGAGTATCAAACCAAGGATGATAAATTGATACCTTACAAAAAGATGGTTGAATCATTGAGACGTTACTTTACATTTGTGACATTTCAACAGATCCCTAGGACAGAGAACAAAGTTGCAGATGCTATGGCCACATTAGTTTCACTCCTTCAGTTGGAACAACATGAATCAAGATTTGAATTCCTGGTGGAAGAGCTACACCATCCCATATTTGACTCATCTGAAAGCAATGTCATTTGTACCCTTTTCACACATGAATCTTCCCGCTATGGTGCTATCTATTCATATCTACGTGATGGCATCATCCCTGACACTTTCAACCATTCTGAATGTCAAAACCTCATCCGTAACACCTCTCACCACACCCTTATCTCTGGTGATTTATATAGGAGGGGTTTAGATGGGACACTTCTTAGGTGCTTGGAAAAGGAGGAATCCAACCAAGTGTTAGCAGACATCCATGAGGGCATTTGTGGTGGACATTCTAATGGTCTTTCCATGGACCGAAGGTTGCTTAGGGAGGGGTATTACTGGCCCACAATGCAGACAGATGCAGTAGCTTTCTCTAAGTCTTGTAAGAAATGTCAAAAACATGGAAACCTGATTCATGCTCCAAGTAGGGAGCTAATTCCTTCCATTTCTCATTGGCCATTTCAGCGCTGGGCCTTTGACCTTGTGGGGAAAATTCACCCCAATTCATCAGGTGGACATAAGTTTATCATCACAGCTACTGATTATTTCATGAAATGGGTAGAGGTAGTCCCTCTTTCTGTTGCCTCAGGCAAAATAGTTTCCCTATTTATTCTTAATCATATTATTTGCCGATTTGGAGTGCCTTCTGAGATTATTACTGATAATGGAGGTCAATTCAAGAACAAGGACCTAAAGCATTTATGCAAGAAGTTTAAAATTAAGCAACATTGGTCCTCCATCTATTTTCCACAGGGAAACGGACAGGTAGAAGCCTCTAATAAAACCATTCTTAAAATCCTCCATAGAACAGTACACAAGAATGGTAGGGATTGGCACTTACAAATAAATATGGCACTATGGGCCTATAGAACTAGCATTCGTACACCTATAGGAGCTACTCCTTTTGCTCTTACCTATGGCGCTGAAGCGGTGTTGCCTTTAGAAGTAGAGATACCTTCACTTAGAGTCTCACTCAAAGGTTTAATTACAGATGAGGATTACTGCGCCATGAGGTTACAAGAACTAGAACTTCTAGATGAGAAGCGTAAGGCTTCCTTTGATCACATGAGAGTATACCAGAAGCGTATGTCCAAAGCATTCAAAAAGAAGGTTTTCCCTAAGGAATTTCAGATAGGTGATCTTGTTTTGAGAGAGAACCCTAAGAATCAACAGAACAGAGAACAAAAGGGCAAGTTCGAACCCAATTAGCTGGGACCATACATTATCACAGTGGCTTTTGCTACAGGTGCATATTTACTATCAGATGAAGATGGAGACCAGCTCCCTGAGCCCATCAACATTGTGCACCTCAAGAAGTTCTATCCTTGATGCCTATTCTGTATGGGGGCATCCTTTGTACATATTTTATGATCCTGAAAAAATACCAAAAAAGTATATATATGATGCTGAAAAAAATCCTAAAAAGTATAAAAAGTCCTAAAAAAAATATTAAAAAATCAAAAAAAAAAAAAAAAAAAAAAGTGCCCTAGTGAAAACCTAGAAACAGGCGCCTTGGTAGCAAAAATACAAAAAAATGAAAAAAAGAGAAAAATTGCAATAAATCCAAGCGGTGAAAACCTGGAAACAGGCACTACTTGAGGCATTTGCACCCTTGTCTTTTAGCATGCATCCTCGACACTTAGCCTTTCTCCATCATGTCTTGACCTTATTTGACTTGGTCTGGAATTGGTCTTTGTCTTTGTCTAGGGGGCATACCTATTCGCATAGGTCCTTTAGGTGCATTTGTCTCTTGGGGAATTTCCCAACAGGTGTTTTTCAACACCACCCCAAATTGTGTTTCTCAACACTACCCTTACGTTGAGTGTTTCTTAACACTTATCAGATGTCTTACCCAATAGTCTAAGTATGATGTGATATTTCTCATTTGCAAATGTGATAACTAGAGTTTGACTCTATGACCAACACACACGCACTTAAATAATCAACTCGCTGAGATATGTTGACTTTATTTTTCTTTGTGTGTTGTCTATGAGGATTTCTTTGATGAGTGGTCTCTCCCTGAGAAGTTTTCGATGATGCATAGCTAGAAGACTGAGGGTATGAGAACATGTTTTATTTCTTTATCTGCTTGTGGGTATATTTTGTTGATCCTAACTGTCATGAGCATTTATGTTGGTCTTACTTGACACTATGGATTAACAAGGTATTATCCTTGACTATTTTGCGAGTGCATGCTTGTAGTTATCCTGACTTTCATGTGTCTTGATACAAGCATAATCTCACTATATCAAACTTAGGTAATCTCACTGCACTAGTCATCTTGACCTCCATGTCTTTGATGCCTAGGTGAGATTTCCACATTCTTATCTGATAAAGATCATATTCATATCCACATAGTTATGCTAGTGTGCTTTGTATGATTTTATGATGCTACCAATAAAGTTCGATGATGATAATTAGATGTCTATAAGCGTTGTGACCTTGCAAGTCAACCACTTTTCATAGTAGCTTGCATTTTTAGGGTCATGTTAGTCTAGTTTTGCACCTTGCATATGGAGAGAGCTCTCTTTTTCATCTCACATGGACCTGTCAGTTGACTGCACTCATCTTTCCTTCTTCTTGATCATATCTTTCATTTCTAGTCTTTCATATCACATCATTTTCTATCCATTTTCAGACTCAAAATTGAAATCCGAGTCGTGTTTCAAAATTTTCCTTCTTCTACGCAGTTGATTGACCTTTTGAGGCATAATTCTCCGTTCTTTGGTGGAATTTATTCCTTCCATGTCTCTCAAATTTTCTAGTCTTTCATTTGTGCTATTTCTAGTCTTCTATTTCTATTCTTCTACTTCCTCACTGGGGCATGTTTCATTGCCTGTTGGTTACCCTATTTACCTTTACATCTGATTATGATTTTATTATGATTTGATCAAATCTTTATCGATTTTCTATCTCTCCTCTACCTGATTTTGATTTTGATTCCGAGGGGGCAGTACCTATGGGATTCTCATCCCTGATTCTCTTGATTTTCCTGATTCAGACATCTTTTGTGAGCTTTTGCTCAAATTTGAGATTCTTATCTCTTACTTTGAATGTGATCCTGAATTGACCTCATGTTCAAAGGCCTTTGTTTATGCTTTGTCTGGATGTGATCCCGAATCGACCTCATATCTGAGTTATTTTGTGATCCCAGATCGATCTCACATTTCAACTTCATTCTTTGACTACATGTGTTCCCAAATTGATCACATATTAGTCAAAGAAGGGCAATGCACCCAAAAATGGTCACCTAGACTTTGGGCCCCATTTATTTGATTTATTTATCTTTGAATCAGTTTTATCAATAATCAATATTTTCAATATTATCAATTTTCTTGATCAAATCCTAATTTCATCATTTTTTATTATTTTTCATGGGCTAACTATTTTATCCTAAAGTCTTTATTTAATTAAAAGGAATATTCCCTCCCCTTTTGATAAATAAAAAGCCCCACCTTTTCATCTTATCCTAAGTTGCACAAATAAAACACTATTCTTATTTTATAAAAAGAGAAAAGCACTTTTTATCTCATATGGACATAAAGTCAACTCCTATTATCCTATTGGAGGATACTTGTGCACATGGATTGCTCCTCTTTCAAGCTCCACTATTGATTGAGACTTTTGTCTCTTAATCTCCATGGTCCATTCCTTTGCATTTCTTATAAAAGGAGAGCTCTTTCCTTCATTTGCATATCCATCTCTTTCATGTTATTGTTATGCTGCAGGTTTTCTAGGTGCATTTGGAGCTTTTGGAGTTCATTGCTACATCAAGCTTTTCTTGGATTTCCTCATTGCTTCATAGTTTAGACTTCATTTCTTGCATTATCATAGCATCCATAGATTCATTTCATAGCTTAGTTTCTTTTATGCAATAGATAACTTCACATAGCTTAATTAGGAAGGTTGTAATCCTTTATATTTCCTTTCAATAGCTTAATTTGTACTTTCATTTCCATAGAATAGTTTGCATTCTCATTTAGATTTGCATTGCATTGCATACTTTGATTCCATTGAAGATATTGGCACTCTTGCCCTTGTCTTCATTGTGAACCTCTCATTGTATGGTTGACTAGCAAGGTCACGAGTTTGTAGCTCTAGCTGAGAGCAAATTTATCATAGTCCCTTGCAACTCCATGCATAGAGAGCTATGAGTCACTTTGTGAGGCCTCATTGTTGAGCAACCTTTCATGTAATGATTCATAGAAGTGTGGTCACTTTTACACCATACACATATTAGGTTTGTCTGATAAGGTGAATCCTTCTGGTTGTTCAATGTATACTTCTTCCTTTGATTCTCCATTCAAGAATGTTGACTTAACATCCATCTGATAAACTTTGAAGTTTTTGAATGTTGCATAAGCTAGAAACAACTTGATAGCTTCTAATCTTCTCACAAGTTCAAATGTGTCTGAATAATCAATACCTTCTCTTTGTGCATAACCCTTAGATACTAACCTTTCTTTATTCCTTACTACTATACCATCTTCATTCATCTTGTTTTTGAGTATCCACTTTGTTCCAATCACATTTTTATCACTAGGTCTTGGGACTAGTTTCCAAGTATCATTCTTGATAATCTGATCTAGTTCTTCTTTCATAGCATCATGCCAATCTAAATCATTGCATGCATCTTCAACACTTAAAGGTTCTATCTGAGATGGTAAACATACCACTTCATTGCTTGTTGAACTCTTTACTTTTGATCTTGTTGTGACTTTGTCGCTCTGATCTCCAATGATGTCATCCTTAGAGTGATATCTAGATGTATACTTTGGAACTTTAGGTGATACTGACTCATCTTCCTTCTAAGTTTCTTCACTTGTTTCAGGGTCATCGAACATTACATTAATACCATCAAACATCTCTTCAACAACTGTCTCACTAGTGGAAGGAATGGGTTCTTCTTCAATCATAGGTGCATAATCGTGATATCTTTCTTGAACCATAAACTTTTCATCAATTTTAACATGAGAACTTTCAATGATCTTCTTCAATCTCAAGTTAAAACATCTATAAGCTTTACTTTTAGTAGAGTAACCAAGAAAAATACCTTCATCACTTCTTGCATCAAACTTTCCTATCACTTCATCCCTCTTGATGTAGCACTTTCTTCCAAAGATTTTGAAGTATTTCACTGTGGGAGCATTACCAAACCATAGCTCATATGGTGTATTGTTCGCGCCAGGCCTCAATTGTATTCTATTGATGGTATAGATTGTTGTATTGACCGCATCTCTCCAATAGGTGTGTGCAACATTTCCTTCAATCATGATGGTGCGCGATGTATCAAGGATGATCCTATTCCTTCTCTCTGCAATCCGATTCTGTTGAGGGGTTCTAGGTGCACTTAATTGTCTCTTTATGCCATGTTCTTCACAGTACTCATAGAATCTGTCAGAGGTGAATTCTCCTCCTCTATCTAATCTTAGACATTTTATCTTTAGTCCAAACTCATTCTCAACCTTAGCTTTGAATATTTTGAACTTCTCAAATGCTTCTAACTTATCTTTCAAGAACACAACCCACATCATTCTAGAATAATCATCAACAAACAAAATGAAATACCTTTCACCATAGTATGATCTTGTTTGAGTTGGTCCACATAGGTTTGTATGAATCAAATCCAACTTGTTCTCTGCTGAATTATTCTTTCTTCTAAATGAATTCATCACATGTTTTCCCATCAAACATTCCCTGCAAATAGTATCAACTGGCTTTGCTATGCTAGGTAGATCTCTTACTGCCTTTACATTGCTTATCTTTACTATGTTATCAAAATTGATATGACATAGTCTTTTATGCCATAGCCAACTATCATCTACTTTAGCAACAAAACAACTTGCTTCAGAATTAAGCTGAAAAACATTACCTTTGGTCTTTGAACCTAATGCAATCATTACACCATCCTTGTTGTTAATGATGCATGTGTTGTCTTTAAACTCCAATCTATAACCTTTTTCAAGAAATTGTCCAACACTAAGAAGGTTATGCTACAAACCATCTACATTAATAACATCATCAGTATTGTTCTTTCCATCCAATGTAATACCTCCTCTACCAATGATAGGTTTAGGAGTGTTGTCTCCAAATCTAACCATACCACCATTGTATTTGTCTAGATAAACAAATCTATCTTTATCACCTGTCATGTGATGTGAACAACCGCTATCTATAATCCAATCTATCCTTATGTCTTCTTGTGAAATCAATGCTAGCTCTTGTTCCTTTTTCTTATCTTCATGATCCGTAATGGCAATTATTCCAATTTCTTCTTCAACTGAATCATCATTAGAAACTCCATCACCAGCATAGTAACATTCTTTTGTATACTTAGGCTTGTACTTAGTTCTAAATTTCTTCACTCTTGTAGGACACTTGGATGCAAAATGACCAATCTTATTACATGAGAAACATTTGAAAGGTAATTGACCTTCATACTTTCCTTTTCCTTTTCTTTCTTTCTTAGCAATCATAGCAATAATATTATCTATCTCTTTGTCTTCATCTTCATCATCAAAATTACCAGAAGTGTTTGAAGATTTCTTACCATGGACTGATGCTTTGAAGGTTGTCTCACTTTTAGGCTCTGTCTTCAATCTTAAAATCTCAAAAGCTGAAATTTTGCTGATCAATGTCTCTCTCTTGAAATTTGTTGTAAGCTGCATGGTCTCATCAAGGATGTTGATCTTGTTTTCATACTCTGTTGTAAGAGTAGTCATCAACTTATCCATAATGTCTTCCTCCAAAATCTCTCCACCATTGTTCTTGATTCCAGCAACTACTTTATTAATCCTTTGGTTTTAAGCTCTGATGTTTTCTTCAGGTAGCATCTCTAATGCATTGTATCTTTTATTCCATGTCTTTCTATGTGCATTCTTTTCTTGTGTATCTCCTTCAAACATGTCTTCTAGGTGCTTCCATATCTTGTAGGCTGTGTCTACTTTCTTTAACTATGAGAACTCACTATCAAATAAGGTGCTGATAAGGGCTTCTTTGGCTATTGCATTCTAATGGAAAAAATCCTTCTACTTGCTAGTAGGATCATCCTTTGCAAGATCTTCTAAGGAGGGGATCTTAATATCTTTGATAGCCACTTCAAAAACTTCAAAAGAAATACACTGCAAATGTGTCACCATTTTGTTCTTCCAATCAGGATAGTTTTCTCCATCGAACTTAGGACTGTCTTTTCTAAAGAATGCCATATGATCAACCTCAAGCTATTAAAATTTCTCTTTGAGGCACTTGGCTCTAATACCAATTGTTAGGAATAGTCCCAAGAGAAAACTGAGAGGGGGGGTGAATCAGTTATCTACAAGTTTTAATTCTTTATCCAATTAAGTATGCTTAAATATTTAAAAACAAAATAATGAAAGAACACTTCAACACAACACCAATATTTTGGTTACAGGGAAACCCAAATAGGTAAAAAATCTGCTGGGAATTGACACCCACTAATGATCTACACTAGTTTTTTATGATCCTTGTTAGAAGATCCTTAACCCTGGTAAGAGTTGTCTTTACAATGCATTTAGTATAATGACCCGGTCAAAGGTCAGACCTTATTAGGAGTCTTTTACAATTAACCATGTTAGGGGTGAGGACGCACTATCTAAGAGCACATTGCTCAAAGGGGTGAAGGCTACAACCTTCTGAATAATAGATACACACTATATCTAGATCTTGGTGAACTGCACTTTGACTTGTTGTCTGGATCAGTTCCAATGTATAGCATAAACTCTTTACTTGGTCACATAGACCTTTTGGTGATGGCTCAACACTTCACACACTCTACTCTACTCTTCACATTCAACTCTGAACCATGTCTTAGCAATCACAAATGATTGCCTATAAATATCTTCTCTCTAAATGATATAATCAAGTCGGCCTATTAGAACCATCTTGAAATCATAATAGAGAAACAATAACACTCTCCAATAACATTTATGTCAGCTCTACTAACCACGAAACACAACCTGGGACCTATCCAAATCAATAAGTGTAGACGCACGCTACACACTATCGGCTCTACCAAATTAAATGAAACTTTATCCTCAAGCTGAATTGCATCATGCGCTCTTAGCCAAACATTCTTAACTCTTCTCTGATTACTAATCCAAGCATGCATACTGAAATGATAGGCGCAACTCTTGTACCAATATAATCTCTGTCAGCTCTTCTAGATAAACACAGGAAACTACAACTGGTGAATAGCGACTGCATAACTTTATTTCTACTACACATCAGACTCTACATCCATGAATGGAACATCACTAACATGTCTCCATCACATATCCAAGGGTGCAAGGATCTGTGATAACTGTACGAATAATCACACATAGAACATTGCATGTAACTTTGTCAGGAACATTGCTGACACAAGCTGCTACATAACTATTTGTACTAACAATTAGCCTCTATGTCCATGATATCATGTTGATAACATGTCCATGCTTCATATACTCAAATCTTATTGTATAAGACTTCTATGCATGCTTCTTACCATATGTTGTCATCAATGACAAACATAGAGTCAACATTGGCTTGCTGGCAAATCTCCAATAGTTTTCAGGATCAGACAGTTCTTGTGTGGCAACTATCTCTTGTTTGGTAGTAGGTTCTTGTGTGTCTACTATGTTAATTCTTTTAGGTTCCTTTTCATTTTCAAGAAGGTCTAATATATGTTGAGGTATATGTTCATAAGGAAAAACATCAATTGTATCTAAATCATCACTATCTGAGTTTTGGGGTTCTTCCTTCTGCTGAATATATGTCTTCAGTTCTATTTGTTCTAGGACATGTATAGAGCTCCCACCCAGATGGAAAGACTTCTTGTGATAACCTAGACCGATAGTATCCTTGGTTGTTCTCCCACAATGTTCAATGGGCTTTATGATGCCTTTGCCTCTTGTTCCTAGAGGTCCTTTCCCTGTATACCCCATTTTAGACATTAGCTTGTGACCCGGTCCATATGAACTTGCAAGAATATTAGGTGTTTTAGAGTCACATTTTTGGACTATCTATGATTGAGATTCATCTTTATATAACCAGGCTAGTATAGCCTCTTCCTCATCATATTCTTGTTTTAATACTTTCTTTGTGACAAAACTCCCATTAAATATGACCTGAGATGCCTTAACTGTTGGTTTTACCTTTTCTGAAGGTTGTCCATAAGATTTAGGTGAAGGTGGGAGAGATGTGAGAGATAGGACTGGTTCCATTGTGTATTCTCCCATGCCAGTATCTTTTATCTTGACTCCTTTTGATAGCTATTCCATTTTAGATGTAGATGCTATGTCTATTTGTTTGGTAGAAGACTCTCTGTTATGTGGAACAAGTTTATCTGCACTTTCTTTCAATGCGTTGCAAGATGTTGATGTGTCTGCAAGTATAGTGACCTCTACTCCATCATAGGGAAACGTGAGACATTGATGGTATATTGATAGAATAGCTTTCATTTCATGTATCCAAGGTCTTCCTAGAAGAATTTTATAGGCCAGTGGAAGGTTTAGTACTTGACAGGTGATATCTCTAATGATAGGTCTTGTTCTGATAGGTAGCACAATGACTCCTTTGGAATTTATTTCTTGTTCGTCATATGATTTTATGGTTATCTTCTTTTTAGGATCAATAACATCTTCTGAAAATCCCAGTTGTGTAACCAATTTGTAAGAATAGATATTTAGATCAGTGCCTCCATCTATCCACACACGTTTGACCCAACGGTTTTGGATTAAGACTTCAATATGCAAGGGCTGGTTATGCAGATGACTCAGTGATTTATCATCTTCTTCTGAAAATGATATGTAAGGGGATGTTAAGTGACCCACCATTGTTTGGAATCTGTCAAGATCAAGATCTTCAAGAACATTTGAGCTAATTAGAGCTTTGTCCAGAATTGCACGATGAGCAGAAGAGACGCAAAGCAACTTGAATATAGAGATTTTGGCATTGGTATGTTGTATGATGTTGTACGATACCTCTTTGGACTCTTTAGAATTGGAAGATTTGGAAGTAGTGTTTTGTTTAGATGTTGTTGGAAGATTAAATGGTATCTTCGAGGTGTTTGATGAACCTGAGTTCTATCCTTAGAGAATTGCATGAGTTTGAGATCGAGTAACTGCATTAGGAGTTTGATTATCTCTATCCTTTTTTACAATAGTGATGACATTACAGTGTTTAGATGAGCCTGGTTCTACCATGTTGATGACATCATTGATACCAGAGTAAGTGTAATTGACTTTAGCACCCATGTTTGGTTTCGAAGATGAATCTCCTTGATTATGTTTCGGAAAAGGTTTTGTGAATGTTGTATGATCATTATTGGATTTATGGTTATCAATCATAATTTCTCCGACATCAATTTTGTCTTGAATGAGATGTTTTAGACGCATGTAGTTATTGGTTTTATGACCCTTGTTTCGATGGAAATCACAAAAATCAGTCTCTTTCCACTACTTAGGTTTGACTTCGGGGTCATATGGTTTGATTTTAGGCAATGTGATGATATTATTCGCCAAGAGAGTTTTCATGGCAGATTCCAAGGACTCACCTAGAGGAGTGAACTCACGCTTTGGTTTTGTAAGCCATGGTTTATAGTTAGTTGACTTTTTAGTAGGTTCAATGGCTTTCATCTTGAAAGCTTTTATGGCTTGGGTGCAAATGGTGAGATTAAACGCTAGTGCTTTAGATGGAGCACTGATGTGATCAACAACACCATCTGTGACAATGTTTTTGTTTTTGTTCCAAATTTTTCCCTTATCCTTGTTGGTATTAGATCCCGAGTCATACTTTTTTCCTTTATGAACTGATATATCTCCCTTTCGAACAATCACATTTTCAATCTTTATGGCATTTTCTGCCATTTTATCAAAGGATGTATGGTTTTGCATTTGCAGATGATAATTGATTTTCGGAATCAAATTATTGATAAAGATTTCCAACATTTCATTTTTTGAGATTGGTTGGGCATAGAGTGAAAACTTCTTCCTCTAGCATTTGAGGAAGGTCAGGAAGGGTTCTCTTGAGTTTTGTTTCAGATTCCAGATGTCGATCATGGTGACCGAATGTTGGATGTTGTAGGAGTATTGTTGATAAAATAGTTTGATTAACTCCTCAAAAGTCTTGATTGTGGGGGGTATCTTAGAGAACCAATTGATGGTTGTTCCTCCAAAAGATCGGGGGAAGAGATGCATTAAGAATGTAGGTTCATGCATAAATTCCATAGATAAGGTGCAAAACTCTTTGGCGTGATCTTGAGAATCAAAGTTTCCATCATATTTGTCATATTTCGGGAGTTCTACCCCTTTAGGGAATGGTGGCATATACAAGCTACGATCAAATGGGAAAGGACATAGAGCATCCATGGAGAATTCCTTAGGTTATTTCTCCTTTTCCAACTGGTTTAGCTTAACTTTCATTGCATGCATTTGTTTCATCATAACAGTGATGGGTGTTTCTTCCTTGTGTGTGATGATATTGTCAATTTTGAAGCTTGGAGGAAGTTTGGCCCCTTGTTGGGATAATTCAAGGAAATATGCCTCTTTGTCTTCATGCAAGAAGTGTTTCATCATTTTCTTGAAGACATCATCATTCTGATATTGGGCAATTTCAGAGGGTGTGGGTTCTTGATCCCCACCATGCTTAGATTGATGACCCTAGGAGCCTTGGTTTGCTCCTCGTTGAGACATAGTGGCGCTTTGATTTGGATCTGGTGTTGATACTAGAGGGGTTATGTAACCTCCTCTCAAGCACAAGTTTCCAAGGGCGTCTTCTTCATATAGATTTATATTGTAAGGCTGATGAAATGTCTGAGCCAAAATAGAAGATGATGGAGATATTTTTGGTTCTTCTCTCTGTTTTCTATGTGAAGAAGCTCTAGTTTCTACCATTAACCTTAAGTGAATCAAGAGAGAAAGATAAGACAACTGATTGATGATCTGATTTAGGAAAAACTGAATGACGCAACCTTGTCAATATTGAATTGATTGGTTGATAAAAAGATTGATTGGACTTAAGTGCAAGATATTGTGCCCTAGGTGTATGGGTAGATGCCCAAAATATGAAGGACACGAGCTCCCAACACTTGGTCATTTTTTTGAGGATAAATCTCAAGATTATTTTGACAAGGTTCTGACACAAGATGAGACGGGATTCAAATCAATGAATCAGAAGGCAAAATCAAGCTAAAAGGACCACTTTGGGAAAATGAGTTGGATTCTCTATTGACTCTGCTTCATTCTTGACACAGGGGATTTTCTGATAGAATTTGAATGATGACTGCAAATGGTTGAATTTCTGATAAAATAGGGATTTTCTGACAATTTTTGGGTCAACTCTCGTATGACTTTATCTAGGCTTGTATGACATAGAATCAGGGTTGGCACGACAATTACAGAGACTCGTATGACAAATGACTCCAGGATATTTTTTCTTAGGGTTTCTTGACAAGACTTATATGACATAGTGTAGCTTCCCGTACGACTTTCTGGGGGTTTTGATATGATAGTTGAATTTCACAACAAGACTCATACAACAATTGAAATTCTTGGATGACAGTCTATACCAGAAAAAGATTTTGCTTCAAATTTTGCAAGTTTTCCAGCTGTTGGGTGTTTTTGGTATCAAGTTGTTTGCAAATTTCTCTATCCAAGTTTTTTCAAATATGTGTATTGAATTGTCTTAGGTTTTTTAGCATAGCAGTAGGTTCACAATCACATAAAATAGAGGGAACTGACTCAATGAATCAATCACACCTATCTTACCCTAGCTAGGAGAAGAGATGTATTACTTACTCGTTGACTTAGGAACACACTCATGGACTCCTCAAAATATGTAGGTCCAACAACATGCAATGGATGTTGAAGCCCATATTAACTAAGTTCTGTGTGTTTGAAAATTGTACCTAATCTGTAGACACAACACTTCAGTAAAACATTAGAGGTTAGTTGAAATCAAAATCATGCAATGAATTGAAAGCTAAACTAACTAGGTGATTTATTGCCTTCTAATAGGTGCGAGTATGATGTTCTTAGATTGTTATCGAGATTAGTGACCTTGACGACACCTAAACGAAGGATTTGAATGCAAAAGATGGATATGGAATGAATGCAAAGTAATCTATTTTTTTTATATTTTCTATGCAATGATATGAAAAATGAATCTAAATGAATGTAAAAACCAAATTGATCTCACAATAGCCTTGATTCGCAATAAGCTTTGATTCTCCAGATAGCAATTCTTCAGCGTGATTATGCAATTCTTGTGGATTTGAGAGATGATTGAGAGATGAGCCTTGATTTTATAGAAATCCAGGGCTTTGGAGGTGCATGAATAAAAGCCATAAATCACTCAAATAACTCAGGTTGATTTTTGAGTTATTTTTAAATAAAGATAATTTAAGTCACAAAAACATGCAAAAATATATTTTTAACTCAAATTAGAAGTTTAGATCAATTTTAAAACTCAAAAATGATGTTGAGTTCCAAAAAGTCAATAACTTGCATTGATTTTCTAATTTGGAGTTTAACTGCTCTTTGATTGTGCACATGGATAATTATGAATTAATAAATAAATAAAGTGATTTATTTCCAACTTAACCGATTTTGAAAAATAAAACAATTGATTTATGGGTTAATCAATCATTTAATCAAACAATTTTTAAAAAATTATATTATTAAATAATGACAACATGCTTTAATTAATTAAATAAGAATTTAATCAATTATTCATAGGATATTGGATTTATTGTCAAAATTAAATAATATAATTAATAATAGATAGAATTAAATTTAATTAAACAATTAAGTGGCAAATATTAAATCTAATTAATTAAATATGAAAATATTCAATTAATCAAACTTTAGGATAAATGTGATTTATCACCAAATAATCATTAAATTAAAGGTAATTAAGATAATTAAGAATATTGCTAGGAATATTCCCTGATGCAGAATTTAAGATAATTAATTAGATTCGATGATGTGTAGATGTGCCTTAGGTTACGACTTCTATGTTGATTTCATTCGATTTGAGGATGTAGGAGGTTAATGAACATATAGCCCATTTTTGGGGTATTACAAGTTCAAGCATCGAAGAGGGCTCGATATGATGAGTTTCTTGGGGTGATTACTATTCACATCGCACAAGCACTACAAATCCTTCAGGGGTGGATTAGTGGAGAAATTATCTTAGGCTTTTAATAAAGGCATTCGTTCACAATTGTCTCCCATAGTCCCACAAGTAGGATTGAGGTTGTTAACCCTATGAGCACTCTGACAAGTGTAGTCTCACAAGAAAGATTTAAGTGGCTCCACTCTACACAAAATCAAAGCATGTTCATGGAACGAGTCCAAGGAACAAACACAGCTATGTCTTTTGAGGCTTTAACCTCAAGGAAGCATCAAATTTTATAGTGGGGTGGAAGAGTCGACATAAGACTTGTCCCCACTTGGGTCGTTCCCAAGAGCTTTTTACCTCTCTGGTAGGCCCTCTAAAGGTTTAAATTAAATATGAGGTTGGGGACCACAAGATCTAGGTTTCTGATTCTCTGAAAGAGAAGAGCATAATCCCCTAACCTTGTCCTTTTCCCTATCCAAGACACGTCAAGAAAATTAATCTAGAGACAGTATGCAAACTGGCACTAGTGACGATACCTTCTGAGTTTCTGATTCTCCTAAGAAGGAGAAGAGAATAATCCCCTTAATATTTTCCTTGATGACAATAGATGCACATACCTATTTAGCTAAGTGCCTATGAAAAATTTAAATCTAAGCAAACAGAATATATGCTTGTAGAAGATTTAGGCAACCTCCAAAACCACTTGTCATAAATTATGTTGAATGAGCATCTTTGACTAGCATTTTTTTTCTGAAAATGGAGTTATCTGCAAAAGATAGGCTTAGAAGTCAAGACAAGAAGAGGCTAAAGAATAGGTTTTTATACTTAGTCTTCATCTCTCATCCTGGACAAATGCATTAGGCTATCAAAATGACCAAAAACTAGCAAGCATCAATTGTTGGGGTTAGTTGTCAGTTGAAATCTGAAATCCAAATCTCAAAGACTACTCAAAATTCTAATACGACAATGCAATACTGGAGTCAAAACTCGTACAAGAATATATCTCTTCCCATGTGAAAATTCAGGTACGATACGATAGTGGGTTCTTGCACACACGACACTTCATCTCCTATACGACAATACTAATACAACCGGCACAACAATGTAGATTGTCGTCTATCATATGATAGACAGTATTCTAATATGACAGTCTACCGAATGTCGTACGAGATTGTACGGAACAAAAAATAAAAATCAAAGCTTGAAATGAAAATGTCAGAAAAATGAGATTTTGATAAATGAAACTCATTGTCAGGCTCCATGATGGGCACTAGAAATGTGTGTGTGAAATTGTACCTAGATGTGAACACAACACTTTAGTAAAACATTAGAGGTTAAGAAATCGGAAAATCTGCAAATAAGACAAATATTGCTAACCAGGTGATTATTGTCTTCTAGTAGATGCGAGTATGATATTCTCAGAATTTGACCGAGATCAGTGACAATGCAACACCTAAACAAAGGATTTACTGATGAAAAGCAAATGAAATATGAATGGAGATTAAGCTATATTTTTATATTTTTTTCTATGCAATATGGATGAAAAACTATATAAAAATTGATCTAAAAACTGAATGAAGATGAATGCAATCTAATCTAACAATGATATGAATTGTTATGAAAAAATGAATGATAAACAAGAATTTGAAAATAGTACAATCTCACAAATCGCCAGATCGCACAAGCAAAATTCTCCAGATTCGCAGTTGAAGGATCGTTTGTGAAGGACTGAGCCTTTTTATATAGAAATCCAGGTTCTGTGAGAACTCATGGAAAGCCAAAAATCTCTCCCTAATCAACTCAGATTGATTGTTGAGTTATCAAAAAATCAGAAAGAGTTAACTCACAAAATCATGCAAAATCATCTTTTTAACTCAAATCAGGAGTTCATATCACTTTTTCAACTCACAATCACATGTTGAGTTCAAAAAGTTAACAAATTGAATTGATTTGTTGATTTAGAGTTTGACTGTTTTTCTGAATGTGCATGGATAATTATAAATTTATTTAATATTCCAAGTGTTTTTGTTCTCAACTTAACTAATTTTTGAATTAAAATAACTGATATATGGGTTAATCAATTATTTAATCAAACTTTATCACAAAACTATATCATTAAATTTGACAATTTGATTTAATCAATTACATAAATGTTCAATTGATTATTTTTAATAATTTTGAACTATTGTCAAATAAAAGTAATATTAATTAGGAATAAATGCAATTAAATCTAATTAAATAATTAAGTGGTAGTATTAAATTCAATTAATCAAATATTTGACATATTTAATTAATTAACTTTAGGATAAATAAAATAATGTCATTTATCACTAAATAATATTTTATTAAAGATACTTTAAAATAGATTAGGAATATTTAGGAATATTCCCCGATGCAAAATTAGGATGAAATCGATCAAGGTTTCGATAATTTGATGTGCAGATGTGTCTTAGGTTAGGACTTTTATGTCGATTTTGATCGATTTTGTCGATGTAGGAGGTTTATGGTCCTAAAGCTCATTTTTGGGGTATTACAGTTAGAGATTTTCTTCTTTAATATAGATCAAGACGCTTAGAGAGAAATTTCTAGAATTTTCAACATCCGCCTATGTAGACTTCTGGGTAAATTTTAGGCATCCCTTTATTTTCAAGTATGTGTAAGGATTCTCTTTGGAATAGGTTGATAGATGGGTGAATTGGTAAATTAGAGAGTTGGAAAAGTAAGTGGCTTTTTCTAGCTTGTAGGATTTTAATGTTAAGAATAATCATTTTGGCTATGCCTCTTTTTTCTATGATGTGCTTATAAATTGTAGGGAAAGTGATTCATCTAATAGAATAGAGGATGAGGAAATTCTTTTGGAATGGAACTTAGGACCAGGATAAAATTCCTCTCTTGGCCTAGGAAAACATTAACAAACCAAAAGACTCGAGAGGTGCAGGACCGTGGAATTAGAAACTCCTTAATGAGGTTATGGGTGCAAAACTTGTGTGGCACATGTATAAGTTTCTAGATAAAATACGGGTAAAAATTTTAAGAGTCAAGTACCTAGAAAACAATGATAGGATGAGAATATTGAAAATTCAAGACCCCCTCATGAGGCTCTTCTCTTTGGAATTTCATTGCTGAGTGTAGACAAGTGATAGCAATTAGAAAATGGTAGAAGGGCTAACTCTTAGACTGATTCATGGGATGGAAAGGCAGTGTTGGTTGAACAAGAAAACATTGATAGAATCAAGCTAGCCATCGAGAAACGATGGGGAGTGAAGATAAGTGACTTTGTCGAGTTTAAGGATAACTATTTAGTGGGAAAATGGGTCTAGAAAGATCGAAGTGAGTTGGACATGAATGAAAATGATACTAATACTTCGAAAGACATTTTTAGAAATAGACCTTTAGCTCTTTCTGAAATGGAAGATGAAATTATTCAGTGCAAATCTATTAGAGGTGAGCACTTAGTGAAAATAGGTTCTAAATTGATCAAGAATGCAACTGATATGGAGGATTGGCTGAGCTTTCTATGTTGGAAAAATTTTTGTCTTCCTAAAGTAGGATCCTTTGCATGGCTAGCCTTTTAGAGGGAGGATTTTATTTGGTGATAGACTGAAAAAAATTGGATTTGTGGGTCCTTTTAAATGTTTTCTTTGTAATAAGGAGGAGACATTGTATCACCTTTTACTCAATTGTGACTTCTCCTAGGAATTATGGAAACATGTCATGAAATAACTTGGATGGTATAGTCCTCTCCTTGGATCTTTGAGAGAACTAGCCAAGAGTTGGTATGTGTTGAGAACAAAGTCAACTTTTCAAGCATTTGGCAGATTTGTCCTACTATCATTTGGGAAATCTAGAAGGAAAGGAATAGGCATATATTTAAAGAAAAGAGTGAAGATTTGAAGATTTTTCTATCTCAGCTAGAGAGGGAAATTTTAGAACTAGTTCGTAATGCAACTTCTCAAGTGAATGTGGCTAAGGTTTTTTTTATCAAGAAGACTTGCACTTGTAATCTCACTAGCCGCAGATCAAGTTCAGGCATGTTAATGGGTTGTTGAGGGCTAATCATACTTCCTCTTTAGTAAGGGTAGTTTCATGGATTCCACTAGACAAAGGATGGATAGAAGTTAACTTTTGATAGAGCTTAAAAGGGTAATCCTGGCCCTTTTGGTGCACGATTTATTATAAGAGATTGGACTGGTTGTATTTTGATGGTAGGGACGAGGAGATTATTAGATGACACTAATAATGAGGTAAAGATTCATGCTTCTCTTGTAGAAATCAAAATGGAAAAGATCTTGCAAGATCCCAAACTTCATTTGGAAGGCTACTGGTTAGTTATAATTATTGCAATTATCAAAGGTGAGTTTGGAGTGTGGTAGCTAACGTAGTCATGACTGGAGTTTCCCCAATGGAGATGGTCCAACCATGTAGAGAGTCAACATAGCAGAAACAACCAACTCAGAAACAAGAATATACAATCTAGATGCTACAACAAACCTTCACATTATCACAGAATCAAGCATTTTACATCATATTGGCCTACAACATGCAAATTACAAACTTTTGACATACATGCCTGATTATGGAAGAATTCATATCTAAAGCCTAGTGCTAACCTCCTAAAGGTTATCTTCTTGAGACCCCCCCAAATATATATATATATATATATATATATATATACATATATATATATATATATATATATATATATATATATATATATATATATATATATATATATATATATATATATATATATATATATATATATATATATATACATATATATATATATATATGTATATATATATATATATATATATGTATATATATGTATATATATATATATATATATATGTATATATATGTATATATATATATATATATATATGTATATATATGTATATGTATATATATATATGTATATGTATATATATATATGTATATGTATATATATATATGTATATGTATATATATATGTATATGTATATATATATATATGTATATGTATATATATATATGTATATGTATATATATGTATATATATATATGTATATATATATATATATATGTATGTGTATATATATATATATGTATCTATATATATATATGTATATATATATATATATATAAAGCAAAAACAAAAAAATAAAGATCATAAGCCTCAATATATAGAGCTTCACAACACATATGTCAGCCAGATCAATTACATTTTCCAAGACTAAGAAAATGTAATACAAAAATATAGGTTAGGACCCAAATCATAAGATCTCTAAGATGTAGAAATGACACATGATCCAAGAGATATGTTGGCCAAAGATCCACAAACATCAGCATATGAGTCACCAAGCTTCATTGATTGGGAAAATACTTTGCGAGATCGAAAAGCTCCATCTGACTGTTGGAACATGAAGAACACACAAAATTGACCATGAATCTTTAATAACTCCACAATGAAGTATCCCAATGAGGTGTGAGCTCATACATAAGTAAAAAATGATGTCTAGAACCATTCTTGACATTTGCAACAACGAATGATCCAAACAAAGGAATGCTACTAAAAACACAAAAAGTTGGAAAACATGAATAAACTGAAAGGAAATATTTTTGGGTGATGCAAGATTTCCAACGACCCAAGGATGCTCCTACATCAAACACTGTTGGTGAGAAGAATATGTTCCATAAAATGAGCTTATGAATATCTTTCAGTATTTAGGACATGAATCCCATGCTCATTCCTAATCCAAATATCCTCTTTATCAACAACTTTCTTTCTCTTCTCTTCCACTCTTCCTTCAATCATTTCCATCCTCTTACTCTTCTCTATACTCTATCTATCATGTCTCACATCAACATCATGTTGTAAATAACTATTACCACTAGCTCTCATCCTTCACATAACTAAATTACCTCTGTTAAAAGTCCTCATTTGATCCAAAGCCTTCTATTGCAATACCTTACCCTTCCTATTATTTGATACCAATTAGTTCTCATATCTGCCTCCAAGATTAATCTTCAGGTCCATATCAACCTCTATATTCTTCTTTTCTGAACAGTAACTCTTTACCATGCTCAGATTCCTTACAATTCTCCCCTCCTCCTTCAAGGGAACTAAAGTAAACTTCTTCCCATCCTTCTTTGTTGTGACCAAGTTTCTTCTACAATCATGGATAGCTCCTCTATCATATTGCCATGGTATTCCCAATAGAACATTACAAGCACTCATAGATACCAAATCACATAATACCTCATCTTTATAAGGCTTGATGCTAAAGTTCACCATACATTGATCCTTCACCTCCACCATATGATCATCTAAAAAACAACTTATCTGATAAGGAAAAGGATGTTTAAACATCTTCAAGCCAAGCTTCTGCACCATCACTTCTAATACAAAATTATTAGTACTACCACTATCCATGACAACCTTACAATATTTACTTCTTGATTTAAAAATAGTCCTAAACAAATTCCTCCTTTGTATCATCTCAACTTCCTTCTTACTCAACATGATTCTACTAGGCATAAGGGATTCTCCCATCTCAGGTTTTTCCATATTCTTGACAAGTTCATCAATAGCTTGTTCCTCAGTACCACAAGATTCTATTTACCCAAGCTTTTACTCGATCTTTTAGAACATTGAAAAGCTCTATGTCCTATACCACCACATTTGAAACAAGCACCTTTGAATTCCTTTCTACCACTTCCTCTCCAAAGTGTCTTCTGATCGGGTTCTATCTTAATGGTTTGTTTTTCCTTACCATTGCCACTTTCTTCTCGTTTCCTCAAGGATTACTTTGTCTTCTCTTTAACTTATCTTCTTCCCTTAATGCATACTGATAAGAATCTTCCACTATAGAAATGCACAACATACTCATCTCATCATGAATATTATATCTCATTCCATTAATATATCTAGCTACCTTCTCCTTAGATATCTCTTGGTGTCCAAATTTGATTATCATCTTTTAAAACTCCTCAGTGTATTCCTTCAAACTCATGTCCTTTTGCTTCAAGGTCTACAATTTCTTGAAAAATTCCAATTCATAATCCTCAAGAAGGAATTTAGCTTTCAATGTAGCAACCATCACCCTCCATCTAGTGATTTTCATTTCACCATGTTCCTCTCTATCTTTCTACAATTCTTTCCACCATAAGGCAACTTGAATCTTCAACTTAGTCTATCCTAACCTTAGAACCCTTTGTGGACCTCTGATATCTTCAAGCTCAAAATAATCTTTTAATTCACCAATCCAATCTATCAAATCCTCAAGATATAATGAACCAAAGAAATTAGAAACCTCCATCCTATTGTAGACACTTAAAAATATACTTGTTAATTAAAATTATTTTTAGTTGATAAAAGTCTTGATGAAATCATCATTACTTAATTATTATTTTTATTATCCCTTCTCCTATTTTAATTAAAAAATGTTTGCCACAAGCATTTAAATCTAATTTGAATGTTTATCCCTCCAATTTATTAATTGTTTAATAAATTATGTCTCAAACCCCAAAAATCCTTTAAATAAATTTAATATTTATTTAAAACCCTAAAACCATAGATATCTTCTAGAAAACCCTAAACCTATCCTCACTTTCCTAATCACTCCCTAAACCTACTTAAAGGGTGATTCCTAACCCTTTTAAGCCTAAACCCTCTCCTTTTGACTTTGGGTCAACACCCTCATTAATGAGCCTTACATGCTCATTAATGAACCATTACACCTTCATTAATGGCTCTTATAACCTCTTAATAAAATCCTATGTCTCTTCTTCCATCCTTTTCCCCTAGCACACTTCCCTAGTGTTGCTCACACGTGTGAGCAACCCTTCATCCTTATCCCTTTGACCCTAAGGCTTAACCCTTGGTCCTAAACCCCAACCCTTGGTCCTAAACCCTAACTACCCTTCCTAACCCAAGCCTCTCCTAAAAATTTATAAATATCCTCCCTTACAAGAGAAATACTCCAATTCACATCTCATTTTCATATCATTGTTATCATGTGCATTTTCATCTAGGATCTTAATAGCTTTTATTAGTATTGTTAGATTTACTTCATTTTTATGCTTTATAACTCATCCTAGCTTAGATAAATTGGATTAACCTAGTTTATTTCAAGAAATTATAATCATTTTCATCCATATCACATCTATTTCAAAGTTAAAATCAACCTTCCATAGCATTCATTAGCTTAGAAATTGTATTGGCTTCATTTGGACCCTCAGAACCCTAGGGGTCAAACAGGTTCCCCATACCTAGTTTTGTGTCATTTTGGGGTATCCATGGCTTTAAAATGATCCTAATCCTTCCTAAATATCATTGGGAACATTTTTTTTGTGTTTTGAGAGCACACCCACATCCCTCTTATACGAGCAAATCAAATGGTGACAGGGTGCTCTCGTTTCAGCTTAATTTGAGGTGGTCTGTGAATAGATTTTCTATATATTGATGCATGCTTAGTTTATAATAATGTGTGAATGTTTCAAAATTATCTAAAAAGGTTAGGTTCACATCGATCACATTTTGGCACGCCCGGTGGGACACCCACCACGCATTTGAACTACATTTTTAGGGTTTTTTGAGAAAAAAAACTCACTTTTTCTAGAAAACTCGTACTACCCAGTGAGAATTATAGTATGAGTAAAATATCTTGGGGCTGTTTTCTCATATGGGAACCTATGTATACTCATACTAGGTGTTCCCAATACTCGTATGGGACTTCTGTACATCACTTTTGGCCTTTTGCCCCTATTTGCTCGTATTAGGAGTCAAGGATACTCGTATGAGCCTTGATCTTGACTCGTAGGAGTAAAGACCACAAAATACCCTGCCTTGTTTAATCATATGGGAAACATGGGGATGTATAAAGCCTTAAACTTGGGTTTGTTTGAGTTTTGAGGCTCATTTGGCCTCCCTATTGCTCCTAATCTTTAAATTTACAATATCTAACTTGGTTTTTTGCATGATATCTTTGGAGAGAAATTTTATCACCAAAACATCAAGGTTCTAACACCTATTAACTTATTTTGTTTTTTTTTAACTAAGACAATCTCCATTTAATCTTAAAAAGAACCTTTCATTCAATCTCGAGTGCTAAAAATGAATAAAACTGCATCTTTTCCTAAAGATTCAAAACTCAATATAACTCATCCTAAAGTGAAAATTTTCAATGTTCATGCTTTATTTTTGGGTGAAAATGAACTTCATCTAAACAATATTGAGTGTTTAAAGGTTTTATGCAACCCTAAAGGCAAGCTAGGAACACTTCATTCATTGGGCTTAAAATTGAACCCTAAAACAAAAATCTCAAATGCACAAGTGAAATGAAATAGAAAATATCTCACTTACTTTGGATCCTAAAATGAACACTCAAAAGCTTGAAATATCTTAGAAGTATAAATCTACAAATCTTCTTTTGTTTCCTAAAGGGGAAACCCTAAAAACTCAATCTTGAATGGTTAAAGGAAAGAACAAGCAATTTCTTTTTGTTGAAACTTAAGGTAAAAATCCAATCTTGAATGACTCTAGGAAATGAACCAAATGAAAATCAAACCATTTCATTTGAGTCCTTAGGAAAAATCAATCTTGAGTGCACAAGGAGAAAATCAAAGCAATTTCAAATCTAAAAGCAAGTTCAATTTGGGATCCTAAAAGCAAAATCAATCTTGAATGCTCAAAATAAAACACTTGCAAAATCTTGTTAAAATATCTATTTCTATTTTCAAGGAATGAATATTCGCATCCTAAACATATGTGCTTGAAATTCATAGCATAAAAACACACTTAATCAATTTGGGAAAAGGAACTCTTCATGATGTGTTTTTAGGAGTCCTTTCAAATTTTGCAAATCCCATTTAAACTAAGTGACGTAAAAAAATTGGACCAAGACAAGTTCATTTGATTTACTTCTAGTGAGGCCTATCCAGAGAGAAAAGCACTTCCTCTTTGGAGAACGACCTCAAAATGGTACTTCCCCGATCGATATAGAAACAAATCACTGAGAAAACTCTCACTTCATCCCCTCAAGCTCAGGCAATGTGTGTTAGTGGTAGTATAAGGTAGGTGAATATTTCTACTATTTTAGCATGGTCAACTAGGCTCTTAAGTGATTCACACGTGTACAAACCAATTGGGAGGATGTCATGGATCAAACCAGATACCTATTAATCAAAGGCTTCTTGATCTACTCCTGAAGGTATCAAAATCTTTGTGCAAGGACCAATCCAAGTGGTTTCTCATATCGCCTTAAGATTACTCACCATCTGTATTCCTTTGGGATACCAAGCTGTGAGAAAAGATTTTGATACTAGCCCATCTTTAGTTAGTTCTTGTTTGATGTATTTTTTGGTTTGTACCTAAACTTAGTACAAAACATTTATTGAACATACACATTTCCAAAGCATTATCAGGGTCTCTTGCCATCATTTCTTATATCCTGCAAGGTTTCCTTGTCCCTTGCTGGATTATTTTTTTTCCTTTTCCATTGGAGAGAAAATCAAAACAAGAATCCAAATCAAGAAACTATCAAAAATTAGTTATTTAGAAACATTGTTCAAACCAATCCAAGCACTATCCTTCAAAAGCTATGTCCAATTTGATCAAACATAAGAAAGCCAATCTTCCCAATTCCCATGTATATCAAGAGAAGAATGTTGCATAAAGAGACCTGAAAGATCACCAACCTTCCCTAATGTCAATCCAAGAAGAAACCAAGTATCAAGAGAAACTAGACAACATGGGTTACAACGCAAGAGTGAAATAATTTGCAACCCAATTCTAGGTCAATCGTCACTTTGTCAACCTAGAAAGTGAGGACTAGTTTGGCCCATCATATCCATATTTCTTTTAGAATCCCACATCCTATCTCAGCATCATGACATCCTAAAATCACCCTTAGTTGCATCCTTGCATCATCATTCATCCTTAGTTGCACCTTTATCACTTTCCTAGTTGCATTCTTTCATCATAGATCATCTTCTTAGCTTGCATCATAGATCATCTTCCTAGATTGTATCATAGATCATCCTTGCATATCAGGTTATCCCCTAGAAACTACCTCATTTGGTCATCCTCCATCATCCTTACATCAGAAATCTAGAATTAGAATCCTTGCATCGAAAATCCAAATCCTTAAAACCTAGAATCCAATATCCAAGTCAGAAACCAAATCCTTGAACTGAATTAGTTATTCAAACCATCCACTTTGTGTCATATCCTTTGAGTTTCTCAATCCTCATCCAACATTAGAATCACCTCAGCACTACCCTTTGACTAAGCTTTGTCTGGGGCATCCTATACTTGTCTTTGTAAGCCTCATCATCTTGAGCAAGAGATTAGCATGTACTGGCAAGGATCCCATCTTTTGAAGATCATCAATCTATCTTGGGTTAACAATCCTATCCTCTTTGATCCTACATCAGGAAGCAACAACTCATTTTTCAACACTTAGTAATCCTCCACCATCCTCATCATCCAAATCAACATCCAAACCAAGATCAATATCCTACCATCTTTCAGTTCATCCAGACATCCTCCAAAATCCTTGCATTCATCGTTAGGTTTTTAATAGGTTTATTCTATTTGTCATCCTTAAAGTTTCCTTACAAGAATCTTCCATCTACCCATCCTCTACATCTTCATCCTTAGGTTTGCATTTCATGTCTATCGAGACACGAGCCAAGAAGAGAAAGAATATGGATCACAACTTAGCCACTAGTTCGTCTGATCCCAACAATCCTACCAGCATGATGGTGACCTATGATCTGCAACACCCAGAAGTGGAGAATGTGTGGGAAGACCCAAATGATACACCTACCACATTTTCCATGGAAGCCTTCATGAGTCATCTAGGGCATGCACAAATGGTGAGTGCAATTATAGATCAGAATCGTCAAGCCATTTTGACAAACTATGCGCAAGATGGTACTCCCATTCCATCACATCTCCAACCTTTCAACCCATCAAGACCCATCCATATCCCTGTTGACATCTATTCACCCGTCATCCAACAAATCCATGACCCTAACCTACAAATAACCTAGATAGCCTCACCTATCCCCATCTCTTGAATTCTAATTCCACAAAACCTACAATGCAATCGACATCACAATCCACTACCTTTTCCATCATGGGAACTCCACCCCCATATGCATCATCTCAAGCTGCCACTTAGGCACAAAGCTTTTCACAAACTCAACCTATACCTCCCATGCAAGATGCAACACAAACAATTCCTCCACCTTTTATGAGTCAAGCTTCCTCGTCAGCACCATCCTTTTCAGGGGAAACACAACCATTTCTCTCTTTCACCCAACAAGATTTCACATCAGTACCATCCTTCCCAGGAGAAACACAACTGTTTCCCTCCTTCGATCAACAAGCTTCCACCTTAGCACCATCCTTCTAGGGGAAATGCAAGTTCCTCCTCCTGCTTCTCAACAAGCTTTCACCCAAGCGTTCATTCCACACATCACTCAGCTAGCTTCTACATACATTCTTCCTCCACCTTTTATCGCCAACACACAAGCCCAACAAGTTTCTTTCACAACAAGGATACCCTTCATGGGCCCTCAAAATCCACCATCTACATCCTTGAATCCCATCACCACTTCTGCATCCTCCACATCACAACTCCCACCATGAACAGGCTCTCATCGGGGTCTCACCCAATCGCAAATGCATGCCTTATGTATACAAACCCAATCCCACATATTGATGCCTACAAATCAATAAGAAGTATTTCCTTTTGCCACACAACAACCATTTCAACCTCCACTAGTTACATATTTTCCCACGTATTGTGTTGCCCACCGCTTCTCAAATAGTTCTAGCACCTCAACAACAAAGTTCATCTCATCTCGCCAGCTACCTCACACAACCACCTCCTATTACCAACTTCTAAATAGCCATTCCACCCCTCATCAATGCAAGAATGCATCCCACATATATTGGTCAAACACAAGGCCAATCCTACCAACAAGCTACACCATTTCATGAACCTCCTCCACCACAATAGTACTTCCCAATGCAGTAGCAACATCCTATCATACTCCTGCAACAACAAGCATCATCCTACCTAGTGCAGTGGCAACATCCTATCATCTCCCAACAACAACAAGAAACTCCATATCCTACACAACAATACACCCCCACACTTAGCAACAATATCCTCTCCAACAACTATCACCCCAAAATCCATTTCAATCCACCTATCTTATTGGGAAATCTCCCTACCCAACCCCACAATATCCTCTACATAACCATCCTTATTCACCAACACCATCAGATCCTTTCCCAATGGGAGTAACCACTCCAATGCCAATCAATATTGAATGGTAAGAAATGAATAATTCTCTCAAGGAGCTTAAGGCCAGAACATAGAGCAAGGGTTTCAAATTTGAAGAGGTTTGTCCCTATCCCTTTAACAGATCTATCACAACAATCCCCTTTCCCAAGCACTTTGAGACACCCAAGTTTAACAAATATCAAGGGAAAGGAGATCTAGTTAGCCACATTAAGGAATTTTACATGGCTTGTCAAGAGGTATCTTATAGTGACAATTTCCTCATGCGCCTCTTCCCCAAGAGCTTGGGAGGGAGTGCTATCGAGTGGTTTTACAAGATACCTTATAGAAAAATCATAACCTTTGCAGAACTTTCTGAGAAGTTCATCGCCCAATATGCCCATAATGTCAAAAATGAGCTATCCCTATTGGACCTCTACAACTCAAAGCATAAAGGAGGTGAAACCCTAGCCAACTTTTTTCAATGGTGGAAAAACCTCACCACAAGTTTATCCTATCAATCACCAGAGAAACAACTCACTAAGATCTTCATTGATAACCTGCATCCCAAGTTATCCTATTTCATGAGAATGAACTACATCCAAACCTATTAGGACATCAAGGGAAAATGCATGGACATTGAGAAAGGCCTTTTAGATGATGGCATAATCAAACACTACAAAGAAAGCTCACACAAAAAACCCAGCAATAACAAACCTTGATACTAGCACATGAACAAGAACAATGTCACATATGGAGCCACTGACACCAAACATGTCCAAATTATTGTGGCTAGTCCTACACCAACTCCTGCATATCAAAAACAACAACCACCAATCAATCAATCAACCCATGCATCACTATCAACATCAAGAAAACCAATAAAATTAGGCAAATGCCATTTCTATTACCTCGATGCAGAACATGCCTTGAGTCTAGAATCCTCAAAAATAAACCTTCATCCCTCTTGGTGAACCACTGGATGTAATATTCCATTGAATGTCTAAAGTCAATATGATTACCTACCCCCCAAGTCAGCAATTAGATGACGCAACTCCCAAGCCTACATGGTACAAAGAGCATGAATATTGTGACTATCATCATTTTAAAGGACATGCTACCCTCAAGTGCATGAAACTGAAGCATAATATCCAAGATCTCATTGACATAAAAGAGATCCAAGTGGACACACCAGCCCAGCCTTCACCTAATGCTAATTTACAGATCTATCAAAATGTGTTCTGTCAACACAACTCTGGAAAGAACCAAGTCAATACCAATCCTCCACCCCAGAACCTAGGCAAAGATAAACAATGAGACCATGCTGACCAAAAATACTATACTAATGATCACATCAACTATGACAAATTTTTTGGATGCATAACCCAAGTTGAACCCACTATCAATGTCATCCATGTCAAGGGAGCAGATAGTCAGTGTGTAGTCACCACATGTAGAGGCTGGATAATTGTCACCAGTATTAACCCCAGACCTACTCATAATGCACAATATAACCTTCTAGAACACACCTACCCAAATCTCCATCCTCAACCTCCTTCACACTTCACCCATCCATCAAGAGATCCTCAACCGAGCCCTCCAAGAAGGACATATCCCCACAAATATAAATACCATCCATTTTGAGAACCTCGTGGGACACCTATCTACATCCTGTGCACTTTTCTTCAAGCCTTCTAACATACCATATGTTGAGACTAACCACAATCTCCCCCTCTGTATCATCATCATGGTCAAAGGAATGGCTCAGCCCTAAATCTGTGCACCTTAAAGTTCATCTAGCAAGTAGGATATACAGAGGCTGACATATCACATGATGTCATTACTATCAAGGCCTATGATAACTTGGAGTGTACCTTAGAAGGTACCATTCTTTTGATGATCAAGCTAGGCCCAACAATTCAATACATAGTCTACCATGTTGTTGATCTAAACCTACCATATAAAATCCTCCTTGGATGACCATGGATCCATTCCATCAAAGCCATACCATCTACCTATCACAAGGGCCTCAAATTTATGCATCAAGGCACTAAGATCACCATCCATGCAAATCCCCAAAGCTTCACATACTACCATGCGTTGGAAGCATCATTCCCCCACTACACCCATTGTCCTAGAATTGACATTGGCACTTCTCTTGCCAACTCATCCTAATCCCATAGTGATCCAGAGACTATCTTAACCTCCACCCTTTCTTCCTTTAAGATCAACAACTGGGGATGTGGTAAGTACAACCTAAATGATGCATTAGTAGTAGGGCCCTACCTCTTCATCCACATACTCAAGGGAGCCCAAGCCACCAAAGTAAGCCTACTCCAGTAGATCCTAAATTCAAGCAATTGGGAACACTAACATTTGTCTCCCATGGAATCATAAATAGTCTAGAGATGGACCCTGACATCAACAGGTGGCTATACAAAGATCCCCCACCTCCTGACACTGAGATCCTCAGTTACTTCATGGAGAAATATCCCTCATCGCACAAATATGCCACAGAGCAATGTAATTATCAAGGAGGCAGTCTAGGATCAGAAGAAGGTGGAAGCAAAAATCTGATAGAGGCCTCACAAAATCCAAAACATCAAGGCCTTGGCTTTAATACCCCTCGCCTACACATAAATAGATCCAATACCACAATTGGGGGCACTAATCCACCCAACATCACCCTCTTGAATATCCAGGATGACCTTGTAGAAATTGAAGACATCCCTAAAGAGGAAGAAAAGAAATCCTATGATAACATCTTCAACAATGATACCCTCCTAGGAAATTTTGTCCTCCATCAACTCGCCATAAATTTCATTGAACTTCTCCTCATCCATCCTAAACTCATAGACTGGGGTCAACCAAGCGTAACACATATCGATGAGTTCCAAAGCACAAAAGCACTCCTAAGATTCATGGGAGCATCAAGCTGACAATTAGATCAAGAACAAGAATCAGCTTATGTCTACAAGCTCGACCCTAAAGGATACTTTGGAGAAGAGGAAGTCTTTAGCCGCAAAATTGAAAAAGAAAAAGAAAAGAATGATTTCTTTTGCGAAAACCCCTTTGGGGTACATTCTGACTCTAAAAAGGTAAAAATAAAGGGTGTATCTTTTGGTGAAAACCTCTATGAGGTGCTAGAAGATGAGGACTTTCCTCTTCCCCCCATCCATTAATACAGGCCAGAGAAATCATCCATCATCATTGAGGAAACAAAGCCAGTAAACTTGGGAATAGAAGAATGCCCAAGGATTACGTATATTGTAGTATCCTTGACTGAAGCTGAAGAACTAGCCTTCACAACACTCCTCCAAGAAGATAAAATCAATTTTTCATGGTCATATGCACACATGCCAGGGCTTGATCCAAATCTTGTTGTCCATCATCTAGCAGTGGATCCCAATGCAAAACCAATCAAGCAAAAGCTAAGAAAAATGCATCCAAAAGTAGCCCTCTTGGTAAAAGAAGAACTAGAGAAGCTACTACAAGAAAAAATCACTAGAGCCATTAACTATTCAAAATGGATCTCAAACATGGCACCTGTCACTAAGCCCTCGGGTGAAATCATAATTTTCACCAACTTCAGAGACTTGAACAAAGCATGTCCCAAGAATGATTTCCCCTTACCAAACATTGACATGATAGTTGATCTCACAACAGGCCATGAGATGTTGTCACTTATGGATGGTTTCTCAGGGTACAATCAAATCCAAATAGCAGAGGAAGACCAGCACAAAACATCATTCACAACACCATGGGGTACCTTCTGCTATAATATGATGCCATTTGGGCTAAAGAATGCAAGAGCTACCTATCAGCAAGAAATGACAACAATCTTCCATGATATGATACAGAAGATCCTTGAAGACTATGTGGATGATATCCTTGGAAAATCCAAGACATGGTTGGAACACCTCGACATCCTCAAGCATGTGTTCGATCATCTACATTATTACGACTTAAAGCTAAATCCAAAGAAATGTGTCTTCGGTGTAACATCTGGCAAACTATTGGGCTTCATCATATCATGACGTGACATAGAGATTGACCCTAAAAAAGTCAAGGCCATAACAAAAATGCCTTCACCTCGAACACTCAAGAAACTCAGAAGCCTACAAGGTAAAATTCAATCAATGTGGCATTTCATATCATAGGTGGCAGAGAAGTGCCAACCTTTCACGCATCTACACCACAAAGACACCAGCTTCAAATGGGATCCAATCCGCCAAAGAAGCTTTTAGAAGCTAAAAGAATATCTGGCTAATTCTCCCATCCTCATATGACCAATCTCAGGATGCCCTCTGATCTTATACATCTCTAAAAGCACTACAACATTGGAGGCACTATTAGCACAGCTTGATGACAACAACAAAGAGCGAGCCATCTATTACATTAGTTGAAATCTTGTCAACTCTGAGCTCAACTACTCACCAATGGAAAAAGCATGCCTCGCAGTGGTCTTTGCCACTCAAAAGCTTTGACATTACATGCTTAGCCACACCATCAAGCTCATCTAAGAGGTGGACCCACTTAAGTATCTTCTATCAAGGACAACACTAATAGGCCGAATGACAAAAAGGGTCATGTTGCTAAGCGAGTTTAGCTAGCTAGATGAAACACCAGTGGTAGATGCATATCCTTTGATAATGGAATTTCTTGATGAACATCTATGCATGATTGAAGAAAAACCCCTATGAAAGCTATACTTTCATGGCTCCTACACATCACATGGATTAGGGGCACGAATCCTATTTGTCACACCTCAAGGTGAATACATCCCCAAATCATTCAAATTGGGATTCTTATGCACCAACAACATTGCTAAATATGAGGCACTCATCTCAGTCCTCAAAAAAAATATTCAATAGAACATCACAGAACTGCAAGTGTTTGGAGATTCATAGCTGATAATCAAACAATTCCTGGATGAATATTAGACAAAGGATGACAAGCTTCTAGCCTACAAAGAACTGGTGGATAGATTGAAAGAACACTTCCTAAGTCTACAGTTCACACAAATACCAAGGTTATAAAACAAAGCAGTTGATGCAATGGAAACCATCAGATCCTTACTAGAGATCCCTTGAGATTCAACACAGTATGAATTCTTAGTCGAGCAGCTCCACACGCTTGCTTATGAGAATGTCAATTATGAAATGGTGTGCACCTTGGTTGGTCCTTAGTCCATATGGTACCATGACATTCACGCATATCTTAAAAATGGTATCATATCCCCCCATCTCACCAATACCCAACGCCAGAACCTAATTCACAGAGCATCCCGCTACACTCTTGTAGAAAACACCCTTTATCGTCGAGTAGATCACAACATCCTTTCTAGGTGTTTAGATTTAAATGAGGTCATCTTGGCTTTACAAGAGGTACATGTTAGAATTTGCAGTGCCCACACAAGTGGCATGGTCCTAGCAAAGAAGCTTCTCAGAGTCAGGTATTACTGGCCAATAATGGAGCATGATGCATGTGAATTTGTAAAGAAATTCCTACCATGTCAGTAGCATGCCAATCTGATTCATGCTCCAGCTCAAGACTTGCAACTTATTGCACCACCTTGGCCTTTTTCATGTTGGGGCTTCAACCTCATTTTCTTATTCAACCCCCTTTCCTCAGATGGACACAAATATATCATAACAGCCACTAAATATTTTACAAAGTGGGTTGAAGCAATTCCACTCATCCTCACTACAGAGATTCAGATATCCAAGTTCATCCTCTACCATATCATTTTCCACTTTGGCATCCCTTCCACTATCTTCAAAGATCATGGCACACCTTTTGAAAACCAGCATGTGGATGATCTATGTGCTAGACTCCACATCCATCACCGTTTCTCTAGCCCATACTTCCCCCAAGGAAATGGACAAGCTGAGGCAACTAATAAAACTATCCTCAAAATCCTCAAGAAGGTTGTCAATGATTCTGGTCGTGACTGGCATCTTCAAATAAATTACACCCTTTGGGCCTATCGTACTTCTTATCACACTCCCACAAGCATCACTCCATACTCCCTTGTATATGTTGTCAAAGCCATCTTACCCATCAAGGTTGAGCTCCCTTCATTGCGTGTATCCATGAAGAACTATACCACAAATGAAGACTATTGTGTGGCACGCCTCACACATCTAGACCTCTTAGATGATAAAAGGCATCAAGCATATGATCACCTAGTCACATATCAGAATCGACTCAAAAGGAGTTATAACAAAAAGGTCCATCCTAGACAATTCCAAGTGGGCGACATGGTCCTCAAAGAAAATTAGAAAGTCCAAGAACATTGAGAGAAGAAAGGCAAGTTTGAACCTACTTGGTAGGGTCCTTATGTTGTCACAACATGCTTTGGCTTTGGAGCCTATTAGTTATCAACACCAGAAGGTGAGCCCTTGAATGATCCTATCAACATCATACATCTGAAGCAATTCTATGCTTGAACCATATCCTATATACCCAAAAAATCCATAAAATTTGGAAAATACAAAAAAATACAAAAAAAAAAGAAGAAAAATAATCATCTAATGGTGAAAACTTGGCAATTCAAGCACCTTGGACAAGTATGTTGGTGAAAACCTAGAAATGGGCTCCACACATAGTGGATTGAGCTATTATCTATCAAACTCCGATCCCCGCCCATCCCCTTAACCCATTCAGCACTTCAACCTCCCCATCCCCACCACCAGCCCATCTTCCCAAGGTGTTCTATCCTCAAGCCTATCCAACAAAGCACTATGTCCTATCCCTAATCCTGAGCTTCCTATATATATCTTGTATAGCAAGATCCTCCTATCCCAATCCCTAAGCTTCTATAAATATCCATTGTGCATATCATCGCATCTTGTTGTACATATCCTTGTTCATCCTACAACAACTTTGATCTGATAACTTATCTCACCCAACCTTGCACTTCAGCAACATATTCTGTCGACTATCCTTGATCACATGATTATCCTTGATTCATCATTTTCCAGCAACAACACAACATTTTCCTCATCAAACGAGTCCTTGCAGGATGTATCCTTCCTCATGTACGGCCTAATCTTCCATCATCCATCAACTGGGTTTGTGTAGGATGTATCCTTCCTCACATTCCGACCTAATCTTCCCCCCATCAATCAAATCAATCCTTCTCCTTGGAAAAGGATGTTTTGTGGATTTATCACTTTGGTCTTGGATTTTATCCTTTGAATCTTGTTTATCTTTTATAACTTCTTGTTGTTCCTCTCCTTATGGTTGTCACGATCCTTTATATCATGGTGTGCTTTGCATGAGGGCACTCTCTGCCAAGGTCTTTTGATCTTTTGTTTCTGCCTGTGAGTCCGCCAGATATGACCCGGGTTACATGGTGCACTTGGAGAGTGTCGTTTGTTTGTGGGTTCTCCAACATCATTTCTACCATGCCTCCTCCTGGATTCATGCGTGATGCTTGGGGAACCCTTGCATGTCTTTTTGTGTCAATCCTATGCAACGTTGGTGACAATGCCTTGGGTTCCCAGTAACCTTGGTAGGTCTCTAGCATTGCTATCTCAAACTAGGTTGTGCTCTCCACATTTTCACAATGAGCTCCCCAAATCCCCCTCATCCTCCTTCATATAGATTCATCTTGCATCTTGAATTCATACATCTTTTCTCCTAGAAGGACGTATGTTTATCCTCTCCCCCTTCCCGCTGCTCTTCATCCTTCCCTTCCTCTCTGTGTTCTTTTCGAGAAAATTCCCCAAAGTTTCCTCTTTGTGTTCTTTTCTCGAGGGGGCACAACCCCTTACCATCTATTTTAGCCAGAGGCATTTTATTTTCTCATCTTTGATGCCACGCCACTTGCGGCATTGCATCAAAGAGGGGCAAAATCTAGACACCTAAAAATCCACTTGTTAATTAAAAATAATTTTTAGTTGATAAAAGCCCTGATGACATCATCATTTCTTAATTAATTAATTATTTGATTAATTAATTAATTTTTATTATTTTTATCCCTTATCCTATTTTAATTAAAGACATTTAATTAAACAACCTTAGCCAAAAACATTTAAATCTAATTTGAATGTTTATCCCTCCAATTTATTAATTGTTTAATAAATTATGTCTCAAACCCCAAAAATCCTTTAAATAAATTTAATATTTATTTAAAACCCTAAAACCCTAGACATCTTCTAGAAAACCCTAAACCTATCCTCACTTTCCTAATCACTCCCTAAAACTTCTTAAAGGGCGATTCCTAACCCTTTTGAGCCTAAATCCTCTCCCTTTGACTTTGGGTCAACACCCTCATTAATGAGCCTTACATGCTCATTAATGAATCCTTACACATTCATTAATGGCTCTTACAACCTCTTAATGAAATCCTATGTCTCTTCTTCCACCCTTGTCCCCTAAAACACTTCCTTGGTGTTTCTCACACATGTGTGAGCAACCCTTCATCCTTATCCCTTTGACCCTAAGGCTTAACCCTTGGTCCTAAACCTCAACCCTTGGTCCTAAACCCTAAATACCCTTCCTAACCCAAACCTCTCCTCAAAATATATAAATAGCCTCCCTTTGAAGATAAATTCACCAATTCACATCTCATTTTCATAGCATTGTTATCATGTACATTTTCATCTAGGATCTTAATAGCTTTTACTAGTATTGTTAGATTTACTTCATTTTTATTCTTTATAACTCATCCTAGCTTATATAAATTGGATTAACCTAGTTTATTTCAAGAAATAATAATCATTTTCATCCATATCACATCTATTTCAAAGTTAAAATCAACCTTGCATAGCATTCATTAGCTTAGAAATTGCATTTGCTTCATTTGGACCCTTGGAACCCTAGGGGCAAAACAGGTTCCCTATACTTGGTTTTGTGTCATTTTGGGGTATCCATGGCTTTCAAATGATCTGAATCCTCCCTAAATATCATTGGGGACATGCTCATTTTGTTTCGAGAGCACAACCACATCCCTCTTACATGATAAAATCAAACGGTGACATGGTGCTCCTATTTTAGCTCAATCTGAGGTGGCCTCAGAATAGATTTTCTATATGTTGTGCATTCTTAGTTTAGAATAATGTTTGAAAGTTTTAGCATGCTCCCAAAAGGCTGGGTTCTTATTGCTCACACCTATGAATTTTAATTGTTGCATAGCCCTCAACAATCTTTCTTTATCTACAGGGATCTTAGGATCTATAGTCTCAAGATCTTCAACAACTTCCTCATATTCCTCCTAAGTCTCAGGATTCCTTCACAATCTAGTCAATGCATTTCACATCTCAGTCCTCTTATTATTCTTGAAGTCCTCCATCATTTTTTCTATCCTTCTAGGGTTCATCCTTCAAGGCAACATCTTTCCAATCCTCAAGTACAACTACCTCAACTTCGGCGATCTAATTACAAGGTGCTAATTTCCTCTCACTCAGCAATCTATTAGACACACTTGCAACCTACCACCAACTTGATGATCTATTCACCTATGGAATTCCTTAAAAAAGGTTCTCAACCAAAAACAATCTCCTTTTTCATCCCCTTGTACAAGTCCTCTGCAATTGTGGGCGAGACCCACACTCTATCACCCCACAACCAACATCTAGGGCTTCGCAAGCTCAAGAACTCGATCTCCTAACACATGAACATCAACCTTGCTCTGATACAATATAATGTAGTCATAGTCAGATTTTCCCCAATCAAGATGGTCCGACCATGCAGAAAGAGTCAACATAATAGAAACAACCAACCCAAAAACAAGAATAAACAATCAAGATGCTACAACAGACCTTCACATTATCATAGAATGAAGTATTTTACATCATATTGGTCTGCAACATGGAGATTACCAAATTTTGGCATGCATGCCTAATTAGAAAAAAATTCAGATATAAACCCTCTTGATAAACTTCTAAAGCTTATCGTCATGAGAAATCCCCCCTAAAACAAAGATCATAAGCCTGAATATATAAAGCTTCACAACACTATGTTGGCTAGATTAATTACATTTTCCAAGAATAAGAAAATGTAACGCAAAAATATAGGTCAAGACTCAAATCATAAGATCCCCAAGATGTAGAAATGACACATGATCCAAGAGATACATTGGCCAAAGATCTAAAAACATCAGGATATGACTCACCAAGCTTCGTTGATCAGGAAAATGCTTCGTGAGATAAGAAAAATCCATCTGACCGTTGGAGCATGAAGAACACACAAAACTGGCCGTGAATCTTTAATAGCTCCACAATGAAGTATTGCAATGAGGTGCGAACCCAGACATAAGTAAAACATGATGTCAAGAACCAATCCTGATGTTCACAATATCCAATGATCCAAACATAGGAACACTACTAAAAACACAGAAAGATGGAAAACAAGAACAAATTGAAAGGAAATTTTTTTGGGTGATGCAAGATTGCCAACGACCCAAGGATGCTCTTGCATCAATACCTCAATAAGTATATTTGACAAATCAAATCTCTTTTGGAATCCTTTGAGGAATTCAATTACACAAAGAGTTATAAGAAGTCACATATCCATTAAATTCTCACGTGGCAAGACCGACATTGAAGAATGGTGGTGTGCTTTGGTAATTATTTTAGAAGTGTCTGGAGGAAGTTTAAAGACTTGTGGGAAGATTTTAATATTACACATGCCCTCTAATTTTATCATCTTGTCTATTTGGTTATCTAATTTTTAGGTGATTTAAGTTTTAGAGTGTCAAACAAGGAGATATGGAGGCCAATTTTGCATTGCACACTCTTAACCAAATGTAGGATTTTAGGGGCAAGGTGAGGGTGAAGATATTGAAAGGGATCTTTTGAATAGATGACCCAAAGTTTTTTCAATGTGTCTATGTGATTCTGGGGGAAGAATTCATGATGAATGACCATTGTTTTACGACTAACATTGATATTTCCTTGACATTCTTCTCATGGGAACTCCAATTGGGTTCCAAAGAGGAGGCCTTGAGGATAATGTGAGCTTGTGTGGAGCCCCAATAGTTAGGGGGAATGATCCCAATCTTAGATATGGAGGAATCGAGAGTGGGTTTGAGGGTAGGGGATGGATTTTGGAGAGCAGTGGAGGGAACTTTTCTAAGATTTAAGCCTTTTCTAGTATGGATCTCATCCACAAGGAAGGAAGATTATATAGCAGAGGAAAAGAGAGGATGGGATCTACTACTTAAATTTTTGTAGCTCTGGAAGGAGGAGAAGTGCAAAATGTAATTGGAGAAAAGGAGACCCAAGAAGGCCTAGTTGGACAGAAAGAGTGGCCTATTCATCCTCAAAAATTCCAAGAGCCCTATCTACAAGGCCAAGGTCATCAAATATATGGATCTGGTTATCATTTTTAATTTTTTTGAATAGGGTTTGGTATTTCTTTTCTTAATAGCTCCAGATAGAGTAAGCCCATTTTTTTAATGAAGAGGCTTGCTAATCAGTTCTCTAAAGATGCTTATCAGGTTTAGGAAGTAGGTCTACCCATTTTATATAGGCATGGGCTTAAATTGATATCTCAGATGGTAGCCATTTTGTATAGGCCCAAGCAATATTTCTGTAGATTCTATTTATTATCAATAGCAGTACTGGATGGTAGTAGAGGCGGGGAGGACTTGATATCTAGTTCAATTGATTTTCAGTTTCATGACGAACAAAAATGTAGTATCTTATATGATTAATAAAAATAAAGATAATTTTCACCAATCAAAAAAAATATTAATATTATTAATGGGGTTCACCATAGTGTGATGGTTGTTAAGTGGTTGCATTGTTAATGGTGCAACCAAGGTTCAAAAGCCTCACACAATGTCATGTTGTGATTGGGCTCTCTTGGTGGACATGTTTCCAATGGATGTGAAGGAGGAGGAGAGGAGTGATAAGGAGACAAGTGGTTGAAGGAGGGTTTCCCCATTGTAATCAAGGAGGTGTTAATGCCTCGACTTGTTCATTGAGTGAAGAAAAAATTATTTAAATAAATATATTAATAATGAGAAAGATAGGATTAGTCTCATTATTTATATATTTAATAAAAAATATTAATATAATTAATAACATTAAAAAATAATTATAATAAATAATGCTAAAAAAATATAAAGTAAAAGGAAGAATGAAATATAAATAATAAAAAGGGGGGGTGGGGGCTAAGTAAGATAAAAAGAAGAGCTAAAAGTAAACAACAACCAAAATGGAGGAGAGGAAAGAGAGAACAAGAGATCATGAGAGAGATGAAAGAACTGGAAAGGGGGGGAGATTTAACAAGGTTGAATCTACAAAATAGAGAGAAAGGAGAAAAGAGGAAATAACGAGGGATCTAGCCAAGAAGAAAGGAATGAGGAGTCAAGAGAAAGGAGGGTTAGGGACAAGGAGGTTGATTCCTAAGGTAAGAGAGAAAGGGTTTCCAAGAGGAACTAAGGCTCCAACCTTTGTCTTGGTTGAGGTTGTATGGGTGGTATTGATCTCAATGGCCTCTTTAAGTTTGCACTTAAAATAGTAATCCTCCATGGATAGGATTTGTGTGTTCTCAAAAACAATGTAGTGCTTGGTAGATATACTTCTAGAGGACGCGAAAGACAATGGAAATTATGAATAGCAAGTTTTATCTCCTTGTTTGATATACTTCTAGAGGATGTGGAAGAAAGTTCAAGTTATGATATACTTGTTTGATATACTTCTATAGGATGTGGAAGACAATTCAAATTATGAATTGACAAGTTCTCTCTCCTTGGTTTATGAATAATAACATAGACCAACAGAAATTACCTTCGATAAATTGGGAAAAGAAGGAAGCTACTTCAAATCAAAAAAGGGCCAAGATTATCTGGAATTGTAGTAATTTTTTCTTACAACAAAAGATGGTAGGAAGACCTATATGTCCAGTGAAAGGTAAAGTTAATATTTCAAAGTTGTGCCATGTAATGAATGGGTCTCTTCAATCATCTTCAAGAATAGTGATAGGTAAAATAATTGGAGAAGGTAGAGGAAATGAAGAAAATGATAAACAAAAGGGAAAAGAGAAGAAGGTGGTTGATGATATAGAGGCATCCCTAAATATTGGCAGACTGAAGTTGGTTGCTAAGAAAAAGCATTTGTAATTTCTTTTGATTCATCCTAGGGGTGAAACATTGATAGTATCCTCTACCACTTAGTTTCTTATTCCTACTCCTTACAGATCTTCTTCATTATCTCCTATTAAACCACATTCTCTTGATGTTTCCATAGATGTTACATTAAGATTCATTCTATAGGAATCTCATATTCCTACTACCATTCCATCTCCACCTTGATTTTGAGTTCCATTGTCTCTTGTTCACCATGTTCCTTTCCCTAAATTACCTTGTCACCGACATTTCTTCATCCATTATGGTGTCCCAAAATATACAGGAAAGAGGAAAAGAGGCTCTAGAGTGGGTAAAATCAGTGGCTAATTTTTAAAAAAGGAAAATTCCACCTTACCAAATAACTTTTGTTGCACTTTTTTCCATCATTTGAGACACAAGAAAAAAATTGGAACAAACAATCTAGAATAAAGTGGACCAAAAGTCATTTTTTGATCATGGAGATTACCATTCCTTCAAATGATAAGGCTACACAAAATGTCGATCTAGCTGAAATTCAAGTAGCTAGGACTAGTTTGGGGTTAACACATGTCATAGTGATGCAAACATGTTAGAGGTTGTTACAAAAAACATCAAGGAAAGATTCCTCAAAGATGGAGAGGACAAAACAATATGAAAGGTTAAAATCAAATAGCTCCAAGTATTCATAACTCACCTCTTGTAGACCATTTCTAACTATACAAGTTTTTTGTCCAAGATTCTAGACTCCAATTATGGGTAGAGGGAATTAGATCAGCTAGTTGCACATAGGAAGAATATGGACAAATAGATTGATGATATATATAGTTGGGATACTAGGAAGTTGGTTAAGTTATATGCTTTTATATCCAAAGAAAAGGAAGATATATATTAGATCACTTGGATGGAAAAAGTATGGTTTAAAAACTTCCTAGTTATAAACAAATTTTAAAGAAACTCAAAACTATCAGTACCTAAGATTAACTAAGTTGCAAGGGAAATGAATTTTACAGGGAAGGGGTAATACCAATTTTTGATGGGAATTTCAGATGAAGTTATGTCTACTTTGCATAAACAAAATAACAAATTGAATGAAGTAGAGAGGCTTGTTTCTAATTTTATTACTAATATTCCACATAAGTATGTTGATGAGGATGTTATGAAAATTGACTTGGGTAACATGTAGGGTGAATTTTAGTGGTTGATAAAATAAAATTTTGGGAAAGTTGTGTTGGATCTAGAAATTGCTTGTTCGTAATCCTAGAATTCATCTTACTTTCAGGGCTAGAATTTTTTCATCAAGAAGGTTAAATAAGGTTTCATGAATAGATTGAGGAGGTTTAAAGGCCAATTGATTAGAGTGGGTAGTCTCTCATGTACTCTAAACTCAGGTTAGACTCGCAATGGAATTCCCAAACGTATCCTTAATAGGCTCTGAATCAATTAAAATATTATATGTTTGCAACAATTAGTAGCTATACACAATGTACACTTTACCCCTATAATTGTCACTAAGTTGAGAGAAACTAGTTGCATGAAACCTCATCTATAGATATTAGAAGCACTAAAATTCCTATGGATGCTTTGCTTTAATCAGGGAGGGCATGGAAGTGGATGTGAGAGTGTGATAGAAATGATAGATATTGTATAGACTGATGACAAATCTATGAAACGATGCTGGAAAGAAAGAATGTATATGAATGTGGCTCACAACCTATCTTTTATCTTGATGATTACATTGATTGGTGGTTCCTTTGTAATGTCCCCATTTCTAGGTTCTCTAACAACATACTTGTCACTGACTTTCTAGGTTTGTGTCAACTTGTTCAAATTTACCAGTGAGCTTAGATGGTTTATTTGATTATTTTTACTATGGTTGCCTTTTTTTTAAAAATAAATTTATTAATTGAGCACTTCAGTGTTATAGCAGGTTGGAAATAAAATAAAAAGTTTTAAATGATGAGGCACTTAAAAGTGACTTAAAGTATTAAAAATATTTTAAAAGTAAATTAAATCACTTTTTAGAGTTAAAAGACTTAATGAATTAATAAAATAATTTTAAAAGGGAGTTTCTAAAAAGTTCCCTAAAAGACTTATAAAAAGGGGAATTGAGAGCTCATTTGGTATGTTGAATTTATTATTTCTGTTATTTCTTTATGAGAATTCTGGAGTTGAATTTGGTTTAGCTCAGGGTTTGCAATGACAAAATCTATTACATACAATATTCTCTATATTGTTGAAAAATACTTTCTGTAAAATATCTTGGTGATTTCACACAGAGATTACAGTTGAGCTTTAATGGTGTTTTGATATCCTCTTCTTCAGTTTGAAACATCCATCTAGATACATGAGCAAAATACACCAATGCTAGACAAGAAATTCCAACTTTTAACAATTCACATATAGATCGCTATTCCATAATGCAATGGAGTACATTACCCAGAACTATGAGATATGATACCCCTTGTTCTGTTAACCATGATTTTTCAGGGGGATTTATGAAATGAATTGCTCGATATGACTCTATAATGAAAGGGGAGTTTGCCTTTAATCTGGTGTTATGTGCACACCTGAAGCTTCAATGCAAAAGCTCTGGGAATATAAGATCATTGCCTCCTTTCTAGGCAAGCACCCAAGACTTTGCTTCCTTATTAGCAGTAATGACACTTTTCACTCCCGATGTCTTGGTGGACTCTTCACAAAAACTATTGCGACTCCTGGAGTGGTAGCAGTAAACTCTCACTAGAGGTTATCAACAGTGAGAGTCTGGACATGTTCTGGATGAATGCAATCCTTTACGAACTATAGTATCGAGACTAGTATACAATATGGACTGGTGACAAATCCTTCAACTATAGACTTAATAATGTCTCTAGTAGATACGAATGAATGTTATTCCCTTTCTTGGATAGTAAGTGTGTTACTCTCCTTCCTTCACATACTACAATGCTTGTATTATTCTTCAAGAGCTTGTTTTGATACTTCTGTGCTTGTATTGAATACTCTCGTAACTACTGTGCAATAAAGAATCTCTCTATTACATCTTAAAATATATTGCAACCTTTGTTATAGGATTGGATTCTTCCATTAGGAGAAGGGGAATAAGAAAATAGCTCTACCGCCGCAATATTTGTCTCCATTCTAGTCCAAGGAACCGCACCACATATTTCTAACTTTAATATGCAACAAGAATCCACTATTTTTGGTTGCGTTTATGTGTTTGGGTTATAATTTATCTGGGCTTGTATGACGCAGAACCGACTCTAACATGGTGATTTTGTCATCTCCAAATATTGGCTCGACAATTATACCGATTTTATTGTCAACATATAACTATTTGCATGAGAATTTATATTTGAGCTCCAATTACTAACCTCTCTCAAATATTTGACCTACTATTCCTTAGATCTGACAATTTAGAGGCTCAGATTTGTGTTATGACTTAGCAAGCTCCAAATGAGTTATCAAGATCCTTTCAACATTTGAATATAATAATATTGATTTGCAATGACAAGCAATGTGAACTATTAGAGTTAAATCTCTCTATTTTTGTTTCTCTCTCTTTTGTAGATTTATTTCTATTTCTAATGGTCACTCCTCTTCTATGTTTCCATATTCTCTCTTGGTTCAATATGGAAACTCTCTTTCTCTCTTTCTTTGTTTGTTATAGAAATATTCTTGTGTATACTTGTGTATATAGATCATTTATGATCTTTGTTTAATAACACGTTCATTATTTTACCATAATATGGTATCAAAGCTATTTTTTTCATAAAATAATAATTTCATTATTGAAATTTTATGAATTATTTTTTGAAATAGGTTTTGATAATCTTTAATTTCTTCAGAAAATTTTAGAGTCATAATATTTTCAACATCCTTTCATGGGTTTGTTCTTGAGAATTTTTTTTCCTACCCATGTCTGTGTTCTTCTCGTCTGGGTGGCATATGCTACTTGTATTTGTTTTTTGTGCCATTTTTATACTTCTATAGACCTACAACAAGATTTTTTCTACATCCCTGTACATTGCGGCTTATTTTTAGTGATGAGATTTGTTCTACGAGGCTCATTTTTTCAGTATTGTTGCATCTTTTCTTTGTAAACCTTTGTCTTACTTCCTGCATGTTTAAGTCTTCTTCTGTTCGTGGTTTTGAAGCTTCTTTGGTAAAAACAATGACCATTTTTGTATATCCAAGATTCATTTTTATGGTTTTCATAATTTTTTGGTTCTGCCTTCTCTATTTCTGCAACTCATTTGGCTTCTTCTATGGTTGATTTTTGTTTCTTTTGCATCGTCTAGGTTTTTAATAGTGCCCTATGTCTTCTGCAGCAAGGATTTAATCCATTTTTTTATAAAAGTAATTTGTAATTTTTTGAAGTTTTTTTTTACGGCTAGGGTTTCCTTCGAAACTCTCAGATTCTTTGTCATTTTGAAAAACTTTTTGCAGATTCTTGGTGGGTTTTTGGAGATCTCAATTCGATTGCCTTCATTTTTCTAGGTGCATTATTTTTCGTGCCTCAATTTTTGAGCTAGTAGATTTAGAATATGACATCAGATTCCTTCTAGGTTTTTTAAGCTCTCTTTTGGGTGTCTTTTAATTTTTTTTTGGTCTTTTGTCAATCTACCTCAAAGATCGTGCCTTTTCAGATATTCACATTTTTTGCATCTAACGTGTCATGGCATCTCCCACCAATCTTATGTTGGAAGGTAGTCAATCATTCAACGAAAAATACTACAACACTTGGAAGTAGAGAATAATGACAATCTTTGTATATCGTTGCCTTGAGGTGCTTGTTTTGGGTACCAAGACTCGTCCTACCAGCCTGAGTCCATCTTTTACGCCTTCTGAGGATTCACTTGCTGACTTTTGTTTTGAAGTTAGATTGACCATTAAGGGAGGGTATTAGAGTTAAATCTCTCTATTTTTGTTTCTCTGTCTTCCATAAATTTATTTCTATTTCCAATGGTCACTCTTCTATGTTTTCATATTCTCTCTTTGTTCAATATGGAAACTTTCTCTTTCTCTCTTCAAAATGTTTCTATTTCTCTCTTTGTTCGTTATAGAAACATTCTTGTGTATAACTTGTGTATATAGATCATTTGTGATCTTTGTTTAATAACACATTAATTAATTTACCATAATACGAAATATTTTATTGCAAGTATAATTCGCTACCAGTAACTTCTTCAAAATTCTTATTTTCAATCTCAATATAGGACAACTTTGAATACAATGATCATTGCAAACTTTTCTTCAACTGAAGACATCACAAATTTGGGAAACCACTAGCAAACTAGGGAAGGTCTTGCACCTCCAAAACTGTGAACGAAGATAACCAACAAGCAATGAGATGGATGGCCAATGATGATTACAAATGCTTCCAGGAAGCCAAATATGTATGAGGTTCACACCTCCATGAACAAGCAAGTTGGACCCAATACAAATTCAAATGAGTGGCTCAAAAGATGGTGCCAAAACAAATAGGTCCATAAGTTACACATAAGTCCTTGGCAATTAGTTTAGCTTGCCACAAGTTACATATAGGACCGGGCCAAGATATAAAATAATTCCCTTAAATAAAGGGACATGACATAGTTCTCAGAGCTTCTTATCTTTAGAGATTATTCAATGGCTAATTAAGAGGATTTTCAGAGTTTATTGCATATCTTTGGGTCTTCTTCATGCTTGTCATTTCTTCTAAGGCTAGTTGTATTATTCAAGGAGGGAAGTGTTTATTGGAAGAAGAGGGTACTAGGTTTTGGAGCTAGTTTGATAACTTCTTGGGTGGTGTTTGTAATGTTCTTAGTTATATCTATTCACCACACTACTGTAGGAGGGTTTCTCAAAGTTTGGTGTCCATTTCTATAGTGTTCATTTGCATATTTTGTGAAAAATGCAAGACATTTCATTGCTCCATTTTGTGGGTATGTTGGACATACATATCATGTAATGATATTTTATGAACTGGGTTAGTCTTTAGAGAAATATTGTATATTCAGATTAGAAATTAAATTTGGAATTTTCAGCTTTGTTATTTTTGAGTTGTTAATTTACTACCATTTACTTTATTATGTGTGCTTTATTTGTCAATACAAAGCTATTTCAAAATAATTCTCAAATAAAAAAACAAGACAAAACATAGTAGAATATTATATCCCTTTAGACCAATATAATTGTAGTGGTGCATGGGAGCTGCTAGATTAACCATGGCTAACATAGAAGGAGAAAAAAGGAGGAAATGCATGCCTTAAGTACCTTACCAATGTGTGTGACATGATAGCTAATGCACTCCAGAATCCTCAACCTCTAGGTCGAGTTTACAATGAGGTGGATTCTTTAGTCAAAATTAGGCAAGATGGCATGCTTGGTGAGAAAATCAAAATAGATTGAAAATCCTACTTATGTTCTTATTATGTATTTTCACTTTACTCTTGTATTCTTGTGATGCTGGTACACAAAGATAATGTTGTTGATCAAGTTGGTCAATACCTTTCTGTACGCTTATCTGACCAAGTCTTCTCTATTCCAAGGGGGAGGTTTTTTGGTTAAATGTTGGTTCTTCGAAAATAGCAAGTTATACAACAATTCTTTATTATATTTATTTAGCTTTCCTACTCACCCCATTGAAAAAGAGGTGACTAGAAAACTAGAGTGGGAAGAGGATTATTTTGTGAAATTGTAGTTTGTCCTTGGCTTGATCTTTCAAATGAGAGAGAGGAGAGGCACAAAGAAAGGTTGATGATGATAAAATCATGTTGAGAGGAGAGTTTGTTTTTTCTTCATTTTCTGTTGACAGTAGTATGCCAATTTGATGTGCCTTTCTTTTATTTTTGTTGTGGAATATGATTGATGTGGAGTGAGTAAAGTATAAAGTTATGAACAGAATTACAATGTTTTTATTTCCAAAGAAAGTATAGAGAAAGGCAATATATAATCTTTTATTTTCCTATTATGGAAAATAAAAGAGGGGTGATATTGCATCAAGAAGTAGCTATTTTTTATAACTCAAAATGTTGACTATGAGTGGAAGAGAAAAAATGGTTGTTCTTCTTCTTTCCTTTTCTTCTCTTGGATCTCAAAATGGTTCTACTAGAATAGTCTACCTTTTCTGTACCAACAACTATTTCTTATGTAAGATAGGGATGGTTATATAAAAATATTATGCTAAGAGGAAATGATTAATTTGTGGAAAGGACAGATGCCCCATGTTAGTTTCTATTTAATTTGGTGAGATACGAGGCATGTTTTGTCAAGTGTATTTTCTTTCCAGATTTTTCCATTTTGATTTTGTATGCTTGAGAATAGAGTTGAAAATTGTTTTGAGAAGAGAATGGATATATGTTCTTGTGTGTTACCCTTCTCCATTCCAAGTCATTTGACTATTTATTATGCCATCTGATAAAGGGATGAGAATGATAATTGTCTATTTCTGAATCATGCTAGAGGGATCATATGCTTGTTATAGTTTATTATATTCTTTACAGATATTGATGGTTGTTGTAGCAGATTTGACTTGTCAGAGGTCTTGACACAATGGTTGTCAGCTTGGATAAAATGGAGCATTTATGACCTATTGTTCATGTTCACTTATCTTTTTATCCCCTATCCTGACATCATTATATAGATCTCTTGGAATTTTTCCTTTGCTAATCTTTTTCTGGGTCTAGTGTCCATAACCCTAGGTATTATTAGCACAAATAAGATAAGCCTAATAACCATATATCTGATAATGCATATTACATAAATTAGTCAACATGCCTATATATTTCTTTTTTGCCACTACTTTTATGCTACCTATCTTTGTTGATATTAAATATATGGTTTGTTTCAACAACATTCCTAATCAATGGAAGTTTCTACTGCAGACAGTTTTCTTCCAATGACTTTTTGGCAGAGATGATCACTCTGATTACCTACTAATCCTCCAAGAAGAATTAATTTTTTCATTTGAATTATTGATCAGTTGTGAATAGAATGTAAATTCTTTATTTTTTTATGTTTACCTATGGTTTTTACCATAGATGTAAAACTCAGACTCGACAAAAACTCACCAAGCCCTGAAAAAAAAACTTGAGAAAAATTTAGCCAATTTTTGAAAAAACTCAGGAACTTAAAAATAGCTTAAATTTAATTAGAAATGATTTTTTTAAAAAAAATTCAATGAGAAGATACATCCAATGAGTTAATTAATGAGAAAACAAAATAAACAAACTAAGTTTAGATATATATAAACACAAAGTGGGTACAAAATCACATTCTCGTGTGGAATGTTGATGGTTGGAAGCAAAATAGTAAACAATTTCTACAAAATTAGAAGGAAATACATCATTAAAAATTACAATTACATCTTCCTCTTCCAAACTCTATGAGAAAATAAGGGAGAGTAACTAGAAGTAGAGGGCCTATTCCTAGAAGTATAACACTCCACTGAGTGTGATTGTGCCTCCTCACTCAATATCTTTGTTGATGTGTGTGGCTTGCTCTCCATCCTAGATGTATCTTCTCCTAGCACTGCCAATGACTCCTTATCTGATTCCTCATCCTCCTCCTCAATGTCATCCAATGTGAAACCAATTCCACCCTCTCCTCCTCCATATCCTGCCTCTCCAAATCAACGATGTCATCCTCTGTAAACAATGGAGGTTGCTCCTATGTCATTCAATCATAGTAAGGATCTATATCATCCAAATTTATTGGACCAACTGGTGCTTCATGTGCCTTTTTCAAGAACAACTTAAGATTGTATCACACATAGACAAGGTCATTAAGGCATTTTTGGGCTAACTTGTTTCTCTTCTTTGTGTGGATGGACTCAAATAAGCTCCAATTGTGCTCACAATGGGATGAGCTACAAGGCTAGCATAAGATTTTGAGAGAAAAACTCTTTAGATGTGGGGTATTTCAACCCCAACTTTTCCACCAAGCATCTGCAAAATAAAATATTGAGAAGTTAGAAAGAAAAGAGATAAACAAAAACATAATTTATCAAATGGAAAAATTGCAAATGTTTTGCCTTTTACTCAGGTACCATCCTCTGAATGCATATAGAGATGCCCTCCATGACCTCTCCATTAGGATTTGAAAAATGAATCATCATATATGAAACAAAACAAAAAAAAAAGTGAAACCAAGTCTTAGTACACAACCTACAAAAACAAAGTGAAATCAAGTGTTAGTAAAATCTGAATAAGAATCATCGTACCTAAAACAAGGGTTGACGAAGTACCCTGCTACATGAATGGGTTGGTGGATCTGATTGCTCCACCTCCTATCAACAATTATTCCAAATGGGATCAAATTTGAGTCTATCCCTCTTCTAGTATTTTTTTATAAACTCTTTGGCCCTATCCATGGCCTCATAAAGACACCCCATTGGGGTTTTTTCCCCATCAACCAAGTGCATAACTCTAACCAGGGGCTCAAACACTTGCAGTTAAAATTTGAAAAATAAAAATTAGTTTACAAAAAGATTAATTAATGAAGTTAGTAACAGTAAGTTACAAATTAATAATGAGAGACTTGAATCAAGAATAATTAAAAATTAAAGTTTTGATTCTTGAAGTTACCTTCACAATTTCAGAAGCCTTGTCCATAAAATTTTGATCAAAGACTATGTGTGCGACAACCTCTCCTTCGGGCTTCTTTGAATAAGATGAGTCAAGCCATGGTTGACTCACAAACAGTTGTTTCAAAAAAGTCAATGTATCAATAATACTTTGCAACGTCAAGAAAACTATTGCAAATCTTGTGATTGTGGGTCTCACCAAATCTCTCCCTTTAGTGAATTGTCTCATCAAATTTAGAACCCAAGGTGATTGTAGATATAATTTGTGACCCACCTTGCATCTTCCACAATTGGAGTCACCCAACCAAGTTTTCCTATGTCCTCCAAAAGAAGGTCAAGGACATGTGTTGTGCAAGGTGTCCAAAAAAGAGTGGGGTGCTTGTCTTGGAGGATTCTACTTGTCATATTAGTAAAAAATCAATAATTAGTTTCCATATTTCACCTAAAAACTAAATTAAATATCACTTATTAATATTTAATGATAATCATGTGCAACATAAATATTAAAATTACCTGCTGCCACATATGCTTCTGCATTATCTATGATGATTTGCACCACATTCTCTACTCCCACCTCCATGACAACATTCTCCAACATTAATGCCAATGTTTGTGCATTTTTCACTTTGTTGGAGACATCAACCAATTTCCAAAACACCACATCCTCCTTGAAAGCAACCAAGAAATTAATAATGGTTCAATTTTTTCTATCTATCCACCCATCCAAAAGAATGGTGCAGCCATATTTACTCCACTCTTTTTTTTCTCCTCCACCACTACTCTTGCCCTATCAATTGCATTTACAAGCAACCTACAAAATCAAAGTGAAATCAAGTCTAGTACACAATTTTGATTTAATAAACAAGAAATAAAAATAAAAATTCCAAAATGAAACCTAGTGGACTCTGATTATTTACTAATCTCCCACTCAAATCCTTACGAGAAGGGGACTTGTACCCTTTTCCTGAAACTGTCATTGTGGTCACCAAATTTAGCCAATAGGGATGCATCCACACACAATGGGAGATTGTTGAAATACCAAAAATCAGCACATGCAATATCATTTTTCTCATGTGCCTCCTTATTCCATCTAGTGACCTATAATGATGGTTGTGCTCCAGTTGTGTTCTTGGGCATAAAATAACTGCCTATCCCTGATTCTAATGGTGGTGTAGAACTAGGCACTCTACTAGAGGAAGTAGAAGTGGTAATAGAGGAGGAACTCTATTTGCGGATATGTGGTCCATGAAGAGATCCCACTATGCTCTCAAGTGATTCTTCTTCTTCTTGAATTTCAATAGGAGCACCTTGAGTTTCAACTATGGCTGCCCTCACAGCTAATCTTTCCATCTCCCTTTTCATTTTTTTCTCTTCCCCGGCTGCAAGTAGGGCATTAACAAATATTTTTATCTCCTCTGCATTTTTTTCACATGGATTTGTATCATGCTTCCTAATGCCTACAAGGTGGTATTTTAGGCGGTTTATGCCTCCAGAAATTACTCTCTCAGTTTATGAAAATTACCTTCCCAAGCTCATCTAATGCTTCATTGGCATACCTCCATGTCTTGTCTCTAGCATTTTTAGACCAGGTGCCTATAAATCTAGAAGGGCATGGTGTTAGTGGCCACACTTCCTCTAAATTTTCCATGTTGATTTAATGGTTAACCATTAACTGCTGCCCTACACATAGAAATTAAAAACATAAAATAAATATTTTAGAAAAAGAATTAAACAAAGTTATAAATTATCTAAATTAGTTTCAATATTTTTAGACATCATTCAAAGTTATAAAAAAAAACTAAACAAACTGGTAGGGTTTGATATTTTAAAAAAACTAGATATTCTTCAAAAAAATAGTGATAGATTCATCATTCAACAAAACTTGTCAAAAATAGTGTTGAATCATGTTCTAATGATTCAAAATCATTTCTACCTACTTAGAAATGATTTTGTATTCATTCAGATTCAACAATAAAAGAATAGAATGTGTTTTAAAAATATTTTTTAAAAAACTCAATAAACCTACCTGGGAATGTGTTTTTTCTTTAAAAAAATAGTTGAAATCTGCCTTAAATCCACTCAAATCCACCTCCAATAGCAAAGAAATTGCCTAAAAATGGCTTGGAAGCCCACTTTCCTCCTCCACTCTTCACTCAAGTCACTACAAACAAAAAAATAGATTAAATCATGCCATTTTTTCAATTTAATGCTGGAAGTCACACACAGGCAAATTTTTCATTAAAATTCGCTAAAATTTTGATTCTGGGAAAAACTCGCGAGTCATAAGAACTCGGTGAGTAATTGCCACTTGACAATTACTGAGTGAGTGTTCCAACTATGAAATTGAATATCATGCAATTCCTTTCAAGATTCTAATACTTCTTGAATTGCCTCTGTAATCTTCCTGATCTCACCAATCTGTTTAATAACTTAAATCAGATGATGCTCAGATTGGACAAAAAAGCTAACTAAACAAGACTCGAACAATATAGTGCTTTGAAGAAGAGTATCAAGGGCTATGTCCTAATAGGTAAGAACCTTCTAGGATTGCATTTGGATAGACTATCACATTCATTTAATGTGTGGATTATGAAACATTCAAATCCTAGTCCTCCTCTCGCTCATCTATTAATATCATTCTAAAATAAGTCAACCTCAAGGAAAACCAACTCATGGGCAACTGGATCAAGTTCCCAGAATCTAATTATTTATTGAATAATTATATTTATTCATAAATTTATTCAATTTCTTAATTAATAATTCAATGCTAACTAAACTAAAATGGTAATCAAAACAAGTGGGTGAATTGACACCGCCAAAGAATGGTTAGCTGACCAACCTTAGTTCTAGAACATTATAGTCCTCCTGTCTCACAATTGATTGACCTCAAGCAATTTCAGACTGGGATTTTAAAATAATTCAACCCCTTCCTAGGTGGAATTTTCAAGGGGAAGTCCTTTCTATTTCACCAAATACTCAAGGATGACTTTGCTTCTCAACCTCTTCTCCTTCACATCCAACACTATTTCAGGTTTCTAGGATAGATTTTCCTTTGTAGTCGTGGGGGGATAGCCTCTTGCGAAGGAGTGACCTACTTTCCAAAATCCTTCTTAAGGCACAAGACATGGATTTTGTTATGCATTTTTCTATTAGCTAGAAGTTTGAACTCATAAGTCACCTCACCAATCTTCCTTACCACATTCTAGGGCCTATAAAACATGGCTTCAACATCTCAACTCTAGTCCCTTTGACATAGATTGCATATAGGGCTGCAACCTTAGAAATACCATATCTCAAACCTTAAAGACCCTCTTAGTTTGGTTCTTATCAACATATAGCTTTTTCTTATTTTGAGCCTGTTGCAAAATTTCCTTGAGAGATTCCAAGATATCCACACTTTGTTATTTCACATCTTTTGTACTTGGCACTTTACTATCTGAAAGAATCCAGTACATACATGAATTAGAACCATAACCATAAAGTGACTTTAAAGGAGCCATACCAATTGACATATGATGATTTTTATTGTAACAACACTCTCCTATATTAACAACTTGATCCAAGTTGTCTGCTGCCTTGTAACATAGTTCCTTAAGTAGCCCTCTATCCATATATTCACTATCTCCTTTTTCCCATCAGTTTGAGGATGATAGGTAGTTCTTGCTGTCAACTTGGAACCTCTGAAATGAAAGATCTCTTTTCAAATTGAGTTGAGAAACTTTTTGCTCCTATCACTTACAATGTTATTTGGAAAACCATAAAGTTTGAAAATTTCTTTAAAAAATAGATCTGGCACTTGTGGATCTTTACATTCTGGATATATGGCATGAAAGTGTGCATATTTAGTAAACCTATCAACAACCACATACATACAATCCTTATCTTGAACTTTTGGCAACCTCGTGATGAAATCTATATATATACTTGTAAAGGTAAAATATGCGGTGGGGTCCTAGAATAATGGTTTTCACATAAAAGAGACCCCAAAACTAATATTTTACACTTACATGAAATTGTATTGATATGGAAAGTAAATGTAGATGATTAAGATTGAAATTAGGAAATAAAGGTACTTACCTCTGAAAAATAATCGGCTGAAAACCATGTCAAATGATCTCAAAAACTGTTGATTCCAAAATTTCTCAACCGAAACTGTGAGATCTAAAAAACCCAAAAATCTTTTTCCGAGATTAGATCAGGTCAACTTTGACCCTCATAAAAGTTCAAAGGCTACATTTTTATTTTGAAGGTCAATTTTGACTTTGTTCGCAGATCTCAAAAGTTCGCCAAAAAGAGTATCCAAATCCACTCTCAGATTTGAAATTTCACACCTGCACCTGCAAGAAAAATGGTTTTGTTTGTTGGGGGTGAGGGGTTTGCCTTAGTCAAACCCCAATTTAGGAATTAACCTTGAAATTGAATTGAAATTGCTGGAATAAACAAAGTAAATGGAACAATTCACCTTGCTTGAGTTGAAACCCTTGTGGAGGATTCGAATCCTTGAATCCACAAGAATGGATGAATGTAGAATCAAATGTAGGATGTCTCCAATCAATTGTCTTTATATCTTCAACACCAATCTTGAATGGATCTTGAATTTGGAAGAGGCTTGAATGGAAATGGAGGAATCTTCAACAAGAGAGCTCCATAGAGCTTGAATCCTTCAATGGCTACTAATGGATCTCCTTGATGAATTGAATGCTTGAATGCTTAAAGGCTTGAATGCTTGATCTTCTTTCTTGCTTGCACTTGAGAGCTTGAGAGATTGCTTGGTGAGAATGGATTGCAAAACTTGATTTAGAAAATGAGAGAGGAGAGCTTCCTTGTATAGTGATCTAGGGCACAAGAGGGGCCTCGTAGAAAACAATAATTAGGGGCCATGGCACAAAACTCTAGAGAGGTGCACATGGAGAGGAAATTAAATTAAAGTCTTGACACAAAACTCTAGGAGGGGACCACCCTTAATATAGAAATAAAATAATTATTTAAGAGCCTTGTTACAAAATTTGAGGTAAGGCCAACCCCAAAGTTAATTTGAGTATTAGGCACAAAACTCGAGATCTCCAATAATAAATTAGGATTCCTATACAAATATCGAGAAAGGTCCACCTCAAATATTAATTTGAGAATTTGACACTGAACCCAAGAAATAATGGCCCTGAAGAGGGAAAAGACAAGATTTTGATGAAATCCCACAACCAGAGGCTAACCCTAAGAATCCTGGACCCTAGGGTCAAGGACTAGGTTGTTCTTAACCAGGTCAAGATCGAGGTTGATCCTGACCAGTCAGGATCGAGGTTGATCCTAACCAGGTCAAGATCAAGGTTGATCCTAACCAGGTCAGGGTCGAGGTCGACCTTGACCTAAAAGGTCAACCTTGACCCTGAGGTCAAGAATCTCAGGTTCATAGTTCAGGATGCCAAGAAAATGCCAAGAAGAAGTGGAAAATGGGGCAGAGCAGGGGAAAATCTAGATCCAAGTTGAGTATCCATTCAAGGTGTTTGACATGACCCCAAACCACTTACTCGGAGGGCTAAACACTCTTATCATGGAAGTGCTTCCATTTTAAGATGATACAATACTTTACCATTTATGATTTGGAATTATAACCTCCATTGTTCGATAACTCTATTCATATTTATCAAATAAGTACAACCATTGCGCTCATAGAAATCCTTTCATTTCCCTCATGATGATAATATATAAATCATCCTTCACATTATACTCTCTGATAGTCAACGTCATTTGTGAAATCTTCTTATTGCATGGAAGAATTGCACCAATAGCAAGTGTAACATTAAACCATTTGAACTCCTTTGTCTTTAATCCCAATCTATTCACTAGCCTTTTCATCAAAGTAATTATGAGTAACCCCACTATCAATAAGAATTGTTACTTTTTGTCCACTCAAGACTCCACTCACACAAAAAACATTATATAGAGGTGCTCCTAAAAGTTCTACAAGTGTACCTTGTGAATGATCTCCTCCTTGGTGGTCATGCTCATCTTCTTCTACGTCCTTTTTAGGGTCACACTCATCATTCTCTATGTTCTCATTGGTTACTATCTCTATTTAATGTTTTTGTCCTTTCCCCAAACACATATGTCCTGGTTGCCAAGATTTTTAGCATGTGAAATATAGCTTTTTCCTTCGTAGTTCATTCTTGGATACCTTTTCTTGGCTTAGGAGATGATACCTTGGGAGGTGGTGTAAATTATAATATTTTGAAATGGTTTCTTTGGAAACATAGGGGCCTCTTTCTTGGAGTAGAATTTGTCCCTATTTAATGATAGATTGGGCACCTTGGAAGGGGCATCTTCCCTTCTTAAATATGAAAGGATCCTTTTTGGTACCACTACAATTCGTTGAGTGTTTCTTCTTATTAGATGTTCCCTCCTTTCCTTAGGTCTCCTCTAATTCAAGATTATAGAGATGGAAAAAATGTTGAAGATATTTAATCTGAACTGGTAGGGGTTTCATCCCACCAAAATGGTCTCAAGGTTGACATCCCATCAAACAATGTTCTACAAGTTTTCCCAAGGAACAAATTATCTCTTACATAAAAGTACATGAGGAAGAAAATATTGTGACTACAAGAGATAAATATAAAACCCAACCTTTATTCAAGAAAGGATTAAGAAAGACTCTTGTAGGACCATCATTTATCTCATCAAAAGTGGCTCATCTTTCTACTAAGACAAAACCTCATGTGCCTCTCACAAAAGAGACCCATTGGATATAGAATTATAAAAAAGGGGCACAATAAAGTTCAATAAATGTGGGTAGGAAGGAAAAGATCTTTTAAAATTTGACCAAGCATCACCTCATTAGAATCATGTCATAGTAAATATACAACTTCCAAGAGATGGGGGTTTTCATTGGTAGCCAATCTTCCCACAAAAGAGGCCCATTGGATAGAGAATTTTAGAACTAGGTAAGAGTCATAACACATGAACAAATTATATATTGATATATGCCAATGGATTTCCTTCCAACCTAATGAGATCACCATATTGGCAAGAAATGGTGATAGAAATTAGTTAAACACCTACAAGTTATAAAGGTCCTAAGTATGAGGTGCACACCACCTCATCGATAAAATAAAAAATTAGTTGTAAATATTTCACTATAACTAACCATTGGCTCACCAAAATTCAACAAGTTTTGAGGTGAGCCAAGAGAAAAAAGCTCTAGGTACTTGAGACTTGGCTCCCAAGAAAATCATGGAGGCTCGGCTATACTTGACCAAGATTGGATAGAAAAAGATAATAAAAAAAAATATGAAGCATTATTTTAACCTTTTAGCTACTTTTTAAAAGTAAAAGTGACAACCTTTTAATGCTTATTTGGCATATGACATGCCCATCTAGGATTTACAAAAAAAAAAGGAAAAAAAAAGTGAAAATGGTGTGCACCGTGAAGATCTATGTGGTTTTGGAGGTCTTCATTTCGGTTTTGTGGTGGGGATTTCATCCCTCAACTTTTCCTTGTATCATAATAGGGAATGCACCAAAGGCATTGCCCCTTGACCTTGTTAGGGGAGCTACCCCCAAACCCTTACAAGGGGTTTTAACCCCAAACCTTTCAAAGGGTGCTTCTCCTCAACCCCATTGAGTTGTTGCCCCAAAACCCCTATCAAACTATAACTCTAAGAAAGTAATAGGCCAATGATGAATAATGATCATAAAATCTACAAAATACATATCCTTTGTTTCAAATCTCTACATCTTAGGGCTATCTTGTTTCATAGGTTAGACAACTTGTTTAGTATACAAGGAATGGCATAGGCAAATTGTGTATGTTACAGTCATTGTACTGTTGAATACAAATTAAGTCAGTTGGCAAGAAATGTCATTTTCATAATGTCAAAATGTATCATCGTGCCCTTCACAGACAACTCATAGAAAAATCTCATCTATTAGTATCCTAGCTAAGGTCAATTTCTCTTTGTTGATGTTCTTGACAACAAAACATGCAATCTTGAGGGCTTCAAGAAAACCTTAATAATAAATTCCTCATTTGAATATACACACTAGTCACTACGACACATAAAATATAGTGGCTACATCATCACCCAAGACCTATCTTTGATGCCAATGCATGACTTGGCGTGATGTTGGGATGAGTAATATAGGATCATCTCACCCATAAACTTATATTTTTTTTTATTCTACACATTTCATATTCTCATAGTATTAATACATTTGACAATATTTATATATCTAAATATGTTATTTCGTAAAGCTAAAATTTGCATTTGTACTTATGTGATTGAAGTATACTTGATTATGTGATCAAAGTAGTTTCTATTTGACAAGCTTATTGTGTCTTTAAGGTTTATTTATTGAAGGGTGGATGAAACAAGTTTTAAGTCATTCAAAATCTCTTAATTTCTTGGGTTTTTAATTTGCCAAGTTTGGGCATCAAACTCGAGTCTGAGTCATAAATTATCTTGTTGAGCTCATGCTTAGTCAAATTCTTGTAACACTACAACAAACTAACTATTTATGAGTCAAAACAAGTGTCCATCATTTTGTATGGATAGAAAGATTAGAAAAATAGGCCTTTAATCAATCTCTTTGTAGTGCACTAAAGGGCTCATATTTTGAAGGTGATTGACAATGAGAAGAAAGTGGATGATACAAATTTAAT